>CM069545.1:27955026-29205026 GCA_035773235.1 Eospalax fontanierii | reverse complement strand
TCCTCCTCCTTAGAGTTCTTCTTGCTCTTCCTCCCCTCCCCTTCATCCTGTGCTATCATTTCTGTCTCCTCCTCCTCCTCCTCCTCCTCCTTCTTTTTCTTCTTCTCTCTTGAATTCTGCAAGTGTGTCAATTAGTGATATTTTCAAAGAGTCAGCCATGGGTTTACAGATATTGTTTAAAGATTTATTTCATTTTGAATTCTGTGGGGGGCGGTATCCACGGAGTTCAGAAGAGGGTGTTGGCTCCCTGGAGCTGAAGTTACAGGGGGTTATGAACCTCCTAATATAGGTGCTGGGAATCAAACTCATGTCTTCAGAAAGAATAATATGTGTTCTTAATTTAATGACTGAGTCATCTCTCCAGGCCTTATGAATATTTTAAGACCCAGTTTGGACTTACCTGTCAACAGCTCAACACAGACTCTTCTGCCTGGGACTATCATGTTCCCAAATCCCAAGGCCATGCCCTAAGGTATGCACATCTTATTTAGAGAAAAGTTCTGTAGAGCCTTCCCTAAGACTGTTTTCACTCTTGGTTTATGTACATTGTTAGAAGACTGGTAATCTAATTTTCAAACATATGCTACGATAAAGTCAGCAAATTAGAGAGAATTAAATAAACAATCAGTAGCAGAAGTCAGAGGATAAAACTAGCAGAGGGTAAATATGGTATACTCCATCAATGTGTGTGCACATGTGTGTATGCTATGTGTGTGCATATGCTATATATGTGTGCATACTTACAGGCAAACATGGAAGTCAGAGGAAAATGTAGGGTGTCCTTTATCACTCTGCCTTATTCTCTTGAGACAGGGTCTCTCACTGAACCTGGTGCTTGACTGGTGGTCAGCATGCCCCAGCATCCCCGTCTGCGCCCCACACAATGATTGGGTTACAGGTACATCTGGCCAGGACTGGCTTTTACTTGGGTGTCGGGTATTTGAACTCAGGTCCTCTTGCTTACACATCAAGTACTCTTACCCACTGAACCATCTCACCAGTCCCCATTATTTTTAGATGGATAACTTTTTATCTACTTAAGAATGTCGAAAGACATCATGGGATTTAAGAAACTGGGAGACTCTAATTACTGGAATTCAGTGACACATGTTCATATAGATTAGCTTATGTCATAAAGAAAAGTCCAGTTTCCATACTCATTGGTAAAGAAAAGTAGCAAGACTTCTATATACTTTCTCATAACTGTTAAAATAAAGACTATAAAGATTTTGTTAAAAGATGTATGCAGATGTCTTTCACTATGTCTGGGGGATTATTTCCAGGACTCTTAAGCTGAAAGTTTGTTTTGTTGTTATAGTTGTTGGCAACCACAGTTTCTTTTTCTTCCTTCTCCTCCTCCTTAGAGTTCTTTTTGCTCTTCCTCCCCTCCCCTTCATCCTGTGCCATCATTTCTGTCTCCTCCTCCTCTTCCTCCTCTTCCTCCTCCTCCTCCTCCTCCTCCTCCTTCTTCTCTGTTGAATTACAGTCAAATCTGTGGATGCCCAAGTCCCTTTCATGAGATGTTGTAGTGTTTTCATAAAATCTATATACCTTAAATCATACCTAGGTTTGTTGTAATAGCTACTGCAATGTAAACTCTGTAGCTCTTATAAGTAGTTCCTACACTATGTTGTTCAAGAAATAATAAGAAAAAAAATATCTGTATAGTTCAATATCAGTCAGCAATTGCTCCCTAGTAATTTAAATCTGTGGTTAGTTGAATCCACCGATACAGAACTTATAGACAGAAAAGGTCAGCTACATTTGTCCCCAGAGCACTTCATGTTATAAGTGCATTTGTATGATTGTCTAGGTTAAGAACATGCCGCTTAGGAGGACACACAGCAGATCTCTGAGCAACAGGCTAAGGAGTGAATGGAAAAAGAGCCCCTGCTTCATGGCATTTCTTTTTGCCAAAGTTTTCAGGATGAGTGTATTCTTTTCATAATATTGAAATATACTATAGGTAACCTAAAGCACAGTTTCACTATTTATCCAAGTTTGGGTTATCGGTCAGTTCATATGCCAGAGAGAATGGGTCAGTGTTCATTCTTCTTACCGTATGTGTGTGTGTGTGTGTGTGTGTGGTGTGTGTGTGTGTGTGTTTTGAATCTTTGCACAATTCTGTATCTTAAGAAGCTAATATTGAGTAGAAGTGGAGAAGATAAGAAAAATATGGATCTAGGATGTGGGAAAGAGGGAAGATGGGGCCTAGAACAGGTGGTCTTGAAGACACAGGGTAGGGTACAGCTTACAGCGATACCAAGGGGCCAGTAGGTAGATGCATGGCAGGATCAAGGAATTTTAAATGTCAGTACCTGGGAGAC
Source organism: Eospalax fontanierii (assembly GCA_035773235.1). Classification (NCBI taxonomy): domain Eukaryota; kingdom Metazoa; phylum Chordata; class Mammalia; order Rodentia; family Spalacidae; genus Eospalax; species Eospalax fontanierii. The sequence continues at coordinate 29,202,699 of CM069545.1, read as the reverse complement.
TGAGGCAAGATGATTGCCTGGAATCCAAGGCCAGCTTGGGCTTAAAATGATAAAAATGATAAAATGATAAATGGTGTCCATAAAGAGCACAGTCACTACAAACAACTTTCCACTGTGTGTCTACAGGATCATCCCACCTGTAGTCAATATTCTCCATTATGGTTAAGCTGCATTTCCCACCACCACCACCACTGGGACCCTTTAAGGCACCAAAAGCCGATGCAAGACATAGGCACACCTGACAAGTTATTTTAAAGAATACCATTTAAAATCATGTGTACTTGCAAAGGCTTTATTTTGTCTTTCCACCAAGAACCCTGAATATAAAACACTGAAAATGGATTTTTTCATCCTGTGCTATTATTTCTGTCTCTTCCTCCTCCTCCTCTTCTTCCTCCTCCTCCTTCTCCTCCTCATCCTCATCCTCCTCTTCTTCTTCTTCTCTTCCTTCTCTTCAGACTCCTCCTCTTCTTTCTCCTCTTCTTTCCTATCTTACTCCTTCTTCTTCAATTCAGGACTAAACAGGAAAAATTTAACAGAGTTATTTCTTCATCAAAGATAATGCATTGTTTAGTTTAAGAGTCTTTTATGTCTGTCACTCAATTTGAAAGATGAGAAAGAAAGAAGCAATCAGTTTCACAGGCTTACAATCTTCTTGACCTCAGCTCACCTCTGTGAGTTTAGAGGCCAACATCGGGGAGTGGTGCTGGAGGTGGTAAGGGTTGTCATGATGACCTGCTTAGCATCCTGAATTCAGAGAGGAACTATATGCATTTGAGTTCTGCTCCACAGATTAAAACCAACATTTTCTGAGTGCTGTTTGTTGTAGGGACAAGAGACAGTACATCACACACAAAAGCTTTCTGAGAGAGCACACGAGAGCTTTAGTGAAGACATTTAGTTGATTTTAGCAAGAAAGGAAGCTTGACCAGATAAATGAAATCATAGCTCTGTGTGTGACGGTGTGTGCGTTTCGAAGGCAGAGCAGAGGGAAATGGAATGGTATTAATAGCAGTGAACAGCATCATGGGAAAGGTGAGAACGTCGGCAGCATGGAAAGCAATGTAGTGGTCAGCAAACAGACTGTGCGTATCGAATACCATGACGCATAACGGAGAGAAAAGTGTTTAACAGTATAGAAACAGCAGTGCCGCGTGTCACAAAACACAAACGGAAAGAATGAGCCTTGCCACAGACCTGGGTGTGCTGAGGCCATAAAACTCAAAATCTCTTCAAGATTTCCATACAGAGCCTAAAAATCATAAGAGAAAGAATAAAACCTGAGCTTTAAAGTTGTTGAAGAGGAAAAAGCATTTTCTCTTAAGTGGGAGGTGAATTGATTTAGTGAAAATACAAGGATGACAAGTTGGAAGTAAGAAACTAACATGGAACAAAATCAAAGGTTATTGCAAACAGCAATAAATCTGCAAATTTTAAAGATGAGAAAAAATAGACAAACTTTTCCTTTCAGTTCCACTCAAAAGGATTCTATGCCAGTCAGTGAAAAATCAATGCAAGAAAGAGAAACAGTGGAGACAATTCACAAAATCAGACAGGCGTGGTCAAGAAGAGCTGATTTTCAATATTTGGTATCTAGTACTAACAGCTACAATTTCATATGCTAACATTCCTCAAATATCCTGCAAATATCAAAACTTGAACCCCACAAAACAGCTGTACAAGGCGGTCAATGATCACCAATCCCAAATGACATGGAAAGTGAATTGCCAAGAGTTGGAATTCTTCTTCAAGATAACCACATAGTGAGAAGCAGAGCAAGCTTAGCTCAGGGTCCGTGCTTTTCTTTTGAAGAACTTCAATAAATATTTGTTCTAAATCACATCCTTTCAAAAAGCCAATCTTGTGAGTGCTTTCACAGCAAGAAATATATATGAAAGCAGGGTCACAGGGTCACTGGTACACAACCTGTATATTAGTAAATATGCATATCCTTTAGTCATGCACTCATATGATAAATATAAACAATCAAATTCTATTCAGCTGGGAGAAAATGAAATCATGAAATTTTCAGGTAAACAAATGTAACTAGAAAAGATTATACTGAATAAGGTAACTCAGACCCAGAAAGACAAATGCCACATGGTCTCTCTTATTCACGGATCATAGCTCCTAATCTTTACTGGTAACGTAACAGCAGGAGCCAGGAGCACAGAAAGGACCATGGTGTGCAGGGAGGAGAAGGAGCTCAAGAGAGGATGGTAGGTCAGGGAAATGGGAAATACAGTGGGACTTTAACTGAGGAGAGGGAAAGAAGAGTAATCAAGAGGAAGAGGTAGGAAGAGAGGATGGTTTGAATGAGAATGTCCCTCATAGGCTCTAAGTATTGGGACGTTTTGTCTCCAGTTGGTGGTGCCATTTTGAGAGGTCTTGGAAAGTGGGGCCATGCTTCAGGAAGCGCATCACTGGGGGCGGGCTTAGAGACTTCTTAAGCCTTGCAAAATCTCCAGTCATGCTCTGCTTCCTGTGCCTGCTTGAAGATGTGACTGCTTAGTTGTTTAGTTTCTGTGTCTACTGCAGACACTCTGCTGCTATGCCTCCCTGCCATGATGGACTCTTGCCCCCTTTGGAGCTGTAAGGTAAATAAACTTTTCCTTTTGTAAGTTCCTTTGGTCAGTATTTCTATCACAGTAATAGAAAAGTGACTAATACAGTAAGTAATAAGAATAAGAATGTCTGAAAAGCCGTAGGGAAACATTATTTTATAATCTTAGTTCAAATACATTGTGTGCGTCTGTGTGTGTGTGTGTGTGTGTGTGTGTGTGTGTGTGTTTGTGTGTGTCCACAGACCATCTAACAAAATGCTAGTGATAGGCATGGCAAATCACTCTTCAAATTGTTAGCCAGGGTATTCCAAGAGACTCCCCAAACAAGATAAGCTGTTGCCATTGCACTTGGCTACCTGCCAGAACTTGAAGGAAAGAAACTATTGCTGAAGATACCATCCATTCAGACATGGGATTTAGAGGAATTGAGCTGGAAGTGACCAATACCTATGCTTTTAACCTCTCTGTAACAATTATTTAACTTTTTCCTCAGATATAGCATCCCACGGTCTAGAAAACTGGTACATTCTTCTCAATCAAATATCTGTGAACATAATGATCCAGATTCTTTATATGAAATTCTTGGGACTGAAAGCATTTAGAATTTGTTTTTTGACCTCTATTTGCAGACATATAATGAGGCATTTGAAGCATAGCATAGAACCTAAGCCTAAATGTAGAATTCACTCATATTTCTTAAGTAGCCTGTTTGTAATTTTATATAATTCTTTTAATATTTCCCTGAATAAAACCAAGGTCCATATGCAGAATTTTGTACTTGTGGTATCGTGTTGTCAATGCTAAAAACATTTTGAATTTTGAAGCGTTTTGCACTCCAATTACTCAGATTAGAGATGTCTGTCCTATGCTATGTATTATGCCTAAGCTTCCCCAGTGATCTTGCAATTACTATTACTTAAATATTCTTTTTTTCATATTTTGTTTTCTTGTTTGTAAAGCAAGCACCTGCTGACACTATTTCCTATGTAGATTGATGTGTGGATCTAAGGAAAAAAAAAGAATTTTAGACTATATAGTCTACTATGATCTGAATATTTTTGCCCTCCCCTACCCACAAATTCATTTGAATCTTAGTCCCAGATGTGATGGTATTAGACAACGAATCCTGCAGGGGTTGTAGAGTGGTACCATGAGTGGAAGCATTGCCCTTATACAAAGCCTTAGCCGGAGTTGCCTGCCCTCTTCCACCATGTGAGGACACAGCAAGGAGATGACAACATCTATGAACCCAGCAGGCCCTCTCCAAATGTGACTGTCTAATCTTGGACCTTCCTGCCTTCTGAACCATGAAAAGCAAAATTACATTGTTTTAAATCCACCCAAGTCTTTAGTAGTTGGTTGTCCCAGCCCCTGTGGACTAAGACATAGTCCCTGCTTTCAAGGAACTTGCACCAATTGAACTAGGCTAACTGCTCTAAACAAGCAATCTCAGCTTGTTGAGCTTGGCTTTTCCCAATGAAATGTTACTTTCTCTGTCAAGACTTGCATAGGGGGTGGAGCATAAATCACTAGACTCTGATTGGGTGACTCAGGAAGATTTTCTTCATTGTGGGCTCTGTGTTCCTCCTGGAGTCTACTCTATTCAGTGAGTCACTGGAGAAAATGAAGAGAATGACGTCTGTGAGGCTGTGAGGTCCAAGTTAGAGGGGCACAGCTGCTTCTCACTCTCATTTTGTTGACAGCTCTCCCTGCCTCACTGTATGTGATGGAAGATAGTGCCCAAGAAGAGCTCAGAAACTTCTGTTCCAGTCCAGACTCAGGAAAAGATTCTGGTTTTCACTTTGGGTATCTGTCTGGCTTTAGACAGGAGAATAGAACCCATTTAAAGAACTTTAAGTGTGAATGAATTTAATTTGAGACATCAAAGGCTTACAAATCCATTTTAAGAGGAGGCTTCAGAAAAGTTAAAGGAAGCTTTAGCTACTGTTTAGGAACTTGGAAAGAACAGGCATCTTAAGGACCTTCTACGGATGACCTCACTGCCTAGTATTCTGAAGAAACAAGTGGTTTCTAAGAATTGTTGAAAATTTAATGTGTCTTCCCTGTGCTGCAGTTCTGGAGCCTTCCTATTCCGGGGGAGTAGAAACGACCACTCGTCTTTCCCCCAGGCTGCTCTACACAGGCATGTCTAATGCCAGACCTCCAACATGAATTTGTTGGAGAACATCTGGGAACAATGGTGTTCAGGCCTTCAGTTCTTACACAGAGACAAGAACAAATGATGTAGAAATAAATCCAAGATGCTAATATTAAATCTAATAAGGAGAGGTATTTTTGTTTTCTTTTGTGCTTGTTTTACTATGGAAATGAGAAATAAAAAGACCTCTGTATATTTAAATCTTACGCATAAGAATTGTATTCAGTTAGTGATTGATATTTGTTAACTTAATTTTTAATCTTTCAGAGCCAGTTTAAAAAATATAGTAGGTTGTGAGTAGCATTTGTCTCATCAGTATAAACCAAGATATTTGGAAGGTAGTTTGACACTGTCATTTTAAACAAGCAGCAGTATTTTTCTCTTTGGATTTATAGCTTTCTAGTCATGCTTGTGACAAGATTTACAGTACTAGGCATGTTTTTCCTCCTGTGGAAGAAGTGCAAATCCAATCAGAGACTGGCTGGTTACCATAACATGAGTGCCACTGTGGAAACATCTTGACTGGTTTTAAAGTCTGTGTGATTCATAGCTAGACAAAATTATTTGTGTCTTTTGTTTTCTAGGAGCCTACATAGCACCTTTTGGCGCTGTGAAAGCTAGCCAGCAGGAACGGAGTTTCTAGTGCAGTTCCAGCTTGATTTTTCTGTGTCTTGCAACCAAGGTGTATGGTGTCTTCAGTAATAAGGACTTATTATTTGGTTCTGGTGGGCAGCCGAGAATACCAGAAAAATCATGTATTGTTTGGGAATCCTTAACAAATCATGTTGAGGTATCCTTCACATGGTACTGAAATTTTGTTTAGAAACCCATAGCTTCTAGGAGAAGCATTATTTACCATTGCAGAGCACCATTTTAAATGATTCTTAAATTGCATTTTAACAGTTATAAGATGGTAGTTTTCCATGTGACTTTTTTGTACTCCCTACATAATGTTTAGCCTTCTCTTCTTAGTTCTCTCATCTTACCCGCCCCCCACTCTCCTTCCTGACTAAATCTCTGCACCCCAGTATTTTCCATCCCTCCTTACATTTTAACTCTATTCTTCTAGCCTCCCTTCCTTATCGTGTGCCCCTTCCCAATGGTCTCTGTCTAGTTTCCTGCCTTTTACAAGCACTCCAAGTTAAACACACTAACTAAAGATTTGAAGGTAGGATCTACATGTGAGGGAGAACATGCAGCACTTGTCTTTGAAGCCAAGGTTACCTCAGTCAGTATAATTTTTCCTATATCTATCCATTTACTTGCAAATTTCATTTTTCTTTACATCTGAATAAAGTTTCATTGTGTATATCTTATCTATCTATTCATAAGTTTATGGACATCCAGAATGATTCCATTCCTTATCTACTGTAAATAGAGCAGCAATGAACACAGATGTGCAAGTGTCTCTGTAGTATGTTATGGAGCCCATTGTGTATATGCTTAGGAGTGTTATATCTGGGTAATATGATAATATTATTTCTGATTTTTTGATAAACCTCCTGACTGCTGCATGAGTACATTCCCACCAACAGTGTACAGGTGTTTCCCATGTCCATGTCAACATTTGTTATTTTATGTTATTTTTTTGAGACAGGGTAACCATGTAGCCACCACTGGTCTAGACTCACTGTGTCAACCAAGCTGGTCTCAGTATCACAGAGATCTGCCTGCTTCTGCCTCCCAAGTGTTTGGATTACAGGTTTGCACTATCATGCACAGTTATTATAATTTGTATTTCTGATGATGGCTATTCTGATTGGGTGAGATGAAGTATTAAAGTAGTTTAAAAGCGTCTTTCCCTGAAATTGAACATTATTTTTAGTTGTTTACTAATCATTTATATTTGTTCTTTTGAGAACTCTGTTCAGTTCTATAAATGGTTTTAGTTGGGCTGTTTGCTTTCTTGATGTTTAGATCTTGAGTTCTCTGTATATTCTAGATATTAATCCTCCACCAGATGTGTGCTGGATAGTGTTAGTGCTAACTTGACACACCTGGATTAAGGGAGCCTCAATTGGGGAATTGCCTCCATTGGACTGGCCTATGGCCATGTCCATGGGGGATTTTCTTGATTGTTGAGTGATGTGGGAGGACACAGCCCACTAAAGGTGGTACCATCCCTGGGCAGGTTGTTCTGTGTTGTATAAGAAAGCAGGCTGAGCACAGGCCATGGGAGCACCATTAAGCAGTGTTCTTCCATGGCCTGTGCTTCAGCTCCTGCCTCCAGGTTCCTGCCCTGAGTTCCTACCTTGGACTTGCTAAGTGATGAACTGTGTGATCTGGGGTATGTAAGCAAAATAAACCCTTTCCTCCCCAAGGTGGTATTGGTCAGAGTGTTTAGTCACAGCAATGGAGAAGCAGACAGGGACAATATGTGTAGCTGGAAAAGGTTTTCTGTAGTTCTCTAGGCCACCTCTTCACTTGATTGGAAGCTTCCATTGCTGTACAGAAGCATTTTTGTTTCATAAGTTCCCACTTATTGATTGCTAGTGGTTTTTTCTTGTGCTACCCAGAGCCCTGTTCTGAAAGATTTTACCTGAACCTACATGTTGAAGCACACTTCTTTTCCTTGAGAAGTTTCAGAATATCAGATCTTTTGCTGAGGTCCTTGAGCCATTTGGAGTTGCATTTAGAAAGGGTAGGGAGTAAGGATCTAGTTTTGTTCTTCTACGTATTGATATCCAGTTTTCCCAGCACCATCTGTTGAAAATGTTGCCTTTTTCCCAATAAATATTTATGGTATCTTTATAAAAATATTAGGTAGCTGTGGCTGCATAGATTTATATCTGGGTCCTCTGTTCTGTTTCATTGATATATGTGTCTCTTTTTGTGTCTGTGCTTTATTCTGCTGTTTTTGTTGTTTGATTCTATAGTATAACTTGAAATTAGGCATGTTGGTACCTCTTTTTGTTCGGGATTGCCTTGGCTATCCTTTGTCTTTTGTGCTTCCATATAAATTTAAACATTGTTTTTTTCTATGTTTGTAAGGAATAGCCCTCAAATTTTGATTGAGATTTCATTGAATCTGGAAATTGCTTTCAGGAGGATGGCCACTTTCATGCTGTTAATTCTTCTAATCCAGGAGAGTGAGAGGCCTTTTGATCTTCTAGTGTCCTCCTCAACTTGTTTTCTTCAGTGTCCTAAAGTTTTAATTATAGGGGTCTTTTGTTTCCTTGGTTAAGTTTATTCCCAGGTAGTTTCCTTTATTATTGTATTCCATGGCTATTGCAAATGAGATTGTATTCCTAATTTCTTTTTAAGTGTGTTTTTCATAGATATATCGGAGTTACTCGTTTTATATGTTAATTTTATATTCTGCCACTTTGCTGAAAGTACTTCTCAGCTCCAAGAGTTATTTGGTAGAATCTTTAGGGTCTCATGTTCAAAATCAGAGAAGCCTCCCAAGGTGCCTATAGCAAGTGATAGTTGAAGACCCAGACCTAAACAAGTAAAGTATGCTAGTTCCTGTCTGTGCCTGCTTGCAGTGAGTGCCAGTGAATGGGAAGATTCACAGCCTCTCAAGGTGGCTAGCTAGAATGAGTGATGAGACTTGTGAAAAGCTTGGGTGCAAATTGCAGCCAATGAACAGACCCTGTGAGTTATCATCCACTTTGATAGCCCCTGACATCATTGGGAAACCTTTGAATATGCTACTCTGATATATCCTCTGTGAGGCCAAACACAGAATGTAAGCATTACCTTGTTATTATGAATATATGCTTGCTTATATTTGCTAAATAGACTAAAATTAACATGTTACTTGTTAGACACTGATTAGAACTATAATTGTTCATATCTTATCAGTGTACTAATTTTGGATGCAAATAAATTAATTTGTTCAAAGTCATAGGAGGAAGAATATAGGTTAAGTTCCAAGTTTTTCAACACAACGGTTCACAATTGTGATTCTTTTGGATTACTCAGTGACTGTGAATATCCACTTATCTGTCCAGATGTAGCACCCTAACTGAAGAACTGTTTTATAGGAGATGTATTCAGACATCTTAACCATCTTTACAATATCAACTTAAGAATATAAAGCTGCTTCTCTCCTTGATTTCTATGTCCTTAGAAATAAGTGCTTCTGATTGTAATTGCAGCACACACAGGAGTTGGAGATATAGACAATGCCTTTTAATGAGACTTCCCGATAATAAAATGAGAAATTAGCAAATTATCATTTAATTTTTAAAATTATTTTATTTTTAGTTATGAGCATGAGTGAGTCTGTGTGTGGGTATGTGATCATGTGTGTAGATACCTGTGAAAACAGCTGTGTTGGATTGCCCTGGAGCTGGAGTTACAGACAGTTGTGAACCACCTAATGTTGGTGGTAGGAACCAAAACTTATGTCCTCTACAAGAGCAGTGTATGTTCTTAACCACTGAACAATCTCTCCTGCCCCTATATTATTAAGTAGAACATGAATTTGAAAAGTTACAAATGAATAGAGTATCTATTTACTGCCAATTTTAGTACATAGCTAATTGTATATGTTTGGCCAATGTGAAGATGCTGTTTATAGCTCATTAATTTCTTCCAGAAAGGTTGTAGATGTTCCTCTTGTGACCAATGTTCTCCTCCGGACCGTCTTTACCATTGAGTTTAGACTTATGTGAGCTGATAGACTTGGGTAGAGAGGTGCTCAGCACATGACTGAAGATTTTCCAGAAGCAGCAATTTCAAATAGTAATATAAGTGTCTCACAATTTTGAAGTGAGTTTTAAAAGAGTAATCAGTTATTCAGCCTTACTAACTCTTATTTAAACTTTACACATACACATACGAATTTTTGTTCCATAAATGTTTCTTTGTAGGCTGCTATGGACTAGGCAGCACGATCTGTAGTCACGAGATTGAAAGGGACACAGATTGTCAAGTATTTCAGTCCTTAAACTAGCCTGAATGAAGTCTCTTCTGATGTTGAAGACTTGAATTCACCCATTTATTATTCAATACTTATTCTACTGTCTATTTGCTCTATATCCTAGAAATTTAATGAGAAATCCATCTGGTCAGGGAACTCACAGCTCTCTATAAGGAATTTCTAATGCATTTTAAAAATATTTTTTCTTCGGAAATTTCATACAATGTATTTTTTATCATATTCATCCCAACTCCTCTTCTTATGTCCTCCAAAATCCACCCCTCCCTCCTTTGCTCCCAGTATCACTTTTTAAAAAAATAATAATCCATTACCTCGAATTTTCACTGTCCTTATACTTCTGGATGTGGGGCCATTCACTGGAGACACACCTAAAGGGAGACACACCTCTAGAAAACTACCTACCCACAAGGCCATCAGTTATCCATAACTTCTCATGTGGGGTGAGCACTCACAAATCCCTTCCCCTTCCATGATAGAATGTTGACTGGCTTGATCTTGCGCAGGCACAACTGTTATGAGTCCCCAGGTATGACGGCCCTGTCATGTCCAGAAAACACTGTTTGCTCCAGTCCTTCATGACCTCTAGCTCTTAAAATCTTTCTACTCTCTCTTCCACAATGGTTCCTAAGCCTTGAGGAGAGACCTAGAGGTGTCATTTGGGACTGAGCACTCAGCAGGTACTTACTCTCTGCATTTTGACAATTTGCGAGTTTCTATGTTAACTACCATCCCATTCACTAAGAAAGAAACTTCTCCAATGGGGTCTGAGAGTTACATAAATCTACAATCAGAAAGATACAATGTTAGTGGGCAGTTTACTACTATGTACATTTAGCAAAATAATAGTAGTATGTTCTCTCTTGGGTCCAATGAACTCCCTAACCATGGATTCTTGGCTAGATGTGCGGTATGATGCAGGTGCTTCCTCCTGTGGAGTAGGCCTTAATCCAATAAGAAATTGGTTGGTTACTCCCATAACATTTGTGCCACTATTGCACCTGTGGGCATAACTTGCTCTGCTGGTCATTGCTGCAGTTCACAGGATTCACAGCTGGTTTAGCCCATGATGGCATTCCTCCCAGCAGCCTGAATACTATTTTCCAGTAATATGGGAGCTAGTCATCAAGGAAGAAGCTTCCTGGTAAGTACCGACTTGATTCTTTCATAACCTATGACCAATGTGTGTGGTATTTTTATCAGCAATGGTTTTACTTTCAAGTTCTGGTAGGCAACCAAGAACAATGGAAATAGCAATTATTTTTTGGAGGGGGGAGGGTCTCTGAGACACCTTGACCAACAACATGAGGGAAAGTATACCATACCTGGCACTGGGCTTTTGATTTGGCAACCTATAACTTCTAGGATGAGCATAATCACCTATATAAGGTAATTCCTGTTGCATATATTAATATATATATAATAAGCTTCATATATATGCATGAAGCTTATAAAATAGATTTTCATATGACTTTTTCAAGTCTCTTTATATTATTTACCCCTCCCCAACCCTGTCCTTTGTCCTACTTTCCCACTCCTCTTCCCTTTACTTACCTTTCCCCCTTCATAATACCTGTGTCCTCCCTTAAGATCTTCCTTCCCCTTCTCCACAAATGGCCTCTTTCTAGTTTCCTGGATTCCACAGGCACTGCAATTTAAACACACAAGTCTGAGGATTTGATGCTAAGATCAAATGAGTGAGTATGTGTGATATTTGTCTTTCTGGGTGTGGATTACCTAACTCCATAGGCCTTTGACAAAATTAAATATCATGATAAAAGTCATGGAGAATTTGGGGATTCGAGAGATGTATCTCAACATAATGAAGGCAATATACACCAACCTACCAAAATCAAGAACAAGAGAAGGATGTTCTCTCTCTCTATTCCTGTCCAACATAATGCTTTAAGTCTTACCTAGAGCAATGAAGCAAGAGAAGACAGAGCGGATATAAATAGGAAAGAAGTTAAGGTATCCTTATTTGAAGGTGACAAAAATCTATACACAAAAGACCCCCAAAGACCCACCAGAAATCTTCCAATCCTGATAAATACACTCAGCAAAGTAGCAGAATACATAATTCAAAACAAAATTAGTTCTCCTATATACTAAGGACAGACATATCAAGAAAGAGATTAGGGAAAAAAATCCTATCTGCAATAGCCTCAAAGGAAAAATATCTTTGAATTAATCTAATGAAGGAAATTAAAGGCTCATATAGTGAAAACTCACTGAAGAAAGAAAATGAAGAAGATACTAGAAACTGGTAAATCTCCAATTCTCAGAGATTAATAGGATTAATACTGTGCACAAATATCAATAAAATATACAATGAAAAAAAGATGGTGAAAGCAGTATACAGATTTAAAGCAATCTAAATCAAAATTCCAACACAATTCTTCATAGAAATTGAAAAAATATCTTAAAATCTATGTGAAATTACAAAAGACCTGCTATAGCCTATAGATTCTCAGATGATAGAAATACTCGCGAGGTATCACTATAACTGATTTCAAGGTATATTGTTGAGCCATAATAGTACAGGATTGCATGGTACTGGTACAAAAACAGACACGTTGATTTGTAGAATAGAGTAGAGGACCTAGATATAAGTCCACCCACCTACAGCCACCCGATTTTAACAAAGATACCAAAATCATTTATTGGAGAAAAGATAGCATCTTTAACAAATGGTATTTAGAAAACTGTATACATACATATAGAAGAATGAAATTTGAGCCTTCTCTCTCACCCTGAAACACAAGTCAACTCAAAATAAATCAAATATCTCACTATTAGATCTGAAACTTGGAAACTTTTAGGAGAGTAGAAAGTGTACTTCAGGTTCAGGTAAAGACTTACTCACTGGGACTCTGGTTGCCCAGGAAATAAGACCAAGATTCAACAAGTGGGACTTCATGAATTAAAAAACTTTCTGCTGCAAAGGAAATTGTTAATCAACCAAAGAGGCAGCCTACAGAATGAGAAAAAAGATCTTTACCAGTGACACATCTGACAGAGGATTGGTGTTTGGAATATATAAGGAACTGAGAAAATTAAACACCAGGAAAACAACCCAATTAAAAAGTGGTCTATGAAACTAAACAGAGAGTTCGCAAAAGAAGAAATACAAACAGTCTGGGAATATTTTTTTGAAACTGATCACTCATCATCCTTAGCTGTCAGGAAAATGCAAATTAAAACTACTCTGAGATTTCATCTTACCCCAGTCAGAAGGGCAAAGATTAAGAGAATGACAATTGCTGGTGAGGATGTGGGGAGCAGGGTTCCCTCATGCACTGCTGGTGGAATTGCAAACTGGGGTAGTCACTGTGTAAATCACGGTGGTGGCTCCTCAGAAAGCTAGAAATAGATCTGCTGTGAGGTGCAACTACACCTGGGCATATACCCAAAGGACTCTGTTTCCTATTAAAAAGACACATGCTCATCCATGTGCATAGCCGCTCTATTCACAATAGCTAGGAGATGGACCGAGCATTAAACTAATGCATTTAGCTAAGGTAGTGTAATTTTGAAAACTTGTCTGTGAAAGAGCATGCATACTCTGATTTTTTTTAAAGTCAGGGACTAAATGCTAAAACAAATTATCCAATTTAATCACAGGCAGTTTGTCTTCAGAGGAGAGGTTTCTTCCCAATGTGCTTTCTGCACTGTGATGCTTGATTCACTCGTCTACAAGAAGATTTAAAGAAAAAGACAATACAAAGCAGTACTGAGTGGAGAAACGAGAAGTTGAATCCTATGGTCAATAAGAAATCAGGAACAAGAAGGAGGTACTGAGAAGCGACTGTTGGAGAAAAGGCTATCCTTTTCCTCATGACCAATTAACACAAAGACATTCAGAGAGGAAAGAAAAGAGTAGAAAAAAATTCAGAAAACTAAAGAAATCATCTTTATTCTCTTAATGAAGTATAAGCTTCAAATATAAATGTTCATCAAATAAAAAACTGAGAAAAAAAGATTTTTGGGAACTGGGTTATGCAGTATTCCCAGACAGGTCCAAACCATTTCAGGTAACTTCATCTTTAATAATCTGATTTGAACCCAGAATAAAAATAGCTTTCATGGTAAAATATACACACTGAAAAACAATGCAGTTATTTATTAAATTTAAACACTACCTACCTACCTATATGAGTGTACTTCAAAGAGAAGTAGTGTTAACGTAGAAATTATAAATACACTAAACATGCTAGTTTATTTAGGGTAAAATTCAAGTGCAAAATCTGACAAAACATTCATTTTAATTATTGTACTGTTGGATAGAGATGTTATTTGTATTTTAATTATCAATAATTGGACATTTTATTGCTTAAAGCACTAAGCAGAAGCCAGACAGAAATATGTAGTTATTTAAATGTGTTTTAAGATGGCTTTCTTCATTTGTTCTGGACAAAAAAACCATAGCAACATAGTTTTAATGTCATTAATTGCATTCTGGGAGGTCTAAACTAGGGGAAAGATAGAATGGAGTATTCAGAAGAAATGGCATTAGCACAGTGTTGGAAGAGAACCTTAGACTGTCTGAAGCATCTGCCAGACCAGTAATTCCTCCAGGTCCCAAGGAGGGATACACATAAAAGAACATGACTGACAGAAGTAAGAATTGATTTTTAAAAAAGATTTTGCTTTCATTTTTATGTATGTCTGTGTGTGGGGTGTGCATGTGAATGCAGTGTCCACAGAGCCAGAAGTAGGTGGAGAAGACCCTGGAGTTGGAGTTTCAGGTGGTTGTAAGTCAACAGTACAGGTCCTAGAAACTGAACTAGGGTTCTCTGCAAGAACAGTATGCTCTCTCAACCACTGAGCATCTCTAGCCTCAAGAATTGATACTTTTTGTTATTAACTAGCTTAAGTAGTAACTAATACGAAACAGTGAGTTAAGAAGGTTAATGCATGAGTCCCTTTTTATTACAAAGTTCCTTAAAATAGAAGGAGGCTAGATGGGAGTGCTTTCTATTTCAGTCCTAAAGACCAACCTAAAACACATCTTATCACTGCAAAGTTAGAGGAGATACATGCAAAGCCAAGCTCCCAGTTCAGAGGAAAAGTGTGTAAAGGGTGGAAAGCTCTGGGTTCAGCTGCCATGCAGGGGCAGAACCTCTCTCAAGGCAAGACAAGACAAGACAAGACAAGAGAAAGAAGGGGCCTGAGCTGCCATAACATCTGGTTTTCTCACCATTGTGATGAAATAAATGAAACAGGCCTGTGGAGTCTGAGGAAGGTAGTGAGGCAGGCTGGGGTGACAGCGTGATGGTGGCTATTTTAGATTTTGGAGACAAAGGGTGTCCCTAAGGAAGTGACATCTGAGTTGATATCTACAAAGTGTTCAAGAAAAGGTGACTCCAGAGAAAGATGAAGGATTGGGATGAGTAAAGGCCATGTGTGGAAACAAGTCTGGGGTGCTTTGGGGAGCCGTGAGGCATTGTGGGTGATGTGGATGAAGAGAAAGGAGAGTGGTGGGGGATGAACCTGAAGAGGAAGGTGGGGGCCAGTGATGAATGCCTTGAAAACTTTGCTGAGGAGTTTGGTCTGTATTCTAGTATAGTGGAAAACAAATAGACAGATTATTTTTTATCTT
The DNA here is from genome assembly GCA_035773235.1 of Eospalax fontanierii. Classification (NCBI taxonomy): domain Eukaryota; kingdom Metazoa; phylum Chordata; class Mammalia; order Rodentia; family Spalacidae; genus Eospalax; species Eospalax fontanierii. Next base: position 29,187,487 of record CM069545.1, on the reverse strand, counting down.
TTAACTGTGTGAATACGTGTACTTATGTGTGCATACTCATGTACATGGGTGCACATGCATGTGTGTTCATGCATGTGAATACCAGTGAAGAACCTTGGCTATCATTCGTCAGGGAATACTGTCCACATTGTCTTTCTGGAATTCATAAAGGAGGCTAGACTGCAAGCTGCGGGTATCCACTTCCCTCATTGCTGGGATCATAGGCAGGTGCCACCACCATTCAGCTCTTTAAAAATATATGGATTCTGGGATTCACCAGGTTCTGGTGTTTGGCAGGCAAGCAATTTTCCAACAGAGCCATGTCCTCAACTCCTAATGGTTTCTAAGCAGAGTGTGATATAGAACTTGCCCTTAAACACTTACTTTGTTTTGTTGAAAATAGATTCTGGGAGATTAAGAATGGAATTTAGGTAACCAATAAAGGATAAATCCTTACACTCATCTAAGAGATGGTGGCACATGGATGAACACTCCAGATGACAGACGGGCTCTCTCCTGAAAGACACATTTAGCAGTGTCAGAAACATCCTGATGGCATCATTGTGGAGATATTTTTCCTAGTCCTTGGCCACCAGTTAGCCACAAGGGACCAATGAAATGATCAATTCAGTACAGTTCTCCAAAGATTCTTATGAGTGTTTTCTGTTTCCTCCGGCAGCTTCTGACGGCAGTCAATACAGGATATGAATCTCCCCCCACCCCGGGTAACACTATACCAGGGAACTTGTTGTCATTCTCCATTCAGCTCTCTGGATTTATGCTCTGCCCTAGCTTTGTCCAAATGTACCAAAAGAGTTCGCAGATGAATAATCATCTGGCCAACACAAATGCCCAAGGTTTCCTCCACCATATGAAATTCAAGGTCCACTCTCTTCATCAAATCCTCAGAGACTTGTCTTTACAGTGACTGAATCGTGCTTCTTACATTTCCACAAATAAATTCAATCCACAAGAAAAAGGAGACTGCCTCCCTTGATCCACTGAGGAATACAGGTCTGCAATATTAAAATCAAGCTCTCTTCTTGCACAGTTTAATTCCTCCACTGGACCTTGTGCAGTAGGATTCTGTGTTCTATCATCATTTTGTTTTACCTAAATTCTACAGAATATAAGCTGCACTAACCCTGACCATCTAGTCAATATTGACTACTAAATAATTTGTGTTACTGTCATTACGTAATTGGAACTCTTCTAAAAGCCTGAGTCCTAGAGATGATTAATGAAAGCTCATTAGACTCCAAATAAAATAACTTCCATTACTGCTTCTAGCGGTTCACATGAGCTTGCCCCTGTCTTATCCCGTATCCCAGCCTCTCATTGGGCATGTGTGATCATATATAGGATAATAAATTCCTCCAAGTTTGCTCAAGATTTCCTTGGTTTTGCATTAAATATCTTGTATCCTGGAAACACCTCCCCATCTCGCACTCCTGGGCAGTCTGGGATGGATAGTCATCCTACCACAGGTTGGCTTTCCTGCCCAGTTCCCTGTCCCATCTTCAGGTTTTATCTACATGGAACATTCTCTATTCAAATAAACATTTTCAAAAGGGCCATCTCAGTTACTACTAGTAGTAGTATTTATCAGTAAATATCTAACTGTATACATTTTACATTTTGTTTTTCCTTTTAATTGTGTCTTATATATCCACTCTTCTAGCATGAATACTGTGGAGAATCCCTATCTAGCATGAAAACTCTCTGCTGAATCCCCATCTCTAAGAATTGTGCCTAACACAGGGCTGGCTTCTCAAAAATAAGGAATGAATAACTCTTTTATTCTGTGATAGTCTTTGTGTCCTCGATAATAAGCATTATAAATCATCAATACCAATAGAAACAGAAAAAAATAAGAACCAGCAAAAATTTTTGTTCACTCATTCATTCAGCAGTTTAGCATTTCAGAACCAGTAGAACTTTATGGAGTTTGGTGGATTAGCAAGTGCAGGAAGCTACTGGATTCAGGTGATCAATTGTGAAAGGATGGGCAGATGGGCAATGTCTCAATAACTGTGCTAACTGCAAAAGATGACTTCCTGGGTGTCATTCTGAAACTATTGTCATTCTCCTTCTTCTCTGGATTACTTTTGGTCATTAAAATGGCCAAGTGTTATGTGTGGTCCTGCCCAAGCCATCTGTGCCTTGAAATCTGATCCCAAGCATACACGGCATCAGATGCCTAGAACAAATTCTCTCAGCTTCTTCAATTCCCCAGTCCTTTCCCACTATTTCTAAGATTTTCCCAAATAGAGATGTCCTCTGACCTATAGAGTTTTCAGCTACATCATGCCGTTTTGAACTTCGTCTCCAAATCCCCTCCCTCAATGTTTCTACATAGGCACTTGAATAACAGCTAGTCAGTTTTACACATCAACAGGATGAATGGTGAATTCATGATCCCCAAAGAATATATCAGGCATGAAGAGTGGGCATGGATAGGTTTGTTTCACAGTAAGGTCAATTCTTGGGAGTCAGGTATTAACTAAGTAATTAGAAAGTCCACTTCAGAATAGAATGGTTAGTTCCATTTAAACTGGGGCCTGGGGTGATGGCTTGGTCAGTCAAGTACTGCACTGTGCATGAACACCTAAGTTCAAATCCTCTGAACCCTTGTTGAACTAGATGTAGTAGAGAGAAATAGGAGTTGGAGACAGGAGAATCCCTAGAGAGGCTCAGAGCCAGCAAGCCTGAAATATGTGGCAGGGAAAAAGGATAATTAAAACTGAGACATTGCCTAAAGCAAAGTGGAAGCCGAGGACGACACCTGAGGTTGTTCTCTGACCTCTGCATGGTACACACACACACACACACACACTCACACAGACACACACACACTCACACAGACACACAAACATAGACACATATTATGTACACACACAAAATAAATAATTATAAATCTAACTGAAATAGACATTCTCCAGGCCAGCTTCTCCTTAACCCTAGACATGCACAACAGGGGTACAAAGGAGGTAAGCAAGGATCAGTGTGACTACACCCCTGGATCTCCACATGTTCTTCATGTCTGTGCTAGGAAGGTAGGTGGCCCCTTGAGGCTGAACAGCCTATTTTAAAATGGGCAGCTGAACACGATGACAGAATGTTTACTGTGTCATCTCCTCCTCGAGGTGACTAAGTGGCCAGGCATCTCCAGGAGCCCAGCCAGGAGCACCCTGTATTGAAGCAACAACACTTTCCCACCTCCCCAACCCCCATCTACCTTCCTGCCTCCGGCTTTAGAATGATACAAGAGACACTGATAAGCCCAGCGAAGGTATTCTCAAATCAATTCATGGCCGTAATAGAATGCTAAAGGAGGAACCAGAATTCATGTTGACATTCTTTCAAACCTGTCTTTACCACCAGACGTAAGGTCCCGTTAGAGGATGACTATCAGGTTGGTTTGCTGCTTAGGACCATACAGGAGCTCCCTTATAGAAATTTTGGGGATTCTCTTGTTTTCGGGGATAACTTTTTTCTACCCAGCACAGTCTCTGTTCTGTCTGTTTTCCCACTCAACAGACCTCAGTCCTCTCAACCTCAGGGACTTCAGTCTGTCCCATAAGAAATGAAACATATTTCCGAATGTGTTTTCTTTCTTTTTTAATAAAAATATCAAAAGCGTACTTATCAGTGGCTGAAGACAGAAAGTTGCAGCAAAGGCTATTTTTTAACTGGAACACGGCCTCGTGTTGTGCCACACTCATCCAGGGGCAGAGGAAGATTGATGGGTGGACATGTGCTGGGAACTGCTGCTGATTGAAATCAGACAACTGCAAGCTGTGCGGGAGAGCAGGGGAAACCAGTTTAACCACAGCCATCCCGTCTTAGCACTTTTGGACAGGACTTCTTCTCCTGTCTGCTGTCTGCACCACCAGATCAGAGGAAGGGGGCAGACAGACGGGCAAAGCCAGCCTCCCGGATGCACAGGCCTCTCTCATCTCTGTTTCAAGTCTGCCTTTTTCAAAAAACATATAGCAAGACACAACCTGTCAGTGTTCCATGACCAGTCTTAGAATCTGAGATGCAAAATCAACCACTCTCACAGGCAGAGAGAAGAGATAAAAACGAGAAATCCCACTGCTTCTCTGGCAGAAAATTCAGATGCTACTGTCCTTAAATTTGGGGCATTCTTTTATTTGCTTTTCACTGAGGGGCTAGGTAGGAAGGAAGCCATGGGAAACTGTCAGCCAGTTACTTAGTACCCATCGCCAAGATTCCAGCCAGAGTTCAGCGTGGCTAACAATCGCACAGCTCTGCCCTTGAACGGAGACATTTTTATTTCATTAGGGGTGTCCGTTTACAGCCATTAGCTAAGCAGATTGACCAGGACCGAAAGGCCTTTTTTTTTTTTCTGCTTTATCTCCAGATCTCTCTTCCATTATTCAGCTCTTTAAAAAAGAGTAAAAGGGAGGGAGGGTGGTTTAAGTACATTACGTTTGGTGACTTGTCTCTATCCTCTGGCCCAAACAGTCTAAAATAGGTTTTATTAGAAATCATTATTTAGGTTCCAACCCAGGAGCATATCGATCGCCAGTGTCTAATGGTTCCCAGAGCTCGGAAGGTAGCAGGCTGCGTCTCCAATGGGCCGACATAATGTCAGTGACAATTCATTTTTTTGCCAGTTAGGATGCTGGTTTAATATCCTGGAAAAGGCACTTAACACCACCCTTTCATAACATCTGTCAGGCCGCGTCCAGTGGCTTGTTTCTCACACTGAGGGCTTGCAGGCAGTTTGGGGCCTTGCTCTTGAAACATACTTCTCTCAGAGGCCTTGAATTCCTCAGACATTCAACCACCCCCAGCCCCGGGGCCCAACACTCGCACACCAGCTGTTACAACTTTCCAGGACACTCCTAAATTTTCTAAATGTGTGCCATATAAAAATAAGATTTAGGACGGTGAGCGTTCAGGAGTCTTGCATGTGAAGAATATAATTCATCCGGTGTCGCAGGCCTATTATGCGAGCATTCTTCCCAGCGTGCTGGGTTTCATCTTGGTCCTCAGAGCCCTTCAGCAGGAATCCTGTGGCTAAAGATTTGAGCCAAGTGATGCTTTCTACCCCTTTCTCCCTTGCTTTTGAAAATGTTTCCTCTTTATTTGGAAACTTTTGAAAAATGCAAAGATGTTGAAAGAAAAATGGCCAATGCATACAATGACCATACTGGATTTAACAATAGGTAACATTGTGTGCTGTGATGTGTTTTCTCTCTCATACACCATCCCATACCCCCATGCATACAGATCCACACACAGTTATATCCTTTCACAAGCTTTGATGTGCAAAATCACACCCATTCCCAGATATGCTCTCATGTAGATACTCATAGTGATTTTCTGAGCCACTCAAAAATCAATTGTGGGGCAGAGGAGATAATTCAGCTGGTAAAAGTACTTACCTGTCTTATTTGGAAGCCTGATGATCTGGGTTCTGTTCTCAGAACCCATGAAAAAAACTCAGATGTACTAGCATGCTTCTGTAATCCCAGCTCCCAGGAGCTGGGAGGACCAGACTGGAGAATCACCCAGAAGCTTGTCAGCAAGCTAGCTGGGAGTATGCAGCACAGTAGTAACAAAGGAGATTCTTTCTTAACAAAGTAGGAGGAGAGAACTGGTTCCCCAAAATTGTCCTCTATCATCCACACGTGGGCCCACACTCACACGTATCTCTCTGTCTCTCTCTCTCTGTCTGTCTCTCTCTCCCCCCCCCCACACACAGAAAGAGAGAAAAGGTAAATTGCAGACATTGTGATACTTCATACCTAAATATGTAAGAATTTTGTTTATAATTTCTTTTGCTCTTTTTGAGACAGGGTCTTCCTGTAGCCCCTGCTGGCCTGGAACTCACTATGTAGACCAGGCTGGCCTTTAACTCATAGATTCACCTGCCTTTGCCTCCCAAGTGCTGATATTAAAGGCGGCAGCTACCATGCCCAGTTAATTTTATAATTTTTAAATGTTTAATTGACATGGTTGTATATATTTGTAGAATGAAATAGAATAATTTCTTGTGTGTATATAATGTATAATAAAGATGAGGATAATCACCATTTACATTTTCTCAAATACTTATGATTTTATGTATTGGGGAACTTAGGATCATGTTCTAATATTTCAAAATACTTTGTGAATTGTTGTAGACTACAGTCACCTACTACAGCTATAATAAAAGACAGAAACAACTAACAGCAAACACAGTTGCTTTCTTTAACCTCCATCTAGTCCCTCCATCTTGTCACTAGTGAGCACTTCCATGAGTTCTTCTGTAAGACCAACTCTTATAAGTTGAGAACATGCAACATTTGTCATGGTGTGTCTGACTTTATTTTTCTTTACACACATCATCTAGTTCATACCATGTTACCACAAATGACAGAATTACATTCTTTGCTTATGGCAGAAGAATATTCAGTTGTGTATATAACAGAGTTTCTTTATTCACAAATGTCCATCTTGATTGCTTTCTTATAGTAGCTAATATAAAAGAAAATGGAGGATATCTCTTGAAACAGTTACTCCATTTGCTTTAGATATATAATATCCAATAGTAGATTTGCTAGTTGATATAGTAGCTTTTTGAGGCGCCTCCATTCTCTTTGTAACAGGGCTTCTCCTAACTTACACTTCCCTGTCAGTGTAGAGCTCTCTTTCCTCCACACCCTTCCCAGCATTTGTAATTTTCTCCCCTTTAGAGAGTAGTCATTCTAACTGGAGGGAGATTGCATCTCTCATGACTTTCATTCATATTTTCATGTTATTATCAAGCTTAGTCTCTATATTCTGAAGGCACACATGCCAGTATACCTTCTTTGGTGTAATATCTATTCAGATGATTTGTGCATTTTTAAAAACATATAACATGGATTTTGCTGTTTGAGTTTCTCATTACAGTCTGGATAACAATTTTGCTCACTCAATATTTGCAAGCAAGTATGTCTTTTCACTCTGTACATTGTTATTTTTACTTCATTGATTGTTTCTTTTGTTGTGCAGAAAGAAGCTCTTTAATATAATCCCATTTGCCTAATTTTCTCTTTGTTGCCTATGAATTTGGAATCTTAGGTAAAAACAAACAAACAAACAAACAAACAAACAAAACCTATGTTCATCTCAACGTCTCAAGGCTCCTTTATATTTTCTTTTAATAGTTTCATGGCTTTAGGTCTTCCATGTAGGTGTTTGATCCATTTTGTTTCTAATCTCTCTCTCTCTCTCTCTCTCTCTCTCTCTCTCTCTCACACACACACACACACACGCACACACACACACACACACACACACACACACACACACACACAGTTTCCCAGCACCCGAGGAGACTTCCTGTCCTTTAATGTATGTTCTCAGTGGCATAGTCAGGAATGGAAGAAGCTGACTGGAAGTGTATATAGATTAATTTCTGGGTTTCCTGTTCTGTCCTATTGCTCTTTACACCTGCCTTGACACCATCACCATGCTGTAGAGTTATTGGAGCTTTGTAATATATTTTGAGGTGAATGTGTGATGTTCCTAGCTACTAAATCTTCTGTAGCTTAGTGTGAATTTATTACTGTTTTTTCCCATGAAGAAAGCCATTGGTAGTTTGATGACGATTGCCTTGAATTTGTAGCGCCTTTGAGCAGCGCAGACATTTTACCAATATAATTTTTCTAATACAAGCACAGAAAAGCTCTCCAGTTTTGGTGCATCCTCTTCGACTTTTAGAAATGTTTTATCATTTTAATAGCAGAGATTTTTCACTTCCTTGATTAAATTTATTTTTAGTTTTGTTTGGACCAATTATCAACATAATTGCCTTTTTACTTTTTAATGAATTTTCTATTATTATTATATAAAAGTATTACTTTTTATATATTGATTACTGAATAATTACACTGAATTTATCATTTCTAATGTAGTTAGGGTGGAGTTCTTAGGTTTTTATGTATAAAAACAGTATTACTTGTAAATAAGTATAATTAAACTTTGTTTCCAATCTGGATGCCTTTACTTCTTTCCCTTGCATTGTTTCTGTGATTAACACTTGCAACGCTGAGGGGCGCAGGTAGTAAAGGATGGGTCCTGTCTAATTCCATACCTTACAGGGAATGCTCTCAGCTTTTCCTCCATCAGTATGATACAGACAGTGCATGGGTTTGTTATGCATAGACTATGTCCTATATTACAGCTAGATGCAATTTGTTGATTTTGTTTTACTTTGTTGCAACAGTGTCTCAGCCCTGGCTGGCCTGGAACTGACTTAGCACACCAGGCTGAAAGCACACAGATTTGTCTACCTCCCAAGTGCTAGCATTTAAGATGCCAACCACTATGCCCGGTTGTTGAGAATTTTTAACATGAAAGGATATTAGATATTTTTTCTGCATCAACTAACTGATCTGTTGTTGTGACATATTATGCTTATTGATATGTTTATGTTTAACTTTCTTTGCATCTCTGGATACATATATATTTATAATTGTCACATCATCCTGCTGGATTTCTTTTTGTTTTTGTATAATGTTCTCCTTTTCCTTCTTTTTACGTACTTTTACTTAAAGTCTATTTCACTGGATTCAAGAATACTCCTGTTTGCTTTGGGATTCTCATTTGCATGGAGTATAGATTTCCATCCTTTGACTTCCAGTCTATGTGAATCTTTATTGAAGAAACAAGTTGTAAACAGCATATAACTAGCTCTGTGGCTTCTTATTTGCTTGTTTTATAAACTTTTAAAAATTAATTTTCTTTATGAAACTAAAAAGCTTCTGTATAGCAAAAAAAAATCATCATTCAAGTGAAGAAGCAACCCATATAATGGGAAAAAATCTATACCAGGTATTCATCTGAAAGAGGGCCAGTGTCTAGATTATACACAAAACTAAAAAAGAATGGAGACTACGTTTTTTGTAACCCACTCAGCCATTCTTCTACACTTTTGAATTAGAATATCCCCAGCGTGCTAAAGTCATGGGCTGCAGAGGGGTGTGTCCTAGCCATGAGAATTTTTTTAGAATCCTATGACAAAATCTTGCCACCTGTAAGAAAATCAGCAATAATTTAAAGATATAATCTACAACCCATTCCTCGTTCATGTCTTCTCAGTCAGGCTTAGTAGGTCTTCACTGCTTTATAATTCCTCTGATCCAAGATCTAGTCAAGATTCATGCACTGTATTTCCATGGTACTTGTTTGTATTTTATTTGTCTTTTAAAAAATATCTATTTATTGTTTTATTGTATGACTGTTATGCCTCAATGCATGTAAGTGCACCTGTGTAAGCAATGCCTGCAGATGTTAGAAGAGGGAGTTGGATCCACTAGAACTAGAGTTAAGATGGTTACTATCTGCCATGTGGATGTTAGGAATCAAACCTGGGTCCTCTGCAAGAACAACCATTGCTCCTAACTGCTGAGCTATCGTTCCAACCCTTGCTTGTTCTTTTATGGAAACTTTTAATAGACTCAAGGTTAATGCTCTTTTAGGGAATTCTTTCTTCGGGGGGAAGCGATGGTAGATGTTATAATTGAAGTATCACATATAGTAAACAACTCTAATATTAAATAAACTATTCCATGAAATTTTACAAAATGAGCACATCTGTGTAACTACTATGCAGAGTTTAAAAATGGAATGTTTTCATCAATAGGGTCTTGTCCTCAAGTTCTGGGGACCAATCAAGGGCTATTGCAATAGCCTGTGTGATCTGTGGAATCTCTTGGACTACCTTTATCAACAACTCTATCTCTGTCATATCTCTAGACAAATGAAATTTCTTACCATATCCTAAATATGGATTCTTATATTTGTAGACAAGTATACCATATATCACTCATCAAGGAAACTTCTTTTGTCAACAGATGAAGACTATTACAGAGTTCTGCAACTGATCAAACACAGAGGATATATGTCTGAGAGATGCCCAGACCTAAGTGACACATCTACAGTGGAACCTCTGCACCTACTCTCATGGTACGTAGCAGAACAAGAGGCAGAGAGAATAGTAATACATCCCTCAACTCTCACTAGCAAAGCTTCCTTAGACAATAGAGTGAAATGCACACAGAAGACCCCAAATGGCCAAGCTTTAGAGTATAAGAGACTGCAAAGTGCACCTCCCTGGGTACAACTCTTATATTAAACTTCACTCACTCATGACTCAGGGACCATTATGGAAGAGGGAGCAGAAAGATTGTAAGAGCCAGGGTTGACATATGAACATAAGAAACCAGATCCTTTCTGATCATGGGGAACTTGCTCAAATGAACTTGCAGCAATGACGACAATATGCACAAGATCCATGCCAACTCATTCAGAGAGAAACCCAGCATATAATTGTGGAAATGGGCAACCTTAGCTGTGGAATTATTGGCAACTGATTATTGTGGAATGGGGGAGAGTTGTTCTACTTTAAGGGAATGGCTCTAGATAGGTTGACAAGACTCCAGTGGATGAACTTGCACTAAGGGACATTGGATACAAATGCTTGACTGGATAGACTTTAATATATATGACAGAATGCATGAAATTCAGTGGGGGTGGCTATAAGGGGTGAAGATGGGGGAGAAGATCTAAATTTGATTAATATCTATTATATGAAATGCACAAACAATAAAATATGCATTTTAAAGAAATTAATAAATTGGAGTGCTATCTGGACCGATAAGCCTCACTGAGTGTGCTCTTATCCCATTGCCCTAGTGAATGTTAACTGCTGTTCTATCACCACATATCATCAGCCGAACTGTGCCCATCAGGGCTGAAGACAGAGCAATGAATCTACTTCAGGGCTATCTGGAGTTCTAATGAAGTCTCGTTTGTACACATACTATATGCAAACTGGTCTCCCATCAATTTCCAAGTCCTAATCTAAGCTTATTCTGAAAAATAATTATGTTAATGTCTTTAAATTTGTGTAAATTGGTGAATTTTTTCCAATCAAGTAACTTCTCTACTCAAATTAGAATACTTGCAAGGTGTTCTTTATAATTTTCTTATGTTGTTTGAGCCTATACAAAGGGTTGTCTCATGGGAAAGAGAAGCCCAGAATAGATTAGACTTTCTTGCTGCAGCAAGCTCATTTTTATAATTTTTAAAAGCCTCTACTATTGAGGTTTTAACAATGATTCCCAGTTGGATAATCACTTATGGAGGTATTATATGAATTACACTGGATTCCTTGACAAGTTTATGAGTCTTTTTCAAAAGATAAAGTAATAAAACTTTAAAAGCTTACACACCAGGATTCCTCCTAAATGCCCTGTGATACCATTAGGGAATTAGTCTTCAAAGCAGAAAGAAGAATGTCAGTATGTAATAAACAAAAAACATGCTATTTAGAGCATTTGTAAGCATGTTCTTCATGGCTGAGCAATGAAGTTCCGTCATACAGCCATCGCCTTCATCAAAAGCCAGCCCTTCACTCTGCTTATGCTTGTTCAGGAATTACCAGTATCTTTAAAAATTATATTCTGCAACCATCATAGTTGTAAATGTCTCTCGTCATAGCATGGCAAGTTGTGGAAGGATATTTTTTGTTGAAATCTGAATCTCAGGAAATAACAAAAATTTTAAATATCCATTTTATATTTATACTAATGTGCAATCAACTTCTATGTCACTGAACTTGACCCCAAAATGATGGTGGTCGGTCCTACATCAGGGCTCTTTAATGAAATGATGAATATTATTAATGCTTTGACTCCAAATATAGTCCCATTTAGAAGTTAAAATGACAGCATAATGAGAAAATCTCATAATGGGCTCCAATTGACTCACTATTTGTTTTAATTCCAAAAATTGCTGTATCTATGAACTTCAAATGATCATCCTTTTGATGGGAAAAATGATGAAAGGTCAAGTCATATTGAGACAGTTATTCCAATTTGATGTCCCCTTCTTCCAGAAAGAGCCATGAAAACTTGAAAGCACTGAGACGTTAGAAAGTCATTTTTACCATCTCATTTAAACAATGGCTTCTCCAGCCACATTAGAGAGTTCAAACAATTTCCAAGTTAAACCTGATAGCTACTACAAACCCCATCAAATCGCCACACACTCTCCGTCTACCAAACATGGATTTTCTTCTGACATTTATAGAAAGCTCAGTATGGCTGAAGTTTTATGAAGAGTTTCTCAACTCTTTTCTTTAAAGTTACAACTGTCTTTTGTCTGTATAAACTATTAATGGGTTCCCTAAGTGAAACCCCAATTATTAACCTTCCTATACATGTTCTTGAAGTAGTTTTATCTTTGGATAGATAGTGATAATTATTTCTGTTTTTAGTGTTTTAATATAATAATTTTTGTTATCCAAGCAAAAAGGAAGGAGACTGAAAAAGCATAAAATAATAAAAAATATTGAAATTGTTTGAAGAAACCTAGATATTAAAACCCAGCATAGAACTGGGAAAACTGGCAGTAGGTTCCAACCTTCACCAAAGAACTATTGGCAGAGATTACTTCTGGGTGAGAGAGAGAGAGAGTTGATCTTCTTCAAGAGAATAATTCTACATAGGCTAACTAGACACCAGTGAATGAACTTGCATTGAGGAACATCTGGGGACACTAACTTGACTTGATAGACCTTAACATAAACAACGGAATGCATGAAATCCAGTAAGGAGATACAGGAGGGGGTGGATGAGGGCATATAAAGATGATCAAGATATTTTGTATGAAACATAAAAATTCAATAAAAATCATATCAAAAATACTACTGATAAGCCACATGCATTCTTTTTATTAACTTGCTTTTCATTTCAATATTTGATAGTAATTAGAAATCAGAGATGAAGTCATGATAATTAGCATTCATTGTCTATGGCTCACACAACAGGCATATACCACAATGTATCTGAAACAGTTGCAGAAACCTATGATCTGTAACTTTCAGGACACAGTGAATAAACACATGCTCTTCTGTGATTGACTGTGAAACAGCTTCTTGTAAGCATTTAATAATAAATCTCTTATGCAGTCTAAGGATATAAAAGCCAGATATTGAAATACATTATAATGAATAACTTTCTTCCCAAACCTAGAATGTATTTATACATTACTTTTATTAAAGATAATTTGTTATAAAATGCTAATATTCAATACTACAAAGTGAAATACAAAATCAGAAAATGTAAAGAAATAGTCCCTCACATACAAAATTGATGTTGCAGCACTAATATTTACTGTAGCCATCATAAAATATACACATATTTCAATGCATAGTGATTACAAAAAATGTTTATTTATATCTTTATTTTCTGTAAAAGTTATTAAACTGGTATCACCTATCTAATATGGGTATCTGAGGTGGAACAATTACAGACATGCATTAAAAATAAAAATATCAAAGAAAGTAGTGTGATGGAATCATAAAATTATGATTTATTCCAGGTCCACATAGGAAGATAATGGAAAACTTTATAACCTATTCATTGAATGCTTTTCTGTGTGTGCTATGAAATGTACTCTACATTTGGTCTCTTAAATCCTAATGCACTGACTTTTTTTCTGCTTTCTGTTAAAATATTCTGTGTAAATATCAAAAATTTAAACCCAAATTGGCCTAAAAAGTAAAGATATTTCTTTTCATATAGCTGGAACAATTCTAGAGATATCACGGTTATTTTTATCTCTGCTCTATCGCCATGTGCCTACTTTGTACCTTGGCAGAGTCCCCACTCCCACTTGGTTACAAGTTGACTACCAAAAATTCCAAGGCACTTTCTCACCTTGGAGAAGGAGGGATAAAGAAAGAGAATCAAATTGAGTTTTAAGCCCTTCCCTGAGTCTACAGAGTGGCCACAAAGGCTAAAACAATTAGTCGGGGGGAAAAATATATTTGCTATTTAAAAAACATTATTATTTAAAAAAAATTTGTGTGTTTAATGTTTCCCCTGCATGCATTTAAGCAACCCATACCTTCAATGCTTGCAGAGGCCAAAAGAGGATGTCTGATTCCCTGGAACTACAGTGACAGCTGATTGTTAGCCTCCACGTGGGTGGTGGGAACCAAACCATGGTCCTCTGTAAGAGCAACCTGTGCTCTTAACCACTGAGCCATCTCTCCAGCCCCCATATTTGCGTTTTGTTTGTTTGTTTGCTTTCTCACAACTCTTGGTGAGACTAGAATAAAACAGTATGTTAACAATTCAGATTTGAGTAACGTGTGGATATTTTCCTTGCTGCTTTTTTGATATTTTGATATTTTTATTTTTAAGGCACGTCTGTAATTATTCTACCTTGGATACCCATATTTAATGTCAAAATACAGACAAAAGTTGAGTGAGACATGCATGTGGTATTAGGACAGAATTGCAGAAAATTTTTGCGAGAGAGAGGTGGGGGGTAATCTGGGCCAACCAAGAGACAAGAGATACAAAGAAACTTGAATTTATGATTATTAAATATTAGAAAGAACAGCAGGAATGAAACTCTCATAGATAACACGTGATAATTTCATTTATATCTCAGTACTATTATTTTCTGATTTATTTGAACTCTACGTCTAAACATAACAGGACAGGAAAAAAAGAAAAAGATAGAGATATGATGTTAATATACTAATTTGCATATGCCCCCTACACAGATCTGTGTCCACACACCTGTGTCCTATACACATGTAGGAACACTACACACACATACATACATGCAAAAATTTAAAAAATAAAGAAATAATAAGAGCATTTTCTTAGGTGTTTTCAGATCTTTCTTCCGAGGATCAGTTAGTTCCTTCCTTAAACTTAAATAGCAGTTTCTGACTTTCCCACTGGAGAAATGGAACCACGCCATGCATATGTCATAGCAACCTATTCATTTGCTTTTTTCTTTTTTTTTTTTTTTTGTATATAAACGAGTAGTGGTTCTCTCCATTTAGAATGCTACAGATTACTGGGAAGCCAAGTCCTTAGAAAGTCGAATTCAGGGTCCTGAGTGATGACCATGTTCTATCACAGGGCAATTCTGCTGTAGAAAGCCCTGAAACCACACCCTTTCACAGTTACTTAGTGGCACTTTGTATATCATAGATGCTCAGTGCATGCTTGATAGCTCAACACTGGTACCTGGTTAGAAAGACTTTTTCTGCTCAGTATAATGGTCTCCAAGGATTCAGCCCCCACTTGATGTCGACAAGTCCTCAAGATCTCCTCCTGGCTCCCCCTGAAAATGAAACGCAAGCAGCAGAGCTCCTCCAGACCCTCCCACATGCCAGTCCCGCGGAAGCTGAGTATCTCTGAATCTGTGCCATTTTATCCATAAAATAAGTTGAAAATTTCTCACAGTGAGAAATACTTGACTTTGTTACCACGCCAAAGTTCCTAAATTAATCACACTGTCCACAGATTGGAATCATTCCATGTGGCTGCATTTTACAGTCATTTAAAGCTGGGCAGAGAAGAATCACTCAGTTCTGGAAAAGGAACTCACAGACTCTCTGAGGCATAATCCATCTGATTAGGAGTCTTGTTCTCCTGAAGCTGGTTTGGTAACTTTGTCCTCTTCTGAATTTTTCCAGTCACCAGTCATTTGGCATTTGGCATTTGGCTTAAAGAGAAAGTTCCTTTCTCACATGATTCAATAGGTGAAAAGAATTATGATGCAATTAACAGCAAATTTAATTGAAAGAATTACATTTCTTGTGTCAAATGTGAGCACTAGAAATTAGGCTTATCTTGCTTTCAGATTCTTTGAGGAGCAGTAGAGCAGAATAGCCTCCTTTGATTTACAAGAAGGCTAAATGCAATGCTGTGTTGTTCTCTGATATCACCCTGGCTTAGTGTGAGAATGTTTTCATTAAGCTAGAAAGCAATAAAGAAGGAAATTTGAAAAAGTTTGGCCTGATTGTATTACCACCCTTTATCCTCCAGCAGCCCTTTTAATTAAGAAAGAGCAACCATTACACAAAATCAAAGTGGAAAAGCCAGGATGAGGAAGTGTGTGCTGTTTTTTAAGATTACCTAAAGAAAATATGACAAAATGAATTAAAATTTAATTACGTTATGCTGTTCCATTTTAGTTGGTTTTTCTCTCTTACTGAAAATTTTATAGGCTTTTTTTCCCACTTAAAAACAGTGAAATAAAAACAATCAAATAAATTTTTCTAACTTCAATAATTTCAAAACTAAGATACGTGAGATGTGTGAATACCAAGGCCTCACTGGGCTCGAAGAACTACAAATCTATGTGATGGAACCTGAAAAATAACTTATTGCTATGCAAAGGATAATAGGACACTTTTTTTTCTCCTTTCTACAAGAGAGACCTGGGGGTGATAAGGCTCCTGGCATAATATTTGCTTTCAGTATGTATTTCAAACAGTAGCAGTAGCTGGCTTTCTAGTGTTATGATTTTATATAAGCAATTTAAGTTTTTGCCATCTTGATCTTAAGATCACACATACGGTTGGCTAAAATTAATAGAATTCTCCTACCTGCTGGGGAGAATGGCAAGTAAAGCCCTCAAAAACTGATGGGAGGAGGGACTAAAAGGTAAACACATAATCATCAAGAGATAATCATAGCAGCTTGAACAAGGGCCTATGAGATTACAGAAGAGGCAGGACCTGCCACCTGTGAATCAGGCTGTGGGAGAAGAATGTAATAAAAGCAATTTGAACTGAGTCTCAAAAGACTAAGCAGGTAAGTGTCTGTCTGCCCTGTGAGCTAGAGGCTTCACTGGGGACCACCACCTTGCCTGTCCGATGAGGAGGGTTAGGAATTCATTCTTCTATGGAGAAGCTCCAAATTGCTGTATACAATAGTACACACACAAAAAAAAAATGTACAGAAATGTCAGGAGTCCTTAACCTGGAGTACTGTTTGACATGCTGATGACTTCTTCTATGACAGTCAGCGGAGAGTTTGTGGAACTTTAACCAGGAACAAGACATGAGTGTACTTAGTGTATTACATTTTAAATAGCTATATGAAGATACTGTTGCTCCCTAATAAATTATTTTAACACAATTGTGTATGTCCATATCACAATCAAGACAATAAACATCTTTCACTCTCAAACGTTTCCATGGGCCCTTTGTAATTCTCTACCACAGTAAAACACAGAATACTGCTGAACTGTTTTTCTAAAAAAAAAATATTCTATTTATTATTTTTATTTCATGTGGTGAATGTGTTTCCTCCTTGTATGTTAGTGCAATGCCTGTGGAAGTCAGAAGAAAGCATTAGATTCCCCTAGAACTGGAGTTATAGATGATTGAGGGTGCTGGGAACTGAATCCAGTCCCTCTGAAGAGTAGCCAGTGCTCTGAACCACTGAGCTATCTCTCTAGCCCCCAGGAGACCACTGAACCATTTGATCTGCTTTCTGTCAGTAAAAGTTAATTAACATTTTCTACAATTTTATGTCAATGGAATCAGATAGTATGTATTCACACAGTCTGGCTTATTTTTTTTTGCGAGAGAGAAAGGACATCCCCATACCCCCAGCTGACCTGGAACTTTCTGTGTAGACCAGGCTGGACTCTATCTCATAGAGCACTGCCTGCCTTTGATTCCAGATTGTTGAGATTAAAGGTATGGGCCACCATGCCTAGCTTGTCTGTCTTCTTTTATTCAGAGTAATAATTTTGTGTGTTAATGGCTCATTTATTTTTATTGTCAAGCAATATTCCCTTGTTTGTTGCAGAGATATACAATTCCTTTCCTTTTTCCTACTGACAGATCTATGAGGTGACAGGTCACATTTTTAATTCTGTGTGTTGTGTGTGTGTTGGTGGGGAGAGTGGGGGCAGTCAGACCTGCCACAGAGTGTATGTGAAGTCACAGGACTACCTTAGATGTCAGTCCTTAACTTATATTTCGTTTTAGACAATGTCTCTTGTTTGCCCCTGCAGATACCAGATTAACTGGCTTGTGAGCTTTCTTCTGTCCCATTTCCCATTTCACCACAGGAGCTCTGGGATTACTGAAGTGCAGCACCTCATCTAGCATCATGTGGGTTCTAGGGATCTGATCTCAGGCCCTCTTGTTTGCACACCAAATGCTTTACCTACTAAGCCATCTATCCAGCCCACATTTAACTTTTTAACAGATTATCAAGTGGCGTTTTAATCTCAGCAATTGTAGGAATGACTTTTAGAAAATGGGCAGAATATGCACTGATGACTTTTAATTAACTCTGGCAAAACCACGTGCTCTTATGTCTAATCTTCTTTCCTGGGAATCTCCTTTACTATTACACCACAAGACAGGGAATGAATGTGAGCATGCTTGAGAATTAACATATCAAAGCTCTGAAAGCACCCCATAGTCATTGAAAGCATGAAGACTGAAAAAGGATGGCAGACATTGGCATTGTGTATATGAGATACTCTAGAACTAGGGATGAAAAGGCAAGATTTCAGCTAAAGTAAGGGTGGATTCAAGCTTGTCTTTCCCCCAGTTGAAGCTGGAGAAGCCATTTTGAATAAAATCACAGATGGAGCCTGACTTAGGACTTAAGGACAGGATGCAGTGCCTGACACAGTTCCAGCAGCATAGTTTCAGGACACAGGTGGTTCCAAGAGATATCTGGGGGAACAGGTATCCTCTGAGTTCAGGACCCTTCTTAAAAAAAGCAAATAAACAAAAAACTATTTAAGAGTCAGGCTTCTTTATTCAGGTATGGCTGTAGTGTTGTTCAGTGATGCAGCCGCAATGAAGCGTGAGAGGTCCAGGCCCTCCACATCCTCACCAACACTTCATGTGGTGAGAAGTTTTAGTCTTGGCCATTTTAAGGTGTGCAGTATTCGTCTCTATGACTTATGTATGTGTGTTTCTGAAATGGCTACTGATGTTGTACATTTCATGTACTGTTTTTCTACCTATACAACTTTTCTGATGGTATCTTATGCCAGTTGTTTGTTCTTTTGAGATAAGATCTCATGTAGGCCAGGCTGACTTCAAACTTGATACATAGCTAAGGCTGGCTCTGAACAACTGATCTTCCTGACTCTGTGCTGGGATTATAAGCATGCACCACAATGCCTAGTGATGCCAGTTTTTAAAAATCATTTTGTTCGTTTTGTTATTACATATTAGACTTATTTAGGTATTCTAGAAACAAATCCTTTGTTACATAAAATGTGAATATTTTCTCCCAGCATGTAATTGGGAGAAGGATAAATATCTTTAATTGTTATAAACTGTAATTTATCAATTTAGTCATCTTATCAATCATGCTTTCAACATCGCTTAATTTCTTTTTCTTTCTTCCTTTTTCCTAACCCACAGTTACAAAAATATCCTCCTACTTCTTCTTCTAGAAGTTTATAATTTTAGGTTTTATATTTATATGTGATCCACATATAAATTGGTTAGTTAACTTTTGTATGTTGAACCATGTACGAAGCTACTTATTTTGCATAGAGAGATATGATTGATCCAACATGATTATTTTGTAACTTTTAGACTTTCTTCCCTGAAATACTTTTCTACCTTTGTCAAAAATCAATATTCTACCCTAATGGACATTCACAGAACACTTCCCCCACCATCACATGTGCCCTATTCTCAAGAACTCAAGAATGTACTGTGGGATAGATTATAAGTTAGTCTCAGCAAATTTACAAAGACTGAAACTCTACAAAATAGCTTCTATGACCAAAATTGAATAAAACTAGAAATAAATAACAGAAAATAGAAAACTGACAAATATGTGAAATTAAACAACACACAACTGAACAACCAAAGTTAAAAGAAGAAATCACAAGGGAAATTAGAAAATACTTGGAGTTCAGTGAGAACAGAAGTGTGCAGCATGCCAGAGCTGATGGGACACCTTGGAAGCAGTAACCAGAGGAGCATTCACAGCTGTAAACAATTACATTACAAAAGTAGAGAGATATCCAATCAGCCACCTAACCTTACACCTTGAGTAGCTAGAAGAACAAACCAAACCCCAAGCTAACAGAGAAAGCATTGCCCACACAACAATGAAAGCAGAGAACAATGTTGCAGCCTGCCTTTTGACCCTGAGCATACTGGACATATTACACACTACAGTATCATCATAAGGAAATTTTATTGTTGGGTCAAAATTATAATAGATATACAATTGTTAGATACAGAATAGATTTGACATTTGTATGTCACTTATTAAGAAAGAACCTATGACTTAGGAGATTCAACATAATTTGACCTTAAACTTCTATACATGGTGTTTCTACAGTACAGATGTTCACTCTGAGGTTGTAGCTCATTACGTAATGTGCTCATTTCACATTTCACATTTCACTCGCTTCAGCAGAATGTGGCCAATGTTATTCACCATAAAATTTTGTCAGAACAACAAGAAGTCCCTGAAATATACCTTTTGTTGTACAGTAAAAGACAGATTCAAAGTTTTAAGAGGAAATCACAAGGTTGGTTTTCAAGTAAAGTTTTTAAAGATAAGCATAA
Organism: Eospalax fontanierii; assembly: GCA_035773235.1. NCBI lineage: Eukaryota > Metazoa > Chordata > Mammalia > Rodentia > Spalacidae > Eospalax > Eospalax fontanierii. Next base: position 29,167,116 of record CM069545.1, on the reverse strand, counting down.
GAATTGATTGCCTTACAACCTCATAAGTCTAAAACATTCAGCCCTGCACATCTGTGAGCTATCAAGGGAAATCAAGTTTTATGTTACTTACCATTCTGTCTCTGGGAAAAAGAGGCGAGTTTCTTCACTAAAGAAGCTAAATGATAAACCTATGATAGAAATCATAGGAAAATCAGAGTCGTTGTCATGTTATATAAAGTGCAGATAAATTTAAAACATAAAAATACTACACAAAGGGATGGGGTTACATAACAAGCAAAATTCAGCTCTTTTCATTTTTTTTCCTTTACTGCCTCATTCATGTAACACGGAAGGCTTCATTATAAGCATAGCAAACTACTAGCTCACCTCTTCCTGCACACTTCATTCAAAACATGAACCAAGCTGAACTTTTTGTGTGGTAGACCACATGAAAATGTTTATCATATGATAGAAACAAACAAAACATAAAAAAATCCAGAAGCTCAGAAAAAAACATACATTTGTTAAGCAGAGAGTACTGATATCATTGGATGAAGCTGTGGCATTCATTCTAAAGGTGCTAGTGTATGAGGTAATACAAGTTGTTCAAATTCATTTTTCAGATAAGAACAGAGAGTGGGAGTCCTGTTTTCTTTTATATACCAAGAATCTAGAGCTAGGTATAGGGCTGAGCTGGACTGGTGACTGGTTATAAGGTTTGAAGCACCTCAGTTCTATAGTGATGGCCAAAACAGCTTTTCTTTCATGGAAGATGATCAGGACAGACAAAAATATTAAATTAGCAGAGATAGGTTTGCAGCAAGCTTTTGGGGGCAGAACCAGCAACCTAAGGAGACAGAACCAAACTAGTTGACTTTAGTCATCCTCACAAGAAGACAAGAGCTCTTCTTGAGAAAGAACCACAAAGGGCAAGGTTGCCTGTACGCCATTGCAAGAAATAAAAATTTGAAGCTCCTGTTTAACTCCTTCTTTTCTGTGTCCTCTCTTCTTTTCCAATTCCTACTTTATTGAGACCATAGAAAACTTAAACTAAATTCCACTAATCCCCTTAATCAAAATATGGTATCATATGGAAATAGACTCTGGATATTGAGTTTTGAATTCTCGGCTTCAGTTTGGTTTGTAATCAGTATGAATATAGAAATTAAGTGTTTTGGTGACTTTCTGTTTAAATTTGACATCTAAACACAGCAGTCAAATGTTTCATTAAAGTATTCAACCATAATGCAATTCCTAGTATGATTGCCAAGTGAGTAACCATAATGGCCTGTTGCCAAATATTAGAAATGGCTGAAGACGCCATGAGTTTTGGCCTGAGAGACTATGAATACCATTCTTTGCAGGTGGCTTTTCCTCTCCAGCAATCTATACTATTGAAACATAACACTACAATCACTGCAAACCTAAGCTTCCTCAGGCAGGACCCAGGATTAGCAGTGTCTATGCACTTTCTGCATAGCACTGCCTAATGCTGTGGCGAATCCAGTGAACATAGATAGCTGCAAGATTATATGATCAACAAGTGGTTCAAAAACCTTCCTCTTTCATAGTTTATGAAATTAGAAGTATACTTTGAATTCTTACAACTACCAAACACTCAAGCCAGCAAAGGAAAGGCATCTTTTTTCTTAAAAGAGTTATTTATTTTTAAGTGTATGAGTGTTTGCCTACGTATATTCTATGCACCAGTTGTGTGCCTCATGCCCACCGAGGCTAGAAGAGGGCATCAAATCCCCTGGAATTGGAGTTGCAGGTGTTTGTGAGCTGCCTGACATATGTGTGCTTAGAACTGAACCCAGGTCCTCTGAGAAAGCAGCACTGACCTATCCCCTCCAGCCACTAGTGAATCATTTCAGTGGATGTCATTGACTGGAGAAGTGGGATTCCAAATCATGTTTTTCTTCGATATTTGCCCTATTTTAGTAATTAGAACATGGGATTCTCATATCTCCTTGAAAGCAGGATAAAATGTCTCCATCATTTTATCCAACAGGATTTTCTCTGTCTTCTCATTTACCTCTAAAACAAAAAAGGCTCAGTCCTAGCAGAAGGGCCAAAGTGGTTTCATTATTTTTGCTGTTGTTTTGTCTTTGTTTTAACTGATAATATAGAAATACTAATGCAAAATCTACTGGAGGAAATTCTTTGGACTCACAGTCAATTTCAATAATTCTCTTCAGCCTCTGTACCTATCTATTCTACAAATTAATCAAGCTCATGGACATATGATCACTAAATTACCATAAATGTAATACTTATCATTATGTATTCTCCAAGCTCATCAAATGCAGAGATAAATGATCAATGGTTCACATTAAAAGAGACCATTAGGAAAAAACTGTATTTGATGCCAGAAATTAAAATATTTTATTGTGCTGATGTGCCCCATGAAAGAAATATCTGACTGTATTTGCTTTACTAATGATAGTACTTGATACCTATATCGTGTTTTGTTCATTTTGGCAGTCTAAATATGGACAAACTCTGGATCTTTAAGTAGTATTACTATGTTGGAATAAGTAAAACAGACAATGTCAGGCGAGTGTGGCATGTCTGTCCAGTTCAACCAAACTGAACAAAAGCATAACAAATCTTGTCATGACTATTACTTTCAAGAATCTTAGAACACCAATGTTTATGTGGAATCAAACATTTTCAGAAATATGAGCCTATAATAAAGTTTTAGTGAAAAAGCTTTTTTTTCCCGCCTTGTAGGAAATTATAGTGATTTTTCTTTATTGTCTGCTTGAGTTATTTTGGTACTGTAAACTATTATTATAGGTTTCAGAAGACCACCCTCTTGGATAACACTGAATTTGTTACTAGGAAGAATTGGGGAGAAGTTGTTGAGACCTGAGGGAATATGTATTAGATTTAGAATATGTCCTATGATGTGCCATCTGTGACTTTCAGACTAGAAATAAGAACATAGTGAAATGCCTAGCAAAAATTTCAAAAAAGCGAAGACAAGTTAAGCAGTTAGAGAAAGAAAGAAACAGCACCAGAGAGGAGGTGGTAGGCTTGTGAAGACAGACTGGATCCAGATCCTGGTTTAAAAGCTGGATGTGCAGCTGGAGAGATGGCTCAGAGATTAAAAGCACTTTGCTGCCTTTCCAGAGGACTCAAGTTGGGTTCTGAGTACCCACATTGAGTTGTTCAAACTCACCTGTAACTCCACTACAGGAGATATAATGCTCTCTTCTTACCTCTACACACATTTCACACACACACACACACACACACACACACACACACACACACAAATAGAAATAAAACAACTCTTTAAAATAAATAAAATCCTAGATACATGACCTAAAATAGAAATTACAATGTCAGTAAATGATTTTTGGAGAAGGAAATTGATGCACCAAAAAGTAGCATTATTGTTTAAGACATGAAATTAGATCTATCCATTTGTTTAACATGCTTGATCTGATTTGCATGAAATTACATCTGCCTTATTAAGGAATTACCATACCAACTTTACAATTGCCTGAATAAAACATTATGACTCTCTAATTTTAGTTTTCAGGAGTGGGCCCAAATTCAGGGGACACTTGTGTTCTTAGGTGTGTCTTAGAACTGTTTTCTGGAACTGTCTCACTGAAACAGTGCTATGGAACTGTGTGGACCTGTATCCTCGACTTAGGCCACATTCATCAGTTTTATGCAGAACTGTTTCTCTGACTTCAATTGGGAAAGTACAAGCTCAATTTCACCTTTATCAAAGAATCTTGCTCTTTCATATCTAGTTCAAGAATATCTCATACATAAAATGCCAACTTTCCTTTCTCAATCTTCATGTTTTTAATGAAGATGGGCATGCTGACTTTCACTGCTTTGATATGTTAATTCTTAAGCACACCCACATTCATTCCCTGTCTTGGGGTAGAGTAGCAAATTGAGACTCCCAGGAAACAAGATGAGGTGCCCAGGTCACAAGAACACATGGCTCAGTAAGTTTGTCAAGGTTAATTAAAAGTCATTAACCTAGATTCTATCCATTTTATGCAAGTCATTCCTACAGTTACTGCTTCTTTGTTTTATAACAGAAGCATATCCAGTGGGGTGGTTAAGATGATGGGCATCATAGGTGATGTCATCTTAGGTCTCTGGAGTAGGTGGTATGGATGGAGGAGAAAGCACACAGAACATGACAACTAGTCATAAGTTATTGAAATTCAGGAAAAGCCTGAATTGTCAGCCTGTTATTTAATCACTCTAGGATCCATGGAGGCCTGTAGAAGAAATCATAGGCTGATGCAGAGTCTCCAGTTTAATTAATGAGGAAAAATCAGATCCAGTCATTAGTTATTATATATATATATATATATATATATATATATATATCCTTAATTTAGTTTATATAGAAACATAGGTTTTGAGAAAAGTTATATTTTAAGATGTTTTTCCAGTAGATGCTAAGGGGGAATTTTAAACATTTAAATTATAAGTTGATTTTAAAAGACATGAAAAGATATAATTTGCTTCTGAGCAGCTAATTTTACTCTCCCCTTTTTGTGCATGTATTAAATCTTTGAATAATGAATGAGTGAATATAAATATGGCTTGTACTTGGGGTAACATAGGGAAAGTCCTAAGAGACATGAACTTCTCAAAATTTTCAAAAAGAGATAAAATTTTGGATACATAAGCAGGACAACTGTTTGTTTGACTCATGCTGAGTATTTAAACAGCTTGAGCAGAGTTTTTGCTTAAACAGTAACAAAATAAAATTTTTAATAGTAATAACATATATATGAACCAAATTAAAATGGCCAAGAAAATTTACATGTTACTTTTGTTCACCATAGTTCATTAGGATGAAGACCTGGAGTTTCTCTTCTCTAAAGATAATAATAACCACTGATTAGTGATCAGGACAGGACTGCATATTTTTTTGAGTTTGTACCTGTGATAATTGAAAAGACAACTAGTCAGTTAGTATGATGATTTCCTTATGTGGAAGCCAGGAACCAAGTGGCTTAAAACAACAGCACGTTGGTTTGACCCATATAGTGCAAGTAGCTTAGTAAACTGAAAAGTTAATTAGGAATTGTTTGAAAGGAAAATGGCAGCTAAAAGTTCGGTCTGCTTGGTGATGTTTGCTGTGGGGGTTATAGACATATTATAAGATGGTTATTTATATTCCAGTACTATGTAATGGTTCCTATGTATTAGGAATGAGACATACGTATTTATGGAAGAAGATATTTGTACAAGAATTAATGAAATTCCACATGAAAGTGAAAGGATGCTTGTCCTGAAAAGAAAGCAGAAGTTGTTATTTTTCTGTAGTCTGTAAAAGAAAGTTAAAATTATTTGGTGATACAGAAGAAGAATAAATAATATCAAGATCTTGCCCCATAAACTGAATGAATTTAGATCAGCTCCATTTAATAACAGTAATTAATTCTTTGTTGATACTCTGTGAAAATACTTTTGTTTGGTATATTGGTATATTGAAAAACACTATTCAAAAATTCTTATGAAGGGAGTTAATTGTCTAGTCATTGTTGCAATGAAAAAAAGGAGTTTAAAAAATAAATACATAAATTTAATCATTTATGAAAAAGTTATTTTCATTTTAAATTCAGCTTCTAGCTGTAACTACTGTAATCAAAGAGTTAGAAAGGTGCCACAATGTGGTTGTGTGATTTAGTTTGCTATTTCCTTTAAGAGAAGCAAAAGTGTGAAAGCCAAAATGGGAATTCAAAGGAAGACTTTAATCAATTGAAATCCTAAAAGCTGTTGAGAAGAACTTAATGCTATATAAACAATGGATTTTGTTTTTAACAAGGTGCATTATTTATCCAATATTGACAGAAGATGGGACTATTGAACATGCCATGAGTTTAAAAATTCCATTTGAAAATTGGAGATCAATTCCCAGCTATTGAAAACAAGATAATATTAATAAATACATTGATTTAAATATATTTTATTGAATTTTGACTTCATAAAATTTAAGATTTATATACATATGTATATACACACATATGTATATATGTGTATATATATATATATATATGATTATCTTTTACATAACTAAAAGAACTTACTCAAGCCCTCATAACATACAAAAAAACTATTCTTATTTCTTTGTTCTATTCTGGAAACATCTAGCTATCTTAATCTTCATACTTAAATCTTTCATTTTTCTTTACTAAAAATATTTCCATTCTTACATCCTTCTGACATTTTGTCTTAATTACTATTTATGTTAATACCATGAAACATAAATAATAGTAATAAATTAATTTGTCATCTACTGTGGGGACATTGATGATGGTGTGCTAAACAATGTCTACTCTCTCGTGTTTCTAATAATAATCTAATATTTGATTACATGAAAGTAACAATAAACCAATTGCATCCATTAAAGTCAGAATTTCTTGGCATAGGTGGAAATAAATCTTAATAAGAATCTGATCAGTATCATCTGAATCAACAACATTTGAGAAAACAAAACATTTTTATAGTCCAATTTGAATTACTTAAGATTAAACAATAATATATTTTAAAAAATTTTACAAACAGCTGTTAGCCATGTGGGTGCTGGGAATGGAAACTGAAGTCCTGTAAGAGCCACCAGCACTCTTAATCATGAAGCCATCTCTACAGCCCCCATAAACAAAAATATTTTTAAAGGTATTTCCACAGGTTCGCAAGGATTTCTAAAAATTTTTATTACCTTTAAGGTGATAAAGAAATTCTCTATTATCTTAGGACTAGGCTGTGTTCTGGTCTGCCCCATATCCTTTTTAGGGAATGGCAAGCTTAAGGGTCTCTCCCCTAAATTTATGGGAATTTATAGATTTTGCTGTATCTAAAGTGATAAGGAAATTATTATCTTGGGCTAAGGAAAGAGGTGGCTTGCCTCTTATCATTTATAGAGAGTGGCAAACTTCAGAGTGTTGCTTCTTCTCCTGGAGCTTACAGGATAGGCAGTTTTGGCAGGGAGATCCCTTAAGTTGATTTTACCATAAAATCATTATATCATGAAATAAGTAGTAATAACTTTGTTGGTAACAGCATATTCCCCAGCTGTTTGCAATGACATAATTTATTTTTAGAGCTGTTTTTGTCTTCTTCTTTGTCACTGACTCAAGGGTACAGCCTGTCTCATGAGAATTCACAAGACATTTTGTGATAAATAAGCTTGGATCTGAAGTGGGACAGTCAAATCTTATGTCCAGAGACAGTTTCTCTGCTGAGTTCAAAGAGCATGCAGAAATTTACTAACATTCATAAAAATCATTTGCTTCTTTTAAAATTAAATCTAATAGGTCTTGCATTGGTAATGGGAAAGTCAGACATTTGATTATGAAGGGTCACTCTTTGAAATCTCTAAATTTTTAAAATTTAAGAATATGTGGCAGTTAGCACTCATAATCAAGGAGATCCAAGCCAACAAAAGTATTTACTTTTACTACTGGCAAACTTGACTATTTTCCCGGCTATATTTTGGTGACAAGATATTTAAAGTAGTTAGCTTATGTCTATAAATGAAGGTAAAGTAAAGTTTCCTGTAATGATATTTTCCATTAAAAGTCATTTTTGTTCTTTGTTTAAAATATAGCCCAGGCGAATGCAGAAAATCAGTTATCTGTATGAAATGGATATAAGATGGGTTTTTTTGTTACCTCTATTTCTAGATTTCTCTTGCTCTCTAAAGCTTTATTCCTTTCTTTATGATGGATTGTAGTTAGCTGATGGATTATAGTTAGATGTTTCTGTATCTCCTCTTTTTTACTGATATCCTTAAAGAAGGTAGAGCATTTTTGGACTAGTCATGCTCAACAATGTGGTTCCTAACACACTATTAATGTAATTTTGTCTGGTTAAATTGATACTGTTAGCATAGGATCCACCTAAACCTTCTGTAGTTGACCTTACGTATGTTATGGAAGTCAGAGAATTTCTAATAATTTTAAGTTAAAGACAGTCTTGATTTTCTTGTTGATTATATGATTAAATTCCTTAAACATTCCTCTTTTAACAAGAGAGCACTACAATGCAAACAAAACACAATGAAAGCATTTTAAGTCTCAGAGACAGACAGGCTTGATGATACAGAGCCGAAAAAGCCAGAATTTTTAACCCAGCAGTTTCCAGACAAGATACAATCAATTTTTAGAATTTGTTTCTTCCATTGTCCTTTGCCTCAGGCAAGTGGGCTCCGTGGAAATGCAGGAGAATTAGGAGGAAGGGGTTCATGAGTTTCTATAAGATGTAATTCTTTGGAAAGTCCATTTTTCTTCCCTTGATAAGGCTGATATCTACTTTGATTTGGTTCCAAAGAGTTAAACGCTTCAATCGAACTGTTTCTAGATAGGAATATAGCTGATCATGAATTTTTTCCCCCAAGATTCTGTGGTTAGAACACCAGATAAAATATTTCAGAATAGCATTTAAAGGCTCACAAATTTGTTTTGATGACACTTTAGCTCCATTTCCTTTAAGTGAATTCATTGGTAGTTGTGCACGTGTACAAGATTCAGGAGATAAAGATCTCCATAGTGAAAATGGAAAGGTAAGAATCTGAACACAGTTCCTTGAAGTTGTGGCCTGGTAAAGGATATAAAGCAAAAAATGAATAAAGAAGTATTAAAGTGCACCAGAGCATGCCCTAAGAACACGTTGTGCTTCTTGTATCACTTAACCTGTGGTATGACTCAGACCATCCAAAACTTTCACTTTCTTCAAGACTTTTCCATGCATCTATCTTTCAGCACTCTGTCAGGACCAATCAAGGAAAACCCAGCGCTTGAAATCATACAGTCCACACATGTGATTGAAGTGTTCTGTATTTCCTCTTTCCCACAGGACTTTTCCAGCCACTGATCTGTGAGTTCAGGGTAGAGAGTCTCTTCCTCACAAGAAACACCACAGTGCAGTGTTCCCATGCCAATATTACAATTTCTTGACTAAATAATTGGACTCTTAATTCTAGTTTTAAGAGTGGGCCCAAACTTGGAGGATTCTCATTTCCTCAGAAGTCCCTTGAAACTCTCTTCTGGCTCTGTCTCAATAAAACTGTGCTAAGGAACTGTGACTGGACGCATGTTCCTGAGGAAGTCACACGAATCATTTTATTTGGAACTGTTTCTCCAGCCTCATTGAGGAAGTACAAGTTCGGACCCACACCTATCAGGCAATCTTGCCTTTCCATCCCTAGTTCTAGAATGTCTCATACACACAACGTCAAGCTTCATTTCTCAATTTTCATGTTTTCAGCAAAGATAGATGCATTTTCAGGCTTGGATATGTTAATATTTAAGCATACCCACATTCCTTCCTTATCTTGGGGTAAAATAGCAAATTGAGTTTCCCAAGAGACAGGATGAGGTGCCCAGGTCACAAGATTATGCTAAGGTTGATTAAAAGTGATTAGTCCAGATTCTGTCTATTTTGTAAATGTTATTTCTATACCTTATGTCTATTAACTTATATCTACAGCCAAAAGGGAGAAAGCAGATCATTATAATGAGTTTTAGATTCTGTTTTTTGGGTTCAAGCTGTCTTAGAAACCCTTTTGAACATTAAAATATGAAGTTGATGGATCTCTGAATCCCCACACCACTCTGTCTTTAGAAAATCCACTTTGCTTGCACACTGGGATGCATAATGATATTTTATTTGAAGGACGATCTCCCCTGACAAAAAAGTTTGGACAAAAAAAAAAACTTTTATGTTTTAAGATAGGGTCTCCCTGTAACCCCAGCTGGTCTGGAACTAGCTATGTAGACCAGACTAACTTTGATTTCATCTCACAGAGATCTGCCTGGCTGTGCCTCCAGAGTGTTGGGATCAAAGGCATGGACCATTAGGCCCGGCTAAAAGTCTCCTTGTTAATGTCTATAATCATTTTTTCAAAGAAATTTTTCTTATTTGTATATGCTATACTACAATTGTCTGTTGGTCAGAACTTTTTAATGTTATTCAATAAGATATCGTTTCATTGGATTCGAGAAAATGTGACATTTTAAACCTAATATAGCAGAAACATCTGGTTGTGTGGTGGTGCATATCAAAAATTTTATTACTCTAGTGGCTGACATAGGAAGAGTTCCAGATCAGCCAGGATTACATAGTGAAATCCTTTCGCAAGTTAATTAATATTTACTTAATTAGCAGTTTAAAAATTAAACACAAACAAAAAATAAAGCAAAATAAAAAACACCTCACTGGACCTCAAACTATTTCATGCACAGCTCTGCTAACGCATATGATGTCACTCTACTGGCTATAAAATTGGTAATGTTTAAAAAAAAACTGCAGTAATAGAGATCAGGCTAGCAGTGTAAAGCAATACTGCTCAGATAACACATTTGCATACAGTGGCTTTACCTGCATAAATGGATCCATCAGATGAGGAAGAAAGAGAGGTTTCCTTTGTATGAACTGGCAAATTTGTAGCTGAGATCTTGAAAACATCTTGAAAGGAAGCTTCCTATATTTTCATCCACTGAATCTAAAATATTAATCCACATGATTGCCTTCTAAAAACATGATTTCCAGGAAATCAGTCATTTAAGCATTTCAGTCCTCCTTCCAGTTTTTCCAAGCTTTGCTAACTCATCCTTAAAATGCAAAACCAGCAAGAAGGATGTATTGTAAAGCAGATTTTTGTTTCACTAAAAACTAAAATGATTAACTTTTGAGCAAAAAAATCAAGTTGAATAAAAGCCTTTTAAATATTGGAAATTTTTGTGGAAAGGCCTGGAAATAAAAAATGACAAGTAAATGAGTTGGAAATTACTACAATAACTCTACAACTTTGAACTAAGCATCATAAATTGTAGATACTTGTTAGAATGCATACTACAGTTTCAACAAAGCAATACTAATGGGCCTAATAAATCTTAAACTAGAGCACTCAAGTATTTAAAATAAGCACTAGACCAACCAAAGAAAATATTTTAAATGAGCAATGCTAAATGAATCAAGCCCTTTCGGGTAGCCTGGGTCTCCTAGATCTCATGGTTTAGAGTATTCCAGATGGTTTTATGTACGTGTTAAAATGCTGTTTGTACGTACTAGTAATTGGAGCAAAAAGCAAAAGCAATAATGAAATAGAACATTAAGGATATAATAGAAGTTCTAATATTGTTTGGTCCAATGATATGAGGCAGAAAATCAGTAGGATGTTTTTAAATGGAACAGTAAATGAGAAAGGGATTATAGAATACCTGGTTCTTTAACACAAATTTACCCATTAACAAGTAATCATTTCTTTTAAAATCTTTTAATAAGTAAATGTAAAAGTTTTAAAGTGTATAACACAATCTCTAAGTATTACAAAAATCATAAATTCAGCTGGTGCATGCCTTAAATCCCAGCACTCAGAAGACAGAGGCAGGTGGATCTCCGTGAGACGGAGATAAGCCTGGTTCCAGGCCAGCTGGGCTGCAGGGAGAACTTGTCTCAAAAAACTAAAAGAAATTCTTAGTATTTATAGTAAATATATTACAATTACATTTGGGGGTCAATGTAGAATCAAGAGCTTAATGTATAAAATGAGGTTATTTATTTCTTTAAGATGTTCCTGTTTCTTTGCTTCTTTGTATTGATCACTAACTATGAAGAGAATAAAGCAACTATTTTAAGAATATTAAGGTAGAACAATAAAAAACTGAAGTCTACTGAAGTCTACATAATTTCTCAGCAGCATTTTTATGGATGTGAAAAGAGCATGAGTATTTGCTTTTTCTGTTCCTCTTACTTTCTTTCCTTATCAGTCCAATGAAATGGCTGTTTTGGAACTCCTTCAGCCAGTTTCTGCTATTTCCCGCATCATACTGTGGGCTTGTAATGAGAAATCTGGCATAGTTCACCAGGAAGGTTTATAGAGTTGGCAGTCTTAGATGCTGTCTTCAAAGTGTATGGAAGAGGGGTGCAGAGACAGGGTAGTATGCATGGGTGGAATTCATGATGCTGAAAATTTTAGAAGAAAAGGGGAAATGCCTTTGCTAACTCAATCATCTTCTGCTGACAGTAGCTGAGCTCTGGGGAAAAGGAATGCATTTATGTGATTCTTTTCTCTATTAACCTTCAAGCTGATTCAAACGTAGCTTTTCTCTTTTACTTGACAGGGCGCAGTGAGCCACATTTCCCCCTTTTCTCTGGAGGACCCTGACTTTTTCCAGAGTTGATGAGTCTATACAAAGGAAAAATAAACTCAGCAAGAGTCCATCCCAGAGGTTCCCACACTGGGTCTCATTTTCAAAAGCCAAGAAAGAAGAGCAAACAGTCTGTGTGTACTACACATTTTCCCCTACCATGTGGTAAATGTTTGGAGTCCAGCTCTAAGATGTGGATTCTGTGTGTCTGAAAACATCAGTACACATTGAGTTGCATTTTAATGTCATGAATGTGATTGACATTCTATTGTTTGATTCTTGTTTTTTAAATATATAGTAAATTTCCCTCCTTCTTTCCCTCCCTCCCTTCTCTCTCTCAAAATATATAAATCTTGGAGTTTTGCATATTGTAGCTTTCCATAAATATAGGTTGCACTGAGTCTCTAAAGGAATACAACGAAATCTGGAGAGATGGTTCCATTGGTAAAGTATTTGCTGTGCAGTCAGGAAGATCTGAGTTCCAGCCCCAGAATTCATGCAGCTGGAGACAGGCAGATCCCTGAGGTTTGTTGGCAGGCAGGCAAGCCTACTAGTGAGAGACCCTGTGTCAAAGCAAACAAATAAACCCCCCAAATGGTAACTGGCTCCTGAAGAATGATGTTCAAGAATGTCCTCTGACAGCCACATACAAGCTCAACATGCACCTTCACCCAACCCCCAACCACCCCTCCACCCACACAAGCACACACTAACATACATACACAGAGAGACAGAGACAGAGAGAGAGAATAGCAGCTAGAAAGTTAATTCAGAAGAGATTTACAGGCCCTTTATCCTTCTGGCATAGAATCTGTGAAAACAAATGGATCTGAGCCTTCTCTCTGGCACATATGAGCTAGCGGGGTCTTTTGCCTCATTATGTCTTCAATGCTGTGAATTAATCACACAGGAGATTGGGGAGAAGAGAGAAGTCCCTTATAGAATATTTCCATGTGATATCACCTTTGGCTGTTGTCAGTTAATTTGGTAAAATAGGGTGTGCTTAATGACTATTTGTTAATCATTTATGACTTATTGATTCCAGAACATGGGCAAGAGTTTCTAATATACCATTTTCATATACTATTGATCTAAGTCTTCAATGGTTGAAAAATCAGTTCTCAGGAGAAGGACCCAGAAGTCACTGTTACTCTGTAGGGTGGAAGATGGTTTCAGCAAGTTAACAGAACTCTTTAAAATAATACTTTGATGTTCTGTGCTGACCTGCCATGGAGAGGGTTTGTGAGAGCAAGAACAAAAGGTAACCTAGTCAGTGAGGTTGCACAGTTGTACCATCCCTCAAGGATTTTTCCATGGGTCATAACTAAAAAACCCACAGAGCTTTGTCCAGGAATGCTATGCAGATGATTTCATGAGCCCATCATGGGTCAGATCTGCAACAGATTTTATGAAATTGTGATTCTGTAAAGTGAAACCCACCTTGTGAAGCAAATCTTGATAATTTTTGCACGCAGATATAACAGCAGATATTGTTCGTGAAGGATACATTGTTTCATATTCGTCTAGAGATTTCAGTTGAAAGGGTATTCATAAAGTTACAGTTTTCATGTAAATATCACTATGATTCACATTTGTTTTAATTAATATACTAGTTATTTCAAATAAAAGCAAAAAAGACATTTAAGGCTTTTGCAATATGAAAGTCTTATTTTAAATGACAAAAATTCCATGAGTTTCCACATAATGTAAACTGTGAATCTTTTCTCTTGATAGGGAAATTATATGAGAGGCAAAATGAATTAATTCAGGGGAGCTTGGATTATCTTAATGAGAATAAAGTAGATATTTTGCATAAAATAATGCTCATTAATTTACTAGATGCTACATAACTTTATTGAGAAAATGTTCTGTGGATTTTTACAATAACATGTTGACCCACTGGTTTTGTGGCCACTGCTCAGTACTCATTAATCTAGATCATAAACCAGTGGTATACGAGAGATTTCATCAGATTTTCAGGGGCCACTGAAAAGCCAAAAGGGAGACAGAAGTAGCAGTCTTCCTGCATAAGCCCCTCCCAGAGCACTGTGTACATATACAGGGCGGACAGTTAGACCACCCTCTGTGTGGGCAGCTCAAAGCATCTGTCGCAGACTTCCCACCTCATCTGTCACTGACAGGTTAATGCCATTGCCAGAAAAAGCCACAAAGCCCTATGTCTATTTGCATCAATCCAAATCACTGTGGGGTTCAATTCGTATTTTGGACAAGTTGATTGGAAACAGTTTTCACAATAGTCATTGAAATAACGTATATGCTGATATTTTTAATAATGATTTCTGGAATGGTTCCAGTTTATTAGCAAGAGTAATTAAATTTTACTTCATAAGTTGTGTACATAATGGCAATATAATGCAAAAAGCAAAAAAAAAAAATAAGGCAAGTACAGTGAGGGTACCTGTAGCCCTAGTTACTGTTTAGAAGACTGAGGTTAGAGTGTCAGCCTAGAAACATATCAAGACTCTAGGGAAGGAAAACAAAGAAAAAAGAGAGGAAGGAAGGAAAGAAGAAAAGGCTAAGTAACCTATGTTATTTTCTCACATAGATTTACAACAAATGTTATGCTAAGATTACAAAATACGAAGATGGGTATTTTCCCATTGATGGGTAAAGGAAACATAAAAATATAAAAATCCACTGAGACATTTTAGAATTGTCTGATATCTAATAGTTAGATATGTGATTTTCTGTATATTAAAGAATTACAGTGACTTGCCATCAGAATAATAAATAAAAAAATTATATTTCAGATTCAATAAAGTTGAAGTTTTATGTGTTTCTGTGAATAGGAAATAGTGTAGGTAACAATTTTTAAAATTAAGAATTTAATTTAACCTACTAAGTGTGAGTGGGATTATAAATATCTATCTCCAATAAATCTATAAAGTCTTGAATAGTTATATTAGCTGGATTTTCATTAAGATAGAAGTGCTTTTTACACTAGTAGCTGAAGAAATGAAGATTAAAATCCAACTGTATGATATAAATTTTCCAATTGCTCTTAATTTACTATATATACCCATTGTCTTCAATAATGTGTTTAGAGTCAATTATACATTGCCCTCAGTCATGAACTTATTTTGGGAACTGTTTTGGCAGAGATATCTGGTATCTCAGTTCCCAAAATAAGAGAAACAAATGACCAAAGATACTTGAAGAAGTCATTAGTATCCTTATCCATCAGGGAAATGTAAATTAAAACACATTGGGATTTCTTCTCACCCCAATATGATTGACTATCCTCAAGAAAACAAAGAATAAGTCCTGGCAAGAACACTTGGAAGAGTCTTACGCACTGCTGACAGGAATGTCCATTAGCGCAGCACTGTGGAGATGAGTACAGGGATTCTTCAAATGAAAAAATACAACTATTGAGCTAGCCAGTCATGCTACCCCTAGAAATACACACCTAGAAGCACACCACAAAGATACTGGCATGCTACGGAGATAGCTAAACACTCCCCCTGCTCAGAACAGCCAAGTCAGGGACTCAGCCAGCTGTCTACCACCAAAGGAGTAGATGACGGTGATGCGTTTGGAGGTCAACCATAAAAAGATGGAACTGTATCATTTTCAGGAAAATGGATTATACTAGAGATCATCATTTTAAGAGAAATAAATCAACCTCGAACAAATATCGTGTTTTCTCTCATATTCAGAGTCTAGATGTCTAGATTATTAAAAAAACTTTTTTAAGTAGCTAAGGGTCTCTTTGGGGAAAGAAAGGGGCTAAAGTGAGGGAAAGCCGGAAACAGCAAAGGACAGACAATGAGGGAAATAGAGACAAATATCACATTTTCTTTTATGTCTGTAATGTAGGGTGTGCATTTGTGTATGTGTGTTTTTGTACATGTGCATGCATCATATGTGTGTATGTGTGTGTGTGTGTGTGTGTGTGTGTGTGTGTGTGTGTGTGTGTGGCATGAAAGTAAAAAGGGAGCACCTCGGGATGGTGGGAGGCGGGAGCAGGCGCCATCTTTAAGACGCAGCAATCCGCGGCTCTCTACAGGGGAGGAAAATATATGTAAAGGACAGTGATCTATATGTATGAACATGCCATCATGAAAACCACTACTTTGTTTGCTAACTTAAAAAAATATGAAAATAGGTGTCCCAGGGCTGGGAACATGGCTCAGTTGGTAAAGTGCTTGTCTTACAAACTTCAGGAACTGAGTTCCAGTACCATAACTCACATAAAAAAAGCCAACTGTGGTATTCTTGCTTGTAATCCCAGTTCCAAGGAGGCAGAGAGAGGTGGATCTCTGGGGCTCCCTGATTTACCTGGCATAATGAATGAGCTCCAGGCCAAGGAGGACACTGTTTCAAACATAAGATGGATGGGATTCCTAAAGGATGATACCTGAGGTTGCCCCGGTTTCCACAGCCTGTGTACACACATGTCCTTCACACATATGAACACACATACAAAGTTAAAAATGAAAGTAAGAAAATAAAATTTATGACATCTGTCTGAAGTATTTGAGGCCTTTTACAAAGTTGATAGACTAATCTTCCATTGTAGAACCATCATTTTGGTTTTTTTTGTTTTGTTTTATTTTGTTTTAGAGACAGGCTTTTGGCTAGCCTAGAATTAGGTCTGTAGGCCATACTGGCCTGAAGCTTGCAGGGATCTTCCTTCTTCTGTCTCCCTAGGGCTTAGATTAAAGGAATGTGCCACCACATTAGGCTCCATTTATTTTTCAAATCAATGAACACATTTTTATACTTTAGGATCAGTATATACTATGTATACATAAGCCTATATACTATAGATCTCCAAGTGTACAATATTTTGCATGTATATAGTTCTAGTGTGAATTATAAGAAATTTAGAGAAGAAATCCAACTAAGAATTATAAAAACAAAAGCTATTCTCTAAGTTTTAAACATTTTTCTAATTTTTGAGCACCTACGTCAATATTATAAGTATGCTAACGCTGTGTTACACTTAAAATAGTGGAAAAGTATTTGATTTCCAGAAGAGATTGCAAAACACAAATTGGAATTGAATTGCAGGGCTGGAGAGATGGTAGAGCAGTTAAGAGTACTGTCAGCTCTTAAAGAGGACCCAAGTTTCATTCTCAGTACCTACATGGCAGCTAACAACCATTTATAACTGAAGTTCCAGGGATCTAATGCTCTCTTCTGACCTCCACGGGTATTAGATGACATGGATGCACTTACACACATGCATGCAATATACTTATACACATAAAAATGAAATAAAAATAATAAACAAAATATTCAAAAAATAATTGAGTTGCCTGGTAAATGGTATGTTTAAAATTAATTCTAGCACCTGCCATAGCTCTTGTACAAAAATAAATAGCATTATTGCCCACAGGGAATGGTATTGGGTAATTAAAGGGCTTTTTGATGTTTAATCTTTCTCTAAAATCAAATTTAATAAATTATCTTTAAAAATTGTAAACCTCCCCCCCCCAAAAAAAAAATCCATTGAGACTTTTCTTGCTCATTGAAAACATTTCTTGATCGTGTACTGTACTCTCAGCACATTGTGGATGGGAATACCTGTGGTATACTTGTTGGGGGTTCAGGCCTCACAGATAAGGTAGATATCCCAACAGGTAGACAGTAAGGTAAATTCTGACACATCCATGTACACGATACCAAGGGAACACTGATCATGTAACAGCTACCACTGCATGCCAAGAATTCAGAGGTTGGGAATCTGAACAAAATCATTAATGAAGAATTTCTCATATGACAGGTGAGCACAGGTTGGGGATGGTGTTGGTAGACATGGAAACATTCTAACAGAGGACGCCACCTCGATATTAAAGCCATGATTTCAGCTACAAGACTGAACTGATAATGTGTTCCAGATGGAAAATTCTACTTGGTGTCACATTCATAAGCATATGGAAGTAGCTTGAAGGCAGATTGTGTTTTAAGTTTTATGAAAAATTTTCTGGGAAGTTTGTGTTCATCTTTAGAGAGAATATTTTAAAAATCAAATATTTGAATAGCTGCCAATTTATCGAAGTCCAGGGCTCTAGCTTACTTTATGGTATGTTAGAACAGGCTAATAATCTCATTGCTCTTTGCCCCCATGGCTATGACTAGTGAGCAAGGCTCCTTCCTATCCTGTCCTAGGGTGGCACGTCAGCTGCAGCTGTTTTCACACTGATAGATTCTTCACAAGTGGCCAAGTCCCTGCAGGGGATTGGTGCATTAACAAGTATTCTCATTCAAACATAGGAGCAGGAATTCCTCTAAGAGGACTAAATCTAGGACCCTGAACATGCCAGACAAGCAGTCTTCACTGACCTTAACCTCTATGCCCCACCCCCCTTAACTTTCTTGAGACACAGTCTTGCTAAGTTGCCAAGGCTGGCCTTGAACTCTCTGTGCAGTTCATGCCATCCTTGAATTTTCAATCTTCCTACCTCAGTCCTCTGAATAGCTAGTTATAGGCCTGTACCATAGGCTTAGCTGTCTTTCTGTTTGTGAGAAGAGCAATTCCTAGCAATAAAGTTATATCTGAATTTACAACAGTCAATGTTTCAGGAGAAACTGAAATTTCTACTTTAGTTTCAGTAGCATGAAGAACTAATTGGCTAGAGGGAGAAATAGCCTGAGTGGAGTGATGGACATATATGATACATAAGCATGCTCTCATTGGTCCTATTTTGTTTCATTTTTATTTTATTTATCTATTTATTGTATTGAAGTTTTGAGACAATTTCATGTCACCTAACCTGCCATCCAAGAAATTATGTAGCTGAGTCTGGCCTTGAATTCCTGATCTTCCTTCCTCTAGCTCTCACGTGCTCAGATTACAAACATGGGCTGCCATGCCTGGCTTGTATCTTTGGTCTTTAAGATGCCTCAGATTTACTGTGGAAGTGCTCAAGGCTTTACAATAATATGAGCCCAGAAATTTGAATGATGAATGGATTTGCTCTTATTGGTCATGAGCAGTGGAGGATGAATTTCTATGGAGGAGCATAATGGAAACTATATTCCCAGAGAAAGTAAGAATCGACCCACTTCCTATGGCCTTTGTGGGGTGGCATCTCTTGTGTTCTTATTTCCTAGGGTAGCAGGTCACCACTGCTTCCTTTTGCTGCCCATCTCTAAGACCTCGGGGACATCAGGCCTGCTCAGCGTCCACTTGCAGCCTCATCCTAGAGTGCCAACACACTACCTGCAGCACCCTTTTATCTTTTGCTTTTAATCTTAGGTGGAGGATGAGTTTCCAAAATGCTAATAAGATAAAAGCAAACCAAAACATTGGATATAGCTCAGAAAAAAGACTAAAATTTAAAGTATGTACAGCAGGGACAGAAAAGAGAAAAAATAAAATTCATTTCACGGTAAAGCTATAACTAAGCCTTAATTAAAATTACAGTCCTGAAACTTGTGTGTTTAAACATGTTTTTAGGTAAAATAAGCAGTTAGTAAGTCTGGTTCAAAATATCAATTTAAGATGATGTTCTTGAACAATATAAATTTATCTTATAATTTCTTTTATTTTTTATGGTTATAATAACAGGTATTTTTTTAGAATACTGTTAGGATGTATATTTATCACAGAAAATAATAAATATTCAGTATTGTAGTGTTTATGAATATGTGGCACTGTGTTTTATAAATATGCCAAGAAAAATAGTGAAAATATCTAATCAGTATGTTTCATTAAAGATTCCAAAGAGTTACTATTTCACTGGATGTGGGTCCTGTTGGGAACAAATTCAGAAAAATTCATTCTGACTTGTTTTTAGGAAATTTTTTGGCAATATGATAACTATTATGATTATTACACCCTTTTCCTCACTTGAAAATTTCATATTTCAGGCAATTTTAATAGCCAAAGTCAAGGTGATGTTTATGGTTTTGAGTTACAGACAATTTGGATTCTAAAAATCTAATTTACAAAAGGCTGCTCCTATTATAAATGGACTCTTTCATTCTGCAAATATTTGTAGAGTATCACCTGCCAATCACTGTTCTGTGTACTCTGGATACATCAGTGGACACAGCACACTACGGAGCAGGGCCCTTGAGTCTCAGATTCTAGTAGGGAGAGAAAGACAACAAAATATAACAAGGAAATCACATCTGTACAGGAAAATGATAAAGACTGTGGAAAAGTTAAAATACTAAGCACAAATGGGGATTTGACACGCTGTGGCAGAGAAGGTAAGGGAGAAAAATGACGTGGAGTCCACCACAGTGGGAAGAATGACCCAACCGAGCGAAAGTAAGCAAAGATTTGAAGAAGCGAGGAAGTGACCTAAGAGTGTGCAAGGCAGTGCAGTGGTCCTTGCAGGGGAAAGAAATCTCTTACTGCAGCAGTTTCATAGTGCAGACAAATGTGCAAGTGGTGGACTTTTGAGTTAGTTCAGTCACTAAAAATCACGCGTTAAACACCGCCCCCACACAGATAAGGAAATCAGATAGACCAAAGGTCAATCATTTCTCCAAGATTTCAGGTCTCATTAATATTAGATGTAAATCTGAAGGTTGGGTGGTATCACGGCTCTGGGCCTCGTTCTAAAACTCTGCCTTGCCAGGCTATAGAGATGGCTCAGAGGTTAAGAGCACTGCCTGCTCTTGCAGAGGATACAGGTTCAATTCCTAGCATCCACATGGTGGCTAACAACCATCTGTAATTTCAGTTCCATGAGAGCTTACATTCTCTTCTGACCTCTGTGGGTACTACAGGAAATAGGTGTACTTACATACATGAACTCATACACATAAATAAAAAATAAAATAGAATGGAAACTTACCCTGTAGAGCTTCTTTTATTACCTTTGATAATGATCAATAATGAATCTTTTAGCTACTATTTGATGCACATTATGAGCAAGTTGACAAAATACTAGATACTTTCTTTAAAAACTTAAAATGTAGGTATAGACATAAAATCATGGGTAAGTTTTGCAATGAATATTTAATATTTAAGCTTGAAGGAGTTTAAATGTAAGAGTAATCCATACCTGTATGAATGATCAGGTATGAGACTCTGTTAAATTTTGAAGTTTAAGGGATTAGGGTTAATGCCCATCCATTTTACAAGAGTTTAAATAAGATTTGCATAAAGGCAATTATTCAACAACTGTTCTTTGAAGACATGTCATGTGTTAAGGACTCAGTGATGTGCACAGAAGCCTACCTCTTGTTTTTAAGAAATATGCAAACCTTCAGAGTAGAGATTATATGACAAAAAGTGCAGGGAGAATGGTATTTTATAAACAGTGTGGAACTTACCTTAGTAAGACCTTGACATCAGTCATAGGGTACTAAATTTCATTGTGTAATAAGTCAAGGAAAAGAAAGACATGATTTTTAGAAATAAAGGGGCAATTACAGATGCTTGAGAATCAGGAAGGAAGAGTGTTAAGAATACACTTGGGTTTATAAAGTAGGTACAATGTTTAAAACATCAGGTAATGGACCACTGGAAACTAAAATCCGACATTTCTAACCCTCTCACTAAAACTGATTCAAAAGCTGACTTTGTGAAACTGGACAGCGGCAGGCCAGGCTCTTGATCTGTGAAAAGTTAAGGTAAGAATCATGAGAGACTTAGAGCGCCAGTCAGCATTTTGTTGCTGTGGCAAAATCCCTGAGGTAAGCTACCTAAAAAGGAATGGCTTATTTTCACTCATGGTTTCAGAGGGTTCAGGCCATGGTCCTCTGGCTGTGGCAAGGCATAATCACCAGGCAGAAAGGAGTGGAGTACAAAAGCAGCATACCTCAGGTGTCAAAGGAGCAGAGCTCAGAGTGAGCCTGACAGGTGGACTTCCTCCTTCCTTGGTTTTTGCACCATCTCTGTCCCCCTTCCCCTGGAAGGTACCATGCATATTTTATGTGTGTATTCCCCTCAGCTGCTGTCCCACGTCAGCCATCTCAGGAAATGGCCCCACAGACATGCTTACAGTATGCTTTACTGGTCTCCTGGAAGTCACTCAATCCAATCAAGTAAATCAAGATTAATCATCACAATTGGGATAGATGATAAAAAAACTGAGGAGGAATGAAAAATAAAATAAAATAAAAAGTACTAGCCAAAGCTAACTTTCCCATGTCTGTAGATACTAGTCAATGGACTGGCCTCCTGGGACTCTTCTGGTCGAGGAACTTTTCAATACGGTAGATCATCAAACCCAAGTTCTAGAGATTTATATTGCTCAGACAGGTATAGAACCACTGTCAGAGTTCACGGTAGGTATAAAGGCATGAGGGGCTGGCAAGCCTTAGGGGTGGCCTAGATCAGGGACAAGGCTTTCTTGGGATGGGAAGAGAAATAGAACACTACTTCTAACCAATATGAATGAAACAGAAAGAAAGGGAGCATGTCTGAAAGATGGCAAGCATGGCAGTGTCTCAGGAGAGTAGACTTTCAACACAGTTAAGACCTCTCAAGAAAGACTTGTGGTGATAGAAAATAATCAGTAGAATCTATATTTCTTTCATGTCTTGTTCAGGCTTTATATTGTGCCTTTATTCAGAAGAGAATTCTTTAGAATCTGTCTTTCTTCCACGAACTCCAAAGAGACAGTCAAATGTGTAAGAATGAATGCCATTGCTTCTGTTTCTAATACATAAATGCCAAGGAATCTTGAATGGGCAGAATTTCTTATTAGCTAACTTGACACCTGTCTTACAGGGAAGGTGAGTTGGTGGGGTTCCATTAAACATTGCTGGTTAAAGAAGGATGAAAAAGACAAAATATAAATAGTGTCTCCAAAGAATTATTAAAGAGCCATGGAATGTCGGCTTTGAATGCAAAGAATTGCCCTAAAGAAGCAGAACCGCTTTTCCTCACCCTCTAGCGTGAATTACGAGCATTGTACCAGTTAATGTCCTCTAGAGAAATGAAGCCAATTGGAGATAGAGACAGCTATAAAGGTATCATAAGGGATTGGCTCACCTGTTTATAGACTGAGAGGTCCCCCATATGCCTTCTGCAAGATAGAGACCCCGGAAGACAGTGAATGGGAATGATAAGAGATGAGAGACATCCTGGCTCAGTATAGATGTGAGTGAAAACGGAACAAATTCTTCCTTCCTTCTTCTTCTGGCTTTTGTTCTGTTAAACCTACACCCACTCTCCCTGTGTCATCCCCAACACACAAACATTAGGGGCAGCAATTCTCTTCATTTAGTGCATTGATTCAAATGTTAATTGTACTCAGAACTATACTCACTAGTGTACTGAGCAATAATATTCAATCTAGGTAGGCCCCTTGGGGTCTTATAAGTTTGACACATAAAACCAACCATTACTCATCAAACTTCAGAAAGCACAAAGAAAAAACGACCTTACACAAAATTTTTATTATTGAAACATACTATTAGTTAGAATTAAATTCCGAAAATAAGATTTCAAGGTGTGCACATTGGTGGATTCTCTTCTTTTACCCTGGTTCTGATGTTTCTGCTTTTTCTATAGTGTAATCTCCAAAGAGTTATTAATTTCATACACTAGTCTTTATATAAGATGAAGTCAAGTATATCTGTCTGCTGTGTTCTCTGGAATTAGCACCATCTCTATTGCAACAATAGTCCCTACAGAGGTACACGTCCACACCTACCATTAAAGCTCTACTTAGAAGAGCTGTCATGAGCTCTGTTGACCAGCAGCTTCTCTGAAGATAAAGCCACTGAGGAATGCATTGGAAAGCTGCTGTGTTTAGCAGTGAAGTCCTGAAAACTTTCTACATATGCCCAAAGTGGGCCAAGAGCTCACACCTTTGACAAAATACCATTAAGGTCTAGTTCTAATATCACATCGTGTTATGTAAGTACAAAGAACCATCTCAAGGCCTCTTGTTGTGTGCTTACAAGGTTAGAAGGAAATACAGCTATCAAAGAGCAAGGCCATTTCCAAAAGAACTTAAAACCCATGGGGTTTAATGGTCTAATGCAATCCTTCAGACATTTTGTACTCTCTCTGATGCTCCCTGCTACTTCTGAGTAAACATCAACATGCCTTTTCTACCAGATTATTGCCAACTGCATTGTGATGTTGACATAATGCACATGGAAGGGACCAACACAGTGAATTATGCATTTTTTTTCCTTTGAGATTTTTAACAAATGTCAAGAGATAGAATGATTGTAGTAAATACTGCCTTTTTTTTTGAGATATAAGGATACTTTCAGATAAACTTATTTAAACTGTAATTTTACTGGCAGTGGTGTGATTAGAAATAGGAAACAAAATGTTAAAGGCTGATTTCTCATTCTTTGGTTTAAATATCTGACACTTCCTTCTTGATGTTGACTTTCCTTTTAAAAGAAAAATTGTTTTCTTTTAGGAATACCTTTGCTTTAATCAAACGGTGTGAAAGAGACTAAGTGTCTTCAAAGGCGATCACATTTCGGCATTGCTACCGCTCCCTTTATTCCTATGCAGAGCAAGTCAAGAAGAACCAGTGCAAAACGCCAAGATTCACCATCAGTATCAGCTAAAAGGGGAACTTCATTTTCTCTCAGCATGAACAGGCCATCTCAGTAACAAATAACCTATAACATGCAACTCATCTACATATTCATAATTACTGTCTCAGGCCCAACTTAAATACAGGGTCATCATCTATATTGCTTTAAAAAAATTGTCTCAGATGACCTGTCCCCCAAAACTTGAAGTATAACTAGGGAGGAGATGGGAGCTGCCAGCTAAAGTATAGGGCACTAGGATAAAGATAAGTAACAGACTAATATAAAAACATGCTTTTAGTATGATCCAAATGTTGCATAAGACACACGTGTAGTAAAAGATATCCAGTTTTTAATTTGAAATTAAAATTTAATT
This sequence comes from Eospalax fontanierii, assembly GCA_035773235.1. Classification (NCBI taxonomy): domain Eukaryota; kingdom Metazoa; phylum Chordata; class Mammalia; order Rodentia; family Spalacidae; genus Eospalax; species Eospalax fontanierii. Next base: position 29,142,195 of record CM069545.1, on the reverse strand, counting down.
AAGCCACCTATGTTTTCATTTGGTAGAAAAAAGTGTATAATATCGTTTTTTGTTTTTGTTTTTTTTTTTTCCAGCTACAACAAGATTAGGAACTGGCTTACTTTCTGGTTTGGGAGATTAAAAACATAGTTCTGAGTAAAGGCTACTTATTGGGACAATGCCAAGTTGGACCATGCACACTGCTTTCAAGCAGACCCGGAGCTGATCCTGGTTCCATCTGATGGCCTGTATAAAGCACTTGTTAGTCAGCAGGTACGACTAAGTGCCAGCATCTCCCGGCACTGTGTGGAATAAAATCAGCTACTGTCCTCAGAGTTGAAAGGAAGCTTTTTTCTTCAATATTACCCAATCTCTTGAAGCATCCAGTCCCTACCTACTACTCTTTAGTATACAGCACTTTTTGTTCTGACAGGTGTTTGAGAATGTATCTGATTACTTATCACAGACACTTTATTTTTCAAGACATTAACAAAATTCCTTCCAAAAGAGTCTGTATCTGCCTCAACACGAACTAAATTTTTAAATCCTTAAAATGAGAGAGTTCTTACAGGAAATGCTCATTTAACACACTAAGCACATTCTTTTTCTTTGCTGTGTTAACAGAAAAGTAGCATAAGGAAACGACTAAGAGCCTTTGTTTAAGCATGAATAAAAGCAATCAACTTTCTCCACATTTGATCAGACAATCAAGTTGGGTTTGCATTCTGCTCTGTGTAAGTGAAAACCAATTACTTCATGACATTATTCTCGTTCTTAGAAAAAACTTTTCCATCAGAATATCAGAACAAAAGCAGTTTTAAAAAGCCTGCAGTTTCTACATTGTGTGTGTAGAATTTCAGTAAAAGAGGGAGCTATAGCATCATTTAAAGTAAAATTTAGATGAAAGGATCCCAACATCTGTCTCAAGGGGCAGTAAGCAATGCCTGATTGAAGGATCTATAACCAGATATTTATCTTGAGAATCCTGATCGTATCTTGTCTCTGTGGGAGCCGCGCAATAAAATCTGTGGTTCTATTAGAGCCTTTACAGAGTAGAGGAATATATAAGCACACTAATAATTTTACAAATTTGATGAGATCTGTTTTTTTAATTAAACACATACATTAAAATAAAACTGAAATGTTAGCTGTGTATTTATGAGAATATTTACTTTGCCATCCTCCATAGTTCGTGAAAAGCACGTTTGATTTGGGAGAACATACTTATTTTGGGAACCCAACTACTATGGAGGAATGCTGCTTACTGGCTTGTGGCCTGGCCTGTGCTCAGCCTGCTTTCTTTCCTAATATAGGACAACCTGCTCCGGAGTGACACCCCCCACCCCACCCCCCCGCAGTGAGCTGGTCCCTCCCACACCACTCAGTATTCAAGAAAATGCCTCATACACATGGCCACTGGATAGCCTCTGCCCAGGTGTGTCAAGTTGACGGCCGAAGCTATCCAGCACAGCAAAGAATGCTCAGCAACTACCTTCAAAAAACATATTAATTGCAAATTTTCACATAGGAAAATTATACATGGAATTTGTAAGTGCCTTTGAAATCTGAAAGTTTTTTTCTCATAACTGGGGCTACTTCAGATACTTTGGAAGTCCCTTGAATTCCCTTGAATGGTTTCTTTGTCATTTTTTTTTCCTTTAAATTTTACTTTTAAAGTTTTATTTCAATCTTTTAAAAAATTTATAGAAATTTTGTGTATTTCGTACAGAACATCTTAATCAACTTTATACCACCTTCTCCATCGGCACCTTCCCATACTCTTCCTGCCCTCCCCACACACTGGACTTCATACACTCCGTCATGTGTGTTAAAGCCTATCATGTCAGGTTAGTGTCCCCAGATGTCCCTCAGTGCAAGTTTATCCCCTGAAGTCTAGTCAGCCTATCTAGAGTCCCTCCCTTTAAAAAGATCATCTCTTCTTCACCTAGCAGTAATCAGCTACCAATAATTCTTCGACTGAGATTGGGGCCTGCTGTCCATTTCCACAGTTCTGTGCTGAGTTCTGTCTGCTTGAGTTTGCATGGGTCTTGTGCATGCACACCATTGCTGTAGGTTCATATGAGCAGGGTCCCAGGAGCCTATTTTCATATGGTCATGCACCTCCTCTCTGGCTCTTACAATCTTTCTCTGGGTGGATTTTAATATAGGAGTCCTACCCAAGGATCCACACTCTGTAGACTTTTATTCTTTATGCTTTGGCCATCTGTGTCTTTTGTGTTCAAGGACCTCTGTTGTGTGAAAGAACTTCATTGATGAGAGTTGAGAGATGTATTAGTATTCTCTCTAATCCTTGTTCTCCTATGTTCTGTGAGCCTTAGGTATAGAGGTTTCATTGTAGGCGCCTTGTGATATTTTTTAAAATTTAAAATCACCATTCTTGTGTGTTTCTTAGTTTTTGTCACATATATCCTCCAACTAGCTACTGTTTTATGTTTTAGATAGTTAATTTCATCTTTTTTAAAAAAGAATTTCAGTGGTTTTCAGACTTTTATAACTATACATAGTGCTCATAAGAATGTTATCACCACAATCCCCGTGTCTCAGGAGAGGAAATGTTAAACTCTTAGAAAATGTCCAATTGCTTTCCTAGATTATTATATTTATGTTCTCACCAGAAGTTTTTGAGTTGTGATTATTCCACATTCCTACTGATCCTTGATATTGGTGAACGTTTTCAATCTTTCCCATTCTGAGGAGTATAAAATTGGTACCTCAACTACATTTCTAAATCACTAATAAATTGAATACCTATTCCTGTTTATTGATCCAAGTTACTTTGTCTATGAAGTATCTAATCAAGTCTTTCCCTTTATTTGATAATTTGCCTGTTTAAGAACTAATCTGTGTGAATTCTTTATATATTTTGGGTACTAATCCTTTGTCAAATAATGATATTACAGTACTTCCTGCCAGTTTTGTTAATATTCAACAATCATGTTTTCTCAATTTTTTAAAGTTTTGTCTTTCAATATGTATTCATAATGTGTGTTCATAATCCATATGTTGGCATAAATGAGCAATTTTATTTAGCTTATGTTAACATATGGGTAGATAGCTATACTCATTTCATTTGCTGAAATCTTTTCCCTGGAATGTGCTGTTCAGTGTTGGTCATATGGGAAGCTCCCAAGTATAAAAGAGGTCAGGGAGATGTCTTTTCTGTGCCATTTTGTCAGTTTTCTAGGCTTGTACTATATATAACACTTTTAAAATTGCAGTTACTTATTTTAAGTTTTGGCATTTGCTAGTTCTTAGTGATTATCTAGATTTATTTGGCAAGATATCAATATATAGATTCAATAGATAGATTTTAAACCCAGCTTGAAATTTTAATGAGAATTAAAGAACATATTTTGATTATTTAGAGATATGTTTTTCCTACTAACCTTCTATTTAATCTAAAGATCTTTATTTCCTTCATAATGGTCAAGTACACAATTTGGTAGATTTATTCCTAGGTACCTCATATATTATTGAATATAATAATTTCTTTAAAATGTCTTTGTTACTAGTATATAAAAATGAATTTAAATTTAGTTACTGATCTTCTACTTGCATTGAAGCTTTAAAACTGTTAATTCCAATAATGTATTTGTAAATTACTTAAGGCTTTCTATGTAGACAATCATATAATAAGAGTAATAAATTTATTGCTCATTTTCTTTATCATTTTTGTGCTTAGTTTTTTCTCTTTCTTTCTTTTCTTTTTTTGAATCATGGTCTTGCTATATAGGTCAGACTGGCTATAGAACTCTTAGAACTTAGTTTATACGAAAACCAAGCTTATAATTTATTTTCCAAAGCTTGATTATTTTGTTGATTTTTCTGACTTCATATTGTCAAATTCCTATAATTCAAAGTTGAATTAAAGAAAATAATCAACACTTTATTCTTGCTATTCAGTTCATGATACTTTAAGGTATTATATTTATCAGTTTGGTGAAATTTGTCAGAGAATTTTAATTTGTTTTACCTTCTGCTTGAAGACATGAAGGGATATGGAATTCTGTGGGAGAGGCATATGATTTTCTTTCACTGTATTAAAGTGGTCACATTAAATCATTTCTAGGGTATTAATATTGATTTCCTACAATAAATAGATTAAATATAGTATAGAATCTGTTCAGGTATCACTAATTTTACTTGATAATATGTTATTTTCATTTTTCCCTCTGTTTGTGAGACCGTCTTTTCCTCCTCCTCCTCCTCCTCCTCCTCCTCCTCCTCCTCCTTTTACTTTTTGACAGGATCTTGATATGAACCCTAGATTGGTCTTCAGCTTGTGATCCTTCTGCCTCAGCCTCCTAAATTCTGGGATTGTAGGCATATACACCTGTCCATTTCTTAACTTTCTTTCCTTAGTTTTGAACAATGGTAATTCTTTACAAAATGAGTTAGTGAATGTTCTCTTGTTAGCTTGAGCTCTGAAAAGCTGGCAAAAATAGAAATTTCCTCTTCCTTGAGGAGTTGAATAATGATAAAGCTCATGATTAAAAATATTTTTATATGTTGTAGTCATTGTCAGAATATCTTAAATTACTGATCAATGGTCCAAAACGACAGAACTAATAGAAGTTTAAGATACTCTTTCTCCCTTTTTTCCTTCTTTTTACAAAAAACTTTTAGTAGTTTTGACTGGTTATATGGACATATCCTAGAGATATGTCCAGTTCATTTATATATCAATTCATTTAGAAGCTTATTATCAACATAGTCTCTAATCTTTTCATCTGTGCTTTAATTTAAAACATTTCTAGTTCCTAATTTTGATGATTTGTTCTTTACTCCAATTTATTCATTTAAGTACATATGCTTCCAAGGATGAATGTATTTTCTGTCTAGTTGCTTAAAAGTTATGCATTGTATTTGTATCCTATTACTCTTTGCCTATAAAAAACTTAAACTAATAATTACCTAAAGTTCACACTGAATCAGTTTCTTTACCCAAGGAATTCTAGAAATTCAGAATGTTCTGTAAGCTTTTAAAAAATTTTTTTGCTGGGGCTGGAGAGATGGCTCAGCAGTTAAAAGAACTAACTGCTCTTGCAGAGGACCCAAGTTCAATTCCCAGCACTCATAAGGCAGCTAACAACCATCCATAACTGCAGTTCCAGGGAATCCAGTGCCTTCTTCTGACCTCTGTGGGTATTGCAGGACATGGGTGCTCTTATACACATAGACATAACACTCATACACATAAAATAAAAAAATAGATAAATTTTTAAAAATTAAAAAATAATATGCCATTCTTGCCTTATTAGATTTTATTTTTAGAGTTCATAGATTTGCACTTATGTAATCATTATTTTATGCAGACAAATTCTGCATAGATCATGCTCATATTTATTGTTTCTTTGATCAACACTGTTATTAATTCCTTATCTTCTTTTGGGATCCTTTTTGTTCTTGACATTTACTCTTAGATTTTCTCTATAGTGGTAGATGGTGGTGGGCTTTCTTAGGTTTATTGTAAGGTGTCTTATGTATTCTTTCCTGTCAGTGTAGGCTTGGGGGAGTTCAGTACTTTAAAGACAGCATCACTGTCTTCTAGACATTGTTCTTTTCATTCTACCATAAGTTGTCCTTTTTTTCTTTCAGTTATTTTCATCTTGAACTTCTATTTTACTGCAGGATGTCTAAAAACCATTCAGTTGTCTCAACCTGAATTTTTAATTTGTTATAGAAAACTCTTTGGTTTTGCTTCTTCACATATCTCTGTTTCGAACTTTCTCATCCTTCAGTCTATAACTCTAAACAGATAAAGGTTTCAGGATCACAATACTTTACACATCTCAATAGATTTTTAATATTCTGTGTTTTGTGTTACAAACTAGAAGAGCTCTTTTACATTTCCTAACTTAATCAATCTCTTTCCAACTGTTTCATGGTTTCTCTGAGTCCCATATGTTGAATTCTATGATTAGTTTCTTTTTTTATAGAGGTTCTAATGGTGATTGTATTTTCCCCTAAATGTTCTGGAACATTTACAATGGTGTGTTATTCCTTGTTTGTACTCATTTTATCTTTTTCCTCCAAATGTATTAAGTGTATGTATTTCAGAAGTAGCTTTTTATATATTTCCGAATTCTTGGATTGAGATATCAGATTTGTGACACTTTGCAAGGGAATGTTTGTGGCTTTAATTTAACACACAATTTCCCCACAGAAGATAAATGTTTCATTCTGCCAGGTGGTTCTAAAGACACTAGCAACCAGGGATCAGTTTTAACTAAATTTTCTTCTTGGGGTTTTGGGACCACACAAACAGAATAGATTCTGGCACAGAACCTGAGCAATGCATTGCTTGTGGTTATACAATTTTTAGGAAAGTTTACCCCCCACACACACACCATATTTAGCCAAATTTTTTGAGTTTTTTCCTTTTGGTTGGTACAATTTTGAATTTAATCTGTACTAAGGATGTTGCCCTTTGGAGGTTCTGGTATGATGAGGATATTTATAATTATATTTCAGACCTTGATAGATTTATGATCCTTGTGACCTGAATTCCACTCACTTGATGGACTCAAAGAAACAGCGTTACTGGGGTCTGATAAAAGTGCAGGGGACAGCTGTCCACTGCAGTGCAGTAATGCTCTCTGGATTTATGCATGTGTGTGTGTGTGTGTGTGTGTGTGTGTGTGTGTGTGTGTGTTTTTGGCCTTTTTGAATTCCTTTCCTTTGTTTCTTGGCAAAATAGCTGAGCATTTATAAAGATGTTTAAAAATTTATATCCAACATTTTTTAGATTTTTGTGCTGGGGCAAAGGTTTTTCAAGGTATCTCATCTGCACACTGTTGGAAATGAGACTTCAGAAGTTATTCATGCAAAGAATATAATAACTTTCTTTACAAAAACAAATAAAGCAATTTTATAATCTAAAAAAAAAATGGACACAGGGACTGTGGTGTTTTCACTCGTCCTGTTGCCTAAATACATAATTACAAAGTTTTCCTCTCTCTGTGTTTAAAGTTTGTTACCTACAAGCATTTTTGTCCGTGTGCCATTATGAGTCTATACATTTAGAAGTACATCCAGAGCTCAGATGTAGGAATAAGACAACCATTATTTTTTGCTATAAATCATAATTATCAATGCAACTTTACTTGAAATTTCATTTAGATTACTGTCTAATACTAAAGAATGTATTGCAATCATATACCCCAACTGTATAAAGTAAATTGATATTAACAGTGTTCCATAAGAAAGGAGGAGCAGGAGTAGGAAGAGGAGGAGGAGGAGGAAGAAGAAGAGGAGGAAGAAGAGGAAGGAAACAAAGGAATAGAAAGAAACGGAAAATAGGACCAGCAAGATGATTTAGCACATAAAGGTGCTTACTGCCAAGCCTGACAGGCTGAGTTTGATCCCTGGGACCCACATGATAGAAGGAGAGACCTGATTCCCACATGTTGTCCTCTGATCTCAACACATGCCATGGCATGTGCCCTGCTCCCCAAAGTAATAAAAATATTTTTAAGATAAATAAAAAAAAGGACTATTCAAGAATGTTTCCCAAAATTTAGGACCAAGAAGAGCAGGGCTGTATCTGAAAGGGCAAGGATGAACGAAGCAGTCTTTTCCAGTGGAGTTATGTCTTTTTCATTTATAATAATAATAATAATATCTTCTAGTTGAACGGATTTGATGTAATCACGTATCTTTTTGCAATTGTTTTACCCATCAACAGAATAATTTTTACTATAGATCTTATAATAGTTCAAAGAGATACTAACAAAAATATAATTTAGCATTTTACAACTGGGAATATATTATATTTTGTGATTTGTACTGTGTTTTTAGGTACATATTGCAAAACTCTAGATACTTTCTAAGGAATGAATTTCTTTGCTTTGTGTGTGTGTTTGTTTTGGTTTCTTGAATCAGTCTCTTTGTAGTCCCAGCTGACCTAGAACTTCCTATGTAGACCAGCCTGGCCTTGATCTCACAGAGATCTGCTTGCCTCTGCCTCCCAAGTGGTAGTATTAAAGGTGTGCACCACCAGGACTGACTAGGAGCTAAAGTTTTAAACTGATAATATACTTGTACTTTATCATCATCCTTGAAAGTACAAACAAAACATGATTTTCAAAATCTTATTCCTTAAAAAGTTGAGTTACATTAGCTTTTGGGTGAATAATATTGAAGAAGAGAAAGTTTATTTTGTGATTTACCCTTATCTTTTGTATTGATGGTTTCAAAAATAATTATTGCAGTTAGGCTTACATTTGCAGTTAATTTGTAACCCTTATCATGTCTCATTTCTCCCAGTTGGACATGCACATTTCAAACTAAATGTAAATTTTTTCTTTCACAACCTATATATTCCATTTCTAATACAAATAATCTCTTATAGCCAAACACTGGAATAAGAAGATATGCTAAAAAGATTGTTTTCTTCTTTCAAGAGGCAATGCATTAAAAAAAAAATCATTGCTAATTTTTCACTTGATCATCTTAGCATTCCAGTTTTAAACCATATCCTTGACACATAAATTGTAGATCCTTTTTGACAACTCTGATTAATACTTAATTTGGATAATTCTACAAGACTAGTAGCAAAAATATCAAGGAGAGCAATTCTTGCTCCATTACAGTACTAATTAAATATTTTGTTCCACTAATAATTATATACAGTCAGTTATGATAAAGGTATCTTATAAATTCTAGCCTAGCTAAGTTAATTTTTAATCCCAAAAGAGTATAAAATGCTTTTTCATGTTTCTGAAAATATGTCAAAGCTGAGACTGGAGACGTGGCTCAGTGGTTAAGAGAATTGACTGCTCTTGCAGATTCCCAGCACCAACATGACTGCTAACAACCACCCTTAACTCCATTTCTAGAGGAATTTGACCTCCATGTGCACTGCATAACATGGTGCATTTACATACAGGCAGGCAATACACTCATACACATAAAACTTAAAAATAATAAATATTTTAAAAAGAAACATGTCAAAGCTCTACTTATCAATCTCTTTGATCTGTCTTTTCATTATTGTTTATCTGAAAATAGTAGCTATAATCCATTCCCTGCTGGTATAGTTTATATGCTTTGTTTCTTTCAATTCCCATTCTACAGGTTAAACACAGCAGTCCTGATGTTTTGAAATTATGAAGCAAGTTTTACGGTCAGTAAAGAACTTGCTTGATGTCTACTAGCTGATACCCTGGAATGCCTGGAGCTAAGGTCGAGGCTCTACTGAGCCTAGTGGAAGGCCCAGCCCACTGTGGATGGTGTTAGTCCTAGGTAAGTGTTCCTATGTTGTATAAGAAAGCAGGCTGAGCACAGTCCAGAGGAGCAATCTAATATGAAGCATTTCTCGGTATCCTACTCTGAGCTCCCTTTGATGATGGACTGTGAACTGTTAGCCAAATAAACGCTGTTCTCTTCAAGCCAGTTTTGGTCGGGGTTTTATCACAGCAATAGAAAGCTAACCAGAACAGTATGCTAAAAATTGTAAACATATAATAATTGTTTCACTCCAATTCTGAAAACTCTATCATCATACCTCAATATGATATATTTTCATCTTCTATTTCTAAATTTCTAAATTTCTGGAAACCCACATTTTGAAACCAGAAATTTATTGCTCAAAGCACATACATTTCAGTAACTCTGAAAACATTTTTGTCCAGTAAGTAAGAGATGAGATAGTTAATTCAATATCAAACTTATAGTAAAAGAGATGTTAGATTTTTGAAAGCCAGATGCACATTATATTACTTCCATTATATACTTAGCAAGTTTGAAAACCATTCTATACCTTTAAAAAGTTTATATGTCTATGAATGAGAATACTTTTAACCTTGGACAGGCAAAAATCAGACATAGAACTAATACATTATTTAATGCCTACCAGAGCCAATGCATGCTGAGCCCGTGCATGATAGGTAAGTACTCTCCCACTAGGCCTAATGGGAGCATCTTAGAATGAATAAACTGAGTCTCAAGTTTGATATATAATGTGCATGACCTGAACTAAACTATTAAGAAGACTGTTTATATCTTAAGGGGATATTAATATCTTTAATATTAAAGATAATATTTAGCAGAGGCATCTAAAACACACAGTCAATTCTAGAGAAAAGAAAGCCATAGATTTTCATGAACAAAGTATCAGAACTGTTGCCTTCATATTTTTAAATTCTGTAACTATGAACAAAATATAGATTGTATTCTGATTGACAGTTTTGCAGGCCAAGATCACATTTAGCCCTAAACTGTTTAACAAAGGGGATCTTACCACCACCAGGAAAATACTAATATTATTTAACTTGATTTTTCTCCATGTGAATATCTACAGTTAATTGCAATAGGGACAGAGAAAATAAGACAAAGGAAAGTAACTTGATACGTACAAGACTTTATCACTTTGAACGAATGCTGTCTGTGAGTAAGGCACTGAAGTTAGTGATTCGGAAAAGCACTCCAACTGGATTGGAGTTAGCAGAGCTACCATCCTTGAACAGAGTTCACTAGAGCTACGTTGGAAACAATGGAAAAACAAAGGCTGTCATTCAAAGCCCTAGTTCATTTAAACTCTTCTCTGAAAAAGACAGATGTCTAAAAATAAATGTATGAAATTCAACCCTGGTCTTCCAGGAGTTAGCACACTAATCAAGTGTGTAAGTACATCTTCACCTATCTTCAAGGTAACTCCCTGCTCAACCTATTAATGAAATCAGCAATAGCTGCTGATGAAGCACACAAGCATAATGATAATATAAATACTGATAGCTTAATTGCTTGTAGTGTTACCAAAAAGCAAATCAAAGAAATCTATTTTAACATTTTGTATGGTTTTATGTAAGAGCATATTGACATTTTTCCACAATTATATACAGCATCTTAAAAGGTTTTTAAGAATATGAAACATGTAAGAAAACATATAAGCCCTATTAACATACACTTTTTATTAATTTACAGAAAAAAAAATTTCCCCCGAAGTGAAGGGGCTTAAGACAAGGCTCAGAGAATATGAGCAATGGCTGCTGTTCTAGAGGACCTAAGTTCAGATCCCAGGAACCATATGGCTAATGATCCTACAACACTCCAATTCCCGGAGATCATATGCCCCCTTCTGACCTCTGAGAGTATTGCACACATGTGGTGCACTTACATACAGGAAGACAAAACACTCATATTCATAATATTTTTTTACTTAAATACAAAGGTGAAGAACCATTGATTTGCTGAGCATGAATGGCTTCCAGAATTTCAAATTCTTACATTTTTATAAACATAGTTTTAAGTTTTAAAAGATTAAAACAATTTATTTTTAATTGAGGAAAAAAAGCAGAATATAGAAACAAACTAGAAACAGTTGTAAGGTGGAGCAGGTAGCTGGGATTTTGATAATTCCATCATTCCTGGGTTTTAATAAGAAGACACTTGACCTATGCAAGCCTTTCTGGGTCTCTTTGACCAGAGAAAGTTACAGTTAGATCAACAAGAGTTCTTCAGCCTGTGACTTCTTCTGGATTATATCATTGGCTAGATGTTAGGCTCCATAGCAGAAAAAACTCAGAGACAGACTCTAGGTTTCATTCCCAGTTCTGCCACTCATTTGTTCCATGAGACTGTCATTAGACATCTATTTCCATAATTCTAAGCTAAACCACTGCAATTAACTGATTTCTAATATCCCCCAAGTTCCTAACATATTATTATGAATATTTAGAAGGCTATTTCAGGGAATACTATGCATTATTGTGAGTCAATAGGGGGAGCTCTCACATTGCTTTTTTAAAATATATCTCATGAATAATAGAATTTATGTTACTTTATAATTGCAAAGATCAGGGTAGATTATCTCATTTTAGCCAGACACTTATAAGCAAGAGGCATCTTCCGTGTCCAGAGTTTGACAATAGGGAAAGCCTTATTCTCGGTCCTTTTGTCTTCCAGCAAAGCATACACTAGTCTGCTTGAGCTACTTCAGAAGTTGTTTTGCTTTCTCTTTGTTTCCTGGACTCAGTTTCTGATGCTGTTAAGAAGGAGTTTGATTTGTATCCCAACCTGCAAGCTTAATGAAGTAGGGAACGTTTATGGATTTTTAATACAAGAAATCAACTCATTAAATCCATACAGTTCTGGGAGTTGAACTCACTACATAGTTACAACCTGGTATGTACACTTGTTATTAGTATTCAGTTATATATTTCAGAAGGTTGACATCTTTGTTCTTCATTTTATCCCTTGGTATGTTATATATAGTTCACCGTCAGCTCATCATCAAATCTTTAGGAAGTTTGCTTTCTCCAGTTTAAAAAAGATCTCTTCTTATGCTAATTAGCATACAAAGAAGGACCCCTAACTGCTAACTTTCATATGAAACTCAGGCATCAGTGTTCAGGCAAAATGAAAATGAGATACAATTTTAATAGGCATTTTTTCAATAAAGTTGTGGTTTATACTTAGGGTAGATTTTATTGCTTGCTGTGATTTATACCTGCTTTATCTAGGGGTTCCTGGTGGCCAACAAATAACGGCTCATATTTTTTGACCATTTTTCCCCAAAAAACATAACTACATTTTAAAATATGGAAAAGTAATTTATAAGGGAAATGAAAAAAGCTTACATGGAAGATTACATAAAATACATCTGTCTTTTCAAGCCATTTAGATATATAAACAACTCGTTAAAACCTTAGAAAGCCAAGAGGAAGGACAAAAGATTCTTTTACTGCAATGAACTTTTGAAAAGATGACTTTTTCCTTCTTAGTTTAAAGAAGTAAGATTTTGCTCTACATCTAAATAAAAATCTTGATTAAATGTGTGTAATATGTGCACATATTTTAAAATAATATCATTTTAATTTTTTTCTTCAGAGGAGTCGGTGATGGGTCAAAAACAGTAAAATAAACAAGTTTGGCAGCATGAAAGCAGAGTCTTTTGTTTTTGACTCAAAGAGTTTTCTTTTTATGTCAAATGAAATTTTAAGATCACCTATGAGTTTGGAACTAAATCCTTTACTGCCAAACCTGATTCCAATCCTTAAAATCTGTTTTTGTAATACTGCCAGCAATGCACTAACTTTAAATAGGTAGCCAGACCTATTGGCAAAAATATATGTGGTTAATCAAATAAAACTATGTAGCAGTTTGGGAGCAATCAATCAACCTTCAAAATCTTTTAAGTTTGAAGCTGCTGTGAGGACATCAGACTCGAAGTGAAATATTGCAATCAAACAGCATAAGCAGCTGCTTTTGAATCAATCTTCTTTGTTTTTAAGTTTTCATGGACTTGTCTATTAGCTATGAATTTTATAAGATTTTGAAGGAAAAAAATACACAGAACCTGGCAACCTACAACTAACAGAAACAAAAACTGATCGTATAGTTGAAAGCTGAAAACACTGTTGGAAGAGCTGACTTGAATTTCTGTAGACGCTCGCCACAGCCCACACCTGAAATGCTGTAGGATACTGATGTGCTTTCCTTTGGAAGGAGAATTTATGTGACGATACTTTAGTGCTTTCTCTCCTGTTTTTCAACTTGATTACATTTGTTTACAAATAAAACCGTGCTATCCCCAAATAAATTCTGAGAGCAGAACACAACCATATTTCAATCTTTGCAATCTTATGTTTCAAATGCTTACATGAGAAAACTTTGTCCTTACTGCACAGCAGTGCCAGACTCACAGGACTGCCATTTACTATTTTTTCAATTAAAGATTTATTTTTATTTGTGTGTGTGTGTGTGTGTGTGTGTGTGTATTGCTTGCAGGGGCCACAAGGGGGTGTTAGAGCCCCTGAGGCTGAAGTTACAGGCAGTTGTAAGCTGCACAATGTAGGTGCTGGGATTAAACTCAGGTCCTCTGGAAGAGCAGCAAGTGCTCTTAACCATTGAGCCATCTCTCCAGCCCCCTGTTTAATTCTTTAAAAATCAAGAACCAAAGTAGCCTCTTATGGATAAACTGTGTATGAAATAACCCTAGCATTATAATTGAATTAGAATGTTCTAATACTTTTACTTGCTGTGTATTCTTTGTTACAATCATAAACGTAATTAATTTTAAAGTCTTCAAAATAGGAATGAGCAATCTGGCTTCACCAAAACAAAATTAGATAACCAAATAATAAATCTGAATCTCAGTACTAGATAATAACATTAACCCCCAACAAATTAGGTTTCCTTATAACATGCCAGTGTGTGGTGTGTATGTGTGTGTGTGCCTGTGCATACAGGTACTCACTACGGTAGGTTCCTATAATACTGTCTAGTTCATTTCTTTTTGTTTTTTCTCAGATGTTGAGAATCTAAGGATTAGGGACTGGAGAGATGGCTCAGTGTTTAAGAGCACTGGCTGCTCCTGGAGAGGAAGCAGGTTTGATTCCCAGCACCCACATAGTGGCTAATAACCATCTGTAACTCCAGTTCCAGGGTATACAACACCCTCTTGGGTCAGAGTACCTGCACCACACAGATACTCTTACACACATGCATCCAATGCATTCATACACATAACAAAACAAAACAAAACCCGAAATAAGGATTATTTCTGACATAGAGATGGTATTTGTAAAGTGCCTGGCTGGGGGTGATGCCCTTTTTTTATTTGAAAATTTCATATGTGTATATAATGTTTTCTTGATCACATCCACTCCCTACTCCTTCTTCCTCTGCCCCTCCGCCCAAGGTCTCTATCAACACTTCTACCTTTCAACTTCCTTTCAGGAAATTCTTCTTATTGGCTAGTTTTCATCATGCTGGAAGGTGCTATGCAGGCTTCTGGGTGAGAAAAGATGTTAATGGTCTTACCCAGCGCTGGACCCTGCATGCCACAATATCAACCTGCCAGACAAGATGTGCCCAGTGGGTGATAGTGACAAAATTATTTATGGGGATACAAACAGCTGTCTTAACTAGATTTGAGGCCTGTTCCACAGGAGAGAATTAATGCCTGGTCCTATAAACATGGTCAAAATTCATGGTTAGGGAAGTCTTAGGCCTAATGGGAGAAACTATTGATGCTGTTTGGCTTAATGATCAAGTTGTCAAACTGCCTTCTAAATGTTTATGTTTGTGCTGCTCACAGTCTTGGTCAGAAAAACTTCTTATTCCAATGGATAATGGTCAATACCTAGACTCAGAACTGAAAATAAGGGACAGTGAGTGCTCAGTCTTAGAGCAGATATTAGATAGATGATAGATATTATAGATGATAGATATTGCAGATATAGATATAGGTATAGCTCAATACTCCCACCTTTCCCAAGGTTCAGGGACCATCTCAGAGAAGGGAATGGAAAGATTATAAGAGCCAAGAATCAGGAATGCTGTGAAATACTGTCTTCTGGACATGGCATGGCTGTTGCAAACATGAACTCACAGTAATAGTAGTTACCTAAATAAGACCTGCACAAGATCAAGGCAGTTAAAAATTCCAGCACAGAGGGGAAGGGCCTTAGTTGCCCCAGTCCCAGTTGAGAAGCTATTGGCAGGTGATGGCTACTGTGGGAGGGAAAGTCACTTTTTTTGTGTGTGGGGGGAAGGGAGGCACTGATCCACTGATGGGTTGCCCAAACCCCAGGAGATGATCCCAACCCCAAGCACATGTGGGCAGCAAGAACTGGACTCAGTGTTTTACAAAAAAACAAAACAAAAGGAATTTAGGTTCCAGCCATGTGCATAAAGCATGGCAGCTTTAAATGTAATGCTGTATTCATAGGTAGAGGAAGGAAACCTTTGATGAATAAGCTCTTACAGGGCTTAAATACAAATATTGCTTCAAATTGAATGCCCTTTTGTTTTCTGTAATAAAAGCACCATCATTATATAAACAAAAGAGCTGATTATCATAAATAAATTCAAGGTAAACAATAAGAAAGAACAACAGACCCACCCTACCTCTGCCCCCACTCTTGACCTTGGCTGCTTAAACTCCCAAGAAGGCTGTACTGGAATCTGAACAAATTCTCTCTTTTCTCAACCAGCCTTGATCTCCAGGGCCTTCCATTTCCTGCCTAGGTCATGTTATCCTCTTCTGCATTCTCCAGTATTCCCACCAAAATGTTTAGCGTGGCCCTTGAATATTTACATAATACACACCTCTTTGTTTTAAACTAAATTGCAATCTTCTTGAAGGTAAGAACAGCTTATCATTTTTATATGCCCAGCTGTTCATAGGATGTCTACCTGAAGGTCAAAGGTGGGAATGACTTCTGAGAATCACAAACAAGCTGAACCTTTGCAGTTTAATCATATGCTTTGAGATCACTCAGAACTATTTCTTATTATACATTCAGTTTATTTACATTTAACTGGTCTTTAAAAAAATGTAATTAATCAGTCCTGTGCTTTTAACTCCTGATGCAATTGACCTTTACAAACTAAGCTGAATGCATACCTTTAATCCTATACCATGTTCCTTATTGTGACCTTATTGTGCCTCTGACTCTGAATAACATATATGTGTATGCATGAGATGTGGCAATTAGACCTAAGGCAACCACTGAAAGTGATAATGTTGAAAATAATGTATCCCTTATTAGGAAACATCATGTGGGCATAGGTTGAAGACCTTTATTTGTGTTTTTGTGTGTTGTTCTGGGTCAGTTGGGTTTGAAAAAATAACCCCTTCCCTTGGAAACTCTGGTTAAAGAATCTTGGAGACAAAGCCCCTCCTTCCTTCCCCTTCTCCTGACTGTTGTGCTTTTCAGTCCATATATAAGGACATTCTTTCTTTGGTAGGACAGATACTTCTGAGAGAAATCAGAACTCCCCAGAACAGATCAGGCTCCATCTTAGTTAAATGACTCCAAGGGGTAGTTTTAAATCAATGTGGCAGGACCAAAGTCAAGTATAGAAAGAATGTATACACAAACTACACTTCCCATCTATGCAAGAGGATAGCCACATAAGCAACCCTGCAGGTGAAAAGCAGCTGTGTGATGAGAGAAGAGTTGATGAAGACATCAGGAGACAGTGAGGATGAGGTGTTTGGAGCTAGTGGTTAGGATTTTTCAACTAATAGAAAAATTTAAAAAGAAAACATTTTTTTAAATGATGAATCATTATTTTTTGTGAGAATTTTGCTTGTGGGTTGATTTTTTTGCTTATTTGCCTTTATTTTTGTTTTTTAAGATTTTTTTTTATTGTCAACGTGTGGACATGTTTCTGTTTGTGGATGTATCTGCTTTTGTGCACATGGGTGCAGTATCCGTGGAGGCCAGAAGAGGGCATCAGATCTCATGTAGCTTTAGTTACAGGTATTCCTGTGCTGCCCAACAAGGGTACTAGGAACTGAATTCAGTCCTCTGCAATAACAGAATCTGCTCTTAAAACCTGAGCCACCTCTCCAGCCCCAGTTTTCAACAACAGCAACAACAACAACAAAAAAGCACCCTGGGAGCCAAGAAAACATGAACAAAACACAGATAACACATGGACCACCCATAAGATCTCTAAGTAGGAAGAGGATACTCTGAACATCATCCTAGAATTGAAACAATGAAAACCACCAAAACCTTTCCTGCCAAACTGAAAAGACATATTGAAATTCATTTACATTTGACATTTGTATATTAGTTATTTATGTATGCCCAAGCCTGTACTGAATGAAAATGTTACAATTATGCTTATATTTAAATGTATATATCTATGATGGATTGGGTAAGTCTAGCCTCAAAAAGAGGCCAGTTCAGACCTGACAGGCAATAAGAGTTCAATTGTAAAAATGCCGACCTTATTACTTGGATTTGAATCCAAGTTTTCTGGCAGCTTGTTTTTCTGACCTTTAGAACCACCTTTGAATCTCTGATAAACACAGAACTAAGCTGAGAAGAAAAGGTATTTACAACAGCACATTTGGATAACTGCTAAGCTGCTCAAGTAGTTTTGCAGTGACTGGCCAGGAAGGGGGTGTTGGTGGTGGAATGCTGGGAAAATAACAGCACAGGAAACAAAGCAGGCTGGTTTTATCTCCGCATTTTCTATCCACCTAAAGCACACTTCACCTGTGCATAGTGATTATTAAGTTTCTTTCAAGGGACCGGGGCTGTAACTGCTGAATGCTGCAGGTGTGAACTCCTGGGAGTCTTTTCTCTGACTGAAAGACCGTTAATCATTATTCATGGGTGAGAGAATCCATTTATTCTATAGTAGAGAAGGAATTTCTTTTTTATCTTCTTAAAACATGAGACCTTCAATTTTATAAGCCTCACAACAATAAAAGATTCTCTTTTGGAATTGTGTTTATTAAGGGGCTGTTCGATCTCACACTTGTTTTTTTAAATATTTGAATTTCTTTGAGTGACTAAAATGTCATCAAGAACGTACAGTTAGATAGTCATAAACTAATTATTTAATAATATTCTAAAGACAGGTAATCAATCTAGACTGATATTAATAACTACATATAAAGAATAAACCCATCAACACAAACACAGGAAATACTTGTACAAGATTTGGTGGGTTTTAAATTTTTGTTGAAGTTAGCAAGTCAGTGGCTGGAATAAAGAAAGCTTTCCGCTGTGTAAATATTTTAATTTGTTTGAAAACTAATTGATAGAAGACATGCATAAATATTAAATTATTTGACAAGCTCTTGGGTAATATACTTCTATCATCCTGTATTTTTATTTATTTAGTGTGTATCTTAGCATGCACTTAGGGTGAAAGTATAGTTTCTGAGAGTCAGTTCTTCCTTCTACCATGTGGGAGTGAATTCAGGTCATCAGACTTAGTGGTAAGCACCTTTATCTGCTGAGCTATCTTGACAATCCCCAACTCTGATTTCCTTTTTAAAACAGAGTCTTGACTTATAACCCCGGTTCGTCTTGAACTCATGTCAGTCCTTATGCCTCAGTCTCCCCAAAGTGTTCGTATTATAGACACGGGCCACCATGCTCAACTTACCAGTTTTTTCTTACTTTGTTTTCAAGCAGTACATGATTTCAGTTCTTCAAGTTCATGTGTATACACAGTTGGTATTGAAGATAAGCTAGGAATAAAACCATTTTTTAAAAAAATTTCCCTTTAAATTTTTTCATTTCAGATCAAAAAGAAAAAAAAAAAAGAGAGAATCCTTCCTTCCATACGCAGATTATGTTCAGAAAACATGCTGTGAAGCCAGAAATTAATTCTTCTGAACGATATATTTGAAAACCAATAGTTAAGGAAAATTGCAGCTATATTAGAAGAAAACTGTCAATATTAAATTAACAACTATAACAAATAAATGGATGCATTATTGAACTTAGACATGTTAATTATTTATGTAGCAAACAATAAACTTAAAAGTATGGATTAGCCCCAGTTCCAACTCTCACTAGCTTTACTCTAAATAATAAAGCTGCAGCCTTAATTTGGAAAAAAATAATGAGATGATGGTCTAAGAACTCGATAAGATTTATTTTTGCAGTTGAAGTCTATAGAAATTTTTATAAGAAAATTACATTTCATTTTAAATAAGTATGATATACATCTAGATTTGTTTGAAATTTCTTCTAATTCGTCTGAAAATTTCCTCCAGTATAAGCAACACCTAGAATAAATTTATGTCTCCCAAGGCTCAGGGATCACTGCAGAAGAGGGAGGAAGAAAGATTGTAGAAAGAGGTGAATGACCACAAGGAAACAGAGTTTTCCAGAGAGTTTTTCAGTTACTCATGTGAACTCATAGCAATGGTGACAGCATGGACAAGTCCCACACAAGTCTAAACCAGACAAAAATACTAACAGAGACATGGGTAAGAAACCCCAACCCTACCGAGGAAGTGTTGGCAATAAATTGGTTGCCAGGAAGGGGAGAGTCAGTATCTTTTAAGGGTGGCACTCTTGGTAAGTTAACCAGGATCCAGTGGATGAACCCACATTGAAGAACATTTGGGGACACAAATTAGACTTTATAGGTCTGCATATATATATATATATACATATATATATGTTTATATATACATGTATATGTACATATGTTTATATTTTTATATATGTATATATGTTTATATTTATATATATATACATATGTTTATATTTATATATAACATTAAATTGGGCAAGGAGGAGATCTAAATATGAGCAAACTATAGTGTATGAAAATCACAAAAATTCAATAAATTATGGGCAACACTGAGAAGGGAATCTGGGGTTGGATATAATCAAGATACTGCATAGATGTATGAAAGTTTGACAAAGAATAAATTAAAAATATTCTAAAAGTAAAATTAAATTGAAAAAAATGAACCTCAAAAAAAGAGAGAATTTGGTCAAGCTAGTGAAGATTCACGTCTGTATTTGTGGTATGAGTGGGAAAGCCAGCTATCAAAAGTCCAGAAACCATGCATTTCTCATCCACTTCAGAGTTCTGAATCTTTTACCATGGGCTAGTTGAGACATCAATTTACTATCATGGGGGATAATGTGTTCCCATATTTTGTCAGTCATTAAGTGAGTTTAAGGGAATTTTTACAGTTGTGCCAAGCCACAAGACTTAAAGCCAGAGAGAAGTCATGAATAGTCATCTACCGGCCAACTACTTCACTGTATTTTTATTTGCTCAGAAAACATGTCCATAACATCTGTAGAACTGAAGCATCTTATCCAAAGGCAAAGATATACCAGTCCACACAGCCACACAAATATAAAACACAGCTTCAGGATCTGTCCAGCTGACCTCCGACTTTATATCTGGTGGCTTCTTGTTGCCATTACTTGATTGTGGTGGTTTCTTCCCTGGCTGTGCTGTGTGGCTCCTCCCCTCCACCCTGGGTGATGACGTACAAGATATTTACTGCCTCCCTCTAGCTTGCTCTCTTTGGCAGTTGAGAACTGAATTTATTTTTAGGTCTTGCCTACTCTTCTATCTCAAGCTCCCTCTTCAGAAGGACCACAGTGCCCGCTGGAGAGCTGTCAGAACATCCACCATTGAGGTGTGTCTTGTGCCCTCTCTGAGAATTCTACTTCCCATTCAAAAGCAAATCTAGAATGGAAATGGATTTCACTGTTTCATCTTTCCAAGCTACATCATCTTTCCAAGTGTCCCAACCTAGATGAATGGGGTTGTTAAACACTTGATCTGAATTTCTCTAGACTCTTAGGAGGAGAAGTGCCCAAAAGCTTCTCCAACATCTTTCTCAAAGTGAAGTAGAAATTGCTCTCAAATGCTGGTTATAAACGTGTAATCTGAACTCCAGCCACTCCACAGGGCTGCAGAAGAATTTACGATGTGCTAAATATTTCCTTTGTTCTTCCTAGTGGTAGCCTGCTGTAGCAATTAGAAAGCAAGGGACTCCACATGTAAATGCTGGCGTTTTCCAAAGAATTGTTGATAACTGCTCACGGGCTCACCGAACAGATTTTCTTGTGGTACAGAATTCAGATTTTTTAATTTCCTTTCGAGGTCCTACTTTCTGAAACATTTTTTGCACGGTTCTTCCTTCATCCCTAGTGCTCCTTTATAAAGAGGGAGGAGAGGTCAAGGTGACTTCTGGAAGGCTGTGAATACCGCCATCCTTCTTAAAGTCACATAAAGGTCCTTTGTGCTGGTATCAAAAACACCTCTGACCTCCTCTTTCTTATTTTCATAGAAACTGACAGCTCAGTCCCATCCTTCATAAAACAGCAAAAGTCTGCCAATACCATCTTTCTTCAGAGGCCAGGCACGATTAAACAGCAGCAGTAGGCAGCATGGCTTCAATTAGCTCCATAGTGTGTGATCAATTCTCAGTCATTCTCTCTGTCTCTGCCTCTGCCTCTGTCTCTCTCTCTCTCTGTCCCTGTCTCTCTGTCTCTATCTCTGTCTCTCTGTGTGTCTCTGTCTCTGTCTCTGTCTCTCTCTGTCTGTCTGTCTCCGTGTGTGTGTGTGTGTGAGATGTGTTGGGTATTGCTTTAAATACTTAACATATATTAATTCTTTGAGGATGCTAGTAGTTTACTCCCATTCAGAACGGAAGAAACTGAAGTTCAGAGAAATGATGGAACTTGCCCAACATCATACCTACCCAGTTAGGTGAAAAATTGGAAATGATTCTAAAATAAGGGACGTTGATTAGCATAGCAAAGGACTTTGGAAGAAGACCTGGCTAGGTGGTTAAATGCTAGATTATTGCATTGGCTGCAACTTACTGTGTCATCTCAGAGAAGTTAATGAGCCTCTATAGGCTACAAATTCACCATCTATCAAAGGGGAATATTGGTACCTAAGTCACAGGGGTTATGAAAAGAATAAATAAGGAATATGTGAGCACTCAGTCCAAGCCTGGCATAGCAAGCATGACTTAGATAGAACAGGTAATACTTCGTACCAGGGGGCTGGAGAGATGGCTCAGTGACTAAGAGTACATACTGTTCTTGTAGAGGACCTAAGTTGGTTTACAGTACCTCTGTTAGGTAGCTCACAACTCCCTGTAACTCCAGTCCCACAGCTTTGGGCTTCGTGGGCACCTCACCTACACATACCCTCACAAGGACACACACATAATTTTAAAAAATAGTCATAAATCTAAAAAAAAATTATACTAGTTTTCCAAAAATAAGCCTTAATATATATGAAGAATTAGTGACATCTTTGTCTGTATTAGTCTCTATTCAATAGATATCACACACAAAGGTAGGTAGTTAAAGAAATCAGAGATGAAGGAGACACTATCCTCTGTGTTCAAGTTTCACAGAGACAGACATATAAGGCTGTTTAATGCCTGACATAGAACAAGGCAAATGTTTGTTTGTTTTTTAACTACTCAAGTTTACAACATAGGATTGTGAATACTGCTTTTCAATAGGGGAGTAGTATGTTTAAGAAAGACTCCTAAAATGCAGGCATAATTCCAGACAGTTGAGGAGGTAATCATAGAAGGAAGAGCAGCAATTAGCTGTCAGTGTGTAGAAATCCCACCATGACAACAGCACAAGGAAGAGCTGGAAGAGGAGTGGGTGTGGTGAGTTTGGGGAACTGAGTGGTGGCAAAGAATCTGGACTAGGACAAAGCACAGATAGAATGGCTAGAGACCATCACGGGCTGATTCAGTCTGTTGCCTGATTATTCTTCCAAATCCCAGGCACAAGATTTATAACCAGATGCATCTTATAGGGCTTGAAGGCGCACTCCAAAGTCAGGGCTCCCACTGCTCCTCCCCTATAAAGGAGCGGTGAAAGGCACCACGGATGAAAGAATGGTTTAGAATAATTCTTTGGAAAAGACCTCCATCCATTAAAAAGCCTCAGCACTTCCCATTGTCAGGGGTTAAATTGTGTCCCCTCTAAAATTCGTATATTGAAATCCCAAACCACAATTCCTCAGAAGGTAAACTTCTTTAGAGAGTCATTTTAGATAAAATTAGTTAAGTTAGGATGAGATCATACTAGAGCAGGGAGAATCTCTAATTTAATATGACTGAAGTTCATACATACACAAAGAGAATGACCTGTGACCATGAAGGGAAAAGTTGAGGTGGTACAACTTTGAGCCAAGGAATTCCAAAGACTGTCAGTGACCAGGAGAAGCCCACCCACCCCCAGCCTTCAGAAGGGGCCCACCCTGTTGGCAATCAGATTTTCAACTTTTCACCTCCAGAAGTGTGAGACAATAGATCTCTGTTGAGTCACACTATTTTGGTGCAGCAGTTTAGAGCTAATATGCATCAGCGTAATATCCATACTGTTTTTACATCATTTTCTTTAAATTTCTAGAAGAACATTGCGGACAGAGAAATAGAGGCGGGGTTAAGGAGATAAGAGGTTTGCCATTCTGAACTGTTCTGCAGTGAAGCTCTACAGCATTCATTGTTCTGAAAACACTCATTGTACTTATGTTTATTCTTAATCACATCTCTTTTTTTTGAAGTATTTATTATTTTTATTTTATGTCTATAAGTGTATTGCCTACACATATGTAAGTGCATCCATGTTTTGCAGTGAACAGAATAGGGTGTTGGATCCCCCCAGAACTGGAATTCCAGATGGTTGCTAGCTGCCATGTGGGTGCTAAGATTCAAACTCAGGTCTCCTGCAAGAACAGTAATTGCTCTTAACTGCTGAGCCCTCTCCAGCTCCCATTTCTTTTTTTTAATGTGTAAATGTTTTGTGGGCATAGTTGTAAGTGTGTTTGTGTGTGCGATGCCCACAGAGGCCAGAAGAAGATACCAGATCCCTTGGAACTGGAACTACAGTCAGTAGTTAGCCTCCATATTGGTGCTGGGAAGTGAACCCCAGTCCTCTGAAAGAACAACCTGTGCTCTTAACCACTGAGCCATTTCTCTAACACCTTTAATCACTTCTTATATCAAGAATATACTTTGCATGTCCCGTAGCTATTGAAGAGATTCAGTCTACTCATTCTCAAATACCCAGTTGGAACCTCCCCATTCAACAAAACATTTTTCTTTTCCCTTATGGCGTTTTAAGGGCTCTGCCTTGTATCAAACCAATCAGCAGATTTCTATTTGCCTCCTGCTTCTGAAGAGAATGTAAAATCTTTATAACAAGGACAGTAGGTATAGTAATCTTAGATTAGCACACAAATTATTATGGCATTTGACATATGGTATTTTTACATACTTGGTACTCTTTATATGAGAACTACATTGAGCGCAGATACAGAGCAGCATTTTTGCAGTTGGACTCCAGTTACACAAATGTATATTCCATGTAACACTGTCCTTCACACATTAGAGATAATCTGCTTTCTTAATGTTATGACAGCTGTTTTCATAGTCATACTTAATGATTATTATCTCTGTCCTTGTTGGGTCTATTTGTATTGACTGATCTTTCTCCCCACTCTAGTCTGAGTTAGCCTGCTGCTCTATTTGGTAAACTTTGAGTGAATGCCAAACATTGTGAATTTTAGAGTTTTTTTTGTTTTGTTTGAGATGGGATCTTCCTGTAATCCCAGCTGGCTTGGAACTTGTTATGTAGATCAGGCTGACCTAGATCTCACAGAGATCTCTGGCTCTTGAATGTTGAGATTAAAAGCATGTACCACCACTCCCAGTGAAGTTTTTTAGCTTTGCTAGTCTTTGTTCTGAAATGCAGATATGTTTGTAAGAATCACTTTTGAGATTTGTTTGTGAGCTTTGTTAAAGTGAGTCAAGAATAGTTTTTAACCTAAAGATGATTTATCTTCACTGCTGATAGATTTTATTCTGAGGAAGTCCCATGTACTAGATCTTTGAACTCTTACTGCAAAACAGAATACCCTCTTCCCTTTGTGAGTTTTGGAGAAATTCTTTCAGATGTTTCATTCTAGTGGTTCATTTTCTGAATTCAGATTTTCCTCTATTATGTAACATTCACTCAAATATTTAATGGAATTCCTCTGTGGATTGCTGGAGTTGTCTTTCTGTCCATATTTCACTGCTGTGACTGACCCTCAAATTCTAGGTAACTTGACCCATGCAGACTGACAATTCTTTCTCTTCAACTCTACAAGATCTCAAAGTTACCTTTGGGTTTAACCTCCATGTTCTGTGGCTAAGACCTCTTTGTAGGACAGTGCTCAGAGCTTGACCCATTCCTTTCCCCTCTCATGAAACACTGGCTCATACTGCCTGTTTTCCAGTGCTGAAGTTACTCCACACATTTTATCTAGTTTTCTAGTTATTTAAGATACAAAGGTAAATTCAATCTAAGTTATACAGGCCTCTAGGATCCTACATTAAGTGCCCCACTTAATGGTTTTACTTGACAATTTTTCAACTCTAAGTTAATGTAAAAGAGATATACATTTACCACAACTTTACTTTGAAATTTGAATTTTAGATATCGATGCCTTCTCAAACCAGCAACAACCGTCCAGTAAGATCCTGTCTCACAAGGCTGGGCAGCAGCACAGAGCTGATGGTCTCAGTGAATCACAAGATTGTGGAGAAAAGTAACCAATATCTACAATGTAATGTGTTACTATAATTTCAGTGCATTGTTTATGAATTTTAATTTTTAAAAATTTTATGTGTATGGCCGTTTTTTATTTTTTATTGAATTTTTAAAAGTTTCCTACAATATATTTTGATCATATTTAGATCACGTCTACTCTCTGTACTCAAGCCCCTTCCCAACCAGATTTCATGCACTATGTCATATATATTAAGGCCTATCAAGTCAAGTTTGTGTCCCCAAATGTCCTTTGGTGTGCATCTATTCACTGGAGCCTGGTTAACCTACCTAGCATCATACGCTTATAGAAAACTGATTCTCCTTCTCCCAGTATTTATCAGTTTTCAGTAGTTCTTTAACTATGGTTGGGATTTTTTAACCACTTCTCCACCTCTATGCTGGGATTTTGTCTGGCTTGAGCTTGCATGGGTCTTGTGCATGCTGTTACCATTGCTGTAAGTTCACATGAGTAACTTCCCAGATGTACCAAAAACCGTTTTTTTGTGGTCATCCACCACCTCTGGCTCTTACAATCTTTCTGCTCCTTCTTCTGCAATGGTCTCTGAGCCTTGAGTCAAAAACGTTTGATATAGGTATCTTATTCAGGTAGCTCCCCAGCATCTGAGAGTGGAGTCAAATACCTCTTCTTCCTCCTTGTCCACTAGGAAAGAGAAATTTCTTTTTTTCTTGCACCTCTAGCAAACATTTCTTCTCATCTGATTACTCACAATTTTATCATTTGCCCTTTTCCTCAAAAAACTATAAGTAGGCACGGTGGCACACACCTATAATCGACACTCAAAGCAGAAGCAGGAGCATCTCCAGTTTCAGGTAACACTGGGCTATGAACTGAGACTTTGTCATGAACAAAGACAGAAAACTGTTGCAAGACAGGATCAAGTTATCCTTATTTAGGTTAGGCATCCCTTGAAGATAGGAAAGCAGGATGGAAAGGAAAGATGCAGGAGCCAGGTTTATACTTACCATTTGTGATGGTTAATATTGGCCATCAACTTGATAATTACCTAGGAGACAAGATTCAGGTCATACCAGTGCGGGATTATCTAGACATATTGTGGCTATATTGTGTAGCAGTTTTCTCTGAGATAAGGTATTCTATCCTGAATGGAAGTTTAAGATCACAGTGTTTTAAGGGGAGGTCAAACACTCTGTTCTGTAGGCAAGCTCAGGAGATGCAAGATGTTTAAAGAGAGGTGAAACAGCACGATGTTCTGAAGGGAAGGGAAACATCCCATCCTGCAGGGAAGCTCTTTAAGCTCAGGAAGTCCCTGAAACTAGCCAGTTTTGCTAGGCATCTGCCTCCTCAAGCATACCTAAGCAATAAGGACTGGACTGCTTGAGAGACACTGTCAGACAAGCTGAGATGCTTAGAAGATTCTCAGAAAAGGTGAGTTACCTAAAGAAATTCAGACCAACCAAGCTGCCCGGAAGAGACACTCTCCAATCTGTAGAGCTGCCTGCAAGTTGTGTAGTGTGTCCAGCTTTTGTGACTTGAAAGAGATAAACATCAAAACCTAATGTCTTTGTCTTCCTACTGACTGAGACTCACTCTTGTCCATGTAGAACGTAGTTCTCTATGCCATCACATCCTAAAATACATTCAACTTGCCTGAGGTTCACGGGTTTATCACAAGTTCCACTTTTGTACATTTTCAAGTTGGAATGACTTTGTACCCTTAAAGCAATGTATTTCCCTGCAGTCTTCTAGAATCAAGCTTTCCAAGCTCTGGTCATTGAACCCCATCAAAACCTTAGCATTCTTTTATCTGTAGGTATGGTTCAGCTTTTCCACCTTACCAATTAATAAGCCAAATGTTCTTTAAATATCAACTATGTAGCATTGTTTAAACTCTAGAAAACATCAGAGAGACTTAAGTTCTTCATTTAACCTTCATGTTCTTCTATTCCATTACCAATGATTTTGATGTAGGCCTGAGGTGGTTTTAAAAAGTCTGCATCTTGAAGTAGGAGGGATGGCTCAGCAGTTAAGAGCACTGGCTGCACTTACAGAAGACCCAGGTACTAGTCCCAGCACCACATGGTGGCTAACAACCATCTATAATTTCAGTTCCAGGGGATCCTGCGCCCTATTCTGTCCTCTATGGGCATTGCATGACACAGGTGTACTTACATACATGCAGGCAATGTACAAGATGCAGTTTTTAAATTGACAGGAGAGATTAGACGAAGTAGTTCGGATTGTGAAGAGCCTCTCACATGCTGTGCTCAGGGGTTAGCTTACTCTGATATCCTCGGGAGAATCGAGCCTTGTGTGTGATCAGTAATGACACATTAATTTATGATTTTGTCTGTGATAGACTTTATATCTGATGGATATAAAGAGGAGAGACACATTTGATCAAATATCAAAAGCGTTTCCTTCAGAATACAGGGACTGGTGAGGCCTCTAAGGTCGGAGAGCTGTGTTCCACGAGCCAACATAAGACAGGTATTTTGAGAAGTTGCTTACAATTTCCACTTAGATAGAGTCAGTGACTCACCTCCAAGACTGCTAATAGCTGCCCAGTCCAGAAAAATCAATTTCTCAATCAGGAGACAGTAACAAAGTTAGAAACATAAAGGCAGCCTGGGAAAACATCATTTAACCTATTTTGATAAGGATGAGAATCCCATGTTAACTTTAGCAAATTAAAAGAAGTAGCAAATATTTTGCATTGATAAACTGTCATTGACATGCGAGTGTGTGTGTGTGTGTGTGTGTGTGTGTGTGTGTGTGTGTGTTTGGTGGGGGGTATGTATTAATGGTGCACATGCACATATGGAGAACAGATGTCAATCTCAAGTGTTCTGTCAGGAGTCATCTACCTTGTCTTTTTGAGGCAGGATCTCTCATTGGAACCTGGGGTTTACAGATTAGGCCAAACTGGCTGGCCAGTGTGCCCCAGGGGTACACCCATCTCTACCTTCACAGTGCTGGCATTCCAAGTGTATGTCAGTATGTCTGCTTTTTAAATTGCTGCTTGGGATCAGACTCAGCTCCTCCTCCTTATTCTGCAGGCACTTCACCAACTGAGCTCTCTTCCCAGTCCCTGATTAGCATAATATGTAAAGAAAAAAGTCAACATAGTCAAGGAATGTCTGAGACATATCATTTTAATGTCCAACTCAAATCTGTGCACAGACTCAGTGCTCTGGAGTGAACACAGTCAGCAGCCGGGTGTAAGGAAAGTCCTGTTCTATACTTAGCTTGTAGAACTAGATCACCGAGGGTGGCCAACGACACAGGCTTTCCTCTCAAATGGAAAATCTCTCTGCCTTTGCCACAGTCTCCATTGACATATCTCTTTTATTATACTTCCAAGGAGTCCACTTGCTTCACAAAAAGCTAGAGAGTAAATCTGGAGCCACTGCACTTAGTTCTTTCCTTTGGAGAGGGACCAAGGAATGAGGAAAATTGATTCTGTGCCCAGAAAGAAGTCAACCTGAAGAGCCAAACGTTATCAGGAAGACAGAAGCTATTAAATGGAAAATGAATTCATTTTCCTGTTCTTGTCAATGCTGCAGGCTATCTTTTAGACTCCGTATAATTCTACCTGGCACCAGCTTTTCAGAACATCTGTTAGGTCCGGACTTCCCCATTTTCATCTGTATCTCCAACCCCAACCCTCCTTACATACCCAAATCTATGTCCACCAAAACATTAACAAGAAACTAGAGATTTTATACTAAATGGAGGAGAGAATTGCAGCATAAAACTAACAACTTGGCTCTGAAATCTCTACTGAACTTCAGTGTATCCTTCCTTACCACAGCAGTTCAGAATCGTGCCCTCCCCTGCTCTCCCCTCCCCTCCCTTCTCCTCACCCTCATCTCCTCTTCTCTTCTTCTTTTCCCATGAGAAAGAACAATTCTAACTAAGCCCCTATCTAACACACCCAGTTGCTGAGGATTCTTATCCAAACAAAATGTCCCAAACTAACGAGAATGTACATTTGCTTATTATTTTTTCCTAGGTAACTCTATCGGTTTACCTATTGTCATTTTTGCTCTCAGTGGGACAAAAAGAGAAAAGAAATCAGCAAGTAGAGAGTGGTATCTTTTCTTACTTATATGTCCTATCAATAGCAGGACTAGGGAAACCCAGGTTTTCTTTCTCAAGTGTGTTTTCTCTGCCGCATTGTGCGATAGTGGTGGCAATCATATGCCCTGCATCCGTACACTTCACATTCTGAACTCTGATATTTCAGCTAAGTGCTTCATAGGGGATTCTCAGGAAGTTTCTCCCCATGGTCCTGATGACTATCATGTGAAGATATTGCCTTTAAAACTGCTGACATAATAAGTTGGGAGAATTTTTCCCAGGGTTGAGCGACTCTTTCACTTCAAAATCACCAAGATGAAGAATGCACTGAATCCGTACCTCAAACTCAAGCACTTGTTGTCAAGCCACGAGGCAGAGAGGAATCTTTTGCATGGGGGTTTAACGTAGTAAACGTAACCCAACAGTGGACTCCAAAGTGAGAGTGATGTGATGAGGTTGGATGCATGATTTGTGGGCCCAATGAAAACAAAAAATCAAGACCCTTGTTCAAATCACAGAAAAATTATTGTTAAAGGCACTTAAATGCAAACAGAGTTTTAGCTTTCTTCTAGGTTCTCTCAGGAAACTTGTCACAGCATTCATTTGTAATTAAAATGTTGAATGATTAACGTGAATTTCCCATTAATGTTTATATGGTGCAGTCAGTGCCAGTTATAAGGCATGCAAATAGAAGGATATTTAATAAATATGCCAAAAATAGGATGTAGTGGCAAGCCTCGGCCCCTCCAGTTATCCCTTGGATGTTACCCCTTAGGCCACCTCAGTAAGGTGCTGGGTAGAGGGAGTACCTGAGTTCTAGCCTCTAAATAGGGAAGACTCCAGCCTCTATACAGAGGCTCTTTTATGTTTTATTCTGATTAGCTGTTTTAAATCAACAAAGAATAAAAATAAATCTTGATCTAACAAAAAGCAAACAAACAAAAACAGATGGTTAGATAACTGTGAAGATCATTGATAATGGCATCAAGGGAGAGATTTAAGTCTAGGGGAAGCCTAGAGATAACAGAGAGTCAGTCTACAAATGTGGGACAATAAACATGTGGAATGACCAAAACACCATAATTGGTATTTCGTAGTTTTTGTATGCTTATATATCCCAGTGGAACCACTGCACAAAACCATCACATCACACACACACACACACACACACACACACACACACACACATACCTGAACACATGCGCACACACAGCCTTACCTACCTTTCTTTTTCACTAGCTGATATACACACATTCTTACTAACATTCTTTGCCTTGCCTATTAAGAAGGAAGAACTGAAAGGAAAAGGATCCAGAGCTTCACTCTTGACAGTAATTTAACAACAGTGAAGCAACATTAATCAGCCATTAGAGAGTCCTTTGGTCACTGTGTTTCCTTCTGTGCTCACAGCAGCTTCAGAGTCTAAAGGAAAGCTTGGCCTCCTGAAACTGCTTACACCCTGGCTTGTGTATAAACGTTACATGCTTCCCTATACTGGACGTTCCTCTGGATTCCCATGCTTTGTGAATCCACTGGGATTTTGGCCCATGCAGTGGCAAGGAGCCCCTAACATGACATATGTTAGGCAAATCTCCGTTCTCATGTGCATGTTCAATTTTCTCATTAGTCATGTTTATTGAGACACAAGTTCACCATATTTTCAGGAATTTCAGGATGGTGACAGTAGAGCATTAGGCCAAGAGTTTGACTCTTTTGCATATGAGGTCTCGTGCAAATGCGCAGACTGCTTTCCCAAGCAGCTGCTGCAATGTGGTTGACCTAGGGTATCCTCTCACCTTTTTCTCCCGCTCATCCTTACTAATTTTGAGCTCCTATCAGGCTCTTCCTTTAAAATGGGCTAAAAAGTCTCACCGTGCCTTTCTCTGCATCCTTGCAACTCCTCCATCTTGTGCTTCCCATCTGCTCTTCACCCACACACCAGGCTCTCCTTATACTGGCTACCAGTCTTTCTTCTCCAATTCTATCAACAAAAAAAGAGGTTGTAGTGGTTTGAGTGAAAAACCTCCATTCAGGAAGACCCTCCTTGGGAAAGGTTTGAAGAACAGAAAGTCAATGTGCTGAGGATGCAGAGGATTGCATGATATTTGAATGTCATGTTGCTCAGAATCACTTCTACCAGTATAAAGGAGCCAGATATTTGATATAGAAAAACAAATTGAAAATATAGGAAATATTTCCTTTTCAAAAAATCCTTCCAGCAAACCCCAAGGTCTAAGTGGGAGGAAAACTAGAGTGCGTCATGGATATTACTTAGAAGAAGGCTACAGTCATAGCCCTCTATACAATGGCAGGGCTTCCCTCGACCCTATACCAAATTGTATATGTCCTAGTTTCAGCCATGTTGTCAGGACAAGAGTGTCATAACTTGCTTGGTTGGTATCTTAGGCATTGACGGAAAGAAGAGGAAGCAGAAAGGAGTCAGAAGGCAGATGACACAAGCCTCAGTCTTTTCTAAGGGCCTGAGAAATGAGCTTGAGAAAGTCTGGTCTTCACAGAATCATCTGGCAGCCAAGGCCCTTCCTGGGCTACACAAGCTTGGGACTGGTGCTGGAGCCTGTTGTGCTGAAAAATACTGGGAAATACTTCGAATATAAACTTTTCGGGTGTAGCTCTTCTCTACCCCAGTTCCAAACCGGATTTTCCAAGAGTTTTTCACCCTCTTCCACAGCAGCTCAACTCAGATCTGAGAGGCAGGAGGGAAAGAGAGTGACTACCGTACTGTGACCCCTCAACCCTTGCCTGTCCTAGCTACCTACTAGTTCATTTGCCTGAGTAAACTGAATCCCATCTACCATCCCCTTAGAATGGGAAAAATCTCCATAAGTAGAAGCTTTCCCATTTAGATTCTGACTTAATCTACTCAGTTTTTGTTTGCTCGTTTGGTTTGGTTTGTTTCGGGTTGGGTTGGTTCTGGAGATTTTGTTTTCGGAGTGTCTTTCTTCATCTTGCTGTTTGGTTTGGGTTTGGTTTTAGACTTGCTTGTTTTCTTATCTTCACATAGTGATTCAAAGAAATCAAAAGGGAATTTCTTGGGACAGTTACCCATATTCAGCTTGTGAAACTGCTTCTTATTTGAATTAAAACCACATGTGGGAATCTGAGGGTACTTAGAAGCCTTTTACCATACATTTGGATTTTGGGAAATTTTAGGTAGTTTGTCTTCAATAACAATGTCAGGATAAATGGAAACAAAACTGTGGATGCTTATGTTTTCTCTCTGTCAATCTTCTTCACTTACTGTTAGCGTATTTGAAAGCTGCTAGAGCATGCCTCCTTTGAAATTCCCACAAGCAAATGCCAAACTAACATTTTAAAATTAATAAATAGAAAGAAATCTATCTCTGAAAGATATTATGTTTCTTAACCTTATTTAGAAACATGTTAGGGAATTCAAGTGTCTTCATAACTGCTTGACCAAAAGACAATAGAACATTATAACTAACACATTAAATGTATTTAGAAATGTTCCTCCAGAGGGTGACAGTCTCAAATTTAGAGACAAAAGTTAAACTTCATCCAAATGAAATTGTATAATTGTAATAATAATGATGGATTCTATGAAACAAAAAACTGAAATGCATGTATTTTTGTGGAAATTTTCTGAAAGCATTCCCGGAAGACACTTGGACTCCATATTGCCATCAGGGATGAGTTAGTACTCATAATTATTCCACAGACATTACCACCCAAATATGTCAAAACCCTTCCAAAGTCATTTTTATAAAATAATTCGAAGAGACTGATTCTGGCATATTTTAAATGTTATGTATAACTATCTGACAAACAATGTGACCGTCAAACAGAGGTACAGTATGATATCACTTCTTAGCACCTAGATGTCAGTGACTGAAGACACCCACTAGACAAGTATTATCATATTGCATTTACTAGACACAGTTCTGAAAAAAATTATCTTAAGTTATTAGCATAGCCTGTAACAAAGTTCCTTATAAATACAGAAAGATTGCTACAATAGCAGGCTTCTACTTACCCAGGATTGTGATTTTTGATTGACAAAAGCCTCTCTCTCTCTCTCTCTCTCTCTCTCTCTCTCTCTCTCTCTCTCTCTCTCCTCTCTAAACTTGATTCTATGTGGCCTTATTTGAGAAAAGAAAAGGGAAAAAAAGAAAATCAATACTTATCAATTAGGGGAAAATTGTATGTAAACAATTGAAAGGTATTTTCAGATGTTGCCTGGTGATTCTATGAAGGTCTTAATTGACTGCCTGCTGGGCCCAAAGGGTTATGTGCTTTTTTATGCTCCTTGTACTACTGGCCAAGTACTTTCTGGGACATGCTGTGTTGTTTCAGATCACCAGCCATGCTCGCTATTTTAGTCCATGGCGCTGTTTGAAGCTGTAATTAATTTGGATGATCCAAAAATCATAATTAGGACAGTTCTGATATCTGGCAAGAATAATTTATATTCAGCCTTGCCAAGAAATGCATGGCACATTTAGGAGAGGGGGAAAAATCTATATGGTGAATGAACATCTCACCTAGAAACAGATCACAGAAGCCCCAGTAGAGTTTAGCTGGTCCTTGTGAGCAGTTTGTGTGCTCTGACAAGTTCACAGAATAAACTGTGCTATGCATCTGAGCTGTATTTTCTATCAGTAATAATGTACATTGCATTCATTTTCTGTTTTTGCTTTTGTTATGGGACAGAATGTTCAAGTATGAACAACACTGGCAAAGCCAATTTTAACTCAAGCCAACAATTCAGGTGCCCATAGAGCACACTAGTTCATTTGTGTGCTTGACTAAATCTCTGATGAAAAACAAACCTGTACATTATTTAGAGTTATTTCATTTGTTCCTGGCTTATGTTTTTCTTTTTAATTTAGTTTTACTTGCAAGAGATAACTTTCCCAAAGAGTTTTCTTATATTTAAAACTAAAAATGAAAGAAAAGAGGTACACTCACATGAAGAGGGAAGTTTTAGGAATTAATAATGAAACTCTAAGCTTATCTTGGCTCCTTTTCTGCAGTATAAGATTGTTCAAGTAGTGATCACTGTAAAGGGAAAAATACTGCATGGGTAAACAATCCTCACAGCACTGTTGTCTCTAGGAGCTTTGAAAAGTTCTTTCTCAAGAATTAAATTTTTGATACACAGTCTTTTTAGACTAGCTGTAGGTTTTATGATCTATTATTTGATAGAAAAACCAGTATTTAGATTCATTAGAGTCAGAGCCATGGTATAAAAGGAAACAAAGTGTGATTGAAGCAGAATTTCTGCATTGAAGTGCTGACTACAGTCTGTGTTGGCAGTTTGGCTTTTGACAAATTGATTTCTCTGATCTTCAGGTTCTTAATCTATAAAATGGAGATAATAAAAATAACAATCAGGAGTTGTGATGAGGACCAAGTATGCACATGTATATCAAAGCGGATGTTCACAGTGTGTCAAAACAAAGATTAGGATTCTGTAAAGGTTGTTTATGTTTAATAGAGTTGGGGGGAGATGTCTAAATAAGCTCAGACAATGGTAAGTGTTATAAACACACTTGCTTTTCTGGGTTTTCACTGTTGACTTTTATTCCTATTTTGGAAAACTTGATAGACAGGAACATATCTTGATTATCCCATGAGGAAGGAACAATTGCGAGTAGGTTGTGAGGGCTGAATTTTAAGGGCCATATTTTTCCTACCTGTGGCTTACTCAGTACTATCAGATGAAGTCCTTTAATGTTTCCTTGAAGGGCGACTCTGGTGTCTCTTCTATAAAATGGCAGCCGAATGGCAGAAAGCTTCTCAAACACAGGCAGGTAGGTCTCCATAATCAGGACTTGTCTATTGAGTCTTCTCAGACTGGGCTCTGGGCACTGTGAGAGCTGACCCAATTCTCTTCCACAGGGCTACACTACTGGGAAGGAGGGGACATTCTCTTCAGTTTGAGGACAACAGTGCCATTTTTTGACACTCCAAAGGATACCTTCTGTTTCTCCTTTCGAAATAGATAACCTCCTTTTAAATTAAGCTTTCATGTAGTGTAGTAGTAAGAATATTATCCTAAATATATACCATTGAGTTAATACTTCTTAAGACTACTTCTATATGTGCAGATTATGTTCCTGATCTTGTATACTATAAGCAGGTAATAGCTACAGTAGTGGGTGGAGGGGGAGAGAGAGAGAGAGAGGCTGAATAAATACTTAAAATGCTGAAGATTTTTAGTTGACATTCTAGTAGTTCTCATTTCCCAATCTTTGTTTCTTTTTTTTTAAATAAGGATAATGATATTAATAATGGTTAATTTCTGTGGTGTGTTCTATAAATGATATCTTGAATGTTT
Source organism: Eospalax fontanierii (assembly GCA_035773235.1). Classification (NCBI taxonomy): domain Eukaryota; kingdom Metazoa; phylum Chordata; class Mammalia; order Rodentia; family Spalacidae; genus Eospalax; species Eospalax fontanierii. Next base: position 29,105,996 of record CM069545.1, on the reverse strand, counting down.
CATAACAAAAATTTAAAACTATATCTGCAAAACATTTCAATTCTTCTTCTTTTTAAGAGCGCAGTCCGTTCTCCCCAGTTTAAGTTACATTTCTACAGGCTCTGTCTTTATTCCTTCAGTCCCATTGCTCCGTGTGCTTTCTCTCAAGCCAACCTACAATAAAGCCATCTGTTGTCCAAGGGGTCTTTCCTACATGAATCACACTGTGTCAAAATTTTGAGGTTATAAATGTTCCGCTAATTGAGCAGTCTGACTGGCTGAGTACTTGTAAGTGCTTTATAATATCTTTCAACACGTCAAAACCCTGACCTGTTTAAACACCAGAATCCCAGAGCAAATGGGAAAAGTTACTCATGTGCATTCTTGCTGATAAAACTAAGAAACATGTTTGTGTTTTTTATTCATATTTTAGAATAAATCTGTGAATGTAGCTCCATTCTTTAATTGTATTTTTGTACTGCGTCCGTATTATGTCAAAGCAAATGACTGGGAAGTGGAAAACTTACTCAGTCACCCAACTGTTTTGGTAACTCTCCGGTACGGAATATCTAATCAGTTGAGCTTAGGTTTTCCTTGCTGATTTAATCTGGTGATTTTCAATTATTTGTCCTGAAGTTTCTACGACAGTAGTTAACATCTTTCCCCCCCTTTCTTCTGTTTTTTCGTTTCCCTTAGAGATGAACTAGTAAAATTGAATGCACAAATAAATACTCATGCAGATAACCTACCCAGCAGCCCCAGCCACCCAGACCATGGTCTTCCTGAGAATGCTGGACATTCCCAGGGGTCTTGTATTCCCATGATCCCCTCTGCCTTCCAGTTTCATATTTCAGGATTCGAAGTCTTTCTTTTCGTTTCATCAGTTCCATCCTCTTTGCTTTGCATCGGTTAAAACATGGAAAACTCAGCCTTGTCCCTTGATCCTCTCAAAAGAGAAAATCTGTTCATCAAAACCTGTCTTTATTTGTAGCTCACTGTATTGGCAGTGTGGTGACAATAAGGAAGTTTACAGTACAGCAACACATTTGTGAATACTGGAAATTTCTCTAATGGAAGGTATGTTGGAGCCATAAACTAAACTATCATTTATAGGATAATTCTGCTTTCTCCAACCCAGCCCAAACTCAGTTCTGGATTTCCAAAACATAAACAAAGGCATTTATTTCCAGAAGTCTATTTAATTCTTATGTTTTTTACTAGTCTCTACAAAGTGAAATGGCGGGGAGGTTCAGAAAACTTTTTCTCAACTCTAAGGATAACTTGTCTCAACATAGACACATACACACAACACACGCCTCACCCTACCCCACATTCATCCTCCACAGAAAATAGATTTGTATTGGTTTGGGTTCTAAGCAAAAATTTCCCTTAGATAAATTAATGTTACATTTTTAAAATTTGCACTTGCAAAAAATGAATATTTGAGGAATGATTCCAACTTGTTTTCTGAGCTGGCGCTAACCTATACCTTGTATCTCATCCTGTGTTGTGCTAATATCTGTCTTCTGTCTCTCGAATGTGCTCATGCTCACCATGTGACCTCTGAGCCTCCCCTCACCATGTCTCCCAGCAAATTGGTTTGCTGTCATGAGGTTTTCATTAGCCCAAATTTCTCCTTATTAGAGATGAACGTGCTATCTGTAGCAACACCTTCCCATCTCTCAGCCACATCACCCAAGAGTTCACAAAATAGCTTTTATTTATTTTAAAAAGAATTATACTCTGTAGTTATCTTGAGTGCATTTAAATATTCCTAATTCTTTGTTCTGGATGCCCAGACAGCCTTTTTCTATATAGAGCTCTGTGTTTTTAAAATAGTGTCACTTAAGAAATAGCAATTATTAAACTTGCTAGGAAATTTTAAGAAATGTAAATTCAATGTAACATACTTAAAGGACATATTAGTCTCATAAGAGTAATAGTAATTAAGTAATCATAGTTATTATAATGATGACTTTCTGATATTAACTTGGTAGTAGACTACCATTTACTTTGTTCTTATTTAGATATCCTAAATGATACCTAAATGATATTTAAATGATCATTTAAAGAAAACTGTATTAGCTTGGGAGCTAAAATAGCCTAGTTAAAGATAAGCATCATGGAATTCTAAGATAATCCTCTCATTTAATATTTGTGGAAACTGAGACACAGTAAAGCATCTTGCACAATATTAATTGGAAATTCAAGTCTGGAATCAGGTTTCTTGAATTTCGAATGACTAATTTTCTCCCTGCTATGTCCGCAGTCCCAGTCTGAGAGCAATCAGTTAGTTCATGTTTTCATTTACAGAATAAGCAGGTGAAATTAGATGAGCTCTTAGAGCTTGTAGCTTAATCACCCTCTCTTCCTTCCTCTCTAGTCATCAATTATTCTACAACCTGGTGGGAAGCAAGCACCCTTTACCCTCTCATTCACAGTGTCCAGTGCTTTCTTCGTGGTAACTTACATTCTCAGTGACTCTAATTTCTATTACTAAGGGGGTATTCATGACATCTGATTTGTTGTTGACAGTCTATAGCACAACAAAACTCATAGGTATTGTATCTACACAGGCTGATAAAAGAGAAGATTGACCATTCACATATACTTGTTTGAAGTATTGACTGAGTATTTGTGAATGAGGCATATCTAAAAGATTATAACGTAAATGAGTCAATTGTAATCAAACAGGTGTTAGAGTTGTGTTCAGTATTGGCCAAAAGCACCTTATGATGACACCGTCAGCACTCAGTCCTCACCTTTCACCACATTTGAAACTGGATTCTCTTTTTATCTGCCTCTGTCTCATCATAAAAGCATTGTTATTCTATTCATTTGATACAGCACTCAGTTTTTACATGGGATTAAGGGATTCGAACTCAGACTATCAAGTTTGACAAACAAGTACTTTACCCACTGAGCTATCTCCCAACCCTCCTGTGAAAATTTTTCTATAATCATTTGTATAGCAAATTACCTTCAAATTAGGCAGCTATATAGTCAGATATAGCCTGAAGTTCCATAATATATAGAAACAGACTAGAAAAACTCTCACTAGTTTGTAACACATTTGCATGCATCAAATTCAATCTGCCTTAATTAAATCATTACTCACTTTATTCTAGTTCTTCACCAAGTGACAAAATCTACTAGTTTAGTCCAATCTTTTATATTATTCTCAGAAATTACTTTTGAGAAGGAATCTGGACTAAAGCAGATCATTTAAACTATTATATAAGTTCATTTTTGAATGACCAGTGGGCCATGAAGAAATCAAAAAGAAATTTTAAAACTTTGCAAAGACAAACGAAAAGGATAACACAAATTCTTTTGGATAAAGCTAAGGTGGGAAGTTTATAGTCATAAAATCTCACATTAAAAAAAATCAGAGAAGTGACTGGAAGGTGACCCAGGGGATAAAGGTGCTTGCTGACAAGCCTCATGACCTGAGTTTAATATTGGAAATCATACAGTGGAAGGAGAGAATCAGCTTCTGTTCTGTCCTCTGATCTCCATATGTATGCCATCATAGCATACACACACAAAATAAATAAATGTAAAAGCAAACATTTTTTGTTTTTTATTGATTGAGAGATTAATTGGTTTAATTTTCAAGTTTTTGAGAAAGGATCTTCCTGTAGCCGCAACTGGTCTGGAGCTCCCTGTGTAGATCAGGCTAGCTTCAGTCTCATAGAGATACACCTGTTTCTGCTTCCTGAGTGTGAGGATTAAAGGCACCCGCCACCTTGCCCAGCATTCTAAACATGTTTTTAAATCAGAAAGATCTCAAATAAATAACCAAGGACGCACCTTAACACTCTAGGAAAACAGTATGAAACTAAGCCCAAATCCAGTACATGACAAAACACTATTACATTTACTCAGTAAAGACAAAGAACAATACACAGAATCAAACAAGCTCATTATTTGAAAAAGTTAACTAGACCAGAAAACTCCAGGTTAAACTAACAAAATGAGATGAAACACCTGTAATGGTTTGAATGAGCATGTCCCCCATAGGCCAAGTATTTGAACACTTGGTCTCCAGTTCATGCACTGTTTGGGGAGGGTCATGGAAATTTAGGAAGTATGGCCATACTGGAGGAAGCTCATCACTGGGGGTGGGCTTTGAGAGTCCAAAGCTACATCCCACTTCCAGCTTCTTTTGTTTCCTGTCTGTCATTGAAGATGTGGGTTCTCGGAGGTCTCTGCCCAGCTATTCCTGCCATTCTTCTCTGCTCTGATGGACACTCTTTCCTCTGGAACCATAAACCAAATCAACTATTCCTTCTTTCTTTAAAAAGACTTTTGTGGGAGGATTTATCTATTTTTATGTGTATGGGTGTTGGGCCTGCATGTATGTAAATGCACCATGTGCATGCAATTCCCATGAATGTCAGAAATGGGCATTGGATGCTGAGAACTGAACTCAGGTCCTCTGCAAGAGCAGTCAGTGCTTTTTACCACTGAGCCATCTCTCCAGGCCACAAATAAACTCTTCCTTCTATAAGAAGCTTTGGTCATGATGTTTTATCACAATGAAAAAGTAATAAACAACCAAATTAATAAAATTCTGAAGCTTTTAATGTTTTAGAGTTTTCAAATAAACAAAAGAAGTTTAAATTTTTAAATGTGATATCTTTGTATGTTATTGTAACAATGTTTATGTTTATATAAGTATTAGGGGTAAAAGATAATGATTTATTTCATTTACAGATACCATGTCTGTTCTGTTCCCAAGAATGATCTTTGCAGAGTCTGCACTCTTTGGCCTAATTTGGTTTAACTAGTAGAAGACAATTGAGAAGTTTAGTCAGGAAGTGGGAAAAGCAATTATTGGGGCAACAAATCTGAGATGTATGTTTCAGAGGAAAAAAATGTAAAATGTTTGGTATTTATATGATATATTCAGTGTTACCCCAAATCAGTTGACTCCATGAAATATTCACAAAGTCCATGCACCCTAAAAGGTTGTTTTATTTTTGCATATGATATATATGCATGTTCACATAGGTATGGGTGTACAAGAATGTATGTACATGTGTGTACGAGTGTGCATGTGTGTATGTGTGTGTGTGTGTGTGTGTATAGGCCTGAGGCTGACATCCCCAGTCACTCTCTATCTTATATACTGAGGCATGGTCTACTGCCGAATGCAGAGCTTGCTGTTCTGGCTAGTCTGACCAACCAGCTTTGCTTGAGTATTCTCTGTCTCTGCCCAACTGCTGGTATTTACAGGTGGGCCCCTAGCTTTTACATGGGTTCTGGAGGTTCAAATTCTGGTCCACATGTTTACTTGGCAAGTGTTTTTCTTGCTAAGCCACCTCCCTGGTCCCAATCCAAGAGTTTTAATAGAATTGTTAATTTTTAGTTTTTGGAATTTCCAGCATATTTACAAAGGGAGTTTGTGACCCTCAAAAGGCTAAGGAACATACCATATGTAAACAGGGTATCCAAGAATAAGTATCATAAAGATGGAAGATAGTTTACATAGATAAGTATCTTTCCTCTTCCTATCTCCAATTTTATTTGACATTTTCCATTTCCAGACTTGGAAATGACATCACACTGAAGTAGATAATTTATTGAAGACTCATAGAAGAGCTCTTATGATGCATAAAGTGTAAGAAAATAAGAGTTATTTGATAAGATAACAAGAAACAAGGCTCATCTAAACGGTAAGATAACAATGATTTCATGTGTAGAAATGTCATACACTGATACACAACGCCTGCTATTCCTGTCCTATTAAATTTTTTTTGTTTACTTATCATGAAGTTATTATATGTGTCAATCATGCTAAGCATCAATCTTTTTACCTTGAGTCTTTTGACAAACCAATGGAGAAAGGAAATTTTTTCTCTCTATTTTTCAGACAACAGAATGATAAGTCACCTTGCTAGATCAAGAAGGAAAGCCACAAAGAAGTGATATGCTAGATTTTCTTTTTTTAAGGTTAGAAAGTTTGTGTGTGTGTGTGTGTGTGTGTGTGTGTGTGTGTGTGTGTGTGTGTGATATGTGTGAGTGTGGGCACATGAGAAGACCAGAGAACAACTTTTGGGAGTTGGTTCTCTTCTTCCATAGTGGATTCAAGGGATCAAACTCAAGTTGTCAGGTGTGTGTAACGAGCACCTTCACCTACTGAACCATCTCACTTTCCCAACACTGAACTTCCAAAGATCAATGTGTGGAGGAAGAATAGAAGACTGAGGATGAAAGGATGAGTACTAACATCAAAGTTAGCTGTTCGAATGGAAAGCTCCACTTGAGAATGTTGTCTGCTCGTAACACATGGATGAACCTTGAGGACATCGCTCCAGTTACTCAGCAGTTTGAGTTGATGGAAATAGTTCTGAAAGTGAATGGTGCTGCAGGCTGCTCAGTACTGCAGACCTGCTTCTGATACTAAACCTAGACATGTGCATTCGCCAAATAGCAAAGGTCTCATTCATTTGACATGTTCTAATGGTTGTTTTTCTATTATCCTAAACTGATGCATGCTTAGCAGAATGTCTTGGGTTTCTCTACATTATTGCATTTCTTAGAATACTATTGAGCAGTACATTTAAAATGATTATCATGGAAAGCATTATATGGTGCATATTTTATATGGATAGTGACAGATCTTATATTGCATATATACTTGCATATTACATAATGTTTATATAATATGTAAGCTTATTAAATGTAAAGTATAGTATATATTTTAAAGAGAACAAAGCTCACATAATTTTACATTCTTACTACTCAAATAAATCGAGTTTCTATTCCAAGTCTTTAAACACATATATGCAATTGAAATCCATTCTGCACAAGGCTAAGTTCACAGTTAAACATTTGCAAAATATAGTAGTTAATGGATTCATGTTTTGCCTTAGATTTCTAAATGCTGTGTTGTTTGGTGTAAATATGCTTACAATAGTATGTGGTTGACATTTCCTATCTCTTGGCTGCTCACTGTGTATAATCAACTTAGAATTTCATTATCCACTTAGAAATGTTGTTTGAATAGCTGATGAGTAGCAGCTTACATGAAGGAAAATATTCTACAGGAACTATTAACTTGTGAAAAGGCCATTAGGTGTATTATCAACACTTTAAAATAGTGGTCTATTCACATAGAGCACAGTCTAATACATGGCTAACAATTTGACAGATATCTTTAAAAAAATTAAATAGACTGGAATGTCTCCGTAATGTTTTCCAGGGATCCGGGATATTTTTCAGTGTTACACGATCCTCTTTGGGCTTGTAGCCAGCCCTTTAAAAAATGAACATACACTGCAGGAAAATGTTAAACGGAGGCATATTGTGAGGAATGTCACAGTCTAATATTTATTTTTAAGGGTTTAACCTAATATACAATACAGAGAAACTTTGCTTTCTCATGCATAATGAATTTGAAAATTTAGTCTCTTAGAAAACATTACTAAGGAGTTACAGGGGATAACAACGCCACATATACTTAGAGCTACATATTTTTTTTCAGTAGAGTTTATTTTTTCATAGCTATCCTGAATGGACATTTTAAACTTAAATGGGTTCCATTTCTCCTCAAATAAAGCATCTTTAGAAGAGAAATTTTAAGGGAACAGATGAAATTTCATCCGCATGCATGTGATCACACCTTGTCAGAATCTAGGTCTTAAATTTCACTGTGGCACTGATATTTGCACACATTTGAAGTGATGTTCTCTGCAAAGGAACAAGTGTCTACTTTGAATTAGCACATATGGAGATGACTAGCCAAGTACTACAAGGCTAAAACAATCTTTTGGAAATCAATTGTTAATGTGATAGGACCAGGCTTGTGTTTTTCCTAGCCTCATTTTCAGTTGGCCTTTCTGGTCAGTGGGGGAATAAATGTTTGCAGTTGACAAAGAGAACCTTTACTCAAATGGAAAAGAACACAGGAGTGAGCTCTTCACGGGAAAAGGTTGACGTCTGACTTTCTGACCATGAGTGCTTTATTTTGATATTGAGTAGGTCTTATTGTAGTAGAATAACCTAGTTGGTTTCTAGACCCAAGATTCCATTTATGTGAATGGACTAATAAGATTCATTAGTAAAAATATATTTTTGGAAGAATTATGTTCTAGAGAAAAATTACAGAAGACATTATGTAAAATTATCTTGGCATTTCTCTCTTTTCTGCCTATTGCTTTTTTCTTTATTCACCCATCACAAAGAATCTCCCAAGTTAAATACATTTCACCAACTGTCTGGACTTAACCTATTACTTTAGCTCTCCAGTAGAGTTCTCCACAGTTAATGAGCTTTGTAGTAGAAATTCAGCTTCTTCCATTTCAGTTTTCCATAAACTTTTATAGACTGGCATTGCTGCTAGACCTCAATAATTATTTAAGGTAGTTATATCTCTTAAATAAGTAAATTAAAACCACAAATTATTTATTTAAAGGAAATACACTGTAGTATTGTCTTTACAACTTAAGAAATTGAGCATAATTTTACTTTTATATTTTTATTGAACTTTTGTACATTTCATACAACAATTCTTAGTCAAATTTAGAGCTCCTCCCTCATCCACACTCTCCACACCCCCAGATGGATATGTGTTTGATTGATTACTTGAATGAGTGAAGCTTAACATGCTATGATCCCTGCTGCAACATAACACATTCAGTTACATCTATATTTCAAATGATTTTCTTCCCTCCTTCTCACCTTCCCAAGATTGAGAAAATGCTCAAGTCTTTACTCACCTCTCAGCCTCATGGATGCTCTTTAACCAGGTCTCATGATGCTTTGCCCCATGTGTGCAGAATCCAAACCAGGCTAAGGAAGGCAAGGATAAGCGTCCACACGAACACGTGCTTATCCCACTCATCCAAGGGCTTCCTCAGCACCCTGCACCTGCTTTTCAGACTTCACCCTTCAATGTTTGTGAAATCAAACAGCTGCCTTCTTAGCTATGAGACAGCTGTTATTCTTTGGGGCTCTATCTTCTTACATTCAAGTCTAGAAAAGTGTCCCCTAGATAACCTTCATCTCATACTTTCCCCTTTCTCAAAAATAGTTGTTTTTTTTTTATGAACAGCCAATTTTCCAAAATCTCACAGTCCATCAATAATTGAATTCTTATTTGTAGAAATTAAGAGTAAGAGCATTTATCTCAGCAATTACTACATATGCTCAGATTTAGAAATCCTATAAAATTGTTTTTTCCAATTTTTAAAATAAAATTTTCTCATCATAAAATGCACCCTGTAAAAGTACACAGTTGACTAGTTTTCAGTATTTCCACAGAGTTATGTATTTCCTGCCGCTACCTAATTCCCATGCTTCTTCAGCACTTCCCCCCAACTAAAAGAAGAAAATCTGTAAGCACATTAGTGATCATTCCTAATCACTCTTTCTCCAGACCATGGAAACCACTAATATAATTTTTGTCTCTGTAAATATTCTTGTTTTGGACATTTCTTATCAATGCGTAGGTGGTTCATCTTGGCTGCCTTCTTTTATTAAGCATGTTGTTTTCAAGATCTCTTGGCATAGTATATATTGGTTCTTCATTACTTTTTATTGTGAAATAATATTTCTTTGCCCGCGTGTACCATATGGTCCTTTTCATCAGTTGTAAGCTTTTGATTACTTCTACTTTTTGATTACTAGGAATGATGCTGCTATCAATATTCATATACAAGTTTGTGTGGACATATGTTTTCATATTTATTAAATGGTATTTCTATGCTTACATTTAGAGGGGCTACCAGGATATTTCCCAAAGAAACTAAACTATATTATGTATCCACAATATTATAAGAGTGTTCCAGATTTCTGTATCCTCACTCATATTTATTATTAACTTATTGTCAGCTTAGTGGTCAAGTAGTAATATTTCACCAAGGCTTTGCTCTGATTTTTCCTGATGGGTAGTGATGTGGAACATCTTTCTGTTTGAACAGTCTCTTCAGATCATGTACTTATTTTAAATTGAATTATCTTTTTATTACAAATTTGTAATATTTATCTATTCTAGATAGACCCTTATCTGATATCTAAATTAAGAGAGTTCTGTCCTCTTCTGTGGGTGATCTTTTCATTTTCTTGATGGTATACTTTTAGAATTACAAGCTTTTATTTTACAGATACTTAGTTTATCTTTTGTGATTTCATTTGCTTATGCTTTGGTATCATATACAGCTTGAACAACTCTAATCTGAAACTCCAAAATCCAAAATGATCCAAGTGATCCACATGTTTTCAGCTGAAGATTACCAAGGCAATATTTTATATTCCTGTTCCATTTCTCTTATATGAACAAGTGTCTGTTTAATGGTTTAGTTAATGTGACTGCATTTTTGTGTATCTGTGGTTTTGGTTGTGGTTTTGCAGTTAGAACTGTTATGTGTACTACTAAAATATCACCTAATGTTCTCAGTGACTGTGAGGTGCCTATGGAGAGCATACATGTGTTAACTAAGCTTCACTGAGGAGTCACAGTACTGCAGGCTGTAGGATCAATGTTAACATATCACCTGAATGTTAAATAAAGTGCCTCTAAACAGAAGCATCCAGAAAACAAGGTTAGGTGTTGCTTGGTTGGAGAAGGTATTATTACCTAAGACTTACAGGATTCTAACCTTATAGAATCATTAAGGGTAACAGGTCACTATTTTCTGATTCAGAATTCAAAGGGACTTCTTAAAACACAACTACTGCAAATAAGAATTTTCTGTCAGTTTTCTAGGCAACAGAGAAGCTGTTCATATGAACTTACAGCAATGGTGATAGCATGCACAAGACTCATACAAGCACAAACCAGACAAAAACCCAGCACAGAAGAGGGGAAGTGGGTATTAAACCCCAGCCTTAGTTGAGAAACTGGTAGCAACCGATGACTACTGGTAGAGGAAGATTTGATTTTCTTTGAGGGAGTGATGCTAAACAGGTTAATCGGCCTCCAGTGTTTGCACTCACACTGAGGGACATTTGGGGACACAAACCTGGCACAATAGACATTAACATTTACAACAGAATGCACGAAATCTTGGGGAGTGAACTAAAGAGGGTGCAGATAGGGGAGAGAATCTAAATACGATCCAGAATGTATCATGTGAAATTCTCAAAAACTCAATAAAAATTGAAAATAAGAATTCTGCACAAGTAAAATAATGACAATACAAAAAAACAGGTAAAATTTATATAGCATTACCTATAAGCCAGGAAGTAGTTAATATGCAAGTTTTAAGTTGTTTAATTCCCATTATTTTATCTAGTTCATGAGTGGGCATTATGAATGACTTCATCTTATAAATGAGGTAATTAAGGCTAAGGAATACAGCTATATCCTTGAGATTAGCAGTTTTCTCCCCTCTGGTAAACTAAACTCAGAATCTAGATTATTAGTAATATTTTTTCAATGATAGAATACTTTTGTATGCTGTATTCTATTCTGTGTGTCTTTAAAAATATATAGCCCTCAGCTAATATTAATTGATTTTATTTAACTTTTTATAAACATAATAATAATATATAATTTACTGTGACTATCTCTGATTTATTCTAATTATGTACATATTTAGAAATTTCTATGTTCATTTTGTGCCATTTTATTCATTTTGAGTTTTCCCTTATTCTACAATATGTGAGGAATAACCTTTTAAGGAACAATAAATTTTTAAACTGAGCGCCTGGTAATATGAAAAGTGTTGGTTGTCCTCAAATTGTAAGGAGAAAAAAAATCACAGTATGAAAGTTCTACAGAGATCAAGTGACAATTTTGTTGGAAGTCAAAAGCAAAGCTTTTGGTTCCAAGAGGAGCCAATTGCTCAGAGAGGAAAGGAGTCAGTACTTCTAGCTAGCTTGGCTTTCCAGGCCTTGCTCTGAGGCCATCTCTGGAGCCCACTGAGACTGTGAAGTGCTGTGGGATCTGTGGTCATGCCACATCCAAGAGAGCAACAGGTTCCAGAAAACAGAAAAATGAGATGAAAATGAATGTCTGTTTCACTGAATATTCTTGTGGAAGAAATATAAACAGTAGTAAACGCAGAGGCATTCAGAGACAGAACACTAGCATTGTAGGTAATGTTGTTAAACATGCAGGGCAAAATAAACATTTTAAACTAGGATTAGAAATGAACTAAATGGCATCTAAAGCCCAGAATATTTTATTCCTTTAAAATTCCTTCTCAACTCTCAGACATATATATATATATATATATATGCATATATATTTTTAATTGTATTTATTTATTTTTATGTTATGCATCTGCATGTCTTACATGAATGTATGTAAGTGCACGCAGTTGTGGAATGGAGGCCAGAAGAGGCATCAGATCCCCACAACTGGGATTACTGTTGGTTGTTAGTCACCATGTGGGTGCTGGGAACTCTACCTGGGTCCTCTTCAAGAGAAGCCAGTGATCTTAACCACTGAGCTGTCTGTCTAACCTCTCAGCCATAGTTTTTGAACTTGTGAGGATTTCTAAAGAACACATTATATTTTAGGTGCATGCTGTTTCTTTGACTTCAAATTTTATAATTTATATTTTAGTCTTCTGAAGCTTCGAGGTATTCACAACTGAGGCTGTTCCTGTAGTTCATGCTTTCATGGGTGAATATAGATCCAGGAAAGGAAATGCTGAGTCATAGTGAACACATAAGTTCAGTTTTAGTAGAGCTAACCAGTTTAACCAACTGATAAGTTTGTAGCAGAGTGCTGGAGTTGGTGTTCCCGGGTTCTCCAAAACACTTAGTATTGTTTGTCCCTTCTTTTTGGTTATTGTTTTTCTTGTGTACAAAAGTAACATCTTACCATAATTTAAATTTGATTACTGTTACTATACTGATAGCAAGAAATCTGAATGCTTTGTGCATTTATTGGCTTTCTACATACCTTTGCTTGCCAAGTGGCTACAGACTTTTGTTTTGTTTTCAGGATTTATCTTTCTCTGGCTGACCTACACACATAATTACATTTGACAACGGAACTTTAATCATGGAAAAAGAGCTGTAAGCAAAGTGTATGAGGCCTGGGGAAGATGTATAAATTTGGTGTTGTTTCTATGTGAAGATACTTTCCTGTGTCACATTCCTACAATGTACTTCTAGGTAACACAAGGACATGCCTTCTGCCTTTTCCATCTATACTCTTTGAATCAATTCCCTGTCTTAAACCAGTATGTACTTTCTATGTGTTTTTTTATGCTAAAATTGTTGTTGAGAAGATTCTAGCTGAAAGTCAAAGTTCTTTGGAGTTAATATTAAATATCAAAACATAAGTGGAGGAAAACACTTAGAGAACTGTACCTTGTGAGAGTAAATGGCATAAACTTTGCAGACTTGCTGCCATGACTCTGGACTGTGAATACCAAGATGGTTATTGCATGCTACTCTGGTGGTCATGGTAACCAAAAGCACAGGTTTCTTGAAAGATACTCAGAGAATAGATTATCCCACACTATTTCAACCAGCCCAAAGAATTTTTCCATCAAGTTCTCTCCCCAAAAGGGAGCAGCAAAGAAAAGAGCAAAGAGCAGTGCCCAATCACTAATACTCTCAGCTCTATTTCCATTTTTCTGAATTTTTTCACTTAGTCACAGGCCTACCGTAAGTTTGTAGTTTGGCAACCACCCCTTAATTCAATTTGTAGGATGGTTAGCCCATCGTCTGCTTGGAAAGCTGTTGTAGAAATGCTGATTGGGAGTAATTTTGGTTCATTCCTGATTCAGTTTAAACTCACAGTACATAAGCCTATCTCTATTTTCACATGGTTTCATACATCTCACAGTAAATAATTATCTTTGGTTTTGGCTTCTGATGGTTTGTTTATTTTTCCCCCAAATGATGTGAGCCAACCGTGGTGAATCATCTCCCCACATTAACAGTCCTTCTCCAGAGTCCCATGAACATGGATTTGAATCACTGCTGCCATCCCATCCCTGCTTGGCAGAATGAGCTTGACAGAGTCATTTGACTTCCCTGAGCCTCAGTTTCCTCATCTGTAAAATGAACTGAAAATCATACCTGTCTTTTAGTTCTCTTGCCAGAATGAAGGAGATGATTCATGGAGTAACCATAGTCAGCATACTATGAAGTTAGCCAGTATTATATACTTATTACATAAAAATTACTGTGTGATTCTTTAACAAAAGAAGTTTATCTGAGGAAATTTGCTAATGTTTTGGTGCTGATTCTTCTTAATATACTTACCCTTTAGTTATTGAACTTTCTAGAACTACATTAGGTTCAGAGTAATCGGTGACCTATGGTTACTCCAATTTATAAGTGAACAGAACTAATAAAAATACTGTACCTTATGCAAGTTTACAACTGATACAACCATAAACTGTTTAAGTGTTCAGAAAAAGAAAGAGAAGCAATGTTTTATTAAAAAATATCCAACACTGTGGCTGGAGAGACCGTTCAGTGGTTAAGAGCATATACTGCTCTTGCAGAGAACTGGAGTTCAGTTTCTAGCACCCACATTGGGCAGCTTACAACAGCTTGTAACTCCAACTCCAGGGGATCTGACACCCACTTCTGGTCCCCCCAGGCACCTGTACTCACATACGCATAAACTCACTGCAGTAGTTAGGTTTTGTCAATTTAATACAAACTAGAGTCACTTGGGAAGAGGAAACTTCAAATCAGGAATTTCCCTAATCAGATTTGCCTGTGGTCAAGTCTGTGAAGCATTGTTTAAATTGCTAGTTGGTAATTGAGAGCACAGAGCCCACTGTGAGTGGAACCATCTCTAGGCAGGTGGCCCTGGGCTGTATTAGAAAGGGAACTGAGCAAACCAGAGGAAACAAGCCAGGAAGCAGTGTTCTTCCTGTGCTCCAGTTCTTGCCTCCAGTTCCTGCCTCGAATTCCTACCTTGACTTCCCTCAATGATGGACTGTGACATGGAAGTGTAAAACAAATAAACCCTTTCCTCCCCAAGTTGGTTTTGGCCAGTGTTTTATTACAGGCAATAAGAACCAAACTAAAACATCCACATAGCGACACATACAGATATGTACAAGTAACATCACAAAAATAAATCTTAAAAAATATCCAACACATATACATATGGCAGCAATAGTCTCAAAATATAAAAGTGTTGACTAAATATAACATGTTATCATTGTCTCCCCCTTGGCTCACCTTTTTCTCCTAAAGTCCTACTGTTCTGCTTCCTAATTGTTTATGGTCCTCTCTGTGATACCTGTCCTTCTCAAGCCCCTCAAATACTGTTGCTCCTTATTCAATATCAAACTATGTGACATGGTCTTAAATGTGATTCACTTTGATAGACTACATAGGAGAAAAAATACTCTAGCTTGAACAATTTGTCCAAAGATAAGTCCCTGTGAACGGACTAAAAGATCTTATTCCTAGTTGTGAGATAATGAGTATCCTGAGAGAGCTGTGGTGAGATATTCTTGGAGTAATGAGTTTTCTCAATAAATTAAAGCCATCAACCAGCCACTGACTATGCAGCCCTGTGGCCATGCTGTTCCTCATGAAGCACACTTACTACACCTCAACACTCATACACACAAATACACATTACATACTGAATTCTGTGTGCATTCCATTAGACTGTCCCAAAACTTCTTCCCCTATAGGTAATCATAATATAATTTACATCTCTTCTTCCTCCATCATTTAGAAGTTGTCATAAGACAATGTAAGGGACTAGATTCCTAATAAGTAAACAGGTCATTAAATAGATATAGAGATGACACACTTTCTGCTTCTTCTTGGTCTAGCAGGAAGACCTTAATTTTTAACTCCAACAAGGCGCCTTTAACTGACCTACTTAGAATCTTGTAGCCCTGGACATAATCTCAGCTTGGAGCTGTGGCCTATCAGCACCCGTTTTTATTGTTTAAAGTCAACCAATCCAAAATTAGGGGAGGGGAAACCAGTAAAACTCTTAAAATGCACGCCATCCCTGGGGACTTTGGATTTGTGGTCCCCTCTCCATTTGTGGAGAGCTTTTCTCTATGTGAGTACTTGTATTTATACGAGTGTTGATTTTTCAACCAAAGTTTGTTTGCTTGTTGCTCTCTAGTGGTCTTAGATATTTTTCCGACCTTTATTTTCTCTCTAATTGGTTGAGAAAATGAACCTAAATCCTAGACAGTGACCATCCAAGACCCCTAGACTGATGTTATCAGTCTGACTGTAACATCATCAGGATAACAGATACATTTTCTCCCCATGATAATCTGGACTCAAAAGGCAATTATTAGCATTGGTCCTCTGATGCTCCCTTAGCAGGCAGATCCATGCACACAGTTACACCCTCATCCTCAGTTGCTCCTCAGGAAAAAATCTAACCACATCTGAGTAGGCTAGTCCTTATACCATTGGTTTAATTTATTTATCACTCACAGAGATGGCCACAGTTGGGGAATAGATTTATATAGTCACAAAAATTCAGCCAACCTGGGTACATATTAGGCAACAGTTAAATGTTCATTCATTAGCTGGCAGACAAGTCCCTTTAAAAAAGGGTAGGGGATGATAGGATTAATATTAATGCCAGAGTATGCATTAGGAACAGACATATGAGCCAGACTCACTTTTTGTATATATTAGGAAACTGAGTACAGGGATATTTTATGTTTGTTTATTTAGATATTTTATTTATTTATTTATTTTGCAGTACTGGAGCATCTTAATACTGGGCACAAGTGCCCTATCACAGAGATACATCCAAGGCCTTTTGTGTGTTTTTTTATTTTCAGACAGAGTCTCCCAGAGTTGTCTGGGCTAGCCGTAAACTTATTTCACAGTTCAGATTGGCCTTGAACTTTGGGTATTCCTGCAACAGTCTCTCCAGTGGCTGTGATTATGGGCCTGTGCCACCAGGCCTGGCCCAAGCACAGAAAGTGTAAATGACAACAAATGGTAACAGAAACAGATTCTCACCCTTTGCTTTGAATTCCCAGCATAGTGCGTCTTCCATTACCCCCCACGTGTCAAACAGAAAACACTGGGAATAAAACAGTGTGATGCTCAAGCTACAAAGTGTCATCACCAATCATCAGGAATTGCTACTCAGCCCACTGACAGCTTTCAATACAGTTTATTCTCCTAAGTATTTGGCTGAGAAATGCTCACAATAATCCCTTTTATAGTTTCCATCTACACATTTTTATCTTTGTATCTCTAATTCTAAAAAGAGTTGAAAATGCATCTGTTTTGCACTTTACTCACAAGTAGATGGTAAGAGTAACATCACTGTGCCTTGTTAGCAGACATTCTACAGTGGTCCTCACCCAGCATCACTCTGTTGTTTATGTATACTGTTAGTACTACAACAGATGAAATATCTGGACCAAACATTTATCTGTGATACAAATAAATAATAAAGAAGGCAGTCTTGTATTATGATCTGGAATTTCCAAAGTAGAACATTGAGAGTATAAAGTATGACGTGATTAGTTTGATGTTATACGAGGGTATTCATGCTAAATTCAAAGTTAAACAAGGACTGGAAAGCTTTGGAGCACACTGGGAAAAAAACTTTGAATAGAACTTTAAAGTTGACCAACTTATACATCACCAACTGCTTCTTCAATTATTTCTTTATTTATTTATATTTTGTTCTGTCATTTGGTAAAGTAGTAATTGATTGCCTAGTGCCAATATGCAGAAATTGGTTTAGTAAAGCTGGCTCTTGTAGGCTCACTGCTTTGGAATCCATAGACTTTAGCACTATGTTATCTTTGATTAAAATTATTCCATAAGCCCTTATTCAATCAAAATTGGATTTCTGAAAATGAAAAAGTCAAGGCATTTTAATCACTGATAGTAACTAGCTGGGTTGTGCTCTTAGAGAGTACACTTGAGAGAGAAAGTGAGTCCACAGCCAGTCTACATAAAGCAGAAAACTGCATTTGGTTTGGATGTTCATAGTTTTCAGTAAACACAGTTGGTTGGTCACAGTCAGGCATAAAACAGTGGGATTCCCCCAAGATATTGCTCCATATTGTATCTAGAAACATCATTTATCCTCATTCCATGTAGGCTCCATCTTCCCAACTTAAAAAAAAGGACTATTTCAAAAACAAAATATGCTAAAACAAGACAGGAGGAGTTAAAATGGGCTGCTTCTGACTGAAAGCAGCCCTCAGCATGGAAATGAAAGGTTTGGGAAAAAAATGTTTTCTCATTTTATTTGATTAGCACTTCATTACTGAGGAGCATTTTCCTTTGAGGTCTCTTATTCTATATAGTTTATCATGTAATTGGTTTAGATGATACTTTACTTAGATATATATTAAAGAGAAATTTGCCACTAACTGTAAAATTTCCATGTTCAGTCCAATTGACTTCAGAGTTATCCAAAGTGCTTATTCCCGAGTGACATCCATCAGTATCTAGCTGTATTCTTCATGGTGACTGACATCTGAAACTTATAATTAGAGCTGTGGGATGTCAGGTTGCTGAGATGAATGGGCTTCACATAGTACCTACCAAAGGGGCTCAGAACCACCTCCTTCTGTGATTGCTGTTGTGAGTGAGCTGCAAGAATGAATTTCTTGACACTCATTAAATAGAAAAATAATAACATTTTTTGTGTGTCAAAATACACTCTTTGCCAACTCAGCACATCCACAATAGTGTGTTTTAGTACAAAAATGAAAGTGTCCTCAAGCTTTGAATTATTTTTGTGTGTATTTTCTAATCATCCTAGACTTATAACATGTTGTTGATATCTACTATGTTATGATCATCAAAGCATACTACTTAATTGAAGTAATAAATAATCCAAGAATGTCATGAATACTCATGCCTTAATTAATAGCTTTTATTTTAGAGAGAGAGAGAATATTATTAATAAATTTACCAATGAATGAACTAGTACAATCATTGAACATTATGCATTATGTATCACAAGCAGTGATCATACTGAGTGTCTGGTAGATTTTGAATATAATTTTGGACTTCTCATAAGTTTTCCGAGGTAACCTCCAAATCTGTAATAGGGTAAAAAATTCCACTTTTGTCTTATATAAACACAAACAAAATGTATACTTGTTATGAAATGCCTGGTAATGTTATTAAATGCTGAAATACTATTTTGGACACATAGCATGCCCCTTTTTTTGCTCTCACTTTTATATTCTATTTGTTATAAATTCTGAATTCTTTATTACACCTTATATTTTAAATTTAAGACTACAGATTTTGTTCTCACACTGATGCTAACTGAAATCATCTAGACAACAGAATGGTAGTAGTACATTTTATAGTTTAGTATCAGAGTACTGAATGGAGAAGATGCATTTAATATTGTTCAAGACGAAGGACAGGGAGAAATTTTTATATCTAATCATTTATATACCAAGCCATTTCATTATGTAAAATGACAAGTAAACATTCAGAATAATGCTTTAAGACCATATGCGTGAATAGCTCTATGGGAGTGAATTTCATGATTCAAATTGCAAGTCACCTAGCAGAAAATATCAAAAACAATGCTTTGGGATCTAGGATTCCTTTTTATATGTTTTGCTATTTTTTAAATCTTAAATTAGCATAGAAAGCATTAGGCTTCATTATAACATTTTAAAATATTTTTTTGTTGATCCTCCTCCCACACTTTCCTCCCACAACTACATTCTCCTTTATATGACTTCAAAATTGTTTGTGTGTGTGTATTTGTGTTTATATGTGTGCAAGTGCACATGTTATTTCAAGGGAGTTCATATATATGTATGTACACATGCCTTTGGAGCTCAGAGGGCAACCTTGGATCTCTGTGTTTGTTTTAATTTTTTTTTTTTTTGAGACAGTGTCTCTGATTGGCCTGGAACTTTCCAAGTTGCTAGCCTGGATGATCAGTGAACCTCAGGGATCTGCCTGATCCCTGTCTCTGTCCCTCTAACACTGGAATTACACAGACCTGGATCTTTTTTCTGTGGTTTCTGAAGAATAAACTCACATCTTTGTGCCTGCAAAGCAAGCACTTTATTGATTGAGCTATCTCTTCAACATTGTAGTTCCATTACTTTCGACTGAATTTTAAGACTATATTCTGATTATATTTAGATACCCTTCCCATCTTCATCCCTACTGACTCCTCTCACTTTCATGACCTATAGAGTCAAACTTATGTCCCCAAATGCCCATTGGTGTGGGACTATCTACTGGAGCCAGATCAACCTCCAGTGTGGAATTTCACCCTTAATGTGAGGCCAACTCTCTCTCCCAACAATCATCAGTTGTCAACAGTTTATCAGCCAGGGTTGTGGTTTCCTTACCCACCCTGCTGTGTCCATGATGGGATTTTGCAATACATTATTTTCTAAAGATACTTGCCCATGTGTTGGTGAGACTATTATGAAGTATTTTATTGTATTCTTCACATGTTTGAAAATATGAGAAATTGTTGTTCTTCCCTTGTTCATCTAAGATTATATTACAGTTTTGAAGACCATACCACATGTAAATATTAGGGGATTTCATAGGGTTCAGACAAAGGCATCAGCAATTAAGGAGTTTTGTTGTGTTCATTTTTTTTAACTTAATACAGCAAATGGAATTCTTTGGTTTCCTTACAAGAAAGTGCTGCAAGCCTTGTGATAATGGGCTCTCCAGTCATAATGCCATGAAGAAACTTTCCTTCTTGCTTTCCAGTAGCTGTAAATAAACACCATGATGAAAAACAGCTTGAAGAAGAAAGGGTTTCTTTGGCTTACACTTCCAAGTCACAGTCCATCACTGAGGAAAGCCAAGGCAGGAACTTAAGAGATCACAGAGAAAGAATGCTTACTGGCTTGTTTCCTCTGGCTTGCTCAGCTACTGTTCTTGTACAGAAGGGATAGCACTGTCCACAGTGGGCTAAGACTCCCCATATCAGTTAGCAATTAAGAAAATGCCTAGACATCCTGTTCTCTTTGGGCACAGGCCCGCTCTTGCTTTTTGCACCCAAGATCTGTGGATCAGCCTCGTGGTCTAGACCCAACTGTATCCTGATCCCCAGTACTCAGAACAGCTCAATTTTTTTGTCTAGTTTGTTAGAGTCTTCACAAGCTGTCACCATCCCAGCTTGGTTTTGCATTCTGGAGATCAGACCTGGCAGTGCCTACCACCAACTTGCTTTGGATTCAGGAGATAAGCCTTCTTCCCTGGTAAATCTGATTCTGTTCACTATGTTTTCACTCCCCTAATGTCATAGCAAAGCCAAACTCCCCCACCCCATATCCTGTTATCCTTCCAGCCTTGGGCACAGGTACACTTTTACTCTTAGTCCCCCAGATCTCTGGACTACCTTCTCACCTCTGCCTGGCTGTCAGCTCTCCAAATCACATTGTGCCCATCCTCCTAAGTTGGTGCCCTCTGCAGTCCCTCCCATTGCTGCAGTGCTAGGCGTCTATGCACTTTAGAAGTGGTGCAGACCTTTGAAGACTGACTGAGAAAGCCTGAGTTCAGCCTCTGTCTAGAAATCTTCCCAAATTATGCTGTGCCTTCTTGGTAAAGGGGCCCATACCTTAGGAGAGTGCCTGAGAACATCTGAGGGAACTCCTGAACAGTTAGACTAGAGTCATCTGGTCCCACAAATATAAAATCAAAAGACAGAAACTGAAACCTTGACCAACCAGCTTTTCATAATCAATAAGAAAACAACCAAGTCACATCAAGTATACAAACAGAATCAGACTTCAACTAAACAAAGGAGAGCTTGCGTGTCACATCACAATCACAAAGAACAATAGAAATCCACAAGCCAAGATCACAATGAAAAAATAATAATATGAAAAACCCAAATAATATGTTCCTATCAAACATCACCAGTCCTATAGAAGAGTTTAAAATGAGACCCGCCTATAAGGATAACCCAGGACACAGAATTTAAAAGAACAATCATAAACATGATCAAAGAATTCAATTAATTTAAAGAACATGCAAAATACAAATCAAAGAACCAAAAGAAGATAGGGATAAACTTCTTACTGAGTTCACAAAAGAGAAATATTGAAGAAAACAAAGGCTGAAATGAAGAAGGGAGTGAAAAAATCTGTAAGCCAATTTGAAGGAGAAATCTTCGCCAGTAGAATGAATGAAATGGAAAACTGCAGAATATCAAGACTGTACAATGAAGCTGAAGAACTGGGTCACTCAAGCAAAGATTAGGAATTTTTTTTTAACCCCAGGAACGGAACATGCAGGAAATGTGGAACACCATGAAAACACCAAATTATGCATCATATGTATAGAGGAAGGAGAAGAATCTCAGGATAATGATATTGACCAAATTTTCAACCAGATTGTAGAAGAAAAATTTGCAAAATTAAGGAAAGACATGCCCAAGAAGAATATAGAATGCCAAATAAACAGAACCAGAAGAGAAACTCCCCATGGAATATCATAGTAAAATCTCAAGATGTGTAGATCAAAGAGAGAATACTGAAAACTGCAAAAGAAAAACAAGTCACATGTAAAGGAATACCCATCAGAATGACAGCTGATTTTTCAAAGCAAACTATGAAAGCCATAAGAGCATAGACCAAAATATCTCCAACTCTAAATGACCACAGATACCAACCTAGAATACTTTATCCAGAAAAAATGATGATTATAGTTGAATGAAAAAGAAAAAAACTTCCATGACATGAATAGGCTGAAAGAATTCATGTCCAGTAAACCATTCTTTCAGAGACTACTTGAAGTAATACAAAGAGCTGAAGAATGGAACAACTATGTCCAAGTGACAACAGAATGAAGCTAAATGAAGGTATAATGGGGAATGAGAAAGTTAGACCAAGGAGGCAAACAGAAATTAAAATGAGGTGAAACAATACACATCTTTCAATAATGACTTTAAATATCAATGGCCTGAACTCCCCATCAAAAGTCAATTTTTTGACTACACATTTACAGTTGTTCCATTCTTCAGCTCTTTGTATTACTTCAAGTAGTCTGTACTACATGCAGCGAGTAGTCTACACTAAAGAATTTTCTTGTAAGTTTTAACCAGGGGAAAAAAAGGTATAAGATGCTTCATAACATCAATTTAAAAAGCAAAGAGTGGAGGAGAGAGAGAGAGAGAGAAAGAGAGAGAGAGAGAGAGAGAGAGGAAGGAAAAGAGTGTCTTGCCAATTACCCTACTTGCTAATTAGTTCCCATTTTTATAAAAATAACATTTTCAGGGCTTTCCCATTAATGAGTTGCCGTTACCAAGCACAACTCTACATACATTATACCTCAATAACTTCAAACACTACGGGAAGGACTGAGGGACCTGGGTTCTGCTTCCATTTCTCCAACAACGAATAAACAAGCCCCTTAACTTCCCTGCAACTAGGGACGTTAAGCTAGAGGTTGTAGCTAGAGAAGAGAAAGTTTGGCCTGATTATAACCAAAGCTGTGCAGGTTTATAACATTGCTGTTTACTACTGTCAAATGAAGAAAACCTACAGATTACCTGGAGCCTTTTTAGTGCATTACTGACAAAACTAAAATAAGCCAGAGAAAAGAAAGAATTAATTTATAAAAATTAATGACATGTCTTATAGCATATGACATGGTTCCTACACTCCTTGTTCTAAATTTACTCAGATGAACATTGAATTACTCTTTTTAAATAATCATTCAAAGTAGTAGGAATACTTTTAATAGTTGTTTGTGATAGCTTGCATGGATAAAATATGACTAGAAAACAAAACGGGGAAAAAATAGACGAAGAAGGATCTTAAGTAGAGCAGAGATAAGCTAAGACAAAACGAGTTTACAGTAGTCACCCAATGTGCTATCAGACCCCTAGTAGTAAATCAAAAGAGAAACTTGAGTTATTCTATGATTTTCAGGGCCTTTGAGATATATGTAGCCTATAAGTGGATTATAGTAAGACTAGGCCACAAAAATACACTGATTCCAGGATACTAATTTTGAACAACAGCTTATAAAGTTTATGCTAACTCCTATCACTCTATTCTTAATATGGGGATCTCTCTCTCCCTCTCTCTCCCTCTCATATTAATATGCCAAAATATACTTCAGAGAAGCCAAACAATATGAGGAGTCTCAAGCAATATGTACTTAGATTATTAATTAAAGGGTTATATTTACTTTCTTAACACATTTTATGGACTGCCCAGGATATAAAGATTATGCATTAAGCTCAATAGAGAATTCAGGCTTGATTTCAGTATGGAATCACTAATCATCATACAAGCTCGACTGTAAGGACCTACCTACAGCACATAGAACTACGGAGACCATTTATAAGAAAAAACAAAGATCATCAGTGTATTGTGACTGGGTGGCAAAGAGGTAGTGGTGGGAAGACAAGAGAGGACTGAGGGAATGGAGGCACAAAAGTCTCTCCTTCCGTTTATTCAAATAAACGTGTAGCACTAACAAAACAGGATTGCAAAGTGAGTAATCTGATAGCAGTGGGGAGAACCGATTCTATGGAAGTTTTTAAAAGACATATGTAAGTGCATCCCTGCCATGCAATGCCTGTGGAAACCAGGAGGAGGCGCTGAATCCCCTGGAACTGAACTTAAAGTCCATTGCCATGTGGGTGCTGGGATTTAAACCTGGGTCCTCTGCAAGAGCAGCCAGTGCTCTCAGTCACTCAGCCATTTCTCCAGCCCCACTATAGATCTTTTAAATAGTCTGTGTGAGAGTACATGAGACACAGGCTGAGTTGGCTGAGGTCTGACAGACACATAAGGAGAAGGTTCCACATTGGACCTGTCATCAGCAGGGCCATCCACTGAACAGTCCTTTGATTAGGAGGACAGGGAAAAGGGTTTTCAGTAGAAGAGGGTTTGAGTAATTTGATTTCCTAAAATTTAGGATATAAGTTAGGAAATGACACCAGGCCCATAGGTCCCTTTGGATTGCTATTGTGGAATTGCTATTGCTATTGCTATCCTGGAAGTTATGAACATTTTTTTTTTTTGTCATTAGGACCAAGTTGGGAAAAACTTATTTACTAAATGTCAAGAGGTGACTTTTTAAACATTTATAATTAAAATAGCTTTATTGTGGACTGGAAAGATGGCTCAGTGGTTAAGAGCACTTGCAGAGGACCAGGGTTCAATTTCCAGCACCTACATGGATGGTGGCTAACAATCATCCATCTGTAACTCCAGTTCCAGGGTATCCAATATCCAATGCTCTCTTCTGACCTCTGCAGGCACTGCATGACAGGGATTCACTTAAATGCATGCAGGCAATACACTCATACACACAAAATTAAAAATAATAAATAAAATGAAGGTCCGTGAGAAGTCTGCTACAGCATTTTACCTCCTTGCGTTCTCAGATAAGAGGAATTGAGGGCAACATCACAAACCTACTGAGGTTTCACCTCACATGAGAATATAACACTTTAGAGAGCCCCAAGAAATTTTCAGGCACCGGGTCTCATTCCATGTAGAAATACAGCTTTGTGGGACTGGGTTCTAATTTCATACGGGATACGCAGGGCCTGCTTTGTGCTGAAATCAATTAGTAGGCAATTTTCAGTTGTCAGCTCACTTAGCTCCACGCAGGGATAAGTGACCCCAGCACTATGGGAGGCGCTACCGATAGAGGCAGAGCAGTCAGAGGCAGCTGGATTTTCCCCGCCTGTCCTTCCTGTTCTGTGCACATTCAAGTTTCCTGTTTCATGAGGCTGCTTCAGACTTCCCAGTGAGCCATGCAGACCTATCAGGGATGTTATAAAATTCTTCTGCAATTATCTCCTGGAGCTGGAATTGCTCTCCATAGAAGCTACTTGTGGACATGTACAGAACAACTTATCTCTCATAATGCAGTAATTTTTTTTTATTTAAATGGAATAAAATACAAAAGCAAGAACTTGTTTTGGGCTGAGAGGCCATATCAAACTACCTAAAGGGCTATACAAACTGGCACTCTCCAAAGCCGAACACCCACAACAAAAGTTCATTAATACACCATGTGTCTTTACTGCCCAGTTATAATCTGGTTATAAACTGGACCATCTGGGAAGCCTTCTCTTAGTATTGTTAGTTTCTAATTGAATACTTGTTAAATATCTATTGGATACAAGAGCCTGAGCACTAG
Organism: Eospalax fontanierii; assembly: GCA_035773235.1. Lineage (NCBI taxonomy): Eukaryota > Metazoa > Chordata > Mammalia > Rodentia > Spalacidae > Eospalax > Eospalax fontanierii. Next base: position 29,080,007 of record CM069545.1, on the reverse strand, counting down.
AGGGAAAAAGAGATCAAGGTAAATAACTTGCCATGCACTCTAAGCAGGTGTCAGTGTTGGGTAAAACATTTGTGGTTTATTGAATAGACTTTTGGAACCCACTGGAATTTTTATTGGAGAAAATAATCAAACTGTATTTACAGAAAAGAAAAACTCACAATTCTTTAGGAGACTTCCCGAGAGGAACCTAGAAGTGTATATAATCCCTGGCCTTGGAAGCCAGCAATAATAAAAAGGCAGAAAGATAGACAAGGAGACATCGCCAAGCCTGAGTTTTCATACGGAAAGTAAGTGTGGAGGGTGGCGGATGAATTCAACGTGTTGGGCCTTGATACAGGTGATGCCACTGACACAATTAAATCAAGGAAAGAATCTAGTGAGAGGTGTGTAGAGGAAGAAGTGGCAGCTTAGATTTTCAGAATTCTTAGACTGAGATCCAACCTGAAGGTGATGATACCTAGGATTTGGGGAAGGATAGTCCTGTCCTTAAGTCACCTATTTAAAGATGAAAAAAAAAAGATATTTTGGATGTGAATGCAATTATAAAAAGAGCATAATGAAAAGAGAGAATCTGTGCCTAGGTGGGTTTAGAATGTCAGTAAAATAAAAGGGGGATTCTCTAGTCTTTAGAGTAGTAGCCATCAGCAATAACCATACTATCACAGAAACAGAAAGACTAGTTAGCAGAAGTCTGAGCTCAGTGATACCAAATGCTTCCTGGTCTTCAGAGATGATGAAGATTAAGAAATGAACACCAGCTCTTTGGTAATCTAAAGGATCAGGGAACTCATTACCAGGCTGAAGGAAAAATAAGAATATCCTGAGTGCTGACTTTTCTCTTTTGTTCTTTCCTCCCTTCCTCCCGCCCTCCTTCTCTTCTTCCCTCCCTCCTGTTCTCCTCTACCTCCTTCCTTCATTCTCTCCCTCCCTCCTCCCTTCCTTCTGTCCTCCCTTCTTTCTCTCCTCCCTTCTTTCACTTCCTCTTGCTTCCTCTCTTCCACCCTCCCTTCTTCCCTCATCTCTATTCTTAAAAGGTTGTGACAGAATAATTGTATGAGATGAACAAAGTCATTTAAAGGTGTGATGGGAGAGTTGCTGAGAATATGTACTTAAAATTGAAAAATGTTGTACAAAGAAATAGTTTCTAAGTTGTTTGCTGTTAAATATAGTGGAAGGAACATTACACATTTTTGTTACAGTTTTTTAATGATGTTATATTACAATATTTCCATTTAAAAGTATTCCATGTTATTAGATAGTTATAATTTATGAGTGTTCCAAACTTTGATCTTTATACGTTAAGTATGCACTAGAATTGAATAAAGTACTACTTTTAAAATTGTTAAATCAACTTATATATCCTCCATAAAGTTGAACCACTGCCATTGCATTAAATATATGGAGTTTTTAAGGGATAATTAGTCAGTGGATGCTTTTCGTAAAGGAAAGATAAAAATGAATTTATATCGGTCAAGGTTCTCGAGAGGAACAAATTTATTAGACTGGCTTACAGAATATGGTCCAGGCAGTCCAACAATGACTTTGCCATACTGGAATAACTGAGAATCTGATGGTTCCTTGATCCAGGAGGCTGAATGTCTCAACAGTCTCAATCTGGAGCTGAAGGAAAGTCTGGAGGGTTCCTGGAGAACTATTCCCTTTGACATGCCCTTTCATATGAGCTGCCACCAGAATGTGTTGCCCACATTTAGGGAAGATCTTCTGGCTTCAAATAATCTGATCAAAGAAAAAAATATCCCTCAGGTTTTAGTTAATTCCAGATCCAGTCAAGTTGGCAACTAATATCAGCCATCACATAGTTCTATAAAAAATATATTAGTTGGACATATATTTTCCCAGCACTTGGAAAATGAAGGCAGAAGGAGTTCAAGAGCAACCTGGGCTACATAAGACACTGTCTCTAAAAAAGGAGAGAAAGGGGGAGAAGGAGGAGGAGGAAGAGGAAGAGGAGGAGGACAAAGAAGAGAGGGAGGAGGAGAAAGTGGAGGAGGAGGAGAGGGAGGAGAAGGAGGGAGAGAAATTAATAGATCTTTCCTGTTTTGAAATGCAGATGATTATGAATCAATGAAGTAAAAGGGAAAACAAATGACATTGTTCCTGTTTTGACTCTTCTTATTCACACATAACGTCTTTGAAGTCACAGAGGATCTGTTTTGGCACAGTGCGCCAAGAAAAACACTGTGAAGTGAAAACAAAGAAACAAAATTCCATGTAAGTGTTGCATCTTGTGATGGGCAGTTAAAGTGCATCACAGCATTATACTACAGAAGAAAGAAAAGCAGTTCTTTTGGTTGGTTAATCAGGCCACACCTAGGATGCAGTGTGGGGTACCTCTGTAAAGAGGAACCGTCTAGAAAATTGGAAACAGTGCAGAGACAAGCAATAGGAGTGATTAAGAGTACAAGGGAACTGAACTGCACTAAGATTAAAAGCTCTTATATTTGTTTAACATGGCTAGCAGATGACTAAAAGTGGGCATGATATCTGTTTATAAACATCTGCAGGCTGGGTGTAAACATGGGGGACAGAGTAGAATTGCATAATATAGTACTAAAAGGATTTAACTTGAGAAAAAATTCAAGAGAAAATTGAAAAGTAAATATAAGGAATCACTCTCCCAGTAAATGTGCAGCTCCTTTCCTTTAGACACATTGCCAGGACTGAGATGTTTCACAGAGAGCCCAGAAGAAGAGAATGGCCCAATCCATCTCATTTCTTCAATTTAACAAGCTAGTAGAAACTTTCTAGTCTGATTTTTCTGCATGAAGCTACTCAGAAAGTGTGTTTATTTGTAGATTTTAGAAAACCAGCAGAACAGAACTTTAGATCCCTGTCTCTCCTCCTTTGTGCTCATAATCTATCATTGGTAGACAGTGGTCAACTTTGTTCCCATTGAAGCTGGCCTTTAAAACTTCATTCTTCCAAAACTCAAAGGGTTGGCTTAGAAGCTACTAAGAAACAATCAAATGACTGTATTTTTCAAGTCCTGTGTGTGCTTCCAGCTGGACAAAAAAGGTACACTGCAAGGGTGCTCAAGAGATTTGTTATGGGATTATTTCTCCAAATAGCCAGTCCTCTATTTCCTTTTCTTTTAGAAGGAGGTGAGTGTTGTGGGATGTTCCACTTTTGAGTCTAAGAATCTGTTCTTACTAAAATGATGGTGTGGACTTTCACTTAAGATGGCTTTCAAATGAAATGAAGGTAAAAACTGTATTTGGGATTTTTCACTCCAAGTGTTCTGTTTGTATAATTTAATATTCAATACTTCATGCCAAAATAGTGCCACATACAACTGAAAGATAAACAGAAAAATGTAACTGCAGACACATTCAACCCCAGAGGTATGAGGTAGGTAAAGGAGTTGCTGATAAGGAGATCTTACATTTCCACTGATTTTTACTCTAAATTCTCTCTCTTCAAACATCTCTTTTCAGGATGAACTGAACATGTGTAGATATTCTGATAGTATAATTCATGCCATGGAAGGCTTGCTAGTGTTTCTGGGAATCATCTAGAATTTGGCAGCAGGTGTCCAGCTGTGGAATTTCCCCATATTTTCTTTCAGGGTCTTTGGTGTCTCCCATTTCCTCTCTTCTTGAACCTCTTGAGTCAGCACACAGGGCTAGAAGCTGCTACTAACTTTCTGAGGTCTAGGATGAAGAGAGAAAGAGGAAGAAGAAAAAGACAGAAGGAAGGTAACCAGTAACCAGTTCAACCTTTTAAGAGAGTGAATTTGTTTTTTAACCCTGTACTTATACATTACTTGCACTTTGTCACAAGTAAAACAGTAAGAAGAAACAACAATAACTCAAATTTTAAAAAGAAAGATTCTTCAACTTCAGAGACTTCAAATATACTTTAGTAAAGTAGATCAATACTTGATTAAAGAGCAAGATCTCAAAATTACTTGAAGGGCTGGTGAGATGGCTCAGCTAGTAAAAGCCTTCTCCACTGTCAAATGAGAACCTGAGTTCGAATCCTGGGACCTGGAGAAAAGTGATCCTCCCAAGCTGTCTTCTGATCTCCACACACCCACCTTGGCACACATATCCCTCCACACTATAAATAAATAAATAACAACTGTAGTAAAAAACTTTAAAGACATTCTGAAAATTAGTTGCTCAACATTTTTCTTCAGTAGTAGAGAAGGTTTAAAAAATACAAACAAGGAGAAAACAACATGGTTCTGACTTCAAAGCTTCATCTCTACTGGCTAGTTTTCATAATGTAGGAAGATACTATACATGCTACTTGAAGAAAAAAGTAATCATTAACCTTACTCAGCTGTGAATCCTGCATGCTTCAGCAACTGACCTGGCAAGATATGACTTCTGGGGCAATAGTGACACATATATTATGGGAGTAAACAATTCCTTCCTAATTGAATTTAAGGTACACTTCATAAAACACAGCCCATACTTGACATTGATATCAACCTTCGGAACCTGGGGTTAGGCCACAGGCCACAGGAGATAGTCTAATACTGTTATTCTGATAAATAGATACAGCATTAAGGCAGCTCCTAATGACTTATTGTTATATTCATAGATTAATACATCTCTCAACTCTCACTAGAGAAGCCTTCTTAATGACGAAACCCACAACTTGCCATTGTGCAGAGAATAAGAAACTGAAGGGTGGTTGTCCTTGATTTGGACACCTATATCAAGCCTCTGCCTCTAAAAGCTCAGGGATCGTTGTGGGAGAGGGGAGTAGAAAGATCATAAGGGATGGAGGTGATAAATGACCACAAAGAAGCAGAGTTTATAAGACAGCTAGGAAGTCATTCATATGAACTCACAGCAATGGTGACAGCATGCACAATTACCACGTAAGCTCAAGCCAGACAAAGTTTCAGCATCGATGTGGGGAAGTGGGTAAGAAGCCCCAACACCGCCTGAGGAATTATTGGAAATGGATGGCTGCTAGGATCAAGAAAGTCAGTCTCTTTTAAGGGTGTGATTCTTGGTAGGTTAACAAGATTCCACTGGATGCATTCACAGTGAAGGACATTTGTGGACACAAGTTTGACTATAGGCCCTAATACATGCACACACACACACACACACACACACACACACATTAGACTACATGGATTTGGGCTGGGGTAGTAAAAGGATGAAGACGGGTGAAGGGATCTAAATATGATCAAAATATATAGTATGAAATTCTCAAAAATTCAATAAAAAAGAAAACAAGTATATATTTTGCAAAACCCATAGCAGGGGACACAGGAACTACAACACTTTAAACCAATGTTTCCTAAACCGGTGTGTGAGCTAATTTTAGATGATAGAGGGGAAAAAAAAAACCTTACTATTTCCTTACTATAAATTCATTTATAAGATTATTTTCTATTCTTGGATTTTCATGTATGGTGACGATACAATTTTCCCTTATCAAATAAACCTAATAAAAGTATATTTTATTTATTTTTATATTTTAACTATATTTCTTATTTGTGTATATGTATGCATCTGCCACACTTGAAATGTGTAGAAGTTAGAGAATAACTTAAAAATATTTTATTATTTTTATTTTATGTGTATCAGTGTATTGCTTACATGTATGTAAGTGCACCCATGTTGTGCAATGCAGTGCCCACAAGGGTCAGAAGAGGACATAAGATCCTTTTGAATTGGAGTTATGGATGGTTGTTAGCTGCCATGTGAATGCTGGGAACTGAACTCAGGTCCTCTGGGTTAAGAGCAGCCAGTGCTTTTAACTTACAAGCTATCTCTCCAGCTCCATAATAAAAGTAGATTTTTAAATGTATTAGCCATATTGTACTTAAATAAATACCTATGACCATATTGTAGGTTCTATGTTAATAATTCTCAAAGTTGTATTTAAGAGAAATGCTGGAAAATGCCTCTGTTTAAACAAACAGCATATTTTTGCCTAGGCAACAGTAGCCTTAGTTTTATTCTGACTCTTTTCGAACTTCCTTCAAACATGGACTGGAAATATGACATTTTATTTCACTCCTACAATATGTGAACATTTAGGATTATTACTACAAGGTCAAGTAAGAAGTTGAGTAACTAATATTATTAAATTGTTTTAAAAATTCTGCTGAATCGGTTCACAATTATATTCTCAGGAAACTGCATAAGAAGTAATGGGAGAGCAAAGGAACCTGACAGCACAGTCAGTGTGCTGAAAATTTAATTTAGATGACAGCAAGGAGCCATGACAAGAGCGTCTTATTTTTTCCAATGTTAACAATGTCTTCTGATAAACTGTTGAAATTTGAGTCTATTAATTATGATACTTCCCATCTTTTCGAGAGGTAAAATCAACCCATACAGCTTTATTTCAAAAAATAAATGGAGCTTTTGTGGCTTGTAAGGACTACAGCACCCTACTTAGTTCTTATATAGTGTCACCTCTCCCCACTGAGGATCCCGACGGGACTCACTAGCATTTCAGTTGAGTGTTTAGTTGTACTGAAAAGACATACTGCTTTTTTCTGCCTTCCACTGGCATTAGAAGCATCACAGAGGCGAAGAATGCATCAGAGACTGGTTTGAACCTCAGATCTGTCACTTGAAACCAAGTTACCAAAACTGCTTTGAGCCCTTTATTTTCTCTCCTATAAAATGTAGAAAATAAATAAAGTTAATGATTTTTTCCTCCATTTGTATTATCCCTTCACTATATATAAGTTGATGCTTTTCTTTAAGCTAAGAATGATTTCTTCATAGTGCGCCCAAGGCCCTTGGCTCCAACCCCACCATCTACCAGAAACCCTTTCTCCTAGTAATACCTGAGAAGTGGAAGCAGCAGCGCCTACACTCCCCAAACAGATCTTCAGGAAAGAACAGCCAGGAAGGACCTTTATCAGCCCCATCTTTCCAATCTCTTACCCCTTGTAGACCACTCATTACCAGCGTTCAGTATCTGTTTTCCATCTGAACTCTTACAGTCGCATGGAACCATGCTCAAGGGGAGGATGAAAGCTTTTCTGAAAACTTCAAACTACCAGTTTTTATTTTGAGGACTAATTTCTTATTGCTTAGGTCATATCTAAGAAAATGTAAGGATTTGCTCTAGAATCATGAGCTTTGTGGTTCGAGACCACTGGGTTTGTCTTTAGGGGAAGTTATTTAGATTTTTGGGGGCTTTGGTTTCCTCATCTTTTATACAGGTTTAATTGTGAAGACATCCGTGGAGTTCTTAAGAAAATTAAAGGAGGACACTTATGCTATGACCAGCACAGTGAATGATAATTTTTTAAAAAGTGAATACACATTGCCAGTGTTGCAGAGAATATGCTGATGAAATCGACCATAGGTTTTGGGAACAGGTGTTGCAGGGATGCTACCCTGATGTGCGGTATAGAGTGAAGTCCTGGGTGAATGTGCCCAAGAAGGCATAGGCTCAAAATGTCATTTCAGCAATGTGCCCTGTAAAGCTTTGACGCGGCTTTGGAAGTGTAGTCTTTGCTGCTTGACCTTTGGGAGCCTGGGAGGGATGCCTATGGCTGCGCCCAGTTCTGGAACCCTACCAGGCCTTTCCCAACCCAACTCTTCTGCACATTGATATCTCCATCCACAGCGTAGATCCCCACTGAAAAGTCTACTTCCTCCGACCAGAGAAAGCGTCTCAGGCTGCTGGGACTGGTGCTTGTTTAACTTTGTTGTAGCAGGTAAAGTCCCTTCTGCCTGGGGTAAGTGCCAAGGAGTCTGACTGTGGCCCATAGTCTACAGTCAGGGACCAGGTAGCTGAAGAGTTACCGCAAAGTCAGGGTCTGCCTCCAGGAAGCAGGTGAGGACTAGGAAGCACGGTGGCTGGTAGGTCCTTTCAGTGTGGAGGCTGCAGAGGCTCGCGCCATGCCAGGTGGGGGCGGGGTGGGGCGGTGTAGAGAGCGCGGAGATTACCACGGCGCCACCAGGGACGCCCAAGGCCCCAGAGCCCCGGCGGTCCCCACGCGAGATCGCAAAAAAAAAAAAAAATTGATGACAAGGGGAATTCTTCCGAGATCAAATCAAAAGGAAGTGCCTGGCTATCGCCACTGTCTCCTTGCGCGCAGCGGCCTGCCGGGAGGCCCCCAGCGGCCACCGGAGTCCGAAGTGCCCGCGGCGACGTCGCCCCCCCCCCCCGACGCCCCAGTCTCCAGCCCCTCGCGCAAGTGCAAGGCCGCCCGCCGCGCGGCGCACGCTCCGGCCGCTCCCGGCGTGCGCGCAAAACTTGCATCCTGTCCGCGTGAAGTTGTAGCTCCCCTAGAGAGGGGGACGGAGCTGCCGGGACCTGCGGAGCGACGCTTGCGGCGGGGCGCGCGCTGGCTCTTCTGCCTTCCCAGCAGCTCGGCAGCTCCGAGTTTTGGCTCCCGTCCTTTCCTCCTCCCCCCTCGTAGCCGGCTCCCCCACCCCGCCCTGTTTCTCCCCCACTTGTGTAAGCTATTTGTTGGGGGTGGCCGAAAGGGATGTCCTGTTTTCACCAGAGACACAGCGCGAAGGGAAAACTTAGACACTGGAAGGAGCGAGAGTAAATATCCAGATCCGAGCGCAGATCCGGGACTGGGACAATTGAACTTCTGGATCCTGAGGTGGCCTGGGCGACGGGAGGTGAGTGTCCCCCTCTCCATCCCATGAGGATCCCGAAGATCACGGGATTCCAGATTTGGAGGACCTCCGCCCCCAAACTCTCCCCTAGAAAGTGCAACAGACTTTCCTGGACTTGTGGAAGGGGGAGGAGAGGGGCTGCGCTCTGGGGTTCGAAGACGCGCAGAGAGAGTGTGAGTATTGGGGTCCCCCTGGGCTGACCGGACGCTGGGTGTCCCAAGGCCAGGGCCGCTGGAACTCAGGCGCGGTGGTCCGCCCAGGAGGACCTCCCAACACCCCTAAGGTACCCTCGGAGAGAGTTGTCTACTACGGGACACCGTTGGATGTCACTCTGTCCCGGGTGTGGATCCTACCTGCTCGCATCCCACACCCACGTCGCCGAGGCGCGCGAGTAGCTCCCTACACCCACCCGGTGGTATTTATTACTTTGTGATGACCCTATGGGGCGTGGGCCAGGCTCCTGTCCCAGGGTACCCTGAGGGCCTTGGGCTCCAGGCTGTGCTGGAGGCCCGGTGTGCGAGTCTGGTCAGAGGCTGGGCTCTCTTCTCCAGGTACTGACCGCGGCTCAACCGCGGCGGTCACACTTTCATCCATTTTCATGTGGCGTGGACCGAGTGTCTCCGGCAGTTTGCCAGGGTGCGTGAAATTAGGGGCGCCTTGCCAAAGGAGTTGCGTTCATTGGCTCCAGACGAAGATGCGGTGGAGCGATTATAACCTCACCAAACGAAAGAACGAGGCTGGGGAGAGCAGGTTTTGTCTTTCAAAGCCGGCTGGCTCTGGGGAGGCTGTGGGACTCGAAACGGTTTTCGTTTTACGCCTGGTGAAGTGGGCCTCTTGCGCTCCTTTCATTTTGCACCCGAACTTTTCTTTTATTCCTTCTTTTTGTTATCACTTTAATGATGTTCTTTTCTTTGTATGCAAGATTCAGAACCTCTCTCGGAGAGACTGGGGAGTTTTGGACCAAGTCCTGTGGCTGAGCAGAGGCAAAACCAAGAGGGCGCAGCAGTTTGATTTTGTCACCTTCCCTTTGGTTGGGGTGCTAGTGTCCGGCTCCACCAGAACCCGGCTTCCCGCTTTCTGGGAAGCTAACAGGGGAGGGGAGTTGGTTGAAAACCTGTAGGTGTCTTCTCGCTCACTTCCAGCGCTGCCCTTAGCTAGTTATTTAAGAATCCTCCTTAACCCGAGGGCAGCATGGAAAGTGTGCATCCGGGTGTCCGGTCTGCATAGGTGCGGGGGACTAGCCCAGGGCGTGTGTTTTGGTTTCTGAGCAGTTCCACGTGGGGCAGCTCCGTGTGCGTGTGTGTGTTGTGTACTTGATCTGTGAGGAGGTAACAGGAGTCTCGTGTTCAAACCCAGTGGGCCCTTGGCCATTATTAATTTGCTTTCCTGGCTGTCATTACAGACACTTCCAAAATCTGATACCTAAAGAGATCCAACAGGTTGGGTTTCACATTAAGAGCGCATACTTAACAGTTTTCTTTCTCCCTTACCCCTTTTGGCTTGGCACTCTGGGGCCAACGTAATTGTTGGAGCGCAATACATCTCTGGGAATATGGCATTTCGTTGCTCTTCTCTTGCTGCTGCCGCTGTTTTGCACCCTCTGGGCGTTTGTCAGTTTCAGCGCCGGCTCCTGGGGGACTTAGGTGGGAGTCTTTAGGAGCATTTAGCAACTGCGGACTCCTATCAACAGCTTCTGAAATTTCATTTACACATACGTGACTGACAGGATTGAAAGTGGATCCTGGCTTTTTTGTTTGTTGAATTCTTTTATTATTATTATTAATTTTTATTTTTAAGATCTCCCCAAGACAAGAATTGTACCTGGTACAATTCCCGGTAGAGTTTAGTCGTATATGCCTTCTTTTTTCTTGTTCATTTTTTAAAAAAATTATTTTTGACAAGCTTATACCTAAGAACCCAATAGCGAAGGGAAGTCGAAGAGAGAATTCCCAAACGAAATATTTGAGACATTTGGTGCGATTTAAAAATATTGGTATATTTTTTTCAAAATAACATTATCTCAGGAAATAAAAAGCAGTGACAAGAGAAAGACTGTTTTGTGCGGAGCAACGGTCAGAATCTGATTTTTATGATAACAATACCCCGCACAGATGCAAGATACACCCATTTTTAACATTATTATCACCATAAAATAGTTCGTTCCACCAGATTAAAATTATAAGTAATTCAAAGTTAAAATAAAAAGTTTTCTGGAATGGTTTGTATGAGAACTTTTTGTTTCATCAAAACCTTTAACAGCAGCAGCCCTCACCGTAACATAATTGGACTGGCTTGAAACTGTTCTTACTTTCATGATTAGGGTTGTCCTTGTCTTTCTCAGTAAGTGAATGTCGGAAATCAAAGTGGTTTTTAGGAGAAAAAAAAAAGCGTGTTTCTTTTGCAAAGTGCCTGAAAATAAACATGCTTTCACATTTTAAGGTCACCTTCATCATAGGTTATTTCACAATTACAAGTAAGATGTACTCATCTTCTTGTTTTAAAGTACTGTTTATTTTGTTGAACAGTACAAATTTAATTTCTCCTCTCCAAAACGAAGATGTGTAAATGCATTCACATTAGTATTAGTGCTAATTAACATGTTTAAGTTTGAAAATGTTAAACCCTAGAACTTGTAGGAAAAGAAATTGGTTTAAGAATGTTTTTATTCTCATTAAGATACATAGATGAAAAGTTTAGCCAATTTCTAAAGCTGAGTGAAAAAAAATTGTCTTTGCATTAAAGTTTTTTTTTTTTTTTTTCTGAAGAGAAATCGTAGGATGAGTGGTTTGCCATTTTAGTGTTTTAAACCTTGGTTTAAAAATTTCTCATTTTTTTAAAAAAAATATGTTGTGATTTAAAGTGCAAATAAATTTTACATAGCCATGGGAAATACAGTGTCCAGTTTCATGTTTTCAGTCTCTGTTGCAAGTTCTACATGGCTGATGCCATGTCTAAAAATATATTTATGTGGCTTGGTGTTTCATTTTTTTAAGTGTGATGAGCTGGAGTTAAATCATGAAGAATTTTTGAAAAGGTAAGATGGTAGAAAGTGCATTGCTTTTGATATGAAAGTAAGGGTTTTGCAAAATTCACATCCTAGTTTCAGATAATACAGTTAAATTTCTTTTACTTTTCTGCAAAGGAGCCCCACAGATTTTATGCAGAAATCTAGAGGGGAGGTAATCCCTTTTGAGACTTAGTGAAGTGTTAAGTAACTTAAGAATGCGAGCATTTATTATGTTTTTGCATTATCTTTCTTTTTCTATTGGGTAAATGCAGAAACAGTGAACATTCAGTAAAAACAGGCCCCCTTTCTAAGGAGTTTATTCACGACACTTCTGTATTGCAGCTGTTGATCATATTTCATGGAGCTGTTAAAGCACTTAAAACCTAAAATTAGGTACTGTCTGGTAGTAAATATTTCAGATCACTCATTTAAGAAATAAGTAGAAAAATCTGCTATCAAAAATATACAATCCTGTCATAAAAGAACTGAACAAACCTTTATCAAGCACCTTGTTATTTTCTCAGGGAGAATATAATCCTGAAGGTTTCTTTTTCGAATGGATATTATCCTTCCATATTCTAAACTCTTAATGTGTGTCTCAGTAGGTGTATCTTATGCTAAGTGTATTCAGAAATACAGTTGGGGGATTTTATTACAATTGTTACTGGGTGAAGGTAATCAACACCAACCAGAATGGATGACAGTGGTGCCTACCTGCTTCTCTGATGAAATTTTCTTGGTGAACTAAGAACTGACATGCCCTTCTATATGTTTACACTCCAGACGGGTGAGATGCACTGGTGTGTTTAACTGTAGTGTGTTCAATGTGCATTTTGCAACTTGATGTGTTTGAATACAGGGGACATTGAATATTCATTAAATTGTGCTTGGAGCCAAACTTGGCGTCATTGAGCCTGAACTTGAGGGGAAGAAAATAAACAAGAGTCCATATTCAAAAGCAGTACAAGCCACTTTGCTTGCTTTTAAGAGGTCTGAAGATTTTGTAAACATTACTGTCACCTAATATTGCTGTGGTACTACACATTAGTATATGCCCTGGTGGTGCGTCACTTTCCTCTGAACTTTCCAGTCTTTCTCTGGCCCCATGTATGTGTTTAGAAAGGAAGAAAGTGAACACTCTTTTTTCTTTTCCAGAAAAAGAGAAGAAAATGATTAATTTTAAAAAAACAGAAGCCATTTTGAGACTTCAGGACCATATTTACATGGTGTTATAAGACAATCTCTAAGAGTCACCTCTAAACTCACTATAACCTTTTCTGTCATTGGAAGGTGCTAATTGATCTTAGCACTGACCTAATAGCATAGTTTGATATTTGAAACCATTCAGTATTGGCTTAGCCTTTTTCTCACCCTCAAATTTCAGTACATAGTTGATAAAGAAAGACACCCATATTTAAAAAGAAATATTTTCTCATATGAAACATTTAAGTTAAATCCATTTATACTTAAAACTTTCTTTTTTACATGTACTAAGCTCTTTTATGTTAGTATCTTTTGGACCATGAAAGAAAGATTCATGTGATCATGTTAGGATGTTTAAGGTATTTTACCTGATAAGTAGTTTTGTCAGACTGAAAATGTTTTGAATTTTTTAGAGTGAGATTTCATTATGCCATTATAAAGTAGATGTCATGAAATGTTATATCGATTATATTTTCTTAAGTATATTCATATCTTAAAATGTGGTTTTCAGTGAAAGTGGTTTGCTCTGAATGGTTGCCAGATATCTTTCTGTGCAAGATACCATCTTATTGGGTTATTGTGACCTTTCTAATAGGCGAGCTAATAGTAACTGGGGACCTACTTTTTGCAAATAACTGTGTTATGAGGTTTTTGTAGATTAGCTGATTTTAGTCCTCTCAATCATGCCAGGAATTAATGAATGAGATGCTTTTTTTAGTCCCATTTTACAGGCCAGACAGCTGAGGGCAGTTATCCAGTAGCAGAGTGGAGCCAAGATCCTAACTTCTCAATCTGATCACCACCACCTTTCTCCTCAAGCATCATGCTGGGCAGTTGCTCCCACCAGTCCTCTGTGAGATGTTTTAATTAGTGGTACAAAAACATTTCAAGTTTTTATTACCTAAGGAAAAACTTACAAATTTAATTTCATAATACATCTGTAATTTCATATCTAATATTGTTTAATACAAGATCACAAAATGCATTGAAGCGAAAAAATTAAATGTGTAAGTATTATTTTTTATTTATTTTGTGTGTATGTGGAGACCAGAGGACAACTTGTAGGAGTTGGTTCTCTCTTTCCACCAGGTAGGTCTCAAGATACAACTCAGAACCTCTGGCTTGGTAGCAGGTGCCTGGAGTCACTGAACCATCTTGCTGGCCTATGTAAAGAGGCATAGTAATAGTAAATGCTTAGTCCAAGTAGCCCAAATCAGGAAGGTGGTAACAAGTGACCGATCTTGTAGAGGCATGTTGTGATACTTTGGAATCATCAAGGATTTATGACCATTTCTGAATTTACATGTAGACTTTTCCTTTGCTTTTTTGCCTTAAATTTTTTGCCTTTGGTTAAATTTTCCCAGTTTTATACTTTTATTGTTACTATTGATGTTCATACCTGAAAGTGGGTAATGAATATCTATATCTTTATATCAAACCAATTAATAAGGAACAAAGTGTCACAGACTGGACTCTGGGCTTCTAGAGGCTGGCTTTAGTGGTAAGGTACTCAGTCATACTTTCAAAATATCTTTAACTTATATAGTTATCAGCCTTTGCATTTATAAGTCTTTTTTGAGGTAATCATTTTTATTTTCCCATTAATGCATGTTTTAAAACTTTGAAGTATGAAGTATTTTTTTTTTCCAGGAAGACAGTGGCTCTGTGATCAATTTACATATTTAGCCACAGACCCTTTTTTTTCAAGTGAAAGCTGGCAGTATGCTCACCAGATTAGGCCAGTACTCTTATGAATTGGGAGTAGGCACTCTGATAATTACTCACCAAACTCATCTTTTACTGTCACTGTCCCTGGAATTCTCTACAACAGTCTTGGGACTTATGAAAACAACTACAAAAAGGTATGTTTTTTGATGAAGAGGTCAGTTCAGGGAATGAGCTCTCGGGTATAGTGTTGTGTACTATAGTCACTGCTACCGCAGAGGTTGTGGCAGAAGAATCACATGAACTGAGGACTGACCTCGTGAGCTGAGGCTGGCCTGGGTTACACAGGGAGACCCCATCTCAAAACAGGCAAGCCAGGAAGCAAACCCACAAAAAAGACTCTCAAATAAAATACCATAAAACATTTGCCAGTGTAACACATCAGCAAAAGCCCTCTGTTCCCTTGACTATAACTCAAAGTCCTGTTTACCAGACCCTAACATCACTTCATTTTAGCACTGAGAACATAAAATCCAGCCAAAATAGTCACCACATGTACTTTCACATCTTACTGAGGCACATAGAACATAAACCTTGGCACCTACAAAGGACTCTCCCGGAGCATCTCTTCTAATTGATGACTTCATGAAAAAACACAGGCACTGACCTAAATTGATCCGACTTCAGATTTTCCTGTGAATTATTGCTACTGTTTCTGTTATTCTTTCCCCCTTTCTCTGCAAAACGAAAGGGGCATTTCTCCTGAAAGGAGAATTAAATCATAAAAATTTACATTCATATACCATTAAGTTTAATTCTGCTCACAAAAGCAACAGCATTAAGGTTGAAATTTTATCTTTAATCAGCTATATGTACCTCATACTGAGAGGGCTTGATCTCTACAAGGTCATATACACAATTCACAGACCTCGGCATTTACCCAAAGGAGTGAACTATTCATTACATTTCACCTCTGACGTTGAATTCCCTCATGTTAAAAGATTTTAAAACACCAAAATGTTGTCATTAAGAGATTGAATATTTCTAACTTAATGTTCCCAGGATGTTGAAAAAGCAGTAATGACTTGGAAAATCAACAGCTTTCTGTTATAGCTAATCCTTTTCCTTAAAATTTTGTATCTGGATGCAAATGTACATTCGTGTATGGGTATGACCTAGGTAATTCTAGCCAAATTTAATCACAATCTGAGTGAGTCATGTTTAAATTTCCTTTTGCAGGTCTTTTAGTAAACTCAAACTGTGCTTCTCTTGGTAGGTAACCAAGACTACAAATCTTGGGCTGGGGAGATAACTCAGAAGAGACCCCGAGTTCAGTCCCTCTCCAGAACTCACATGAAAAAAGTGAGGTGTGGTGAAAGGCATTTGTAATTTCAGTGTTAAGGGGACATAGAAGCACTTGCTGGCCATCCAGCCTAACCTAGTTGGCAAGCTCCAGGTCAATGAGAGCCTCTGTCTTAAACAAAGGTGGACAGTGCTTAAGTAGTGACTGTCTTTTGGCCTTCATAGGCATGCACAGACACATGCACATGCATGTACTGGAAAATACAAACACACACACACACACACACACACACACACACACACACAGCAAATCTCAGTATACCTGTAGGGAGCTTTTTTCATGAACATTAGATTTTTAGGCTATTGTTGGTTTGTTGACTTCAATTATTAAGGGCTTTCTTCATCAAAACCTACTGAAGGTTTTGGCACCTGGCAAATGCTTTTTAAATACTTTCATTTAAGTATTTAAGTATTACTGAATATAAAGTATTACTGAAAACATGCAAAAATTAACAAGAGATAAAGAGGTTTTTCCTCCTTTTACTTTATATTATTTCAAAAACTTTGGAGCTTTAGGTGTCTTAATACAATTGTTTTATATATATATATATATGTATATATATATATATATACATATATATATATATCTTTCTCTGGAATTATTTAGCATAGTCACTGTAACCATCTCAACATGTTTAACCCAGATTAACTCCAGATGGACACTTGTATAAACACTTGCTCACTGTATTCTTTGTCATAACAAGTTCAGTTGTGGCATGTTGATACCATTCTTGGAGGACTGTATTGGACTATGCTTGATCTCTCTCTAAGAGTTTCTTATCCCTTGAATGTTCACATTTGTTCATAATTGTTATCAGATCTTCCTTAGAAAAATCTACAAGACAAATTCCAGAATTCCCAGAAGGGCCTGCCGATTCCTTCGTGCTAAGAACTTGACCAGTCTGCCATTTTCCTTTCTCAGCATCTACTCATAAGACATATCTTTTCCAGCCACAGGGGAAACTACACTTCTCAAATGCACCTTGGTCATTTCCACTTAGTTTCTTTCTGCATGTGATCTTGTATGCAGTGTATCTTCTCTCTACCTCTGCAACTCTCTTTTCTGTTTATTTTCCCAGGATCTCAAATGCAAAATACGACCGTCATTAAAGTCTGAGTTGGACAGTTCTTTTTCTTTCCTCTCGAAGCACCAGTTTCTAACTTTAGTACAGCCATTTGCCCCATTGACTTGAAATATGTTACATTACTATGTAAATCTTCCTCTTTAGAAATTGGCTGGTGGGGATCAACTGTGTATACTATCTCTGGATCTCTGGTGAATGATGTCCTGCTTGACAAAATAAGTAGGTGATCACTAAAATTCCTGTTAAGTAAATGAGTAAAGGAATTGGGTCTGAGAGCATCTGTACTGATACTAGGCATCTCTGCCATGGGACTGGAACAGTGGGCAGAACAAGGACCATTACATGGCTGGAAAACTTAAGAAGTTCAGAGATTTTGTATACTGACCCAGTAGACCTGCAGTACCGAATCTGTCTAGACTTTGTGCAGTGTGTGTGTGTGTGTGTGGCAATGCTAGTGGGAACTTAGAGATTTAGTGGATAAGAACAAGATGCTGAAAAATCTTTGGAGATATGGGTATTTTATAGCACTTGAAATATGAGGGACCCAATTCTTAAAAATAGCATACCCACACTGAGGTCGTTTGGGGACACTAACTTGACCCAATAAACCTTAACACAGATGAAAGAATGTATGATTTTCAGTTTGGGGCGTATAAGGGTGCTGGTAAAGAGAGGGTATAAAGATTATTAAGATTGACTGAGATGTTCTGTATGAAAGACACAATGGTTTAATAAATATTTAATAAAAAGCATACTGGGAACCAGGAATATGACTGCTTGGGTCAAACCTCAGCTCTGACATAAAGACTTTAGAATGGCTGGTCACTTAACATGATTATGGCTCTGTTTTCTTGTGGGTAGAAGAGTTTTTGCAGAGGATTCAATGGGTACCTATATGCAAAACATTTAGAATGAAGTTTAGTGTGGACATTGTGATTGTGGCTGTGTGTTCTTCAGCAGATTACCCACAAATAATCCAAACAGAATTGGAGCTCAAAGTCTTTTTTGGAATCCAAAGCTGACAACCTTAAACTGAGTCTCCAATTGTGTAGAATGGGTATTCTGGGTTCACATTGGTATCTAAAGTTGTATTTCGAGCCCTATGAACAGACAGTCCATATACTCAAAAGCTGGACTTGGCCATTTACGTTGCATGGCTTTTATTTGATCAATTATTATATGTACACTCCTTTAGTTAGATTGGAGCTTCAACTAATGTGATTTCTCAACTAACCTAAGCTGTTAAAAACACATTTTTCACTTGCTTTTGAATCCCGATGTACCAATTGTAAGTACTAACACGATTTTGAGTCAACTTGATGAGCTCCATTTAAACGTAGGAGAAACTAGCTATTGCTATGATTCTTACCTTCACACTGATAGTTGGAAGTTATTACCACCTCTGTGTTTTAAAATTTGCCATTCAGTCCTTGAATGGAGTTATAGACTATACGGTAGGGTGGAACAGAGCTAAATAAGGGAGTTTTAATGGTTAATGATAAACATGCACTTCTTACTGTATACTTGAACTGTGTAACTGTATCCAGGTGCATCTGTAACAGTGATGCTGTGCCTGACTCTCCCTTTAATATATTTAGATCATAACTCCTTGGGTTCTGATTATTTGTCTTAGGGGTTGCATCATTTGTTCAGAGAGCGTTTTCTTGAACATGGGACATTGTTCAGCAGCACCCCTGATCTCTGTTTACTAGATTCCAGTAGGCGTCTGTCTCCTGGATAGTGGTGCTGTCTCTAGACATTCTCAGATGTACTGTGGTAGGAAAATTGTTCCCAGTTGAGAGCACAGAGCCTAAACAGATCTTAATATCTCTTGATATTGTGAAAAGACTCCCAGAGCTCTGCATAAGAGGATTGTTTTACCTCTAGTCAAGGGTGGAGAATCCTAATTCCTTCCTCCTATGTTTAAACACAAAGTCAAACAGTTCTCATTGGTCTGTGTTGATAGATGAACTTCACACTGAGAGGATTTACAGATAAGCTTAGACAGGTTGGCCATCTTCAGCATATTTTCTTTTTATGAAGATTATATATTTGTTAGAGTACGTTGGAGGATGGGCAGGACGCAGATATTTATTTAAACAACCTGTGTGCTTGTTCTTTATTTTCGTTGTTATTTTGTGATGGACACTTTTTATTCCATTTTTCATTATGACAATTAAGAAATAACCTATCCTTTTCCTTTGATAAATATTCAGTAACAAGAATCTTTTACTTTGTTTAGTGTATAGTCTCACAAAGTGTATTTTACGCTGATAGTTAATACTAAGATTAAACTACTTAATGAATTGAATCACTTGTAATAAGAACTTTTCAAATGGAAGTGGGGTGCTGCTCAGGAGAAGAATATTTGCTCAGGATGCACAAAACCCAAGATTTGATCTCCATCTCCATGAAGTAGGGGAGGGTACTGAGGTTACAGGTGCGTGTGTGTGTGTGTGTGTGTGTGTGTGTGGTACCACACTAAGCAGAAAGAAATTTTCGAACAAATTATATCTCAGCTTTCAGTTTTTAATCACAAGTTTGGAAACTCGAATTTAGTAACATTTTCACATCTTTAAAGGAAAAAAAATAAAGAAAATATTGCATGTAACACTGTCTTTTGATGACTTACAAAACTTAAGCTTTTATGTTCTAATTCTGTTGGGTTAGTACTTAACTTGGGGTTTATTTAAAGTTGATTTGTGCTTGAATTTAAGCCTGGCTGTATTCTGAGCACTACCTCTGTGTCCTTCGGTGTAAATAAAAGATCCTCCAAAAATTACTTAAAAATACAAACTGAGACTGTAGAAGGTCAAACGTAAAACAAGATGGGAAAACTGACCACATGAGTTTGAGGTGACTGTGAAAACTGTTTTGAGCTATAAACGCATGATTACACTTATGTTCTTATGAGCTCTGAACAGTAGAATTTTAAATATCTTATTAATTAGTAACTGGAAAGAGTCTCGAAATCCTATACTATGTATTGTCTCAAATGGATTTACTGTAATTATTTTGGGCCTATAAATCATGCGTCATGGACACTGCCAGACTGACCTAGGGATTTCACATCATTCACCAATAGACACTCAAGTAGGAGGCAGGGAAGAGAAACTTGAACTTGAACATCACACACACACACACACAAACTCATTCTTTAACTTTTGATGTGATTTTTTGAAGAATATTTTTAGTAGAGAATATGACCTCAAATAAAGCCCACTATATGTGACCAAACTGTCTCTCTATGAGGAGTAGGACCTCGCATAGGTACATGTTGCAGGGAGATGAAGTGGATGCAAGAGGACTCAATAACAGGTGGAAGCCATACTAAAGGTGTTGGGTTGGGAGTGATTTAAGTCAAGGGCTTAAATTAGGGGTTTTTCGACTATGGAGGAGAGTTCTGACTTATGTATCGACAGAAAGTCCAAAGAAGGTATAACAAACCTTCTAGTGCCCATCTAGTCACTTTATGCCAGACCTTTAGCAAGAAACCTGGTAGCTGTTTAGGCATTGGAGAACAGCCAATAAAACCAGAAGTTCTGTTTTTCCAAATGAGCACTTCCCTGGTTCATAAATCAAGGAATGCCCCAGAGTACTCAGGGCCTGTGTCTACTTTCTCATGTTGATTCCTTGCACTGTGCGTCTGAACGTGGTGAGACTTACTGTTTTTTGTTTTTTTTTTTAAATTTATCGAGTCATTGTGTGTTCCATACAGAACATCTCAATCAATCTTAGTCATCTTTATATCCCTTTTCCCACTAGCACCACCTATCATCACCCCCTCACTGGAATCCATACACTTTTTTTCATCTGTGTTAAGGTCTATTGTGAGCTGTACTGATTTTTATGAATCTTTTTTGATGTATCATTCACTTCCTTTTCTCCCCCTGGGATATTCTAAACTCTATTAGTCCACTTGCCCCTTTCCCTTTTGGTACCTACCTGGACACCCTCTCCCCCCAAAATCTACTCATTTTTCAAGGCTTAGCTCAATATCACCTCCTCTGGGAAGCCTTTCTCTAATGCCTGGGGAGAATGAATTCTTTTCTCTCTGTAATATCATAGCAATCCATTTGGGCTATTAATGTAGCATATAATATATGGTGTTGGGGCAAATTATATCTGAGCTTGTCTGCCAGAGAGATTCTGAACTTACGGACAGGAGAGGCCATGTCTTTGACCCTCTGTACACAAAACACCTGGATCGGTGGAAACTGAGTAGCTGATGATTGCATGCATGGCTTCCAAGTCAGATATTCACAAAGAATAATCCTGTGTATGGCTTAGGAAATTGAGCCTCTATTACATATAATCATAGATGCTGTTTATTGGCTATTATCCACTTTAAATTATTTAAGGCTTCATTTTTACTAAAATATTACTGATTATCTAGTGAAAATATATGTCCAGCATAACTTGACATTTTAAGACAGCTGAAAGACACATTTCTAGTTGAGAGTCACAGTCTTAAGATTCCAAGTTTTCTCTAGGACCAAATGTTGACCTCTTCAGTTGCTTTTTGCAGAAAGAAATTTGATGTTACTTAAAATAATAGCCTTCACAATTAAGAATTTCATCAAGAGGAAGAGTGTATTTCTGTCAATATTTCGAGCATTGAGCCTCAGACTCCCTAATCTGTAGAAGTCTACGTGGCTCTTGTTGAGAGAAGTTAGGTCTTTGTTCAGTTACAGTGGAGAAAGGAGCTTTTATTTTGTTTAATTTTCTAGTGGTTTGTTTTTAGGCATTTTCCACACAAAGATGAGCAAGACCCTTCAAAACCACAAACTTGCTTATTTAGGAGGGAAAAAACCCTTTCCTATGTCCAAAAATAACGTTAAATTAAGACTATTGTTTCCAATAACCTTAAAAATTGTAGTTTTATTTCCTTGTCTGAGTCATTTTGGATGAAGCACACATTTACACTATATCATCATGGAGAGTTGCTTGCTTTCAGTGAATGCATTGTGTAGCAGAGTGGGAACAGAGAGACATTTGCCTAACTCCTCTATTTTGTGATAAGATGCTACAGTAAGTGACAGTAAGTCAGTTGATCAAAATGAAGTTAAATAGTTAAATAAATTATATATTCTATATCTTAGACATTCCAGTACTCCCAGTTCTCCATCATGCTTTGTGTCTGACAAGGAGTCCCAGTCTGCAGTCAGAACAGCTCTGTGCACATCTGGACTCTTCCACTCAAGAGCCCTGGAAATCTTGGGTAAATACTTGAGCTACAACTACAGTTGTAGTAGGTGTAAATAAGGATAACAGCAATAGCTGCCTCGCAGAGTAGTGGAAGGGGCTAACTGAGGTCATACAGGAAAGACACTTAGTTTTCAGTGTCAAGACCAAGGTCTCCTCTGAACCAATTTCTCTGAGTATACTAACGAGTGCATTAAACACCCCCGCCTCCCAAGGGAGAGTTCATGCTACTGAAACAAAGTTCTTTTCTGCAATCAGTGATTTTCTTAAGCATAGGAATTCATACTTGGTGGAGAATTGAAACAGACATGGGACTACCTTTGAGAGGAGTGACTGGAGGAAACTGCAGTGTTGCTCATGGCTCATGTTATCTTCGTTTGATAGTTCTTGATATGGATGTATTCAATAGAAATTCACCAGCTGCCAGCTTTTGATTTGTTTATTTTGTATTACCTGTGAACATTTTTTTTGTACCTATATGTGTATGTGTGTGTAGGCCACAGGTCAACCTTGTGTGTCACTCTTGGGAGCTGTCCAACTTGGTTTGTGAGACAGGGTCCCTCAGCGGGATGTGGGGCTTCCTAAGCTGCTTGGTCAGTGAGCCTGTCTTAATCCCCCCAAACTGAGATTACAAGTACATGCCATGGTGACTGGCTTTTCGTGTGGATATGGTATTAAATTCAGATCCTTATGAATATGTAGTAAGCACTTTACTGACTGTTATTGCCCTGGTCTTGATTTACGCATTTGATTGTGGATATATTATACTTAATTAAAAATTAAAAATGAAGACATATATGAAGTAGAAAGTGAATTTTTCACCACTTGTCTCCTCTGCAAATCAAAGTACATTATTCCTTGGCTTGCTTCCTTTCAGACATTTTTCTTTGATAATGTGTAAATGAGAGCACTAAATGAAGATATAACTTATTTTGTCTTTTTGACGGCAAATAGTCTTACTGATTCTCTTATAACTCGCTTTTAATATGCTGAATCTTGAACATTTCCCTTCTACATCACTGCATTGACACTGCATAACTACATAGTTTTGGGTATTTCCACTTAATGTCTACCTGTGTTTCAGGACTTAATTACTCCTCTCTTGGTATATACTTGGTATATACTTACCAGTTTTTTATTGTTAAAAAGAAGGGCCTTGCATTTGCTAGATAAGAACTATACCATAGTTGTACCTCAAAGCCCTGTAGTGATGAAATTAATGTATTTGTTTGTACACTCACCATATTCTCCTATAGTTAGAAAGATAGACACAGGAGTAACAGGTGAAAATCTCTATTTATTTTACATAAAGGCTGAAAAAGTTCTTTTGAGAAGGATTATGATTCCTTGAGTCCCTGTGATGAGGCCCAAGTCTTCCTCTTAAAAGCCAACCTCAGAAATTTTTAATATTATCATTTAAATTCTGGTTAGCAGAATGTTTATAGCAGTTATTGGAATACTCCACTGGTTAGAACAAATAATCTCATTAATCACATATATAAAATATGCATGATAGTTATAATTTTGGGGGCCTTTTTGAGACAGTGTCTTCTTTTAGCCACAGCTGGCCTGGAACTTGTTATATAGATCAAATTAGCCTTGCTCTCACAGAGATCTGTCTGCCTCTGCTTCCCAAGTGCTGGGATTAAAGTCATGTTCCACCATGCCTGGAGAATAGATATAATTTTTAACATAAGAATTATTACACTTAAGTTATATAAATATGTATTGTTTATATTTATAGCTCAAACTAATTCATAGGAAAATAAATTAGTGTATGTTTTACCCTATTTTTTTCACTTAGTACACTGTTTATCAAATTATTTAACTGGTATGCCTGATGGAAACTTATGGAGAACTGAATATTATTATTCCTATTTAGAGTCCATTGTTTGCCAGGCATAGTCCTAAGCACCAAATGTAAATAGTTAATTTCATATTTTTAACATATAAATATGTATGATATTAATATGAGTACACCATTCTAAATGTGTTAACAAATATTACTGTATGTTAAAACATTAACCATATTCTATTAATTTGTAAATCTAAAAATGTAATCTTTTCAATATGACAGCTAAGCTAAGGCATCAAAATATAAAAAATTCCCTTTGAGTTTTGGCTAATAAAATGATATAAAGTTGAAAATGAAATATACTAATCTGTTCTTTACAGTTATATTCTCATATAGGGAAAGTTTTGTGTGCAGGCATTTCATTTCCTATAGTTCTGATTAAGATTCTACTTGACTCTCCGTGGTTACCTATGCTTTAAAGATCAACCCAGCTGAAAATAGCTGCCATCTTTCTCCAGCATTGGGTAAATATGGCTATCGATTTTTGTGTTTTTGTTTCCAGCAGAATTTCCTGTTATTCTAAGGGATTCACTAGGACTTATGCACATAAAACTGAAAGTTATATTACTGTAGGGAAAGTGCCCTGTGCCTTTGAGAAGGAATTCTCTTGCTAACTTAAGTACTATATGTGTGTAGAATAGCTAACATTTTCCTCCCAAGAAATTTCATGTATGCAGTTAAAACACTCTTAAATTGATTAAGGATTTGTTATGTATTTCCAGAAGCACTCAAGAGTACTTTTATGGTTATAAGAGTAGAATGCACTAGGATGCCAGAAACCAGTGAATACGCTAGAGGCCTTCAAAACCATGCCCAACATTCCTGATTTCACCATATAAACATGTGGGGGTAGCCTGGAAAAACACAACAATTCTTTTTCCTCCAAGGTAGCAGAGGCCTATGAAGATAGCACTTTAACTCACTTGAATATTAATTTGATACTTTCTCTGTTAGGAGTAATTTTTATTACTTAGCAAATGGAATGGAAGGGCAATAAATATGACTGATATTTATTTCTCAAGTAAAGTATTACTTTACATCAGATCTGAACAGTTACCTTTATATTTTTTGAAAAGTATATTCTAACAACTATTACAGTATTTTGCCTATTAATCAGGGAGCTAAAAAAGGGTTTTATAAATGTTGAATCAAAACTCTCCCTGCTCTGAGGGAATTAAATTTCAAGCAATATACTACTTTTATAGGGTGAGAAACTGAAATATGGAAAAATTACAGGATTTTCCTAAAGCTGGTCACTGAGTCATGGCAAACAGAAATGAACAATCTGTTTGGCTGACTCAATTTGAAACTTCATGAAATTAAAATTATTTGTTTCTTGCCATGTACTTTAGAATGTCTCCTTATTTATTAGTCTATCCATTCATTCATTCATATATATATTTTAAAAGAATCAATGTTTAGCCTTGGTTCAAAACGAAAGTCTTAGCTCAAGACTTTGTATAATATTTAAAATGTATAAATCATATTTTCAAAGTAACTTATTTCAATTTTTTCACTATGATGAATAAGATTCAGTGGAAACACACACACACACACACACACACACACACACACACACACACACGATTGTCCAGGTATGGGCTATAGTAATGACCATAATCTTTATCTGAACCTTTTTCAGTTGCAAATACAGCCTGGTCAAATGTTTGACTTACAGCTTGAGAAAAGCAGCCCAGGATAGGCCTGGGGCACAGAGAGATGACCAGAGGATGCCACAGTAATCAGGGAGAGCCCAAAGGACTAGTGTCACTGTCTCTGCAGCTATGTATCTTTATGGGGTTGGTTTTATCAGCAGGGGCAAATTATTAAAATTTATATCCTATCTTGCTGAGTTTTTAAAAATTTTTAGTTTTTTTTTAGTTAGAATATAAAATTTGGGCCTAATCTTGATATTTTCATATATATATATATATATATATAAAATTTATTTACTCTCCAACTGTCCTCCTTTATTTCTCCTGCCTCTCTCCAAATAATCTCCCTTCAGTATTTTACCCTGTGTGTATTTTGTTTACACTGACATGTATGTATGTCTTAAACTAAAATGTATACAGAGTTCTAAATTCTGCATATAACCAAAAACATGTTCTTTGGTCTTGAGTTTTACTTCTCCTCTCAAAAGTTCTTGATGTGATGGTTTTCCTACCAGTATAACCCATATTTTCTCAAGCTTTTCTTTGTCTTCTTCCTTTCATTCACCAAAGTTAAAGGGTCCTGTTAGATAAAACAAGTAGTATTTCTCTGTGTCAGCCTTCACCTCTCCTCACCTCTCACTATTTCTCTACTGTGACTGGCAGCAGGGAACTTAAGTAACTTTCCAAGAAAGAAATCTCTGGCAATTCCTGGCAAAGCGCCTTCTAACAGATGCCCCAGGATTGTCCTGATATCTCTAACCTCAGCCCTTCTCCAGAGGGGAAAGGAATGAGTAACATTTTCTGTTTGTTTTCTTGTTATTTTCTTTCAGTGCTTTCTGTTGATTCCACTCCCTAGCTCTTTCTTCCTTTGGAGCTCTTTTCCCAGGAGGCTTTTTGGTCCGAGGACCATTTGCACCCCCAGAACTCAATCCATAGATTGCGTAAAACAAGCACAGGCATGTTTGAAGGCTAGGGAAACCAAACCTTCCTGTAGTGTAAGATGAATTTCCTCCCTTTCCCCTAGAATTTACTTTTAAATGAACAAGTAAACACGAGCAAAACCTGAGGAACTTTTTTAAGAACACCTTCTTACTGCTTTGAAAATTTATTGTCATTTCAACCAATTGGTTTCCCCTTATATATTTGTTTAAATATAAATGGAATACTTGAGCATAAATTAGTGTTGATGTATATTAGTACAATGTCAATTTTTAATGGAGTGATTTAATAATAATGGTTTACTGTGGTCTAGCTCATATCTTACCTTGTACTTAATGCATTTCCTAGGTAATTATGTTTTTTGTGGTTGACTGAATTCCTCCATCATTCCTATTGGGAAATAAATATATATTTTTAAATTTTCATTAAAGATGTGGTCTGCTTAACTAGTGGTATGTAAAGAAAACATGATTTAGGAGGCAACAGGAGTGATAGCATGCTTTTAATATCTCACAGCCTGCCATGCATGTGAAGAAGGATTCGGTTTATACTTTGTGGTTCTGGTGGGCAGACTAGAGAGTGGAAGCTCTGACATTTGTGTTACAAACTAAAATGTAAAGAAGAATTGAAAATCAGAAAGAGGAGAAGGAGGTGGGCATGTTCCCGAAGCTAAGAAGCTTCAAGTATTAGACATAGTGTCATATGATTATGCCATAAACAGACATGACATATTTCTATGTTCCTTCTCATCCTAAAACAATGATATAGGACTGTGTGGATTTCATTCAGTATCTATAATCTCTCTCTCTTTCTCTTCCCCTTCCTTCTCTCCCTTCCTCTTTCCCCTCCCTTTTTTTCCTGTCTCTCTCTTCCTCTTTCCTTCCAAGTTTGTCCTTAAAGTCAAAACATTTAACAGAAAAGTGCATGGAGTTCAATCAAAACACCAAATAATTTGAGGCACCGTTTTCTGAATTCTTACAATGTTCATTCTTAGAAAACCTTTTGGACTTTTAGATGCTGTGGTGACAGCCCTTACCCCAATCCAATAAAATAAAATTGACTTTGAATGTAATTACAGAGTCAGAAGAATTAGGTATTTTGCTTTGAGGTAGGGTAGCCCTGGCTAGCCTAGAACTCACTGTGTGGAATAGACTGGCCTTGAACTTGCAGCAATTTTCGTGCCTCTGCCTCCCAGGTACAGGGTTACAGGAGTACACAACCACACCTGATTGAAGAATGAATTTTAAATTCTATGTATGCTATTGGGAAATTTACTGAGAGAAACATACATTCCGACACTCCTGGAAACCTCAATTAAAAATCCGGACTTTGAAAATATGCCTGAGTAGTCCCAAATTTTAGAAGGACAAGCAGCATCATAATCAATCCAATATCTACTGTAGACACAAGTCAAATGATGAACATTGCTTTAGGTAAATCAGATTTACTGCTGCAATGCATATCTCATGTTTACTTTGTTATTTATTGAGACTCTCCCCTAATGAAAACGGTTTTCATCTTCTACCTTGTTTGGTAGAGGACCTCTTTGTTTTTCTTCACCAATGACCACACCAGGCCATCGCCTACGTACTTTGGAGATTCTCCTGAATCACATGAAGGTGATATGAATGGCTGTATCCATTTTTACACGGGTTCTGAGGATTCAAACTTGGTCCTCACACTTGGCACATTGCCTACTGAACCATCTCCCCAGCCAATTAATATATTTTAACAGCACCTTTATAGCTCTTCTCCAAATATGAGTCTTTATTTTTATATGTGGTTCCTTCAATTTTTGTTTTTATTTCTCTCTTTTCTAATCATTTCAAGCATAGCTATACTATACTTGATTGAGATTACTCTACAGACTGAATTCTTGATTGACTAATTCTGCTACTGGTGCATTTGGTGCTCCTGTGATGTTTTGTTTCTTTACACAGCTTGTGATTTTTGATAGATTTCCTTCAGAATGCTTTCTGCCCCATAGAGCAATTTTGCTTTTGCTTCCCCTGGAGTCTAGGGGGTCTCAGAACTCCAGGTCAATCTTGATTTTGTATTTTACATCATGAGGTTTTCATTCTACGAAATAAAGTTTAGAATTTACATCTGTGCAATGCAGACCTTGTGACTTATCACATGTAATCATTTTCCTTTATTCCCATCCCAAGGACTCAACCTTGCTGAGGTTGAGGATGGAATGAGCTTTTCTAGACTCCCTAAGTAAAAATAGGAAACTTTTCCGGTTGGTTCGTTTATGGATTGTCTCTTTTTTTTTGCTATGTGCTCACCCCCATAAGTGAAACAAATCATAACAAAATAACAAAGTGAAACATATGAAAATAGAGAGGTTCTTTCATCTCTTTAATGTGACCAATTTGTCATGAATCAGATCTGACCCCTGAAACTTATAGTGACCTATAATGACCCTGAAAGCTATGTCCACGTCCTAGAAAGTGTCCATTGATTGCTCTCTCATGTCTTCTCTGGTATCCAGAATTCTTTCAGGCAAGGTGTCATTATGGATTCTCTTGGCTTTTCATCTGAAACATCACAGACTTCCAGATTGTCTCTTAATTACACATGTGGATCATCTAATCTTTCAGAATTCTAAAAAAGATGCGTTACTATGAAGATAGAATAGAATACTGTCCTTTTTAAAAGGTGACCAAAATATTAAGATTACTAATTGTCTTTATTTCTTCATATATTTTGTGTAATACTCCTATTCTTACCAATTTAAAGTGTCTTAGCAACTCAGTAACACAGGTCACTCCTCTCTCATACTTTTCCCCCCACAGATACATTATATTATTTACTTCATCAATATCTCAACATTAAAGAAAACCAGTCACACTTTGATCTTATATAGAATGAAAAACTTATAAGAAGTCAGTGACAAAGAGTTAGTCAAATTATTCCTCATTTTTACAAACTTATCTGAGTTTAGAGAATTGGTGAGACTGGTGACTATGGACTACTGCCTAAATATAGACAGCTGGTGTAAAATTGTAATTGGTCATAGTTAAATCTCACTACATTTGCATAGGGCACATAGATCTATTGAAGAGTAAAGAATGTTAAAATGTTTCCATTTAGTAATGAACAAGAAAAGACAAGTAGAGAATTTCTTATTTATTAATTTCTCATTAGTAAGCAAAGTGGTTCTTTTAAAATAAATTATTTCACTTAACCCTAAAATATAATGCAAATAATAATTCTGTTATTATTTTGTGGATGAAGAGCATGCCATGTGGAGATTTTAATAAACTTTCCTCAGGATCCCACGGTTAGCCAGGGTCACAGCCAGGACTCCCATGCAGATCTATCTTATTCTAATCTCCTAGAATTTTTACATTTATATTCCTCTGCCAAACGTATTTTCATTTCACTAAGATTTCAAGAGTTAAATTTAGGAGACATATTCTTGAATTCATTCAAATTATAACACCTTTTCCTCAAGAGGGGCACAAAGTCATCAAATGTGTATGGAGTTATTTATGTAGCCATATAGTCTTCATCAGGAAAGGATCCTAGGTTACACAGAAGAGAGATTTATGGTTGAGAGGAAAAGACTGGTTCTAAAGAAAAGGCTCGGGTATTTTCTCCTTTTCCAGACTGTGAGCACCAGCTACTCTAATGTAGGATAAACTGAATGTTTAGCAGTGTAATCACAAAGTCTAGTTGGAAAGGCAGAAGGCTCAGCACGAGAGAAGGGAAGCTAGTCTGAAGAACACCCCTGAGCATGTGTGAAGGTAGCAAGCGTTGTCTAGGCTCAGGATTCTTTTAGATGTCTCCCTGGAACGGTTCCAGTCGCTTTGCTTCTATGTTTTCTAACCTAACTACCAAGCCACCAACAATTAGCAAACACCCAGGAAGCAGCAAACCTTGGTTGGACCTGCCTCTCAGAATTTCAAGTAATCACATTTTACAACTGCAGAAAGATTTTGCCATCAGATGAATATGTCACAAGTAACCTACATAATTATGAAACTGAACCTGTTCTAATTTTTAGCATGAAAAATATTAAGCTCATCATCATCATCTTGTGGTGCTGAAAATCAGACCTAGTATCTTTGCACATGCTAGGCAAGTGCTCTGACACTCGGCTATAACTTTCAGGCCTAGCCCCATCAACACATTATTACTAAACTTTTTGTGTTTCAAGGATGATTTTGCAAAGTCTACATGCTATCTTTATAAACAGTTTAAAAATAGCTCAGCCTGTTGTGTGTAGTCTGGCTTCATTTAAGGAGCTTGAAGTCAAACAAGGTGCTCCTTATTATTCACCTAGACCTATTTCTTGGACACTCCTGTTGTTTTCTTTTTTGATGGGCAGAGAGGAGAGTCATGTGCATGGCCCAAGAATGCTCATCTCCACTTCTCTGAACAGTTGGCCATGGAACGGGAGCTAGGTGTTCTTTGTGCTGTTGGCTTCCCTTTCTGGCATGCTGCCTGAGTAGTTGGAGCCAGCCAGTGGCTGACCCAGCTTCAACATCCCATTAATGAAAGGTGGAGGGCACAGCAGGTAACGAGGTGCCCAGAAGCTGGAAAGCAGTATTTTTCAGGACAGCTGCTCACAGCTATAATTTCTCAATGATGGGATGAAATTGTACATTTTTAAACTTCCTACTTAGATGCAGTTTTATATTAGGGAGCATGCATAATAAAGAAAATTTAATTGAGGAATATGAGGGTGGCTAATGAAACCCAAGGAAGACGGAGAAGCAGCGAGTCTCAGGAGTAACAAGATCTAGGTGGTCAATGTGCCAGGGCTTTCTGGCCAGTCTTACTCTTGCTTTCTTTTCTGAGTGAACTCTTTCTGTCTCTCCTTTCAGATCAGTCTTTCTTCCTGATTTGAACAAAACTTCCCAGTTTCATATTTTGTCACTGGAAGGGGACTAGCTTGATATTTTCCAAGACCTGTGTCTTAAGTAAGATGAATCATTAGATACAAGTCATCTGTGTAGCATGAGAATCCTTGGGGAATGTCCTCAATGGCTTAAGCTGAATAGAGGTCCATGTAATGGATATATATTATATGTATATAATATACCCTCATGTAAACAGTTACTAATTTTTGTTTTGTTCATTTGAGACAAGGTCTTTTTATCTGACTCAAACTGACCTCAAACTTACAATCCTCCTGCTTCAGCATCCTGAATGTTGAGATTATAGGCACGGACTATAGTGCCTGGGTACAAACTTTATTATTTATTCTCCTAAAATATGCTTCTGAAAGTTTTCCTGCAGTTTGAAAATCTGAGTGCCAAACCATAGTTGAGCTGTTCTTAACGTCATATCAATTTAGGGCTATCTTCACTGGGCCCAGGCAATTGTGTACAAAGATTCTTTAAAGCCCCACCTAGGTTACAGGGGCTATGTCAGAGATCATCGATAGGATCGTCTAAGTGTCTGATTCCTTATCCCAGTGCCTGAATACAGCTGCCCCGAAAGCTCAGGAAACCGGTGCTCTTTAAATCTTCCCTAAGGCTTCATTAGTATGGAATAACATGGATAAGGAAGTACAGCCTCCTTTGCTTTGCTTTCTCCACAGTAAGAGGTGCATACACCCGCACTTGTGCTTGCATTCTCCCATACACTCTAGGTACAGCTCCAAGATATGGCTTCAGAGTTACCCCAGGAACAAATGCACAAGACCTTTGGTAATCCTTCAAAATACCTTGCGGGAGAGTGGTCCTTCAATCAGGTACTGCCACGTTGGAAAACAGCACCAATTAAGGAAGGTCTGGTTTACCTGGAAACTAAAGTGCGGTGCTAAATGAGTTTAAGAAAGCATAAGAAGATAAATATTGCAGAACTGCCTGACTGTATGTGACATGGACACCCCAAAAAGGAGGACCAGAGAACAAAGCTACTGCTCCTGTCCAGGCAAGGACCAACTCTTACTGTGACACTAGGACAAAGAAAGTGGAGGGACTCAGCAAATTCTAGGATGTACTGGGAGGTCCGGTTGACTCCTGGAATGTGAAGGGGATGAGTCTGGAGTCACACCAGCCAAGTATCTGGCTTCAGTGCTAGTGAAAGGCAGTGCCATCGTGTGCACAGTCTAGAGGTGTAGTGTCCTAATGTGTAGCTCCCATCCTTGCCCCATTTCATCCCTGGCATAGACATGAAGCTGGCTTTCTCCACGTTCCTGTTTTAAAATTATAGGAAGGCATATCTTTGAAGGTTTATTAGAGAGACAGATGAGGGGAATCTCCTTCCACATCTTCTCATTCTTTAGGACTGAATAGCCTTTTCTCTCTACCACCTGCCTCGGTCTTCATTGTCTTGTAACACTTCTAAGAATTCTTAAAATTGGAATATATATATATATATATATACACATATACATATACATATATAATACTGTACATTTGAATTAGAAGAATTATTTTTATTCTAATTTTAAATACCCAAGTGTCTTTAATGAGTGAATTTAGGTCTATGTAATATATATCTATATATCTATAGATAGATATATCTTATATTATACATAGCTCACTTTTATGAGTTAAGGAAAAGAATGTGATGAGTTTTCTGTATGTTGAAAACTAAACTGCAGGAGAAATAACCCCATACATAATGGAGGAGGTTGCTGTTACTCCTGTCTAAAACTCACCTTTTGAGGGAAAAGCCCTTGTGAGTGAGCTGGCAACTAGATTTTTGCCTCATAAAACAGCATGAGGTTACTGTTGCCCCATAATTTTATATCTTTATTATAAAGTAATTCTCTTCTTACTTGTTTTGAAGCACGTTCTCATCCTTTTCTCGTATATTTGCAAAAACTAAATGTTAAAGGATTTAGTATAACAACCATTGGTAAATTATGATGTAAAATAATACCATGTCTGCAATTAGCCAAGGGAGTTTGACTTGGTTCAATAATATAAAAATCACTGGGCTCATAATGTTTTAGGACCTGAGTGAGTTTGGCAAAGAACTAAAATCATGTTACCATTAAACTCAAGCTAAGTAACAATTAATCTAAATTTTAAGGAAATATAAAGCAAAGTATTATGCTGTAACATGGAACATTGAGACAAATCACTCCCCAAATGGAACATTAACTAGATTTTGAACTGATGGTTGACAAAAAGGGGAAAAATTGTTTAATTCTCTTATGCTTCAGTATCTTTCCGGAAGTCTTTAATTTTGTTCAAGTCAGCCACAGCACCTAAGAAGACCTAATGGTTTTCTGCAAGATGATTACTTCTTTCCTGACAATCAGTATCCTTAGTTTAATCTGTGTAGCCTTCTGGATATATAACGTTTAAATCTTGAAATCACATCTTAAAAATAACCTAATTGTTAGGGGGCTGGAGAGTTGGCTCAGTGGTTAAGGGCACTGGTTGCTCTTGCAGAGGACCTGGGTTCGGTTTTCAGCATCCACATGGTAGCTAACATCCATCCCTAAGTTGCGTTTCAGAGGATCTAGCACCCTTTTCTGACTCCTGGCTTTGCGCAACACGGGAGTGTTTACATACAGGCAGGCAATGCATTCATACACATAAAATAAATAAAATATCTTTAAAAATCACTGTGGTAGTTGAACGTGTTCTGTGGATGAACTTCATCTCCTAAAAGATATCCTTAAGTCCTAAGCCCCATACCTGTGAATGTAAGCTTATTTCGATTTAGAGTCTTTGTAGATTTAATCACACAAAGATGAGTTTTACTGTTTAAGATGTTCCTTGATCCAATGACCTATATCCAGGTCCCTGACCCTTTCTGCTTACTTGAAGGAAAAGGAATTGTGGACACATCCACACATGGGCACATGCACACATGAATGCACACAAGCATGCATAGCCATTGGAAGAAAAATGCAAGGAGAACACCATGTGGTGATGAGGTAGACATTGCATTGATGCATGAATAAACCCTGGACTGATGCATCTGTAAACCCAGAAATGCCAAGAATTGTTGAGACAACCAGAAATTAGATGAGAGAGAGAGAGAAAGAGAGAGAGAGACAGAGAAAGAGAGAGAGAAATTCTTTGCTATAGCCTCCAGAGGGACACAGATCTACCAGTGTCTTGATTTAAGACTGTCATCACAGTCCCTGGATTCTAATTCAACATGCTATGTATGAATAGATCAAATAAATAGGAAAGTATGGTATAATATTCAGTATTGAATTTTATGAAAAATTATAATATTCCACTTAGTAAATAATTTTTCTTTAAAGATTTCTGTTCTTCTTACCCTAAGACAGAACCACACATAGCTCTGAAATTTGAGGATGAACAAGTTTTTCCTAAAGGAGTCATGTATAGGAGACCAAAGTTCTCAAAATGCTGTTTACTCCCCTTATTTCATGTACATGTCAGAGTATTCTGGAGAGTTGTTAATTTGTAACTGTGTTATTTTGTCAGTCGACATTTAAGAAACACCTGATGTTTGCCAGGCACTGAACTAGATTCGGTATCTAATGCATGCACAAGACAAACCTTTTCTTCCTTTACATAGATGATGCTGGTATTGAAATCTAAAATTAGAAATAAACTAGGCAGGCTTCTTGGAGAGTCTGTTTATAAAATTCATTTTTTCCTTACTATGAGCTGTAGTTTTAGCTGACTCTATAAAACGTTTTGAGCATCATTTGACCTTGCTTACTCATTGCAGAACAGAATGATGCGGACTCAGGGGAACATTTGATTTTTTGTGTCATCCTCTACTTCTACTCACAGAGCATCCTTCTGTAGTTGAGATCTAAAAGCATATGCCTGTTTGACTGGGAAAAAAAGTAATTATTAACTTTATTTTTTGAGTAATTCTCTGATTGTGGCTATAGTTTATTGACTGCTTCTTCTTCCCATAGTTATTTGACTTAAAATACTTATTTTCCTTTCTTGTAAAAACTGTACTCGATAACATTATTGTTTTGTGGTTGTCAAACCGAGAGCCTTGCACATGTACCACTGAGCTTTATCCTCAGCTCCAAAATTATGTTCTTTAGAAAAGAAAATGCTCATCTGATAATTTGGACATATTTTCTTGTAAAAGCTGTCTAACTAAAATATACAGTGCATTTTCCCAGTTTATATTATGCAGTGATTCATGTTTTCAACATTCAATCTTATCAATTACTTAATAACAGAAACCTCTAAGTAACCTAGTGTACTGATTGCTTATTACAGACTATGTTTCCAAACTTGTCCAGGTATTTTTTCCTTTTCTGTGAGATTCCTGGGCACCTGTTCATATATACCAACTTCACCACAATATTATTTACAAGATTGTTATTTACGGAAGATGTGCAAACAATATTAACGAATTTGATTTATTTCTTTTAAAAAGTTCTGTACATTATCATCTATATTGCTGAATATTTATATGCTTTTGTGAGCCTACAAAGGAATAAAAACCGTAACCCACCCCTTTTCTATTTCCTTTTTGTTTTAGATAGTCCATTTTTAAGCGACGGGAGCTGCTTCTACGCGGGAGTGGCAAGAAGAGTGAGGGAAACACATGGAAGACACTCAGGACTTAAATGAACAATCAGTAAGTCTAAATTTCACCTCGGTTTTGCTTTAATAGTTGTCATAAGATTACTCAAAAATATACTCAAAAAGGAATATATTGTTACCGGTAAAGTCTGGGGTTAAATATATTTTGCTGATTTTTGAATTCTTTTACAAGGCCATAAAATATGCCTTTGGCGGTGTGTGCTGTTTCTGTTTAATGATGATGTCACATTTTGATGTCTCCCCTGATGCCTCCCTTGGAAAGCCAGTGGTTGAAAAGCTCGGGTGTTGAAATCATTCTGTGTATTTAGATGATCTGAACAATTTTATGCACTTCCTTTGTTACGTTTTGGTCCAAAAATGCTAGATGGTTATTTATTGTTGGCTATTGGAATTATAATTGAGAGAGGATATTATTAGCATGCTGATTGCTCATCCAACGGTTGAAAACCACAGTTCTCCAGGACTTGCCTTATTTTACTAGATTTATCACAGGACTGAGAATGTGGCAGCTTGGATACAATTTTCTAAGATTCTGACTTCCTGAAGGAAGAGGCTGGATCTGGCCTCTCCTCCAACCTCCTTAGTAGTTTCTCAGTGACACTAATTCTTTATTATGAGCCACTAAGGGCACAGATTGTCACCCACGCTCTTCACAGATCACTAGTGACATCACAGAAAAGAGAACACATGTATTACCAAGAATGTGGTACACCAAAAGAACTATTATTATTCTTTAGCATATGTAGTCTAGATTGACCCTAAAGTCCAAGGTTTCCATCAGGCAACTCAGGACAAGGTGTACGTGTACATTAATGTGACTCTAGAAAAGGTGTCTAGGGTGATGTTCATTTAGAAATATAAAATAGTGTGCATTTTGGTGACAAGTTGCCATTCTAAACTGACT
Organism: Eospalax fontanierii; assembly: GCA_035773235.1. NCBI lineage: Eukaryota > Metazoa > Chordata > Mammalia > Rodentia > Spalacidae > Eospalax > Eospalax fontanierii. The sequence continues at coordinate 29,043,066 of CM069545.1, read as the reverse complement.
TAATTTTCTAGCAGATAATTTTAAAGAAATGGTACCTATATTTTCAGCTTCATTTACAGAGCTTATTTTAGTATAATTTATGTTTCACTACTGTTTACTTCATATAGCCTCATCACAGGAAATGTGTAACAGAATCTCAGTGTTATAAAACAATGAGATCAGAAAGTATGTGATTCTGGAGACTGGCCTATTTTAGTAGACAAAGCTGAAAATGGGCAGGCAGGATCTTCAAAACAATTTCTCAAAATGCTGGTTATTGAATTTAAATACGCAGTGCTTAGACTCTGGCAGGTGGATGATAGTCATCATATTGACGGTCTATCTCTTCCAGGCCTTTCCATAGTTATGTCTCTTTCGGGGTTCAATGTCTGTGAGTGTGACCTGTGCCAGAAGGTCAACCATGAATGATAGTATCACCCTTAGGACTGTGATGTGAACTTTATTCTAACATACTGAGAGTAACTTAAAAGTAGGTGTGTGTGTATGTGTGTTAGGTGACTAACTGTCCATGTTTTTTAAGTGATTGAGGGGTTCTGGTGAGCATGGAACTTGAGTACTAATGTGGGTATGTGTAAGAGAACATCGGTTTTAATGCAGTTGAAGTTGAAGAGAATACATTTCTACATTTAACATGAGACTGGGTTATTACTTAGGATTTCAGACCACCTTTCACAAAATATTGTCCAGAACTGGTTTCCCTTCAGTGATATTTCAGGGTTGGTGTTTTCAACATGTTCCTTTAAACTTCCCAATGAGCTTCTATGCAGCCACATTTAAGAACCAAAAATCTAGAGTGGCCTTCCCATCCTCTAGCCATGATCAGATTTGCAGAGTTTAAATTTTCTATGCAAGGAACAGTCTATTCATCTTAGAAGTGTGCAGACTGAACTGCTAATGACTTGATCACCTTGGCGTGAGTGGTAAACAAGACTTCTTGCTGGTGTTTGACTCCAAGTTCATGCTTCTTTCCCTAACCTCATCATGCCTGACCAAATCCATGGTAATTTCCCTCATCATCAGACCACTGGGAGAGCGTATTGTGGCATTCAGCATTACAAACAAGGCAAAAAAATAAAAAAAACAATCCAAACCAAAACATTCATGCCTTTACATCAAAATGATCTACATTTAAATTAAATCTTTAAATGGCTTTAAATTTGTGGAATATGTTAATGTCTCAAAACTTTTTGACAGGCGATAGATTTATTAAGATATAGGATGAATGGCATAGAATTACAGTTCATAAGATGAAAGGGAGATTTCTTAGCTCATATCTATTTCACTTCAATTCCACTTCTTTCTCTGGATACAATGTTAATGGATATTTATTGCACATGCATCTCCACCCAGCTCTTCCTATACGTTCTCCCGCATCTTTAGAATATCTTGGCAATGCAACACTAAAGACTACCATTTTATAGGTAAAGAAATTATGCATTTACAATGTTAAGTTCAAATAGCTGTTAAGTACCAGAGATTAGATTTTAATTCACTTTTGTCTTGCTCTGAGATCTGTAATGGTTTTTGCATGACACAACATAGTATGGTAGTTAAGGGGTTGAGCTGTAAAGTCAAATACAATATAATGGCAAATACATTATAAATGCTGAGAAATTACTTCCTCGTCTCTAGAACGGGGAGGGTGATAACATGTTGCATGAAGCACTTGCACTTGACTTATTTAAACACTCATTAAGGTTAGCGTCTTTTATAAATACCCGAGGGGATAGAGACATAGTTCAGTCAGTAAAGTGCCTGTTACACGAACCTGAGGACCTGAGGCCAGATCCCCAGCACCCACAGAAAAAGCGTGGTGCCATGTGTTTGTAATGTTGGTGCTGAGGGCAGAGACAATGCGGTCCCTCAAGCTCACTGGCTAGCCTAATAGGGACACCTAGGCTCAGTGAGACATTTTGTCTTAAAAAATAAAGTGAACAGCAATAGAGTAAGACACCACTAATGTTGACTTATGGACTCTTTAGGCCTGTGCTACACATGCACATATGCACACATGCATGTCCACATAAACATGAACTTATACATACATTACACATATATATGTGCTACAGATACACACACACACACACACACACACACACGCACGCACGCACACTCACTCACAAATGCCTGAGATAGGCAGTCTTTAATTGGATGAGCACGCCTTTCTTTCCCAGCACCTTTCTGGACTAGAGCCTATGGAAAAGTAACATTGGCAATTTTGTGCCTTGGGCTGTGGACTCTGGAAGGAAGAAGGAAACAGCAGAAATTTATGTCTGCTGACTACATGTTGGAGAGTTGTCAGGATCCCAGAGAAGTTGGATTTTAATATGTAGAGGTAAATAAGAGCTAGAATATCTTTGAGTGTCAAAAATTGCTTACCTGGACTTATCGTATCATATGGATCCAATAATTGTACCTTATGTATTAAAGTAAAATAACTGTTTTTGGAAGAAATACAATCAGTTTCTTTTCTGTTTTAACAATGAAGAATTGGGGAAAGTGAGTGTGATGTAACTCGAGAAAGTGGAAACCATCATTAAGGAAAAGAGCTGACATTGATGGCAGCAGTCTGAAGGATTCATGTGGCTCCTAGTTGTGCCTGGAGCACCCTGTGGCAGCCTCGGTCATAACTCCAATCTAAGAAGACTCCGCAAAGCAGATTTTAGATATCTTACTGCAGGGTATGATCGATGAAAAGTTTTCTGATGGAATGTCAGCCTACCGAGTCTTATGCTCAAATCTAGGCTACTTTGGTCATCTTAAACAGTGTTCAACTTAAACGGTGTTCAGAGCCTTCAGCACATTCAGTATTTTAAAGCATATGTTTATAAAAATCCATTTGAAGGCAGTTTATGCAAATGGTGATCAAAAGTTTTAAATATAAGCCTTGATGAGAGTTGTAAATTATTCTACCACAGTTGCAAATCAAATGTATAATATTTATCAGCAAACACTTTAATAAGCAGTTGTAAGACCACAGAGTGTATGAGATTGAATGAAATACAATGATCCCAATAAATGAGTCGTCAAGGATTATGTGTTTTTATCTAGGAACTTTGCTCAACTAAAAATTAAAAGATAAATATCACAGAATTCCTGTCTCACCCTCACAGCTTAACTTAGCATTACATGATAAGATATTCTATCAGATTCTATTCTTCCCTTGTTTTAGAATGAGGATTGGACATTTATTATTAATTTATTAAGTGTATATTTGTGTTCCACTGCTGTATTAGAAGCACAGTTTAAGGACTAGAGGAACTTGGCAAACAAAGTAGGCAAACATTACTGTTCTCCTGGCATTTGTCTTCTAGTGTAGGGGAAGCACTAAACAAAGTATTCAGAGACTTACAAGTGCAAAGAGTAAAAGAAAATAGGAAAGAAATGAACTTAAGAAGTGCTTGGGAAGGCTGGATAGGTTAATGACTGCTGAATTTTGGAAATGAATCAGGAAAGCCTAACTGAGCAGATATGATGCAAAGACCCCGTGATGGTTTGATTGAGAATATTCCCTACAGACTCCAAGTATTTGAACACTTGGTTCCCAGGTGATAGCACTGTTTGGGGAGGAACATAGAACCTTTAGGAGGCGTGGCCATACTGGAGGAAACCTGTCACTGGATGGAGGGCTTTTGAGAGCGCATATATATATCTCCTTGTCCATTTCCATTTTGTCTCTGCTTCCTGTGCATGTTTGAAGATGTAAGTGCTTAGCTTTGGCTCCTACTTCTCCACCATGATGGACTCCTACCCTCTGGAACAGTAAACCCAATAAATACTTCCTTCTGTAAATTGCCTTGCTCATGATATTTTATTACATCAGCAAAAAAGTAACTAGTACAGACTCAGAGGAAGTGAAGGAGCTAGGCATGTGGACTTCTGGGGAAAGTAGCTTCAGTTATCCGGCAAGGTTGCTGAAAAAGCTGCAGGCTGATATATGCCTGCTATATTGCAATGAGGCTGGTTCTGGTGGCAGTGATAGAAAAGAACATAGATGGGGCCACAGAGGTGTTTCCTGGTCATTCTAAGAACCTTAGCCTTTTCTGAGGACTGTCTAAAGCAACTCGAGGGTTTTGAGGTCAGGAATCCTTGAGCAGTTCTACTGGAAGGCCCACAATAAACAGAAAAGTTCAGTGATGAAAAGAGCTAACATCTTTGTATGGCACCATGCTGAGTGCTTTATAGGACATGATGTGATGTAAATTTTTAAAAGAGGATCCTGGTTTTCATTATAAAACAGACCAAGATGAGAGTAGTCAATTGCTGCTGCTCTCCCAATGAAAATTGGATAAATTAGTAGTAGAGTTGGTGAGGACTGATGGACTCAGGGTCTGTTTTGAAGACAGGACTCAGATGACTTGATGATATGTTGGATATGGGCTGCAAGAAAAACAAATGAGGAGGATGCTTTCCAGCCCTTGTCCTGAGGACCTGTAAAGATGAGGTTTGTGTGCACTGAGATGAGATGCTTTGGAAAGACTAGGCTGGAGTGGAGATTAGGGATTGGACTTTAGACATGATGGTGGCAGGGACACTGTTGTCATCCAACTTGTTTTATGATCTTCTTTTCCATGCTTTCTAGCCTCCTCTATATGGACCAGGCCGTATAACATGTTCTAGTCTGAAATGCAAGGGGGTCAGAAGTGATGTGGATATCATTTCCAGACCGGAACTGTGAGACACCACTGTACAATGGTTTGGTTCTCCTGTTCCCCTAGGGTAGTGAATGAGGAAGAATCTGGATTGCTGAAGCACTGAATGAGGGAAAGAGTCTTGAGAAACTAATAGGAACTTGTGAAATTCTACCTTCTGGTAGCCATTGAGGAAAACTATTGGTGAGTCAGATATCACCATTTGGAACTCAAGAGGATAGACTATATGTATAAATTTGGGGGACTTTAGGGTATCATTGACATTTAGAGAAAGGAAATTGGTTGGAAATTCCAAAAGAGTTAAGCCCATAAATAAAAACATTTCTAAAAGAATTAAGCCTTGGGATAACTCAAAATTTAAGGATCAAGGAGATGACCGGCTATATGAGGTAACTACTTGATCCCACTTCCCCCAAACTCATAAGCACTGAATTATCCCATGAACCTTTTTTCCTACATACAGCCAGTTCTTGTCTTCCTTCCAAAATTTCCAACTGTTGCATGTGTAGATTCTGGTTACTGGGTTCACCAATAAAATGGAGTAGAAGTGGCCAGCATATATTTATTTATAGGTACTGATACATCGCATTTGAGATTTTTATCAAAGTATTCCAAACCATAAAATAGTAGAAATATTTCTCAGTCAGTCAGAAATTAACATTTTCTCATTACTGTGTTTGTAGATATGGTTTATAGGCATTCTGTCTCAGTAAAGCATTGATCTTCACCAGAAGGTGTTTCATTCTAGCATTAGAAATTAGTGGTGGGGTGGTGGTAGAGGGACTGTCCTGTGCACTGTATGATACTGTGCAGCATCTCTGATATCTACCCACTAGATGTCAGTAGTTTCCCCTTCCTTTTTTGATGACAATCAAAAAATTCTTGACACATTACCAAATGACTTTTGCAAAGTGAGGGGGCATTGAGGACCCTGATATACTATTTTAGCTTTCAGGAAGTTTCTTATTCATAAACTTTAATACATTCTGCAAAGTATTTGAGGTAGTTTACCTGAACTTTTAATATAATATTTTGTAAAATATCATTGAGAGTCCTGGGATGGCAAGATGAAGACATGGAACAAAGTCCGAAGTATTATCCTGTCAGCAGGATAAGTCTGTTCAAGAGAAGATTAGAGATGAAACCAAGTCACACCTTCAGAGGCTCTCCAAGTGATGGGATGAATTTTCTCAGATGTAAGAAATCCTGGCTTGAGGAACATAAACAAAAGAATATATCTCTTATATACAGAACAGAAGGGGTTATAAGTTCTGTTTAGGAGCCCAGAGTGGATTAGAATTTCTGAATTGGAGGTCTGGGGGCATGAGGATGTGAAGAGTGGGAAACACAGTTGGGAAGTGCTGAGACTAGACAGAAAAGAGTTTAGAGGCAAGCTGAAATGTAGTCATATACCTGGATGGCCAGCATGATGCTCATTATTGTGTTACATTCAGAGATATGTTAGAGGATGTAGCCTTCTAGTCTAAACTTCTTTGAATACAATGGAAAGTGCCATGTTCACTTTTGATCAAGTAATAACACATTTAAAACAGTATTTCAAAAAAAAAATAACCTTTTTTTTTTATTAATGGGAACTGGAAAGTCTTCATTCTAGGAAATGATTCCAGGAGTAAATGTAGTCTAAGAAAATATGAAAGGAATGTGGTTAAATCTCAAACACCATCATATTTATGAAGAGTGGAGAGACAACTTAGGGGGTTTTGAAGAATTTTCTGCATGAACTACAGGACCTGAACTTGGGTTTGTTAAACTATTTGTAAAAGACAAGGTTTTACATATTATTTTTAATAGTACCTATATATTTTTAATAATGGAATCTCTGTGTGATCCACTCAGTTGTACTGAAATGTGAAGACAGGCACAGATAATTTAACATGCAAAGTTGTGTTGTAATAAAACTTTATATATATAAAAAAAGGTGACAGACCTTGCTCTGTTAGTCTGTGACTGAAACTAGTAATGTTACAGAGAAGAAAGACAGAGGGGATGAGACCAATAGATATAACTAAAAGAGGAAACTTTGCTGAACTTAGAAACAAACTGGACAGGATTAATAGGAAGAAAGGAAGGTGTTAGAAATGAACAAGGAAAAGGGTTATTGTGGCATTACAGGTTTCAGAGAGAGAGAGAGAAATGATTGAATGTAGGGTTTTCTAGAACATGTCAAAATATTATTTGATGAAGCCCTGTTGGGCCATGGAAGAGATGCTTAGGATGTCCGTAGGGGAAGAGCAGTATTTTCTTTCAAGGATGTTTCCAAGAGGAAACAGTGCCTAAGAAAGAGACAGAAGAATGAGGCTAAACTTAGGAGATGACTGTGTTTGTGAGGAGGATGAATTGGGAGGAACTGAGAAGTGAAAGATAGGGAAGCAAGGACATCAGTGGGTCAATCCTTTCCAGTGACATGGACCAAGATAACTTTCTGGAGGATGGATTACCGTTGTGTGAGGTTTCAGTAGGTCAAGCAGAGAGACAGAGAAAGAAGGCACTCCACTCGTTGATTAAAAGGTTATAGGGACTTCATGCACTTCAAAATGAAGTTTCATGAGAATTAGATAAAGGCACAGGGAAGGCGATAAGGAAATAAGAGGGCGCTTACAAGCTTAAATAGAGGTAAGACTGATATAGGGGATTCCTGTGCGTGGTTAACAAGGCCTGAGAAAGGATCAGTCCACCGCTAATATGCTCAGGTTGTTGTCCAAGGGACAATGGGACTTGATGAAGAACAAAAAGATGATAACTTGATGGTAAAGGGCTCTCACTCTCTGACTCTTGGAATGTTAAACAACATATCCTTCAGAATTCCAAGGTGCTTTCCCCATATGACACTAGGTTTTTCATGAATACCGAAGCCAGTTACATCTATTCATGCAAGGGTGAGGCATACATGGGAGCCGGGTAGGATCAAGGGCTTAAGTAGTGGAAAGATTTGCAATTGCCATTGTTTAAAAAAAGCCAGGTGATCTGAAACCCAGTTCATGAATAATTGAGGTGTTTTCAGTTTCCTTTTAACAAGATGTATGTCATTAACTAGGATTTAAGACTGTGGCTGTGTGTTGGCATTGAAGGTTTACATATTGACTGAAGAAAAGAGAAACTAACCCCTGGATAATGAAAATGCCTCTTATCTGAAGGATCTGCCTGTGTGATATTCTTCGGATATCAACATCAATGGCAAAATACCTTCCTTTTACAGAATTGATAATAGCATGAGGCTGAAGTTAACATAGATGTAAAAAGTGCTTGTCTTCAAGTTGTCAAAACTGATTCTCTGTTCAGACTTCTTCAGGATGCAGAAAACCCTTGTAAGGGTTAATCTGTTGAAAAGCTCATGTTAACTCTCTTGGCAAGAGCTAGGATAGCAAAGTGAGCAAAGTGGAAGAAGAGTGTAAAATAAAACAAAACAATCTGGAGTTTTAAATGAGAGCGAACATCAACTTCTTACCCTGCTTGGTTTTTTATTAGTTAACTCCAGCCTGTAGTGGACACACATGGACAGTCACGTACACCTAGGGTCTGAGCCCCAGATGCCTACCCACTCTGACATCTATGTCATGTGTACTGTGCAGTGCCACAGGCTTTCTCAGTGTATGAACAAATACATGCATAAAACATGCAAATACATATCAGCCCATTCATGTAGCACAATAAAATTTGATTAAGAATACATTCTTATTGTTTCCTGGATTCAAGTCCAGGAGGCTACCTTGCTAGTGTATGTGTGTGGGGGGAGCAGAATTTGAACTCAGAACATTTGGTTCCAGAGATGGTAGTCTTACCTGCTAGGCAAATTCACTTGAAAAATGCCTTTTTTTATTTCTTATTCTCCAATCCTGACTATGCTATCAACAAAAAGTCCGATACGTTTTGAATTTTTATATATAAGAAAGAAAATATTGGATCTGTCCATTTTTTCCCTATTATGATTTTCTTTAATTCATGGACTTGTTGTATAGGGAAAAAAAAACCCCGTGAGAATGGTTAACTGAGAACAATGCAGGAGAGATCATGTTTATTTTTTTAATCCACTCATTAAATTAAAAGACAGCGATAGACTGTGCAGTCTATAGTGGTCTTCTTACAAGAGGAAAGGTTTAGAAGTACCCTCATAGTTATCTTGCATTGAATTTCTTGCCCAGTTTATCTTCTTTTCATCTTGCCACACTTAATGTGAGGGCCAGAGGACTTGTTGCATAGGCCAAAAGGATAGATTACACTGTCTGAATTCTTTATTTTATAGAGCAAATTTAGAGACTAAGAGAGTCTAGCCTGCTCTCGTAGCAAGAACAACAAGGCTTCTTGTTAGACTTCACAATTTGTGCTACAATTTGAAAGTATATTTTGCTTGAAGTTCCTAACATTTGGAAATTAAAATCAAACCCCTGAAAAGCACATAGAACTATTGCTTAATGTAAGGGTTAATTAAATAACTGCATTTAACATTTAGAAATTAAAATCAGCTCCCTGAAGAACACATGGAGCTGTTGCTTTATGTAAATGCTGATTAAATAATTGCATTAGAACCTCTGCTTAAGTTGGTAGGTCAGGATCATTTTAAAACACTCAAAAAGGTGTGAAACACTCTACTTTATGTGTTTGTTTTTCTCCTAGTTATTATTTACTGCTCAATCAGCATTAGCGGTAGAAAAATAATTTGGCTGCTAAGTTACTCTAGTATAGAATTTCAAAGGACCTTATTAGAGAGAGATGTAATTTCATCCTCTAGGCCTTTTATATAACCAGAGTGCATATTTGGGTTACTTCATTTTGACCCGGAATTAAATAATGGATTTAAGCTGTGAACAGGAAGTTAAAATATTTACTCAACGAAGATTTAAAAGGTAGTGTGGTTGTTTTTCACATTGCTAAGGACGCCTTTATGCTTCATAGTGTTATGTTTGTTGGCTCATTCTAATTTGAATAACTCCAACAATTCTGTTCTATAAGTTTATTTTAAAAATCTTGCAAAACCTATGCATTTGATAACTAATGCATATAATTGACTTAAAAAAGAATAGCTATGTAAAATGTATATATATATATATATATATATATATATATACATATGTGTGTGTGTTTGCTTATTGATTAACTATATATGGCTGTAGTTTAGATGTGGTATTCACTAGAGAAGCTGTAGAATAGATGTCATAACAATGCTTCAAGTATTAATATCAAAGAAAGTAAGAATGAAGACCAGAATGAGAAATCATTACAGCCTCGGGTGCTCCTGGAGGTTCACGCTTCCTTCCACCAGGCTCTTCCACAGGCGGTCAGCTATGCTCCCGCACCCAGTGCTGACTGCTTTCGTTTTCTTCAGTGCTCTGTGATTGGCATATTATTCACACTGATTCTTGTCTGGGGTGATTATTTCTATCTTCCCTATGAGACTGTGAACGTCTTATTTTCTTTCCATGAAGTAAAGTTTTCATTGGCCAGGGTCCCAGCTAGCCTGATTTTGTTTCCCCTCCTTTGTTTGCATTTATGTCTTAGATTTTCAGTTATTCAGAGTTAAAATACTTGTAAATCAGCCTAGAAAAAGCAATTCTGTGAGTGACAGACTTTATGAAGAATCACACGAGGTGTTCCAGTGTTGGTGCTAAGTTGTTACGGAGGCTAACAAGACTTTCTGGAGTGCTCATCTGCTGGATGTTGATATTAGCCACGGTTTTGCTCTCCAAGGTTTCCGGTACCTGCAATTCAACCATGCTCCAAAATTATTAAATGGAAAGTTCCAGACATAAACAGTTTATAAGTTTTAAATTGGGCACCCTTCTAAATAGAGAGACGAAGTCTTATGTCCTCCCACTCTGTTCTCCTGGGACATGATCCATCCCTCTGTCTAGCAAATCCAGGCTGTGTTTAGTACCTGCTCTTTAACTTCCTAGTAGCAGTTTCTGCTGTCTCTGTTACTAGATTGACTGTTGGGGAATGGGGTTTGGATTTCGTAGTGCTCGTGTTCAAACAACCAGGAGAAAACAGCCTCACATTATGTCATAAGCCCTGTCTTTCACGTCACTTTATCTCCTAACGGATATATCATGTCATCGACTTATCATCACAAAAGAATGCTCAGTATAGTAAAATAAGTTTTGATTTTGGTCGTGGTTTTGATTTTGAGACAGGGTCTTCCTGTGTTGCCCAGGTTGGCCTGGAACTGCTGGTCTCATAATATTCTTTTACTTTGGCCTTTTAAATAGATTGGATTACAGGCATGTGCTTTTACACCTGGCTCAATAAAAATTGTTTAAGTGAACCTTCTACAAACAACTTTATTATAAAGTGATTTCATAAATACCTATTTAATTATTATTTATTCTTATTTCCTATTGTGCCCAGTTTATGAATTAAGCTATCAAAATTATGCAAGTAGAGTGGGAAGCTTAATATATGTAACTTTTGATGTTCTACCTATAATTTTAGTTATTTCATGAGAAATGGAAGGGCCTCCATATCAATAAGGTGGGATGGCAGTGGGACTTTTGTAGGTGGGAGTTCCTATAATGGTATTTCTCTGTCTTTGGGTGCTTCAGACATGTTCCCCAGTATGTAGATTACTCTTAAAAATGGCATAAGAAATCATTAGGGATAATTTCTGATTATGTATGCTTATTTTAGAGTGTTTGATCAATTTACTAATTTTAATCTAAAGGGATTAACTTATGCTCTAAATGTTCTCAGTACGTTTTAATAGTTTCATCTAGACTGATTTCATCCCTTAGTTTATTTGATTGTTTCCTATTCAGTCATTAGAATTGTACATTGAGTATTTTCATTCTTAAGAGCTTACTATCAAATAGCTTAAGCATTGAGGATTATTAATTGAAGGCTTTTGTGTCATGAACATGAATTTACTATTCATGTTAAGATCTTAAACTGTTGATTGCTTTTCTGTTAGTGTCTATTTGATTGAATATATCAACCTTTATTTAAGAAATTGAGAAAACTGTACTCGCCAGAGCTAGTCTATCTGTCTTTGGGAATTGATTAACAAATGGAAAATTTTGTGTTAACTTTTGTCTAGACATTAAAGCACCCTTGAACAATAACTTTGGAGCCCAGTATCTAGATATAAATGAACTCCCCCCTCAAAATGTAACTTCAAACCTTTGGCAAAACTGTTGTATTGTTAAGTCCGAAGACACAGCAGAGACAGCTCTGCCCAGATCTCATTGCATAGATGTGGTTAGGTTGAACAAGGACCAATGTGAGTAGCGAAGCAGAGGAAAGAGCTAGAAACGCACTGCTTCATGTTACAGCTCATGGAAATCACTGCTCAGCACCCACTCATTGGCCCCTGAGGTCTCTGTGTTGAATTACATTTCTGGGTCTTTTTATCTGACTACCCAAATTGTGTATTTCTCTTCCAAATGTTCTGAATTTCTCTTGCTTACTTTTCAAAAGTTCAGACCTGTGTTTGTCATGACTTCATCATGTAACCCTTGTCTCCAGTGTAGGCCATTTTATCTAAAAATCCATGAAAAAGTACCTGCTTTTTCCTGCTGTATGTCATCTTCAAGCACGATTTGCTTTCTTATATAATTGATACATAAGTATGGGAATTTACTTAGTAGAGTATATTTAATGTGTATGTTGACCTGCATTAGATGAATTTACTTTCTATATTTTATATGCAGACGTATTTGGAATAAGGAACATTTTTTTTTTCTGTTTAGCCTCTCAGATGCTAGATGAATTAACAGTAAAGCTATCACATGAAACACAAAGAGAAGGCAACAATGCAGTTTATGAGGGACATTGTTTGGGACTGGAAAACTGCTAAAGTTCCTCTTAGTCCTCAGTTACCGCATCACTTCTCCTCATCACCTTGACTGCTCTGAGTGTCTTTCCTCATATCACCTTTATCCTGGTCTTCTCAACGGGTCATGAGGAAGGCATGCCTTACAAAACCTGAAGTCTGTAACTATTACTCCTCTAGCATATGGGCTCTGACATCACCATCATTGTCATCTCCATTCTGTGGACTATAAAGGTCATGTCTCCCTGTTAAACTCATCATAGGCGGGCTTTTCACAGGATCACCCTCACAATAAAATTATATGAACTCAAAATAAACACCTGGGACACATGCTATGTTTACTGAATGATAATAAATAAAAAACATACTCTTGCTCACATATCCTCTATATTTTTATTCAACATTGCAATAAATTGCCTACAAGTGAAAAAAGATCAATCCTGTCATTTAAAAATAACTATTTAACATTTTACTCTTTAGATGTTTTAATGTTTTTTTCTAAATTACCTAGAATATTGTATTTTCTTTGGTGTCATCAGACTCTCAAAAACGCTGTCATTTATCCTTACTCAATGCAAAGTGATAGTCTAAATGCATTTGAGTGCTTCTGATGGCTTCAGAGTTAATATTTTTGAATTCTTATATTCTGTGGATAGGAGGCTTGTTTATGACCAATAGTTTTTTTAACCAATGCATAATTAATGTTTCAAAGAGTATCTGAATTTCAAAAGAATTCTTTAACTGATCAGTTCTATAATTCTGTCCTTCATTTGATTACTTGAACAAGTGCTCTCCCAGTGTGGTGTTGAGTGGAATAGCTAGTTAATGCCAGGACTGTGAACTGACATAGAAAAAAATATATTCAAAGCAGTACTCAAAGAATATCATTGAGTCTTTGGGAAACAACTTCTTGTTCGTGTATCATTGAGATGGGCTTGAAATAATGCCTGCTTTTGTTCAGACACTCCAAGAGTGGGGTATATAGTCCAGAGGTGTCTTAAAGAATCTATTATTTATTGTACACCTACTGAGTATAAACTATAATGATTTATTTATGGTGTATATTTTCCTATATACCATATGTATATATGTGTAGATATATGTAATTTTTACCCTTATAAAATTACAATTATATAGAGATTTTTGCATTTTATTTTTATTTCCTCATGTTCCTTTTTAAAATCTAGTATTTTTGACAATTTAGTGCACGCTTATAGGGTATTGTGATCAAATTCACTCTTCGTTACCAACTTACATCTTTTTCCCACACCTGTAGACCTCTTCTTCTTCTAAAGCATTCCTGTTCCTGCTTTCAAGTCTTATGTAGGTCTCACTCATAGCCACTATGTTCATTATTAAATCAGCCACATCATGTCCAGAAGATGGTTTCACAGCACTCCTCCCCATTTCCTGCTCTTACAATTTTCCACCCCCTGTTTTGTGATGTTCCCTAGGCCTTGGAGGGAGTGATATAGATATTCCTTTCAGGAATGAACACTCAGCCGTCACTTGTTTAAAAGATGAGACAATAGAGACGACAGATTTCCAGCTTTGTCCGATTCCAGGTTTTTACTCAGCTAAGATCTATTGATGAATTTGCTAAACAAGAATTAATGAATCTTTTTCCAGTGTGCCTGTCATCAATACAGGTATTGAGTGCTATGGGGGAAGAGCACCTCATATAGCAAGAAGGTCGCAGGAGGGATGACATGAAGGGTGTTTGTTCTGTATTTCTATAGCTTGGTGACCAGGGAAAATTCTTTCTAACAAGCTGACATTGAGCAGACTTAGGAATATATTTATAGATCATCTAAACCAAAAAGAATAAGATGTACAGTTTTCCAAAAGTGAGAAGAGAAATAAAGACTATTTCTGAGAAGTGATGTGAGACCAGAGAGGTAAGCCAGAACTTACATGCTTCACCTCTGAGGGAGATGTGATGTCATGAGCAGGTGCTATCTGCTTCCTGATGCTGTGTGGCTCAGTGATTTAGATGTAGCATAGACTGTAGAGAAGATTTCAGAAGACCAGCCAGAGGGCTGTCGCAGTAGTTCAGGCATGAGTTGGTAGTGCAGGATTTTAGATCTACTTCAAAAGCAGAGGCAACAAGCTAAGGTGTCGGACTGGATGTCAATGTGAGAAAAAAGTAAGGTCAATGTGTATGTGTATCTAGAATATTGTAAATCTTTACTCTGGGCACCACACTGAGAAGCCATTCAGGAAGGAAGAACAGAAAGAATATCAAGAGTTTCAGTTTTGTTTAATGTGAGTAGATATTTTCTCTTGCTCTGTAGAATGTTTCTTACCACGTGGATTGTCCTTCCTTCTTTTTCATTTATTATTTCCCAAGTATCTATTTATGCTCGTAAACATAGCTTTACTAGCTGTGTTGTTCAAAGCTTCTGTATTTCTGATCTTCAGTCTCAACCTATAAATATTTGTCTTGCAGTTACTGAATCTGTTAATTAGCAAGATGGCCACGTGGGATATTCACAATTAAAATGGGCTACTAGGAGGACTGCACACTCAGTGAGAGCTTAGAAAAAGCTCTTACTGTGACTGCATATTTTTTGAACTAGCTAACTAGTCCCAATCTTATATATAATATGTAGTTTTACTAAGGGCACACATATCTAGACTTGTTATTCTCTCTGGTGAGTGAGTACTTTTTATATCTAATAATATCTAATAATAAACTTTACCAAAAGTTTTTGGCTTCGAGGTCTATTTTGATTTTTATTAGCCCAGCTACAAACATCATTTTAGGGAGTTAACATCTATGTTTTTGCTTTTGAGATCATGTTTTGAACTTTATTTGTAGGAATCTCATGAAGCTTGGGTTTAAATGTGTTCTTCCAGGGGGAATTCAAATTCACTAAGCCAGATGCCTGGAAACCATACTATTTGATTTAGGATTTTGGGGGCTATACATGTAGCATGACTTTTGATACTGAACTGAGTGACTGTGAGCTTGTGGTTAGGGATTCTTTAGAAAGTGTGTGCTTCTTTTCCTTTTCCATTGGAGTCAAGATCAAGCCAGGCTTGCATCCTCATTGCCCTACTCTAGATGAAGGTTTTTTCATCTATTTCATTGTGGAGTATGTACCCCTTCAGGATCCCATCTGAATGAGAATGTTCCAGGTATAAATATCTTGACAAGTCTGGACTGTCTGTTTCACCTCATTAAATCCAAAATTGAAGTTTGCCAAAGACTAACTCTGGGACAGCCTCAGCACAGGCTCAGCAGCCTTGCAGGATTCTGTCTTTTCTTCCTGGTCCTCTGAGGTAGCCCCTTCCTTTCCTGTACTACCCATAGTTCGAAATGCATTAAATTTTTATATTAATTTTTACATCTGTTACCCCAGGAAGGGTTTCTATGAGCATCTAGTTCACGGTAGATTTTGCTACCATGCAAGTTTGCTAGACAGGCATGATAGTTGATCAGTACTCAGCTCTACACTGCATGGTCACCATGTGTCTGGGATGTATTCCTTTGGGTCATACAGAGCATCTCTTTACAAACTTCCACTGAGTGGTGTCCTTATTCACTAAAGACCACTCCCCAAATTAGCTGTGACACTGGAGGATGCAGGAAACTGAATTCCAAATTCTACTGTCACTTCTCTGTTCTCTAGCTATGATTATTTTTCTGGAAAGAAAAGTTTTCCTCTTTAGGATCTCTTTACATCTTTTTTTCCTCACATTGTGGTCCCTGGATTATTTTAAATTCAGGATGTTCTAATCCTTTCTGTGGTGGTGGTTTTGCTATTCATTCAAATTGCTGTCATTTGTTAAGTGGGAGTCTCCTGCTCAACTTAACGCTTTGGAGATGTGACATTTAAGCCTTCACTCTGGGTACAGTAAGAGGTACTAGTTTTGGCTTATGTTTTCTTTGCTCTAGATCTGGAGTCAGTCATTTTTCCCATGATGCCCTGCTTCTTTTGATGCTGTACACCATGATCAACTTCTAGATGTATGCAGTGCAGCCAATGCTGTTGCACGTGGCTTTTCAATGGAAAAAGCTTTATAAAGCTATTTTTTTCAGAGAATTATATGTTGATAGATATTTTTAACAAATAGAGTTCATTTGTGCTAACAAAAATCAATGTCAGAAATAACAGCATATTGGTTGTAGTCTTTTTGGTACACTGGCAGTTTGACTTTGGATAGTTTAACTATTTAACTTCAGTACCTTTCTTAGTTTACAAATCTTCAGAGTCAGAATAAATGTTCAAAGTAAATGTGTATATTGGCACACATACCACCACCACCACCACCACCACCACCAGTCCCTACCCCAGAGCTCAGAGCTTGTACTATTTAATTATTCCCTATTAAGAAAAGTTAAATTTGACCTATGGAAATTGCTACTGTTTGATCACTTTTGACTTACAAAAATGAAGATCCCATGTGGTTCAACCTAACAAAGTACAGCTGCCTTCTCACACTGAATCTCTGCCAGTGACCATCAGGGCCGTATGCTCTGCAGTGAGCATGTGGGCATAGTAGGGTCCTGGACCAGTGGAAGGAGAGAGGGAAAGGACAGAGCTTCAAGCCAGACTTTGCAGCAGTGCTTAGTGCTTGCTGGGGGTCGGGGTGGCATGAAGCAGGCCACTTCTTAGGGCATCAGACACCAGGTAGGGCAAGAGACAAATTCTGGCACTACCATGAACGAAGAATGGGATTTTAGATCAGAGAGCAGGAATTAAGAAAGAACCTCAGAAGAGAAATTCATCTGGTAAATTAGAGAAACAAATCACACGTACACTTTGATATGGAACTTTACTGAAGAAAAAAAGTTCAGATAATTCTGAACCAGTTTCTGCAACAGGGGGGAGTTGACAAATACAGTGCTTTTAGGTGGGGGGAGGTAATACTTTTCTTTAAAAATTTTTTTTTCATCCGTCTTTCTCATGTGACAAATGTACAATCCCATCACATTATTCTTATATTTTGCTTATTATGTTTTGATTTGTTTTTTTGACAGGGTCTCCTTTGCTCCAGCCTGCCTTGAACTGATTATGTAGACCAGGCTGACCTCGATCTCACAGAGATCTGTCTGCCTCTGCCTCTTCAGTGCTGGGATTTTAAAGGCTTGCGCCACCACACCCAGCAATTCATTACATTATTTTTGAATAGCTGAAATGATACCACTAAACACTGGCAATCTAGCATATATATGGTTATCTCACAAATAGAAATTTATGACTTGATTATTTTGGCATTTCAATCTGTCTGTGATTCTGTCATTGCCTATTGAAAATGTTAATGCAGTAAAAATACTGTAGTGTGAACACAGTTTTGTAGCTGAAGATTGCTGATTTTCCTTTAAGAATTCTTTTTTTTTACTAGCTGATATTTAGTTTGTCTCTATATTAATCACAAATATTGGTACCCGATATATTGCAGCTTGATTTCTTTTAGCATTGCTGCCTTCTGATGCTAGTGCAGTCAACTTCAGAAGTTCTATGACAGATGGACGAGCCAGAACAGTGGGATATTCAGATTGCTTTCTCACGAGGTAATCTTTCAAAGCTTTTAATGAGCATGGTAGGTGATTTTTCACAGCTGTTCTCTTTGCCTTCTCTGTTCTGTATGCTTTAAAAGTACAGGCACAAATTGTATGAATTCTGAGAAATACCTTGCTGATGGCCAACTCCATCCAGGCCTTGATTTTTCATCTCATGTGTCTAATGTTTTCTCATACACATGTTTATCATAAGACCATATATTCATGTGAATCAGGATGATACATACAATGTGTATCTTGTTTAAGCTCTATCTGAAGGTTTTGGGAACATGTGTACTTATTCTAATCATAACCTATTATAGTGAGAAACTTTTAGCTATGCCAACTATTAATTTTAAAACATCCTTTATAGAGAATTTTCTTAGGGAAACACGATTGCATGTTTATCTTTTCAACATTAACTATTATATTAATGAGATAGGATGAAAACTTCTATTATAGATATCTTTGGCTGGCAAGCTTCTTTCTGTGGGTACATTCTAAATTTCTTTCTGTAGGTACATTCCTTGATGTCCTAGTATGACTTCTGAGAATATCAGGATGCTAATGGGTCCTTTCATGCCATTTTGGTCGAAAGTGTATGAGTCTGCATGTGTGTGCATTTTTGTGTGACAGAAGTGAATAAAAATAGTTATATACATGGTGCTTTAACATTTACAGATTATCAGACACCGAGTTAATATACCCATTATTTATTTTAATGTTCACATACTCATGTGAAATACTTGCTTTTGTCTCTCACAATAGAGGAAAACTTGAATGTAGAGATTTTTAGTAGTTGGTGGAAGTGGGCTGAGGTCTATCTTCAGAACCTGTTTGTTTTGCTTTTGATTCGTTTCATTGGTTATCACTGATATATTCATTCATCCAACAAGGTTTCACTTTGGATGAAAAGTATGTTGGAAGAATATGCCATTCCCTTCTAGGAAGGAGCTCTTGAGTTCTTCATTGAGCTCTGAGTACAGGAGAGAAAGCATCAGGTTGAGTCCTTGGAGGGCAGAGGTTTAATCGTTGGCCTAGAAAGGGAGGAAATGAAGATGTTCTAGTTTGCCATCAGTTGCTGTGACAAAACACTCTGACTAATGTCAGCTTGGGGAAGAAAGGGTTTATTTGTCTTACACCTTCTAGGTCACAATTCATCACTGAGGGAGCCCAAGGTAGGAACTCAGGGCAGAAACCTAGAGGTAGGAGCTGACGCACAGGCTGAGGAGGAGTCCTGCTTACTGGCTTGCTCCTCTAGCCTTTGCTCAACCTGCTTTCTTATGTAATACAGACAACCACCTGCCTGGGGTGGCACCATTCACAGTGGATTGGGCCCTCCCACATCATTCAACAGTCAAGAAAATACCCCACAGCCATGGCCACCAGCCAGTTCAATGGTGGAAATTCCCCAATTAAGGCTCCCTCAACACAGGTGTGTCAAGTTGACACTAAAGTTATCTAGAACAGAGGACAGTGTTTGCAGAAATAGTGATTTTGTAGATGACTCAAGCCAGATTTTGAAAAGACTTGAATGCCTGGTGAAGAAGGACTTTTGTCTTTTACAGTATGAACAGGGAGATTCCATTAAATGAGGTTGTATGGTTACGGCATTAGATATGCTGTTTTTAACCAAAAATTTTCAAAAAATGGTGTTCAAATTTTGTTGGAGAGGAGAGTCTCCTGTTAGGAAGACTGGACATAAAGCTGTCTTAACTTCTTGATCAAAGCCCTCATAGGGACAGAGAGAGATATTGGTTTAAGTGCATGTGTTTCAATTTAATACTAAAAGTATAGTGCATTCAGTTTGGTCGTTTGTGTATTCCTGTGCACAAGAAATGATTTGTAATGGCATAGTCATTAAATAGCTGTTTTACAATTGAATGAGTTTAGAACTTACTCAGCCAAAACTTTTGTTAGCCTAGGAACAAACTGTTGACAGCTAATAGCCTGTTATGTGTTTTTCAGTGTTTTCCATCCAGCCATTAGCTTCTACCACAAAGTCGAGACTTTATAGATATAACATGATATGCATACATATATGCTTACATTACAACTTTCTATTAATCTGTTTATGTTATTACAAACACCTAGGTGGTATAACAATTTTAAATTAGAATCCTAAATCTTCACAAATAGAATAACATTGATATCAGTTGATGAAATATGTATTAATGTTTATTTTTCAGATGTTCCACTAGATAATTGTGGTATTTATTCCATTTTAAAAGCAATTTGAATTTTTTAATGAACATTATAGGTGAGTTTAGTCTTTGAGTCATTTCTATTCCAGTCCCCCTTTGACTTGTCCCATGTCCCCATCACTCCTTCTCAATTTCAAAAGGGTCAAATCAGCATACAGAAGGAATGCCTACTTGAAGGACCAAGGTACATGAATAACCTTTAAAGGAATAGTGAATCTATCCATGCTTAAGATGTGTGTGTGTGTGTGTGTGTGTGTGTGTGTGTGTGCTGTATATATCTGCTCTACAGTGACCAAACATAACCACTTTTCTCTAGCAGTAGTAATGATCTTGTAAATTTCTGTCATACTTCTGGGTCCTTTTCTCTGTCATGTAGACCACGCATTCATATTATACAGTTATTCTCATAAATTACACAGACAGGGATGTTAGAACAGAGATGTTAAGTGAGAAGCCAAAAGTACCTAGGTAAGCGGCAGAGTGAGAACTCAGCAGATTGGCTCCAGAGCCCTCGTTCTTATGCAGAAGATGCACAAGGCAGTCACTGGAAGGTGATTATAGAAGGACCTTAGAGACCCAGCTCCTCAGTTTGCATGTGAAGGATCCGAGAAGTGGAAGAGTGTTCTGTAGTGACTGGTAGAGTCAGTATTGTAATGGTTGCCCTTCTTCATTACCCTGCATAGCCTTAATTTGATCAGCTGCATTTCCCAGTGAAAAGTATATTCCCTCAGGTGCAAAACAAACATTTCTTTTATTCTCTCCAAGTTTTTGAATAACTGAACATTTTAATGTAGAGATTTGTTAAAAACTGAATCCTTAATTGGACGCTCAGACTTGTATCACTTGTTTTATATTAAATTATCATATTCAGATTCTTAATTATTCTCTTACTATTTTCCTTTCAAAATACTTTCCGTTTTATCTTCCAAGTAGTGCAATATGGTGGCCATCACCACATTATATAATATTTAACATATCAACTGATATGACAGTCATATTTAAGCAGTTATTTCTACAAATAAAATAGAAGGGATAAAACATGCTTCATTTATAACCCACATGAATTTGTCATAAAAGAACTGAACTTGACAGGGATTCTCAGTAGAGACTTAAAGAATAAAATAAGTATCATGTGTAGTTAATCCTCACTTTGCAATCACTATAACAAAGAAGGGAATGATTTATGTATAAGGAATACATTTTTTATTTTTTTATAGTGGGGCATTTCTTGCACACACAGTAAGTGTTATAACCCAAACAAATATACAGTTGAGACATTGTGTTTAAATTCTCTTCTGTCATGTACTATATAAGCCAACAATAGTTTGAAATGTATTTAAGCCACCATCTGGGACAAAGCAAAAGCTGTTCCAGGATCCAGCACATGATGAATGTGAGCTGAGTTTCATTAGGAGCCTCCAGCACGTCTCTGCATCCTGAATCACTTCTTCCACGCTTGGAAAGAATTCCAACATCCGTCCTAGCTCCCTGAGGTTTTGAGTGTTTTTAATAGATCATGACATTTTTGCTGGCCGCACAAAGAACTAAACCAATGAAGTTAAACATTATTGTGTTCAGATTTCCTTTCCATCTAGAGATAAAGTTCAGGTCTGTGTCTTAAAAGCATCAGCAGAATGTTTCATTTGCTGAGCACATTCTTAGTGGGAGTCCATGGATGGAAAAGCACAGCCTCCATTTTGGAATTGACTTACCTTTATAAGAACTTTCTGTAAATACCACTGAGTTCTTTAGTCAAGTGCCCTTTAAGCACTGTGAGTCAGAGACAAACCAATATTTTGGACTATGGTACTAGGAAGATGCCTTAGTAGATAAAGGGATTGTCTCACAAACACGAGGACCTGAGTTTGATCTCTAGCACATATGTAAAAAGCTGTCCGTGCTGGCATGCATCTGTAATCTCAAAGCTGGGTACCTGGGGAGTAACAGACAGGGAAATCCCTGGGGCTTGCTGGACAGCCAGTGCAGCCTAAAAGGCTGGTCCCAGAAGCCAGTGAGAGATTGTCTCAAAAGTTAAGGTGGAATTCTCTTGAGAAATGACTCCCAAAGTTGACTTCTGGTACACCCACTCCCACCCACCTGCACTCATTTAAACAAGAAATCAGTACAGTCTTACGTCCTAATGTAGGTTGGTTTGGTTTCAGTGTCTGTTAGAGGATTTTTCTTTTAAAATGTGCTTCATGCACTCTCCTTACATAAGGACAATACAACCGCAGTAGTTAATAAGCTCTTACTATACACC
Source organism: Eospalax fontanierii (assembly GCA_035773235.1). Taxonomy (NCBI): domain Eukaryota; kingdom Metazoa; phylum Chordata; class Mammalia; order Rodentia; family Spalacidae; genus Eospalax; species Eospalax fontanierii. Next base: position 29,020,661 of record CM069545.1, on the reverse strand, counting down.
AGGCATGGTTCGAAGCACTTGATATAAATCATTCCATTCCTTTATAACAACAGTTATGAGGCAGGCACCCTTATAATTACCATTTTATCTGCTAGGAAATGGAGTATTGGAAGACTGAGCTTTGTTTTGTTCTGAGGTTGCATGGCTTGTGAACATTCTTAGCCATCACAAAAGTGAAAGCATTCTTTCTTTTAGCAGGTGATGAAACTAGGATCGAGGACGTGATGTAAGTCACTCAAAACATAAATGCAATAATCAGAGAAGAGAGAGTTGAAGCTAGGACTTTATATTCTAAATTCAATTCAATAATTTAAGACAGGCTGCCTTATTTTCAGTAATGTTAAATTGTATATATGAACTTCAGTGTATAATATTAAAACAAATGTAATATATAATTTTAAAGTATTTTCTCGAGTTTTATTTTAGACTTCTGTATTTAAATTGAATCCAAGAGGATCTAAGATTTTAATTATAGATATCATTCTTGTAGCTGATAAAATTTCTACCATTGGGCTAGAATACTATGTTTACTCATTAAAATAAAATATACCCAAAACAACATTATGATGCTATAATTGAAGAGAATTAAGTATGGATTTCCTCTCATAGTAATTATTTTAAGATATACTTTTGCTTGATTAAAACCTGCCTTTTATAGGCTATTAATCTTCATGGAAATTAAAAGTATTTAGACTGAGATTTAACAAAGATACTATGATTATTGGGGAAGAAAATAAATCTTTATATCGGGGTTTAAAGAGATGAGGTAGCGGTTCTGAAATGCACTGATTTTAATTGGACCAAAGCTTTGAAATTTATTAAAATATTTTGAACTACATAAATTATAATTAAAAAGTGCTCATTCTCTTAAAATCTCAAAATCTCAACTTCTACGATTATAGCTTCCTATGTTCACATATAAATATGGTAGAAACATACCTTTTCCACAAAAATTTCTGTTTTCAAGTCCTATGAACATTTTCCAGATAACCTTTGCTCCCTATTTTGATTGAAAGTGCTACTTCCAAAAATGCATAAGAGTGGTTCACATTCATTTGCTATTGATCTTGCCATTTTGGCTTTCTTTCCTCAATAGATAACCAGTAAAACCATTTACCACAGTAAGACGGCTTACTAACATGAATGATGACTTTGGAGCCAGATCTTTTCTGGCTTGACACTTGTCAGTCTTGGAGTTGTCAGACACAAGGAAGGCAAATAAGGTGAAGCCTGGGAGTTAGGAGTGCTTAGTCACACCCTCTGTGACATACACAGTGTCTGCCTGAAAGCTGTGCCTCAGACATTTAAGTTCTGAGATGTATTTGTGCTTTATTTTTATAAAACTGTTTTATAAGATCTTCAATAATTTCTATTTCTATTCTACTAAATAGAATTAATTTATAATAGAATTAATACTAAATAGTATCAATTGGCTGGAATCTCATTTTTTATTTTGATTTGCAAACAATTTAACTTCTATATATGTATGTTAAGTTACATACATATGTAAATACTTCAAATAACGAGCAATTATAAAATTATCTTCTACCAGTATGTTATTGCAACATTAGTGTCTGTTCTTGTGTAATCATTAGTTTTTTTTAAAAAATATATTTTAAAAACTTCGATAGTATAGACTTAATATTTTTCCTCCAGCCTTATTTAATTAACCATTAATTCTCATCACAAAGTGAAAGCACATCCTATTCTTGACATAGGAAATCATCAAATATTTTGTGGTAGCTTTTGGAAGACTTAAGCACTAAGATTTGATTAATAGTATTTCCATTGATTTTGAGACCTCAGTGACTCTAAACGATATTTAGAATAGTCCTGGGGGAAAATAAAATGTAATAGACCCTGAAAATACTGTCTTGTAATACTGCAGATCAAACCACATGTTGGCAAGGGCTTTCTGCGACTGAACTGCATCCCAGCCTTAATGCAAATAAATTCAAAGCATCACGGATTGTAACAAAAGAATTGACTGTGATAGCTAGTGTTTAGCCAAGTGGAAATGCAAAAAATCTATCCTATAATACCAAGTAATAAACTATATCATAGTGTTAATTTTGTAGCAAATTACGTTTTTGATCTTTTGGACTTTCCTTTTGTTAGATTTCTATACACATTTTGTTTTTTCATTTCCTGTCCTTTCTTTTGCAGTCTAGACATGTCACGGAGGTTCTAGTTTTCTCCCATATCTGTGCCTGAAGTTATCTGACTGAGTTGGCTTGGAGCTTCTCAGTCTTAAGCCTAGGTTTAGCTGTCTTGTTCATTCCTCATGTGTCTTCTGTTACAGGCATTGTCCATTTGATTCTGCAGTATGTGTCCGGTCTGCTCATATCCGCTTTCCGGCTTGTGTTTTTGGCTTTTGCAGGGAAGTGATAACTCATATTCTGGGACTTTTCTTCCCCATATTTATTCTTTTCTATTTAATTATTTAAGTTTTTTGAGAATTTCATTCATGAGTTTTGTACTTACACCATTTCTACCCCTGTTCCCCTTCCAACTCTTCTGGTGTCACACACACACACACACACACACACACACACACACACACACACACCCAACATGGCCTGAGTCCATTTGATATTGCCATATGTACATGCATTTAGGGCTGATCTCTTGGGATTGGATAACCTATCAGGGAACAACCTAGTTATCTCTGACTCTTAGCAACCATTGATTGCATACAGCTAGCTCTTCATCTAGAGGTGGGACTCTGTGAAATTTCCTGCATCCTTGTTGGCATATCAACTAGTGTTGCCATTAGGCAGGTCTTGTTAGGCGAACGTTGAGATTTCATAGGTGCAGCTTCCTATGGAAGGGAACGTATACATTTTAAACATATTAGGTAGTAACCCCCTCATACCCAAAGTATTTTCCATTATCCACAGCTAAAAATCTGAATTTCTTTTATTTCATAGGATATTTCTTTTTTTTACATTAAATTTTTGTGAATTTCATATATTGTGAGCACAGTTAGATCCCCTCCCCTATCAGCAGCCCTCTTATAGCCCCCAACTATATTTTGGTACTCTGTCATATATATTAAGGCCTAGGAAGTTCTTGCCATCATCTGTTAGCCCTGCACAATTTAGTGCCTCTTAGACTATAAATTCATGGGGACATTCACTCTGTCTTTTCATAAAATACAGGCACTGTATGTCATGTGAGGGTGGAGGCTTGAAATACATGTATACCAATATACGTATTACATAAATAAGAAAAACAAAAGAAGAAAAATATGCAGGCATTCTCCATCAATGGAACTTACAGTGTGGTTGGGGTAGCTGTTAACCAAAGAATTGCACAAAGAAGGCCTATCACAGCACAAAACTGATGAATCCTATGAAAATGTGTTGACGGTTTTCTGAACAGATGTTAATAGTGGTGACTTACTGAGACAGTACAGATGAGGTAACAAAAACAGGTTAATTACGGTAAGTGGTTTAAAGAGTGGGTGGTTTTGAGGAACAAGAGGTATGGAGGAGCAGAGGTTTCCAGAAGCAAATGGTGTTCAGAAGGTTGTAGTTGAAGGAGCAGAACATGGCTTGAGAGTACAAAGAATGACCATGTTTGTACAATGGAGGGTCTCTCATTTAAGAAATAGCTAATTGGCTGTGTTTGAGGAGCTGTGAAGAAAGGGAGGAATTTATGGTTCTTTTGACTAAACATTCGGTGGTCCAGACTCAAGTTTCAATGGCATTGCTTACTTGACCTGTGAATGTGAATGAGGGAGAGAAAGGGAGGGAGGGAAAAATGGGAGAAGGGGAGAGAGGTTTGGGGTGGGAACATGAACTAATGAAGGCAGGCTGACTGCCTTATTACCTTAGGCAGATCACTTTGGAACTGCAGATTCATCATCATCTCACTTCTGAAGCAGACATGAAGAATCAGTAGTGAAAGTCAAAAAAACCACTGAAGCTAATTCACTACTATGAAATGTTTCATTCAAAGCTTATTGCAGTCCCCTTTCTTCCTGCATCCCTCCATCTTAACCTTTGTCCAGTTTCAAGACAAATAATTATTTAGATCTCCCTCACTTGACAGCCATTGCCCATCCTTCATCCTCAAAAGGCAGCCTTGCTCGCTGCTGTTCGACCGTTTTAGAAGTATCTGTTCTTTCTTCCTTTCTTCCTTGCCTCTTGCGTCTGTGCATCTTTTGTTCTTGTTTGTTTCATATTATGCTCCACTTTCTTCTTACCATAGTCCTTCTGTCTTGAGCTATTTTTCACTTTCAGAATATAGAGATTTATTCAGCCATTAGACCAGAATGATGTCAGCTTCAAGAAAACAGATAGAACTGGTGATCCTTACGTTATGTAAGCCAAACTGATACAAACACCCCATGTTTTCTCAGATGCAAAATCTAGATTTGAAAAAAATAAGCTACAAAACCAGAAATATTTGGGAAAAGGAAGGGTCCCAGTGAAAGAGAAGCGAGTGACGTGAATCATTATTGAGGAATGATCAGAGCACATTATATACATGTGTGATAACGTCGTAATGAACACAGCTACTATGTACAATGAATATACTGTAATTAAATGATCAAATATTAAGAATAATGAGTTTCTTACATCCTTTATTCATACTGAGCCCGAGACAATACCCTTTTATATTTATTTTGCATTACCTCATAGGGTATAAGTTATCAGGGTTGAGCACAGAGAGACATTATCCAAACTTTGAAGATCAGTATATTTGTATATATTTATTTCATTTTTGCTTTTTATTAATTTATTTTAATAAAATGTATGGAGATTGTACATGTTAATGGGGTACCATGTGATATTTCTATATATGCATACATTTTGTAATGTTAAACCAAGTCAAACAACATCATCTCTTTAAATATTTACCATTTCATTATGGTGAAAACATTCATCGTCCTTTCTTCTAGCTTCAAAAGCTATTTTTATTTATCATTTTATTTTATGTGTATTAATGTATTGCCTGCATGTATGTAAATGTACTCTTCTTGTGAAATGCCCACAGAGGTCAGAAGAAGGCATCCTCTCTCTCTTTCTTTTCCTTTTTACCAAGGAGTTTTCTTGTTTTAAAACTTCTCCCATAACTCATGCATATAACATTTTTTTCCTACAGCTTTCGTAAAGACAGACAGAAGTCCCATCCTAGACATGCAATATGAGAATGAAGGAACTCGGTGGTGTATTTTGTTTCAGTCTAAGATTCTTCTGTTCTTGTAAGGGGGGAAGGACACTGTCCCTCTTCCTCTGGAGTAGGGGCGTGTTTCCCAAGCCTAGCATCTTCCTTCCTGAATGTTGGGATATGGCTCCCTGCCTGTGTGTACTCTCCAGTTACCTTCAGAACACTATGGATTGAGTGGAGACTGAAGATCTGGAAATATATGTACACCTTACTTTGATTCATAGTCAACATTTATTTTCCTTATTCTAAATGAAAGAATTTTGCTTGAAGAACCCTTCCTTCTTTTTAAAAAATGTATTTATTATTTTATGTGTATGAGTATATTACCTGCATGTGTATAAATGCATTCATGTTGTGTAGTGCCCATGGAGGTCAGAAGAGGGCATCAGATTTTTTCTGGAACTAGAGTTACGAATGTTTGTTAGCCTCCATGTGGGTGCTGGGAATCGAACCTGGGCCATCTTCAAGAGCAGCCAGTGCTCTTAACCACTGAGCCATCTTTCAGCCCAGAACCCTTCCTTCTTAAATTTTGTCTTCTTATTCCAGTTGATCTGTAGTACCTATTCTGAGGAATAACTGTAGACTTAGATGAAAATAAGGATAATTTCATTAGTTATAAAATATTTTTAAGATTAATTGTTGCTGTTCAATTGAAAGCATCAAACCAGATTGTAAAATACTATAACCAATATCCAATTATATAAATCTAGCTTTAATGATTTATTTTTGTTTTATAATTGTAAACTATTTCCATTGTTTGTTACCTAAATTTCTGCAATAACTCTATGACTTCTTTTCCTGACACAGCTGCTTGATTGGGACTTTGTTCTCTGAAGGCTTCATTGTTTCATTGTTGTATTTAAGCCTTCAGAGGAATAATTTAATAGAGTACATAGGAGTTGCTAGAATTGTACCTATTGCGTGAATATGTAAGTTGATTAGGGGCTGAAAGTAAGCAGTGAATCTTTTGGAGAAGTTATTTATTTCTGCTGATCTGACCACCTTTCAGTTTTTGTAAGATAGTTAGAAAGTAAAGCTATTTCAAATTCAGTAACACCAAAAACAAACAAAAAAAAAACCAAGTAAACAAAAGAATCACAGAGACATTTCCTTGAAGGTCTTTCTGAAGTCATGCCTTCCAAATACAGACTTCTTAGTGCTCTTAGTTTGCATCTTTTTTTGTTGTTGTCTTTTTGAAACAGGGTCTCCCACTAGCCCCAGATGGTCTGGAACTCACTATGTAGCCTATGCTGGTCTCAATCTCACGGAGATCTGCCTCCTTCTGTCTTCTGGGTGCTGGGATTAAAGGTGTGTGCCACCATTCCTGGCTTATCTTTTTAAAATAATTTTTTTACAAAATTGAAAACAGATAATTGATAATATGAAGCTTCAGTTTTGAAAACTTTTTCTATATTAAGAAATAATTTTGAGGGAGACAGGATCTTGCTGTGTAGCCCGATATTGCCTCAGACTTGTGATCCTGTTACCTCTGCCTTCCTAGTGCTGATATTACAGGCATGCAGCACTACACCAACCTTAAAAAACACTTTTTTTTTTAAAGTAGTGGAAAGTTTGTAAAGTTCTATGTTAATATCTGAGTAAAGCTTTTGATTGTGGTATGTGTGGTTAAAGTGCTGAAAATATAGTTTGGCAAATTATTCATCTGAAACAAATTACTTATGACTTCTAAGTTGGACTTCAAACACTGAAAGATTTTGAGCATTATTTATTTAATGTTAAGCTGTGAAAAATATTCGTGAGATAAATGTAACTAATACTGTATGTTGCTACATGTGACTGTGTGCTTGTATATTGATATCTTTTATTGTTTGTTTTTTCTTTCTTTTTTCTGGAGAGGGTTTTCCTAGTCCAAGCCTGTCTGGAAGTCACTATGTGAATCAGGCTGGTCTCCTGGCTCTGCCTCCTGATGGCTGGGATTAAAGGCGCATGCCACCATGCCCAGCTTGTATATTGATATTTGTGTATCATACACAAAAGTTATTAACTCTACAAAAAGTGCTTTGAGCATTTACAGTTGCCACCATTTATTTTCATTTCCTGACTTGAGAAGGACCATTTAAATTTATACTTAAAATAATCCTACAGACAAATTTTTGTTTGCAGAAAAAGAGGGACATCCCTGGCATTAATATTATTATTGTTGTTGTTGTTATTTGGACTTTTTGAGACAGGGTCTCTCTGTAGCTACAGCTGGCTTGGAACTCACAGAGATCCACCTGCCTCTGTCTCCTGGGTGCTGGGATAAAAGCATGAGCCATCATATCTGACTGCATTGATTAATTTTTTTTTTGTTAGCCATAAGTAACTCCTCCTTCTTAGTGTGAATAATAAAAAGTTAACTATTTTTTATGTAATTTTCTTGAAAATGCATACACCCACAAATTTATTTTTACCCCCACACCAAGAACACTGGTATAACCTGCCTTCTGCATGAAAACATTTCAGTTTCTCAAACCACACTTTGCAACTAGACTTCAGTTAACATGGTAATAATAGTACCATTTTAATAAAAGGCTAATGCTAGAAATGGTTAATTTTAATTTCAGTTTTATTGTCTTCATCATCTTTAATGGTTAAACATTTTTTTAGCCCATAAAACATTTTATAGGGTAATATAAAGTACACTATACTTCTTTCCAGTTGGTGGTAGGAACTCCAAACCAATGGAAATTTCTAGCTAAAATTGGAATCCGCAGTGAACCAACCTCAGAAGTCACCCTGTTTTCCTTCTCCATCCAATATGAGTGTGTAATTTGGGGTGGGGTGGTGACTGACTTTCTCATACAGCTTTAAAGAACATTGTATATAAACTATGGCATCACCCCAGCTACTTTCAGTGAAAACCACATGTTAAGCTAAGGGAAAATCCACTAGCATGGAGAGGAGCCAGCATCTTGGAGAATGAGGTAGGTGGGGCCCTCCCAGACAATACTGATCTGCGATTCCTGAGCTGTTGATCTTTCACTCCAGGCCGCTAAATCACATTTGGCCCCAGCAGCTGTGCCATCCGGGGATGCAGACGTTGTTCAGGACAGCAATCACACAACCTTTTTTTTTTTTTTTTTCTAGAATATTTTTACCGCATTTCTAACCCATCATATGTTAAAACTGTCTTCTGAAACAGTTGATATCTTTCTCCTCTTAGGGCAACTTCAACCTTCAGGTGTAATATTTCTTTACTTATCCATACACTTTAGTTTTCAGTTGAGAAAACTGTGTTAAAATAATGATTTCATGGGAAACTCTTGAGCCAGAATGAAAACTCTGTCTGTATGTGAGTTTTGGCTATTGGATGTTCCGAAATTCAGAAAATTGATTGAAAAATTTCTGTCTAAAACGGTAAAAGAAGAAGAATGCAAGATAAGTGTAAAAAACAGAAAACTGGGAAAGCATTAAAGACACGTAAGATAATAGAAGCAGTGAGGGTGACTCACCTTGGGACCTTGGTACTCTGCACACAAGCAGAAGTGTATGACACTAAGTTGAGTGAGAAATCTGCTCTCCAGTCAGGACCAGGAAGTGGGATGATTCCCATTTTCACAGCATTTTTCTTTCGTCACTGCGAAGATTTGTATTATTGAAAAGGTGTTTTACATCTAATGGAAATTCATACTGGAAAAAAGTTTCAGCCACAGGGCAGTACCTCAGAAAAGAGAGAAGTCTAACAGGGATGGAACGAATGTCATCCGCAGACCTGGTTGATGGGGGCAAACTGTGGCGCTCAGCAGAACACCTTGTGGAAAGCACTCTTGTCTTCCCGTGGGGCTCCCCGTGAACCCCAGCAAGGCTGGAGGATTACTTCCCTGCCAGTGTCCCTCTCTGGGTGGATATGCGTTTACATTCCAGTGGAAGAGTTTTCCCCTAATTCTCACTTTTCTAATTCTCTTTAAAGTCTAGAGACTTTTTTTCTTCCTCAGCAAATTGTTAATATCAGCAAAGACATTTGAAGAGAAGAGAATGTCTAAAATGTATTGATGATCATATAAGACTACGGTGCATTTATTGGTTGCTTCAGTTCTTAGGGGTGGTGTGAGTTAGCCTTTTCATTGCTATAACAGATATCTGAGAGAAACAATTTATAAGGAAAAAAGGCTTATTTTGGCTCACAACTGGGGAAGGTAAGATCCACAACAATTAGGCCCAGTGCTCTGAGCTTTTGGCACATTGGGGTACATATGCATCATAGGACAAGGCTATTTCTTTCATGGCTGGGGCAGGAAAAGGAAAGACTAGGGTCACATAAACATATACCCTTAATTTTGGAAAACTTTCTCAGAGTTCCCACTCAAAATCTTCCCTAATGATAGAACTAATCCAGGATTCACCCTTTAACACATGGATCTTTGAGGAACATTTAAACCCAGTTTATAACATGGATCATATTTCCAACGTGCATCCTGGTCAGTTCCCAAGGTCAAAATCTTTTCAGCCTTAAATCTGTAACCTTAAAAAATGTAAAATGGTTCTGTAACAAGGTCCCTAAACAGGCTTCAATGTGACTGTTGGTGAAGGTAGATATATATTGCAACATTTTTCTCTGAATGATGAAGCTGTTTTATGTATAAACCTAACACTGGAGCTCTTGAAAAATGGTTTAGTAATTTAGAAAAATTATCATGCTTAATTGAAATAATCACCTTAACCCACCATTACTGACATTTTGTTGCTGTTATTACTTTCTATCGAACTAACTCTACCTCTTAGCTCTTACTTATATATGGCTGTTTATTAATGCTTTGAACTCATCCCACATTAACAGGCCCATGGAATATCAATTTCTCTATCTTTTCAAAACATATGACTGGTATAGCCTTTCCTTGCTCTGTGTATGTTAGTGTAATGTCAGCTGGAGGTAAGGCTCTAACAAGTGACAGCTCCCTACACTAATTCCCATCTGCTGGTGCATTGCTTCAGTATCCCCGCAGGCTGTAGGCACCCTAGTGCCTTCTCTGCATGTCTATCCCATTTGTGGCCCACATTATTCTCTGCTTTGACCCTAAGCTTAATTCATTTTGGAACACTGAGGCCTTATGGTATAAATTCTTTGATTATTTTGAATACTAAGAAAATAATAAAGTGGTAGAAATGGAGATGAGAGAGATGGACAGTACATTCAGCAATCTTAGCACCTTAAAGCATCTCCTCAAAATTATTCAGCTCCATTCATTTCCCCGTGTAGCCAAAGCTCAAAAGGCCCTGGGACATTAAGAAATAAGACACCTGCATGCAGTTTGTTTTATAGCTCAAAGTAGACTCTTGTATCCACCAAATAACATGTGCTTACAAATCTTAATGATTCTCCAAAGAATCTGAATTTCTTTTGATGAATAATGTTCTATGACTTCCCAGGAAGATGGCCAAAGATTAATTGAGCTGCCAGTCTAGCAGTGACCAAACTGTTTACCTTAACCAAACCAGTCAACTCTTTTCCCATGCAAACAATGAAACCAAGGATGTAAGGCTTTACTTTTGTTTCTATATATTTAATAAATGTATTTGTGATCCCCACCTAGTTTCTCATTGGAATTGTTCAAACTGAATATAATTATGGAGTTAATATTTGTTCTTTTCTCCATTATTTTGAATAAATGTGCTTGGATGAACAGATAAAACAATCATGATGAAATACTGCATTCCAATACTCTGGAGTCAAACTGCTCTTGAGTAGATGAAATGAAAGGGAAATGATAGCATCCCTCGGTCATATTATTTTTAATAATAATTAAGTTCAACCACTTCAAATTTTGGTGTGTATTCATCTGAATTTTTATATCACCATTTTATCCTTATTCTCAGTCATCCAGTCATCCACCCATCCATCCACCCATCCACCCATCCACCCATCCATCCATCCACATTCTATTTCTTATATAAGTACAAGTGTACTGTTTTCTTAAAATAAGGAAACTTGCCTTTTGATGTAATTTTGAAGAAAAATCAATGCATTTGTAGACTGTGCTTGTATTTGTTGAACTGCCGTTTAACAGGGTGGTATGCCTGTATGTGACTTGTACTCCTGTTCAGTAGAGAATTTTTGTTCTGAAGCATGACAGGTTATGAACCGTTTCTCTCTCTCCTTTATGTTAGGGATTGGACCATTCTATGGATGTGACTAGATCTTATTTATTGGCTTCTCATAAGAAAGAAATTAAGGAATAATATGTGAGAGGAATTATCATAAATTCAGAATCAGAATTTTTTATCTGAATGAGCTTCAGTAATTGCTTAGAATTTCATGTGCAGACTTTTATGGAAGTGAATAAACTATTAAAGGAAACTTATTTGATGGATGTGAGGAAAACGTCATCTTCTCTTTGCTGTTGTGATTATTACCACATCCGAGTACTATGGCATCCTAAGTTGACCTTTCTTTGTCTTTCCCAGCTGATGAATGTGCCCTTGACTGATTCCATCTCTAGGTGCTCTATTTATTCTCTGTATCCGTCATAGCTCAACAATGCTCTCATCATTGTTGATGAGAATCTGCTCAACCAACTCAGTCACCTCAGTAGCCTTAACTCCCACTTTAAATACCCAACGCAGCAGAACAAGCATCATGTCACTGTGACAGCTGCTTCTGCATAGTACTCAGGCTTATGCAACCGAATGCTGTAATTTTTCCCCAAAGTGACTTCAATTTGTGGTCTACCTGTTGGTCCAGAACTGAGTTTTCTTCTTTCTCTTTCATAGCCTTTGGCATAACTCGGATTTTATGCAATCATATTGTATTACTGTGATTAGCAGAGCACAAAGTGTTTTTTTTCTAAAACCCCTATAAATCAAAGGAGTAGAATCCAAGGATTCTACTTTATCCTAAAGTGTTGGGAAGAAAAACATCTGTTCAGTGAATGATGTTTGTGACCTCTGCTAAGAAGTACCTCTATCTATTGGGTGAGCCTTTGTCAGCAATCTCTTTATTTTTCTAGTGACTTTTGATATGTAATTTGCCTTGTTTAACGTTTGTTATGCTGTATGTAATTGGTTTAGTTTTATCCTATAGGCAATCACAGAAAATCTGTCATCTTTGTTTGAAGGTTTGTTATGCTGTATCTGTTGGTTTAGCTGTATCCTACTAGGTATTTACAGTACATTTTTTATCTGATACATTATATAACAAAATTAAATCTAAATATATTCTATATTTCTAAATATTGTTTCTATGTGTAATCTATTTTGAAATTCCTTTCAGATATTTGTTAGATCCTTTCAGTTTCTCTGCAAAGTTCATTTCAGTAGCTTTTAATTTCCTTTAAGCATTTTTAGATTGCAACAGTTGTAATTCAGGTTCTTGAAAAATGCTTTCTGTTTGCTCTTTGGAGAGGTTTTATTTTTCATTGAAGACGGCAAGAATTTGTGTGTGTGTGTGTTTGACAGTTCTGAGTTGCATAAAAATTATTGCATTTGGAAAAAAATCATGTTTGAATTGTTTATTTCATTGGTTGTGTTTCATGGTACTGGGGCTTCTTTGAATGTGTCTTTGAATTGGAGTATGCAGATTTACAATGAGTGGGAGAAATTCAGTGAAAGTGGGCAAACAGCGTCTGTACAAGCCTTTTGGTCTTTTATCTTGTGTTTAACTCATTTAAGCCCCTTGAAGCATGTGTTGGCTCCCCAAATACTTTCGTGTTTTATGTCTGAAGATACCATGCTGAAAACATCAGTTATAGCCTTACAACATTTTAATTTTCATATGATGTTTATAATTACTGTGGGGTTTGAACTAAAAGGTATATATGAGTAACTGAACATATGAAAACATCTTGATTGGAAGTTGAAGTTAGACTTAAAAAGTAACTTTTGAAAAATAAAGTGGTTATTTAGATCAAATTGATATATCCTCTCTTATTCAAACTCTACCATTTCTGAGAGTGAAGGATTTGGCACTATTAGTCTTTATATGAGACAAAAAGAGGAAAGTTGGGCCATTAATGGAACATAGAATTACAGAATCACTGTGCCATAGAATGACTACCCTCTTTTAAATTTTAGATATAAAATTTGGAGTTCAGGTTATGGATAATTCTTTCATTAGTATCTTTACCCAAAGTTACAAAATAGCTTTTCCTATAAGAAATACATTATTATTGTACAAATGCAAAAGGTTTAATGCCTGAAAACTTGGAGTACAAAGCTATTGAACACTGAGTTTTCTGTTATCTGAAGTTGGTGTTATTCTCAAATTTATTCAGCAGATATATATGATTTCCTCTTTAAAATATTTATAGTAGTATAGCTTTGGGTAGTAGAGCCTGTTTCCCAAGAAACAGACAGAGGAAGAATGTCAGTAGTAGGAGAAGTTTTGGAGATAATATTGGTGAATGTGTAATCTTACATTATATGGTAAGACTATATCTTGGTTGCTGTCGCATGCTATGATTCCCAGGGAATCCTGTAAATAGACATCTATGAAAAAATCCCAGCTGTTGTGTCTTGCAAATACTGAATGACCAGTGACAAAGGCCTGCTGCTGGTTGTTTCACTCTGAATTAAAGCTTGTTGCAGAAAAGGATCACAATCTGCAAGCACATTTTAACTTTAGAGAATTTATGTGTTGTGTACATGCCTGTTACTGATACTGAAGAGATGAGTGAGAACAAGATCTTCAATCATCTGTTACCTTTGAGAAACTCTAATCTTAGTCTAGTGATTGTTTATAAATACAAATACAGGTTTTATAAGAAGAGAGTTTCATTCTACATAGCTGAACCCATAGATATATTAATACAGTCTGTGTGTGTGTGTGTGTGTGTGTGTGTGTGTGTGTGTGTAGAATAAAAGGCCGTGGTGAACACAGGCTTTAATTTTTCTATTCAAGAGCACATCTCTCTGTCACCATAAGTCTTATTTTTCTCTTTTAGAATAACTCAGGCCATCACATTAGTCAGGTAGAAGAAGAGTCATCTCGTCTTTGTTTGTTAGACAGTTTCAATTATTTAAAAAGTGCAAGTAATTAAGACATTAACAATTAAAGTGGCTCCAAGAACTGCGAGACTTGGAACTGTGGGAGTGTTGCCTGGGTTTCTGAGTTTGAATTTCAACAAAAGGACCAAAATCCTACTGCTTGTTCTGTCCGTTCTTCTAAGCTGAGTATGAATTTTAACAAAAGGACCAAAGTCCTACTGCTGGTTCTGTCAGTTCTTCTAAGCAAGAGGCAGTAGGTTGACAGTTGACATTTTAGTCTAAATTAGAAATAAGAAATTATGTAACTTTAGTGATCTAAACATATTTTCATTTCTTACTAAAAATTTGAATTGTTAGTGCCATCAATAATAGGAAAAATATGCATGATACTGCATATGTATAATAACACAATAGTTGGTAATTCAATTCTAGTAGAACTAAGAATTGCTCTAAGAGTGAAGAAACAGGAGCAAAGTGTATCTGGGGTTGATGTCTTTAGAATCTTATTTTCTGACAACAGTTTTGATATGCTCCTGCAATCTAAAGTAATAAAGGAATGGTCACAGTTGCTTCTGTATGTAATCTTACTAGTGCTAAACAGTTTGCCATGTGTTAAGTAACATCTCTAGGAAAGCTCAGCACAAACACAAGATTCTTAACATAAACTTAAGAAGTTACATGAGGTAATGTATAGATATATGATATATATATATATAGATATATATCATATTTAGGTATATGATATAATGTAGTCTATCACAAAATAAATCTGAAGCAAAAACTCACCTGCCATTAAATTTAAAAAAATTCTATCTCCATTTGAGCAAGTTCAAATATTATTGATTTCTTCTTTTGAAGATCATCCCTTCAACGTTTCAAAGACAACTTGAAAAATTGGACACCAGTTCTTAGATAATGCATATTGATTTTCCACTGTTGTCAAAGCCTCTGTCCTGGAACCTCACAGTGAATACAGCTTCTAGAATTGAAGGAAACAGAAAAATTTTAAATCTTTGAGCTCTCCAAATTTCCATAAGCCTCTCCACCCTATTTTGAATAAGGCTGGTGAGTGTGTTACAATACTTGAGACTCCCACCAATTTTCTATCTTAACATATGTTTGCTTTTAAATGGTTTCTTTTCTGAAAAATATATGATTATAGTTACCATTTGTGTTTATAAATTACTGTCTCTCAGTGCAAGAATTCTTTTGTGTCTGACATGTTGGGAAAGTAGGCTATCTATGAAAGTGAAAAATGGGAAAGCAGTATCAGATTTTCTGATAAAAAGTAGTTACTAGTATCACTCAGGTATATGACAGGCCCTCAAGAGATCCTTAGTAAATGAAGGAGTATGTGAAGTTTCTTGAGTGAGGAATAATAATAATAATAATAATAATAATAAATAAAAATGAAAATTTTCGTCAGAAATCAGCCTGCCTCAAAAATATCAAGTTAGTAAATGCCATCCCTCTTTGAAAGTTTTTCTAGGAAACATATGTAGCATATTTCAGGAATTGTTTTGACAGAGTAGTCTACTGTCTTGAAGCCAGCTAGTACATTTATTAGATGCCAGATTAACTCATTAGGGAAGTGTCCATTTTGGCATTTTGAGATCCACATAGTCGGTGGGCAGAGTGGGGTTAGTGTAATGTCATCATTTAGGAAAGTAACAAAGAGAGTTGTGCAGGAAGTTATTAATATGATTATTAATATTCCAAGAAGGACTGTGTGCTGGATAGCTTTAGTGGCCAACTTGATACTCCTGGGTAGGGAACCTCAGTTGAGGCATTTCTTTCATTGGATTGGCCTGTGGCCATGTCTCTGGGGCATTTTCTTGATTGTTGGGTGAGGTAGGAGCGCCTAGCTCACTGTGAGTGGGCAGGTGGTCCTGCATTGTATAAAAAAGCAGGATGAGCACAGGCCAGAGGAGCAGGCCAGTGAGCGGTGTTCCTCCATGGTGCTCTAGGTTCCTGTCCTTGGTTCCTGCCTTCTTTTCCTTCCATATGATGGACTGTGTGCTATAAGTCAAACAAATCCTTTTCCTCCCAATTTGATTCGGTTAGTGTTTTTATCATAGCAACAGAAAATAACGAGAACACTACCCTGATACCATGTGATCAAATGTAAGCATGTTAGGGTGGAAATTTTTCTGTCTGCCTCTCTTTCTCTCTCTCCCTCCCTCTCCTTCCCTCCCATCTATCTAGCTGTCAATCAGTCAGTCATCTATTAACAAATCATCTATCATCTATTATGTGTTTTATCTATCTGCCTATCTATAATCTATCTATATGTCTGTCTGTCTGTTTACCTACCTAGCTACTTATCTGGAGAAATGAACTATAGCGTATTGGTGTGGACATTTGTTAGTATCAAAACTATTCTTTAGACCCACATCTATGGGATCTGACTGATTCAGTTTTACTACATGATAGTTGTATGCTCTATCCTTTCTAGAGCTAGAATTTTAAATTTTAATTGCATATATGTGTGCGTATGTACACACACACACACACACACACACACACACACACACACACACACATTTGCATTTAGAAAGACTTGAATCTCTCAAGTAATAGCCAGCCAGCTTTTTCTGTATCAGGTCAGATAATGAACGTTTTAAGCTATAGATTTTCAGCTGCAATTGCTCAGCTTTACTATTGTTGCGAGAAAGCAACTAGGAGCGAGGTGACAATGAAGTGGGTGTCTTTAGTCACTGAGCTCTGTAAATATAAACATGAGCATAATTGGAGTTTGCTGAGATACCCCTCCAAATGCTCCCTGTCATTAGCCACTGGTCTCAAGAGCACTTTCACTGTAATTTGAGCCCTCACATTCCTCTTGGATGGACTTCCTTTGCCTCCTGGATGTCACAGACCCCCTACTAGAAAGCTCGAAGAACCTCCTGCATGTTTGCGGGTTGAGATTAGATAGGGATGTATAGCCTCTGTTCCTTCTCATTTCTTCACATACAGCCATAGCACTGACCTTCACCCTCTGCTGAGGGCAGTCTAGCTCCAGAACGAGCCTTCACTAAGGGTTGGTGTGTTGTCGGGAACAACACAGGGCACATAAGCTGGCAGTACATGGAGAGAATTCTACTGTCATGATTGAGACCAGAATTATCTAGGGTAATCACTCCCCTCCCCCAACACACACACACACACACACACACACACACACACACACGCACACAGAAGTCAAATATCATCATAATGAGGTGGACCATTTTGTTAGTCTCAACATTAATGTTGTGTATTAACCCATTTGGATGTAACTCTGAAACTGCCTTTGTCACTGACATTGGATACACAGAATTTTGTTCATTTGCTGACATCCGGTCCTGGCCTGCTTGACTGGGTAGGTTATCACCATTCTTCATAGGTCTGGATTTCTTCTTAGACCTTTTCTGTGGCTTCAGAGCTTCACTCAGAGCTTCACTCAGAGCATCTTTTTCCTTAAGCCCTGGTGCCTGCTGGTATCTCTGTGAGCTGCTTCTCTCCCCGCCCCCCTTTTTCTGGGCTTTCACTGCTGACCTTAATTAAGCATCTTTCGTTTTTCTCACTGGCTTCTCCTTCCCCGCTCCTGTTCCTATTCTTTTATGGGCACTTGTCCCTGAGTGCTCCTGCCTCCACTCATGGGCCACTGTGAGTTTAGCTGGAGTAAGATGGCATTGCTTCTTTTCAGTGAGGAAACATAGAATTTAATATTTTTGTTCAAATGCCTATATTTTACAGTCATTGTTGGTTAAAGTGCAACTAAAATATGTTAAAATGAACTTTAAGAATTTTTTAAAGGCTCCTTAGGGCACTTGATTAAAGATATTCAAAATACATTAATGCCAAAGAAGAGGATGTTTGGGATTTCATTTTGGTGGTGCGGAGTGCACATCTTGAAGTTAGCACTAAAAGTAAGCTACACTGGTCCGTCTTCCTTAGTGAGAAAGGATTTATTAGGAAAGTATCTGCTCCCAGATTGTGCTTTATAATGCTAGAGTCAAAATGCTTGCTCTGACGCAACAAATGGCCGTGTGTGAGAATAGTGAAGCTTTTCCTTCTGTATCAGAGCAACTGTGTGGAAAAAAATGCAAAGAGCAGTATTCTCCCATGGAAAAAGAGTCCTTCCAGACTGCTTCCTATTCATGTGGATAAGCGAGCTTCATGTCTAGGGGCCATAGAAGAGCCCTGCAATGCTCCAGTGGGTAGACGGGCAGGACAGAGGATGTGAAATGGAGAAGATTTTTGGAGACTGCAGCCAGGCAGTATCTCTTTCCTATGGGCAACACTGATAGACTTTTGGTAAAGAACAGGACTATTTACAAAGCCAACCTCATCCTCTGGGTGAGCTAGTCTTTGGGAAAGCAATACTTTGCCAGAAATATGAGAGAGTTGAAGTCGTTGATGTCAAAGCCTAGTACCTAAACAGCAGGAAGGGATTTAACCCCATTTTGCTTAGTTTTCTTGTCTTTAAAACAGTGATACTGAAAATAACCTCATCTCACAGGGTCAGTTACTCAAGGACTATATGGGAAACCACAGATAAGACATTTAGAACATTTAAAATGCTATTATTTGGAATCGCACAAAGATGGATTTTTAATACTGGCTTTAACATTTACTAGGCTTACAATACTGGGAAAATTAATTAAACTCACTAAATGCTCATCTCTTTGTCGTGAGGAATGTTGATTTTATTTTAGAATGCTTGTAGGAATTTATTCACATAATTATAGTCAGTCTTCCAGTTTATGCTGCTTACTCAGTAAATGATTATACTAATTGACATTCCCCAAGCGGGGGCTGACATAAATAATCTGACTGCTTCTAGGAAGAAAATTATATGCATATAGAAGTAAAAATTTTATTAAAAATCCTTTATTTAAAATTGTAGTTTTCTTCTTTGTAAATATAAGACATAATGACTAATTAAATGCAGTTTAGTGGGACTGGAGAGATGGTTCAGCAGTTAAAAGCACTGACTGCTCTTGTAGAGGACCAGGTTTATTTCCCAGTACCCACAGGGTGGCTAAAAACCAGCTGTGACTCTAGTTCCGGGAGATCCAAAGCCCTCCTCTGGCCTCTGTAGACATTGCACATATATCGTGCTATGCATACATGCAGACAAAACACTTAGACATATAAAATTTATAACAAGAAAAGACATTAAAATACAGTTTAGTGTTTTATATACACAGACAAGTGAGAAACATTATGAAAAGTAAATATTGAGTTTTCCTTTAGGACTCGATACTCTGAGTGGAGAGACAGCTCAGTAGTTAAGTGTGCCTACTGCTCTTCCACAGGATCTGAGTTTGGTTCCCAGCACCCACATGGGGAGGCTCATAACCACCTGTAATTCCAGTACCAAGAGATCCAATGCCCTCTTCTGGCCTCTGAGGCCTCCACACATGTGGCCCACACACGCACACACACAGGCTCTCACACACACGCACATGAAAAATTAAAAAAAAAAAAAGACCCAATACTTGTGAAGTTTTAAATCTCAGAGATGAATTATTTTGATAAATCCACAGATTTGTAGAAGGTACTGTACTGTTACAGATGAACATCTGGTTTGTAAAATGGTACTGGCAGTTCATGTAAAACTTCCATTTTATATTAACTTGGAAAACATGAAAACTGGATTCAGTTCTACATATAGAGGATTGCCCAAGTGCAGAGGAATATCCTGTTTCATCCACTTTTCTATGTCTCCCCCTTTAAGTGTCTAAATCTTGTAAACATATTTTAACAGAGGTCTTAGGTATTAGCATAACACAGTCATTCACTTGAATCCTGAAATCCAATTTATTCCTTTTGCTCAAGCTCTAATGTTCTGGGGCTTCAATGAGATATCAATTGTGCTATACTATAATTTGATGATTATCGTTGTTTTTGTGGCATCCCAAATTTTCAGAATTGTTAAACATGGAGAGCTTATTTTTCCCCATATCTACTCTTTCAATGTAAACATGATCCATCACAAGACTCATATAATATGCTAGTGAACCCAACCCCTAGTTAGGAGTACACACATGTTGACAAACAACTATACAGCTTTCACGGATATTGGTGAGGCATTAAAAAAATGACACTTTATAACAGCAGTTAATGAGAAACTCGTATTCTAGTTAAAGATTTGGAATCAAATGATAACATTGTCTTAATTTGAAGATGTATTTCCAAAGTTTAGTAAATCTAAGACAATGCAAATGAACAAGTCACAAATGTCAGTTAATACATAGCTCAGAAGCATTCAGTCCTCATTGGATCAAGTAAATATTTTTGTGATAAATTTCTTTGTGATACATGTGTCACCATGAGTGAATACCTATTTCTGTTGTACTTAGTGTCTTGTTACAAAACTACTCCAAGTTGTTTTTGACAGAGTAAAATGAAATGATGCTCGGTAGTTTTTAAAATGTCTAGAATTATAATTAATTTCTCATTTTTCTCTACTGGTAAATATTTTAAAAAATGTAGCCACTAGCTCAAACCAGTTTATTCAGTATGCATAGGCAAACAAATAGGAACATAAGTTCCTACAACCCTGAAGTTCTTCAGGGCTTGTAAGACCAATGTAGTACAATAAATACCTGCATATGAATTGTCATGGCACAAACTACAGAATGGCTATTAAGAAATATTTATGGAAATCAGGGATGGAGAGATGGCTTCATGGTTTAGAGCACTAGCTGCTCTTGCTGATAACCTGGGTTCAGTTCCCAGCACCCACATGGTAGCTCGCAACCATATGTAATTCTAGTTCCAGTGTCATTTTCTGGTCTCTACAGGCACCAGGCATGCATGCATGTGGTGCACATACATACATCCAGACAAATACTCATGCACATAAAAATAAAACTAAAGAAATCTTTAAAAAGAGCTATAGAAATGAATGATGGTGGGGTTGTCAATGGGGATGTCAAACTGTTGTCAATGATTAGCTGCTTGGAGAAGGAGTTAGTTTTCTTTAAGGGTGTGGTACTGGTTGACCAGGCTCCAGTGGATGGGCCCCACACCAAAGGGTATCTAGTGACACAGGGTTGACTCAAAAAGCTTATATGTGTATATGTATATATATATATACATATATATATATGTATATATATATATATATATATATATATATATTCAGAGTACATGAAATTTGTCAGGGGGTATTGAAGGGCTATACAGGGAAGGTTTTTAATATGTAAGAATATTGTAAGAAATTTACAAAAATTCAATGAAAAAGAATTCTTCAATGATGTTAGGGACCAAGTCTCAAGAAGAGAAATGATTTGGTGGAAGCATCTGGGATGTTCAGGAATGAGCTAGCACTGGTCCAGAG
Source organism: Eospalax fontanierii (assembly GCA_035773235.1). Classification (NCBI taxonomy): domain Eukaryota; kingdom Metazoa; phylum Chordata; class Mammalia; order Rodentia; family Spalacidae; genus Eospalax; species Eospalax fontanierii. The sequence goes on along the minus strand of CM069545.1, from coordinate 28,999,228 downwards.
TCAGGAGCACCGATAAAATGAAGCAGTGAGGTGGGGGAGGATAAACAAGGGTCGAGTAGGCAGTCTCAAGAGATTCTGAAATGGCAGACATAAGAACTTTCTGTTCCTATCAGCTGACTGAAAACCGAAGAAGCTGCCTAATAAAGTTGCAGACGTCCTTCAGCAGAGAAAACCAAGTCAAGAGTGTTTCCCTGGGTAGATGCTATATAAGAAATGCAAACGCTGTGTAGAAGGTAAAGCACATACCGTCAAGGTATTTTGCCATTAGATGCTGTGATTCTACAGTCTCTGTTGATGATGGGCCAGTATGTACCACGGGTGAAAACGGTGATTACTGAATACTCTGCAGTTGCAGATGACCTTCTCAGATGGTTAGCTTTTTTGAGCTTTTTAAGTGAAGTCATATTTCCTTCATGAGAAGAGTATGTGAACGTTTAAACTTGACTTTCTAAGTTCCTGATAAAGAAAAAAGAAAAAAAAATGTCCATTCTTGGCTGAAATTTTAGTGTTGAAACACCCTATTGGGGGAGGGTTGTCAGAATCACTAGATATGGAGCTGGAGAGGTGACTCAGTGGTTAAGGGCATCAGCTGCCACTTACAGAGGACCCAGGTTTGGTTCCCAGAACTCATATGGTGGCTAACAGCCATTTGTAACTCTAGTTAGAGGAGATTAGATCCCCTCTTCTGATCTCCACTGGCACTGCAAGACATGGGTGCACTTACACACATGCAGGCAATACACTCACACATGTAAAATAAAAATAATAAATAAAATATTTTAAAAATGAAAAGTAGATACTTAAAACGTGTATTTAACAACTTCCAGAAAGGCGGTAGTTCTGTGAGACACGGTGACATTACAAACAAGCAAGCAAACAGATTGTTGGAGGAATGGTTGAGTGTTAGAACAACTGACATGTGGAACTCCCTGAGTAAGATCCCCAGCACTGCAGACAAAACAAAAGTTTAAAAACCCAAATAAACAAAAATTCTTTTCTCAAGTAGAGATGCTTTCTCAGATATTTTCTCCACTAAGAGGCTGGTTTAAATGGTTTTAATATTTTCGCAGGTTAGTCAGGATATAAATTTTATGTCCCGAGTATTGACAGCATTGTTTACATCAGTGAAGTATGTCGTGACTAAAGATGTAATTTACAATGGATTATGACAAATAAAGAAAAATGTCACTTGACTTAGGGAGACTCTTTATTGGTCACTTAATATAAGCAAATGAAATTTCCAATGCTGTTTGGCTAGTTGCATCCTTAAACTCATTTTTGAACCAGAAGCAGTGTTGGGATTTGCATGTTACCTCTCACATTTTCTTTGAAGTTAAAATTTCAACCTTTTAATTCTGAGGCCCTTTTATATACATATCTTATAAAACGCATGGTTTCTATGAATTGAAATTTTTACTAAGTGAATACATTTTATGCAGTGGTTAACAAGATGATGACTCTGAACTTCCTTTGAGCTTTCAAAGATTGGTGAAAATATCAGAAATCTGTGGAAAGTGTGACTTTGGGGAAGGTTAATGCATAGTGGTGATCGATATCATTTATCATCAGCAGAATAGCAGAACCCAATTAATAATTCACTCTCATAAGGCCCCACTGATACCTAGTGAACCACTGTGTCATCATCAGCATTATTTAAAAGATGGCATGGAAGGTAACATCTGGGAGCCAGTTCCTCATTTAATTAAATTATCCTGTAATGAAATCTTCCGTAATGAGATTAATTTTAATTATTCATTACGAGTTGACATGGGCACAGGCCACATGAATAATCCATGAACTGCTTTGTCTGTTCCATTTCTAAGAAAGGACCTACTTTACTGCCTCAGTGCTTTCATGCTGAGTCTTCACAGTGTGGTCACCCAAGAAGCTGGCTAGATTTTTATTTCAGAACCTAGAGAGAATATAACTGGCCAGGCCCTCCAGATTCAGATTCCAAATCTACACATTCTTCGGGGACTCATCAATTTTGCCTTGAAACATCTTTCGATTTTTAAAATACTTAGAAGACAAATATAGAAAGATGTTTATAGAGTAATTTGAGGGAAATTCTTAATTTCGGTGTAACAATGCCCCTTTTGAAGACTAAAAATAGTTACTGCACATTGGTGTCAGCTGTAGGTTTGAAAATGAGCTCTTGTGTAGATGGTCTGTCAGTTACTAACCTCCGAAATCTGTCCCAGTGGGGTGACTGCCATCAACAAGATCTACAGGTGGATCAGCAGACTATTCAGTGGGGATTCGGCAGTGCCCTTTGGTATCAGCCATGCACCTGCACCGGCCAGCAGCCTTCCCGTGACCCTGGCTTTACATGCACAGTTCTTGCGGCCTCCCTTTCCCCTAATTGCAGATACAAGAGGCCTGAGTCTGCTCTCTGTAGCCTGAGACATTGACGTTAGGGCTCACATGAACAGGAAAACAGACAAGCCTTAAAAACAACAACAACAGATCATCTCAACTCCCTCAGTTAAAGCACCTCAGCGGATTGCGATTTTTATTCCCACTAAAACGTAATGTCCACAGTAAGCCTGCAAAGCTTCTGTCGTTACTTCATCTGCCCTACACTGACATCTGCTCCCTTCACCTCACCCTCAGCCTGCCCTCACCCCTGCTCCCTCCACCCCTGCATTCCTTCACCCCTCACAGCTGCTTCTTTTCACCCCTGGCCCTCAGCTCTGCTCTGTCTCAACCCTGCCCCCCTGCCCCTCCTCCCCTTACTCCTGCCCTCCCTCATCCCTGTCCCACCCATGCCTCTCCTCCTCTTCCCCTCATTTCTGCTCTTCCTCACTTTGCCCTCACTCCTCCCTCTCACCCCTGCCCCACCTCCCCTGACATGATTGTGTCCCTGTACAATTGTTTTGGTCACTGAAAGGGGACTAGGATTTTCAGTCGGTTCATGCCTTCTCCTGGTACTTTTTCAAAAGCGTTCATGTTCATGCTGCAGATCTTAGCTTGAATGTTGCGTCCTCTGAGAAGCATTTCCAGAATCCTCATTCTACTTCTTTTCATCTGTTACAGACTCTCATGACATCTTCCTGAGTTCATCTGGAAGTGTGTTAAATCATCTTAGACCTGTCACATCCTGAGCATCTTTTGCTTTCTTTTCTGTTACTTCCCCAAACATGTGGCCATATGGTTGTTTTGTGATGTCTAGATTTCTTTCCTGTTACACTAGAAGCGTTGAGAAGGCAGAGGACACATCAAAGACCCAGTGCAGTGTTTGGTGCATATAATTGATAAAGGGTTAATAAATGACCATCAGTAACAGAGAGGAGAATTCTTAGAGTTCGTAGTCCCTCAGACACTCGAATGAGTTTCATAAGCTGCAAGGCCCTTTTCATTCATGGACATGCTTGAAAAGGTTGAGTCAGCTCTGTTAGGGCTTGCCTTTAGAGTGGATTTAAACACCAGAAGAGAAATCAAAATTGATGAATAAAACATGTCACTCTAATTCTGTGTGGTAGTCATTCTAATGTCTATGAAATAATGAAAATAAACACTCACTACTTGGGAAAGATACAGTAACTCATTGATGATAATCTTTTAGTACTTGCTTTACTGAAAGCATGGAAAATGTTCCTTATTACTTGAGGTATTTGTCAAAAGTGCTGTGTGAAAAACAAGATACAGATAATTATCTGTAGTCTTTTTGTGGTTTTCATTACCTGTGTTAATAAGAATACTTTTCTTAATATATTGATGGTGTTGATAGCTAGAAAAAGGAAAGAATAACTGTAGTCATATCATATTTTAAATACCTCGCTCTGTAGAATTATATACTGTGAATGTTGTATTATATAACAACATAAAAGTTCTTCTCAGTTACCGGGCATGGTGGCTCACACCTGACATGCCAGCACACCTACTGGTGGTAGTAGGAGCCTCTCATGGAGGCCAGCCTTGGCTACATATTGAGTTCCTTACCAGCCTCAGCTACCATGTAAGACAGTCTCAAAAAATGAACAAGATTCAGACAACTAAGTTTTACCTTCTGAAAAAAAAAATCCCTTCATTTTTAGGTTGTTAAGAGGTCACATTGGTGGGATGGATATATACAGAAATCTTTCCTTTTAATTGGTAAATTTCCACAGCCTCTGTTATCTCTCAGCCTTGACTAGGTAGTGTAATTGATAACACAGAGTCCAAGAACATCGAGCCTCCAAGCTCTCTAGCTGTTTGCTGTTTCAGTCTGCCACAGTGAGTTGGAGCTTGGGGAGGATGTTTTCTATACAGCTTTATGATATTAAAACTTCTAAGTCAGCTCAAAGCACCGTCTATTCTTGTTTTAAAAGACAGAATTGTCTCTAATAGGCCTCAAAGAGACCTAGGACAGAATTTGGAGCTGTTTCTTTGCATTCTTATGCATCAGCAAAGCTATGCAAGCTTTCAGGTTTTGCAGAGAGTTAAAACAATCCAGTCCAGAATGGAACATTTCTTTCAGCAGGGTCTGTTTGTGTGCAGGTTGTGGCAACGTTGTGACTTTCAGAGCAGGAATTGTGTATGTTCTTTAGGGCTATCTGGAAACAGTATTAGTCTTAGTGATTAGCAGGCGCTGTCTGAAAGTATTTTCTGCTGCTCACGGTCCAGTTGGCATGTGCCACCAGGGCTGAACATTTTAGCACAAACTAGAAGCTGTATCACGTTTCAGTAGTTTTCCTACATGAGACTGACTGCATTTGCCTGACCACCTATCTGATCATGCTTAGTGAGGAGAAACCAAACCAAAAACCTACTAACCTCTGCTAAATTATTTGTAAGATAAATACACTATTTCATCCAGGATCATTTCATTAAGGCTGTCATATATTCTGAAGGTTGTAGTGAAAATACCAGCTATTCTAAGTAGAGGGAATTATGGGTCCCACCGGACAAGTGATTGTGACAGTAATAACAGAAGTTAAAATATAAGATAAATGCTTTCAGGAGAGAACTATGCTCTTTTGGTGCCCAAATGTAGCTTAACTACAGGATAATGAAGAGGTAAAAATTCTAGTCCTGGCTAAAACTAAGCAATATTTTGTAATCATATGTGTGTACACAATAAAATACAATAAAAGGGATACCAATCACCATGTCCTAAAAATTTAAATCTCTAAGAATCATGATTTTCTTTCTTTCTGTGAAGTTGATATCGCTGGACCTCACTTGCCTCTTTTATAAGTTGGTTATCATTATCACTTTTATTGCTGTCAGATAATATTTTGAGGTGCTGAAATCAGGATGAAGTAAGAGATGCATTCGCTGAGTATCCAGATTCCTGGATTTTGTGAAAACTTGGCACAGACTCGCTGATGGTATCATCATTTGGGGAGAGGATAGAGATTGTTGGGGAAATAAATTGCCAGAAGGCAGGAAAGCAACACATGCAGTGAGGTCCTTCATGACAGGCCTTGCTTGACTCTGTGAGATCGTTGAAACAGGTTTATCTGCAGAGCTGCTGAAGTGAGAGAAGAGGGAGCTCCAGAGCGTCCATGCTGCTGAACATCAGTGACAATAGGTGACTGCCCTTCAGACACCAACAGGATTGCTGCTGGTTGGGGTGATATCCGACTGGTTTCAATGCACAAGGGTGACCATCAGGGGAAGAATATCAAGTTTGTTTCTGGAATTGGAGAAAGATGATAACGTGTCTATAAAACAGAGATTCCAATTCAGGAAATGGAAATATGTAAGAGAAAGAAGGAGAAAGAGATAGTTTATTGGTAAGATCATTCTCTGAGAAGGTATTCATGAGTTCTCTAGCACCTAATGAAACAGGACAGTCAGAAGGGCCTCCATTCTGTGGAAAGGACAGAATGTTCAGTAGAAATGGGGTTTTTGACCTGAATACAGAGCTCTATATTTAAGAAGACATGTTGAGAGTTGAAAGTCTGATAGACTTGTTAATAACATGTTATGAAAAGGTCCGGGTAGGTATTTGTTTTTAGGTGGCTAAGGAGGAGAAGAACCTAGGAGACTCTGACTTGTGTCAGTAAAGGACTGTGCTCATAAAGCAGGAACAGCTAATAATATGACATTGAGACACCAAGGATGTAGGTTAAGGATGGATTATAGAGGTATGTGAAGCAGTTGTTAAAACTGAGCTTGGAATTGGTAGACTTTAGCCACCAGTGGGGATACAGTGGAGAAAGAATATGGGAAAAGGAGATTTTAAGTCTTAATATATTAAAGAGGTTAAAAAAAAAGTGTTAAAGCCGTGAACAGCTTAATGTGTTACAGTGTGGGTGAGAGTTCACACCACACCCTTTCTGTTTACTGGAAGGATTATGGTTATATACAGAAAACCAGAATTTAAAAGGAAGGAGAATATTATATAATTCCACATCCTATTGCCAAGTTGATTTGGGGCCAATTCTGTGGATTCAAGAAGACGTCTTCCGTTTGACTCAGATTTGTGTCATTTGGGTGATGGTGGACATGCCTGCTCAGGCTTTTTCAAGGTCATTCCACGTTTTCCTTCACACTTCCTTAATGTAGTTTCCTTATGTAGCTAAGTACATGCCAACTGTGTTCACTCATAGCTTCATTTTCTAGAATCTTCCTTGGAAGTTTGCATATATCAAATCTCTCTCCTTTCTCTCTCTCTCTCTCTCTCTCTCTCTCTCTCTCTCTCTATTCTTTCTTTTGGGACAGGGTCTTGCTGTTTACCACAGGGAGGTCTCTCAACATCAGTGTTCCTGCCTTACCCTTCTGAATGTTAGAAATACAGGCATAATATACTCCACACAGCCAGAAGATGCTTTCCTCAAATGCATCTCTGGAGTCTTCAAATTCAGGGATCATATTCATAGCATATACGGATAAATGTACACAGACTTGAAAACGTTCCTTTCTAATTTTTCATACCATAATAAATAATTTGTATTTGAAACCTAGTTCATGAGCAAACTGAGATGTCTATATTTTTAAGATCCATCCCTGCTTAGAGAGTGCCTCACCTCCTTTAATTGTGTGTTGATTGGTGGCGCAGGCTAGGTGTGGTCTTCCTCACACACTTGGAAAACTCTAATTAGCCCCAGCACTTTTCTGCTCTTTTCCTCCAGAGGCTCCCCTATGACTCACTCTGAAATCCATGTCTTTATTGGCCATCAGGGCTTGATAACAGGAGTTTCACCACATACTCCATTCACGGTTCCCAGATCTCTCTTTCACTCTTCTCTGCAGCTCCTTATTTTTCCTACTGTTCCCACATCCGTTCCGCAGAACATCCATCTCCATCTTGCACATGCATGGAGACTTCGCTGTGCATAAAATCCGACTGAATTGTCCATCTTATTGTGGATCAGTCCTGACTCTTCTGGTATCCTGTACAGCTGCATTTCTTTTTCTCTTACGTCACTGTTTGATTCCACGCATTTTCCTTCTTCACTTCTTACTGTTTTCTTATTTTAGACACATATAAGTAACACAAATGTAGACTTTCTCATTTCTTTTGTTCATTGTTTTTCTCTGAATGCCTACACAGTGCCTGGAAATTGCTGGACACCCATTAAATGTTAAGGGAATGAATAAGTGACTGGAAATAGACAGGTGAACAAATTTAATCTTCATGGTAATTTAACTTATAAAGATAAGTAGAAAACCTGGGATTTGCACTCACGCCACACTTTGTTCAAAGCCACCATTATTTTTACTTTATCCTGTGAACTAATTTGAGATGCGATTGAAACATTAACAGCAGAGCCCTTTCCCAAGTGCGCTATTACATTACATTTTAAATTCCAACTGGATTTAGCTTTATGTATTAACAAATAAAAATTTACCTAATAAATTGTAGCTTAAAGGTGCAAAGAACAGAATTTAGGAAATTCTTTTCTATCATTGAAACAAAGGACTTTTGCAGTAGTTGAATTTAAAAAAAAGTTGACTCACACATGAATAGTTAAGGGAGGGCAGGATTTCTAGATAAGCAGGACAAAAATTTCCACTGTTTCTCACCAACTATGTAGCTAATGGGGATGATGGCTTTAAGCCAACTACCACTTAAGGAGAAAAAAAAAAATTCAACAAGTGCAATAGTGTGGAATGGATAGCATCTTCTGAAATTCGATTTCGAGCAGTCCCTGAGTGAATGAATAAAGTTTTATAAGCTGTTTACTTTTGTAATATGTCTTCTCATCATCAAATTCAGGATTAATTCTATGACAAGACTCATCTAATGAGACTTAATTGTCTCAAAGATATCTTGATCATTTGAAACGTATTGGGACCTTAAGGAGGCTGACTGCTATAGCAGAAATGGGTCTGGTCTCCAAATCCAGATCAGAAAATGACTGAAATTGAGAACAGTCTAGATTGGAACTCACATGTATGGGTTTTCTCAGAGACAGGATGAAGTCAGATGCTGATACCATGCCACATTTTGGATCGTGGCTGATAGGAATCAAAGAACGAAGTCTAATTAGGAGGAAGGGACATACCCATCCCCACAAAGGCCTCCACAGAGTCTGGATAGAATCTCAGGGTCCAGTCAGGTGGGCTGAATTTCAGGACAACTTTGTGGATTTATCTGAGCAGCAGAATCACAGGAGCTCTGAAGAGTCAGAGGAAACTTTTGTAGTAATCACTTAAGTACTGGTCATTCATTACCCAGATCTGAGTATACATGAATACTCAGATATATATAAATAAATAAATATATATATATATATATATATATATATATATATACGGTCTATTTTAAGGTGGCCACTGGGGGCTCTATGACTCAGCAGTGAGGCTCACTGGCTACTCTTGCAGAGGACCTGGGCTTGAAATAAATGTACTTCCAGTTCCAGGTGATCTGATGCCCTCTTCTGACCTCTGTGAGCTTTGCATGTACATGGTGCAGTTACATACATGCAGGCAAAACACTTAGATTAGTTAATTTTCTGTTGCTGTGATAAAACATCACGAGCAAGGCAACTTATAGAAGGAAGAGTTTATTTGGCTTATGGTTCCAGAGAGAAAGAATCAAGCATGACAGGGAGGCATGGTGGCAGAGGTGGCCAAAACAAACAGCTAAGTGCTCACATCTTTAAGCAGGCACAGGAAGCAGAGAGAGTCAAACTGGAAGTGGACAAGCTATATACCCTCAAAGTCTGCCCTCAGTGATGTGCATCCTCCAGCATGGCCACATCTCCTAAAGTTGGATGCCATGAACTGAGGACCAAATGTGCAAATATTTGCAGTCTATGGGGGGCACGTATTCAAACCAACACATTTTACTCCTTGTTCCCCAAAGGCTCATGACCATATCATAATACAAAATGCATTTAGTCTGTCTTTAAAATCTCAATAGTCTTTAACAGTCTATTTAAAAGTCCAGAGTCCAGAATCTCTTTTGATACTCAAGGCAATCTGTAATTGTAGGCCCTGTAAAATCAGAAGATTGATTGTATACTTCCAACACACAATGGAACCAAATACACATTCCCATTCCAAGAGGGAAGAATGGAGACATATGAGAAACACTGGACCAAAGCTATACCAAAGTCCAGCAGGGGACACACCAAATCCTGCAGCGCCATGTTTGATGTCTAGAACCTTCCTTTCAAAGGGTTTAGGTGGCTTTGCACCTCCCACTTTAGTGCATGCAGCACCCTTATACACATAAAAGAAAAACAAACATAAAAGGCTAAGGTATACACTGTAATGCATGTGATTCTTATGATTTCTGGTTTTAACTGAACTGAAACTATGTGGATTTTTCCTATCTAGAGTATTTTTTCATCTTGCTAGAGGGAACAGGTAGTGATAAGAGGGTTGGAAATCTCTAGAACCTTTATCTACTGTGCAATAGTCATCAAGTAGATTGATAGAAACTGCAAACATGGGCCTGGAGAGGCGCCACAGCAGTTAAGAGCATTGACTGTGCTTGCAGAGGACCCAAGTTCTAGTCCTAGCACCCACATGACAGTTAACAACTGTCTGTAGCTCCAGTTCCTGGGGATCCAGTGCCCTCTTATGACCTCCATGGACATTGCACAACACAGATACACTTACATACATACAGATAATACACTCATAGACATAAAAAATAAAATAAATAAAAGTAAAATATTAAAAAAAGAAACTGCAAACTCATTGTATTACTTTAGTGTTTAAAATTCCTTAGTTCTTAGATGCTGATATTTCTTTACAGTGATTCAAACTTGGTTCTTCAGTGTGTGTCCTCCTGCAATATGAACATGAAATTTATGTATTAAGATATTGAACTTGTTAATTGTACAATTTTGATAAAAGGAGCTTTCATTTAATTCAGTTAATACATTATAGAGACGGGAAAAGGGACCATAAATATGAACACTTGGGCACCAGTGGTTAGTTTGTGTTATTTGATTAATTTTGTTGTTTTGTGCTCTGAAGATAGAGAGTAAATCCACCTTTGAAATGCTCTATGAATAGTTCTAGAATGTGTGCAGGAATTTTGGAATATGAGAGGTGAAATTCCTTTATGAGAGATTGACTTAAGGTTGCCTAATGCAAGGATAGTTATGAGGATGAGCAAAGTCCTGTTCATTAACAGGTGCAGTGGCCAGACATGATTCCTCACCTGCTTTTACTGGAGTGGGTCTGTGATCTCTCTTTTGTAAAATGAGATGAATGTTTAAAAAATAACTTTATTCTATATATTCATTATTCATGGTACTGTGTTATACATGGTCATTTCCAAGCAAGAACATATTTCCCCCCCAACCCTCTACTCTTTCTTTTCTCCTCTTCTACTCTGTTCCTTTTATTCTAGGCAGTTTCATTTCTGCTTTCCTATCATGTATACCTCTATGGTTTTACATAGCTAGATAAAATCCAGGAACTGCATAGAAGAGAAACATATTTTTCCTTTCTTAAACTAGCTCCATACACTTAATATGATAATCTTCAAATGCCTCCCTTTTCCTGAAAACCACATAACTTCAATTCTTTATGTTTAAACGAAATTCCATTTTACATACATGCTGAATTTCTATCTATTCATTTGTTATTGGACATCTGTATGGGTTCTGTAACTTAGGTATTTGATTAGTACTATAGTAAACATTGATGGGCAAGTATCTCTGTGATGTGTTGGCATGGAGTCCTTTGGGTAAATACCCAGGAGTGGTATAGCTGGGCTGTGTGGTAGATCTACTGTTAGCTTTCTTTCACTGTATATCCCTTGCTAGTTTTTATTTATGGCTGGTACCCTCTGTTACCCTATACCTTAAGCCTCAGACTGTGTCTTCCTCTCTTCTTCCTTGGCAGCGGACTTCAGCTAGTGACTGAGGACAGTGCACATGCTAATTTCTTAGTGTTTCTGTAGTTCCATCCTTCCATATCAGCAAAGTGATTCCTCCCCTACCACACTGTCCAACCACCCTGTTGTCTCTCTTCCATCCACACTCTATTCTGAATACCCATGCTTTCATAGGCTTAACAGGAAACTAATAATAGCTAAGAAGGCCATGTACAAAGAGTGTGAGTACTGGTTACTCTTTTAAAACAAAAAGGAAATGACAACTAGGATTTAAGGATGACTATCTTTTCTATACTATGTATTTTTCTGAATGATTAAAAATTCTACATATTTTAATTGCAAATAATTTCTTATGAAATGATGGAAAGCAATGATACATGAATTCCTAAGGTGCATCCAAAATTTTGTTTGTTTATCAAGAAAATATTGCTGCGAATGTCTTGCAATTTGATAGACATTGTCAATGAACTTGATTCATTATTAAGGAAACTGTTATTTTGGAGATGTTTATCATAGCTGGTAAAAAGGTAAAATTTTGTTCTTAAGCTGAGAAGCAAGAGCTTCTTCATTCAGAGCACTAAAGGAAAAAGGATATGTCTGTGTGGACCCTGATTAAAAGCCAGATACAACTACACGCCAAAGTCTTTGACTTAGAGGTCAGGAGACAAATATCTTTTAAACATGTCTCTTGTCTCAAGCATTCCATTTCTATATTCAGAATGTGTTTAAATACATCTAGGCATGAATGACTGCAAGTATTTATAACAAGAGATGTCTATCTTCTTTCTCCTTTGAAAAGATTTACAGTCAGATCTACTGTTCAACATTTGAGAATTTTGCTTTTGCTTGTCAATGCCAATGTATTAATTGTTTTAATTTTCTCTGTTTGGTTGAAATTTCATGTTAGATTAATGATATATTCATATGACTCCATATATACTTTACCCTAAGATTAGCTTTTAGTAACAACCCAATAAGGGAAGAAAATTGCCTTTAGAATACGTTGTTATATCTAAATGAGATGAGACTTCAGTGGCCATTTGGTTAACTTATGTGTTTTATACATTATGAAGTCAGAGGTGATGTAAATGACACATATTTCAACATAATGCATCTGAACTCATTTATAGTATACATGACTTAAACTGTGGATTTTAATAGACATGACTTTAAACATATCACATTACATCATTTCCCTTTACTCATTCCATCTTCATATAAATATGAATGGGTAAGCATAAATTCAATATGTAAATATAATATGTAACTATATATTCTGTATTATATTATAGCTATTGTTCCATTTTTATACTTAGAGAACAGCATGAAAGACATGACATTTTTATCATATTTATGTAAAATTGTTCCATGTAGCAATGTAATGAAAACTGAAAATTCACTGCCTTCTTACCTAAAAAGGATGTATTCAGTCTTTCTTCTCATCACTTAATATGGTTAAAGAGATGACTTATAGTTTAGAAAAAAAATTCTTATTTTGAAAATAGATTAGAAAATCCTTGGTGGTTTTAATTAGGTAACATTTTAACCCTTGAGATGTTGTTTTAATAATTATGTGTCCAAAGGACCATTGATCTTATCTATTTAATCTTTAAAAATAAATATTGGTACTAAATGGTTTGAAATAACACAAAGAACGTATGTAGAGATGTGCCATGAAAGAAAAAAAATCCTAAATATGTACTTTCTCTTTAGTTTGACAATTCGATACTTCAGGAAAAGTTATAGAAGTAATGATTTCCTTATTTATTTATTTAAAAATACCAGATCTCACTGTACAAATAGGTTGGTCTCAAAGCTGCAATTCTCCTTAGATTCTTAAGTGCTGAAATTATTGGCCAGAGCCATCATTGAAGGGCAGATATGATGATGAGACCTTGACTATCACTTTTATTTAAAAAATTTATTTCATGGAATGGATTATTTGCCAAACTTCCTTAACTTCTGAAATTCCCTAAAATATTAGGAGGAACATGAGCACTAAAATGGCTTATACATTGTATTTATAGACATATGTACACAAAAATTTACAAGAATATTTTTTAAAAGAACCAACCTCTAACTGGCACATTCAACCTTGATTTCCAAAGAAATATCATGAACTGAATAGATTATCAACTTCATTCTCCTTTCTTTTAAAAATTAATCCTAGTGCTGGTGACTGAAGCCTGTCCTGGAGCATACTGAGCAAACACTTTATGACTCAGTGACACCCTAATTCCCAAAATAGATTATTAAAAACTGAACAGCATTACAACTTCATCATATTTTAGTGAAAAAAGTACACATTTTCAAATCATATTTGAGTGCATCTTAAAAGTGAAAGCTGGAGAATTGGCTCAGTGGATAAAGTGCTTGCCACACAAGTGAAGACTGGCATTTGGATCCCAAAGACACACATAAGATTCGCACAGGCATGGTAGCTGGCCTGTGAGCCCTGTGCTCATTAGCTATCCCAGGACAAGCTGGATACCTTACGCAGCCTAATTAGCGAGCTTCAGTTCAGCAAGAGACTCTGCTTCAGAAAATAAAGCAAAGGATCAAGGAAAACAGCGAACCCTGACTTCTGGCCTCTTTATACATGTATACACAGACACACAGACACACACACACACACACACACACACACACCTGCTCACAGGTTTATAAACACACAAATGTGCATGCACAACACAATACATACACTTAAAAAAGTGAAATATAAAAATAATTAGAGTAGCGATAACTAGATTGTTAATTTGTTTCTTATAATAGTCAACTTAAAAAATCTGAACTGGGGCTGGAGAGATGGCTCAGTGGTTAAAAGCACTGACTGCTCTTGCAGAGGACTTGGGTTCAATTCCCAGCACCCACATGGTGGCTAACAACCACCTGTAACTCCAGTTCCAGGGGACCAGACACCGTCTTCTGATTTCTGAGGGCACTACACAGCACAGGTACGCATACATACGTGCAGGTAATACACTCCTACACATTAAATTTTTTTTAATCTGAATTAATGGATGAAGTTATTAAACAGAATGTATTTGTTAGTTTCTCTTTCAGTTTTCAAGAGAAATTGCCTTCTCACCATAAGACATTCTGAGGAGTCGTTCACTTTGTAGTTCTGCAGATTGTTACATAATACTTAGAAGATGATAAGGCCATCTTTAGAAAAGGAAAGTGGTTGTAATTCAGACTTACTTGAACAGCAGTTACCTGGTCTGGAAACCCTAACTGCTTACAAACGAACAGATGGATTAGGAAGGGTAGACACTATGCTGTGGACTCTTGCCCTGAAGGAACATTGCTTGGTATGACTGGCATATCATTAGTCTCTTCGAGCTTTAAATAGTACATCTTTTATATGGTATAGATTTAGATTGGTCAAAATCTTGACTAACATTTGATATAGATAGTGTTTTGATTTTTTTTTGCCCCTCAAGGGATACACACTTTCTCTTCACACAGAATTATGATATAGCATTTCAAGGCCTTGAAAAAGTATATAAACAAGTAATCAGAATTAACAGTAAGTAGTTCTATCATTTAATTACATGGATGATAAAATAGTCTGTAATTTCAAGATAAAATTAATATTGTAGAAATTCTCATACCAAAATGGACTCACTTAAGACAAATGAAAGCAAACAGAGTCAGGTCACCTCGAAGGAAGGGCCTTCCTGTTTGTCTTCCTGGGATTTTAACCACTCTAAGGACTCTCTTAAACTACAGAAATTCTGCAGAAGTTACTTCTATAAAATCATCTCTCTAGAAGCAGTATTATCACTGAGTGACTTGCCAAATTTTTCAACAAGCTTCTGTGACCTTTGAGGTTTATTTCCCAATAGATTATGTGGACTTTTCCTTTTTGCCTTTAACTGCTTTCATGTCCTCTCACTCCTCCATGCCCCTCTGGGATAACGTACATATCCCAGATTGGAGTCTCTTCTTGTTGACCAGTAAAACGTTTGATTTTGGAGTATCAAGTCTCTGTCACTCATTGAAGTGAATATAATCAATATAAATAATTTTCCCATCATATCAACTTTACTACAGTTAAATAATATTGTAAGAAATGTTCAAGTCTGGGAATTAAAGTTTTATGGTTTGAGGATATTTTAGAATTCTTTTTTGAAAATAATTGATTTATTTTTAATTGTCTATCTATGTATATAAGTATATGAGGTTTGTGCACATGAGTGCAGGAACTTGTGGAGGCCAGAAAGGAATATCAAGAGTCCCTGAAGCTGGAGCTAGAGTTGTGAATCACCCACATGGGCTGCTACGAACCAAATTCTGGTCCTCAGGAAGAGTGGGAAGTGTTCTTTACCTCTGAGTCATCTGTCCAGTCCCTAGAATTCTTTTATTTAGTCATTCTTCTTATCACTTTATCACTTTTACAAAACAATCACTAATATTTTGTTGCTTCCAAAGAACTGAGAACTAAGTGCTTCTTATAACTATTATTTCCTTTATCTTCCTTGCAGTTTTCCCAGGCGAGTAGGCCCATTTTGCTTTCTGAGCAATGGTTGTCTTAGGCTATATTCATTTGCACAGAGTAACCAGACTGCAGAGTCTGAGTATTAACTTGATACCCTGATGGAGCCAGAACACTAAATTTGCATATGGTGCAGAGGAATATCCTTTTGCTTCATTTGTATGTCTTATGGAAAGAAAGCCATTGCTTTAACTGTGAGGGTGAGATATCTTTAGTAACACTGGTATCATAAAGATGACGATCCAGCTCTTGTTCAAAGAAGCTCATGGTTCCTAGAAAGAATTTAAAAAATAAATGCAGTGTGTTATGACAAAGATCATAGAGATTCTAGGGACTGGAGAGATGTCTCATTCAGTAGCTGCCACAATTATGAGGACCCGAGTTAGGATTCCCACCACCCAAGTAAAAGCTGGATGTGGGTACACTGTTTGCCAGTAACCATAGTCCTGGGGAGCAGAGACAGGCAGTTTATGGAAATTGGGCACAACTGGAGCTCCAGGTTCAGTGAGAGATCCTGCCTCCAAAAACAGAGTGAAGGACAACAGAGGAAGACTCATGATGTTATTCTCTGGCCTCCATACAAGCACACACACTCATGTGCCCACTCCCATAAATAAATAAATAAATCTTCCACAAGTAAATCTTCAGAGAACAAACACTTGGAACTAAAAGAGAGCAAGTCTCTCCATTACTTTGCATAACATTTTTCTATACAAATTTGTTCAGTATTTCATGATACCCTTTTTATTTAAATCCATTTGAATTTCTGATCATAAGTTTTTTGTATTTGATATTTTTCTACAGTTTCATGGTGTCTGATGTTGATGTGCTTTTATTTTCTTTCTATGTGTCTTTTGCTCTCTGGGTTCTAATTCACTGGTAATACTATAAGATCCACACTAAAAGTACATCCAGAGCTGCATTGGTTACTTGCACCTCTGCTATGGACACTCCTGGATCAGCTGGCCTTCTCTCCTTTAGCATTATTGCAATCTTCGTAGCTGGTATATGCTCCACAGAACCCAGAAGGAAGTCCCTTAAAGTTTGGGTCAGATCACATCACTCTTTTGCTCAAACCTGGCTATCTCTAGTGTGAAAGTCACAATCATTAGATTGGCCTGAAAGGCACTGCATGACCAGGCCCTTAGCTGTTGTCTCTTGCTTGTTCCTCAGACATTCTACCTTAGCCAAAACAGTGGGTTGTGATTTTTCAGTAAACCAAACATATCCTTTCTTCAAGGCCTTTGTACTTGCTTCTACATCTCCATTCTGAAATATAGCTCCAGATGTCTGTGTGGCTTATTCTCTCAGCTCATTCATGTCTTTCTGAATGAGGATTTTCCTATCCCTTGTTTTATAATTTCATCCACGTTCAATTGCACAAACACATGGCTTGTTTGCTTTATTCTATCCTATGTTAATTATAGCATATTAAATGTTATCTGTTACTTTTTTCTTGCTGTATCAATTAGTATGCAAGCTTTATGAAAATGGTATTTTTATATGTTTTTATTGCAGCCTCCCATGCTCACCCTAGAGCAGCACCTCTCGTGCATTAGGCACACAAGAAATGCTTGTTGGGTTAATGTACACATGAACAAATGGATGGATGGATGGATGAATCACTGAGTGAATGCATCTAAGTTTCAGTGAGAGCTTGTGTTGTCATTTCATTACTTATCTCTGCTGGCAGCATGGGCCCTAAGGAAATGTGTGCTGAAATGAAATGCCTCATTTCATTTCTTGGTGGGTGATGTCAGTACAGGAAGTGGATTTGGATGCAGAGCAGTAGGAGGGGCAGTGTTGTGACCCATCACAGGGTTAACCTTCCTATCTCTGTCTAGATACAGTAACATTTGTTGTCATAGGCAAAAAGTGATTTTTCCTTTAGGAGAAGCAGCTTCAAATCTAGATTTTTTTGTGAGTTCTGACGATTCATAAATGTTGATTTCAAATCTAAAATCTCAGGTCAAACAGAACACATTCTTGCCATTTTCAACTTGAGGGTTGCCAGTTTGAGAACTCTGGCAGAGGAGGCCTAAGTTTGAGAGATCTACCTACTCCCATAAACAGTTGCTGTTTAAAATATCAGATGAGTTTGCAAAATAACTTGGGCAGAAAATTTGTAGGAGGTGAAATACCAATTAAGTCAAGACTATTTAATGGAAAATAATTTCTAGCTTCCTTTGCAGCTTTTCTGATTCTTTCTGCCATTTCTTTTCGTTCCCCTTTCTTGCTCCTGTTCCCAGTAAGAAGGACTTGACTGATATTAATAGTTGATTTGGACCAAGGAGCAAGAAAATAAAATTTACTGAGGTTGTATTGTGTGCTGTGTGCTGTTGTATGTTACAGGGTTGCATAGTAAGAATACAAAGGCTATATTTATATGGTAATTTCCGTTCTATTTAGGGTGGTGAGGGAGAAGAGTGACATGTAATCATCAGGTTCCTAATAAAGTGGGGCTTTAGGGATGGCTCAGCAGTTAAGAGTCCTTGTTGCTCTTCCAGAGGACTTGAGTTTGATTCCCAGCACCTACCCACATCAGGTGGCTTACAACCACCTGCATCTGTTGGCTTCTTCTTCTGACCTCCCTGGGTACCAGCACACACATGACATATACTCACAGAGGCATACACCAACACATTTTCTTTTCTGTTTTACCACATAATATTTTTGTTTTGACCTCATACCTTAACATAACATCTGTAAAATAATTTGCTTTAAAGTATTTATTACTGGTTCATAAACAATCTGGTCAGTCAGTAATTAAATTGGGATTGTGGAGGCAGCTCAGTGCTTGACTAGTATGCACAAAGCTGTGGATTTTATATGGAATACTACAGAGAGAGAGAAAGACAGAGAGACAGAGACAGAGAGAGAGATTGGGGAAGAGAAAATGGGGAGGTATGGAGAAGGGAGGAAAAGAGAGAAACTAGAGAGAGTAAAAAGACATCTGCAACAGGAAAGGAGATCCATTATGATGTCTTAGGTCAGGAGTGTCACTGTATAGATGGAGAGAAATACAGTGGAGAAGATGAATTAATTTTAAGTGATACTTTCTGAAAACTCTTTATTGTGTCATAGTTTACCTAAAATAAAATAAAATAAACCAATTTAGGTTATATATGAGGTGCTTGACAATTGTATCCATTCATATCCATCCATGGGAATCAAGATGTAGAATATTCCTGTCATTCTAGAAAGTTCCTCAGTCTTTGGAGTCAGCCCTCTGTCTTCAGACAATGGCAGATCTTATTATAATTCTAGATTCGTTGTGTCTTTTGTAGAATGCCTCCTAAATGCATCTAGGTGTGTTATGTTTTATCAAAGCACCAACACGGTGTTTTGGAGCTACAGTGTATTCTTGTGAGCATAGTAATTTTGTTCTTTGAAAAAAATAATTTGTAAAATGTATAATGTATACTTGTATGGCCACACCACCATTTATTTATGATTCTTCTTGGATAAATACTTGGTAATAGAATGTTGGACCATCTGCTAGTGTGTATTTAGCATTTTAACCTGTGCCAAGCTATTTTCCAAAATGGATTTTCCCATTTTACATCCTTGACAATGTCATCTAATTGTTCCAGATTCTCACCAATACTTGGGTTTCCTTTTAGAGTTTTACTTGTGTACTGGTATTCTAGTTTTCAGTGTTGACAATGATGCTAAGCACCCATTTGTCAATTATTGACCAATGGATATCTTTGGATCTGTTTTGGGGAAAGTGTCCATTTATTACATGGTTTATAATTTATTTTTGAGTTGAAGGGGTTCTTTACCTTCTGAATACCTGTATTAGTAGTATTTTCTTCAACCTTATGGTAGCACATGTAATTTAAAGAACAGAATCATTTAAAATTGTGGTTTTCATCAAATTTGGGGAAAATTTTGGATATTTTCAAGTAGATATTTTTCTGTTGCCACCCAAAATTTCTTCCCTTAGAATTTTGGATGTACTAGCTCGTGGGTCCCTGTTTGCTGCTGTTTTTCCCTCACCATCTTTAAAAAAAAATCTGTGCTTCATTTTATTATAGGTGCAAGTTTCAGATATTTCTACTTCAGTTTTGAATATACTGTAAATCTGATGAAATGAATTTCTTATTTCAAATATCTTAATTTCTTGCATAAGAAATTCTATTTCAGCTGTTGAAATTCTGTTTCAACCATTATAGTGACACCTTTAATCTCATCACTGAGGAGGCAAAGACAGGTGTTATCTCTGTGAGATGGAAGACAGTCTGCTTTACATGTCATGTTCTAGGCTAGGTGGGGTTACAGGGAGACTCTTGTCTCAAATCAGCCCCCTCAAAAAGAAATTCCATTTTTTTATGAAGGATAAATTTCATTTTCATTGTATTCACATTTTCATTTTAATTCTGACCTACAGAATATTTATGATAATAGTTTCAAATATAAATTTCTACAACTTATATTATTTCTTTAACTTCTGGGTCTATGTCTGATGAATATGTTTCATCTGGTTACAGTTTCTTTGCATATTAGTAACATAGGATACTGAATATAAACTACTGACAATCTAACAATCTATCCTGTCTTCCTTTATGGATTATTTAATGTTTTAGAATGTCGTTAAGTGATTTGTGAAACAGCTTAAGTTTTGGAGGCTTTTTTTTCTTTTTTAAGTGTTTATGGGAGTGCATTTGCCATAGTCTTTTATCTAATGTTAGCTTTGATAACATTAGTTTTTAACTTTCAGGATATCAACCGATTATCCCAGTCTTTTTTATTAGTCTTTTTTATCTCATTTGTATGGATTTATTTATTTACTAATTTATTTAAAACACTGTGTGCTATGGATCAGTCATAGGCTTCATACATACTAGTCAAGTGCCCTATCACTAAACCACATCTCCAGGCTCCACGATTTTTTAATCTCTCTCTCTCTCTCTCTCTCTCTCTCTCTCTATATATATATATATATATATATATATATGTGTGTGTGTGTGTGTGTGTGTGTGTGTATATATATATATATGTAGTTTAGTATTTAATAACTACATGGGGCTCTAGAGATAACTCGGCAGATAAGAACACTGGCTGCTCTTGCAGAGGACCCAGGTTCAATTCCTAGCACCAACATGGTAACTAACAATCATCCATAGCTCCAGTTACAGGGGATCTGACTCCCTCTTCTGACCTCTTTAGGCATTGCACACCATGGGTGCACTGGTCTTGCACGGGTCTTGACCATGCTGATGCTATTGCTGTAGGTTCATATGAGCAGGGTCGCAGGAGCTTGTGAGGTTCTATTTCCTTATAATCATACATCTCCTCCCTGACTCATAATCTTTCCACCTCCTCTTCTTCAGGGGTCCCTGAGCCATGGGTGAATGAAGATTAATATAGGAGTTCCGTCCAAAGACCTACTCTTTACAGATTCCTAATCTCCACCCTTTGGCCATTTGTGACCTTTTTTTGTTCCTGGCCCCCGTTGCATGAAGGAGTTTCATTAATAAAAGTTAGTGTTCTCTTTGCCTCTTGTTCTATGTTGCATGAGCCTTAAGTGTAAAGGTTGCATTGTAGATGTGCCACTTAGGTTTGGGTAATTCACAGAAACATCTGTGTGTGATCAGTCTTGGTACTCTTACCATCCATTTTTAAAAGTTAATCACAAAATAACATACTTGTTTGCCTGCCCTCTTTTCATGACACCTCATCCACCTAAGTTATTTCTAAACAAATGAGGAATTATCTAAAGGATCACATGGTACAACTTAACGCTTTGTTAAAGAAGAAACTGAACAAGAGAAAATAATAGTTTCTGAATATTTTGTTTATTTTGTACTAATTCTTGAATCATAGTTTAATACTTATTTCAGAAAATGTGTAGCTTAATCTATCATCTATCTATCTATCTATCTATCTATCTATCTATCTATTACCTTTCTAATTATTTAAGGACACCAAAATACATTTTAAATATACATTTCAAATACATCTTTATTTTTCTGCCAGACAGCTTTGAAATATGTCAATGGTTTAAACAGTTTGTGAACCTTAAGCACTATCTTGTGTGTGTTTGACCTGATTTGACTGAAACGTCAGAAGCGCACAGTGCAGTAACTGCTATGCTTTGGCCAGTAATCTCATGTTCAGGAGAATATTTATGGTGAAATTTTCTGGAGGGAAAAGCTAAGTGTGAGACATGGAAAGTGTTTTATAGTAATGTAATAATAAAATTAATAATTCCCCAAAAGTTAATAAAAATATTAAAACATGTTCCTGTAAATTATAATTCATAGTATTTATTCTGAATTTTAAATAAACAGCTAAAATGTTTGATGCATGCTTATAAAAGTGATGAAACAATATGGGGAATATAGTTTTTTTTTCTTTTTTTACAGTGCTAGGGATTGAACTTGTGGCCTTGCTCATGGTAAGCAAGTGTTTTACCATTGAACTACATTCTCAGTCTTTGGTAAATAACTTTAAAGGAATCTAAAAAATAATGTGCATATTTTTTCAAACAGATCAGTGGGAATATATATATATATCTTCTATAAGATATATAGATAGATAGAGAGATAGAGAGATAGATAGATAGATAGATATAATATCTTTTGAAAGTCCCATTAGCTCTTTCTCATTGGTCCACATAAGTTAAGAACAAATAGGAGCAATAGATCTATTATCAACAAACTTAACCAGTATGTTTAATTTAGTAATGTGCTGTGATGAGACCAGAATTGCAGCTGCATCAAAAGGAACATGATAGAAAGAAGCATAAAGTGAAAGCCAAGTTTAACAAAAGGAAGAGCCTGCTAAACAGAACAGAAGTTGGAAGGCCAATCACCCATAGCTAAACCAACAAACTTGATCCCTCCAGGGAAGCTCTACATTTTACTTAAAGAATATCACAGTTGACAGTTGGGAATAAGGTGATTATCTTGTTATCCCCAACACTAATGTTATTTAGGACCTGTATCTAGAAGTTCAAATGATAATGAGTTCATAGACTATTGTAAATGAAAACATATGATAATATAACTTTACTGCAGACAGTAATTTTGTTACTTTGAAGCAAGCTTCACAAATATTTTTAAAACTCGTGTAGTTTGCCTAAAGATGTCAGTTTCTCCCACTATAAAGAGAATTCCTTTTGCAACATTTCTCTACGTCAAACTAAAACATGAATTTTTCAACTACCTATTAATCGACATTCCATTTTTAACATCTTGTGAGAAAGCAACATTTGTTTGTGTGTATGCTAATTTTTAACTAGTGTGTCCCTATGTGACTGGGGCGTGTGTGTATGTGTGTGTGTGTGTGTGTGTGTGTAAATAGCAATTCTATACCTCTATTAGCTAATATAAAGATGAGTGACTGTTCCATTCTTTGCCTGAAACTTTGATTCAAGGTAAAAATGAGAAAAATATCAAAACAAATTCTGCAAATATTTATAGAATTCTGTTAAATATTTATTGACAAAGATGCAAAACTGCTTCTATACTTTTTTATGTAGGTTGAAAAAAGATTTTCCCTGTGTCTGATAATATGTCATGAAAGAGTCTGTTAAGACAAATTGTAAAGTTATGTACAGGATTTTCAACCTTATGATCAACATTAGGAAACCGGAATCTTCTATATTTATGGCTTAAAGAGTTCAGACAGAGTGAACTTTTATACTTGATGTGAACAATTTCCCTACAATGTTTTAGTGACCAACTTAGTTTGAATAATCATAATACATCTGTATGAACCCATTTCTCATAGTCACAGGGCTAGTCAAAAGGCCATTGTTGATTCGGAGAGATAGCTTAGCAATTAAAAGCCCTGGGCGTTCTTGTAGAAGACATGTTTGAATCTCAGCACCCACCTGGTAGCCAACTACCATTGGTGACTTCAGTTCCAGGGGATCCAGTGCCCTCTTTTGTCATCTGCAGACACTGCAGGACATGGGTGCACTCATATATGAGGTCGTAGCACTCATACACATAAAATGCAAACAAACAAACAAACAAACAAATAAATGAATAAATAAATAAAAGTTTTTAAAAGAACATTGTTTTCATCTTAAATAACGAAAGGTTTTAAGTAGGTGCCGTGATGAGGTGGGCTTCCTGATGAGAAATTCTTTCTTCACTGTTCTTACACTGAATGCTTCTTGAACCTTAGATTACACCTCAATCTAAGTGACAATAATATACTGCATTTGAATAGTATTTTAAAGAAAATCAAGACATAACAGCATATATACTTGTGGTATTAAGGATTGGGTTATACAGTTTAAATGTCTCTAAAGTGAGACTACAAAACCCAAAATGTTTTTTTTTTGGAGCACTAATATTGAACCCAAGGCTTTGTATATGCTCAGCAAGCACCTGCCACTGAGCTGTGCCCTCATCCCTCAGAGCCCAGATGTTTTTGAGTGCTTATATGACACCATAAGCCAAAAATTCCATGGTATAAAATTACTTTTACGTATAAAATTCCTAACACATTCTATAAGATTCCCTTAGGACAATGTGTTTAAGACGTATTTGGAGCATAAATGTGAATTTCAGTTTTAGGTTTGGGTCTCATTTTTAAGAAATCTCATTGTTAATATGTAAATATTCCAAAATTTAATGATGTCAAACTTAAAGAGAATATTCCATCAGTCATGATACTATTATTATTGCTTTTAGCTAAAGCTGTGGTGGTGATGGATGACAGTTCTGAAAAGTTATTGTGACAATCACTGTCAGTCATAATAATTATAATATGGAAGAAGCCAGAGACTAGCTAGTGTTTCCTAGCTATTTCCTATTTAGTGTATACTATTTAGTGTTTCCTATTTATTGTATACTGTGTGGCTGATGTAATCTCCTAATTTACTTGCCACAGTAATTATGGGCCTGTCATTTTATTATAATTTTTTAATGCAGAATGTCACATGATGTGATACAAATAATTGTGTAAATATTTTATTTATTATTTTTATTTTATATGTATGAGTGTATTGCCTGCATGTATGGAAGTGCACCTGGGTCATGCAAAACCTGCACAGGTCAGAAGAGGGCATTGGATCCCCTTGAAGCTAGAGTTACAGACTGTTCTTAGCCACCATGTGGGTTCTGGGAACTAAACCCAGGTACTCTACAGGAGTAGCCAGTGCTCTTAACCACTGAGCCATCTGTCCAGCCCCATGATACAGATTCTTTACTCATCATTTCCAAATATGGACACATTTCTACTACCTTGTGCTGCTTCTTTTCTGCCAAATCTTTTATAAGAAATTCCATGAGAAATTAAAAATACATTCCTGTGAGTGTTTTGCAATGAGAATAGTTTATAGGGAAAGAAAGTAGTAGCACTCTGCAGTTTATTAAAAGTGATGCCAGGGGAAAAAATTAAAATGTGGAAAACATTTCTGTTTATGAAGGCATTCGGCTTCCGTATAAAGTGAGAACC
Organism: Eospalax fontanierii; assembly: GCA_035773235.1. Classification (NCBI taxonomy): domain Eukaryota; kingdom Metazoa; phylum Chordata; class Mammalia; order Rodentia; family Spalacidae; genus Eospalax; species Eospalax fontanierii. The sequence continues at coordinate 28,974,077 of CM069545.1, read as the reverse complement.
CAGATTCATTGGAAACAGATTGAGATGGTGTGTGCACACATGCATCTGTGTCTGTGTTCACATGATGTTTTGGGGAAATCTTGAAGCATGGCCTTTCTACAAACGTAGTTCTTCCCAGACAGAGCCTGCTTCTTGCTAAAACAGCCACTTTTGGACCAGATTTGCCTTTTGGGTCCCTAAACACCTAATACAGTTTCTAGTAAATTGTTTTGAATAAATAGTTATTCAGTGAAAACTCATTTCATGTACAAAATTATTAAAAGTGTTATAAAAATTATCTTCAAATTATGTCTATAGTTTATTAAGCATGAGTGAAATTCATGTTTAGGCTTGGGTCTCATGTTCTAGATATTTTTTAGTTATATACAAATATTTAAAAAATGCAAAAACATCTTTAATGTCAAACACTTCTGGTTCTACACTTCTGGTTCTAAGCCTTTTGGATAAGAAACGCAGTTTGCTTTTTAAAAAATTTAATCTTTAACAGTTTCATATACATGTATTATGGTCACATTCATCCCTCTTCCGTAGCCTCTTCCCCACAGCTCACTCCAGCAATTCCCTATCCCATTGTGTCTTTTAGTTTTGTTTTTGCTTTGTGATCAAGGTTTTACCATGACCACACATGTCAGCATGGGTGTGGAGCCATCACTGGAGAATGGGTGGTTACATTCTCTTCCCTAGCAGCTTTAGGTGTCTGCATAGTTAGTATTTAGGAGGATTCTTTCTGGCTTCTAGTATTCTCTCAGGAATTTAACCTATGAGTTTAGGAGTTATCAGAGTGTTGACAATATCATAAATATTAAAGTCAAAAGTAGTTATCCCACTTACAATTTTTAATTCAAATACAGCAACAAATATAGGATAGCAGAATTTGTGTCTTTTACTCAAATTATGCCAATATCGTGTGGCTTGTGATGGTAGAATAAGAGACATTGGTCAATTCAATGAGGGTTTTTGATTTTAATGCAAGAATTTCTGTCATGTTATCTTGCATTTATTTTCCTTTTCTTTTGTGTTTTATTTATTTTTTGTGGACAGGGTTTTATATAGCCCAGGCTTATCTCATACTAGTTATGGTGGTGATGTTGTTATTTCTAAGGACATATATTGAGAGTTAAAGTGGATGACTTACCCAGGTTCACTCTTCCCAGTGGGCATGCAAGATAAGAGTCCTAGTCTTTGGTATTTTGACCTGAAAAGTCTTCTGATAATGTTCAAGCTGACTTGATGCCAAGATCATCACAGTGCACTCAGTCAATGAGCTGAACCCTAATGAAAAATTGGGGTGTGGACATGCAGCTGTCCCTATATTACCATCTTTTAAATTCTTGTATCTGAATCATAAGTTTCCTGTTTTTTGATAATTCTTTTCATTTGTTGGGACCTCTTCCTTTGTGTTTACGGTGCCCTAATATGGAAAGTAACATATTTAGTTTTCAAAGCATGTATAAGTCACCTCTCTGTAAGAATACATTATTTAGTTCACTTGGACCTTGAACTCAGGTGTTAAACTATGTTTTTCAGGCTGTTCCGAAGCCAATTTTCGCCATTGTTCACCTTTTCCTTTTAGAGGAAATGTAGGAGAGCGTACTGTTAGATAGGTGAGCTGTATGTGGTGTTTGTGATTAAAACTACATAAGTCCCAATATCTTTCTTAATAGATTTAGCAATGCATATAATGACTCTTAACTTAAAACTTGATTTTACTTTGAAATATTTGCTTAAGAAATAAAACATATTCTGATGAGGAACTTGCATCTGTAGAGTTGTTAATATTTGAGGAACTAGTTTCATTCATTTTCTTAAGACTATTTTTGTGAATAGTGATTATAATAATTATAATAAATAGAATAATTACAGAACTTATGAGGATACCGGGTTTATTATCGTTAATAAATCCAGATTGGAAAGTTATCTTTGGATCCAAGATCTAAATCATGTTTGCTGCTTCTTTATCCAAACTGAACTGAACAAATACTGTCAAATATGTATCCTCAAACGCAAAAGACAGAGAAGAGTCAGTGCGCATGTCTGGCAGGTCAGCAGCAAGGCTGATTCCCCCAGCCCAGGGAACGCTTCTGTGCTGATCATAAAAAAGAATGCAATGCCTGATACTCACAAGAAAGTGTTTATTTTTCAGAATGGAACATAATATGAGGAAAGAAAGAAAATGTTTTTTTCTATATCAAGGCAAAACCCGATGCTTGTGATTTCATTTAGGTAATATTTCAAGTGTGGGCATTATGTTTCGTGCTAGTATCAGATAGAATAAATCCAAGAATATGGCCTAGTAGCCAGGAGTCACAAGATTTCTTTTTCTTGTTTTATTATAATGAGTACTATAAAGACATTTTCTGTCTGAAACAGGTATTTGAATAGAAAAGGATGATGGGAGAAAGAGAATGACTTGGAGTCCTCTCTTTATGCTGACTATTGCTTTTCACAGTATCTTATTAATTTTATTTTCAAAACAAGATCAGATCACACAACAGTCATCTTTTGATCATGTATGATGTGCCAGTATGGATACAACAGAGAACAATGATGCCCCGGGAAACTGACTTATCATCCAAGATCCTGGGGGTTGACTTTTGAGGGCTAAGATATTTCCCGAGGCCTGTTTCCTTCTGCCAAGCTTACCTCCTCTGATCATCTTCTATATCTCAACTAGCCAGGAACTTAGTGAACTGCATTCTTCTATTTTTCTTTCCTGTGTGCTCACAAGTATAACGTTCCTGAAATGGGAAAGAGATTGAAGGGTTTAAAGACAAAGAGGACAGAATTTATTGAATGCTTGGAGAGGTAGGGCTGTAGTGTATAAAGACACTGACATATTTTAGGCTGTGATATTATGAATTTACTCATGGATGATAATGTTCTCTTCATCTCTTATCTTTCTATATGTCTTATGAAGGAAGGATATTTCTGAACAGTATTGGGAACAAAGTGATAGTACTTTTTTCTGTAGCAAGCACTGGGCATCTTTATTGCCCAGTATAATAAAGATAATGCTTTATTTTTGAATAAAGGTCATGCATGCTCATTATAAAATATTTGAGTTTCCTGATCTCAATGTTGCCTTGCTCTAAGCAAACTCATTGTGCATACTCACATTGTGTGTGCTGTATGGTCTGTGTGTGTGTATGTGTGTGTGTTTGTGTGTGCATGTGTGTGTATCACATCAGTATGTGGTAATCTGAACTTGGAAAACTTCACTGAAAGTGATAATCTTCTCGTTTCTGTTACTGTTGTGCACAATAAAGTGTGACTCATTCATTCTGCCAGCTTCTATAAAAATGTGGCAGGCAAGCTCATTAACTTGTGAATAGAGTAAAAGCCTCAGAGTCTTCTTAGTTCTTGAGGATTGAGTTACAAGGAAAGGATGCTAATAGAGACATGACTTTCTGGAAGAGAAAAGCATAGTAGCCTTATAGACCACAAGATTTGAGAGACTCCATGGTTATAATTAAGGAAATGTTGGCCAAATTGGTCAATTGGAATATAAAATATCTGTTTACTTTATTGTATTAATGAGGACCATTTTATAGCTCAGCAGTTCCTTAAGTCTATCATGTCAACATTAGATCCATTGAGGAGACTAGAATAAAAAAAAAATCTTAGTTTCTTGTAGTGGGTCTTGGCTGCTGTAGGGACCATTGGCCCCACTGGAAATTTCTGTGAAAAAATTCTCATGGGAAATCTTAAGTGAAGAATTGACTAATATTTGAGATCTTACTTTCCTGAATTGGTCTATGATTTTGATAAACCTGACTTTCTGGAAAATGAGAAAAGATCCAAGAAATTCAGACAAAATTCTTACAGTCATCTCACTTCCTTGCAAAACTCCTATACCTCTTATAATGAAATGGGGATAGAGCTTTAAGCTGATATCATCATAACGGAACAGCAACTATCCTCAATGAAATCGGATTCTATAAAAATTGTATTGCTGGGCACATTAATTCCCAGTCATCCAAAGAGAGCAAATGCCATATCTATCACCAGAAAGTGGTTATGGCTGCTAAGTGAAGGGGTTTCCAAAAGTGAAGTAGTTGGTGTCGATATTGATGTTCTTGCTGGGCAATACAGGGCATAGCACAGATCAATAGCATTGATCTCTGACCATACTGTCTATCAAAACTGAACTTAAATTTAATTGTGGAAAAACATTGAGTGGCAGGTAATATGTGGGAAATAAATGTGGTATCTGTGGCAGTTAAAAAGAAACAAAGTAAATGCACCTTCTTTGCTGAAGTGGTGCTTCTCTGTCCTGTGACTCTTGCTCCCTCCTTCTGCCTGCATCCAGCTTCCTTAAAGAGAATGATGAGTCCTGTTTTGGTTTGTTGCTGGGTTGCTTTGTTGGGGGGCACTTGGCCTTCCACTTGCTAAGAAAGTACTCAAAGGCTCTGCCATGAATATACATCCTCATACACTTAAATGTTTTTGAGGCCGTCTCTCTAGATTGACCTGGCTAGACTAAATTCATCCTATCCCAGGCAAGCCTTGAATTCCTGTAGCTGAGATTATAGGCATGTACCTCTAGACCCTGTACTTTCATGACTTTTAAAATTCTTGTGCCAACTTGATCATCCTGTCCTGCAGATGGAAAAAACACTGGTTAGCTAACATGTCTTAATTGTTTAAAATCAAGACCATTTTAATTGAATTTTTGAAAATTTCATATATTTTAAACTTATTTAGATCCCCTCAATTATCTGTGTCCCTTACTACTCAATACATTGGGCTTTTAGTTTGCTAATTTACGGTGTCTAGTAATAGGGCACCTTCTTTTAACCCCCTTTTATAATGTGTACATTTAGCCACAATATAAAACTATATACATTAGGAAGCCTTTATAGCGGTAGGTTTCTATATGGCTTTTTCCAAAGGCCTTTAGTGTTATGTATCCCTCCGCATACTCTTGGCTATGTCTCCCCCAGTTAATCTTTCCTACTCTATTATTCTACTTTCCCCTTTATATCACTACATTCTATTCCCCTCCAATGAAGCCTCCCACCCTTCGCCATTTATTCGTTTCCTGACTACCTCTCCCAATATTCCTAATGAAACATGCATATCCAATAGTTCAATGCTATCATACAGCTATCAGAGAGAACATGTGATGTTTGTCTTTCTGGTCTGAGCTACCTTACTCAGGATGAGTCTTTCCAAATCCATTCATTTACCTCTGAATTTCATAATTTTATTTTTGTGACAGCTGAATATTCCATTGTGTAAATATATCATATTATCATCAACTGTTCATCAGTTGATGGACATCTAGGTTGTTTCCATTTCCTCACTATTGTGAAAAGCATGGCAATAAACATAGACAAACAACTATCTCTGTAGCAAGATATAGAGATTTGGGGGCATACACCCAACAGTGATAGCTGCATCATAGGGTCAATTAATTCATAGCTTTGTGAGGAATGTCCACATTGATTTCTAGAGTGGATCACCAGTTTGCACTCCCATCAGCAGCAGATAAGAGTTTCCCTTTCTCCACACCCTCATCAGCACTGGTCTGTGTTTGTGTTTTGAATCTTAACCATTGTGAGTGGGATAAGATGAAATATCAAGAGGGGTTTAATTTGCATTTCCCTAATGACTAATGATGCTGAATATTTACTTAGGTATTTCTCATCCATTTGTGTCTGATCTTTTCAAAACTACCTGTTCAACTCCTTATCCTGTTTTTAATTGTTGTTTTCTTGTTTCTTGATGTTAATTTTTAAAAATTTCTTTGTATATTCTAAATACTAACCCTCTGAGAGAGGTATAGCTGGTAATGATTGTTTTCCCATTCTATACGTTGCCTCTTCACTTGAGTGATTGTGCTTTGTGCGATATAGAAGCTTTTAAATTTCATTGGGTCCCATTTATCAATTTTTGAACATAATGACTATGCTATAGTAATTCTGTTCAGAAGATACTTTCCTGTGCCTATAAGTTCCTACTTTATTCTCTGTCAGAATCAGTATATCAGGTATTATATTAAGGTCCTTGATTCATTTGGAGTTGAGTCTGTGCATGGCGAGAGCTAGGGATCTGGTTTCGTTCTTCTGCATGTGGCTATCAATATAAACAAATATCATTTATTGAACTTACTTTCTTTTCTCCAGTGTATTTTCAAAAAATAAAGTGGCTATAATGTGTGAACTTAATTCCTGGTCTTCATTTCTGTTCCACTGTTCAAGGAGTTTGTGTTTTGACAGTACCATGCTGTTTTTATTATTATAGCTCTGTAGTATAATTTGAGACCAGTAATGGTGATACCTCCAGCACATCTTTTATTGTTTAGAATTATGTTGACTGTCCTGGAGTTTTGTGCTTCCATATGAAATTTGAGAATATTTTTTCAATTTTTTGTGAAGAATTATGTTAGAATTCTTAGGTTGTTATTATACAATCCTTTACTTCCTTGGTTAGATGTATTCCTAGATACTGTTGTGAATGGGATCACTTCCCTGATTTCTTTCTCAGCATGTTTGTTAGTGGTGTATAGGTGGTGTGTTAATTTTATATCTTGCTACTTTGCTGAATGTGTTTATGAGCTCTAGGAATTTTGTGTTGTAGTCATTAGGATCTTAATGTATAGAATTGTATCATCTGCAAATAAGGATCCTTTGACTTATTCCTTTCCAATTTGTATTCCTTTTATCTCCTTCATTTATCTTACTGCTCTGGTGAAGACCAAGTACTATAGAGAACGTGAATAGAGAGAGTGGATCTTCTTGTCTTGGTCCTGATTTTAATGGGAATGCTTTGTGTTTTTCTCCATTTAAGTATGATGTTGGCTGTGGGCTTGTTATTGTTATTGTCTTTATTATGCTGAGATATGTATATTGTTTCCCTAAATTCTGCATGACTTTTACCATGAATGGATTTTGGATTTTTGTCAAAAGATGTTTCTGCATCTAATGAGATAATCATGTGGTTTTCGTCCTTAAATCTGTTTATGTGGTGTATTACATATACTGAGTTACATATGTTGAGACATTCTTATATCTCTGGGATAAAGTCAATTTGATCATGGTAGATAATCTTTTTGATGGATTTTTGCATTTGGTAGGTATTTTATTGAATTTTTGTGTATATGTTCATAAGAGAGATTGGCCTATGATTTTCTTTTTTGTTGGATCTTCATCTGGGTTTGGTATCAGAGAAATACTGTCTTCATAGAAAGAATTTGGGAGTGTTTCATCCTTTTCTACTTTACAGAATAACTTGAGGAATATTGGTATTTGTTCTTTAAAGGATTCTTAGAAATCTGTGCTGTATCTTTCTGGTTCTAGACTCTTTTCAGTTGGGAGATTTTTAATTATTGAATCTATCTCATTGGTTGTTATGGGTCTGTTTAGATTATTTATGTCATTTTGGTATAGGTTTGGTAGGCCATACATTTCTAGAAATTTTTGAATTTTTTTCAGATTTTCCAGTTTAGTGGAATATAGATTTTTATAGTGTGTACTTAGGATTTTCTAGATTTCCTCAGGGTTTGTTCTAATATTTCCTTTTCCTCTCTGAGTTTTTAAATTTGGAACCTCTCTCTTTTCTTTTGGTTAATTTTGCTAAAGGTTTGACAATCTTTTCAAAAAATCAGTTCTTTCTTTCATTGATTATTTGTATTGTTTTCTTGGTTTCTAGTACATTAATTTCATCCTTGATTTTTTATCTCTATATTCCTAATCTTTTCAGTGGCATTTGTTCTTCTAAAGCCTTCAGGTGCATCAATAATTTATTTCCATGAGATGTTTCTAACTTTCTCATGCAAACACTTAATATTTTACTTTTTGGACTGCTTTTTTTCCATCCCATAGATCTTGTTATGTTGCATTTTTATCTTCATTCAATTCTAGGAATTTTTAAATTTCTCTCTTGATTTCTCACTTGACCCAGTTTTCATTCAACAGTGTCTTCTTTAGCTTCCATTAGTTTGTGTACTTTTTCCCAATTTTTAATATGTTGATTTCTATTTATTCCTTTTTGGTCATATAGAATACAGGATGTTATTTCAGCTTTCTTAAATTTGTGGAGATATGTTTGGTGTCCTAATATATGGTCAGTTTTGGAGAAAACTCCATGGTTGCTGAGAAGAAAGTATTCTTTGCTGTTTGGGGGGAATTTTCTATAGATATCTGTTAGGTACATTTGATTTTCTCTGTTTGGTTTTTGTCTGACCTATGTGTTTATTGGTGGCAGTGTGGCACTGAAGTCACCCAGTATTACTTTGTTGGAGTAATTGTGTTTCTTTTATGAAATTGGATGCCCTGTATGTGGTGTATATATGTACAGAGTTGTAACAGTTTCTTGGTGTATTTTTCCTTTATTGAGTATGAAGTTATCTTTCCTATCTCTTCTCACTAGTTTTAGTTTAGAGTCTATTTTACATACATTAGAAGAGTTGAACCTGCTTGTTTCTTAGTTCTGTTAAAATAGCTTTTTCCATCCTTTTATCCTAAGGTGGTGTCAGTCACTGATGGCGAGATGTGATTCTTGGAGGCAGCACATGGATGGATCTCGTTTTCTAATCCAGTCAGTTGATCTGTGTCCTTTAGGCAGGCCACTAAGCCCATTAATATTGAGGGCTATTATTAATGATTGTTTATCAATTCCTGTTACCTTGTGGGTGTAGTACTATTTCCTTCATCCTCTTTTGCTTGACTGTTCTGCAATAATTTATTTATTCTTTTTGCCCTCTTGAGAGCATTTAATCTCATTTTCAGAATAAAGTATTCAATCCAGCAGTCTCTGCAGACTGGATTTATGGACATAAATTCCTTGAATTTGTTTAATCATGAAAAGTTTTTCTGTTACCTTCAATTACAACTGATAGTTTTGCTGGGCATAGTACTGACTAGAATCTGTGTTCTTTCTTGTGTGGTAGTATGACCACCAAGGGGGCAGCCACAGAACCTGAATGGATTATCACAGTACTGAAAAAAGACCAGGGAACTCCTGCAGTTTCTTACCTTTTATTTCTTCACCCATGAATCAGTGCCAAAAGCACAGGCAACTCTGCTGTTATATACTCATACTCATTAGAGCTACAGCTGAATGTTTACAGAACAGTGCATACCAATAAAGAGTTATACTAGAGCAATTTAGTAAAATATAATGAGCAAGATAACAGTTTCATCACAGTATGCCTTCTTGGAAGATCAAAGTGTCTCCTGAGAAACATAGGGAATACTGGCATTCTGGAGATAATTCTCCAGCAAGCATCCTGGTATAAACTTTCTCATGGGACACATGGCTTTCCAGACATGTATGTTCAAGATTCAGGTTAATTCACCAAGCATACTTGAAAAGCCATAAGATCACTATTTCACAGTCCCTTCATTGTAGGACGCGGGTCCAAGCCCCCCTGGCTTTCATAGTCTCCATGAAAAGTCAACTGTTATTCTGCCTTTGTATATGACTTGATCTCTCTCTTACCACTTCCACTATCTTTTGTTTGTTCTCTACATTTAGTATTTTGCCATTACATGATGTAGGAAGTTTCTTTTGTATGCTTGTCTGCTTTGTGTCCTCTATATGTTTCCTGTACATTATATCTTTTATTCCCTCTAAATTTGGGAAATTTTCTTCTATGATTTTACTAAGAGTATTTTCTCTGCTTTTGACCTAGGTTTCTTTCCCTTTATCTATACCTATGATTCATATGTTTGGCCTTTTGTGGTGTCCCTTGAGGTCTTGCATATTTTGTTATAAATTTGACATTTTTATTGAGTTGCGTGATCCATTTCTTCAACTTTGTCTTCAAGAACTGATCTTCTCTGTTCCATTTTATTCACTTCTTTTTTGCTCTTTTTCTCAAATATTTTTGTTTTGTGTTTTGAATAAAATAACTAAAACAATTCAAAACACAAAATTAGAATTTAATAAAGCGATGGAATCTCTGAAGAAAAGTCAAACCAAAATAAAATTTGAAATGAATAACTCAGGAACTCAAACAAATGTGTGCTTTTAGTTCTGTCAATACATTTATAATTACTATTTTGAAATCATTGCCTTGTGTGCATCCCTTAGTTGTCATTTTCAGGAAACATTATGATCGGGGTGCTTATTTCTATAATAGACAGACCATCTCAGTTGTCCATGCTGTTATGGATTTTTTGGATGAGACAGGCACCTGGATTTGTGTGATGGAATTTTTTGTTAGGGGTAAGTGATCTTGTGTTTGTTGAGCGGTTATTTGTATCTTGTTTGCTCTTTCCCCAGCTCGTTGGGTATGTTCCAGCTGAGTAAAGCTCAGTGTTCAGTTTTAGGATCACTTTATGTTGGTGTGCAAATGGGGTGTAAGAAGTGGTCTTAGTTAAGCTAAGGAGAGGTGCATCTTTTGAATTGAGTTTTTAGGATAGAATCCTCATGGTCCTGGATCAGCAGAGTGGCTGAGCAGTTAGTTGCACAGGAAGTCTGGGGGAGGATGCAGAACTCAACAATATGTTTTAATATAAATTGTATTTATAATGTAGAATATTCAGAGAAGCAGAAATGACTCAAAGACAGCTACATCACCAAAAGCTCATCTCAGTGTGGGTAATAGTTCACAAAACTAGGAAACCTGGTGTGTACTGTACAACTTGCAGGCAGGGTCACAGATTGGAGAGAAAAGTCACAGTCCTGATATGAAAAGAAGATTAAACAAATGGCAAATATAATAATTGTGTTGAAACCATATGGTGTTTGTAGCATAGTCATGGTTTCTTAGAAGTTTATGTAAAAATAGGCTCTTGGACTTTAGATTTGATATTCTCATAGAGACATCACATCAGCAGCCTGCCTAAAGAAGCAGATATACTTTGTAATTAGTTTGGTTTCAGATCACCTGATCTTTATAAAGGCAGCATTTGGAGAGCTCATTGTACCTGTATATAATTTTTGTATTATTTTTCTCTGACTTCTCCATATATTTTCAACATTGCTTACAGAATTTAATGACTCCACTTTTGTTTTTCTCTTTGTCTTTTTATTATGGCACTGTTGTTATCTCTTAATTTCAAACATTTTTGCTTGGAGTTGTCCTGAAAGCTATCTTACAGTTAATTATGAGATGATCCAAAAGACCCTAGAGGTATTGCATAGTTTTAGAGAGGTGTCAGATAATGCACCAAAGAGTATGGCAATGACAAGCTAGGACCAGAAGCATATGAAATATATAGGTATCTATTGTGTGCTGCCAATGGAGAATGCCTGGTCATACCAGAGAGACATGCCATGAAACTGTAGCAAATGGCTTTTTTATGTAAATAAAACATATATCAAGACTTCATTTTACAGGTGTCCTGATTGACTAGACTTAATCTTGCTTTGTATATTACCTTGAAGGATAATCATGCATTTGAAAAATACCAGGGTGGCACTGAGAACAAGCAAGTTACTGAACATTTAATATATCGACTGTTGGGACTGAAGAAATGGCTCAGCGGTTTAGAGCAATGGCTGCTTTTGCAGAAGACTGGATTTGGTTCCCAGCACCCGCCTGGCATCTAACAACCTTCTATAACTTCAGTTTCAGGGGATGTAACAACCTCTTCTAACCTCTGTGGGCATTGCATGGCACAGGTGCACTTACACAGATGCAGGGAATATACTCATACACATAAAATGAAAATAATAAGCAAAATATTTTAAGATATATCAGTTGCTAGCAGTTTGTAATAGTTTTGCTTTTATCAGAATGTTGAGAAATCCTCACCTTAATGGACAGCACTTAAATCACTGGCAATTGAATCTGAGTAATTGCTTAGTTTTGAGAAATCAGTGTGGCAGTTTCAGTATTATAACATGTAACTGGAAATCAAGGATTTACTCATAAGGAGACTTTATTGTCTTTTAAAAATATCAAGTTCCTTTGACTGAGGCTATTTTAATAGCCCACTGTCCCCACGGTGTCATTTTATTATTAGCATCAGTTGATAGTTAGATGCCTAATTTTAAACACAGAACAATGAAAAAAATTGCTATTAACTGAAATGTATTTGGTAGATGAAATTTCCAAAAGTCTATTGTTTATGTTAGAATACTAACTATGATACCATTGACAACCTGAAATGCAGAACTTCACATCATAGACAGGGAAACTGACATTTTGCAAGAATAGCATTTTTATTGCAGATCATAAACTAGTTGTCAGTGGTATGCTAGACATAGAAGGGCATTACAGTAATTTCTGCTCATAAAGTGTTATAACAGTAAACTATGAAATTTTCCTACTTAGTTGTAACAGTATTGATAAAGGTATATAACGTTTATATGGTAGGGTATAAACAGGTAAAGATTTTCTTTCTCATCCCAAGACTTATATTTATGCTTATTAAGAAGAGAAACTGAAAACGACTTTTTTTGACATCTGTATTCACAATGCTTTTCAGTTCACTGTTCCTTTCATCCTCATTTACCTTCTCTTCCATGTGGCTGAGAAAGAAAATTACAATCCTCCTATCCCACTCTGATTCATGAAGAACTTACTTCATCCTCCTTGGATTTGTAGGCATGGTTGAGTAGGTCTTTATTGCACCAAGAACAGACATGTATTTTACTTTTGTGAGTGCTTCTTGAGCTCATAAGCATTTAGAAAATATTGAATGACCTATAATCACTTAAGAAAGTAACCATTTCAGCAACATATTATCTTTAGGTCTTAGAACTATAATTTATACCATAATACCCAAGAAGTACTAATTCCCTAAGAAGATTTGGCTCCTCAGAGGTTTTTAGTGACCCTAACCAGGCATCTCCCCATCTTTAGGTGGCCTCTCTGTTATCTGACACATTTCATGAACTTGAATACAGCCAGACAGTTCGCCATCATTTAAGCACTGCGGGTAGAGGCTGGACTTATTCTGCAGTTGTCTCCCTTCTCCCTTAGCTTACCCCTCTCTCTATGACTACAGCTTTAGCAGAAGCAGTGGGTAGACAGTGCTGACTTCAGTTCCTGAGGCCCTAGGGTTTCTGTCCAGAGCCCCAGAGCTGAAATAAGGAAATGCCTTTGCACCAAGTTCCTCCCTTGAAAATGAGAACCTCTTCAAGAAATACGAATGCTGCAATTTCATTAGATGAGGAATTTACCCTCTGTGGAGTCCATGAAATCATTTAGTATCAAGCTGTAAAGATCAAGAAAAATGACAGAAAGGGAAATGATTTGAGAATTATGTAAACAAATCAGAGGCAATAATTCCCTTAATGCCTGTAAATGCTAGATTGGAATTTATGAAGAACTTATGAACTGAGTACAGCCTTTATTTTGAGTTCTACAAGATATGTTTTAAAGGATGAGAGGTGAAAATGACATTACTTTCTGCAAAGAAAATACTATTCTTATAAAGCATAAAAAAGGCAATATTAATGCTAAATAATAGACTTAGCTAGAATTCAACTGTTCCTAGTCTGTTTTCATTTCATTGGAACTTACTGTTTCCCTTCTCTCTTTTGTAAACATATACAGGCTTTATCTTAGAAAACCTGTTGCATTAAAAAACTTCTGTTCTAATTGTGTTAGTCTCTTCCTCCACCTACAAAGAGCATATATTAAAAGTGAATTAAATAAGAATGCCTGTAATTATTGTCTCATTTTCTGGCATACATATATTCTCAAGGGGAAAAGGACTATTTTATAAATAGTGGAGGGAGTAATGAAAGTGAAATCTTATGCTTTGTACTTCCAAAAAAGGAAAAAAAAATACAGAAACAAACAAATATAAAATGTTGATTGAGAACTTACCTGAGTATCACCCTCACCAAGACTAATCTGCTGGTGAATCATTTCTTCTCCAGAAACATGTTTAAAATCTGCTTTTTGAAAATGAAATGTAGGGTTTATATTCTCTGAGACGTGACAACAGTGGATTGTGAATGTGTCGCGTGACAGCAGGTGGACGGAGTCTAGGAATCCATCTCAGCTTCATCAGGGAAAATGCTGCACATTAGATCTCACTGGAGGCGGGAGCTGTTGATGGGGGTGACCTCTGCCAGTAAGTCATCTTATTATAAACAGAAGGGCGGAGAAAGCCATTGGCCTGAGCCAGGAGCGTGGAGTCTCCAGGCCTCCTCCTCATTAACCTACATTTCTGCATTGCTTAGGGAGCCTGAGGGTTCACACCCGAGCAAGATATTTTTAAGGCTACCTGAATGTTAGTTAGGGACCATAAACCTCTCAGAGTGTTTTGTAATCCTCGGACCAGGCTTCACTCTCCTGACACTGCAGACTGGAATTTATTGGCTGTTGAACTTCACACACACACACACACATATAAAAGTCACTTTCAAATACAACTGGAATTCGTTTCAGGTGTTTGGAATTTGAGGTAAGTTGCAGTTAGCTACTAGCTGAACTATTACCCTTGTGATTATTATTATGTGGCTCGGCCACATTTAACTTAAGGCAGTTCTATTGCAGAGGCAAATAATATTTTTCTTATTAAAGTGAGTGTTTTTAGTGTAAGGATGATAGAAAAAATGTTTATGAAAATTGGGCAAGGAAATCAGTTTGAAAATTTTCTTAATGTGTTCATACTTAAAAGCCTTAAATACAATCTGTCTTTCTGTATTATACGAAGACTCTGCTACTCTAATTGCATTATATTGAGAGTGGGAGGAACGAAGGCGGGATGGTAGTAGATCATTGGGAGTGGATAATAGATTACATGTCACTGTAAAACTTTTCAGACAACTTTAAGATCTCCCCTTAACAGTTTCAGGTTACAGCATTTAAAAACTATTTTATATTATTGCTTCTGAGCATTTCACACATAAGTTTTGTGTTTGCATTATTTCCATCCCTCTGAGTCCCCCTCCTCCTCCTCTCTGTTCCCACTCCCTTTACATTTCAGGTTACAAGATTTAAATACTAGTACCAGTGTTTTAAACTAAGGGCTTTTTTTTCTAGGTAATGTTATTGAAGCCTTGAGCTGACTTTCATAGGCTTGGAATTTGGTCATTGCCAGTGACGAGCACATTGTGTGTTTCAGAGAACGAATGCTGCCCTCCATTAATGGCACTTTACTGTTTTTACTCTGAAGCCATATTGTAAAAATAAGTTTAATTTTTAACAGCTTAAAATATTTCGTTGGGTTTTACCTGCATTCGGATATGTATTTTCACATGAACTTTGATTTAAAACCTTGATGTAGAAACCTTTGATTTAAATCACTTAAACATGTACTTAAATATTAGCACTAGGAGGTATAAAGAACGTAAGTGGCTTTTTGCTGCATAAAAGGACTGAGAGGTAGGTGAATGATCACAAAGCAGGCAACTGAAGGAAGGCTTGCTGCTGGTATTTTTTCTGACTTCCTGAACACACACACACACACACACACGCACACACACACACACACACACACACACTCACATGTGCTTGCACATATGTACACACGTACATAAACACACAACATAAAGAACAAAAACAGTTCAGGAGGAGAAAATAGCCCACAATTCTAAGTATCTGTGAAAACTTACTTATTGCCAAGGTTAGATAGCTTAGGGAACTTGAAGACAAAAAGGAGAATGAATTGTCCCAGCAAGCAAGCATTCCTGCCTGATTGCAGAATCTACTGCACAGCAGTCAATGCTGCCGTCTCCTGCTTCTTTCCAAAATACCATGCCATTTTTTGATTTTTGTCTTTTAACCAAAAGTTTAATAAGCTACTAAAATATTACTTACCTAAATGGCTCAAGAAAGCAAATCCCAATAAGCATGCAGTGCCTCGTATTCTAACTTTTGTAGTGGGGTTTGGAGAAGGAAGAAAGAGATCAACCCGTCTCTTATCTCTATTTTGATTTTTCTCTTTCCTCCTCCAAAATCTTCATAAATGTTGTTGGAATTCCCAAATAACACCACCTAACTTTCTGAGCTCAGAGCCATGCCGCAGAAAGGAAGGTGCTTGTATGGGTTTCAGCCATACAGTATACTTTAGGGAAATGATACAAGCCAGTTTGAAAGGTGATGGAGCTGTTGCAGAAATACAAAAGCCAGATGACTTCAGGAGAGTGTGCTGAGCACAGCAGGATAGATTGTGCTTAGACCCAGCTCTCAAAAAGCCATTTTAATTGAGGTCAAAGAGGAAACAATCTTAAGTCTATCTCATTTATTAGGTTTACCTAGAATGAGACCTTCTCAACAGAAAGACCTAATCTATAATTCCTTTATTCTTTAACCCTTAAATCATTCTACAGTGTAGACCGATTTTCAGGCAAAAAGCAGGGTATACTGAAGTGTCTAGAAATGACAATTATTTAGGGTGAAGGAACTGTGATAATGATGGATTAAATACCACTTCCGTTTCAGCAATCAGCTTCTTGCCTTTAAAAGTTCTTGTAGTAAGTGGCTTAGTTTTCACCGGAAGTTACATGGTTAACAGTGCTATTTATTTCAACCCCATAGATACATATGTAAAATATGTATTTCAAGAAACTGTTTTCTCTTAATCCCATTGTTAGCTAGTAATTCAAACAGTTACTGTAATTCGATAGAAAACCTATTCAAACTGAAAACACATTCTTTGTGAGTTTTAGTGTGTAAATTATATGTCAGTCTGTTTTATTAGGTCTGCCCGAGAAGATTTCATTTTCAGATTAAGATCTAGGGAGAAAAATTACTTACAAGCCTTGTATAGCAATGGTCCTACAAGACACATTTAATGAAAAATTACCTTACAATAGATTTCAAAACTTTAAAATGTTTCACAATATTGTGGAAAAATAGATTAAAATGCAACACTTTGTAAGTACATGCTTTTCGTGTTGTGTAAATTTAAATATAAAGAACACGATCCTAACACTTTAGAACTGTTTATTAAACTTTCTATTTTAATAGATCAAGAACAAAATTTGAAAGTATAGTAGTCTTTAGGTATCCATATACTCTTTAATAAATACGTTGTGCCAGAAATACTTGCATTTTTTTATATATTAACCATACATAGGTATGTGCTGTCAATTTTAAATTGCCTTTAAAATTCCATTTGCCTTACATCAACTTGTTTTAAATGTTAAAGGATTCCCCAGTTTCCCCCAGAGTAATGAGGATTCTATTTGACATGTTAAGAGAGGTTTTATATACATATGAATTGAAAGTACAATTTTTCAAAATTCCCAAACAAACACATACAGGGGAGGGAGGGAAAGAGAGAGAGATAGACACGGAGGAGGACAGACTTCAACAGAAACACTTGCATACGGATTCAAAAGTTTTGTATTGCGAAAGGAAATGAGCTCTATAGTCAATTATTCAAATTAGAAAGGTCGGTAATCAATTACCCCTAATAAGCAAATGATGTAGGTAGACCAGAGCATTTTACACAATGATTGATATTTATACTTTAAAATATGATATCTAATCTGTGCCTGTGGCCAAATTCTTTTGAAGTGTCATGACTAAGATGAGCTGAGTTTGTTAAGTGGTAGAGGGCTGGGTTGTCTGGGGTCCTGTTGTCTTTGGCAGGTCATGATAAATGGGGGAGTTTTTCTTAACCTTGTGGCCGGAACATTCCAATATCTTGAAAAGGGCATTGAGGACATGGCCAAAACATTACCATGTTTTCTCAATTTAGGGGATAAGTTATGATGATTTTAAAAGCATTATTTCTGAGAGTTCATAAGTCTTCACTTGTGCAGATAGAAGTCTGCAAATGAAGATGCTGATATGTAAAAGTGGTGGATTATTTTTTCCTGGTTCACCATGAACCAGCCCAGTTAGCAATATTAATGTAGTTGCAGTGCAGTCCACACAATTTACATTATATTCATTACATAACACTTCTCAGTTTAGAGCAGAACATGCCACCTTGCTTTCCGTTGTAATATATTCTTACAGAAGT
This sequence comes from Eospalax fontanierii, assembly GCA_035773235.1. NCBI lineage: Eukaryota > Metazoa > Chordata > Mammalia > Rodentia > Spalacidae > Eospalax > Eospalax fontanierii. The sequence goes on along the minus strand of CM069545.1, from coordinate 28,956,249 downwards.
TAACTAACTTCCTATAGCACACAGGGCTTGAAAAAATAAAAACAAATACCAGTAAAAGCTCTAAAGCAGAGCAAGAAACATGGGAATAGGGTTTTAGATATTAAAGAGGCACATTGAAAGGAGAAAAAAATCCTCTCAAAAACACTTATCTGCAGTATTTATTCATACTATTAAAAACAGGCACCCTGGTCTCATTTCCAAACTGAGAGTGGAGGTTCATTCCTGTGAGCTGTAGTTTGATATGTTTGGGTATCTCTTGGTTCTTTGGTGGCACGTTAAGAACTGAGTTAGCATTGCCCTGTTGGTGATAGTGAAACAACATGGGATTAGAAGGAGTTTGAGGTATTTCTAAGTAATTCCCACAGTGTATGTAATATTTCTGGCAGGTGACAGAAAACCATAGCGCAGCTGAGGGGAAAGTACGTGTCGTAGAATCGTAAAGACTGATGTGGTTTGGCACCTAGCTCCATGCTGACGGACTGCATAAATAATCATGCTTTGTTTTCCTGTGTTGTTGTTACTAGGTCACTTTTTAAATATATTCAGCCTGGCTGTGAACTCTCAAAACAATTTTAACGTTGTGACAGTTGTAGTTGATGAAGAGTTAGAGACTATAGGATTTTTTTTCCACTTAATCATATTTTCTCCCTAGTGTGTCATTTTACCAACTCTCCCTCTCCCAAGCCAGGGCCCCTGCACTGAGCACCAGAAAACAAATGAGATCTTGCTCATGACGGCACAGCACTGCAGGGGTAAAATAGCTTCTATTCTGAATTGCTTATTGACATTCTAACACCATTGTTTTTTGTTTGTTTGTGGGTTTGTTATTTTTTTTATGTTTAGGCAGAGTCTCCATGTAGCCTCAGCTGGCCTGGACCTCACCTTGTAGACCAGGTTGGCCTCAGTCTTATGGAGATCTGCCTGCTTCTGCTCCCTGAGTGCTGAGATTAAAAGCATGCACAACCACATTGCTTTTGATTTGTCTTTTCTTCTTTTATGTGTATGTATGTCTGTTTTCATGTGCATAGGTACATGTGTACATACAGGTGTTCGTGTGTGTGTGCAGGTAGCACTACTGTTTTTAATCTTTATTCTTATTTTGTTGACAGCTGCACTTAAAAGTAGAATATTCATTTGTATCTTTGGCATATAGCATTTAAAGGAGATTGCACCAATTTTCTTTTTCTTTTATTGAAGTAGATGCAGACTCCCAGTTACATGTTGGAAAGTTCCTGATGCTGTAGTAAATAAACAGCAATTTATAAACTGGACTTTAGTGGTGCAGGTTGGAGCTTGGGTAGCTGCGCCTTAATACTGAAATGGGGATAGATTAAAGAAAGAAAGCTCCCCAATTCCATAAAAAGGATTTTGGAGCTGTGTGCCTTCTAGGGCTCTCTAAGGAATCAATGCTTTTCAAAAGAATCATGTTTTATTTTTTATGGGTGAGTGTATTGCCTACATGTATGTAAGTATACCTGTGTCATTCAGTGCACATAGAGGTCAGAGGAGGGCATACGATTACCCATGAAACTGGAGTTATTGATGGTTGTTAGCTGTCACATCGTCCTGGGAATTGAACCCGGGTCCTCTTGATGAGCAGCCAGTGCTCTGAACTGCTGAGCCATTTCCCCAGTCCCCTAAAGATTTTTAAAGAATAGTTTTATATCATTTAATCAGATTTCCACGTGGTCTATTTCTAACTGTTGCGACTACTATTTGACAAAGCCAGTGGCATCCTATTTTGTTTGGTAGCCTCCCAAATGTTTATGAACTTATTAAATCACTTTTAAAGTTGTGATAACTTCTGTGTTCTGTGTTTTGTTGGGGTTTTTCAAGTTCAAAGAAATGAATTTTGTCCTTTATTTAAATATATCGAGTAGATTTTGTGAAGAAATGCTGAGACACTTTCATTTCAGCCTGTTGAGACTGTGTATCTCTGAGTTAGTGCAGGTATAGAAATAGTAGACATCAACGTTATAATGAACATCTCAAGATAAATTATATTATTTACTTGGATACTCAAATGATTGTAAGTTATCACACTAAATGTGCACCATATGTTAAGTTAGTATTATCTTCTAAAAACAATGATTAGGAAAAGAATGTAGTTTTTCTTTTACTGTTGTAACTAAATTCTGGAATGGATTTTAGAAAAAGACTGTACCATAAATTATGTATTTGGACTGAAATTTAAAATTAATCTATATATGTGCATTTATATTTTCTTACGTTATGCATGCATTCTACAGCAGAAGCAGATAGAACATATTTTAATTCGAATTTACTAAATTCTATTAACTAGAGACCAGGATGCTGAGAAGCCCACCAAACTCTGTGAGCTATCAATTTTCTGAAGAAACTCTATCAACAAAAAGATCTATCTATTGAAGCATATTAAATGAGAATATGATCTAAATCACTAGGATAAAAACATAAATTATTTGAAAATACTTTAAAATAGTTATCTCCTTTTAAAATCTAAGTATGATCAAAGTTTGTTTTAGAAAATATAAAAAATGTCACATAGATATCGATATTTCAAGAAGTTTTATTGTCACTGTTTCAGAACCTAAGATAAGTAGAATTAAGTGCCATTCTGCTTTATTGGACAATTATTCCATAATTTTGCTCAATGCAGTCATAAAACGCACTTCACTAAGGGTATATATGGATAGGAAAGTTTTGCCTTAAGTACTCATAAATATTTGTTCAGTCAAATTCACATTTAGAATATTTCTACTTAAAATGCAAGGAAAGCTGAGGAATCTAAATTGTTATTGACAATTTCTTTGTCCGTTGTTGTATTTACAAAGCATTTTGCTTGCAATAACCTAGATATTTTCAGTTTGGGAATTAACATATGATATATATGCAGTTGGATAAATATTTTGCTTTCTTTTATTTTATCCAAGACCATTGGAAAATTTAAAATACATTTGCATTATTTTTCAATATATATATGTATGTTTTCTTTAAACAATAGTACATACAAATCTAAATTATACTATATACGTTCAGAGAAATATCTTACATGACATACATAAAAGTATGTGTACTAGATTATTCACTGTATTGACAAAGTTTCATTTTTGAAGTTTTTGCCTTGGATTTACAGTTTCAGAACTGTTCCTTTGTTATCACATGCAGGAAGTTCTGAGATAGAAGACTGGTTTCAAAACAAAATGAAAGTTCAAAGGAGGTCTTTCTAAAATATCTTTTTCCGTTATTTCATCCATTATATTTTTATTGTTAATGTTTCAAGACTTGTAAACAGCAAGTTTAAGTAGAAAATAACTGGGATAATTGATTCCAGCTTTTTGAGAAGATAACAGACGGGATAGAAGAAATTTGTTCTTCTTTGTGCACTTTCTCATCAGTTAATTCTGTTTTTTGGCAGATTTGTGAACTTCTCAAAACCCCAATGGTTAGAACGTGTGAGGAAAAATTCAGGCTAATTGTTAGACTTCCATTTTTTGAAGATTCTAGAAATTATATTATTTTACATACATACTTTCTAGATATTAAAAATATTCATTATTTTCAATACCAATCTCACATTCTCTACAGTTTATCTTAAAATTATACTTTAAGTTTGGACAGTAAATAGTATCTGAAATAGGAAAATGATGTTTTATAAAATGAGTGTCTAACTGAACTGCTATCATTAACTGGTTTGCTCTACCCATTTTCTGCCTTATTTTCTTCTGAGCACTTGCCCCTGGTGACTCTATATTCTTTGTTTGTGATTAATAGATTTCCTATACATCTCCTCCTGTAGAATGCATGATCTATGCATGCAGGTTTGTGCTGGTCTAGGTCAAGCCTACTCAGTTGAAAAATGATGGAAATGTATTTAAAATTTCCAGTGGCTATACCAAACATGTAAAAGAACAACAGAAACCATATTTTCCAACCCATGTATTCAAGATGTCCTCTCATTTCTCAACATGAAAGATATTGTGAGATTTTTGTGTGTTTATTTTTTCCAAGTGTCTATGTAAAAGACTCTCATCTCAAAGGGCATAAATATAGTTTATTCTGGAGCCAAATATGAGTGACCTTGGCTCAAGAACACAAATTCAGGTTACCTGAAATTCCATGTTCTAACATGGAAGCAGTTACATGTTTTTATAACAGTGGAACAAAAGAACAGCCATAAATCAAGGCACTTTTCAGATACAGTGGTGGAAACATTAGGTAGCTAGATACAGCAAAAGAGAAATCTCAGATTTCATCTGTAGGTCTCAGATGCTGTCTAGTGGCTTTCTTAACCTTTTGTTTGGTGGGAACTAGGGATTTGATACTACCTTCCTAAAGGTTTTTGTTGTTGTTCTTGTTTTCTGTTAGACATAAGATGTTTAAGTGAGAAACAGCGGGAGGCAAGGCAAGGAGTGACTAGGGGCTAAAAATAGCCCAAGGTAAATTGTAAATGCCTCTGGATCTGCAAAACTCTCCCCAGTTATTGAAGTATAAATCAGTTGGTTAGCCTTGCAGGAAATTCAGTCCAAGATGCATTATTTTTCTGGAAACTTTCATTCACACGAAGGAAGATTTTGAAGTCCAGTGTGCTTTCACACTGAAAGCATATCGGTTCAGACTAGCCAGGACTGGAGTTCCAAATAACACATTGTGATATTTCATTCAGTGAAGCCTTGAGGCATGAGCACACTGGGCTATTTTGAACAAGGAGTTGTTTTACATGTGAAGCCTTTATCATGCTTGGGAGGGTCGTACTGCTGATAGATGATACAGGTACCTGAATAATTTTTTGAAATTCCTTCCACTTTATCTTCCTGGAATTTAAATGTTAACAGTTTTTGGTAAGAACTGGTTACTTCACTAGTCTAATTTAAAAGATTTAAGAATTGATGTGTAAAAAGTAACAAATAGGTTCTTGTTTAGACATCTTTCCATGGAACTTTAATTTTAATGCAAGTCATGTGTCAGTCGAGGGTACAAAGTTTTGATTATGTAAGACGAGTAAGTCCTGAGGTCTGCAGTACAGCATAGTGTCTGTAGTTAATAATACTATAATGTTTGTCTACTAAGAGGTCAATATTAAGAATTCTTACCATAAATGCGCGCGCATGCGCGTGCACACTCACACACACACACACACACACACACACACACACACACGGGGGGGAGGGGATAGGATGGCAAGAGGTTTTGGAGTTCATAGGTATCTTTACTGCATAGATTATAGTGATAACATCACAGGTATATTCTTATCTCAGGCCTAACAGACTGTATGCATTAAATATGTACACTGTTTATATTTCAACCATGTCTCAGTGCAGTAATTTAAAAGGAAGACAGAAGGAAGGGGGAAGAAAGCACTCTTATAAACATGATTTGCAAATACAACGTAAGAGAAAAGGAAAGTCTGGAAGCAAAGCATTGACTCCTAATTCCAGCCCTCTTTGCACACTGGGCAGGTTCTTGAATCTCTTTGCAGATCAGATTCCTCTCTTCTCTTTCCTTTGCTTCTCCTTCTTTCTTTGGTTGTCTCTCCTTGGTCAGTTAGTTTGATGGTTGATTTTGGAAAGAGATTCTCATTATTTATGGAATCCTGTGTGGCCTTGAACTTGTGGATGTCTTAAGAAAACTAGGATTTGCATTTAAATTATGACTCTGGATGTCTTCTTCATTTCCAGGCCTGTTGTTTCAAAATCAAATTCGAGAAAAGTTGGAATTTTAGACAGAGGTGGTGTGTACTCTATAAGAATGCCCATCTCTCCATAACACACATTGTTCAGTAGGTGCTGCTCTTTGAAGTGCCACTCTGTTCTTTGAAGTGCCACTGAGCCCTCACGTGGGAGACTGTATCCAAACAGCCAAACTCTGTACTTTTCTAACTGCATGATCCAGGAACCATAAATATGTAAATATTTTAGTGAGTCATTGCATTTTTCTCTTTTAAAAAATAAGATAGAAGTTGGGGACCAGGATATACCTTAGCAATATAGTATTGTTTAGCATGCCACAGATTATCGCTTCTGTTATTGACATTAAGAATAGATGAATCAGTGAATGAATGAATGAATGAGTAAATAAAAATAAATAAACACATAACATTCCATAGCATTTTAATGTCATGAAGTAGCAAGATTTTTGTACTTTGGTATAATTTCTTAAGGACAGATAAAAATTTTAGATCATTTTCTGCTTAAGATTTTTGTCAAATAGTCTGATAAATCTGTCTCAGAAATGTTTATTCAATCTACCTTTTTCCTCCCTCTTCCCCATCCCTTGACTCCTGCCGTAGTTCAGATCCTCACTAGCTCTCATTGCTAAACTGAGTGATTTCCTTAACAAACAAACATTCAAGGGTATCTTTCTAAAGCTGGGAATGTAATGTCATGCAAATCAATGGCATCTGTGCATTCATAGGACTTAGACCCTCTGCCATTGCTTGAGGCTCATGACCAAAACCTGTAGAGAATTACCAGGTGCATATACAGAAATCATCCCAAAGTGAGTGCTATTTTCCTCTAGACCGTGACTTGGGGACCTACGGAAGAAGCGCTGGAAGGCTCTTTTTGGTCTTTCATCATTCTCTTTGTCCCCCTTCCTCCCATCTTCTAGGCCATTTCTACTCCAAATGTGTCTTAGAACCCTTCAACAATTGGCATTGTCTCAAGGTAAATTTCCAAGTTCTTTAGGTAGTCTAGGGCTTCATAATGTGGTTCATCTGTCAAGCCCCACCTCAGTGAAATACCTGCTTTTATCCAGACAGAGTTCTTATGGTCTACGGCCTTTAATATTCAGCTCAGAGGCAAAATCTTGGGTTGCTTTTCTCGTCTGGTTTGCTGAGTTAGTTTGTTCCCTGAAGTCCCATGATACATTTGCTAAATTCCTCTACAGTGCTTACATCCAAAGATCATCCTTCCCTCATTTAACCACGAATAGAGTATACACAATCTTTAATAACCATTTAGCCATATGCATAATTGACAATCACTAAAGAATAGCTAATTCCTTCCTCTTGTTAGTAATAGCGATAGGCCTGAAAAAAAAAAGTTTGTGTTTCAGGAAGCCTGTGTTATCTGACTTGCTTGGGAATGTCTTCCCTGTTTCTGAGCTTCTTTAGTTGGCCTCCAAGTCATGGTTTTGAGGAAAATAGCATTCACTTTGAGGTGGTTTCTGTATATGCACCTGGTAATTCTCTACAGGGTCTGGTTATGAATCACAGGAAAACATGGTGTAATGGAAGATCTGTATAATGGTGTCCTGTTTAGTCTTATTTTTCTTGGACAAGAAGGTGACCATGGGCTTTGTAATGAGTTTTGTGTTGATATTTTTTTAAGAAAAATTCCTTTTTCTTTAGAAAGATTTTTATTTACCAGATTTGTTCTTTGATAATTTCAAACATGCACATAATGTTTTCTGATTCCTCTTACTGATCTCCTGCTTCTGTCCCACCCCCTGTCAATCCCCTCTTCAGACAGGGAGAAAGGATGGGAAATGCCCTCTTCTGGACACTGCTCACCCATTTCAATCATGAACTCACAGTAGCTGTGGCTGCCTACACTGTCTTCACCTGCACAAGACTGGGCCTGTCAAAGACCAGTCATGGTTGGGAAGGGACTCACAGGGCCCAACCCCTTCCTATTGAACTGATGGTTACTGATGCATTTTGTGAAAAGGAAATCTGTATCTTCCGTTGTGTACTCATTGATGAGCCCGGCAGGCTCCAATAGATAGTTCCAAACCCAAGGTAACACAGACAGCCTTGGAAAAGTGTTCGTTTTTCCTCTCTCCCCTCACTTGTCTTTTCTCTTCTGAACTAATTTTTCTTGGAAGTGTTTCTTCACCCCTCCGTTCCCCTGTTCTGAGATCTATGTCAAGGGTATGGAAACAGTTGACCAATAGGACAGAATGACAGCTTCTCTGCCAGTCAGTTTTATTTTTTTTGTATTTTATTTATTATTTTTATTTTATGTGTGTGAGTGTATTTCCTGCCTGTGTGTTAAGTGCACCCTTGTCATGCAGTTTGACCTGCAGATGTCAGAAGAGGGCATCGGATCCCCTGGAACTGGAGTCATAGATGGTGGTTAGCCACTATATAGGTGCTGGAAATTGAATGTGGGTCCCCTGCAAGCGCATCAGTGCTCTTAACTAATAAGCCATCTCTCCAACCCCCAGTCAAAGTTTTATTTTCACACATAGGAAACAAAACAAAGTATAGAAGTAATCAAGTAAATAATTGATTTCCAAGACAGCAAAAGTGACTAGACTGAGAAACGAAACAAGACCCAAATTTTGGAAATTGGAGGGGTATGTGAGTGTGCATTGTGTGTGTGTGTGTGTGTGTGTGTGTAAGCATTCTTCTAAGTCGGAGGAGGAAAGAATTATATCTGAGTTGAAAATTAGCAGTGTACCTTTAAAATGCAAATCTTTTTCAAGGGATCCAATTTAATTTGCATTGTGTATGACCCAAATACAGCCATGTATTGAACAGACTTGTATATTTTTAAATCTCCAATCCACATATTTGAAGTTAACCTCTTCTAGATTTTGTAGATTTAGAGATACACCATTGTAATACGTACATCTATAATATCTGACTTGTAGATGCATATTGTACATTCTGAACATGAAACAAAGCACTTTTGAAGCAGCTCCTATCCATATAACATGCCTTTAACACTGCAGTATTACCAAGCTGACTGTGGTGGCACGCACCTGTAATCTCAGCATTAAACCAATAGAGGCAGGAAAATAAGGTGTTCAGAGCCATCGTAAGCTTTGCAGAACCCAGGACAGCCTGGGTTGCATGAGACTCCATCTCAAAAAGCCACCCCTGCACCCTCACACTAATTAGATATAGATATCTGCAACTGAAGTTAAACATAAAAGGTAATGGACTTACGCTTTACTGGATTTTAGAAGATGTGCTTCATACTTCTGTCTAGAAATGGATGGCACACCCTAGAACCCAAAGCTGTTCTCATTCCTTACCTTTTGTGGGTTAAAAACCTCCAAAGTTGAAATGGAGTTTGTGAATGACACTGTATTATGTGTGAGGCATCCATGAGCAGTGCTCAAACTTGGTATGCTAAGACATGTAAAACACAGTCATTGGATTGAGAAAATGAAAAATTAATATATGAAAAGTTCAGCTAGCACTGTTTCTTTGACTCAAATCCTGCTGTTTATCATTGAATGCTTTAGTGGGAGACAGAAGCCATATCCACTGAAAAACAGTCTCAATGAGCTGCGAATAGTGTGGCTTTTGAGTTCCTAAGTGGGAAACTTACTTCTTTGGTTTCTTTGTTCCTGGTTCATTTGGCTGGTCCCTGGCTATTTCAGCTGAACATTTTACATCCTAATGGAGCCCAGGGAAGTCCGTTTGGCAGCTGTTCCTGAGACAGTAATGAAATACGGTGTTTAGTACTGTGTGCTATTGTCATAAAATGTGGGGGATATTTTACAGAGATCTTGGTGAACAGAACTATATCCACTTTAGATTTAAAGAGTGTGTAACCCTGAGTGAGAAACTGTATTTTTATATGAGAATAACTAGCACTCTTTTCTTACAGGTAAAGAAAACGTGCCCAGAATCCGATGTTTCAGAACCTCAGAATTCCAGGTACAGTAATAAAAATCAAGACGTCATTAAAAGGTCTAGGAATATATTATACTATATGTCAGGCATGGTGGAGGTTTGAAACATTGAACATTTTTTTAAAAAAGAATTTATGTATACGTATGTATATAAATTATGTATTATATTGACAAGGCCATTATTAATCACAATTTTTTTTTCCGGGGGGTCTTTTTGAAACAATATCTCCTTGTAGACCCAACTGGTTTGGAACTCCCTGTGTAGACCAAGCTGCCCTCAATCTCACAGAGATCTTCCTGCCTCTGCCTCCTGAGTACTGGGATTAAAGGTGTACTCCAAAATGCCTGGCCACAAAATTAATTTTAAAAAGAGTTTGATTGAAGTCAGATTGAAAGAATAATAGAAAGCTCCCTAGGAATACTTCAGAAATATTTTCATAGATATTGTGATTTTGAAATCTTATTTTTCATTTTAATCTTTCTTATAGTGTGTTTATATCTAGAATTGTATCTGGTACTGAATAACTGGTAAATACGTTTTTTGAAAACAGGATATTTTTCTTTCATTTTAATGAAACATTACTAGATCATGGGAATACTAATAAATTTAAAATCTTAACATTCTATTTCTTTTTAGGGGGAACTGGTAGAGATGAGAATTAAAATAGCCAAGTGATTTCATTCAGGAATTTACGGCATTTAGTCATTTGTGATTGGACCAGATATCCAATAAACTTGGTCTTGTCCTATGCATCTTCACTTTTTCTTTCCAAAACCCAAAGCTTGGTTTTAAATAGATAACAAGGGTATTGTGAACACTGTGACAATATTAATAAACACATTGACTTAACACATTAATGATATGATTTATTAAAAACTGTTTATCATGACATGAGTTCTAGTGCGTTCCAGCATTGTGCTGTTCTCTATGACAACCATACATATGATTTACTTTGTGAGAGTTATGTAAGTGGTTAGATAATTTTTGCAAGCAGCCTATTTTGTGGTTAGCCAGAAAAACAGAGCAATCTACTTACCTGTATTATTAATATTGAATATCAAATATTTTATACCTGATTCTATTCAGGAATTTTTTGACATACATTATATTTAAGTATACTTCAAGTAAGCAGAAAGCTCTTAAATCTAGACACCAATGAGCTACAGAAGAAACAAGAGTTCAGGACTCAGTAGAATCAATCACAAAATTAGATAATTCTTTTCCATATAGAAAAGCCACTTTTTTCAAGTTATAAAATAGGCGTCCTCTGGAAATGATAGATGACGGATGACTGGATAGAGATTTTAAGATTGTGGTTTAATTCTCTTGTGATTTAGTTAACCTAGGTCATGATATCATTAAATCTTTTTTCTCCCAATCTGGAGAATGTGTTGTCTTATTTCACAGTCTGACCTCATGTGGATTCTTCTCCATCCTCTTCGTCATTTTGGCTGGCATTCACTGGAGGTTTTCTCATTCGTTTTACCTTTTCTGTGTTGTGTTGATAGATTCCTACAGGTGTGGCTGCAGCTGGAGCTGTGAGAGAAGACAGATGATGTCTTCTGCATTGTGGTTCACTGTACCCTCAAAAGTTAGCATATCTTGACCCTTTGGTCATGGGAGCATACTGAGCTAATTACCTAGAAAAGTGTCTGTTACATCTCAGATATCAGTGGTAATTGAAGACTTAAAGAGTTTTAAGACTCAGATTTTTTTATCTTATCAAATATATCACTGTCAGTCCTTTCTTGTATTTCCTTGGGAACTTGTGGCAATTTGTCTTCATTGGCTAGTGAAGGTTAGGCTGTACTTGTTGATGTCTTTGTATATTGCTCCCTCTGGAACTGGTCTTCCAAAATTAAACAGGTAGGCTTAACACTTAGCATTCTGCTTCTTGCAAAGTATTTGATGGTTAATTTATTTGCACAGAATAAAACTGTTCCCTAAACCATGAAAAGAGAGGGATAGACCACAGCTCTGACCTTGCTATTAACGTCTCTTCACTCATGTACATTATTGCTTCTATGGTCTTTGGATCTCTGGGTTTTATTCCTGTTTCAACTTTATTTTCATGTATAAACTCTAATTTCAGCTCTAGACAAAACTTACAAGGTACATCATGCTCTGCTCTACAGAATCTGAGGTGAAAGCTATGTTTTATACATATGAATGGTCTTTCGTGATTCATATGATGAAGTCATAGAGGAGGTTGGAAACCAAGTAAATTAGCACAGGTTGTAGCTGGCTTGGACTCTGGTTTGTTTTAGTTCATTAACGTTCATGGGTTACAGCTGCCAGTATGAGCCAGCTAATGCACAATGGGGGAGTATAGAGGTTGGTTTGTTGTTTTGTGTTTTGATATTTTAAGCAAGGGTATAAATTCTGAGAAGAGAGGGTTGGCTGAGTCAGAAGGTAGTAGATCAGACATGCCCTCTGCTCATCCCTTGTCCATCTCTCTTAGCTGCCTCAGCAGCTGCTGGCCCCCATATGCAGATCCCACAAAAGGAGTAAAAGAAGGAAAATCCTCTGGATTTTATGCACTTTTCCTGTTTAATCTCTCAGATAGTAGAACTTTCTGAATCTTTCCCAATCTTCTAGGAAAACTGAATGCTTATTGGAAAGGTAGCGTCAGAAAACAGAAATGGAGCTTTGAGGGCCGTATCTGGGTGCATGTGAATGAGGAAAGAATTCTAGAGCTCATAACCTACCGTGTTGACTCTACTTGCTATACCTTCCCTTCCCAAAATGTATAACCTCTGTTTATCAAGCACCCATCATGTTACATCACCCAGCTTATGCCAAAGGGACTGAAAATGCAGGCTTTTCCCCCAGATGCAGCTCCATCATTCATTTCATGAGGATGCAGAATTACTGCCTAAAGCAGACATTTATAAACTGAGCTATCCAGAGCAGGGATCACTGAAGGTACAGCTTTAAGAGACATGGTGGCCAGAGGTGAGTGCTCCAGCTCCTGCTACATTCATAGTGTTTTGTAAACCCTTTTACCAATTTGGCCTTCTTGAGCTCAAACCAAACTATCTAGTTATTATGAAATGGACCAGCCTCCTACTTTCAAAAGGCAATCTGAATTTAAATTGCTCTCTCTATTTCCTGTGATTAATCTAGTTGTTAGATTGTCTGATTAATATACTCCATACCTCAGTTTCAATTATTTACTTTTCTGGGGACAATTTGATCAAAATTGATATCTGGGTTTGGACTATTTTCTTTTCTTTTTTTTTTTTTCCTTTCTTTTTTTTTTAAACAAACTCTCAAACACGCCTAGTATTTGCCGGAAATATAGACAGCAGCAAACTATAACCTGGAGCCTAAATTGGAAAATGTGGCAAGCCTTCTAGCCATTGGGAGGTCATCATTGGGTTTCTGACCAGGTAACAGCATGATTAAAATTGTGCTTCTGGTGATAGATTGGCTGTGGTCCAGATTAGTAGAGTCAGGGACATCATCCATGAGACCTGCTGCAGAAGCTTGAGAGACCCTTAGCCAGTTGTGCTTTTTTTTTTTTTTAAATTTATGTGTGTGAGTATTTTGCCTGCATTTATGTGAGTATACCACATACATGCAGTGCCCATGGAGGCCAATGGAAGGGCATTTGACCCTTGGAGTTATGCGAGTTTCTTGGCCACCATGTGGGTGAACTGAACTCTGCAAGGGCAACCAGTACTCGTAACTTCTGAACCATCTCTCCAGACCAATCGTGCTTATTTATGGAAGGCATTATGTACTTTTTTTCATGGTTTAAGCACATTTTGCAAATTCTCTACACTGAATATTTATTTCCTCTGCTTTAAGAACAAATTACATACATACAAAGCATGAAATACCTGATTTGCCTGAAACAGGCATGGTGATGGGGGGAAGCTCTGGCCACTCTTTCCTGACAGCTTGCATTGTTCTTTGGCAATGAGAAAATGCCTGATTTTCCCATATGCAGTAGTGATTAACTGCAGAAAATGGCTAGTTTCTGGTCAGTCTTTCCCTACAGGAAAGTGAGCACCTCAAAAATCTTACACAAAGTGTTTCCAGGGACCTCAGTTGCTTTGAGTTAATTTGCTCAGAGTAATGCACTATGTAAAGTAGCATTTGTCGAGTTCCTTTCTTATTCATTTAGGTGCTAGGAATCAAATCTGGGGCCTCCTGCATCTAAGTGCATGCACTACCACTAAGCTGTTCTTCCAGCCCCTTTTCCAGCCTGAAAAGTGAGTCAGATTCCCTGAAGCTAGAGTTACAGGTAGTGATAAGCTGCCTGATGTGAGTGCTGGGAACTGAACTTGAGTCCTCTGAATGAGCACCAAGTGCTCTAAACCTCTGAACCATCTGCCCAAGACTCATACGTTCTTGTGGTCATTATGGACTTAGGGCATCTCCGTCATAGAAGTTCTAGATTCAAAAGAAGAAGCCTGGACAACTTTGCATTCACATTTCATGTTGGGTCAGTAAGTGGGAAGGAATAAAAGGGATCTGATGGTTTTCCTTCCAGCTGCTCAGTTACAGGAATATGTATTCACGGCCTAATGTTACTAGTTATTAGGTTTCTGAGTGCTTATAACAGTTCATTGTACAGAGTGTAGATGACCACGGAGAGCGACAGAATGAGATACGTAGGGAGTAAGAAAAGGACTGAGTGCATTAAGGGGAAAAGACTGTGTTTTTAAATGGGATGATGCCTGTGGGGTGAGGGGGAGAAAGGGCTGGAGGAAGTCCATCTCCACAGGGGGCCAGGGCACAGGCCTGTCAGTAGAAACCTGCCTGGCATGTTGTTCCAAAAACATGTGCCTGGCATGGAATGAGCCCAGCGTTTAAAATTGCAAATAACAATACTCTAGAAAGAACTATTTCCTGCCTGTTCTGAATTTTGAAAATATTTGCTTGGAATTTAATAAACAAGCTGCAGTTCATTATTTATTTCTAGACCAAGTGGTAATACTTTCTGACAGGTACTTCATCTATCAAGTACTGCAAAATGGGTTGTTCCCCAGCCAGATCAGCTCTCTGTCATACCACAGAGAGCTCTCTTCTGATTGGAAGGCTTCAAGCTCCTATTCCAACTGAGCTCAAAGGCTTAAGACTTTTAAATAATAAAGCTCTTAAAAGTTTCTGAATAATTTAGATGAGGGTTTAATAGCAATTCAAAAAATTTGATTTCTGAAGATACAAAGATTCTGCCCATTATTTCACATGTAATCATCATATTTCAGTTGTCTTAACAACTTGCAATGTTCTCATTTGCTTTTCAATAAACCTGTGGATGAATGGAGTCTCTGTTCATGTGTTTATGAATTTCTGTCACCTGATACGTGATGTCTTTTGGACATGCTTGCTGTGCCAAATAGCTGTCTTTATAATCTTAAAATTCTTGTAACTAGAATTAAACTAGACTTTCCCTAAAGATGTAGATTCTAATGAGATGATATTCAACCTGACAATGGTTGAATATTATATATATGTATATATAAATATATATAATATGTTTATGGTTTTAAATACTTAATTTTAATGACAAATTATTTCCAAAGCTCCACAAACTTGGCAAACTCAGTTATCTAACTCTCCTCACCCACACATAGCTGAGAACCACAGATAAAGGCAAAAGTTTGATGACACAGCTAGTGGTCTAGTTTACTTTGAGTGCTATCTTAGATGCACATGTTAAGTCTAAACTCTAAATGGAAGAATGCAGCAAAATCATGGAGAGAAATACAGTAACTTAAATACTCTTACTACAAGCAGATGTAAAGATAATATTGATAATTTGTGACAGCCCCTGACAGAAAAATAATGTAATAAGTCCAGGATTGCAGAATGCTTAATTGTGGAATATTTCAGCATTCACATTCAAAGCTGCATGCCTTGGAAATCCCTGAGGACACATGTCTTTAGTTCAGTGTAGTGATTTCAACAGGTATCTGTCACTCTGATTTGTTATGAAAAAAATTACATTTTATTTAGCATCATAACATTTAAAAATTATTTCTGTTTATGGTAAGCCTGTTGCAACTTAACTTTTGTATGCTTGAACAACAAATCTGTGTGTATACTAGTGATCACTCCTCGAACATCATGGGTAGTTCAGGGTTGGTAGAAAAATTCTTTTTACCTACTAACAGGAACAACTCAAGTGTCTAAATCATTTGGGGGTTTTTTGTTTCAGTTTTACTTTTGTGAGTTTTCAGTCAATCTAGTACAAAATCCTAGAACACTAACTGGCAGATAACAGGAATTCTTGTTATTAAAATTGTTATCCATCAATTCTTGTTTTTAAAATTGCATAATAAGCAGCTGTTTTTTTTTTCTTTTGAGTGGATGGAGAGAATGCTCCATGGATTTCCCCACACAGTTCTCTCTAGAGAATGTCACTATGCATAATAAGAATGTTTGAAACCTCAATGTCATGTAAACAAGATCAAATAAAATGACCTCTAAGTTTTCTATAGAAGTTGGGTGACTTTGTATCCCCACTTTCCCTAATTTATTCTCCTAAGTTGTATTTGCTATCAACACATGAGACAGCCTTCACTTTTAACAAAATCTATTGTGCATAATACAATTTGGGGTTGCCTTAATTATAATCATCATGGCCTTAGCAAACGTTCCTAGAGAAAAATGGAATGATGGATCAGTTTCTCTTTTCCCATCCCTTTCCAATATCTCTTTTCTTCAGTCCTCTTTAGGATGATTTTTATAACAGGGTAGTGCACTTTTATCTTTAAAGCAGGGTATGCAAAATATTTCTTTAAGCAAAAGATCATTTCAAAAATAACCATTCTGTTTTCTTAGACCTGAGTTAAGTAGGGTGCTTCTCCATTGCATTCTGTCATATAATTTGACCTGTAGAAATTCTGTGTATGTTGGGGACTGGTGAGATGGCTCAGGAGTTAAGAGCAATGGCTGTTCTTGCAGAAGATCCAGTTTCGAGCTCCAGCACTCACATGTTGGCTAACAATCATCTGTAACTCCAGTTCCAGGGGATCTGATACCCTCTTCTGACCTTCAGGGATACCGCATGACATAGGTGCACTTACACACATGCAGGCAGTATACTCGTACACATAAAATAAAAATAAATAAATAAATAAAAACAGATTCTAAATATATCAAAAATGGTACCATCTTTTCCAGAATACACACCATGAAGTGATCCATCCTGTAATATTTATCTCTTCTGGGTCACCCATCCCCTCACTTTCTACACTTCACATGGAAGATCCAAATTCCTAACTAAAGGGAATGTTAGATGTCATGCTGGTCCCCTGGATGAAATGATTAATATGATTTGGCATAATTCTAAGACAGATGCACAAAACCCCACAATACGGTGGCTCTTGGGCTGACTTTAACAGGAGCATCACATCTGACATGAAATGGGAGACCAAACTAGTCTACTATAGCTTAGATACTGGTTTCTATGTTCTTAATACCATTATGTTCCATGTATGCTCTTAAGAGTGGTTGTGATCCTAGGCTTTCTTATTATTTATTGGTTGCTATGGAGAAGTAGTGATGAAAATCACATTGTACAGGAAATTGTGTGTGTGTGTGTGTGTGTATGTGTATGTATGTGTAGGTGTACATTCATGTAATGTGACTTCAAGGAAGACTTTGGAGGGTCAAGCTCTGTATTAACCAGTACATTACAGGGCTGTCTGATACTGCCTTCATCCAGATCTTTGGACCCCAGCCGGTATTGTGTGGCCCCTAAACTTTCTGACAGTTCTCAAACACTCTGTAGCTACCTAAGGTTCTTGATTTTGATTAGAAGAAGTGTTATGGGTACTGAAAGTTCAAGTGCCTCACATTTAAAAAGCTTTCAGGAAACATGAGGCTTAGAAAATTTGAAGAAGGGAAGGCACCTCTGGAGGCCCAGGGATGAGTCACTCCACTTTGCTGCTGTGAAAGGCCTCTGACAGGTGACTGAGTCATAGCTCTTTCAGACACCTGACAGGGCAACAAGAATGCCTCCTGTGTACAGACGGCAAACAGAGATCATCAGTATCTGCAAAAAACATCTCACGGTCAGTGATGTAATAACAGCACTTGACTGTGGGTGCTGCTTAGAAAGAATCAGTTAAATTCCAGGCTTAAATGCAATATCTTTTCCTGACCTTGAGAAGACAATGATGAGAAACTTCAGAACCTTTACCAAAACACCTTCTAACTACTTACTTTAAAGAAAAAGGTTTTATTTTATTCATGCTGTAGAAATTAATTATCTTTGGGGAATATTAGAAATAACTGATTTTTTCAAACAGTTGACAAGCACTTTTTGATTTATTGTTTGTTAGTAGATACTAAACAGAGTGGAAAGATACTTGAAACTAACTCGTGTGTGTGTGTGTGTGTGTGTGTGTGTGTGTGTGTATCTGTGTATCTGTGTGTCTGTGTGTATAGAGTATAAATGTATGCACTGACAGAGGCCAACGTTTGGAAGCCAGAGGTTGTCATCGTGAATGTTTCCTTAATCACTTCTCAACCTTAGTTTTTGAGACATGGTCTCTCACTGAACCCACAGTTTGCTGTTTTGTCTAGACTACCTGACCAGTAAGCCCTTGGGGTACACCTGCCTCTGCCTTGCTGTGCTGAGCTTACAGATATGTGCGGCTGTCATATCCAGATTTTCATTGTGTGTGCTAGGAATCGAAACATACATCCTCATGCTTGAGCAGTAAGGACTTTACCTACTGAGGCACCTCCCTGGTCCCAGAACTGATGCATTTTACTTGTTTATAAATTATATCCCCACACATCTCACATTGCAACCATTGCTGGCTTTTCCTCTGTGGTCATACATTGAGGGTACATTCATTAAACAACCAAGTAGAACTGTATTAGTTAACTTTTCAGATAGGACCAAATACCCAATAAGAAGCAATGTAAAGAGGAAGGATTCATTTTGGCTTATTATTGAGAATACAGTTCATCAAGGCAGAGGAGGCATGGTGACCTGAGCACATTGTACCTGATCATGTTATATCCATAGTCAGGAAACAGAAAGAGGTAAATGCTGGTGCTCAGCTCACTTCCCGCTTTTTATTTCAATCCAGGACCCCTTTCTGTGGGATGGTTCTGTCAACCTTCAGGGTAGGTTTTCCTTCTTCAATTAAACTTCTCTGGAAGTAGCTTTACAGACACACCCCAGAAGGGTATCTCTTTGGTGTTTCTAAAATCCAGTAAAGCTGACCATAAAGATTAACCATCACAGCAAGTTAATGCTTTGTGCTAAACAGAGAACTTAAATCAGAATAAAGAGAAGATGGAACAAGAAATCAGCCTTGTCTTCAAGTCTAGAATCAGATAAAAAGAAAACTATGTTTTCTTTCCATGTGTGCAGTGCCTGAGAGTAACCAAACTGGCCTTATAACCGGGAAATAGGAATTGATTGTACGTGTACAGTAGGGGTTACTGAGTCAATTTACCGGAGATATTTTTTTATTACTTTCTTACTTTCTCTAAGTAATATTACCCCCTTTCTTAAGGGAGATGAAGTTTTATGGAGTAGATTTTTTATTAGATTGAATTTTCACAGCCAAATTGAAGCTGTTATCAGTTGGTTGAACTCTGCTTGCTGAGTGACTGTGAAGAAGGGTCTCAATTTCTCCTTATTTAGGGTGTCTGATGCTTTTCAGATGTTCTCTTTTTTATAATCATTATTTTTAAGTTGCTTTGACCCAGTTGACTTTTCTGTTTGTTTTGTCAGTAATAACAGTTAGAGCCTTTAAGTCTGACATGTGTTTTTTATTTCAAAGTCCCCTTCTAAAATCACTGCCTTTTCAGGCATACTATGGAAAGCTGATTGGAAACTTTAGGAAGACTCAAAATTAATACATCAAGAGTCTCCCTGAAATTGTTGATCTTTTCTTTGCTAAATTGGTCATACTGTAGAATGGGAGAGGCCGGTTTCTCAAAAGTTCATTATTGCTCCTTTGGGAAAAAAATAACCAATTTACAGCTTTAAAGTATAGTTAGTAAAATTTTGCACTAAGCATGCTGGTAAATTATACACATGGAAGAGAAACTTAGAGCAAGTGGTCCATGCTGCAGAGGGTGATCTTTGGTGATGATCCATAAAGCTTGTGGCTGTAAGTGAATTAAATAAGTTAATATATAGCATCAATCCATAATTACTCAACCTGTGACTCCCTTTTAGGTGACTTTTCACATGTTGGTGGTCTTTCAGTCTCCATCTTTGATTTAACCCAGTGCCTGTTCAGCTCAGTAGTGCTCATAACAAGTCATGCTCAGACCAGGCTAGCCTCAGAGAAGAATCAGCCTGTTTTGCAAGTGAATTCTTTGGACACGATTTGCACATGCTCAGCTTTTATTTCTTTGTCATCCCCCCAATTTTTTATGTGATAACTTTTTTGATTATAAACTGTGTTTGAAACAAGTATGAATTATTCCTGGCTAACTGAAAGAAATTACTTTGTTGAACTAGGAATTTAATGTATTTTATTCTCCCTTCAAGATACGCATCACTCTGAGAGACTGATACTCAATATTATTCGTTCATTATCTGGTTAGTTCACAAGATCAAGATGTTGGTGGGTGGTGCATTAAAGGGAAGAAAGTTAGATAGTTAAAGACAGGTTGATACAAGCTGCAGAGGGAGAAACAACTGGTGAGGTCACTTATGTTTTAAATCAAGAATATGTTTTCAGTGAAAATATTTCCTAATGATTCACAGAAGAATGCTGTCAACTTTGACTGCATCTGCTGAAAATCAGAATGTAAGTAGTTCTGTAGCACTGGATTCTGACAGGAATTTATACTCTGACACGAAACAATGCTCCCAGCAAATGTCAGTACTTTTGTGCTTTTCTGGCTTTAAAAGTCGTTTCCTCATTTCTAAAAATGTTAACAGCATTTTTTCTCCTTCATATTATATGGATAAATTTGATAGTGTGCTTATATAATTTTAGAGTAGGTTTTTAAATGTTTTAATTTGAGAATTTCATGTATATTGGCTTTGTATGATTTCCATCCCTTCCAGTCCCCCTCCAACCTCTCTCAAGTCTCCCCGCTCCCTTTTAATTTCTTGTCTTCTTCTTGATTATTGTTGTTACACCCATACATTTATAAATATAGAATAGGATTTTTAAAAAATGATTTTGAGGAGAAGATAAACTTTTAATGTCAGCATGTAAAATATTGCTACAGTTTCAGCAAAACTGAAGCAGAGGCATTTACTTGCTAGGAAACCACGAGGAACAGAACAATTAAACCATGATACAAAGATCAGAACTAGGTTTCCAAATTGCATAATAGTTATACTTTCTTGCCTCCTTCACTACATTGGCCAATTATGTTTCTGATGTGCACATTAGGAGATGTACATTTTAATTTGCTTAAGCATGCTCTTTTTAAAAAGAGGTTTATGTTTCTTATCCTATGTGGAAACCCATATATATATATATATATATATATATATATATATGAAATATGATGAGGGAAGCAAGTGGAAGCAGGAAGATGGCTAAATGTAGGAGAGGGGAAGTAGAAGAGGAGAATGAGGAAACGATAAACAAGTATCACCTATTTCTTCCTGTTTGCAAAATCTAGATTTAGTAATACATATAGTTATAGAATATGGAAATTTATAAGAAAAATATATAAGTGAAATGAAAGAAAAAAGGAACTATTACAGGAGAAGAAAGGAACCAATGGAAAGGCAGGAGTGAGGGGTGGAAAGGTAACAGGCCTGGAACATGAACAAAGTAAAAAGTATGTGTCTATGAAAATGTAACAATGAAGTCCATTAGTTTGTCTGCACGTTTTCAAAAATAATTTTTAAAAGTACAAAAAAAGTTCCATGTAAGAATGAAAGGCACATAACGCATTTTATACATAAAACATGTTGCTGATGGATCATTTGTAATACTGTTTCTCATTGTGTATTATTAGTATATTATTACTAAAGAATTAACTGGTCCAGATACAAATTAGAAATTCACATTCAAGTCTACTTGTGAATCATTGTACTAATACGAGGATATTAATTTAGCAGAATTAAAAAGTCAATATTGTGCCTTGGACATTTTGAATGATATTATTTACACTCAACAATAGGAATATAGCATATAAATATTCTCATTCTCTCTTTAACAATGTTACATTTTAGATACATAGATGTTATTTATTCTGGCTTATATCTAAGCCAACTTCAATTAACATTGATTCTTTTATTTTGAACAGTTGAATTTTGCTTACTGAACACATATATGTATATAATTTTCTAATCAATTATTTTTATAGAAATAGAGAGAAAATGTTTGAAATTGTTCAGTAGTCAAGTTGTCTTTAAAATTAGACTGTGGGATGCAGCTTAAGTTTTGTCCTTCTTAGGAAACTATTGTTTAACAACATAGATCTTAGACAACAAAAGATGTGAGTTCAGTGTCATTCCCCTACCTACAACCATTTGAATTTCACATCCTTTTTTAAAAGCCTCATCTTTTGTCCTAGAAATCTGGAACTTTCCTCTTCTGTTTTCATAAAGACTAAATTAAATATTATGGTTACTTTTTGACACATAGTAACTATTTAAGCAAAAGTAGTTATCTTCTAGGATGTATGTAATTGACCTTGGGGAATTATGAATGGATCATTTATAATGTGGCAGAATCCACGACCCAGCTTTCTTAAGTCTTGGGGTCTTTTTCTGAATTCATCTCCATAGTGCCAGAAATTAAAAATTTTAGCAAACACAAAGGAACGGTGACAAACAGCAATTGTTCCTTTAGGCTCTATTTCCATTTCTGTCCTTTAGTTAGTGACCATGGTGAATCAAAGGGAAGAGAAGACGTGGGAGGTAGAAAGTGGTCTATCACCCTTTTGTGAAGAACTTCCTCAGGGACTACCATAAGTTTTTACTTCACATCTTTTCTAAAAACCAATAGATAATTTCAGCTAAAGTTTTGTTTTGTTTTTCAGATTTTTCTATAAGGTCCTGAAGGCACATACAGTTTCTCTATACTATCACAGAATGGTTTCCTGAAATTTCCAGCTAACACAGACTCTAACATAGCACAAGGGTACCTGTCTTGAAATCTTTCCAGGGCTGGGAAATGACAGTTGGTAAAGTGCTTGCTGCAGCAGCATAAGGAGCAAAGTTTGACTCCCCAGAATCCATACAAAAAGCAGAGTGTAGTGTAACATGGAACGGGGCGGGGGGACTTGGATCCCCAGAGCATTCTGGCCAGGAAGTTTAGCTGAATCAGTGAGCTCCCATTAAGTGAGATACTCTGTCCCCAAAACTAAGGTGAAGGGTGATCAAGGAAAGCACCTGGTGTAAACCTGTGGCTTCCATGTGCATGGGCACCTACATGCATGCACACACATAAACACAAAGACGTCTTTCATTCTGTTGATCTCTCTTTCCCTCTCTTTGTCTCTCCAGAGTACTTCAGGAGGTAGAATTTTGTTTCCACTGTGAAGTTAAGTCCATGGGTTCTTAATATGGCCTCATTATTTGCTCATTATTTCTTTTCATGAATTATTACATAGTTCTGTAAATAAATCACTTTACTTTTTCATTCTTTGTCAAGTTTCTAAAGATGGGACATTTATAAAATTACCCAGTATTACACACACATGCACTCACAATTTAAAAATTTCAAAGCAAGAATCTAAGTACCAGGAATCTTAAATGCAAATTATTTAGATAAGATCACAAATGTTGAAATATTTACTTAAACAGGTTAGTAACTTTTCCTTGAGAAAATTCATTTGGACAAAGAATTCTTTTTTTTTTTTTTTTTTTTTTTGCTGTGGGGAATTGGGAATCATTCACTTGCATCTTTGGAAGGAATCTGTTCCATAGAAAACAACTGTGGAGAGTTAGCTTGTAGGAAATACTGCTCTATATTTACCCCCGGCATATCAAATCTTGGGGCTGGAGAGATGACTCAGAAGTTAAGAGCACTGGTTGCTTTTGCAGAGGATCCAGGTTCGATTCCCAGTACCCGCCCACATGGAGGCAAAAACCTGTCTATAACTCCAGTTCCAGGGGAATCTGACGCCCTCTTCTGACCTCCCCAGGCGTTGCACAACATGGGTGCACTGACATACATGCAGACAATACACTCATACACATAAAATAAAAACAGTAAATAAAGTACTTTAAAAAACAAAGCCTAAGTCGTCACGGAGCATGGTCTTTATGCGTTAGTTCAGTAGTGATTAGGGTCACATTAGATCAACTAGAAGGAATAGAATGTAAACTCAAGAGAATAACAGGATGAATCCATTTGAGAATATAATTAAATCTCATGTTTAGGGAGGAACAAGCTGGAGGATGACAAAGGACAAGATCAGTAACAAAGTACAGATCACAGAATTGCTAATCCTGTGACACTTTCATTAACTGAGAGGTGGCGTGGTTCATGTAAGGATCATAGCTAGGGATTCCAGATGTTCCAGCACTAGGCCTGGACTTATCTCTGGACAGCCTCTCACTGCCTAGTTCAGAGGGAGGGACTCAAATAGGTTGAACCTGAGGACTCACTGGCCATCCACTTGATTGATCTCAGAGAGCTCCAAGTCCAATGAAAGATCTGATCCCAAAAATAAGGTGGAGGGCAATGAAGAAAGACACCCAGTGTGAACCTGTGACTTCCTAACATGTGTACACATGTACATACACAAGCCAAAAGAGTTTGTGAAGGAATATAATATTTAACTTCAGAAATTCTCCTTGCAGTATTTCTTTTTCATGATTATATTCATCTCCTTAAAATTATATACTTAAATTTGAATACCTCAGTCATATATTTGTACTTTGCTTTAATGAGAACATATTTTATAAAAGAAAAGAAACAACTCCCCATGTAATACTTCTGAGTTGGAAGAAATCCTTTCTGAGCATATATTTCTGAAAAAATGTCCCAGGAATTTAAACACTTGTCTTTGGATGGATTTTTCTGTTCATTCATTCTTCTTTTTATTCCTGTGAGTGTTGCTTATAAGTGAAGATTAAAAAAATACAAAATGTTTCCCTCCTTTCCTCCCTCCCTCCCTCCCTCCCTCCCTCCCTCCCTTCCTTCCTTCCTTTTGTTGTTATTGTTATTGTTGTTTTAAGGCAGGTTGTCATGTACCCCAGGCTGGCCTCAAACTGTATTTGGCAAAGGATGTCCATGAACTTCTGACCTCTTGCTTCTACCTTCGGAGTGCTGGAATTACAGGCATGCCCTACCAGTTTATGGGTTTATGTGTTGTCTCTTTTAACTGTGTGCTGGATAGCTTTAGTTGTTAACTTGACACACTTGGTTAGAGGGAACCTCAACTAAGCAGTTTTCTTCATTGGATTGGCCTGTCGCCATGTCTAGGAGGCATTTTCTTGATTGTTGAGTAATGTGAGTGGGCCCAGCCCACTGTGAGCAGTGCTATCCCTGGGCAGGTGGTCCTGTGTTATATTAGAAGGCAGGTTAAGAACAGGCCAGAGAAGCAAGCCAGTTAGCAGTCACCTCCATGTTCTGTGCTCCAGGTTCCTGCCCTGATTTCAACCTTGGCTTCCCTTGATGATAGATTTGCTGTAAGCCAAATAAACTCTTTTCTCTCTACGTAGGTTTTGGTCAGTGTTTTATCACAGCAACAAAATGTAACTAACACATGCTGATATTAGGATGATGTAAATCAGAACTCAGCTGCCAAATTCTGTAACCACGGCCTCCAGCCAGTCCTTACTGAGGAGCTCTGTCTGTCTTCACAAAACATTTTCCACTTCTTTTGCTGTCCATTCTTTTTTCTAAATTAATTTTTACTGAGGGCCTGGAGAGATGGCTCAGCAGTTAAGAGCACTGGCTGCTCTTACAGAGAACCTGGGCCTGACTCCCAGCTAACAACCATCTGTAACTCTAGCTCCAGGAGATCTGATGCCCTCTTCTAACCTCCATGCGCACTGCACGTTTATGGTGCACTTTCATTCATGCAGGCAAAGCACACATACACACAAAGAAATAAAGAAAATTTAAAACGGTTTATTGAAGAACGTCATACAATGTGTTTTGATCATATTCGGACTCGCTCGCCTCCTCATCCCCATGACTACTCACCTGCCCAATTTCATGCCCTCTATTATTAATTTTTAAGTCCTTTGGAGTCTAATTTGTGTCCCCTAAAGCCTGGTCAACCTACCCAGCATCACACCCTTAAAGAAAACTGACTCCTCCTCTCCCCACAGCTATCAGCTATCAAGAAGTCCTCAGCTAGGGTTGGGGCCTCTTACACCACCGTCCCCATATTGGGAATTTGCATGGCTTGAGTATACTTAGGTCTTGTGCATGGGGTCACCATGCATTCATTGGGTAACTGCCCTGATGTCTGGAGAACACTGTTTTCTTGTGCTCACCTACCACCTCTGATTTACAATCTTCCTGCCCTCTTCTTCCGCAATGATTTCTGAACCTTGGGAGGCAGTAGTTTGATACAGGTGTCGCAATACAGCTAAGCACTCTATAGTTTCTTATTCTCTGCATCTTTAACAGTTGTGGGTATCTGTGTTAATCACCACCTGCTGCAAGAATAAGCTTCCTGTGAGAATTAATAAATGCACTGATCTATGGGTGTAACAATAACTTAGTAGGAGTTGGTTTAATACTATGTCTATTTGACAGAATAACTATAGTAGATTCTCCCCTGAGGCCTGTGATCTTTCTAGCCACATGTTTCTAGGCCTGATATCAGTGCCAGGTATGGGCTCCATTTTGGGAAACAGTACTTAAATCCAATCAGAAACTGGTTGGTTACTTACATAAAATTCATGCTACTAACTATTGAACCAGTGGAAATATCTTGCCAG
Source organism: Eospalax fontanierii (assembly GCA_035773235.1). Classification (NCBI taxonomy): domain Eukaryota; kingdom Metazoa; phylum Chordata; class Mammalia; order Rodentia; family Spalacidae; genus Eospalax; species Eospalax fontanierii. Next base: position 28,929,865 of record CM069545.1, on the reverse strand, counting down.
GCCATTCACTGTTGTAGTTCTCAGGATCACAACTGGGCAAGGCTGATGATTGCTTTTCTCTTCAGGTAGTATGCATAGTGCCTTCCAGCATCATGAAAACTAGATATTGTCCACTCTTACATGAGCTGGACAAACAGTGATTCCTAGCCTTCACTATTTATAATTTTTCTTAAAACATTTAGAAATGATTTACTTACTATTATCAACCTAATAAATCATAGATTATTTAGATAGAAAATACACATAGTTCTATTAAATAAAATAGAGACCATAGTCACAACTTCCAAGTCTTCAGTTACAATGAACAGTTTTCATTGCTGGCTTGGATAATAAAGTTTTTATTTCTTAATATAATAGATAAGACATTAATCTCTAATTAAAATTATTTTTATTCATTCATTTTTATTTTATGCGTATTAGTGTTATGCTTGCATGTATATAAATGCATCCATGTTATAAGGTGCCCACAGAGGGCAGAAGAGGCCATCAGATTTCCTGGAACTGGAGTTACATAAGGTTGCTAGTCGCCATGAGGGTGCTGGGATTCAAACCTGGTTCTTTAGCAAGAACAGCCAATGCTCTTAACCAGGGAGACATCGCTCCAGCCCCAAGACATTAACTTCTTATATGTCCAATTATCAGCAGTTGTGTTCACAGCTAACAGGAAGCACTTTTATTGAGTTCTGGAATTCCTTTTATGTTCGAATGGAGCTTATTTCTCCAGCCAATTTCCAGTCTCTTGGCTCTTCCTGTGAGGATGGAAATGGAAAGCCCTAATTCCTTATTCTCTTTATTTAATATCTACTGTTTCGTTCTGGTGTACACTGCCAGTATCCTACTCACTCACGTGTGGCTGCATCCAAAGCCGCCAGGCTTTCTGCCTGAACACACCATCTTGGTTCCTCCTGATGCAAACTCTCTTTTCCTTTCTCTCCTGTGAGAGGTTATCTGTGTTAGAGGTGTCTTTCTGCTACTTTGTCCACCATTGTGATCCCTGAGACCATGGTCTTTACACACTTTGCTAGACCGCCATGACTCTTTCCTTGTAAATCGACATTTTTCTTTGGTCCTTTTGGAGACAGGGTCTCTCTATAGCCCCAGCTGGCCTGGAACTAGCTATGTAGACCAGGCTGGCCTTGAACTCACAGAGATCCACCTGCTTCTGTTTTCTGAGTGCTGGGATCAAAGGCAGGTACCACCATGCCCAGTTATAAGTGGACTTTGAGTCAGTAGACAGCATAATTTTCACCTGTTCTCCAAGGTCTTAGCCATCTCCTGATACATAGAAGGTGTCATGCCATGTCACTTGTTTAAGAGAATGAATAGACCAACATCATTTTAGCAACATTCTTCTCACAACAAAACCTAAGGTTTTAGTGGTTAGCAGTAAACTACTGTAACTCTAAAATGCTCAGAGCCGTCTACAAACTCAGCCTGTCCTCCTCATAATAATATGACTGGGTTCTGTTGGTCTCATTCAAACGATTTCAGTATTTTCTCTTCTCCTGCCACTTTGTGGGATGCAAGAATGCCTGACTCATTAATTCTACAAATTACTTCAATAACAGAAGGACCACAGCAGGATCTATAGACAAAATGAATAGACAAAAATTTCCCTTTGGGATTTACATTCTAATGGAGAACGACAAATCATAGTAAATGCAGATATATAAAATAGCACATTGGATGGTAAATGCCACAGGAAAAAGAAAATCATGAAAAGAAGATAGTAATATATGAGAAAAGGGGGTTATAGTTCTTCATTGCTTGGTCATTGTAAGAGTTTTAACTTTGACTTTTGCTGTGACCGAGCTAAAAGGCACTGGGGTGGAGAGGTGAGAATTGAACAATTGCCTTTTATTTTTAATAGGTGCTTTTAAAATTTTTTATATATTATTATTTTAACATATTTTATTGAATATTTTTGGATTTCATACAGTATAATTTAATCATAATTAACACCCCCTTTCCAATCTCTGCCAATAGCCAGCTCACAGGACTTCATGCATTTTGTCATATATGTTAAGGCCCATTAAGTCAAGTTTGTGTATCCAGATGCCCCTCAGTACAAGTTCGTCCACTGGAGCCTGGCCAGCCTCTCTAGCATAACTCCCTTAAAAATGGTCAACTCTCCCTCACCAAGCAATGATCAGCTGCCAATGTTTCCTCAGCAAAGCCGCGGCCTCTTGCCCATTTCCCCAGCTCTGTGCTTGCTTTTTTCTGAGTGTGTGTGGATCTTGTGCATGCTATCACCATTGCTGTAAGTTTGCATGAGCAAGGTCCCAGGATCCTGTAAGATTCAGTTTCCTTATGGTCATGCACCTTCTCCTCTGCCTCTTACAGTCTTTCCACCCCCTCTTCCACAATAGTCCCTGAGCCTGGGTGGGCAAAATTTAATACAGGAGTCCTGTCCAGGGACCTAAACTCTGCCATCTCGTATTCTCTACACCTTGACCAGTTGTGGTCTTTTGGGAAAATGGAAAGAAACCACAGAGGTAAAAGGAAAATAGGAGCTAAGAGAGAGAGACAAGTATTTGTTACCAAGCGTGAAATTGGTAGAATGAGGGTTTTTAATTGGGAGGGAAAGAGGAAGGGTTTTGCAAGGAACCAAAGGGGTAAAGGGAAAGAAGGCGATCAGAAGAGGGTATTCATAGAGACAGGAATTACCAAGGGGGAAATGTGGGTGCAGTAACTGAGGAGGGAAGGAGAGTTAGACAGGGAGAAAGGGAGGAAAATAAATGACGCTTAGCTGGTATGAAAAACCAGAAGGAAAAGTATTAGTTAAGAAAACTACTGAAAACTATACCTATAATATCTGTACATGAGAACATGTGTAGAGTTAATAGGTTCCTTTTATAGGGAACAATATTGTCCAATATAACTTTATCAGCCATGCTGTCTAGTCTAGTAGGTAATAACCATTGAGTGATTGGTTTAAGGCCAGTACAGCTGAGGAGGTGAATCTTTCATTTTAATTGATTGATATTTATGCATCCACATGTGGCTAGGGCTTGCTGTATTGTACAGAACAACTATAAAGAAAAGGCTGAAGGGGAAGACTGTTTAGAGACTCCCATCGGCAACTCTACAGATTGTATCTCTTATGAACAGTGCAGCTGTCAGACTGAATGGATCGTTTCACTCATTAGTTCAGTAGATATTTGTTTAGCACATAGCATGATCCATGTTCTGTTTTAGATATTGAAGGTACTCTGATACTTATTAGACATAGTTTCAGAGTGATAGGAAAGACATATATTTAAGTAGTGACATAACACAGAATAGCACAAGGAAATGTGTCCTAACAGAGAGATAATAAAATTGGGTCTTTCTGGAAGAGGTGTGCCATCTATCTGTGATTGAGAAGCATTCAGTGGAACCAAAACATCATCTGTGATGGCAGAAATGTAGAAACAGCTATAATCCAGTATCTGTGAAAGCAGGAGTGGCCAGTAAGGCTGGACAGGAAAGCTTTGGTCAACATTAGAAAAACTGTAGATGAGTACAGCACATATTTTGGAATTTTGCTCATTAAAAATGTTCTAAGACTTATCATGCATTTGTTACCTTGGTCCTCAAATCCTCTTTTGCCCTCAGGTAAGGTATAATATATACCAAGTGGACTGGATAACCTGTGTAGAGCTGTTAACTGACCATATAATACTTTTTCCTTATACTTGAACGAAATATATAATTACTGGGTCTCTGAGTTGCCCAGTGCTCGCCAGGGCAGAGAGAATCACTTTCTTCAGTGGTGTACCCACAGTATGGTGTGCGTGCTCCAGTAAATAACCTTAGACCCCTAATTACACAAACAACTCTAATTAAACCCATTGAGTCACACACAAAAAAGACATGGAAATAGGTGGAGGCAAGTAGAGAAGAGGAAGAGGACAGGGTCAGCAGGGTTGAGAGGGTGATGAGAGAGGACAAGGAGGATACATGTGATCACAGTACCTTATTTCTTGTATGAAATTATCAAACCTTTAATTGAAACAATTTCTTTTAAATTTTTCATTATTTTTATTTGAAATATATGGTGTTCTGAGTACATGTATATGTGAACCTGTGGGTGCCATGTTCATGGAGGTCAGAAGGGGTATCAGATCCCCTGGAACCGGAGTGATGAACCATTGTTTGCTGCCATGTGAGTACTGGGAACCGAACCCTGGTTCTCTGCAAGAGTGGCCAGTTAACTGCTGAAAACATCTCCAGCCCCAATGAAACATCTTAATTGTTGGTATTTTTATTCAAATAAGATATATAAAATTTGGGACTGGAGAGACGGCTCAGCAGTTAAGAACATGGGCTATTTATGCAGAAGACCCAGGTTCAGTGGTTAAGAACGTAGGCTATTTATGCAGAAGGCCCAGGTTCGATTCCCAGCACCTTCATGGTGGCTAACAACCATCTGAAACTTCAGTTCTAGGGGATCTGACACCCTCTTCTGTTCTCCATGGGCACTGTGTGACATGGGTGTGCTTACATACATGCAGGCATAATACTCGAACACATAAAATAAAAATAAATTTAAAAAAAATTTAAAGTGTGTGAAATTTATAACTTCAACACTGTTGTTTTTTCTAAGTAGACTAGATTAGGAAGCATTGTCGAGTAACGTAAGATTAAGCTGTAATTAGAGAAAATATGACTAGAAAAATAGTATCTATGGTTGTTTGGCTTTTAAATTTGAATCTGGACTCTATTTCTTGAGAGGAAGTTTTATATGCAGTTGTTGGTATGATATTTCAGTAGAATATAGAATTACTATTCTTTGAATTTATAAAGTGAAACAATGTTGTAATCTTTTTTAATTAGGGAGAGGATTAATTCAAACTCTTCACTTGAATGATGTAAGCTCATCACTGAAATGCTAATTCAGTTTTATCAACCATATGCTAATCACATGTGTAATGAAGCTACACTACAAAATAATCTGTCCAGGAAGCTTTTAATTGAAGGAAAGGTTTTCATTACCGGAGGCTGATTTAGATCATTCTTAGTCCTGTTGAGAATTTTCAGTGCTACAGAGCACTTTAACCCAAAAACGTTAAAGAAGACTGAAGTAAATGCTGAATGAGGGGAAAGGATAGAAGAAAGACAGTCTCCACTAGTCACAGACTCTTTCCAAGTAGCAGAGATTTGTTCTTTCTATTCTACAACCTTCCTTTCCTTAATGGCTTAACATTACACAAGTTTAGCAGAAGCAACCACTCCCCTTGCTGAATAATCCAAAGACCCTGTATTCCCAGATGAAATGTAATCATAAATCTTCTCAGCTTTGGTGATTTTAGTCTCCCAAATTCAATTAAGTCAAGCCTAGTAGGAATTTGTAAATCAAATAGTGAATTCTGTATAGATTCAGTCATTTAGGGGTTCAGTGTTTGCTCCTGATTTACTTTTTCAGAAAAAAAGGAAAATACAGATGCTCTTTTACTTCTTTCTTTGCTCTTTCTAGTTTCCCCAAGAAAATATTTCTTATTGAAGCCAAACCTATGTTCCTTAGATTCCTAGACCACTATCTGTCATTCGATTCAAGCGTATTTTCTGAAGGGAAGAAGGCCAGAAAATCAAAAGCTGTTTACTTTGCTTGCCTGATTTTTCTCTAATATTCTTTGGAGAATTGGAAGTTAGGTCAGTGTTAGGCAATAAATTTGAACTTTATTAATAATTAAACATGAAAAGAATATTAGGACAAGCTTTAATATACTAATCATCTCATGTTCCATGAACTATTGTGCATAGCTTTATGTATGCCTTCATTAGCATTACAGTTTGCATTTTGGTAAAGAGTATTTATGACACAAATTAGAAAGTCAGGACTAAACACATTATACCTGCATTTGTGTGTGCTGATGGGACATTGCGCTTCTGACTTTCATGGGTAAATCCTGTAAAAGGTTTTAGTTATGAACTAGGGAAGACACTCCTCCTTTCTGGGTGACTTCTGGCTCTTTGGCAGATTCCACAAGCACTTTGGATACTGGGTTGATTTGTTGAGAATTCTTTCATGTGGTTGCATGGCAGATGGACTGTCTTGGCCTCTTGAATGATTTGTGTGAAGGTTAAAAAAGAAACGCTTCGTCTAGTTTCTAGAATCTGCACGTAAGATTGAATGATTCTCAGCAGGTTTTTTAGTTATGGAAAAATAGAAAAAAAATGTGCAACGAAGACAATCTGGTTTCATGATGAAATTGAGGGTCAAGCTGCTTTAGTCAAATTTTCCACTTGTTGGCTGGAAGATTTGGGAAAGAGGCTGTACTTTTTTATACCTTAGCTAACCCATCCTGAAATTTGGTGATTTCAATTATAACTTAATTTGCTTCTGGGAGATTTCTATGTCTTTATGCCCCCAAAGCTTTTGTGAAAGTGCCTAGGGGCTACCAAAAACTTGTGTTAGCAATCTCATGAGAATTAAGTCACATTCATTAGACTAGCATTCTTTCTCCATGTAGGTGTATGATTTAGGGTTGATTTCAATCTAACTGTCCAGTGGTTTAGTGCTAATTTTGATAGTGCCTATGGAGGTTTATTTTCCTTTCAGTGAACAACTTTAATTCCTTGGTTACTAGTGAAAAAAGAGTTCATCTTTACTAGCTAGACTTTGATGTACCAAAAAATCCTCTTTCCAATCTGGGTTTAATTGTAAGTGAAATGAAATTCATAGCACAGTGGTTCTTAGATCTCCCTCCATAGTTGTCAGGTTACATGCAAGAAGCTTAGTTCCTGCTGGCACAAAGACACTGAACGCTAAATCGGCAAGAATTTGGAACAGAAATTACAATTTCTATTCCCTATTCAAAGAAATGAAATCAGTGTTTTTAATCTACTGAAGCATTATTCATAATAGACAAGAAATTAAAGTAACTAAATTACCCTCTGGCTGATGAATAAATTATGATATATATAATCACAATATAATATACTATAGTGTGTTCTACTTTAACATTTTTATTATACAGTTTTATAGGAGAAAATATTTGAATATTCTAATATTATATTTTAAATGTTTACTAGCATCCTAGTAATATAATATGGGTCTAATATCTGTTACAGTGCCATTTTGTCTTAAAATATAAGGGATCATGCCATTTATGACAATATTTATGAACCTAGAAGACATGAAATGAAATGAGCACAGAAAGGCAAATACTATAAAATCGCTCTTGCATGTTTTTAAATGTTTAATAAAAAGAGGACAAGAAGCTTACAAGGAGGTACAGATCAAAGGATGCAAAGCTGCAGTGTTACAAGAGAAATAAGGCCAGAGTTCTCAAGGTACAGCAAGAGACTATAGCTAATAATACTATAATGTACTGGGGATTGGCCAAGTGTATAGATTCTAGGTGTTTACTCTACCAAACAAACAACACAACAAAAACAGTATGTAAGCACATGAAGGACATGTTAATTGGCCTGATTATAATATATTACTTTGCTGTGAATATAAAGAATTTTGTTGCGTACCCAAAATTTATACAATAAAAATTTATATTAAAAAGTTTCTGTTCCTAGTCAGGCATGGTGATGCATGCCTTTAATCCCAGCACTCAGAAGGCAGAGGCGGGTGGTTCTCTGTGAGTTTAAGGCTAACCCAGTTTACATAGTGAGTTGCAGGGTAGCCAGTGCTACGTAGTTAAGCCCTGTTTCAAAAAAAACAAAAAGGTTTCTATTCCCTTCTTGGCCATTTAAATTGCATTTAAAAACATATTTACAATACCCTTAAGCTTCTAAATCATTTTAAATACAACTATTACTTAGCACATTGCTAGTATTTGAAAAACCAGAGGACTGTGTATGTAGTTCAGTGGTAGAATGCATGCCTAGAATTCACAAGACCTTGAATTCAAACCCTAGAACTATGCTGAAAAACAAGCTTTGAGAAAGATGATAATATATAGATATGAAGTTAGACAGGACCTTAGTGCCTTCCAGCGTCTGTTGATTAAATCTTTATAATTAATTTAATGAGACTACAGGAATAGATACTAGAGCTTGCCAGAGTGAGCAGAAAGGTCTACCTTTGAGAACTTAACATTGAATAAAATCAAGAGAAGTGAACACGTATTTTTTAAATGAGGATGTGTTGCTGTATATTATTGGGTGTTTCATTCTTTGTCTAAATGCTACTCTACTATGTATTCGAATATTTATTCACCCTAAGATAAAAGGAGATCCTGCCATGTGCAACAATATGCATAAACTTGTAATATATTATACATTGTTATAATTTCTTTGGTACTTTGTTTTGAGACAAAGTCTCACTATGCATTCCTGGCTGAACTGGAGATCACCCACCATGCAGACCAGACAGGTCTCAAACTTGTAATAATCTGCCTCTGCCTCTGCCTCTGCCTTTGCCTCTGCCTCCTCAAGACTAACTCCTATTACAGGTGTGCACCAGCATACTCAGCTTGATGTTTCCTAAATATAAATTGCATGTTGTGTTTTATTCAATTTGACATAAAGTTTAGGGTGATTAGCATTGTATAAAGGAAGGGCAGGGGAAAATATGCTATTTTGAGAAAGTACTACTTAAGGTCATATATACTTAGCTTATTTAGGAAGACTGAATGATTCTCAATGAGCAATAGTTTTAGAAAAATTGCTGGCTCATATGAAATTAACACTACTTTCCAAAGCAAAAATCACAACTTGACCCTGAGTGAGTGCCTGCTCTATTTTCCCACTGAAGGGAAAGGATCTTAATTCCTTCTATTCATCATGTGTGTCCCCCACTTCCTTGAAGGCTCCCTACTTGCCCCGCAGCCCCAGCCCTGGGTTGGCCAGGCGCTCCTCTTCTCCTTGGGCTCCCTGCTGTCCACTTCAAAGTGGGCCTCGGCTCCCCAGTGAGGCAGTTAAATTATTACCCCCAGGTGTTGATTCACCTTTCTCCTTGCTGGATTTTACCTCCTTCAGTTTTGAGTCCTGGGGGAAGTAGAAGGGAGTTGGAAACAGATCAAAGTAGCAGAGTTAGAGTTGGAGCCTTAGACTCAGAGCTGAATCCAAAGGCCTGTCTCCTGCTCCTCTCCCATTTCCTACCGTCTCTAACCTCCCAACCCCCACTCTCTGACCTTCTGCCCTCCTTAGGCAACTAGAAGACAGAGTGGGTCCTGTGGTTAAACCATATGCTGTTCAGTCAGACATACTTTATTTTTACATACAAGGAACCAAAGCTTCAACACTGTTTGATGTCTGTTTAATTTTATAGCATAATCATGGAAGACAGATGATTCTTGATCCGGTATTTTCTAAGCACCTATTTCTGTTCTTTGGAAGGCACTGTGGATAAAGATTGTGATAAGTAAGAGACATCCTGGTCCCAGGCAGCATAGAGTCATAGGTACAAACAATTGTAGTGGAACAGGACACAGTTGTTATTTGTGTTTAAAAAAAAAAACCTCCACGAGGAAATCAAATAAAAATGCAACAGGACACATTTTTAAGTCATTTGTCAATGAAGTATTTCATGCTCTTCCTAGAAGATCTAGAAATCATACAATCTGCTAATCTAAAAACAAAGTCACTCTGTTCGACAATAAATATACTTTGACACATTTTTCCTTGTATATTTGAAATAATATTGAACATATTAGAGTTCTGATGTGTATGTATTTGTAATACTGAGTACTAACTTTCTATCTTATGATTTTGTACTTTACATTATGAATAATTCAACACAAAATTGAAAATTACTTGCATAATATGGTATCACATGGTATTTAATTGTTTATGTAATTGCTTCCTCATTTAGGGAAACTAATGTATCTTTTAGAATCTGCCACGTTATGAATAATTCATTAAACATATTTATGTGTAAATCTACTTCTACTCATTTTCCTTAATTTCTTGTAGGGAATGTCTAAAAATATAATATCAAAAAGGTCCAAGGCTGTGTGTTTTTTAAGGCAGAAAGCTTTCAACCCAGCTCATAACTATTAAAAAAATATTTTATTTAATTGTATGAGTGTATTGTTTTCATGCATATAAGTGTACCTGTGCCATGTAATGCCCCCCGTGGTCAGGACAGGGAGTCTGATCCCCTGGAACTAGATGGTTGTTAACCGCCATGTGGATGCTGGGAACCGAACCCCAGTCCTCTACAAAAGCAGTCAGCGCCCTTAACTGTGGAGTCACCTCTCTAGTCCCTCATAACGATTTTCAAAACAGGGCCAAGCACAGGAATTATTTTCTCCTGCACTTCAGCATTCGGTGTTAACTTTTATAATTTATTTACTTTGTAAAATTTTTTTTTATTTATTCTTGGAGAATTTCATACACAACTAAGACTAAAAATGCTTGAAAAGACGCCATAGTTTTAATTTTAAAGAACCGTAATAGTTGTTTGGTAAAGTAAACTGGCTACAACTTATTACATTTTAGGGGTTTTGGGGGGTGGGGGAGAGTTTTGATTGTTTTTTGACAGGGTCTCTTTAGTCATAGCCCACCTGGAAGTTACATGAACCAGAGTGCCTCAGTCTCATAGAGATCCTCCTGCCTCTGCCTCCCAGGACTGGGTTTAAAGGCATGCATCACCACCCCAGAATATTATTTTGAAATATAATAAGCATACAGAAAAGTCTATGTGTTGTATATGTTTTGGGTCATTTCAAAAGCTGGTTCATGTGTATATCCATTTGAGGTAGTTAACACTGCAGGTCACTTCTGAACAAGTGTTGTTTCATTTATAGAATCCTTAGAAATGAAGAGAGATCATAAACTAATATTTCTTGGCCCTTATTTTATTTTTGATTCTACCTACATATGAATTTATTTCATCCTATTTAGTAAATCTTATTCTGATTTACAGATAGGTAAGTTGGCAGAGAAAACTGAACATCTAATAAAACGTCCACAGAATTACTGTCACCCTCATTTCCAGCCCAGGCTTGGATACTGTCAAACCTAATTCTTCACACTGCTGGTTTAGTGAATTTTGGGTCCTTTGTTGCATGAATAGAAACTTCATGACTGTGTTGATAAGCAGTTCACCAGAATGAATCAGTGTCTTACCTAAGAAATGGCCTTACCTATTCATTTCTGATTTGAAAGCCCTCCTTTAGGTTCCTCTTTCTCCAAGAGCAAATACATGGCAACTTACTGTAGCTTGAATGCTAGTCTAGGCCTTCATTTTATGTTGGACCTGTTTCTCACTACTTGGTCTTCTCAAGTTCTCTGGACTCTTCACTGTTCCTTGAACATGCCAGATTGGATCCATTTCTTCCCAAAGCCTTTGTACAGACTGTTCTTTCTTTCTGATCAGAAATCTCCTTACGTTCCTCTTCACAGTTGATTTTTGTTTACTGAGTTCGAGCCCAAGCTCCATGAGGATTATGAGATGCATGCGGCTCTTATAAATTGTATCCCCTTCTGCTCATGCGTTGTTAATCTCTGCTGCATTTTTTTCCCAATGCAATGCACCATTTCCTGGCACAATAGTTACTTTTCTTAGCTATGTTTTTCAAGGATGGGATCAACACTTCTTTTCTACACAACTATATTCCCTCACACTCCAAATGGTGACTGGTTCTGTGTAGGTAATCAATTAATATTTGTCAATTGATTAACTAATTACTACTCCAAGTCCTGTGGGAGATAAGACATCTCTAGAACTTATAGCAAAAAAAGAGGACAAACACAAAGTGATGTAGAAAAGATAGCCCTTTTCTAATTTTTCCCAAGTGGACTCAGGGAACGCTTCAAGAAAAATATCTGAGGACTTTACTAATTGCTTAATGAACCACTGGAGTCAGCAGTTTAAGAGGAAAGATAGAGGCGGTCCCAGGTAGAGTAAATCACTGTATAAGACATGGAGTTAAGAAACAGTGTGTTTTGTCTTGGCCACTAACATGATTCTCACAGAAGACTAGCTCAGGGCACATCATCGTCAAGTAGACCCTTTTTGGAAGGATTTCTCAAGCTGAAACATGATGAATGGATTTGAAGAAGATGGAATAAGAGATAGGAATATGTAGTTGGAGGTTGTTTCATAGTCTAAAGTACAGATGAGGGTTTGACTCAAGAAAATGTCAGAATTCAAAGCATCAAGAATCTGTAATTGCTCTAAGTTTATTAGTGAGAGAAGAAAGAAAAACCAGAATAAACCTCAGTGATCATACAGCTAACTAACTGTCAATCAATAGCTTTGCATGGATACGTTTCTTAAGCAGTTAATAGCTGTCTATAGTAATAAGTGTTTTACTCATGTTTTGTTGCTTTATTTTGTTTTAAAAGACTCTATCCCAGTTTCCCATTATATTGTGTGTTAGAAAGCCTGAAAGAAAAGGCTTCAACAAGAGTTTAGGAGGACGATGTGAATAAGAGACTTGCACAGTGGTAGACTACCATCAGATAGTTTCATCACAACATGGAAAAGATAAAGCATTCTGTATACCTTACCATTATGTCATAAATAAGCAGCACTATGTATGAAAAAAATGCACATTTTAATTTTTGCATTGGCAATAACTACCCTAAGTCAGATGCTTCTAATTTTTATAGCAAAAATAAACCCCAGCAGAAACATACTTAAGGTGAAATTACATGGTTTTAAAATGTTTCTCTACTGCTCCAATAACTTGGCTTACATATAAATGAGAGAATAAGGTAAAACACCATCTCACTCTAGGATTCAAACCGAGCTTCATAGGCATGAATGAGGGTTTCTGGGGCCAGCTACTCACTCCAGTCTCCCACTTTGAATGTGAGCCTGGGTTTGGCTGTATGCTTGACCTGTGCTTCATGTGGAACAAGGTGTGCTAGTAAGGCAGCTTGTGACTGAGCCTATCCTGATCCTTGGGTCATTTGAGATTGTTGTCTTCACTGTTGATTTTTGCAATGACATTCTTATGTCATTTGAATATGAAATATAAAAACAAGTATATTGCAGTTGGAAGTCACCCAGAAATTATTTAAAGCAGATCTACTCAGTTTGTGCAGTGAGTTCCTGAAGTCCCAAAGACTGAAGCAGTTTTCCCAGTATTTGGGGAGTTTGTGGAAGATCCAAAGCTAGACTCTGACCCCTCAGCTCTCACTTGGATCCCCTTTTCACTTTGCTCTCTGAGCTCTGTGGTGCCTGAACAGAGAACGCCATCTGTTAGGAAGGCGAATCTATTGGTAGGTCAGGAGCTCAAAGGCAAGAATTTATGGACAATGCTATAGTGACTTTGACTTGGAACAGGAGACCAATTAGGGTAGCATGAATGAGAAGAATGAAGATGGGACTGTGGGACAAATGTCAAGGTACAGTCATCCAACCTGTGATGAGGTAGTTAATGCAAGTATTTGAACAAAAACAAGTATGTAGACTATGCTGTAAAATAATATTGAATGACTAACATTTTTTCAATATATACTTTCTATTTTATATATGTATATATTCAATAACAGGCATATACAATAGCTCTCAGCCATACTACACATTGGATATTCATGATAGGGATGCTACTAACAAAAATAAAACAACAATCAAAAAATTCTTTGTTCCTTTAATTCTTGTAACAACATTGTAAGATACTATTCCTACTTACATAGACCAAAGACAAGGCTCAAGAGAGGTTTAGTATTTTCCTAAAATCACAGATCAGTATGAAAAGCTAATCTAGGATGTAAAAGCAAAATTCTTGAATTAAACCTGGATCACCCCACAAAGAATTTTTTTTATTCATTGTTGTTATATACAAAGTATTTCTACATTTTACAGTCTAACTTGGAAACAATGTATTGATCTGTATTATAGGCAATGCATGATACTTCATCTCAAAAAATATGTACCACACACAGTTTTCACTTAGTTTTCAAATTAAGCGGCATCTGGCTACCACTTTTGCCTGCGTTTGCAGCTAACACTGTCATGCTTGAATGCCGGTTATGGTGCATCCTGGCATACGTGCTGCTTGTGGCCTTTCTTTAGCTTTTCATCCTTCAGCAGCTGGTGTGGGACATGATACATTTTGAACCTACAGACTATCTAGCAAAAATCTGCAAAGTCAAGCCTCCCTTCCATGACAGACTGGAATGTGTGGTGGGAATGTGTTGGGAGGAGCCTGTCTGTCCAGAGCAGGGTCTGAGGAACAGCTCATATTTTTCATCAAGGGAATGTGACAGCTGTGGCTGATCCTTGAGCTTTGTTATGCACATGCTTAGACTGCTAGACGTCATACAAATCTCTTGTCCCCACAGTGCCCACTACAGCACCACACAAACACTAATTGCCCAAAACTATGCATGGTTAATGGAAGTTATTTTTGGCATTATACTGTGGCTCTGTCTCCTATAACACTGAACATGTGTTACAATGGCAAAAATGATCTGGAGAGAATACATTTTATCCAAGGTAGCCCTTCTTTTGTAGGTTTTAGTCCAATAAAACTAGTTTTAGTTTAGTTTTAATCCTAGTTTTAATTCAGTACGACTATAAATTATTTGAAGTCTGAATACGAACCTGAAAATTTTGAATAAGGAGAACTGTATGTTTTGGACAGATCAGCAGGGGAAATAATTCTACAATAGCTGACCACAATTCTATAAACAAGAGAGCCAGATGGATTTAATGAAGCATCAAAAGATAAATTGAGGGGGTGCTGAGCAGGTGGATCGGTCAGTAAAAAGCTTCCAACTCAAGCATGAGGACCTGAGTTAAGATCCACAGCACACACTTGAAAGGATGTTTGATGTGGCATGGGTCACGGTAAGAACCCCCATCTTTGGGAGAGTGGAGATAGGAGGAAGGCTGGGGCTTGCTGGGTCGTAGTATAGCTGAATTAGTGAACTCGCTCCAGATTTAGTAAAAGGCAGGGTGACCCTGCCGCAAAAAATAAAGTGAGTAGCAATAGAGGAAGGGTCCCAAAGTCTATGTCAATCTTGGCTTCTACATGCATGTGCACACATGAACCTGTACACGCTACTCTTTTTCCTACAGAGAAAAAGAGACAGAAAGAGAGAGATGGGGAGAAAGAGAGAGAGAAATTATGCCTGGTAGATGTAGCTCCGTAGTAGGAAACTGACCATCTTGTGTGAGGCCCCCAAGGATAAATTAAAAATCTATAAAGCTTATAATTTTGACATTTATATTTCTTTAACATATACTTCAAAAAGAAGAAAACAATTCTTCTGGGAGAATAGTTTCTAAGGATATGAGGAGTTACTGACATGAGTTTCTAGTCAGTCTATTAAGTGTTCATGATGGATGCCTGCTTCTCCCTCTTATTTCTGGGCCACTGTGTTTAGACTGTCTGTTCATACCCACATGTAGGATAGGACACTGTTTTCCTCTTATAAAGGGTAGAGTTATGCAGAAATGTTTGAATATTCCTTTCATCACTCACTTGAATTCTGAAATCCTGATTCCAGAAGGCTCAGCCTCTACACAGCCTTACAGATGACTAAAGAACGCTGACCAAGGGTAAGGTTCACCAGCGCTGTTTCCACTCATCCTGAGTCGTGAGCAGTGTGTCAGACAGCGTTGTGTTCTGTGACAGTGAGGGATGTAGTCCTCCACATGCTGTGAGTCGATTTGAAATGGAAACATATTTTCCATGCTGATAATTTGCCATTGCAATTTATTTGTGATTTTACTTAGATCCCCTCTTGTCATATATCCTTATTCTTCACAGATATCAATGATTTTGTCTGTTAGGGGACATCTTGTCTGGTTAGCATTCCTGAGCCTCTATACATGGAGCCTGATATCACCATTCCAAGTGTGATTATTGTGGTTCATGTTTTTAGCCAAACTATGCATCCATGTTAGAAATGAATTCTCAGAAAACTTAGTATCCACTAACTATGCCTCAGATACAGTAGATTTCAGATAAATATATGTAAATGAATGAGCTTTTGTCCTGTATGAAAATAATAACAAAAAGGAAGACAACATGTAAGTAAACCATAAATATGGCTGCCCAGTGTGTGCTTCTCTTCAGGACAAAATAAGAATCAAGGAAACTAAACTAACATAAACTACCTAAACCAAAAAGATTTCTGTCATTTAGAAAGGAATGCAAAGCCAGGCCCAGTGGTGCACACCTTTAATGCCAGCACTTGGGAGGCAGAGCCAGGTGGATCTCTGTGAGTTCAAGGTCAGCCTGGTCTACATAGTGAGTTCCAGGCAAACTGGGGCTACAGGGAGATTCTGTCTCAAAAAGATAAAATAAAGTAAGAGAGCGGAAGGCAGTATAATCCAACAGTATAGCTAGTCATGACGATATGAGTAGGTGCAAACTCATGCAGTATACACATTTAGAGTGCTACACCTCGCAGGATGGAGAGATGGCTCAGCGGTGACGAGCACTGACTGCTCTTACAGAGGACCCAGGTTCTATTCTTAGCACCCACCCATATCGCAGTTAACAACTGTTAGTAATTCCAGTTCCAGGGGATCTGATGCTCTCTTGTGATCTCCACAGGCATTGTGTGACACAGGTGGGTACACTTACCCACATGCAGGCAATACATTCATACACATACAATAAAAAATATTTTTAAAAAATAGTTCTTCACCTTGTATCACTGGTTCATAGCCCAGGAGCTCATACAGAGAACATACTAAACATGATGCATAGGAATAGATGACTGATTGAAAACAACAGAGATGTTCTTAATAACATATTCTTGCTTGGGGCCCAGCTACAGTGTTGCATTTAGTGAGTGCAAAGATGAGAAGAGTGTCAGTGTAAAGTGTGAGGATCACATTTTTAGGGGATCTGAAGCATTGGAGATGTTGCAGGGGGGCTGATCAATGACCCCACGTTATGAGTCACTAAACAGCTTTGTAATTCTTATGTTTAGAATGTCCTCATAAAAACCTCTATAACTTGACACAACAGACCTTAACACAAGTGACAGAGCGTATGAATTTGGGGCGGGGAGGGGTTGGGAAGGTGCCAGTGAGGAAGGGGGCATAAAAGTGATTAAGATTGGTTAAGATGTCCTATATGAAATACACAAAAATTCAATGATTAAAAACTTTATAACATCAAGGAAAAATTCTGCATAATTTAAGGCATGATCTCATTCAGCCATCTCCAGCACTAAGACAGTAAGCACTCATTTGGCATCTTTGCAGACAGAAATGATACACAATGCATGAATAAGCATCCCAGTAAAAACAAAGACAAAAGGCTGCAGAAGAGCTACCTTGTGGAAAACGTTTTGTATTCGGATTTTGACTTTTTGCCATTATTACAAATAACATTACATTTGTATATGACTTACAATTTTAAAGCATCTTTATGAATAATATTGATCCTTAACCCATCTTCCTTATTAGGAAGAACAAAAACTAATTCCTTGACTTTTATATATATATATATACATATATGAGAAAACTGAAGTGGAGAGGAGCCAGGTCAAATACATACTCACATGGAAAAATGTATATCTTAGGACTAGCATTGTGGTCTACTAGGAAGGCTGTTCTTTCCATATGCCCACTTATACTCTTTTTTTAAAGATTTATTTTGTATATATGCATGTGTGTGTGCGTATGTGTGCATGTTTGTGTGTGTACATGGTATCTGCAGAAGCCAGAGAAGGCTGTTCGATCCCCTGGAGCTAGAGTTACAAGCAATTGTGAGCCACCCAACATGGGTTCTGGGAACCAATCTCTGATCCTTTGAAAGAGCAAGTATTCTTAATGGCTGAGCCAACTCTCCAGATCGCCTCTTGGACTCTTGGACTGACAGCAGATCTTTGAGTTTTCCTTCAATTATAACAGCATTGAAAGAAGGGATGACCTTGAAGAACTTGACCAACTTCACACTTATGAAAGCCCCCTCACCTAAATCAACTTTGCCAAACTTACGGTATGCCTGAAGGGAGCTATAAATTGGAAGTCTGTCTCTGTATTGTGCTGCATTGAAATGACAAGTGCTAGAGTTCCTGTTGGTCCTGGAAGGAGCATTGGGATCAGTGACAAGCACTTTCTCCACTGTGATCATTTAATCCATGAAGAGTGGTTCCTGCCACAGTTCAGGAGCTGCACATGGTATGCAGACCCAGCCACAGTTTAACAGTTTTCATCTGGCTCACGTTTCTCACTACCATTATTATAGCCTGCTCTCTAAGTCAGGTTTCTTTGCATAAAGAAGATGGACAGACATTCCTTTCTCCCTTTGACTTGTCCTTAGTCTGCCCCTCTTCCCCTGAAGACAAGTAAAGAGCTATCCATCATGCAAGAGATGGACCAGAAGGTCGTAGTGAGACTTCTTCCTTCAATCCCCTCTGGCTGGCAGATATGCTGAGCTGTAGTGTCATTTGAAGAATTATTGCTATTCCCTCCAGATGCTGATTATAATTGTACCTGGAATCATATTCCAATACAAATGTCATTCAAACTAGCTTAGCTCTTCTATCTAAAGATCCATGTAGAACTCAGGAAGAAGTGGGGAGATGGCCAGTGTATTAATCCAAACATGCCAGGAAATCTAAATAAATCAAATCACATCACATTCACAGTAAAGTTTAACATATTGAGCTTATGGAAAGCCACAGTGCCTTGACTTTGTTCCATTTGCCTAAAATTGGGTTGCAGTATGTTTGCTTTAGCGTGAGTTCTCAAGCGCAGCCACACCGTTTGTCATTTCAGTGTCTTTGTACTTGGGTGACCCTTGCTGGCTTTGAGGTAACATAGAGAATAATGGAATTGTAGAGTACAGACTTTTCTGAAATGCTGGAATGATATTATGGGATGGAATTGGAGTCATATTTATTGATTCTTTTGCTAAGAACTAACTTTGCAGAAGAGCCGGCCAGCTTTGTAAGATGTTTTAGCCTCTAGGGGCATCCAGGAGCTGATTCTTGTCATGATAGCTTAACCAGGATAAAGTTATAAACAGCTATATGCATTCAGAGTGCTTTCAGCTTCATAGATGGGGACAAAACTGAGGGAAGCCTAGTCAGCCTGCATTGCCTCTGACAAGGGAACAGCTCCTGTTTATTATTCCAGTCTATAAAAGTCTATAAAACTTTTCTATCACTTTTTCATAGAAAATATGAAGTCATTTGAATACTAATCTTTTGAATTTGAAAGGGATGAGAACTCTTTTTAATTTTTACCATTAAAATTACCATTGTGATGGTATTACAAGCAGATTAGGGTAGAGATAAGTAAATATCTGTGCCAAGTTCTATCACATATTGTCGTCCCATCATGTAATATTCCTTTGATATCCTAAATGTAAATAACAGACAGAGCTGAGAATCGTTTGTACCCTCTGAGGTAGCCAGCCCCTTCCTCACTGAGAAAAGATACTATCCAGAACTTAGAAGTTAGCATTTCATAAAATCAATAACGTTATATTTTGGTATGTATTTATCAATTCAGAAATATGCATCTTACATTGAATTCTTATCAAACACATTTCCGATATTTTAAAATCCATATAGCTATAATATGGTGTGCATAATTATGTTTTGTTTCTATATAACATTCTGATCCTTTTTATGTATATTTGTATTGAGTTTTTGTTCATTTTCTATAATAGATCCTAGTCAACTTTAGACCCCTTCCCCGTCTTCACTTACTTGTAACACCCCCACACACTGGATTTCATATATGTTAAGTCCTATTCAGTCAAGCATCTACACCCAGATGTCCCCCCCTGCAAGTTCATCTGCTGAAGTCCAGTCACCCCATCTAGTCACTCACTTAAAGAAGATCAACTTTCCCTCACCCTGCCTTGTATTCTTTACATTTATTCATATGAAGTCATGTAAAACTACCTAAAATTTCTAAGCACGGTATAGCCTTCCATTGTGTTTATATGACTCAGATTGCTGTGGATTCTTTTCTAGGTGAATATTTGCCCTTGTAAGCAATGGTATAGAATAATTTTTCTGTGGCTGAAACAGAAAGGAGGAATTTAAGGATTTAGTTTATGGCATTTGTTCATCTTTGGTTTGTAACACAAGTTTTCTAAGCATTTTTTAAAGTACCAAAACATGTAGTTAATGAAAAACATTTTGTGAAACTGAATATTTTAAACATTTCAATGAAGCAATATAAATAAAAATTATGCAATTATAAAACCTCCCTTTAACAGGACTGAGTTCTCGAACAGAACTGATCTCTTGTTCCCTATCTGCAGATGCCTTTAGAATTGCCCGTTCTGAGGCTAGCCCTTGGTATCATCCCTCTGAGGCTGGCCCTTGGAATTGCCTGTCCATGACTGGCCCTTGGAATCATCCCTTCTGAGGATGGCCCTTGGAATCATCCCTTCTGAGGATGGCCCTTGGAATTGTCCCTCTGAGTCTGGCTCTTGACCTTCATATTTTTGGCTGAGGTTCTGCTACCTGGAGCACAGTTCATGGCACTGGCCCCTGGCAACAGTGTTGCCATCTCTTCTTGCCCACCTTGCCCACTGCCACTTGCTCTCCATCCCAGAAGGGCCCTGGGCCAGCAGAAGGGCAATGCTTAGACTTTTATTGGGGTAGGAGGGTGGGTAAGGAAAGGAAGGACAAAGGGAGATGCTGAGACACAGAGGATTCGTGAGTGGAAAAATAGCTAGATGGTTTACAAGGGGAGGGAGAGTTAAGAAGAAAGCCAGGAAGACTGAAGCAAGCCATTGAAGTCTGAAATATCAGTATTTATGCCAGATATATGATGTGTGATAATACTTTAAAGTGCACTAATGGAAAACTGTAAACTGGTCTTGTAGTCATCAGTAATGTAACACGCTTCCAGCTTTCAAGTCACTGCGTCATCTCTTTCCAAACTGGCTGCACTAGTTTGCATTGCCAGCAGAAGTGTGGGAATTACCTACTTTACTGCAGTCTAGCTAATGCTGACCTTTATTTGGTTTTGAGATGTTTGACATCCTGATGTATTTGATGTAGTATTTCATCAGTATTTGATGCAATTGGTCAAAGTGGAAATCCACTGATTATTAGAATAATGAGTTTTGAACAAGGCATTTTTATTATTATTTTTTACCTTTGCCATGTTTAGTTCTTAAAAAGAATTTTTCTGCATAATAGTTTTATAGTATCATTGAAATATAAATACAGCAAAGCAGATAATTTAAATTAATATATAACTACTATATAAAGATATTTAATGTGTTTAATTTGTAAACTCAACTTTATTGAGGTATATTGAACACGTATGTTTAAGTATCTGTTGTGACACATATATACACCCATGTTGCTCTCAGCAGGTACCAATGGATCATTCCCTTTTATGGCTGATCAATATTCCACCAGGTATCACAGTTTGTCTGTATATTCACCTGTTATAGATATTCATGCTTCTAAGTGTTTAATTGATTGGGCTCTTGATATTTTTAGAGGAAAATATACATGGCTCTACATTTTCTTGCAAGCAAAACATTAAGCATAGCATAAACCTCATTGCTACTCAGTGCGCAGTATAGTACCAGGTGTGTGAAGGTATCCAGGAACCAGGAGCCAAGAATCTTTGGACAAAATATGAAAATCTAATTAGAAGCACAAAGCAAGCCACTCAAGAGATTAAAGAGCCTGGAGTGTTGAACAGAACTGAAATCGGTAATATTCTTCATTGACCCAGATATCATACCAGAATCTGATTTGTATCATTTCCAACCTAGAAGTACAGTTATATATATATGAGTGTGTATGTGTGTGTGGGGGGGATTGTGTGCAGGTAAAATGATGATAAGCTTAATCATGTGCATAGAAACTTAGAACAGTCTGTGAAAATTTTCTATTGAGATAACCAGTATAAAACTGAACATAAAGACTCGGGCTGACAAGAGATATGAGGGCTGAGGAAGAATGGGTTTGGAATTAATTAGAAAACAAACAAGCAACATGAACAATAAAAAAAGGCTGTTGAAAGCATAACTATGTGCATAGTCTCCTCCAAAGGGTGCTTACTTTGAGTGAGATGAAATTCATGCTGAGTCCAAGATGCAAACATTGAAAGATTAGG
Source organism: Eospalax fontanierii (assembly GCA_035773235.1). Classification (NCBI taxonomy): domain Eukaryota; kingdom Metazoa; phylum Chordata; class Mammalia; order Rodentia; family Spalacidae; genus Eospalax; species Eospalax fontanierii. Next base: position 28,907,955 of record CM069545.1, on the reverse strand, counting down.
AGAACAAGAAGGCTGTAAAGAAGAGTAGAAATTGATGGCCAAACTTGGCATCAAGAAACTGAAGAAAAGCAGTCGCATCACTTAAAATGTTTTCAAATGCAAGTGAAAGAGAGCCTGACTCACCTGGCTTTAAACACTGAGGTCATTGATTGGCTCACATAACTAGAATTCCAGAGGTCAAGTAGCCTCCAGCAGCTGATCCAGGAGCTTAGTGACTTCATCAAGAAAATAGTCTCCTTTGTATACATTTGCTCTGCCATCTACAGTTTTGATCTGCCCCATGCCTCTTGCTCTGCTCATGACAGAAGAATGACTGACTGATAGTGGAAATTAGTAATGTGCTCTCTCTCAATCACCTCCAGCCAAGAGACAGCTTGATAATTCCAGAAGAGTGAAGATGAACCTATGCTGGGCTCAAGAAAGCGTTTCTTACATCCTGTTGGCACAAGTGGCTTACCTGATGATTCCTGAAAGAATCTCTGTCTTGGGAGTAGAATTAGGTTTCCTTTCTCTAGAACTGAGAGTGGATTACTTTCCCAGAAAGCAATCTTTGCCAGTCAGATGAATACCTGAACAAAACTCAAGTTTCTTCAGGTAAAAGGAAAGGGAAACTGGATAATGAAAGGATAACCAGTCAAGAAAGATCATTCCATAAGGGTTAGGTAAAGCTGAGAGGGAGACAACTTGAGAAGTCATTAACACTGGAAAATGACAAAGTGGAGCTGAAGAAAGAATCAAGCAAGCAAGCAAGACAAAAGGAACGAAGGCGCACATCATGTCGCTAATTAGGAAAGCACCACCCTGGTGACCCTCTGTAGATGTTGATTGCATATTTCTAATTGGATTGTGATGAAGATTCTGTGAGACCCATTGCATGAATTTGGTTACTTTCTGAGGCTCTCGTTGAGTTACCAACAATGGAATGGTTGAAAAAAAAAGATGCTGACTTGATTTCACAAAGTATATTCAGTTGCGTATATATATATATATACACACACACACTAGGTATATTTGTATTTTTTATTAAGTGTATGTATGTCTGTATATTGGTATGTATACATGAATGTAAATGCTGTGGAGACCAAAAGAAGATGTAAGGTTCCCTAGGGCTGGAGTTACAGCCGGTCCTGGCCACCTGATGTGAGTGCTGTTGGAGTCAAATGGGTCCTCTGTAAGAGCAGCACAAACTCTTAATCATGGAGCCATCCTTCCAGCTCCTACAGAAACATTTTCAAAAGAGAATATCACTTAGAGTTTTTGTGTGTTTATCTGGGTTCACGAGAGATTTGAAATGTAAGACGCTCCACTCAGGCTTCAGTAAGTTATTGGTTACTTTTAGGCTAAAACTCATATTTTATGTTTTGTTTTTTAAAATATTTCTTTTATTATTTTTATTTTATGTGTATGAGTGTATTTAACCTGCATGTGTATGAGTGTGCCCATGTCATGCAATCCCTGTGGAGGTCAGAAGATGGTGTCGGATCTCCTGGAACTGGGGTTACATATGGTTTTTAGCCACCATGTGGGTGCTGAGAACAGAACCCAGGTAGGTCCTCTGCAAGAGCAGCCAGTGCTCTTAACTGCTGACCCCTCTCTCCAGCCCCTAAATCCCACATTTTAAAGAGAAGGCAAGAAAATTCATGATTTCAGATAAAACTCTTCTAAGTAACCCTTAGAAAATACAGTTCCTAGCAATGGGAGGTACTAAGGATTATTAATTATATTTTATTTAGAAGTAAAAGCATATTAGTGATTCTTTTTTCGGCCAGACTATGGTTGTTTGTTTGTTTGTTTGTTTTTGAGACAAGTTTCTCTCTAGGCCCAGCCGGCCTAAAACTCACTATAGACCACTGGCCTTGATTTCACAGAGATTTGTCTGCCTTTGCCTCCCAAGTGCTGGGATTAAAGATGTGAGCCACCACACCTGGCTCGGGCAATAAAACTTTTAATATGAGAATCGTATTGTTTTATTTATTAAAGTATTGAGTTTTCAGAAAAAAAGGTAACAACACTAGACCTTAAAAAACCTGGCAGGGCGAAGCAGAGATCTAGGCTTAAGTATGCCAGTTGATATTTCTAGATTTATCTGTACATAAAGCAAATGTTAATTCAGTACTTATTATATGCCAGGTCCAATTCAAGGTCATGTGGCTACAGCACTGAATAATCTCTCTCTCTCTCTCCTCATGAATTATACATTCCAGGGGGAGAAACGATTAACAAATAAATATAAAAGATGTCAGGGTGATACGTGCTCATATGAAGAAAAATAAAATGGTAAGGAGATAATTGGCAGTTATTATATGAAAGAGTTGTTGCTTTCAATGAGACTGAGAATAGCAAAGAAGGGATCTCTAAACAGGAGAGAGTTGAGCACGCAAGAGGGCTGAGAACAAGAAAAAAGTGCATTGCTGACCGGTTTGGAGAAGGGCTGGTAGAGTAAAGAGAGGGAGTAGAGGACTTAGAGTTTTGTGAGTAAGGAGAAACCACAGGTTGAAGGCAGAGAATGACATCACGTGGCATGCTAAGTCAGGAATGAGAAATCAGTAATACGTTAGCTGGAATGGACAGTCAAATGGTAAATAAGAGAATTGATTTAGTTGACCTGGTTAGTGCTGTAATCACCATAGGGAGAACGGGTTCTTCAGGGCGAGTGGAACCCTGGGAGATAAAGTTAAAACAACTTTCTTATGATATACATACAGAGTAAAATTAAGCTACCTAAGCATAAAAACAGGACAAGAAGGATGGGAAGCATGGAAGACAGGATGCAAAGTTTGAAAATAGATGGTCCTGTCTAGGCTCAGTGGCACACATCTTTAATCCTAGCACTCAGGAGGTGAAGACAGGCGGAATTCTGTGAATTCCAGGCCACCCCGGTCTACAAAGTGGGTTCTAGGCCAGCTGGGGCTACAGGGAGACCCTATCTCAAAAAGATACCCTCCAAAAAGATGATCCCAAACTTAGAATAATTTGATTGAAAATGAGTTTTTGACATTCTAATGATATAAAAAGCATGCCACATGTACAATCACTGTTCTTATTTTCAGCATAATAATCATGAGATATTCAGTGGTTTCTTATAAATAATAGCAGTTAAGACAGATCTTGTGTTATCTGACTTTGCCCATCCGTAGGCTTTTAGGTAGGCTAGTTTAAGCTAGGATGTTAAGTAATCAGGTGTATTAAAAAGATTTTTGACTTACAGGATTTTCAAATTTACTATGAGTTTATTCGGATAGAAATCATTATAAATAGAGAAGGGTTTGTGTTCACACCTGCAAGTCACTTTAATAAGTGAATAATTTTGTTTTGTAACTAGCACAGCTCTTATACAGAAATATTGAAACTCTTATTGGCTATTTCTCATGAAGCTGTGCTGTTAGCTTCAGTGAATCTCAGTTTATAGATCCTGGAATATGAGAGATATCACAGTGACTGAGAGATTACCACAGACTGTTGAGATCCACAACCTTAAAGTTCATGGTAGAGAGGTGTTTTATTGGAAATAATCACATGTTAATTGTTTTCTATCAAGCATTTAGGAACTATTAAATAATTTAAACTTAAAACTCCATTTCCCTTTGAATGTTCACAGTAGGGACACATCTAAATGTTTATTTAGATTCATGGGACCATGACCATAGAGTTCCTTCATCCTACCTTTTGCAAGCTCATTCAGGATTTAGGAGCTGCTCTCTGTATTTTCCAGGGAGAAGTTACAAGGTCATTTTATGTTGGAAAAGAATTGAAAAGTCAAGCTTGGGAGGCAAGGAAATCAGAAGTTCAAGATCATTCTCAGCTAGTTTAGATCAAGGATTTAACTCTTGCAGCCTGGGCCACAAGATTGCACATGCATACAACAAAATATTGGTTCAGTTTCCTTTTATTTTTCTGCCAAGACCTTTATAGAATATTATTCCACACCCGGTGTGTGAAAGCTGCCAGTCACTTCCCCTAACCAATGGAAGGAAGCATTGAATTCCCGAAGGCAGTGGTACTTCCCATCTGGAAAAAGATGGCTCTGTAACTGAATCCAGTATGTACATTGTCTTCCCTCCTCCCCACTCCTGTGATCATACAGTGAATTAAAAGATCTCTCAGGCTTGGCCTGCCTTCCAGCTGCCAGCCCCTGGTAGACACGAAGGAGCCAGAAGGCACCAGGTGGAACAGTGTTGAGTTGCACTAAACACACAGTGCAAGGAGATTGGCCATAACTTCCCAATTGAATATTTATATCAGCCCCATTTCTCATCTTGCTCTTTGGCACCAACCACAGTGCTGAGCTCCTGCTGATTTCAAGGATGCTGCATTGTGTTTGGATCTGTGCTGTGAACTATTACGCCAGATGAGAAATGGGCCACAGGGTTCTATCACTGAGATGGTTTGTTGACTTTTTTTCCCATGGAGACTATCATGTTACAGTGTCCTAAGGATGGAGCAATGGGGGTGGGGCATTCCCTGACATCTCCTGTCACTGCTGTTCTTTGAACTGTATAAAAACTTCACCACTGGTTCTAGCAGAATAGAACTTACCTGCAAACTATGTTAAGGACCACTTAACTCTCTGGGCTGAATATTGCTGCATTTCCATCCCTTTCTCGGAGGTTTTATTTTTGTTTGTTAAGGTCAAGTACTTATCACAGAGTCCTCTCATCACATTTCACATTCTGATTCCTTGTGGCAGGTGCTAACTTCCTTGCACTCAAAATGAATGGGTTGAGTAACCTCATAAAGATACAGAATGTCTTGGCAGGGACAGGAAGGGAGTAGAGCATGCTTGTCTATTGAAGAGGCTCAGTGTTATTTAGTGAGCTTTCGAAAACCTGAGAAGATATTTGGAAAACCATCTACACACACTCATTAACTTTTTCAAAGTAGTAGATCATGGACTTAAGTTCACATTTCTGTTTCCAAGTCAGTATTATCACCAGACGAGGTGCCTTCTACTTTATATTTTATTGTCAGATTTACTTGAGAAAACATTATTGTTTCTATTTTTAAATTTTTGTTTTTAATACATTTTTTTGATTTTCATACAGTATCATTTGATGGTATTTATATTCCCTCTTCTGTCTGCAGCTCCCTCACTACCCCCGCCCAACTTAATGTGCTTTACAATATGGCATATAGAGTCTGATTTGTGTCCTAAATGTCCTTCAGTGTGAGTCCATCCACTGGGCCCAACAGGAATCCTAATCCTATAAAACACTGTCTTTTCCCTTCCCAGCTACAATTTGCTAGAATTTCCTTAGGTTGAGTTATGATTTCTTCCCATGTTTATGCCTGGAGTTTGTCTGTTTTGAGATTTCATAGGACTTGTGTATGCTGTCACTGTAAGGTTCTGGGTTCGAGAGACGCAGCAGAGAGAAGGGACCAGACTCCACTGGCAGCTAACAGGACCCGGCTTTATTGAGAGAAGACCAGATGGGACTAGCTCCTCCACACCCAGGAGTGGAGAAACGCTAGCCCCCCTTGGAAGCTAGCCTTCCCGAAGAGATGCGGGGAGGCTAGCCCCCTTACCCGCATCTTGGGGCTGGGGTTCCAGGGAACCAGGCTGGCGTGTCAGGCTCCAGATCGGGATGGGAGGGGATCCCTCTGGCAAGCTCCCTGGGGGAACGAGCTCAGCCCAAGTCTGATTCTCAAAAGCTTGCGTGGGTTTTCCAAGTCCTCAAAGCCTTAAAAACCCTCAGCCCCCTCCTGGCTTTTAGGGGAGGGGGGTTGCCATGACATCTGATTGATGTTTAAGGCAAGCTTCTGGCCAGGAAGTAGTCCTTTTTCACAGCTGTTTGTGAATTCCTTGCTTATCTGCCAAGGAATTTGGGATCTGGAGCTATTTGCAAGGCTTAGATAAGCTCTGGCTCCAGGTTTCCTTCCATCTTCCTGAGCTTGAAACTGTTTGGGGTTTCATTCACACCTTACAGTCACCATATTAGTAACCAACCAACTGAAGACTGCGTTTCCCTGTGTTCATTCGCCCCCTCTGGCTCTTACAATATTTATGCCTTCCCTTCCATAATGATTCCTGAGCCTTGGGAGGCAGAGGTTTGAAATAGCTGTTCTATTCAGGGATAAGCACTTGTTCTCTGCACATAGGCCAAGTGTGAATTTCTGGGTTTAATAACCATTTGATGCTTAAGGAAACTTCTCTGGTGAGAGTTAAGAGATGCATTCATCTTCTGTGTAGAACTTGTATTAAAGATGTGTCAGTCAAGGTTAAGCATCTCACAGATACTTATTCTCTACACTTGGACCAAATCTTGAATTTTGAAATAGTCTCCAGCTGTTGCAAAAAGAGACTTCTTTGATGAAGGATAAAAGGTACACTTGTCTGTAAATATGAGGATGCATATTTAGAATAAAGTCAGAAATTACTTTGGTCTTGGGATATACAAAAGTAGATTTTTCTCTAGGATCTATGACCTCTCCAGCAATGTGTATTTGGCTATGTTGTACCACACATAAATTCCCTCCCACTGAGTGGACCTTAAGTCCAATTAGACAGCTGTTGACTACTCCCAAAATAAAAGTGCCATAACTGCACTGATAGAGGTAGTTTTCTGGGCCAGTCATTGTTGTTTATTAGTTTTACAGCTGGGTAGGGCCATTGATTGGTTTTTCTCCCTTTGCAGCTTGCATAGTAGCTTCTGATACCGTGTGAGCTAATCTTCACGGAGGAGGCTTCCAGGTCATTTCCAGCTCAATTACTCCAAGTTCTGTGTCAGAAGTGTGTTGAATTTTCAGCAGTGGGGCTTACCTTCAAGTTATGGGAGGACATCAAGGGCTTTGACACTATCTTCTGTTATTTTGGAAGTCTCTTGTACTACCTTGATCAACAGCTTGAAGGGAGGTTTCTCCCATCCAACACTGTGTTTTTTGTTATGTAGCCTTCAGTATACACGTGTACTGGTATATTTATTGTATATGTATTTTCAGTAGGACTTTGAGCTAATACATTTTCCTCTGGTGCATCTAAGGACTACTTATCTCTCCTTTTATCCCCCATATAATACTCGTTACTCCTTTCCCAGCTAAACTATTCCCCTCCTCCCCATCCCCCTAAATACAACTGTCTTCTACTCTCCCCCTCTCTGGAGCTCCTTCTTCCCTTTTACCTCTGCAGTTCCTTTCCATTTTCCTGGCTCCTGTGATTACATCAGAGTATATACCCACATTTAGGGATTTGAAGCTAAGATCCACAAATGAGAGAGAACATAAGTCATTTGTTTTTCTGACTCTGCATTGCTTCACTTAGTATAACAGTTCCGAGTTCCCATCTATTTACATGTGAATTTCATTTTTTTCTTTACTGCTGAATAGAACGCCAGTGTGTAAATGTAACACATCTTCACTGTTAACTCATTAGTTGAAGGACATGTACATTGTTCTCATTTCTGAGCTGTTGTGAAAAGATCAGTAAGGAACATGATGGTATAAGTGTCTCTGTAATAAAATGAGTCCATTGGGTTTATGCAAAGGAGTGGTATAACCAGATCATATGACAGATTCATTTTCAAATTTTTAAGACTTCTCCACACTGATTTTCACAGTGGTTGCACCAGTTTGCCATCCCACCAACAGTGGATGAGGGTTCCCCTTTCTCTGAATCCCTGCCAGCACTTAATGTCATTTGTTCTCTTAATCTTAGCCATTCTGACTGATGAAATCTTAAAATAGTTTTGATTTGTATTTCCCTAATTACTAAGGCTGTTGAACACTTTTAAAAGTATTTTTTATTTGTATGACATAATTAACTGTCCTCAACTGAATTTTTCTGAATTGTGGATTCCAAAATGAAATTCTTCCATAGTTAAGTGTAATTAACTCACTATGACCATGAAAATGCAGCATAAGCTCCCTTAAATAGAAAGCCTACCAGAACAACCCCTGAAAAGAAGATCCAGGCAAGCATTATACATACCACATACAAAAATTAACAACATATGTGTTGAAGACTTCTGGTATATTTAGAAGGAAAAGCTGAATAAACAATGACCAGATACTGGCACTACTGTTAGCCTTCCTTCAAGACGATAGAAATCTGAAGGTGAATTCGTGCTTCAAGACCTGTCCTGAGGACAGTCTGCTCAGCTCCTTGATTTTGTGAGGGCACTGAAGGTACCCTAAGCAAGGTCATTGTGGCATAGTGCTAAGCAAGAAACATTGAAATGTAGAAACAAGGTGTAGCAGAAAAGTCCAAAAACAATGGATTCAGTTCCACACCATGGCATTTCTGAGCATGAAAAGTTGAGTGCTAAATACCACAGGCATGAGCAGTGACTGGGAAGAAGGAGAGCTCTGGCCGTCAACTGGGCACAGATTTGGGAATGTCCATGGCCCTATTGCAGCCTAAATTGAGACTGTCAAGTGAGGGGACCCCTCATATTCTAGATGGCATCTGGGAGGAACAGCCACCAAACCTTGCCATCCTTGGTACTGTAACTATATGCTGGCAGATCTCAAAGTTTAAAAAGAACCCTGGTACTTTCTCAGAAAATGAACTTGACATATCTCTATTAAATAATTCGATCAACATGTCAACTTCAATTTTGAGCCTGTGAGTCCATGACTGGCAGAGGTGGGGTTTAAATCTCAGGTTGGAGTTGACAATACAGGAACTTAAACTTATATTCAGCCTCAAGCAAAATATAGTACTTTGTATGTGAGGACATAGAATGTTCCTTCAGAGACTGAAATTCAGTTTCTTTAAAAGGTGACCATCACTGCTTTATATTTGTGCCAATGCTTTGTTCTTGTTAGTTCAACACTCTAGCACTGATATTTTTCCTCCTGGCAGAGTTTCTCCTTAGAGAAAGGGTTGATGCATGTCTCAGTATAATTGATGGCATTAAATGTTTTGACTGTAGCCTTACAGCTTTACTCTGCTACTTGCTAGAGGAAAATAATTTCCTGCTTCATTAAGCATGGTTCGTAACTGATCTTATGGAAACTTGACTCCTGTACCATTCAAATAATGCTTGAGGGATGGGGTAGGGGTTCATTTCTTTGTTTTCCAATGAAGGGAGGCATCAGAAGCCAAAATTTAGAGACATGGTCCTATTAGTGTGAAATATTTACTCACAGTTCTTGGAGTTGGGGTCGGAGGGCAATTGTTTATCTGAATAATTTGTTGGAGTCATTTAAAAAAGGCTGAGTCTGAGGTCTCAGATTGAGAGCTGTGAGCCCTGGGAAAGAAGGCACCGTACAAGTGTCAGAGAACAGTATGTTCATGGCTTTCTTTGCTATGGCTACAGGGACTGAGATCACTCTGACAAATGGGAGTGCTCATGTTGGCCTCTAGGACAGTCATGTAGTCACTGGGGAATAGAAAGAACAGCTCTCCTCTGCTTACACAGCTCATTTCTCTGGTCCTGTTAAGGATTAAGAAGTCTTCCTCCTGTGGTTCCTTGTTAACATAGCTCACTTGGTTCTGACCATGTTTGGAGAAATGGACATGTAAGAGCCTCCTCATGGTACTTCCTGTCCATCATATCAGTGGCATAGACTCGAAGCGACAGACACATATCACACCTGCCAGTCGAGGACCTGAATCACAGTGATAGCCATGGCAAGAACTTCTGGACTTTACCTGGAAATATTTTGACTTAAAGTGAGTGGGTGTTCTTAACTGTTTTGAAGCCTGTGCTTTTTCAGAAAATGAGAGCTGATACTCATTCAGTGTGACATGCTGTATAGTTTCTCATCAATATAAGTTAACCAAGTTGTTTTATTAGTTTCCTTTCATCTGCAATTTATTTTTGTACCTATGTAGAAGCATTTTCTCCTCTTTCCCACCCATACACTGGGAAATCTCAAGCGGCTTATACAGATAAGAAAATTCAACACTTGCACCAAAAAACTAATCCTCATTGTCCTCTACCTCTGTCATTCTTGTATGAGTAGCCCAAAAGTTCTTTAAAGACACCTTATATTCCTTGAACTGTTTGCTGAACTATACTGCATTTGACTTCAAGTAGCTCAGAGCACATGATCTACAGGGTTTTTTTTTTCTATTGCTGTTATTATCCAACTATTAGTGTGGCTGAGTACTCTTTGTCATTTTAAAAGCTATGATGGGGCAGAGGACAAAATAGAAAATAATCCATGCTCTTCTGGAGCCTTGCACTTTAGTTACATGAGAGGAATCTGATGTTCTTTTCAACTATGGAGAGCTGAAGATTATATTGCATAGTAAAGGGCATTATGAGCAATTCTAAGCCACTATTACATGCATCTATACAAATGATGGTCCAAAGGCAATTTTCTTAGATGAATCCTGAGAGTTGGAGAATTGAGAGACTTGCTTCTGTAACTGTCTGCTTCCTACAAAGAAAAAAGCTGGCACTGCAGAATGGTGGAAATGCCTCTGCATTTCTTGGGTCCTAAACAGCTGATGGAGTCAACCTATAAATAAATAGGACCATGACTCATTACCAGGATCTGCAAAGAGTGAATCATGGTTTCTGCGTTGGACTAGGTTCTAAAATGCACAAACCTAAGGTTTGCCCTTCCTTTGATCTGGAGACAACATTTCAGGCCATTAGAATTAAATTCTATCTGTGCTACCAAAAATATTGTAGAAAAGAATCGAGAAACTGGTTGCATGGATGTTGAAATGCTCTCCTTTCTTTTTTTTAAGGAGCATGTAGGTGCAGGAGTAAGTTTACTTTTGTATATTGTCCAGATAGACACTAGTGTTTAAAGGTCTGATAATAGAAGGGTCATTGGAAAGGGACTGGGATAAGCATCTCAGGAGGAAAAGGAGGTCATGTTTAAATAGCACCAACTGTGTCAGATGGGGCAAAGTAGTTGCCTGTACTGACTCTGGTAGTTTTTGAAATTCAAACTGTTCTATTATAGGTTTGAATTGGGAATTTTACAGGTGAATTCATGCTTCAAGACCTGTCCTGAGGACAGTGTGAAAGAATTAAGCTACTTTAAAAAGAGAAGCATCTAATATGTGATGAGAAAATACCTGGCTCTGCCTTAAAGAATCAGAATTTAAGGTCCAGAGTTGATACTCTTTCTATATTGGATTTGGGGAATGCTATGAGCCTCTGAGAGCCTCAGTATCAAGTAAAAAGGGAATATGTGTATCAAAACCTCATTTTATAGCTGTATTATATGTATATAGGCGAGTACATTAAATTAGGTGGGGGTCAGTAGAGGATGTGGGGAGAGGGGATCAAAATACATTCAGACTATATTGTATTAAAATTGCAAAAGTTCAATAAAAATTTTAAAATATTAGTTTGAAGACTAAAGAGATAATAGATGCAGATTATCAAGCATAGAATGTGTCATGTAGTATGTACTCTAAAAGTTGAATCCACTAATCATTTTCTCTTATTGAAATCTATTGCAAATTATATTTTTTATTTATTTAGATAGATAGATAGATGATAGATAGAGACATATATATGTAACTTCACTTTAAAATGTTCTCAGGTTTCACAGTTAAATTTATTACAAAGCCTGCAAAAGAGACTACAGAAAGGTACTTTCTGTATTTATGGTAATAATGATGCATTTCTGTTTGTTAAAGACTCCTTTCATTGTAAGAAACATCAACCCAATAAAACAAATTTGACCAAAATGAACTATGTTGTGAAGATCTGGATAATGCATTTTGGTTTCCTGTGGATTAGGATGCAGCATATTAAAGCTCTGTTGATTTCATTGGCCACTTTTTTGTTTGTTTCTGTTTCCTCTCTGTGGTGTGTACTCCATTCTTTTATTCTTGACTGATTTTCCTGGCTTACTCATCTCATACATGATACAAATTGGCTAGGAGGAACCCCTGCATTACTTTGAGACTTCAGCAATACCACTGACTGGACATTTCCCTCAGGATTCTTTATTTGAACTGATTTTAAAAAACGCTAACAATTTCTGAGAAACTTTTCCTGACTCTTCAAGTTTACATTACTGTCTTCTCCATGCAGCAAACTATTAATATTTTAATATTTTAAACTTTAAATTCCAATGCACAGACTTTATCTCCCCCACTGGAGAAGACTTTCCTTGTGCTAAAATTCACTTAAGGCATTTAGTAGAAATCTGAATCAGTAATTGTAGGACTGTAGTTGGGAGAGTCCTTCACACCATCATCAGGTTCAGTGATTGATTAGAAAAACCCACATAATTAAGATATGCTACTAGATTGATGACTGTGGTTTCAGCAGAGAAAAAAGGGCCATATGAACATAACATCTGTCTGAATAACAGAAAGACGTTCCTCCCAATAAGACTATTAAATCCTCTTTTAATGTACCTCATATCATTAGACCAACTAAACAGTTACGTCTGTCTGAACAATATCAATCCCTGTTCGGATATTTTATCTGTAATTAGGGAAGATTCCAAAATTAAATGTCACTTCTCTTCTCCCAGTACAATTATACAGATGCTGACAATGGCTGAAAAGATACGCACAGAATATTGCCCATCACGGAGGCCCTTGCTCATTCTAAGCCTGAGTCATACATAGGCCTGCTTCTATCTAATGTGCTTTCTCTCCACTAGAGGTCACATTTTCTTGTTTCTTAAAATATTTACATCATTTCTGAACACTGTATATAAAAGCTCAATAAAAACTAAAGCATAGTATTTGAATTTGTTTTGATGATTTTTCCCAAAGAGTAAGTTCTAGCCTCTTCCTGGCAGTTAAGACAAAGAACTGATCATTCAGTCTCTTTCAGGGTTGAACTAGACCACAAACAGCCCAATTTCCACCTTCCTGATCAAACATGCTATCAGTGTCTCATCTGGTGTTGGATTCATTGAAGAGTTAAGATACTTGTATTTCTTAAACTGACAAAGGCCTTAAATGTTTAACTTTGATAAGTTCATCAATTAGATTCAATAGTTTTGGGATCTCATGGATTTCTAAAAATTTTCTGCATTATCAATTGTATTATGTGAATTATAGAGGTATGTTTCCCTTAAATTTCTAAATGTTGTTTTACTTTCTATCTTTATTTTATATTGTTATTTTATTTTTGTCTTATCTAGTTTGTATTGTCAGTAAAATACCGTGCCAGCCTGAAAAGCAAGCCTCTTTGTTCTTGCTCTGGAAGAATTCAGTATTTTGTAGTTGAATGAAATACAAAGTGCAGACTTTTTTCAGGGACAGTTTTTATCAAATTAAGGAGAAATTCTTCTTTGCATAAGTTACCAAGAATTTGTGTCATGAATGAATGATGAATATTATCAAGTATGTTTTTATAACTATGGAAACAGTATTTGTTAATATATTGAATTATGTTAATTTCTAAATGTTAGACTTGCTTTGTATGTCCAGGATAAACCACATTGGTCATGACTTATCTTTCTCTTTTTTTGTTAGATTCAATTTGATACTTAGTTACATGATTTTTCATCTCTTTTTATAAAATGAATAGATCCATATTGCTCTTGAAATTGTTTTTGCCTGGCTCAGGATCAGCGTAATTCTACTCTTCTGCAGCAGAGTAATAAGCTTTCCTGCCTACTGTACTCTGAACAAATTTCTAAATAATTATTTTTCCTCAGATGTGTGCTAGCATTCACTAATAAAACTGTGTCTCTGAAATTTTCTTTTTGTTTTAATTTATTGACGCAGCGTCTCACCATGTAGCCCTGATTGGCCTAAAACTTGCTAGTTGAAGGTTGACTTTGAACTTCTTGAACTCTGCCTTGATTTTTGCTTCCTGAGTACTAGAATTAAGGGTGTGCATCATCACACAGTTGTTTTAATTTTTATAATGGTCAAAACATTTTCTCATACATTTAATATCGTCAGTGCATTAGTTAACTTGCTGTGGCTGTGATGGGACACCAAAATCAGAGGCAACTTGTAGAAAAAAGATTTTATTCTGATTTACAGTCCCAAGAGGATAAAAATCTATCACAGTAGGGATTCAGGAACTCAAGGGGCAGGCCTGGTGGAAGGAGCCAGAAGCTGAGAGCTCACATCTTCAGCTGCAAACACCAAGCAGAGCGAGTGAACTGGAATTGGGGCAAGGTTATAAACTCTCAACATCCACCCCCAGTGATGTGCTTCCTCCAGCAAGCTCACCCCTCCTGAAGGCTCCATGACCTTCTTCAAACAGTACCACCAGCTGAGGACCAAACCTTCAGATACTTAACACTAATGTGGTTCTCATTCAAACCACTACAACCATTATCTCTAGTGATCATCTTCTGGAACCATAGATTATTTGTATTGTTCATGGATTTTCTATTTCAACAATTTCTTCTCTTTACTGTTTACTTCCCCATGTTTTTCCTAGTGTCTTAAGGTGGAAATTTAGGTAAAATATTCTTAAATTCTTCCCCTTTTCTACTATAGCCATTTAAAAATATAAATTTCTTGTTAACCACCTCTGTATTTGCATACCAAAAGTTTTGAATTATGTATTTTTACTATTATTTTATCCTAAATAACATTTTTACATTTGCTTGCGCATTTCTCCTTGACTGAGATTAGTAGATTACTTAGAAAGTGTGGCACTTCAGATTTGAACACGGGATTTTTTATATAACATATTTGCATTTCTTTCTGAATTACTTCATTGTAGTTGGATAGCATATTCTATGAGATTTAAATTTAAAAATCTGTTGGTATCTATTTTGTAGACCAGCATTATCCATTTGGTGATGTTCCATGTATTATCTGAAAACATTTTATGTTCTATTATTATTGTTTATTAGTTCCTGTAATTTAAGACACTTTGGTAATAATCATTGTTTTAAGATTTTTATTTATTTATTGACCACTCTGAAAATCATGTTCGAAAAAATCCAGTTATGTTCACAGATTTGTCTGTTTCTTCCTTTAATTTTTTCAGAAGTTCATTTTTTTAAGGATCTCAGATTTATTGAGGATCCCAATTCTAGCACATTCTCAGAAACAAATCTCAACGTCTCCTCCTCCTGGGTAGAGGAGTACTAAATTCTTGTACTGGGTCTCAGGGTCCTTTCTCAGTTACCTGGATCAGCGTTTTCTCTGCTTTGAGTTCAGTATTTTTGTTGTTGTTTTGTTTTGTTTTTGGCTACTGATGGAGGCTGCTGAATTATGGGAGTTAAATATTTTCAACATTTTTCTATGTTTATAGCAGAGGTGATCAGTTGAGGAAGGCAAGTGTCCATCTTAATGTAAACTACAAAGAGCTAAGTTCCTTTTCTGCATCATTACATGAAACACATTAAAGCAATTTATGCAGTCTAACAGGGAAATCTGTTCGGATTTCTTTATTTTTGACACATTCACCAGGATAACTAAGATGTTTGTAAGGGTATGCATATTCTTGGTAGGATAATATATGGAATTTATAAAGAAATAGTTGCTGAGTTGGGAAGATGGCTCAGTGAGGAAAGTACTTGCTGACTAAGTATGAAGACCTGAGTCCCGTTCTCTAGAACCTACATAAAGCTAAATACAGGATCACGCATCTGTAATCCCAGTGTACCCATATGGATGAGAAGTGGGGACAGGAGAATTCTCAGAACCCCCTGAGCCAGCCGCCTGGTGAATGCAGCAGTGAACAGCCAGAAACCCTGTCTCAGTCAAGATTGAAGGGGAGGGCAGACACCCCATGTTGCCCTCTGACCTCCACATCCAAAATATAGCACACATGTGCCACACTGAAACACATGAACACATATACAAAGGTTAAAAGAAAAGAAGTATTTAAAACTTGACTTCTGCTGCTTCCTATTCTGACAGGTCTATGGAAATGCAGGACCTTGCAAGTCCCCATGCCCTGGTTGGAGGCAGTGATACACCTGGTAGCTCCAAACTGGACAAATCCAGCCTCAGCAGCACTTCGGTCACGACAAATGGGACAGGAGGTAAGTGCCATCCCAAAGATGCTCAGAATCACATCTCAGGGTTTGCTTTAATTTCATGTCAGAGACTGTTAATAAATAGGTATCTTACTGTTGATGTCATAATTGGAATTATATTCAAGAAATATATAGCTAGCATATTGCTAATTATTCTGCTGATCTTGAAATCTGAGTTCCTCCTCTAAAGTTATGAACATTCAGAGAGACTAGATAGTCCTGAGAGACCTTTTTGAAGACTTTAAAAAGGTTTCCCTTTTGTGTTTGCCCTTATAAATTTAAAAATTGTGGAGAGAAGATACCACATATACCATGTGTTTGTGTGTATATATATATATATATATTATTTGTAAATCTGCATACATACTATGCTTGGCTTAATTTTGAATTTTAAATATCACCCCAACATTTGTCGTCAATTATTTTATCAGAAATGATTTAAAATATAATAAAGATACTCTTATCTGCTGCATTTTCTTTTCAAAGAGAACAGTACCATATTACCTAGTATTTATTTAAAAGAGAATTGCACTTTTCTAGGTAATTTTCTCATTCTCTTAAGGTCATAACTATACCACAACCTATGACAGCAATAATGTATCATTTCAAGCATTCTTCTTTATACTCCTTATGAAAGACACGCCACTTGTCAGGATATATGATCCAATTGTGTCAGAATGTGGATAGTTAGAAACACTATAGAAACTATAGAATTTATACACACACAAGCAATATACAAATTGTCTTTTAAATTATTCATAATCATTTTGAAATTTTATAGATCCTATCTAGGTCCTAAATCAAATTTATGAGAGATCTTTTTTACTTAGTAAACTATTCACATTATCAGATATTAGCATTTGCCACATCATATTTTCTTTTAAATATTAAATGGATATATATGTCATTGATACACCTCTTCTTATTTAATATGCAGTCTATAGTTTTCCTTGTCAAGTTGTGTGCATTGCAACTTACCCTGCATTTAATAATGTTTTATACCAACCCTTTGTAGATTAACATTCTCCTCGTTTATTTGTCTCTAAACATGCATCTATAATTTCAGCTAATTAATGGGTATGGGATTGCAAGTGTGTAAGGATATTTGGTCATGACTACTGGAGCAAGGGCATTTACATTTGAACTTGAAGCTGAGTACAGATAGGAAGACTGAAAGTGCCAAACACTCTGAGAGATGACCTTGAAGTTTCATGAGTCATCCTGTACTTATATTTAACTGGACTAAAGCAGACCTGATAAACTAAAATGTAGACGGCATCCGGTGCAGTTGTAGATTTTGCTAAAAGGTCAGAAATGGGCGCCAGCATTGAAGATTCCTCAAGTGCACTCAGCAGGCCTTCAGACAATGAACTCTTACACTGTTCCTGTTCTCAGGGGACAACATGACTGTTTTAAACACAGCAGACTGGCTGCTGACTTGCAACACACCCTCTTCCGCAACAAGTATGAGAGACGCCGGTACACTGCATGTGTTTGGGTGTGTGGATTTGCCCTCTGGTTTGCTGTCTGTAGCTGCTTCTGTGTTTGCCCCTCTCTTCTGTTTTCACTTCTTATAAGGAAGAAGGAGAGGTGAGCATGCATTTCAGTTGTTCGGGGGATAACAGTAGGCTGCAGTCATTTTCTTAATCAGTTGTTCCTCTCATCTTCCATCTTAGATCAGCAGTATTTTTTTTGTTTTGTTTTTCTTAGATCTTTTTTTCAAAATTCTGCACAAGTGGGGCTTATATTGACTTTCTAACCATCAGTTTTTTACATGGTATGTTCAGCCCAACGAAAGTCATAGTAATCAGGGCTGTCAAAGCCAGTGAACATGCATGCATGTAAACCTAATTACCTAATGATCCACTTGCGTCTATAATTTAAATTCTTAACATCACATCAGGTATTTTATACAGTCTGGAAAAAGTTCCAAGACTTCTAAATTAATATTGCTTTTTAATAACCTATCACTTTAAAATATGTTAGTAACAAAAGCTGTACATTTAAAATTACTAGCCTAGCACAGTGGCACATGATTTTAATTCCAGCTTCTTGGAAGGCTGAAGGAGAAGAATCACAAGTTCAAGTCCAGCCCCCACAGTGAGACCCCATCTCAATGGACTAACAGAATAAGTGAATGATAAGTAATAAAATTATGTTATCCCTTACAATGTTTCATTCCCACACATATAAACATTTTTCTAGAACAAAGCTAAGAAGCAATCAGAATTTAAAAATTGAAATAAAACCACACAATCCTGGAGAGCCTTCCATTTTAGGACGAGAATGGGAATGGTCACAAGCCAGCAGTTACAACTGACCCAGTTTGATCGGAAGTTGCTCAATTTCAGATTGAAGTATATAGTAGATGAAGAATAAAGAACATTCCATTATTTGTATTGTCAGCATTTGGCTTTCAAATATTTTTCATTTTCATGCTTGAACTGTGTTACCAGACTGTAATTATTCCTAGTTCTTTTTGGTAAAGAGCCAGATAGTAAATGCTCTCCTTGACAGCAGCTAATATGGTCTCCTTTGCAATGCCTCATCACTGCTCTTACTGAGCAAAAATAACCAGAAGCTATGTGTAAATGAAGGAGCAAGGCAGTGTTCTAATAAAACTTTATTTATAGACCTTCAAATTTAAATTTCACTTGCTTTTTGGTGTTACAAAATATTCAGAGTTTGCTATTATTAAACAATTACAAGGTAAAATTCATTTCTGGCTCACTGGCTGTTTGCTCTGAAATGGTTTTAATGTGATCCCTTCGATGTAATGTTACAAAAGTGACTATATGTGATGAAAATTTCAAGATTTCCATCTCATCTCACTCAGAAACAAATTTCTAAATGTAAAGCATGATGCTTTCCTGTTCCTAATGCCAAGCTCAGGTGACCATTTATAAGGACAAGAATGTGCCTGTCAGAAGGCTTATAGACCAGGACCTTAACGTTCTTTGGGCTCTGTCTGCACTGACTGTCTGTGTCACCTTGAACAAGTTACTTAATCTCTCTGAATTTTAGTTCCTTCATGTTAAAAGAAGATCATCACACTCCTGGAAAGTATTTTTGTCAGGAGATAATGTATATAATTGGTTGGCAGTAAATAACAGTATAGTTTCTTTCCATAGATAAGAATTCCATAATAATTAGACAATATATTTAAAGAAAAACAAAGACATGCATTTGTGAAAAATATATTTATCATGGAACAAATTCCCCTAAATTTATAAATGTGTGAACTGGGCCAAAGAGGACAAATACACATTAACAAAGTATTAGGGGATACATTGACACTATTGATTAAGTGGTATTAATAATGATTAATATAATATAACCCGGATAGCAGGAAATTTTAGGAAAATTTTATAGGACATTTTAAGCAAATTTTAATGACCTTATGATAGTTCTTTAGGACACAAACTAAATATTCCATTGTATTCTTTCCTAAAAACTACATTTTAAAAGATTTAATTTTTTAAATTTTTAATTAAAATTCTATGTATGTGTGCTTGTGTGTATATGCACATGAGTGCAGAGCTCATGGAAACCGAAGGTATTAGATTTCCCTGAGGCTGGAGTTCAGGTGGTTGTGAGCTTCCATATGTGGATCTTGAGGACCAAAATTGGGTCCTGCACAATGGTAGTGTGAGTAGAACTCTTAATTGCTAAGCCATCTCTCTAGCCCCAACTACTTTATTTTTAATCGCTTTTTTAACATTATAAAATAGTTGTTGTTAATATAAGCTTCTCCTTAAGACTCTGAAATCTTGTTACTCTGTTGTGTTATTTCTTTTTAGAAGGAGATGAGGCAGTGTCTCCCTATAACTCCAGCTGGCCTTGAACTTGAAATGTAGACTAGGCTGGTCTTTGCCTTTTCAGTGCTGGGATTAAGGGTGTATGCCTCCATACTTGGTTGTATTATTTCTTAAAGTAAGTTAATTCTAATTGTATGAGTGGATGTGAAGAGTTGTATTAGAACTTACATTTTCCCTTCAAACTTTTATCATTTTTAAAAATTGTTGAAATGTAAAATGTAGGATCCACGTGTGGCGGTACATGCTTATAATTACTACTTAGGACATTGAAGCAGGATGCATTTGTGTTTCCAGCTAGCCTAGGCTATACAGAGAATTGCAGACCAGCCTGGGCTGCCTAGAAAGATCATGTCTAAAAATAAATAAGTAAAGAAAAAAAGAAAGAATCAGTTTACCAAACAACGCACCCATACATTAGCAAATAAGTTAATGATCAGGCTTTGTGGGCTGTGTGATAAACATGTAGTTAGTTCAACTCTGCTGTTAGTATACAAATACAGCCAAGGACACTTAAACAAATGAGCCCGACTAGGTTCAAATAAACTTCACTTGAGAACACCAAAATATAGATCCCATAAAGTGTTCACATCACAAAATGTTCTTCCATCATTTTAAAATCATTCCCAGGTCATGTACCAAACAAAAATAGACTACAAGTCAGATTTGATTATATATTGCAGACATGAATGCCTCCAGGCATATGAGAGCCTCCCTCCAGATATCAGTAACCCCTGATTCTAATTTTCTTAATAGTGACAGGAGTCCTGATTTACTGCATATCATATTAAAATATTTAGTTCTGTTGGGAGGACTTAGGACAATGTCAAAAGAGTACACGTTCACTTTCCCGCTTAATTGAATTCTATCAAGGTCCGATTATGTGCTCGGATCTGTACCAGTGAGTGGGAACATAGAGATCTGAGTAATGTGCGACTATTCAGGACCAAAAATTGAGCAAAGGAATACAGACATGAAAATAACGAGAGCTATGTTGTATTCAAACCGAGAGAGAGAGAGAGAGTGAATATTTGATTTCACATGGAAATTAAGAAATCTTGAAAGAAAAAATTGGAGAAACCAAAAGTTAGTCATTCTCATAAGTTTTATTGTAGTTTTAAAATTTGAAATTGATATATCAAAGTATCTTCCAGAAAGCAGATGATTAAGTCACATACAGTGAGTTTCTTTCTGACTGTTATTTGGGAAAAGAGTCACCTACTACTGAACTCTACTCCTTTTATATTTTCTTGTTAGAATAATGGTCATAGCTTCAACAAAGTTTTTCACAAAATTAAATACTTAGTCTATAATTAGGAATGAAAGTAAATGAGAGGGACGCAAACATTTTTGAATGAATATATTGATCCAGACAAATATAAACTGTATGCCATAGTGGTTATAAAACTTGTAGAAGATGCTTATTGCTTCCTTAGGGTGTTTTAAATTGTAAAGTGAATAGAATCTATCCTGAGAGTCTTTGTAGAAAAAAGCTGTCAAAAGTTACTACATGTTGCCATGGTTGAGAGCGAAGTAAGTGGAATTACATATACGCCAGTTTAAGCATAGATTTGCAGAGAAGAAATATAAAATGTAAATTGCTTGAGCTACCTTTCAAGGACTAAGCCCAGTATTATAACAAATGAATACTAGTCTTGAGTTATAAAAATAAAATGAATTTTTTCCTCAAAACAATACTACACATTACTGTTAAACCTAAGTTCTAAAGATAAGCTAAGGAGACAAAATAAAGTTTGCTTTAAAAATACAGGTTGGGAATAGTGCTGGGAATAGGGTTGTAAAATGATTATTTAGAAGCCATAAATGACCCTGAGAATGATGACATCCAGTGTGGACATAGTCTATAGATATCAGTTGTTTAAAAAAGCTAAATTAAGGGAAGACACACACACACACACACACACACAGTTTTACTGTTTAGCTCTGTGAAAAATACCTATTGCAAGTGATAGTGGCTGGATTGACAACAAAGTATTTCTTAGCCACTGGTTCTGTGCAAAGTGCTATTTATCATATATCAGTTTCATAGAAATGAAGCAGGACTCACTTATTTTGAATATGTGGAAGAGGAAAACCTCAAAACTCTCCAAACTAGAGCATTGCAATATGATTACTGTTTTTTAATTCAAAGCATTTGAAGCAAGAATGTTGATTTTGTTGAAAATTCGGGAATTTTCAACACAAAATTTTTACTTCAGTTTTTAGTATGCAAATGATTTTGGATACTATCCTGAAAATGGGTAAAAATAGTTATTTATATATGTTCATGAAAATTGACATGTAGCTTAATGTATTTGAACATTTCCATGGGCATGTGCTAAATTGGACCTTTTAAATAAAGTTTTGGAAAAATAAGAAAAGGACAAGATTCGTTTTGTTAATGAATCTTTCTACTAGTGCTTGGACATATTTAATTTTAATTTAATTATTTGTTTGTTTGAGACAGGGTCTCTCTGTAGTCTTAGTTTGCCTGGAACTCACTATTTAGACCTGACTGTCCTGGATCTCGAAAAGATCCACCTGCCTCTGCCTCTTGACTTCTGAGATTAAAGGTGTGCACCATTGAGCCCAGCCCATATTTAATTTTTTAAAAAGCTCACTATCAGAACAGTTTGCATTATAACTAATTGAAACTGTGGAAACAAAAGTAAGACAAAAGAAAAGGGAATAAACTGCAAACATGTTAGAGCCCCAGCAAATATGACTTCCGTTTTCAAGTATCAGCTATAATTTTGATATAAGGCATGTATTAGGATACTTAAAAACCCATTTTGTAGCATCAAAATAAAATTTGTATTCTAGTAACTTTTTCCTTGTTTTTGAATTTTTGTAAATTTCATGCAATTTATTTTGATAAACCATGTGCATGCTTCCCCTGTGCTCTACTCGTTTTATTTACATGTATGATAGCCTGTAGTGTCAAACTTCTGTCCTGAGATGTCCTGTAGTGTGGGTCCATCCCCTGGAGTCTGCTCAACCTACCAAAAGTCTCACCACTTTTGATAACAGTTTTAATGACTTGAGAAGTACTGATTTCTCTTTTAGTTTTCTGCCATGGAGAGAAAAATTATTGAAATAGCTATATAGTTATCTCATATTATTTTCCTAAAGAATAAAACTGAAATAACTTAGCACCTACCTTGCTTATAAGTCAAGTGATATGCTAATGTCTATTAAATGTGAAAATAATTTATCTAACCCTGCCAACGTCACTGATTCTTCCTAGCTTAGGACTAACCAGGCTCAGTTTTATATGCCAAGATCAGACAGTGTTCAATCAACATGGCCATCGGGCTCCCCTTTCTGTTCTACCTTTACCTGAAAGGGAAAAATAATTTGATCAATTTTCTTGCCTTGCCACTTAATGTCCATTCATTTTAGTACTGTGAAAAATCTCTTGATATTCTGCACTTCTTTGCATACTTTCCAGCGAAGGCTTTTCTCAGTAAAATAAGCCACTTTGTCCAGACAGACCTTTAAAATTAATGAAAGACGTTACCAGTATAATGAATGAGACCAAACCTCTCTGTCTATTCTTCTTTCTCCTTTTGGCTGCCTAGAGCTTTCAGATTCAGGAAATCATAATCAAAACCAATGCTGAGTTATGTTTAAATCAGTCTCAAGGTTGGAATCCAAAGTAACAAAACTAATCTTCATGTCTGGCTTCTAGAACAATTTTATCAGACACAGCTCACCTTCTAGTCCCCTCCCATCTCACAAGTTAAACATTATTAGTAGCATGATAAATCTGCTTTACAAATATTGTTTATAGCTACAGACATATTTAAATAAGAACTTAGCCATATTATAATTTGGAAGTTCTAAGAAACATCTTTTGTTTTGATGTTGCAGATAGCTTTGGACTATGCTTTTTGTCAGAAGTATCAGAAGTAAATTGTGAGCCTTGTATCATACAGAGTTGCCTACCCACCTACCTAGATTATTCTCTGGATTATCTTTATGCAGATGGAAGGAAATCTTGATTAATTGGTACTGTCTGAAAGACTGTACAGTATAGAGAATGGATCCTGCCAATTCATCACCTAGTGTCACAGCAATGTGGCCAGGGCGAATAATCTCACCATTTTGTGCCTCTGTTTTTTTATTGAAACAAAGATAATAATCTTATGCACTGACTGTTACAGGAGATGTGATGAGCTCATTTACTCCCATTTATGTGAGGAGTGCTTGAACATGTCAAACATATACCTTCATGTGTGCATTTTCGTCTGTTTTCAACTTGGCTACTTCTTGTTTCCTTTTGAAAAAAAAATATCCCATGAAGAAAAGATGGGTACCTTAGCGTGGTAGCCTACTCAGTATTTTACAGTTTTCAGGGTTAGTATTTTAAATCACTCTATCTGGAAGGTGACCACATTCTTATCATCCTAAGCATTGGTGAAGAGCCATTAACAGTATATAAATTTTCACACAGCTTGATATGGTGCAAAGACCATAAAGAACAGAATTCAGATCTTTTGCACTACCATCTCTTCCACTGAATCTCACTGTAAAGACCCTCTGCATGACCGATTTCAGTTTGCTTATAGAGATAGAGATTTTTGTCCATGGGGTTCCATTAAGGGTTCACATGTTCTATTACATTGTCAACTCTGTTATTGTCATAACAACCAATTCATTATTTATTATTATACAGATAATTAGACCACACAGATTATTGTTGCTTTTGAAAAATAGTAATCTTAAATTTTTCTTTTGCTAGAATAAGTAATTCAGGGATTTATTTTACTTCCTTTCCCAACTTTTACATTCTCTGAATCTTCTAGCAATTCATATGATTATTAAATCATGGATACTAAACCCACAGGTCAGTGAGGATCTGGTTAGCTTTACTTATACAAGAAGAACACAGTCATGATTGCATGCTTTCCATCAGTTAATTGCTTCTCTAACAGAGTAACATTCCTGACTTGGCTTAGTCAGTGGGTGCTGTCTGAGCCCACTGTTCTTTTTTGCATCCCACTTCATGATAGGTTAGTATTCAACTTTCTACTTTAAACTGTTCTGCTTGCTTCTAAGTTATTTGACTGTACCATTCCACTTACAACCAGGAAACAGAAGAGGTGTTAAGTAGAAAGGAACTTAGTTTATTCCCTTACTGCTGTGATACCTATGTGGTAGGGTTTTGCCATCCAACGAAGGGAAAATATGGTGTGATCAAATGGGCAGAGGCTTTGTCATTGCCCTCCCTGTTGTGTGTGGTAATGACAGCTGTATGTGCCAGTCTGCTTCAATGCTAAGGCAGAATTTTGCCAAAATAACATACATTACATGAGTTTGATGGAGATGGCTTGATGCTGCAAAAATCATCTCTTGTTCAATGACTATCTCCATAACATCATAAGTTGTTATGGCGTTAAAGACAAAAGGCCCAAGCTTTAAGATCCTTTGGTATTACTTTGAGATCAGGAGATTTATTGAGTGCCTTATTTTCACCCATCACGAGACTAGGCTCATGGGGTCTGTATTTGTATATGCCTCCACTGGACTCTAATGCTTTCTTCTTTTAAATATTTTCTTGAGAAGCATAAAACCTAAACTTGTAAATCTCTTTGTTTTGATTTGGATTAAATGTGCTGAGGACATCGATAGTTTCTCTTTTCTGTCTATTGACTGTGTGAGAGTGTGCTTAAGAGAGTTAAAATGCAAATATATGTACTGCTGTTTTACTTTTTAAGGTTGACTACCTTTAAAAGCCAGACTCCAAGAACCAGCCTAGCCAGAGGATTTTAGAATAAATCCTCTATAAATGCATGCCCATTTAGAAGCTAAATTAACAAAACTTTCCTCATCAACTTCTCAAGTTTTCTCTTGCATGCCCATAATAGCTAGAAAAAGAAATCACTGGCAGTCAGGGTCTTTGATATAAATTTAGAAGTAAAACTCACATGTACTTATTCTTCTACGTAGTGTCTCTTCTTGCAGTCAAAACAGAGCCCTTGAACAGCAGTGAAACCACAACCACGACTGGAGATGGAGCGCTTGACACTTTTACTGGGTCAGGTAAAGCCTTTAGCTCGTGAGTCGCTGTGTCTACACTGGGGTGCTTACACGTCCTCCTCTTTGAGAACTGCAGCACAAACATCAAAGCTATTAGAATTTTCCTTTTCATAAAGTTAGTCATAAATTCACTTTTCCGAAGAACTAATTGTCTTAAAATCTTGTGCTTTGGGAATTATGTTTGAAATCCTTTTGCCAGATTTTCAGCACGCACTGAAGCTATCCCATGACTTTCTCATTAGCGATAAGCAGAGCCAACTTCCTTCAGTATTTTATACACTGCTTGATTAATTTAATAATTAGGTCCATAATAGCCAACTTTGTTCCTTCAACTCCCTCTCTTAAATTACATTAAAACCTGCCTTATGTCCACCATTCTAGATGTAAAACTATCCATTTGATTCCTCCTAAATAACCTTGTTTCCTTTCTGGGTTTAAGAAAGTCCTCCTGTGTAGGCAGCTGAGTGACAAGTATTAAAGGTTAATGGGTTTCAAGAGAACACATGCTGGTTACATTAGAACCCAGCCTGGGAGAGCAGTCCTGTGCTTCAAAGAGAACAATAGTATGTCTTTAAACATCAATCCTTTTTAAATATAAATACCTGATAACTCCCAGCTGGGCACAAAGGGTACAAATTAGGTTGACTTAAAGACTTTTTTATATTACAATATTTTGTTTGGCTTATTATCTGGTGAAAAGAATTTTTCAAAACCAAGAATGAATGTATATATCCCAAAGATGAACAGGAAACTTCGAAAAGCATTATGACAATTAAATATTGAATCTGTCAGTCTGCTTTAATATACCTTATGTTTATCTATGTTCTCATATGCAAGGATTTTATGTGGGAATGCTTTATGTAAAAAGAGCTGAGGTATGTCTTTGAGTCTAATGTAGTATTGCGGGATATATTTCATTTTCATGGGACAGATGATCCACTTTTATCAGTTCACACCAATTGGAAGCAGTTGTCATAGAACCACATAAATATTAGTAGTCTAAACAGAAGTAAATTCTAGTATACCAACTTCGTGTAGAGACTCATGTGTGTTTATCTAGACCCTTTGTACCAATTCCCCTGCTTCATGGGAGAGGAATGGACATCAATATATTGTATTATTTTGTAGCACTCACTTTTCAAAACTCTTATAAACCTTCTTCAAATTGAACATATGTGAGCAAGTTTTGAAATTATTTAGTAGTTGCTATTGTGCTTCAAGAATATACAAGTTCTTTGAAAGATGAATGGCAAAAATCTATACATTCTTAGCTCCACATGAAGAATGTTTTGCAGAACCCAATACTGAAGTATGCAGAGAAATCAAGGGTGGTTTGGCCACACAGTCAGGACCTCATGGCTGGTCAGTAAGGATGAATCTGCTGATAAGCAAGCCCTCGGCTTTTTCTATATCACTGTTCTGGAAACTACAATGACAGAGAAAGAATAAGTGTGAACAATCATCCTTTATGCAACTCATATTAGCTTAAATATATTTTCCAGGTTTTTTTGTAAGAACTTTACATGGCATCATGATCCAATTAAACTAGGTATTTGTCATATTTAAATTTTAAACAATTAAAATTTTGTGAAATGACAATATTTCTGTTTCTTGTTGAACTAGCCACTTCCAAGTATTTAATTCCAGCCTAGTTGTTAGTGGCTCCCAGAGTAAAGTAACTTAAGGTACAGGACACATGGAATATCAGAAACTTTGCCGAACTTTGATCTAAGGCAAGGGTTCTCCACAACGACTCAAGTTATTCTCTATCCTGAGGGAGTTGAGGCTGCATTGTAAGATGCGCCACAGCATCCTGCATCTGCCCAAATACCAGTAGTACCCTTAACATAGCAACCAAAATATCGTGTTACTAGAGCAAAATCCTCATCATTTCTGCATACCGTCTTTTTAGAAACTGCTAATAGATGGTTAAAGCTCTCAAATCACCTCTCATGACATTCTGTAGGTAATTAATTTTGCTTACTTTTGTCTGTATAAGTGATAAAGTATAGTAAGTTGAGTGCCTTGGGGAGCATCTGAGTCATTAAGTACCAATGGGGAATAATACAAAGGTTTTCCAGATTTCCGCATAGCATTCTGCACATCTTTCTAGAGAGGTGACTGCCTTTGTCAGGACGCGTTTACATTAGTCAGCATAATCACAACTCACTGTAATCCTATTTTGTTGTTTCCAGTTTTCTAGAAATGTATGAGTTTGAATAAAATTATAAACTTTAGTAAAGAAAAATTCTTATTCTTTTCATAATTTTAGTTTTCTGAGCTTAAGGTTTGTCCTTCTATCTATTTTATAGAAATATGCATAAAATTTCAAAGGTTAGTTGTGCCTTTGTAGTGTTTGGAGTGCATTATCCTAACAAGGTCTAGATTCGTTCATAGAGGGAGAATTCATTCTGTATGTTCATAATGGTGTTCCTATATGTGAATTTTTTTTCTGAAATGTAGAATTCTGCTCTCTCATTTAATTAAAGCTATTATAAAAGCTATAATAAAAGAGAATGTTTCTTTTTGTTCTTCGGTGTCTATTTTGAAACCCTTCCATTTTTCAATCTTGAGGATAACTTATTAGCAAACTCAAGTTTTCATTGTACCAAGATTGAGTTCCATCAAAAAAGATAAAAAGTCAGCCAAGTCTCTATTAAAATATTTACTATTATGAGTTACTAAATTAGATTTAGTTTCTTGTACAATAACACTTTAACACTTTTGTATAATGTACACATAGTGTCCATGGATCATAGTACAAACCTCTGTTCTTGTTAAATTGATTTCAAATTTGAAAAAAACCTTTTAGGTTTTTAAGAAACTAAATGAACAATAATATTTTATTTCCCAGTTACTTCCAACTCTATATGGGAAATTCATTTAAATTTGGTTCTCAAAGATGTTTAGAACATAACACTTGTAGTCATATTTGATTAATTTCAAAACTGATTCATAGTATTTGAAAACATATGCTTACTATACTGTTGCTATGAAAATTAAAACATGCTTTCCATATGCCACACTTACCAGCAACGAGTATTTTAAACACATTACATGCTGCATGTTTGTGAAGCATAGATCACAGGAGTGCTTGATAACATTTGGTTATAGGAATATATCATATTGCATAAAATAGTCAGCAACTTATACCCATTTGTCACTTTTTACAATTTGAAAAGTTTAGCTCCAGAGTTCTTATGAACAACGTAGAGAGGGCACAGTACTTTGAAGTATAACCATGATTGATTAGACTAAACTAATTCCAGCACTGCGTTGTGTACTACTTTAATCTTTTTGAAAAGTGAATGAACAGCAGATGGCCTAATAAAGACACTCTGTGTGCTTGCCCGGTATGGACTGGCTCAGAGGGGACCGGCTCAACACTTTAGACTCGATATATTTGCAATACATCTGTCATAGTCAAGGCAGATGGTTAAAGGAGAGAAAAACTTCCAAACTTTTGGACATATTCCAGTTTGGGCTGCATATTTGGATGAAATAGTTAAATGACCTGACTCTCACTTTTAAGTTCGTCTCAGGAAAGTATTGTCTTTGATAGTTCAAAATATACTTGCAAATATCATTATTGCAACATTTTTATAGTGCTTAAAATTAAAGTGTGTTATCATCCATGCCTTCTATGAACATCTTTATTACTAAAACATTTTAGACTGTGTTCTTAAGCACTGATCTGATTGAAGGTGATTAACCATTTCCTTTTACAAAATGAATTTTTTTGAAGTGAATGAATTTAAGAAATATTTCATCTTCAGTTTCTTTAACTTGGTTGTATGCACGCTAGTGAAAATGTGTTTATGAAGCAATGCTTTATGCATTGTTTTTTTTTGTCTTACAGTAATAACAAGTAGTGGTTACAGCCCACGCTCAGCACACCAGTATTCCCCACAGCTGTATCCTTCCAAGTAAGTGCTCAGTAGATTCAGTTTTGTTATAGAGAAATCTCTGAAATCATATTTGCTGACCCGTATTAATATAATATAGTCACTTTGAATTAGAAGATATATATAACTATTATGTTTAAATATATTTTATAGCTTGGAGAAATAAGAACTATCTTACATGAATTAAAAAAAAGAAACATCACATTGATGTGATTAGTTCCTTTTGTCATTATTTTTTCATATTCTTGAGGAAAGCATGAAGCATGTAGAAGAATAGAGCCTCACAACTC
Source organism: Eospalax fontanierii (assembly GCA_035773235.1). NCBI lineage: Eukaryota > Metazoa > Chordata > Mammalia > Rodentia > Spalacidae > Eospalax > Eospalax fontanierii. The sequence goes on along the minus strand of CM069545.1, from coordinate 28,878,075 downwards.
TTCAAATCAGGACACTTGGACATTATTGTTGCTTTTTAAATAAATCGTTTGATGCATTAGTTTGAAATTTGTTGAAAAATATGTTTTTTCTTCAATACAAGGTGTTTGCTTTCATTTTTAGTATTTAAAGATTTTTATGCTATGCTGAAAATAAGTAAAAAATCCTTGTTTTGAGATATGCTAACTCACAAAATCACATATGAATTAAAATTTATTTGTATATCTCAATGAATATGCCCTGAATTCTGATTTTTTATAAGTGTATAAGTGTACATACTATTTTTAATGAAAATTCAAAAATACTGGCTAGTTTAAATAAAATATAAGAAAAGATCACATTTTTCCAAACCTCAACATTTCACAATTCAGTCCATCATTGAAATGTTTTACTGGCTTCAAAGTGATAATAAATACAGTTTTAGAGTATGTTATATTGTTTTTCTAACGAGTATAATCAACACTCTTGAGGATAACGACAGGTATTTCACATAGAATTATATTGGGTATATACCTGAATTTTTATGAATTTGGAAGATATGATGAAACTCAAGCTTCTCAAATACATACATACTAAAATATAACATGCTGTGTTATGGCACATCCAGAATGTAGAGTCTAAGGACTGGACTTCCATTTGGGGACCTGTACAATGTCACCTTGGTGAAAGGAATAGATGACTTCTTGACAGAAGGACTCTTCCCTCTTGTTTTTTGTGGGGTTTATTTTTTCAGATTTTCAACTTTGAGTAGTGAATTATTGAAAGGGATATTAGGTAGACTTTTGAAACTAATGCTGAGTGCATGTATGCTATGAGCTTATTAATCAACTAGCCTATTATCCATTGTCTCCAATCAATTATTAAATGGAGTGCTATTGCAAGTGTAATAAAAAGTATAGTCATAGACAGCACTCTAAATACAACATCCAGACCTAATCGCTTATTTATAAATGAGGTACATCTGAGAAATTTTGAATTATTTGTCTAAGGTTATCACACTAGTTTGAATCAAAGCTCATGCTCCAAGTACTCAAATCTTATTCTTTTCCATATCATTAAAATTAAATTGCAGATAAAGAGGAGGGTTACTCCTGGTTACTGTAGGATTTCTCTGAATCTAAGCTGTCTGAAATGATGTGCAGTCTTTGTTGCCACAGTAATGCTATTTTTCTGATATTTAGGCCCTATCCACACATTCTTTCTACACCAGCAGCTCAAACAATGTCTGCCTATGCAGGCCAGACTCAGTATTCGGGGATGCAGCAGCCAGCCGTTTACACAGCCTACTCACAGACAGGACAGCCGTACAGCCTCCCTACTTATGGTAGGTCACATCTATCTTCTTCTTTGGTATTAAGCATGTTGTCCTGCTGAATGGAAGCTTTACATTTAGCTGGATATTCCAGTTCAGAGAGATCATCTAACTAATCAAGTGGTTTGTACATTTTCTAAACAGATCTGGGTGTGATGTTGCCAGCCATCAAGACAGAGAGTGGGCTTTCCCAGACTCAGTCCCCATTACAGAGTGGCTGCCTCAGTTACAGCCCTGGGTTTTCTACCCCACAGCCAGGCCAGACACCTTACTCTTACCAAATGCCAGGTAAGTATCTGTGACATCAGATTTAGTAATAGTCATGAAGACAATTTTCAGTATCACTATGACTCACAAAATTTCTTCATAAAAATACATAATTGAGCATAAGCATGACAAAAATACTTAAATAAGGTCCAGAAACATGACTCATACTAAATATAAGCACTTCCTTTTAAGCTGTATACTGCGGGCCGGAAACCAAGGCCAAGCAAAGCAACCTGAAAGTCAGCCACTGGGCCTGGCAGTCCCAGGCTTTATGTCTACCTATATGAGTGATGCAGAATGATTCATTCTGCAGGGGCAGGGAAGACCTCTCAACAAATTTCCTTGAAAAGCCTTTTCCAGCGGGTTAATATTGAGAACATCTTTCAGACATTTCATTAACTCTACAACAAAATTAAAGTGATGTCCTTCTCACTGAATTTTACAAAGTCAAATATTTTTAATCGCTTTGCAAAAAAATCTTTGATAGAACAGAATTTTTATTTTTAATTTATACTTAGTGACTGCACCTATTTGTCATGTGATAGCTTGACAATATATATTAACATAGTATGCAATATGAAGTCAGGAGAAATACATGCTTCCCTCAAACATTTATAGTTTCTTTGTGGGGAAGACATTCCAAATCCTTTCTTCTACTTACCTTGCAACATATATTATTATCTGTAGTCACCCTGTTGTGCAATAGATCACCAGAACTTATTTCTTCTGTTGCCTAGAAACCTTTAATGTCTCCATATCCTACAACCTATTCTCCCCTGACTATGCTAACCACTGTCTCTCGACTTTTATGAGATCATCTTACTGGGACTGTACATATGAGGTACACATATATGTGTGTTAGCCGTCTTTCTGTCCCTGGTGTGTTTCACTTAACACAGTATCCCCTCGTTCTGTCCACGCTGCCACACATAACAGAATGAGTGTAGAAACTTTGAAAATGCAATTTCTTCTTTCCCTCTAGGTTCCAGTTTTGCAGCATCATCTACTATTTATGCAAATAACTCAGTTTCCAATTCAACAAATTTTAGTGGCTCACAACAGGTACAGTAGTTTTCTTTCTTTTAATTTATACTTCTATGTTTCTAAAATCTGTTGAAGGTCATGGCTCTGTATAATTTATTTATTGATTTTTATGTGGAGATTGAAAAACTGTTACCACCTTTCCACAGTTCTCAGGAAGCATTTTTAGATATAATATTTTTTATAAATTCTTTGAGAATTTCTTACATGTATACAATGTATTTTGATCCTGAGTAGTACTTTTAAGTTGCCTTATAAGTATACATTCTCTGGAAATAGGCTTCTTTATTTAAAGTTAAATAGCATTTCAGGAGAATAAGAAAGTTCAGAATTCTGGGAATATTTGTTATTCTAACTATTTTAGATTTGTTGGTTGTTAGAGTTTTGTCAATTAAACATTTAAACTTTTAATTTTGAACATTTACCATATTGTTACAGGATGTACCTATATCTTCTTGTTATCGGAAGCTATAGCAAACAGTTTTATTTCTCTTGATAAATGTTATCACTGTGAACATTAATTAACAGATTGAGCTAGAATCAATCATATGGTTTCACTGTATGTTGTATGACAGCGTCGTAAAAAGTAACAGTGGTTAATAAACAGAATGTCTGCAGAACTACTGTTGGCTTTTATCTGTTTTATTCTTTAGTCCTATATTTCTTTTAGTAAATGTTTGATTCCTACTTTCCTGTCAGCTGTACTTTTTGCTTTGGTCACTCTGCCTGCCTCCAGTAATCCTTGATTCTTCTCTAATTATGCTTTGTTAATGTTTCCATGAGTTTTAAAATCTAGAATGTTAGAATCACCGGTGGGATGAGAGTAAGCGTTCCTGCTGGAGCGTTCTGGTTCACAGATGAATTGTGTCTTTTGTGTTCACACTATTGAATCCTGAGTCCTTATTTCCTGATCTTCACCCCATCCACAGTAACTGAGCTTGAAATGGCATGGAGTTCTGGGCTGACAATGCGCCCTTTCCTAGTACAATTACTAAGCTTTTACATATTTTTTCATGGAAGCTATTGCATAAATGCTTTTTCCTTGGATTGACTCGGAAAGTCTTATAGTTTCATACTATTACAAGAGGCCAGAGGGAAATTTTGTTAAGATATTATGGATGAAAAATATTTTGATAGGAATAAACAGTAAAATTTTGCATTTATTTAAAAAGTACTTTAAATTACTGTATTTTTTTATAAAAGTAGATTTCAGAGAGTGTAATTTCACTCATTTATTGCCACAGCACACATTTATTAAGCATTTGGTATATATCATATTAGTAAAGCACTGAACATTCAAAGCTACTTAAGTGTCTTTCCTGTTCTCTCAAAGTACAGTCTTCCTGAAGAAGCAGACATGATATAACATGTACAAAGATAGAAAATATGGTTGTAATAACTGAGAAATACACTTGACAACAGCTATCATAAAGAGAAGACTACTCCCCTGCCCTTGGGAAGATTACAAAAAAGTACATGAAGGAGTGGAACCTTTATTTTGGAAATTTTCATCATAAATAGATCTAATTGTATTTGAGGATTTACAGTGGGTCTGGCATAAACTATAACTGTATTTTGAACCAAGGTCTCAGTACTAACTCATCAGTTTTAAAAGTACAGAGTTTCTGTTAAGCATAGGTCTGTCTATTCACTGAGGTTCCGAAGGGCCATGTAGTGGCTAGATAAGACCTCATTTCTGTCTCATGGGCTTACAATATATAAGCAAATGGACACCTAAAGAAAAAATACAGACAGACTTAGAATGCATATAAGGAGACAACACAGCTTCCTACTAAAACGTTAACAGAAATCTAATTTTGCATAAAAGAGTATTGGTGAAAGGTTTTCCTGTGGGAAAAATATTCACGTCAGAATTTGTAGGAATTAAGTTAAGAACAAAGAGAGGACTGTTTCCGGAAACGAAGGCAGCTGGGACTGGGTGCCAATGGGGTGGACGTCCCAGTGTGCCAGCGAATGGGAGGAGGGCTGGAGTTCAGCTCATGCATGAGGAGACAGGGGAAGACACTATTAAAGAAGTCAGGAAGGCCTGCTCACACAGGACCCCGTGGAGTATAAGAAGAGTTTCAAATGTTGATTTGAGACTAGCAGGAACCTGCAAGGAGCGAAGATAACAAGGAAGACGATAGCAGCAGACATAGAGAAGGGGCTAGCTCAGAGAAATGCCAGGGTGTAAAAGGACATCATCTTTTCCAGAGGACAAAAGGGGGCTTTCTCAGTGTGCAATTCACTTTGCTTCTGAGGCCAGTGGTGGCCTAACGGAGCTTCAGCACAAAGATGAAGTAGCCTCTGCAGGTCACAGTTCCTACTCAGAATCTCGCTAGCTGTGGGATCAGGATAAAAACCACTTAAATTTCTGTGCCTTAGAATATCTTATGTAAAATGGCAATAATGGTGCCACAGGGATGGTTCTAGATGGTGAATAGGCCAGTATGGTTAGGTCCTTAAGAAAGAGCCTTTACCCAAAGTCAGCATTTGGTATTTTCTCACTCTGAGAAAAACCCATTGCTAAGATCTTTGGGCAAATAATAAACTTTTCTCCTTGGCTCACAAATTGTGATGGGGAACAGCAGATCTGGAAATGAACAGACTAATAGAATTTTAGTTTCTGCCATATTGCTTAATGATTTCTGGTAATACACATATTTACTTATACAGATAATTTTCTTTTTTTGGAAACAACATCAAATATGAATCTTTGTTCCCTTCAGAACTTATCACAACAGGGAATCGTCCTTCTGACCAAGGATTTGTCATCACTGATAACATTTGGGGCTAAAACATCGTAGATATATTAAACACCATTTATCACAAGTTCTTACTCATCATTTTAATATGCAAAGGATCATTTTTTTATCATTTGAGGTTCTGGATTTCTTTAATGAAAAGCAGGTTCAATGTTTTCATTTTTTGTCTACAACAAAAACTTTTAAGTTTAGCCTTAAGCAGCAGGTAGATTGTGAGAGGCTAGGAAATCTGTGTTCATTTACTCTATAATGCCTTCCAAGAAACCCAAATGATCAAGCAAGGCATGGAAGAAAAATATACTTTTAACAATGCACATTCAGGCCTATGAAGCTGTTAGGAGGAGGCACAGCTCCTCCTTATTGGCAGAATTAGAGGATGTATATGAATGAACTGAATGAAGATGGTGTAAATCCTCAAATAAGAAATTATGGAGAACAGAATGAAGTATCTGCAAACTTGAGTGAGATTAACTTCATGTACTAGATGTGGTATGCAAAACTGATAGAGGAATTCATGACTGCTTAGTATCTCCTTTGAGTAAAACTGGTAGTATTTCCTTTATTCAGGAAGGACTGTATAACTCCTTAACCTTTTAGGTCATCAGTAACTCTAGCCAGTCAACGTTCTTGCATACCCTAAAGAAAGTCTATACTCATTAGAATCGCCACAAAGCCATACACTCAAAAACAAATGGAGCTGAATGATAATCTTTCAGTTACCATGGTGATTGTGTTTGTTCATAATTATACTAGAGAATAATTTCTCTTTCAGACACACATGTCCCTCTTATTTGTTTCAGGATTACCCATCCTACACAGCCTTTGGCCAAAACCAGTATGCACAGTATTACTCAGCATCAACCTATGGGGCATATATGACATCAAACAACACAGCTGACGGCACTTCATCATCAGCCTCAACTTATCAATTGCAAGAATCTCTCCCAGGACTGACTAGCCAAGCAGGTACAGATCTTCACCCAGGTGAAATACTTTTAAATGTTTTGTGCTGTCTCATAACATGGAGCAAGTGAACATTGTAGAGACTTGTTTAAAAACTGCCAGACAACTGTGTTGATGATTAATGAGGGTTAGCCTCACTGCACAAGACAAGGCTCTTGGACATTTCAGAAAGTTCATGTTTTAGATGTGAGATAGACGGGAGATTTTCAACCTCGAAATGATTATGTGTAAGAGTATCAATATGGGTGAATAGATCTTTTGCCAGACTCATTGTTTAGTTTTTGAAAACCTTGACAACAAAAGACGGTGGTAATATTATCTCCCTAGGGTATAATTGGTAGTAACTCCTTTATGCAGGAGAAACTGCGTAACTCCTTTACCTTTTGGGTCATCAGTAACTCTAGCCAGTCAACATTCCTGCATTCCTAGGATTTATAGGATCAGTGTAGGAAGTTTAATATCTTTGTCTGATCAGTGCATATTTAAAATCAGTGGTTGCCTTTTCACTCTCTGAGGCTGCTGTCCTCTTATTAGAACTGTATTTGCTGTGCAGACTTTAAAGCTTAAAAACAAGCTTAATTGACATTCCATATTAACTCTATCAAAATTCCAATCAAGTATCTTGGAGAGATTATGGTTCTAAAGTTTTAAGAGTAAAAAATTAGAATAAGCAATATAATTTTGAAATGCAAGAACAAAGCTTGAAGACTGGTATTGCCCTATTTGTAAGACTTGTCAAGTACAGTAATCCGACTTTATAGCATTGACGAAAGCAAAATTACACAGTGCAATGGAAGAGAATGAAGAATCCAGTAAAATACTCAGACATATTCTGGAAAACTGATTTTTGGAAGAAGTGTGGAGATAATTGAATAGAGAATTAATAATGTTTTTCCATAAAACATAATAGAGAAACTAATATCTATGTATAAACAATAAAATCACAATTTCATATTTTATATACCAAAGTAAAAAATAAACCGTAAGTCTTCATGTAAGGTAAAAACAGAAACCAAAATCTTTTAGAAGGAAAACATCTTTGTGATCCTGGGAAATCAAAGATTTTATTAGATATAATACTATCAATACAATCCATGAGATAAATATAAATTGGATTTACTAAAATCAAGAACTTCTCTGAAAGACAATGTTAGAATATTAAAAAGACAAGTCCAGTCAGTGAGAAAATACTTGTGAAATATATATCTGGTAATAGACTTGTAATCTAGAATATATGAAGATTTTCAAAAATCAGCAAGAAAAATGAGACTGCTTTCTATAAACATTGTTAAGTTCAAGTGCATTTTTTCTGCCCTCAAGATGTTGTAAGAATAATTTCATTCTGCTTTCTTTTTTGTCCAGAATGGAAGAGGAAAAATAGAAAAACATGATCAAAATAAATTAAAACACTGTGACATTTTTCTAGTTGGACCAATAGGGCCACTACGAGCCAGTTCCATCAATTAAACAGTTATTTGTTCAGTTGTTAGGCCCCAGCATTGTTCTAGGAAATATTTCATCGTTGACTGAGGTCTTTGCACTTGAGTAGCTTGTAGTTTACTAAGAAACACATAAAGCAAATAGCCATGAGTATTGAGAAGGGGAAAATTCCAGATAACCTGCAGAATATTAAGAAATAAACCATTTGGAGATGCAATTATTTGTGTGTGCACATATTCATGTATAAGTGCACAATGCATGTGTGGAGGTCAAAGAACAAGTTGTAATTCTCTCCTTCCAACATATGGGCCCAAGGGATCAAATGTAGATCCCCATGCCTAGCTTGGTAGCAAGCACCTTTATCAACTGGATCGTCTAGCTGGTCCCACCCACTATAGCATCTCTAATTTTAGACCCAATGAAAATTAATCTTAACAAATACTGCATGCAGGCAGGTACATATACTGAGTGGGACATTAATGAAGGGCCACCTTCCAAGTGGCATTGCTAAGGCACTATCAGAATGCCACAAATTCTTGCTTCCATTGGTTGCTGAAGTCAACAAATATGTCTGACACTGTTTTCAGATTCCATTAGACTTCCTGCTGAATTTGAAGAAAAACTTATTTCTACTAGTAACTATATTATTCTATCAATCAATATTGTAATAACACATCCATCAGGATTTTCAGGGAAGTCTGTGACCTTAGACATAATTTTAAGGTAGTCTTAAGTTTGATTTTTGCCTTTTCAGATCTGGCATACATCCAAATATCAAGTAAGTTTATAATGATGGGATTTTTCTTTATTGATGGTGAAATCTGATGGATTTAGTTCAAGGGCTGGAAAAGAATTTCCTATTGACCAATTCTGCATTTTTGGACTTACAACCCAGACCTTACAATTAAGTCCACAATTTTTCATAGAACGTTCACTGTGGACTTCCATGTGTAAAACAGAAACATACCTTATTTTCAATAAGAGACAGCTGCCTTCTCTGATTTAGAGATAAACCTAATGAAATAAAGTTGGATCTAAATATCTGAAACTTACAAAGGGCAGTTCTTCATTACTATACTGATTAAAGGATAATTATTCAATCTTGTAGAAAACCCCGGGGCAGTTGGTAATGACTGATGTTCTTTAGAATTTGCAAAGAGCATTGAGTTATTTATTTTACCTTATTGGGTAGTTTGTCAATGGATTTAAAGAAACATGACAATTAAGAGCAGACCTTTTAGTCCATTATTATTACACAGAGCTTTCTCTGACTTTTACGTGAAGTTTATCTAAGCTAAACTATGATTTTGATTTGCATCCTGAAAGTTTGGGGACAGATCAGCACATGAAGATGAAAGATATTTTTAAGTCACTCTTTTCAAATCTTCTAAACATTAAAAAATTATGTGTGGTTGGTAATTTGTAACATTATTCTTTACTGTGAACTTTAATGAACACTGTAGTGTATCAGCTAATTGAACTTAACAAGTGCTCCAGAAATATAAAGGACCCAGGAAAACAATTTCCCTTTCCTCAGACTGAACAGTCTTGCATAGCTTTGAGAGGCAGACAAAGCGCTACATCTTCTCACTGAAAACTCCCACGGGGCTATGTAGGAAGAGGGCCACACTGAATTTCTTTGCCAAATTCCACTCACCCTTCCTACAGCGTTACTGTGCCATCGTACACATCTGAGTGAAATTTGGCAGAGACAGAGTGAAAATTAGTAGCTCTAAAGTAGTTTCAACAAATGTTTACTGATGGTTAAGCTCACAGTCCTGATTTTACTTTCTATTGGGAAAACGAACAGTATCTTTAAAAGTTATAGAGGTCAGTATGATTGCACATGGATGGTCACTGTGGGAGGCCAGAAACATCAAGTACCCTCCACAGGGCACTTTTATCACTGTGAAGCCCATTCAGTGACAGTCTGCATCTCCCCTCTCACACAAAGTATTTAAAGCTCTTTTGATTCCTTTGAAAGTTTCTAAATTGAAAAATACAAATTTGGCTGTTTATCATGGATATCTTGTTTTGAAATTTGCTTACCTAGTGAAGTGACTCCATCCAGTTAAATAATATACCTAATATTTCATATGCATTATCTTTGTGCTTCAGATACTGAAATCTGTTAGCAATTTTCAAAATTATAATACATTTTATTAGCAGAATTTCTGTGTTATAAAACAGACTTCCTGAACTTACACTTTCTGAACGTGTACTTTGCCTGGCATCTGTACTTGCATTTCCCCTCCTCCACCATCTCTGGTGACCACTGTTCTCTCTATTTCTATGGAATCAAGTTTTCTATACTCCTTATGTAAATGAGATTATGTGATATTCATCTTTCTGTACGTTATTTATTTCACTTAACATAATGCTCTTTAGTTTCATCTATATTGTCCCCAAGGCAGGATGTCTCTCTTCTTTAAGGTTGAATACCATTCTGCAGTTTGTACTCTATTTTCTTTGTACATTCATTTTGTGTTTTGATGGATATTTAGGTTGATTCCATATTTTGCAGTGAACATGAGGGCAGGTATCTCTCAGTGGAATTTCCGGATCATTGCTTAAATCTGTTTTTAATTTTTTGAGGCTCTTTTATACTATTTTCTCAAACATGTGGACTAATCTAAATTCCCACCAATAGTTTGCAAGGTTCCTTTTCACATCTTCTCAAACACTTCTCTTTTGTCTTCTTGGATAATGGACATCCTAACAAGTATGAGTTTGCATCTATACTTTCAATTTGCATTGCTCTAATAATTGTTTATCACTTTTTTCACATATTACTTGACTATTGTATGTCTTCTTTTGAGAAATGTCTGTTTAGATCCTTCACCCAGTATAATGTCAAGTTATTTGTTTTCATACTAGCGAGTGGTTTGAGTTCCTCAAATGTTTTAGGTGTATTAGATGTGTGGCTTACCAATATTTTTTTTTCCATTCTAGTTGGTTGTTTAAGGACCATTGATCAGTAGAAGCAGATGTAGCTATGGTCTTTTTGTAACCTAAGTATCTGTTACAATTTAGGAAAGGAAGTATAGCCTAGTGGTTAAAGCAAGAGTTATAAAATCACATCAGCCTCACCAACTTAAGCTAATTACTGTTGGTTAAAAGACAATAATGAAGGACCTGAATTCTATGTTAGAAGTTCTATGACGTTTAAGTCTCTCTGTTTCTGTCTGTCTCTTTCCTCGCACACACATACACATCGTGAAAAGGAAATACCTTCTATAAATCAATAAGAAAATGGCAACTTCTAAATGGGTGAAAGCATTAATGACTATAAGAAAAATATCAAATGGACAAGAAACATGAAAATGTGTTATAATTGTTACTCATTGTGAAAGTGCTATTAAAATAACAGTGAGATATCAGTCTTTACTACAATGGTGGAAATAAAGACTAACAATACCAAGTACTGACAAGGATATGGAACAGTGGGAATACTGTTGATGGTGGGAGAGTGAGTCAGTAAATCTACTTTAGAAACAATGTTTCTATATAGGATAAACTTACCCATTCCCTGACTCACCAATGTCACTGCTAGGTATAGACAGGTAGGTACTCAAGAGGGATGAGGTATCCAAGACAGAATAGCAAATATAGCAGAGCACAACACAGCACAGACCAACAGCTTTCCTTATAATCATCTAAGAGTCTAATTAATCCAAATGCCTCTCACCAACCACACACACACACACACACACACACACACACACACACACACATTTGATGGCATTCTAGACAAATTAAGGAAAGAATAATCATTCAAATATAAATAATCATTTTAATATGAATAATTTCACCAACCAACATAAGAAGCAGGGAATGAAGCCAAACACATATTCTGATACTTTTCTTATAAAACGTTAGTTTATGTTACAGACTAAGAGTTTAATAAAAATAGGGTTATCCTTCACAATCTTGAAAAGATCTTTATTCCCATGCAGACAGTCTTGCCAATACGTTGTCTTCTTGGATCACTTTTAAGCTCTACAAGTAACTTGTTGTAGGTTCATATGAGCAGGGTCTCAGGAGCTTGTAGGATTCTATGTCCATACGGTCATGCACTGTATCACGGGCTCTTAAAATTGTTCTGCCCCCTCTTCTGCAATGGTCCTGAGTCTTGGGTAGGTGAAACAATATTAGAGTCCTGTTCAGGGACCCACACTATGCAGATTCCTAATCTCCATTCTTTGGGTATTTGTGACCATTTGTGTTACTGGCCCTCTGTTGCATGAGGGAGCTTCATTAAGGAGAGTTGAGAGATTCACTAGTGTCCCTTTTACTCTCTGTTCCATGTTGCATGAACCTTTGGTGTAGAGGTTGCATTGGGGATGTGCTGCTTAGACATGGACAATTCAGGAACAATGTCTGTGAGTGACCAGTTGTGGCACTCTGCAGTAGTCTCCATCCAGTGCAACAGAGACATTGATGAGTGGTGACTGGGATACTTGGCTGCATGTATAAGGATACATATTTTTACACTTAGTAAGAAATTATATTAGCCTAGGGATGTGACATTTTGAGACACTAACTTCACACAGTAGACCTTAACACAGATGAAACAATGTATAGATTCTAGTTGAGAGGCAATGGGAGGAAACTGGTGCGGAAGGGGGTGTAAAGATTGTTAAGACTGATTGAGATGTTCTGTATGAAATACACAATAATTCAATTTTACAAATCTACAAGTAACTTGTAAAGATTCAATGGAACATATTCTGCGGTGTAAAGAAATTTGATCTAGTACTTCCCATGATTGTGTCTTTCCCTTCTCCCTGTAATAGTTACTGATCTTAGGTTTAAATATCTGACTTGTACATGGAGCAGTCTATAACCAGCTACCCTTAGCTGAAGATGATGACTGGAATTTTGCAAGTTTATCTTCTTTTAGTTCTTGTAATATTATAAGAAAAAGTATGCTTTTTGATATCAGACACATGGAAATTGATATGCAATAAATATAAAGCCAGGAGTAATGTGCACAATCATCATCCCAGCATGTGGGAAGAGGACAGGAGGATCAAGAGTTCACTATCATCCTTCAATACTAGGGAGTTTGAGGCTAGCTTGAGCTACAGACCCTGTCTCAACAAACAAAACACACACACACACACATATATATATCATATATATATATACGTCATATATATATGATATATATACAGAAATATATGTAGCTATATAGAGATGGAGGATTTTATGAGATAACACTTTAAAGGTTTTTGTTTGAAAACTTATTTAAGAGTTATCCAAGTGTGGTAGCACATGCCTTTTAATCCCAGCACTCAGAAGTCAGGGTCAGGAAGATCTCTGAAAACAAGGCCAGCCTCATTTGTATAGTTAGTTCCAGAACAGCTGGGGCTACAAGGAGACCCTGTCTCAAAAACCAGTAAACAAGCAAGCAAAGAAGTAAGAGTCAAATTGTTATTTAGAGAGATGGCTCAGTGGTTAAGAGTGCTTGCTATTCTTGCAGAGGACCTGAGTTTGGTTCCCAACACCCACATCAGATAGCTCACAACCACCCATAACTCCAGATCCACCAGATCAAATGCTCTTCTGGCCCCCTGGGCACCTGTATACATGCAAACATACTCACACAGACACAAAAATAAAAATAACAGTTAAAAAAATAACAGTTAATTTGAATCATCATGTTATTTGAAGAAGAGCATTAGATTTGCAAGGTATACTCAAGGAAGGTTTTGTCTTAAAATTTAAAATAGAAAAAAGCTTTATCTAGTTTTTAAAAGTTTCTATGCGTTCAAATATCTAAAACCTATCTAAATAAGATGAAACACAAGTTACCACTAGATATGGCCTAATTCAAATTTGTAAGTAAAACACTGATTATTATGCTGTCTCTTCTTGCCAGGTGACTGCAGTGATACAGTACAGTGAGCTGGGCTAGCAGTGTTTTTAGAGCAAATAATATTTGCATAAGGACATGTTTTTGAATCTGTCTTTTCATGTGTAGTAATTCCCATAGAAAATATGATAATGAAAAGAAATTATAAGAGAAATGACTCAGTGGTTGCTGGGCATACTTGCTGCTTTTGAAGAAGATCCAGGTTCAGGTCCCAGAACCCACATGGTGGCCCCATCGCCTTCTTCTGGCCTCTGTGGGCACTGCACATATGCCACACACAAACCTTCCCACACAACCATAGAATTAAAAGAAATAAATTTTTTAAAAATGATAATAAATTAGCTATCTAAAAATCATAATTTCTCAGGAAAAACCTGCCTATGTGTGCCATTTCTTCAGATTTTCCTGGTTGTTCTGGAAATTATTTTATTTTAACTGAATAATAAAGCACGATCATTAAAATATCTCTATGTTTAAAAATATGTGATTTAAATTTAATATAGTTTACCACCTGACAATTGTAGAAATTTTTATTTTATGTATGTGATTTAAATTAAATATAAATTTGATCATCCTCGGTAATTCATAAAAGCTAGCTGCTATTACCAAACTTCAGTGTATACTGAAATTGAGACTCAGAGAGACTGAGTGAAATTCTTTTTTAATATTTTATTTATTATTTTTATTTTCCTTTATGTGTGTAGGTATATTGCCTGCATGTATATGTACACCTGTGTCATGCTTAGAGAAATTCTTGACATCATCTAGTAAGCCTAGCATTCTTGCTACACTGTGCCACCTTAGTCACTCTTGACATAGGTTCGTCACGGTTCAGTACTTTCTGCCTCTGAAGATGTGTGATCACTAACTTAAGATGAGTCTGGATTTCAGATATTTGTAGGACATGCAAACACCAGTCAGATAAAAACATCTGAAACTTCAAATGTGTTCTGGATAGGAAAGACTTGTTCATGGGTCCTCAATGCAGAGGCATTATCATATGAGATGGTTACATCACTTAGATTGTTCAGGGTAGGAAGGGTAGAACTCCTCAATATTTGCTCCAGAGGCAGGTCGGGACAGGAATTCATGACTCTTACATAGAAGGTCTGGAAAGAGAGAGGCTGTAATTAGTAATATGCAAGATGTCAGCTATCAAATACTAACTCTCAGAGGATGGTGTTTAATGGTAGTATTAGAGGCAACACAGATTGGAAACATAAGGACTGATCTTGTCTATTAAATTTTCCAGATGGTTGATTATTCAAGACTCTTACCAAGAGTATGTTTATTCAAGTTTTGGTGAACTTAGACTAGATTTTAATAAATTTGGTATCAGGGAGTAGAAACAAGTGTACCATCCAGTACCATGGCCACTACCCACTTGTGGCTGTTAGCACTGGTAATGCAGATACTGTGGCCTGGGATCTACTGTAATTGGAAAATATATACAAGATTTCAAAGAGTATATTGATGGAAATGCAGAGTCAAGAAACAGGAATGTTAACTTGCCAGTGGCACAGGGAAGGAAGAGTTTGAGGTGAACATCAGAGAGAGAAAGAGAGAGAGAGAGAGAGAGTAAATGAGATTCATTAAAAGGGAGAGACACGAAGTAAGTTTACAGGGAGAGAGCAGGGTTGATCCAGAAAGACAACTGATTCTCTGAAGGGTGACCACAAAGGAGGTGAGGATAGACCTAAACATAGATAAAATGTGGATGAATGAAGAGACAGGGAGTTGAGACATTTGACACACAAAAGATATTCAATTTTCTATTAAGGAGTTGTATGACCTATAAAGATTTTTCACTAAAGTAGAAGTTTGCATGCTTAAATTATAATTTTGTCATGCAAAGGTATCTGTTGTATAGGAATTTGTTAAGGTACCTCTTGTTCTGAAAATGAACTGCTTTCTTGACACAAATTGCGTCCTTTGTAGGAGAGTTTGATGCTGTGCAGAGCCCCTCCACACCCATCAAAGATCTTGACGACAGAACCTGTAGGAGTTCTGGCTCAAAATCTAGAGGAAGAGGCCGGAAAAATAACCCTTCCCCACCTCCTGACAGTGACTTGGAGGTATGCCTGCTTAAGAATTCATTCTTAGGAAATGTAAAATATTTTATTTTACTGAATTGATTTAGTCGATATTTTGCACACCCGCTGCACATTTTTAAGTGGATATATCATAAATGTTAATGGATATATCAAAATTTTAATGGCCCTGCTGTGGTTTAAATATTTGATACTTTTAAAATTTGAGAACTTTTTCATTGTATTCACAGAATTAAAAGCAATGAAAGGTCTGAAGTAGTAGTATTTTTAAAACTGAAGCTTAATATGGTTGCATCTTTTGATCCAAACTGGCAAAAAATAAGTTAAAAGAAAGTTATTATTTGGGGAATAATATCCTGAGAAAACTAGATTTGGTAGCACTTAAGTCATCATGAAAGATACACAGACACACACACATATACACACAGATGCATATACACACACATATACACAGAAACACACACATTGATACACACACAGACACACACACACAGACACACACATTGACACACACACACAGACACAGGCACACACATATACACATATATGCACACAGACACACAAATTGACAAACACCCACACACAGATACACACACACACACGACACACACACACACACACACACACACACAAGTCAAAAATTTTAAACTGATAAACCTAATCTGGAAAAGAAAACAGTAAAATCTTGTCAACTGTCAACTGATAAGCATATTAAAGCTGTATTAGTGAAAATTTTTAATATATAGATTTTTTTCTACTAGTGAGCTCTTTTGAGATATAAATACATTAAGCAAGTTGAGTTTTTATTAATATTATTATTATTTTATATTATAGTATTAAATATTAATATTAATAGTATTAAAACATCAATAAAAATAATCATTAACCATAATATACTGCTTCTTACACAATCACATATTTCAACTGAAGGACAAAAATTGAATTTCCAGAAGTAATACAAATCAAATAGCAGATATTGTGCCTTTTCCTATGAGATCACTAGGAACACTAGCAGTGAATTATATGTGTTCAGCAACCTGGCAGAAGATATAACGAGTGACCAGCCGGGGAACCCAGCACGCAGTGGAACGGGAACATAGGCCCATTCCAGTGAACACGCCAGTCATGCCCTGTTGGAGTGCCAGCCAGTGTGGCCCAAACCCCAGGTTCTCTACCAAAGTCAAAACCCTTACATTTGAGAGGAAATTCCTAAATTTGAAATGTTGATGAATATTTTGAAATCTTTTCAAAGTCTCTGTCGGCTCCACAACACATCACCAGCCTACTGTGACCCAGAGGTCTGCATTTTGCAATTCCTGTTGCAGGGCCGCTCATAGATTCTGCTAAATCCTTTTTTCCAGTGTATATTCTAATTGAATTTTTGTGGATTTCATACAATGTCTTAATCATATTTAAACCTCTTCTTTATCTGCACACCCCCATAGTCCACCCACAGGATTTCATGGATTCTGTCATAGATGTTAAGGCCTATAGAGTCAAACTTGTGTACTCAAATGTCCCTTGATTTGAGTTCATCCACTGGAGCCTTATCATCCTATCGAGAGTCACTCACTTAAAGAAAACCAACTCTCCCTCACCCAGCAGTGATCAGCCACCAATAGTTCCTGGGTTAAGTTTGGGGCCTCCTGCCAGTTTCTCCAGCCCTACACTGGTTTTTGTCTGGATTAAGTTTGCATGTGTCTTGTGCATGCTGTAAGTTCATATGTTCAAAGCCCCGAGAGCCTGTAAGACTCTATTTCCATTAACTGCAAAGTTGCAAGAATCCACGTGGTCAAAAACTGTAAATATATATAAAGGTTAAACTAATATTAAAAAGTCAGAGTGTATCTTTTTTATATTAATTGTAATTAAATGTTGGATTAATTCATTCGAATTAGGACGGCTGACTGTTAACCTTATGATCATTTGTGGAACCACACCTTTCAAGTTGTACAGGCGTTAGATTTGCCTAATTAAAAGTAAACAAAGAACGGAAGTGGATAATTTTCCATAAACCAGTGTCAAGACTTACATAACAATGAAGGGAAGGTTTTGTACAGGTAACAATATGTGTCCTTAAACATAACATTTTGACATGGACCTTTTCTTTTCAGCGTGTGTTTGTCTGGGACTTGGATGAAACCATCATTGTTTTCCACTCACTGCTCACAGGATCTTATGCACAAAAGTATGGGAAGGTAAGGAATCAGGGCTTTTCATTTCAAATACTCTTGTTATTTGATTTAAGAAATCAAAGTCTATTTCTAAAATCTTTTTGTGTTTTTATTGCAGTGTGTC
The DNA here is from genome assembly GCA_035773235.1 of Eospalax fontanierii. NCBI lineage: Eukaryota > Metazoa > Chordata > Mammalia > Rodentia > Spalacidae > Eospalax > Eospalax fontanierii. The sequence goes on along the minus strand of CM069545.1, from coordinate 28,860,062 downwards.
AAGTCTTCTCTTAATTATCTTTTTCCGGTGTCCAATTGCTCTTGAGTGTGTATTCACAATGTTTGCAAAGCTAATTTAAAGTCAGATTTCCTGGGGCTGGAAAGATGGCTCCCAAGATTAAGAGCACTAGCTGCTCTTCCAGAGGACCAAGGTTTGGTTCCCGGGATCCAGAGGCAGCTAACAACCGGCTGTAACTCCAGTTCCAGGGAATCCCACGCCCTCCTCCAGCCTTCTAGGCATTATATGGACATGATATACTTACATACGGGCAAAACATTCATAGAGAGAAAATAAAAATAGATTACAATTTTAAGAATATGTTTTTAAAACTTGTATCTCCTTTACATTCTTCACAGTAACTGAGTTTTTTTATCAAGATCAAAATCCTTGTTCTCACATATTTTAGAAAGAAATTATATATTTATATGAATTTTAAAACATTTTAAAGCAGTTTAGTTCTTAGTAGGAGAACTTTAAGAAATTGAACTAATTTGTTGCACAAACTGTTTTCATATAATACTATTTATAGTCATCTCTGATCTGTCAGATCTCTTAGATTTATGAATGAAAGTGTTTTTCTGTAGCTTGAGCACTCCCCTGAAGTGACTAGAGATAACACCCCTTCTGGTACACAAAGTCAGTGAACAAAGACTCATAACTTTGCTGCCTTGCTCTTCTGCTTTGATTTTGTAGTAAACTAACACAGTGTTGTACCTGGGCAATTGCTGCTCCTTGGACTAAGCAGGCTTCTCTGCCAGAAACACAGGTGCTTAGGCCACTACTGTCTTTGACTCTGTCAGTAGGATTCCATCTAACCAGTCAAATGAGAATAGAGCCTACCTTTAATTGCCAGATTCAATGTGCTTTGCTTTTATTCTTCACATACAGCCACAGCTTCAGAAGACTCTTGCTGTGTCTTTGCATCAAAACACATTAGTGAATGGTTTCTTACGCCAACTCAACATGACATTTTTAGCACCTATTTTATGCTTTACATCTTGTAGATGCATAATGATGGATTACATTCAAGGGTGTCTTTTTAAACTGCACTTGAGTGAATCTATATTGTCATTTGTTTTTACTTTCTAAGTAGATATAAAAGGTAGTAATGTTTTACAACCATTTGAAAACAGAGTCTTAGCTCATTTAATACAACAACTGTCTCAAAACTATACTTTCAGGGATTATTTCTGTATTTATAAAACAGTTATCTCTAAAGCAGGATATTTACATATACATATCCGCTAGAATAAGGAAAGAATATATAGAATATGAGAATGAATGTACACACCCAAATTATACTCATATTTATTAATTTTTATTCCTTACCTCACAGAGAACATGTTTTGTAAGTACATTGATCTGATGTGGTTGCTACAGCAAAACGCCACATGCTGATCGGCTTACATTTTTTTCTCAAAGTTCCAGAATATGGAAAGTAGGTATTAGTAAGTTAGGATCTGGTAAGAGCCTGCTACCTTGATGTACACAGGGCCTCCTTCTCCCTGTGTCTCTTCACAGAGAAGAACAGAGAGGGTAACAACAGGAAACTCTTTTGTCGTTTGTTAAGGTCATTTACCCCATTCTTGAGGGTTCCATCCTCATGACCTAATTTTCTCCCAATGCTCCCTACATTGAAGGTTATAGATTTGGGGGATTCATAAACATTCAGGTTACAGCATAGACACATAAGACTATAATTAAAATATTAACATAATTTGTAGCTAAATTATTACCATAAATTTGGAATACAAACTCAAAATTCTTTTTCTAATGGAATATACAGCCTAAAACCTTAGGTAATAATCACAGAATTTCTTCTGAGATAGTATTGGGTTTTTAGAAACATTCAGTGAGCCTTGTTTAATTGCTCCATTTTTGTGCAGCTAAGCTTATATTAAAAGAAAGTTTATAATAAACAATTGATCTTGAACACCTATAACCCCATGTAAAGGTTTCTCAAGGTATTTGCCATTAGAGGCTAGCCATGTTGCATATTATGAACTTGCAACAATGCTGACAACATGCACAGAACACATACTAACACGGTCAGACAAAACCCAACACAGACCGAGGGAAACTGGCAGCAGGTCCTAACTCTAGTCAAAGAACTATTGACAACTGATGACTGCCTGGTGTGAGAGAGTAGACCTTCTTTAAGAGAATGACTCTAGATAGGTTGACTAGACCCCAGTAGATGAACTTGGGATATCTAGACCCCAGTAGATGAACACCAAGGGATATCAAGGTGCAAATGCTTGACCAGATAGGACTTAGCATATATGACAATGCATGAAATTCACTTGTGGGAGGGTGGGGGTATGGATGGAGAGGGAGGGTCTAAATTTGATTAAATCTATTACATGGAATGCACAAAAACAATAAAAATACATTAAAAATTATCATAACAGTCTTTCTGCTATCTTGGTGTCAGTGGAGGCCTGTTGGGAACAGGACTTCTAAAAGGCAAATATGTCTGCTAAGCTATAAGCAAGGTCTCTATAATCAAAGATAGCATATAGCTCTTCTTCAAATTGAAGGTATTTATGCCCAAGATGAAACCAGATTCTACATAGGCAGGAGATGTACTTATGTGTGTGAAGCAAAATACAACACAGTGATTCCTGGTGGCAAACCAAACAAAACCAGAGTAATTTGGGGAAGGGTAACCAGGCTTATGGAGACAGTAGTATGCATTGTGCCAAATTCTAAAACAACCTTCCTGCAATTGCCACCAGACACAGAATCCATGTAATACTGTACCCCTCTCGGAATTAATAGTAGTAAATAATTTTAAAAGTAGATTTGTATTATACATATATGTGTATTATGTGTATATATATTACACACACATACATGCATATATATATATAATTATATACATTTGTTTTCTTTTTGTCAAAAAGAAAGCACAGCACATTTCTTCTGTATTCCTACCCAGGATGTGTGACCATAGTCACAATGAAACTCTGAATAGACACAGGCTAAGGTCATCCTACAGAGCTGAAGGCCTGAAGGCTTTGGAATTGTAAAAGATAAAAAATACAGAGAATGAGACAGAAAGTCAAGGAGGGCACGAGGGGGACATCTGGGAGCCAAAGGACTTGGGACTCAGCTGTGTCGCACAGTGGAGAAATAGAAAGACAGACGAGGTTCCCACTTTGACCCTGTGCTTTTCTTTTCTTATCCTTTCTCTCCCCCTTATTTTTTCCTTTATAAAAGTACATACTAGTATTGAACTTTGCTCTTTTTTCAAAAAGTATAACCCCAATTTAAAAAAAAATCCATGAAAGTTTAATTTTTTCCCCACCAGATGAACTATCTGAATCAGGGGGTGTCAGCCTAGTGAATAGATTAACAGTCTCTCCAGAGAGTCCTGCTCATGAAAGCAGGTTGTTTTAAGGCAAGGCTGCCCCTCGTCTCTCCTCTCTCACTTGTACTTCCACTTTCTGCCATGTCATTGCTGATACCATCACCTTGTCTTAGACTTCTGGGCGCCATAATCCTCAGTCCCAATTGACTTTTCTTTCTGAATTACCCTGTCTTAAGTATTCTGTTACCACAACAGAAAACTGCTGTTAACACGGTGATAGTTTGACTCTACAATGCTACCCACAGGCTCTTGTGTTGAATGCTTGTTCCCTAGTCACTGACTCCATCTTGAGGTGTTATGGAATCTTTAGAAGGTGGACCTAGTGCTCAGAAGTAGGCCAGTAAGCCTTTGAAGGCTCTCCCCAGCCAATGGTTTCTGCCCTGTTTTCTGCTTCCAGGTTCTCAGTAACATGAACAGCTGCTTTCCCTAGCACATACTCAACCACCATGATGATATCTTATCCAATTCTACCTCAAATACTCCATCAACTTTCCACCTATTCTTCAAACCTCCCTGAAGAGGACAAGACCCTACCTGGCCCAGTCCTGTCCTGCCAGTCTCCCCATTGTTACCTTATCTTGGTCTCTGTTGTTTGAGGCTCAAGTGTATATGACTAGAGAGCAAAACTTCCAAAACTGTGAGCCAAAACATATCTTTTCTCCTTCAAACCAACATCCCATAGAGTCATGCAGCTGCTGTTCTCAGTTGACTCATAGCTGACTGACTCTAGGAGCAAACCCAAAAGTAGAATTCTCAGATCTCTGTCAGCCAGGCAGGGAGCGGTAGGTGGGGAATCACTGACAAAACTTGTCACCTCCCTCCAAGAACTCATGGACATGCAGCACTCATGTTAGTATGAGTTTTATTACTTCAAAGAGTTGGTGACAAAATATTATTTATATGCAAATGAAGAAATTAGCCTCGCTTCCAGAAGCAGAAAACTACACAGAATACCCAGAGGGTGGAGCGGGATAAGGAAGTGAAGTTTTATTTATTGTTCATAATGTGCCAGGCATCACACAGTATGAGAGGTTGGTGGTTCTCTGCAATCTACAGAGAAGAAAATGTGCTCTGAAAGGTCATAAAATGTGTACATAGTATTAGAAATGAGTCATAGAACTGAACTACTTGCAAAAAGATTATGCTTTTCCTGTTAAGGTACCTTACATGAATATACAATCAGTCTATTCAGAAATAAAGTAAATAATGTTTCAGGGTTGGAAAGATGGCTCAGTTATTAAAAGCACTTGCTGTTCTTTCAGATGACCTAAGTTTGGTTCCTGGAACCCAAGTCATCGTATGACTGTAGGTAACAGTGATACTGAGCTGTGAATTCTAGAGGAGTTAGCCAAGCAGAGAGTAGGAAGAAAAGGGAGAATGGGAAGAAACAGAAAGGCCCTGAGACAGTGTTGCAGCAACATCAGGTCTAGTGTGGCTAAAAGGTTCAAACAGCAGAGACCAAGACAAGGTAACAGTGAGGAGACTGACAGGGCTGGGCCAGGTAGGGTCTTATCCTCTTCAGTGCGGTTTGAGGATTTCTCTAATAGTTGGAAAACTGTTGGAGTATTTGAGGTAGAATTGGATAATGATAACTTACAATCATGTGCTAAGTGGAAGAGGGTGTTTAGCTGAACAAGGGAGTACCTAGCTGATCATCTAAGGGCCTCCTGTATCTGCAGGAAATAATTGCGGCTTAGCCTGGAACAGTGTTTAACTTTTAGTGAGAATTATAGCAGCCTGCAGCTCTCTTTCTACACAAGTTGCTGAACTGAATGGGATCCCCAGAATTTCTGATGTAGAGTTCTGTGGAGTAGGGCCCAAGATTTTTAATATAGTACAAACTTTCAGATAACTCAAGGTCCTGGATCAAATCTTGTGAACCACAAGAACATTCCCCAAACAGTTTTATCTTGGTTAAAAAAAAAAAATTTAATCTAGAGCCAGGTGTGGTGGCGCCCACTCCCAGCCCTCAAGAGACAGAGGCAGGCAGGTCTCTGTGAGATCAAGGCCAGCCTGTTCCACATAATAACTTCCAGGTGAGCTGGGACTAGGAAAATCCTGTCAAAAAAAACCCAAAACAACTAAAAACAAAATGAAAAATAATAACAATCTAGTTCTAGAACATGTTAATTAGCAGACTTTAAAGAAAGACCATAGTGAAATTAATTTGAGAAATGCTTACATTCACAGCAATTCAATACAAACTATCATATTAAAATAATTTGAGATAGTTTGGTATAAGCAATCCTGTGCAAGGAAATTGAGCATATCAGTTCCCTAATGGCTTTGTGGACTGATGGAGATGAAGTCATTCTAGTGGTGAATTAAAAATATGCTCATTTTCACAGCTTATAAGAAAAGAACTGGGATTGTTAATTCTGGAGAGTGGAGGGGGTGGAATCTGGATCTGTAACCTGTTAACAGTTGTCTAGGCTTGAAATTGCTTATGCATCCCCGGTTCTTTTCAAGTCTGAGAGTGCTTATTTCTACAATGTACAATAAAATTTTTATTACATTTATTGATGTGTGAATGTGCCTGCATATGCACGTATACTCATGCCTTGGCACATAAGTGGAAGTCAGAGAACAGCTTCTACCATGTGGGTCTCAGAGATCAAACTCAGGTCATCAGGCATGGCAGCAAGTGCCTTTACCCACTGAGTTTGCTAGCCCCAGTGCCCATTTTTAAAGCACAATAACTTGGTATAATGGTGATTTTCTGAGTTTGACACAGGAGGTTCTTTATGCACATGATATATTTGTCCCGTGGAGTATCTGTATACAAAATTCATAATAACAGGTTTGCCCCTGGTGAAGAGTTTCCACATAGTGAGGCCCTCTCTGTTATTCTCCACCACCCCAAATAGGTTTTCAGAAAGCTGGGCTAGCTGTGACTATAACGTGTAATGTCATCATCAGCTTAGTTATATTAGAAGGTACTTTCTGTGCCTGGATGAGTGTAATGGCAAGTCATTTGACCTCTGAGGTTGTTTCCTCATCAGAAGTGATTATAGTCCAAATTTTTTAAATATTAAGAATGTGCCTGGATGGTAACACACATTTGTAATCTCAGCACTTGGGATGCTGAGGCAGGAAGATTGTGTATCCAAGGCCAATCTGGGCTATATAGCCGGTTCCAGGCCAGTGTGAGGTACATAGCAAGATCCCTTCACAAAATAAATAAAGGAAAAAATTTTAAACATAAAGATTATAGAGAAGGTGGTTATATTCCATTATCTTCCTGGATTAAATGTAATAATGTAAACATTTCAAAGGGCACTGGACTCCAAACACTATCATCTGTGTCCCAATATTCATTTTTTCTCTAGAATAACAGAATGTAGATGCTTTAGATATCCAGAAGGTCAGGATTAATTTTGAGATGCCTGCATTAGTACAATAAAGTCTTAAAATAAGTTGAGCCAGAAGTAGACAGTTTTGTGTCTGAACTATGAACTCAGACGCAGAAATGTACTCCCTGCTGCCTGCTTCTTTCCTCTCCCAGTCCTGTGGGTTGTAGCAAGTGCTGTTTTTGACTTGTTAGTGTGTTTGGCACACCATAGCTACATTCTTTCAGTATATTACTCCCTTAGCTTTGACCCCGTTCTGTGCCACTGATACCATTCACACAATTAGCAATCACCATAGCCAACCAGAACTCACCTGACAAGGTCTTCATCTCTATACTCCACACTCTTTTGCTTTCTTGTCCCCACATACAATCTGTGCAAAGTAATGCATGGGCTGCAATGTTCTAGGAATGTCATTCTGCTCATGATTGGCTTTATGCAATTAAATTTTGCATATTTATTTTTTAAATGCTTGTTTTAAGAAAATGCTGTGCCCATTGTAAATAATTGAAATTTCCAAGGATCTTCTTAATATGTTCTCACTTTTTGTCTCTGCTTAATTGTCAACACTCCCTCTTTCTAGACAAACTGTTTCTGGATCTTTCCCATAGTAGCACATGAAGGCCTCTTCATTTTGACTCTGTGCCCTCTGACTGAGCACTCCTTGGCATGTAGTTTCATTGCTGCAGAAATCTAAAATAGGAGTTTATGAATTTGACAGGATGGCCAGGCATCATCCATCATGTGCCAGAGTTTATTAGGATGATATCAGCTCTCTGTTTGTGTGTACTTTTCCCCAAATTGCAGTAATTCCTTTTTGAGGGACGGAAGGAGTAAATATTAACAAATTGTGCTTTAAGAATTTGATTTATGTTGGAGCATTAGCGCCTCATGTGTTTGGAAGCCATGATGGTCTAAATCTACTCTACAGTAAGGATACAAAGTAAATAAATGATCCAAGCCAGAGAAAAGATTAAGGAAAAGTGAATAATTGCTTTATAATGTGTAACAGAAATTCAAGCTCACAAGACTCCTTGCTCATATGAGATGTCTATATAAGAGTAATGCTGGGGATACAATACGCTCATCAGGATAAATCATCTGATGACCTGATTGCTTTTGTATTAAACAATCTACACACACTCACATAGAACAAAAGACTTCTGAAGCAGCCCTGGCTAGATTTGTAACAGACAGTCAAGAAGAAAAGTCCAGAATTGCATGATTTAATAAGAAGTGATTAGTTAATGGAGGATTAGAATCATGGATCTGAAGCCACCCTCACAGCAGTTAACTCCAAGCCCAGTATCTCCCATCTGGGCTTCAGAGTTAGATTTGGCTTTGGAGAGAGTATAAACCTAAGTTCAAATTCTGTCTCTGCACCTCAATATCCACATGACCTGTGGTAGTTTGTTTTTATGGATTCAGTTTCTTTCAGAGTTAAAAGAATAGATCACATGATCATTTGGTTATGAGGTTAAATGACCTAGTGCATTAAAGCTCAGGACCTCTCCCATCACAGAGGACATATTCCATGTGCTTAACTCATGACTGTATGTGATTCCAAGGGAATCTGAATTTGGACAACTGATCGCTTCTAAGGAAATGTGCTTCACAATTTGTATCTGTTGCTTTACCCCATAGTATGAGGCACTCAGCTCAGTGCAGAGAATCCATACTATTTATAGCCAGGGTGGTTAGAATATGATTTGTTGGTGCATAAATTAAATGAACACATGGTATATATAAAAAATACAGTGTACTCACATATTAAGGCTAAAACCAGGACAATGACATGTGTCAAACTGTGTCTGAGGAAGGTTGAGAGACAATGCTAGCTATTGTCTCTTTTTGGAGCTTTGGGCCCTGTGTGTGTGTGTGTGTGTGTGTGTGTGTGTGTGTGTGTGTGTGGTGTGTGTGTGTGTGTGTGTGTTTCAGAGAAGTTCTTTTCTATTCAATTGAATAACATTAGGTGATATCATAAAAACCAATTGTCTTGCTATTTTCTGATCGTAAGCCCAATCTTTCTGCCAGTACGTTAGGCAAAAGACAGTTTTTACTGACTTCTTATATACTTGAAAAGTATGGTCCTTGGTCTCTTATAAACACACACTTTTAGAAGAGCTTCCTGTAAACCCCTCAGAAGTTTTCAGTGCCTTTATCTCAGTATATAATCATTCAGTCTCACATCCTGAGATGAGAGATTAGATCATCAACTTCCCTGAAGTTTCCTTAGTTACCATCAGCCCTCCTTTCTAGAAAGTAATGCCTCACTCACCATTTATAGTTTTTTTCCAAGCACCCTGCATCCAAGGAAGCTAACTTGGGCATGTTCCTTGCTATGGCTTCAGTAGCAGCCTGCTCTCAGCCCTTGCTTTCCACACGACTGTCTCCTGGTCAGTCTCACTGATTCAAGCCTCCCTACTCCTCACCTAAGCACCACATTGTACTTTGGGTACGTGTCCCAGCTCTAATTCTCCTTGATGAGTATCTCCTCCATTCTTACTTTAATAGGTTGAGGTGGGTTTTATTCATTGGATGCTATGGTGGTTTGAATGAGAGATATCTACCGTAGGCTCCAAGTACTTGCTTGGCCCCAGTTGATGGTTCTGTTTGCAGAGGTTTAGGAGGTGTGGTCATGATGGAGGAAGCATGTCAGTGGGAGAGGGTTTTGGGAATTCATAGCTATGTCCCATTTCCACTTTCACTTTCTGCTTCCTGTGCCTGCTTGAAGATGTGAGACATCAGCTTTCTGTGGGAGCTACTTCCTGCTGCCATGCCCCCCGCCCCCTGCAATAACGGACTCTAACCCTCTGGAACTGTAAATCTAACAAACTCTTCCTTCTACAAGTTGCTTTGGTCATGGTGTTTTGTCACAGCAACAGAAATTAACTAATACAGATGCTTTCCTCATTGAAACCCTAGAAGCTGGTGATAGTAACAAAATTGAATGTTAACTCTTTCATGGCTTTTATTACTTAGTAATAACTATTGCTCAGCTGAAAATACAGTGAACACTCGGATTGTAAAGAAAATCTTTCAATACAGAACAAAACCGAGCTTCTTTTCACCATCACAGTTCCCAGTGGGCTACATAACTATGAAAAGCCACTTGGTTCCTAGAGTAGAGTCCACAGATGACTTCTAAAGAAATCATCTGAGAAATGCCCTCCTTACCATAACTTTACTCTGAAGAAGGCGAGCTCCCATGAAATTGTACTGAGTCACCATTCTATTCAGATGTCACACTGACTCCTGTCTAGCGGTCCTTTGGAGCACCAGACTCTTCATTCCTGGGCAGCCAGAGGTTGTGTGCTATCCTCCGTACCTGTCCTTGACATTTATCTTAGAATCTCTAAGACTAAGGTATCATAAATTGTAGCATGCACATGCTTGCCTGGCAACCACATTAAGCTATGAATTCTGATTCAGTAGACCTGGGCGAGGTCTGTGAACTAGCATTTTATGTCATAAGGCCATTATTTGCTGATTCTCAAGCATTCTTGATTGTACCTCCAAACTTCCCCCTAAGAACTGATTGAATGTAAGACTTTACACATGCTAAGCATTCTCCTACTGAGCTACAGACTCAGCTCTCCCATTAGGAACTCTAAAATCCACTGCCTACTCCTCATAGACAAATATCTCAACGACAAAGTGCCTCTTCTGATTCAGAACTGAATTCATTGCACCTCTTATGACTAATTAGAAGAGAATATGCATTCTAGAAAATCTAAGAGCAAGTTCCACCTTGGTCATGGAGCCTGTTTATCTTTGTCCCTTTGCAGTGGATGCAGTCGTCTTCTGTCTCCTATATACAAGTCTACAAATACGTTTGAGGTCTCCAAAAGCCTAGGGTCTTAAAAGAAAAATAGCCCTCCATTTCTTTAAAAATACATAATTACTGCCTCTCCTGAGATATTTTTACAGTGTTTCCCTAGAGGAAGAATTGCAGTTGATGGCCCAGTGCAGGGCAGAGGCCCACAGACAGACAGTCTGGCTCCAATTTATGTTCTGTGCTAACATGGCTAATAGGCGTTAGTATTTTGATTTAGAGAAGGCCTGTACTTGATCCTGACTTGGGTGTACACTGGTAACATCTGGCTTAGAGTCACACATTTTAAAGCCAAAAGCCAAAACCTCTTTTTTCTCTTCCTCTTCCTCTTCCTCTTCCTCTTCCTCTTCTCTCTCTCTCTCTCTCTCTCTCTCTCTCTTTCTCTCTCTCTCTCTCTGTCTCTCTCTCTCTCTCCCCGATTCCTTCTCTTCCTCCCTCCCCCTTCCTCTCCTTCTCCCTCTCCAACAAAATGTCTTGGGAATAGTTTCAATGTTTTGATAAGCCGTACACAGGATAAATTGGCAGAAGTTCTGCTTGCCCTGTGTTGAACTCTGCTGTAGCTACTTTGAACCCTTTAGAACTCTCATGTGTGTGTGATATGTATCAGAGCTTCCCTAGAACCCTGCCTGTGCCGTTATTCACACCATCTTGCTCTGTCCAAGTTTTTGCTATCACTTCATTTTCAATACTAAACTCAACACTCACTCCAGTTAAATGGAAAAAAGCAACTCCTGATTCACGAGTCACCCTATAAACATCTACAAAAATGAGCAAGAAAGTACAACACTCAGATTCTCTCCATAAGTGTGTCTGGCTCTGAGATACTTGACAAAGCAGGAACTGAAGCCACTGATGGCTCCTTCCCAGCAGTTTGGTCCAGCTGAGGTGCCTACCATGACAGGACTCTGGGAAGACTTCACCCATCAGATACACAGACATCCTTCTTGAATTCTTACATCTGTGAATCCTTCAGCTGGAGAAATGTGGTACTATAATCTGCTTACTTAAAATTAGCTGTCCCAGTGACAGATGGGGAAAAGTTCAGATTAGCTGAATTTAACTTACTTAAAATTAGCTGTCCCACTGGGGGGAAAAAAGTAAAATTAGGTATTTGAAAGTAAGCACATCCCAGACATTGTCTGAGAAACAAGATTCACTACCTCTTATATAGCTTTCCTTGGCGTACAGCATAACTAATCCTTAGGCCAAGTGTGCCAAGCCTTTGGCATTGCTGACGAAACATTTCTTTGTCAATGGACTTGCTCTCTGGAAACCTTAGTAAAACTCAACTAGGTCACACTGTGATAACATTCAAATTTTAAACTTACTGGGTTAAGAAGTCATATTTTTGCCAGAATGCTTGCTAAGTATTGGCTACAGTGGGTTGTGATGTGCAGACACTGCAGCTTTCAAAACAAATGACCAGCCCTCTTGGAGCCACAGGGTTGCATTCCAATGGCATGCTTAAATACAGCTTTCATCATACCCTACGCTATGCTTGCTTACTAGCAGAGTCTTCATGGCAAAATATATGTGTGTGTGTGTGTGTGTTTCAATGCCTGTCGATACACACAAAATGCATTCTCCATGGATTTTTTACCACTTTGGCTAACACAGAGAGTTATGTAGTTCAGAAGCATGGAGCTGATGAAAGTAACGATCACAGAAGAACACTAGGTTTTCTTTCAGCCTCTCAGAAATCAGATCTGTAAATGCAAAGAATGCAATGAATGAGCCTGAGATATCCATTTGTTTTATTGAAAACTTATAAAGGAAAAAAATGTCCATTGATATAAACATTTAACTAACCTGGACTCCAAAAGAAAAACTAAACCATAAGCTACTTTTCTTCACCCCCATCTGAAACAGCTATCTTTAGGGCAGGAATCCTCGGGAACCTAACAGTACTGTGGAGCTTGGTTTTACTGTCTTGCATCAGTGAACATTCCTCAAAAGCAGAGAGCATCACTAATGGAATTATATGTTTTCACGCTGCAATTACATTTGATTTTTCCTGATATTTCTGTAGACTTTTTGTTCACGGGTCCATGACTAGGCAGAATATTTACAAATTTTCTCTGTCCTTGACCGAACCAAGGCCCACTTTGCCCCCACCCAAAAGAGGGAGATTAGCAATAGAAAATTTTAATGGGAGAAAATATATGTGTAATTTCTTAAAAAAATTGATTCGACTTTCAGAGAGTCTTTTAATTAAAGATAAAGGAGGTAAGCATCAACAACAGAAAAATAATTTTATAATGGAAGGATACATAGCAGGGGTCCTTCTGAGTTCTGAAACTCCCTGAGCCAACAAAATATGAGTATTTAATATTTTTCTTTATATTTTAATGATTATTTGTTGGACAAAGAATTTTGTCTTTGCTCCATGTTGAACTTTGTTGAAAACACTTTGAACCATTCAGAACTCCCTGGTATATATAAGTCTTATCAGAGCTTCCATACTATAGTTCTATCCGACCTATGGCTCTGGATAGATTTGGAGTATATTGATGCAAGTGAGTTGTCATTGAAAACATACCAAGGTTGCAGTAGAATCCAGGTGACCAGAAGACACACTCCAAAATGTAAACAATCTGTGTGTTTTGCTGAGAATCTTAAGCTATAAACAAATCCACAAAAATGTCTGCTGAGAAGATATCAGTTATTAGGAAAATATGTTGGAATATCAAATGTTACTCCTGCCTGAGCCTCTTTCTTATCCCCTCTCATATCAAGTCTTAGTTTGTTCTGTATACCTCAGTGGCCTTTTAGCATGCAAGTCCTGTTTCTAAATGTGAAATTCCTGTTATCCATGTTTTCATGACTACAGAATATGGAAGGGACACTTAACATTTACAGTGTAGTGTTTCATCTTAAGGTATGATGAAGGAGATATAAAGGGAAAAACGGATTGATGCCATGGGGACAGGGGTGAGACGGGGGTTGGGGGGCATCTGCTTGCAATGGAGTTAGTTTGAGGGACAGTTGGATATTGCTGGGTCTGACCTGGACCAAATGTTCTTATCATAAATTGAAGTAAAGCTAGCCATATATTTTCCCCAAGTCCAAATACAGTACTTGAAATGCCATTTATTAGAATGTTGAAATTACAATTTCAGTTCTCTGCTCTGAAATCCCTGCAGTCTGGCATGTGGCCCAGCCACTCAACCCAAATCACACCCTAAGGTCTTCCAAAACAACTTCTCAGCCAAAACCAATAGTGTTCTTCTAGACTTGTCAGCTTTATTCAAAACCATACTCTTTTCCCTGCAACCACCATCTGGTGTCAGATTCAGTGGACCTGTCCCTTCCATTTCCTGTATCTCCATAGTCACACCTGTAGCAATTTTCCTTTAGATGTCATTCCAACTTTCATCACTTCAACACAATTGTGCGCTTGAATTGTTTACCTCTCCCTAAACTCTCCTTTTCCAAGTCTCCTATCTTTTGACGCCAGGATTTCATCTGAAGTTAAGGATGGTAAAATAACATCTTTGCTCTTGACTCTCAAATCTTTGCTACTGTTTAAGTTTTTGGTTGCTTTATGTAACGGTTGAGTCGTTTTGACTCCTTACCAATCCCTTCACTTCTCTTAGGCTTCTAAAGCTTACATTTTCTGTGTGGATTACATTTACTAAACCGATATCTTTTATTTACCCTCCATCTTCTCTAACTGTAGTCAAATACAAGTCACAGCACAGTGTACATGTACTTCAATAAAGATTCCTTTTATCCAGCAATCAAAATTCAGCCCGTAATTAAGACAATGGTTGGACCATCCTCTGCCAGCTCATCTTATCCATCTTTAATGTAATATTCTCCACTTAAGTCTTACAGATATCCACATGACCAGTTTTCCTCCATCTCTAATTTAACTTTATCCATTGATAGAAGGATATCCTTTCTCCACTTTAACAAGTTGGCCTCTTCTTCAGTACCACCCAAATGCCTATTTCCTAGAGACTTTGCATGTAAACATATGTAACCAAATCATGTCCTAGCTGGCTCTTGTGCTTCTCTCATGAATATACAGCTTTAAGTAGGTAAATCTCTTTCAAAATATATCCTTGGTCATCTCTACACATATGTCAATTCCTGTAAATTAGTATATGCATCTTTAGAAATCCATGGTTTTTGATAATTTAGGGTTTTTTTTTAAATTTTTGACAGGGTCTCCCTAGTCTCAGCCCATCTGGAAGTCACTATGTAGTCCAGGCTGGCCTCGATCTCACAGAAATCTGCCTGCCTCCACTTCCCAAGGGCTGGAATTAAAGGGGCATGCCACCATATCTGGCTAAAAGTCTTTTTATATGTATATAATATTTAAATATTTTAAATGAGATAATAATTGTATATTATGGGGGGAAAATACATATTTCAATATGTGTAATGATCACAATAATTTAGAAAATCAACATTTCCATAATTTCAAATATTTATCATTTCTTTGTGTTGAGAACAATCCTTTATTGTGACCATGTGGAAGACTACAATAAATACTTATAACTATAGCTACCTTACTATGTTGTTAATCACTGCAGTTTTGTCCTGTCCGTGTCTTTTTAGACGTTCACAAACTCTCTTTACTCCTCCGTCACCTCTAGGAGAAATTTTAATCGTCGTTAAAAATCCATCTGGTCTTTTGTCCACTCTAACAGTATGCACTTAAAATATTTTTAGTAGTAGCTTTGGTTACTGAAATTTGATCTCATGGTGTATACATTTTCTTTTAAGGATCCCCCGATGGCTGTGACCCTTGGACTCCGAATGGAAGAAATGATCTTTAATCTTGCTGATACACATTTGTTTTTTAATGACTTAGAGGTAAGAACTTTTAAAGTTAAGAATATTGTTTATCAAACACACTGACTCTTGGATGGTGTTGCATTTGCAGAAATCCTTGATAGGACTGAAAATAAGATACCCCAACACAACTTTGAAGTTCTTGTCAAATAGAAAAATTGTATGAACAGAAATCAAATCTATATTCTTGAATTATACATTATGTACTAGCACAAAGTGAGAATAAACATATCTCAGAAGAACAGATAATCTGCTTCACTGACCTATCTGGAACAGTCCCTCATTCTCCTTCTGGGTCTTTGATATTTCACTGTTAAAATTAGCTTTAACCTATCCAGGTTACTGATGAGGATAACTATTTAAAGGTAATCACCAAGTGATATTCACATAGAAGAGAAGATCAGTGAATTTTGTATCTTTAGATAACATTATTGTTCCTCTCTCTCTCCCCTTCTAGGTAAAATAGTGCTAGGACGGCTATTTACATCACATATCTGATGAGTTATACATGTGTTGTTTTCTTTTTTGAAAAAAAAAATTCCATTTCTAACCTCAACTGACAATACAGTGTCTGAATATTAAACAAGAGAAAGAAAAAGTATAAATCAACAAAATTAAAGGGTTGAAGAGAAACTGGTCTCAGAAAAGCTACACATGTTTGATGATAAGGAATATAATCTCTGTATTAGTGACCTGGAGTATTACACATCCAGACAGTAGAATTTAGTATTGTGGTTTCACTATGAGATATATATGTATTTAGCTACAATCATATTATGAATGGAGAAGAAGGTGACTATTAATATGAATCTTCACCGAGATCTAGACATTTTATGTTGAACTTCCCATTCACTGACAATGCTTTCAAATAAACAGGTGTGTCTAAGTACTTTGCAGGGAGCAAACTGTAGATTCTGCAGTGCAAAAAGTCATGTCCAAGGTTACCTGCTGACTAGCAGTGAATTGGGATTTTAAAACCGAGTGCATACTTCTCCCCCCAAACCATGATGAAATCAGAGTGAGAGAAAAAAAATCATTTAGTGCATGACTTAGATAATGTTTTAAGTCCAGACTTAGCTGTATCTGAGACATAAGATGAAAAATGATTCCATGTGGCCTGATCTCCTGCATGTGCAGAAGATCTACAGGGTCAGAGCAATCTGTTGTTTTTTTAGCACTGTCCATATTTTTATTACAAAATAAAATGTTCACAGAGGCTTTGTTTTTTAATGAACAATGTGAAATATCAGTATCCATCATCAAATATCTAGTTCTAGGTAATAACCCCCAAAATTACCTCCTCGAATGCTGTTTGTTCCTACCCAGTGTGCAGAATGCTATTCCATGATACCCGTGAACAGGACACATGTTGGAACTTAGATGGAACTTGAAATTGTACATACACAATGACCATTTAAATTTGTTCTCTTGTTCTTAATGTGGAAGAATCTCATTTTAATATTCCAAGATTTTGATATTTTCAAAGCAACACAAAGAAATGAGAAATTTTATATAGAATCTAAGTTTTATGGTGTTTATATTATTTGCCACCTTTACTGAACATATATAGAAGAAATGAGAGTCTAGCTTTCCATTGGCATGTCAAAAATATCGACATAGGAAATGCAGTATTGATCAGTGGGTAGAAGCGTTAGCCTCAATGGCTTTGATGACCCAAGTTCAATCCCTGGATCCCCCTGTAGAAGGAGAGAACACCCTCCACAAAATTGACCACACACATCATGGCACACATGTTCTCACACTCACATAATACATGTATGCAATAATAATAAATAAAATATTTTGTAAAGAACCAAGGTGAAACAAATTTATTACTTATCCTTTAGCAGAAAGTTAAAGGGAGAATGTGAGACTAGTTCAGGTGAATCTATACATACCTTTAGCTTGTTTGGGACGAATATTGCAATGTACATAAAAAACAATGGTTGTCTATAGTGCTTTAAGACTTATTTTATGGTATATACTAGTTTAAGATACTTTAAATATCTTAAGGATCACTGATAGAAATATTAAACAGAAAAGATGAATGTTACTACTTCTCTTTGGGTTGTATTTTAGTATGTTACAGAATTTTTATTTGATTTAAACATCATTATCTCATTATTCAGCTGTACTACACTTGCTCAGTAAAATAAAACTGAGTCTACACACTGACCAGCTCTCATGTATGCACATAGTGCACATGTATGCTTGAATGTCTAAATTAAGAGTTCTGGAAACATGGAAGTGTATTACTAAGGCATATAAACTAGCCCAAACTAATGAAATCCAAGCAATAATGTACACGACCATTTTGTAAGAATATATACAGGCCTGCTATCTTTTCGCGAATGATTTTGAACATCAGGTTTACCTTCTCCTTCACTCAATTGTTTATATCAATATACTCTTAGTCACCAAGCTTCTTGCAAAGGTTCCATAACAGGAATTAAATGAGACCTGCTTCTGGTGACACAGACTTGCTCAAGACAGTACATATGCCATTAGCCTGTGAGAGCCTTTTCCTCTTCATTGAATCTCGAAAGGTTTTGCAGAACCTGAAAGTTTAGTTTGAGGCTCCCGTGCTTCCTTCCTTACATCTCGCTGCATGTCTGTAGGAGTCACTTTCCACATAATTCTTTAAAAGGTAGAAGTTTGAGTCCTACCCAAAGACATTTCATTCCATCTTACCCAACTGCAGAGAAAGCAATCGCTCAGACTCTCCAAGCCCAAGAAGTGAATGTTCTCTGTTTAAATAAAATGTTATTGCAGTTAGAATAACTTCCAGAGGGTAAAGCACCAGGGAGTTCGAGGTCACAAGAGGGAGAAATGACTGCTGTGGTTTATAACTTGAAAAACATCAGGGACAGCATTGTGGTTACCTTATGAAAGAAAATTAAAGCACTTAAGAATAACACCAGAAATTATTTCAAACATTTGAGGTCTTTTCTAAGATGTGTTAAAACCAAAGAACTCTAAAGTTTTTCAGTATTTTAGGTTTGGGTTAAAATGATTTCTGCCTGACTCCTCACAGTGAAAACTAATAATTGATGAACAATTATTTATCTTTTCCTAAAAAATGTAGTAATTGAAGTTCAAGTTTCTTACAGTGGATTGTTAGACTCAGGCAAATGTCCAGAGTCAACACACAGAGTTAACTAGGCATAAATTTAAAAGAGAAGTTAGATTTGGAAAACCCTCAAACATAACTTCAAATGTAGAATGCATGGTCCAATAAGTTTGATATACTGTTGTCCTCAGGAGTAAAATATGAATTTTTGGGCAAGTTATGTACAAATTAATCATGTGAGTTAATACTTAAAATGTCAGGGGAGTTTCTTTGAAAATTAGAATGAGGAGATATTCACGAAATAACTTGTGATTACTAAAGTAATGCCAAAACTATGTCCCACTTTAAGGGGATATATTAATTTATTATAAGAGAGATATGGAAATTATTTACACTAGGAGACATTTAGGGAGTTCGGTGGACTGCTTCAGGTCACATCATTTTGATAGAAATTTCTTTCTATCTACATAATTACCATTTATGAGTAAGAAATATTTTGTGATCTAGAGTCTCCTTGATGCCTCTGTCTTCTGGAATAAAAACATTATCTTCAGCTTCCATGTTAACTGGAACTCCCCATCCTTTGCTTTTAAAGTCGAATTCAACAGCTAGTACTCTTCTTTGCTTTCATCTGAGATAGTTTTGGAAGTATAATGCATCATTCAGTTACTGTGTGGCTGGCCTTCCTCTCATTCTATTCTGGGTCTAACAGTAACACAGCTCTCTAAATGTCTGTCTAGCCATAATTCAGGCGGCTTCAATTTCTTTTCCCTCTGTTCATGTCAATATCATCACACTCTTCTCAACATCTAAGATATTATTCTTTCTTTAATATACTTACTTTTATTTTATGTGTCTATACCTGCATGTGTGTAAGTGCACCTGTTATTCAATGCCCATGGAGGTCAAAAGAGGGAGTCAGATCCCCTGGAACCAGAGTTTCAAACAGTTGTTAGCTGCCATGTAGGTGCTGGGATTCGAGTCTGGGTCTTCTGCAAGAACAGCCAGTGGTCACCACTGAGCCATCTCTCCAGCCCTGAGTTAACATCCTTATATCATTGTAAGTTTGTATCAGAAAGTTTAAATAATTGTGGTAATCCTGACAATGACCATCATTTGTCCCAGCTTCTGCTCTGTATTTAGGAAGTAATTTGGAGTTATTCTTTATTGGCATATACTCACTGTAAATGGTACTGGGTTACATAAAGACATTTTCAAACGAGTATAGAACGTAGTGTGAGCATATTCTCCTACCCTACATGCTACTGTCTTGTCCTTCCTTAATTCTCCCATTTGTCCTCTTCACTCCCCAAGTTTTTGATGGTTGATTCTCTGTCATAGTATGCCCTAAATATAGGTGTATCATAGTAACTTCTCCCAGAAGCACCCATAGAGAACTTCCAGTTCAATTTTCTTAGCACTTACCTATGAACACCGGTAAAGACTCACTCAAAAATTACTAAACCCATCATTTTTGTAAACCTTATGAAATTTTAAAAAACGCATACCTAGAGTTTCAAGTCACATATCAAAATTGTGCTGACCTCACTTTCCATTGAGTTTTATATTTTTGCTTATGTGTTTTACATTTATTTTATTAATGAGGCATGCATGTAGAAGTCAGAGGACAAAGTGCAGGCGTTGGTTCTCTCCCACCACGTGCATTTCTGGTACCAAACTTAGGTCCTCAAGCCTGGCAACAAACTCCTTTACCTGCTGATCCACCTCCTCAATCCCCCAGTTTCATATTTTAAGGGAAGTCTGAGTCATCTGAAACAGGATAAACAGGCTCTGTGTAGATAGCTGAAGGGCAGACATTTAGTGTTTGACTGTAGGCACTTCCAGGTCTATAATGACTATGAATAGTAGCTTTGTTTAATATGACATATTTTCTAATTTAATGATTTTTTCCTTAATTGATTTTTGAATTATAAGCACTATATGTAGAGTCAAAAACCTGTGAGTACAATTTAAACAGTCTAAAAGAAATATAACACACACACCAAAGACATTTGAAGATGCAAATTTGATTCCTTACTCCTTAACATGAAATTCATGGGCGAGGGAGGGTCATAAAGAAGGCACAGATAAGAGAGGGTCTAAATGTTATTAAAATATTTTGTATGAAATTCACAAAACTTCAATTAAAAATTAAAAGTTTTAAAAGGGAGGAGGACAAAGGAGGCCCAAGGGTGTAACACTGTGGTAAAACACTTGCCCAGCATGTGCAAGGCCCTGACTTCAATCCCCAGCACAACAAAACAGAGCATACAAACGAAATAAACCTTATTTGGAGGTTATTTACTGACTTATTATAAATCATAACCATCTATTGTTGCTAATCATGGATTTATTCTTCTGAGCACTGGATATTTAAAATTAGCAAATTTCACCTTCGGTCATATTATGTAATATTTCACTGGATTTTGCTGACTCTGTGAGCACAGAATAAGATATTTAGAACAGCAAAGAAGAACCCATTCCTTATGTGAAAGCCACTATTTGCTTTAAACAAACTCTAAGTTGAAATTAGATTGTGTACAAACTTCTCTAAAGTTTACTTTCCATGGAGTTTGTAGTACATTTCATATGTACTACATTGTTTTTTACGTGTGAATATTTGTTGTAGCTAAAAGTAAGATGGCAGCTTCTCTGGGTATTAACTTTATTCTGTGTCTAAAAACAAGAAATTAAAAAAAATAACATTTCTGGTCCAGCAAAAAAGCAGGACAGTTCGGACACCTCACAGGACACCATGATCTGAGGTCAAAGCCTGCTCTGTTGATATTTAAGGAGTAATAAATTATAGTGACCCCTTGAGATGTTCAGATCCAAGTAGCATCATGTATTTTCAGATTAGCTCTTTTTAAATACACAGAACAGAATGAGCTACTAGTAGATAGCATTGATTTTCACCAGTGTTCAAAAGTTCTTAATGATATTACAATTAATCTTATTTTTTAAAGTACATCATGTTTTCAGACTCCTTTTTCTGACCCTTCTTCTTTTAGAGCTGCAAATAAAAATGGTGCATCCCCTCCCTAAGAAAGCAACCACTGAAGGGGGGGAAGAGTGGGCCCATGCTGCCATCTTGTGGCTGTAGCTGGATGCCATCAAATTCTCCCTGGTGATAATCAACCTTTGGATGACAAATAATACTGCTAGTGTTTCCTTTTTCACAGGAGTGTGATCAAGTGCATATAGATGATGTTTCCTCAGATGACAATGGTCAAGACTTAAGGTAAGCATGTCTTTCAATCTGCCGTTTCCTACAGAAATTTAGCTATGGAGTTTTGCACATGTAATTATTTCTTTTATTTCTTTTTAATGTATTTTTGGGTGTTGCAGTACCTACAGTTTTGCAACTGATGGCTTCCATGCAGCTGCAAGTAGTGCGAACCTTTGTTTGCCAACAGGTGTGAGAGGAGGAGTGGACTGGATGAGGAAGTTGGCTTTTCGGTACAGAAGAGTAAAGGAATTATATAATACCTACAAGAATAATGTTGGAGGTATGTGTGGATGGTGTCATCTCGCCTCAGCAATTTGGGTATAGGAAGAACTCAAACTGCAGCTACATGTCAGAGATTAGCTTACTATAAATTAGTGAAAATTTATCTTGAAAAGTACTGAACCCTAAATTTTACTTTCTTAAAATTACTGGGGGGAAAAAAGTAAGTGCACTCTTCTGAGAAGAACTGGCTATCCTTTTTGTGAACTTCGTGTTCAGTCAGGATTTACAGCAGAACATTTAGTTTCCTTCCTCAGAGGTATTTGACACTGTCAGTGAAAACCAGACAAATGGGGTAAATACAAGGTGACCGAAAAATCTTTCTGAAGACAGAGCCCAAACTATTGAAAGGCTTACCGACAGTCACTTCCTTGGTTTAACTATATCAGAACAAATACAGGCAGTAATTTGTGCCATTTCAAAATATTTGGCAAATCTTTTTAACAGTGTTATCTGTCCCACATTCAATAGAGGATCCACTACAATTACTGTGGCTTCTAACATATCTTTAGGCAATGTCTGCATCATTGTATTACATCCATCTATTTTTTGAGACAGTATTTAAACCTTGACTATCAAAACTCGCATCCTAGCTGTGTTTCATGTATGAGTGATCTTTATTGTTAGAATCAGTGTTGTCAGCAGATTCTAAGGATTAGTTCTGAAGTCCATACAATTCTTCTACGTAGTTTCTTTTCCTTTAAAAAGGAGGATGGTTGAGGATCAAAAAAGTAATCCTAAAGGAAATTATGCATCTAAATATTATATGTGCACACTGCATATATATGTCACAAAGTAAATAGAATTTTGGTTTACAATAAATATATTTTATCCATCTTCAACTTGAGATTGGGGCTGTGTGTTTGTTTACCTTGTGTTTTCTAACACTGAATCACATATCAGTGTTCAATGGATACTTGATAAGCACACACACACACACACACACAAAAAGAATTTCGGAACCACAAACAATATGAATGTTAGAACCAACATGAATTTCATATAGTGAAGTCTTTCATTTACAAATGGAAATTGGAACCTTGTAGGCTTTATAAGAGTAATACTTTGTTCCAGGTCCTAGTTGTAATTCCTAATTTATCTAATGCTTGGTAGAAGACACTTTTGTACCATCAAACAGATTTTTCTAGGTAAATAATGTGTTTAACTTTCTCTTTTAAACATTCTCTGAGAAGTCTGAAATATTTATTATTTGAGTGTCTCATTTCTTCCCTCGTATAGCACTGTTAAAATTATTTTAAAATTCAGAAGATTGCTAAGATAACATCATCTATCTTAGAAATTTTAAGCAACAATGTGAGAGTTTTTCTGACATATATTAGCATCACTTTATTAAAAGGAGGACAAATGAGACTATAGAAAGTGAAATTTTTAGTTTAAGAAAGCATCCTGATGTATATGAATCATATGCTCCTGGTATTCTGAAATGCAACTTAAGTAGGAAACCTTTCTGAATGGATACTTACATTACAGTGTTTTATTATGAAAGCAAGGACTTCTCTTCTTTTCTCCTTCTTCTTTTTCTTTTCTTTTCTTCCTTCTTTCCTCTCTGCTTTGTGAGTGCTGAGCCCCATGCATGCTAGTCAAGTGCTGAACCACTGAACTACATCCTCCGAAGCTCTTTAAATTCAAATTTAGCATGGCTACTTCTTTTCAATCATTGCTTCTAACTGAATCAGACAGTTTTAGATTTTATACATAGTTCTTAATTAAAAAAAATATCTGTAAGTGCTATCACAGATTTGAAAAAGTTCTAATTGCTGCATATAATGCATTCACTACTTTTTCAAAGTGGAATTGATTGATATTAAGAGACAACATATTCAAGTATACGGACTCATATCCCTCGGTTGGTGGTGCCCCACAATTTCTCCCAACTTAACATTTCCTGGCCTCATGAAATGGGTCTCAGGCCCAGAAGTTGAAGAGTGATTTGGGTAATGCTCACTGTGCTAGATTCCAGGCTCAGTAGGAACAGAAACTGGGATCTACTTTTCCACTGTTGTATCTCCATTGTCAGCCCAGTGCCTGGGCTAGATGTCCCTTAAGTATCCACTGAATGAATAGTGGATCAGTTCCCAAAGGATGGCTCCATGTTAATCCAAGTCAGTACCTCTTCATTTATGCTGTAAGCTGAAGTGAAAATTATTGTAGACAAAAGGAAAAACAAACTTCATATTCTCAAGACAGCATTCAGCTTCTGACTCTCGCTTGCTTTCGGTGTTACAGGTCTCCTTGGCCCTGCCAAGAGGGATGCCTGGCTGCAATTAAGGGCAGAGATTGAAGGCCTCACGGATTCCTGGTTAACGAATGCACTTAAGTCTTTATCAATTATTAGTACTAGGTAAGTGGGATTATTTCCCTTCTATTTCAGTTATATGGAAGATCTGGTTCAATAGCACAATGTAAAAAAACTGTTTTAATTCCTACTCTACCTTTTAGTTTGAAGGGAGTTAGCAGTTCACCAAGTCCAGTGATGATTTTCGGTGTGTGTGGGTATGTGTGTCTGTTTCTGTGCCAGTGCTGGGATAACAAAAAAGGGCTTCTACTTTCAGTATAACTTTCAGTATAATCGTCGCTTTCCACAAATCTTTCATCATCATACTAATAATCTACACAGAAAATCACACAGCTTGTAATAAGAAGGAGACAGTGCTCTGTTGGCGACAGAGGTCCAAAGGATGATAGTGAAAATAAAATAGTGCTGTTTATAAAAAGGATGCATAGTTTAGGTTGTTTAAGCCACAATAGATAATACATGCAAGAGAAAGCTCTTGGAAACATTCTAACACTCGTGGTATTTGAATTAAATAATGAAGTATGAAATAATAAAGATAATAACAAAATCACACAGACTTATAAGTTGTTAACAACTGTGTATTATAAATTATAACTCAAAGAATATAAATCTGTAAAGTGATGGCCAGTGGATGAAATTGTATTTGTTCTTTCCTATTTTATGTTTTTATTTCTGATGTAGATAAATAAAAGTATGATTGGCCAATGTGTGAGTAACACATTAAGCAGAAAAGCGGGTATTATCTAGACAGATTGCAGACACACAAAAAGTTTGTCAGAGTAAAAAGAGAGTTCAGTACTTAGGACAGGAAAGCTAAGGGTTATGTGTCACAACCATCATGTGGCTCCTTTTCTGGTTATATGAACACAAATGTCATCAATAACAAAAAGTCCTTTGGGCAAGTTTAGCTTCCTACATTGATTTAGACAGCCACAGTTGATTCTGCTCAGTTCTGGGGGGCCACATTCTAATGGAAACTGTGACAGAGTTGAAGCCTCCTGGGTTCAGCTTGGTAGCCCTGAGGATCTGGACTATAGAAACCCCTCAAAACAGGCAAGTACATGAGCCAAGGACTTAGTCTGAAAAAAGAGTCAGAAGTGCAACAATATTTTTGGGCTCAAAATAATTAGGTTTTGCTCTGTTTCTGGAAAGGTGAGAATTGGCTTGAATAAGTGGAAACTTAGGAAGGGCCTGCTAATTCTGTATAAAAGAATTGTCCAGCAGTTATGGAAACTTGCTGCATCGTGGCTTCCATAGCTGTGACAAACTGGCCAAAGATCAGAGACACTGGGCCATGAGGACCTGTGAGTCCTTAAAATTGTGTATGATATGTATAGTCATGTACATTTCTCTGAGGAGAAAGTTGAGAGCTTTGATCATTTATAAAACATTTCCTAACCATAGAAAGAAAAACAGCACAGATGCTTTCCTATTGTATAGGTTAAATATGTTACATATACTATATACAGGTTAGCATTAAGCAAGTGACCTTGAAGCAACCTCAAGGATATGTCATCTTAAGAAATAAGTGATGCCAGGCATAGTGGTACACACCTTTAATCTCAGCACTTAGGAAGCAGAGGCAGGCCAATCTCTGTGAGACTGAGGCCAGCCTGGTCTACATAAAGACTGTCAGGCAGGCTGAGACTAGGGAGACCCTGTCTTAATTACTTAATCAATAGAAAAGGCCCAAGAGAAACAAGTCAATATCGACTGGATAGTTAGATCTATGAACTTCACCAAATATATTTTACCATTAATATATTGGACATTTTCCCCAAATGCGGACAATGTCAGAAAAACCAATGGCTTGTCAGAGTTCTCAGCAAAATTGAGTAACCGTCTAACTGTAATTCATTGGTTTGTTTGCACTAAGGACATAATTCGAGGTATAGAAAAATTTAAGGTGGCATTATATGTAGTAATGAGAAATCAAAAGCCAGCTGAACATTTTTTAAAATGTTGCAGAGGAGTTTGGGATATGAGGCTAGTAGGTAATGTGATAAAAGCTGCTTAATTATAAAACAAAGTAAAATAAGAAATTTGTATAGAGAATGTGATTCCTAATGGAAAAATGAATTCACAAAATGAAGGGAGCTGCTGTCTCCAATTGATGCTTCTCATTCTATCTCTATTTGTCTTTCACATATTTTTTTTGTAAATATAGAGTGTGGATAGTTTCGAAAGATGATGTAACTACACATACTACATAATTAATGTAAATGGTGAAATTCACTTCAAAGCCCTCTCTCTAAACATAAAAAGCCTACATCTTGTTTTACTCCACCATCTTTTCATTCTAAGATTGACAAAATGTATCTTATTATGACAAAGTATTATGGAGACTTTTAAATGTCAGAATACTGTCATGATTTTTGCATTATTCTTAATGATCTGCCATTTTGAAAGAGTGTCTGCCGAGAGCAATGATGGTTGTAGAAACAACAGTGGCAATGTTAAATCTGTACTATCAGAAGCTGCTTACCATTGGAAAGCAAATACATGTATCTCCTCCCTGTACTAGGAGTAACTGTGTAAATGTCTTGGTAACAACAACCCAGCTGATTCCTGCACTTGCGAAGGTTCTACTTTACAGCTTAGGAGGCGCTTTCCCCATTGAGAATATTTACAGTGCAACTAAAATAGGTAAGAAATTATTCAAGCTTTGCATGGAATGTGTTTGGGGTGCTTCATTGATGTATATTTCTGCGTGACTCTCTTTTCATCAGTTAAAACAACTGATAAATTTAGAAACACTTCAGATAACAAAATCACCTGTAATTCATTGTGTGTGTGTGTAAATTTAATGAAATCTGTTAGCTAATGAAATTCTGAACATAGTGTTTTCGTAACCATAACTCATTCTGTCGCTTTTACAAAACATTTCAACATGTCTTATCTAAGTAATATATACTCTCTCCAGCCACAGTATTGAACCATTTAATTAATATGAGATATAGAATTTCGTCTTTGCATATGCAGTGATACTAATCAAGAGTACAATGTTTTTATGACATCACTGGAAACTCTCAAATGAATTCAACTATCACTCAGAATAATAATCCTGATACAGATGAAGAATTTTCTTGAAGCAGAAAATAATAATTGTAATGTTCACTACATAAGTGACTAAAAAATGCATTTTGTAATATACGTAGTAGGAATCAAAGATCTGTGACCCTGCTTTCTGAGTAAAATCCATCTGTGGAGACTTATTTCACTTTAAGTATATTTTCAGAGTTTGACTTCTAATTATTGTTCAGAAATAAAACTTCATCAAGTTCTGCCATCTTGAAAGAATTAAAAGAAGACAACATATGTATTCTACTGCCAAGGAAAAGCCTAGGAGAATATATAAATAGGTTGTGTAATATGCCATCAAGATCAATAAAATTAGGTTCGGGAACCTTGACAAGACAAATTCAAAATCCTAAAATCTGGCCAGGTACAGTGGCACATGCCTTTGATCCTAGCTCTTGGGAAGCAGAGGCAGAGAGAGATGGATCTCTGAGGGTAAGGCCAGCCTGGTTTACATCGGGAGTTGTAGGTCAAATGGGACTGTAGAGAGACCCTGCCTCAAAAGAAAGAAAGAGTTGGCATGGGTCTTGTGCTCTATATCACAACTGCCACAAGTTCACATAGGCATTCCTCCAGTAGTGGTCTGAAAGCTTCTGTTTCCCTGTGTTCGTTGACCAACCCTGGCTCTCACAATCTTTCCACCCCCCCCCTCTCCCACAATGTTCCCTGAGCTGTGGGTGGGTGAGGCTTAATATAGGAATCCGATCCAGGGACACACACTCTGCAGTCTCTTATTCTCTAAAACTTAGCCAGTTGTGGCCTTCTGTGTGCATCACATTCTGTTGCATAAGTAAAGTTCACTGGTGAGAGTTGAGGGACGCTAGGACTTGACATGTATGACTGAACACGAGGTTTGGTGGAGGAGGGCATGGATGGGGAAAAGGGGTCTAATTTTGATTAAGAACTGTTGCATGAAATGCACAAAAGCTCAATTAAAAATGGAAATTTTAAAAAAGAAAGAAAATCCTAAAATATTCCCATCCCAAATAGCTTACCCAAGCCTTGTCAAGGACTGATATTGGTTTTAGCTAAAAACAATCCTAGTTGAAACTGTTTGTGGAGAATAGTTAAAGATAACCAAACTTTCTTTAAGTATATGTCACATCGTCATGAACACAGGAGATCAGAGCCCAGACAGCAGGATTAATAAATAGACTGTGATTTTGCTTTCTGATAACTCAAATGATTTTATATCAGAATAAACCTTTCATTTAGTAAAGGGATAATATTCTTTCATTGACCAAATTGTTCCTCTAGAACAACTCTAAGAAAAATAAATTTTTTCCTTGTAACTAGTAATTTTCTGGAGTTCTGAGCTATCTGATTAAAAAAATAAAAGTAGTCATTGCTGCATGAACAATCTTGGAATGAAATTCAGGAAATGATGCTAATGTTATAAAAATCAAAGCACATGTAGGATTTCCACAGGAGTACACTCACATGGCAATAGAGAGGCTAGTGCTCTCACTGCTGAGGCCTAGTTGGACAGTGTGCTGAGTACAATAAATCTGAGTATGTTAGCTCCCACACTCTTCAAGAAAGGGAATTATATATCCAGGTAAACCTATCAATATTTCTCTTTCCTTGGAGACGAAATTTCAATTTTCCCGAATAGTGTATTCAATGGACTTGTCTATACAGAAAATAAATTGGATAAAATAGGTTCTTAGTGTTAAACAAACACTGTTGGAACTTATATTGATCTGTGGGAAAAAATGTTTTGATACTATTTTATGGAGTGAAAACGTGGTAACATTTGGTCTAAGTGAAATTCTCAACACTACTGTCTTTTTAAAGGTATGGAGTGCATTTGCTTAATAGGCCGCCTAAGTATAAAGTTACATATCCAAATGTGTCTGTGTTAATTTGTAAACTCAGTGGCCCTAAGCTCACCCAAATGATGTTGAAGAGACATGAATTTAACACTTTGTGGATCTCTAGGTTAGGGCACACCATGGCTTGAAGAATAAGCACTGCATTGTTTTTCAGGCAAGGAAAGCTGTTTTGAGCGTATAGTGTCCAGATTTGGCACTAACATAACTTACGTTGTGATTGGAGATGGCCGAGATGAAGAGCATGCTGCTAACCAGGTAACTTCACTCTGAACTCTATCTCATTTATCTTCCAGGAAAAGAAAGTTGCTTTGAACGAATAATGCAAAGGTTTGGCAGAAAAGTAGTATATGTTGTAATTGGGGATGGTGTAGAAGAAGAACAGGCAGCAAAAAAGGTAACCTGTCTCCAACAATGTCGGTGTGGTCCCTCTGATGCAAGCCTTTTTGTTTGCATTCCTGTAATTTGGCCCAGTGGCAGCTTGACAAGTGATTTACATGTATAGATGCAAAGTGATAAAAGCATGAGACAGTCAATACTGATGTGCAAATAAACCATTTGGAGTCTAGCATTTTATACCCGGAATTTGTTAGGAAATACAGGAAAATTTATTGATATATATTCAGATATATGAGAAGTAAGTAGATAAGAATCATAACCAGTATATTTAGAGTATACACTTAACGCACACATAAGTATATAAAGGCACACAATGCGTATAAATATAGATAAACAAGCTCATGAAATTTACCAAGATGAAGAAGTTTAAGGAGCTCATTGCAAAGTTGGTGAGTATAGTTCATGCCACATGATCCTTAGAGTGCCTGGAGGCAGGCACATTCCTTGATGATAAATGCTGAAGACAGATTTGATAGCTGAAAGAAATGTGTAAGAGGCTTTAATCAGCTTAATTGGAATGGGCGTATTATTTATATCCTTGGTTCAAACCTGTCTTATAAACTTAGAGGCAATATTCTTGCATCTTCCAGAAGGTTCTTATCTGTTTCAGTTAGTCACTGGTACTTGACTAAGGCCATGCAGCTGGTTTTGAACATCTTCAGAAGACCTCATAGGCCTTACTTATTTAAATAAGTTTTTCTTCTGGCCCATATTTCTGAAGATGAAGCCAAGACAAAGTAAAATCATTGAGTGGCTGGTTCCACATCAGAAGGGGAATGCAACCACATTTGCTCTCAACACCAGTTGGCACAACACTGTGTCCTTCTGCTTCCTTCATGAAGGGTCACAAAATATCATCTAGACAAAGGAGAAGAAAGCTGTAAATGATAAATTAACTTAGAGTGTTTTACATAAAGAGTAGTATCCTTATATAGAGGCAGTTTAAATAACTATCTAATAAAACCCTCACTAAACACACATACCACAGTGCTTATCTAATTTCTGAGTTGTAAAAAGTAATAATAATAAACAGCTTTAAAGAAGATTTTATGGCCGTAACACAGAGATATGATTTATGTATCTAGTCAACTCAAACACAGAAAACTGAAAGAGAAAGGGATTCCGCTTTAGAAAGTTTCGTGGCGTTATTGGCAGCCGTCCTTTACATTCCGTGTGCTTTTCCATTCCATTAAGAGAACTGGTGACACACAACTCCCTAGGTGTTAACTAGCAGTGGCTGTGACTCCAGGCGCACACCGGTCCCAAGGACATTCTGTATGAGGTCAGTGCTACAACCTCAAGCAACCCAACCTGCCCCGCTGACCGCTGCTTTAAAGGCCTCAAGTCACACTCAGTTTTCATCTCTTCTGGAGTTTATTCATGCCTGTAATGCATACGGTTTTAATTTTCCATGTTGCACCATAATCACACACAACAAACAGCAGTCAGTAATGCAGTAACGCAGACACTCTGGCCAGTACAAGTACATCTTTAGCCTATGTGAAATTGATGTATCCCTAGGTCAAAACTAATAACATTTTCCAAGCCTTTAGCAATGTGTGTCTTTTAAAATTAAACTCAGTCACACTATTGTAGTTATCCACAGTGGGAATGCCAGACTATGGTGATGCCCTCTGCTTTATACCAACACTTCAGGGGAGAAAAACTGGACTCCAAATGGATCCAAATCTTGGATAGAATGCTATTTTCAAATGGTTGTTTGAGTAGGTACAGTTTTGGTGATGGTCAAGGCTGTGGTTCTCTAGAAACACGGGTGGCTGGTTTCTTTAGTACCCAGAATGCATGCTTTTCTTTGATGTAGAAGTAATCGCATGCGCAGACATACTGAGTACTGTTTTGTTACTACAAATAGATCTGAGCTGAATGCAAAATGCTGCAGTCTTTGAAATTCTATGATCTAATTTGACCTAAAAATTTGTGTTTGAGAAATTTAAGGGAATGGAAAAAAGTTCAAATTTTAGGAATGATAACTGTACTCTCCTTTCAAAGTGTATAATGTGAGATCTATCTAAAATTTATATTTTCTAGGAGCCACATTTAAAAGCAATCCAAGAGTCAGGTAGTATCAGCTTCAATAATATACACTAATTGATCCAGTATATCCCAAATATTCTATTTCAACACCTAGTCAGCATAAGAACTATTGATGTGATGTTTACGTTCTTTTGTTCTTCTTACTCTGGTTTTGAAATTCAATATGAATTTTAGACTGAATTAAGCATATTTCAAGTGCTCATAATACATGTAGCTGATGCTCCCAAACAGAGTAACAAGTAATTATATAGCATACTGATTATTATGATAAAGCTTAGCTTTAAAATAAGATGTTTCTTTCATGTTATATATTTCCATTATATATACATAACTATATTCCACCCATTTATATCCTAGATGTATGTTTTTAGCCCAAGCTAACAAATAATGCTATTGTTTTGTGATTTACTACTCTAGTACTTTTTTCTTTGTATTATTATTTTCAATGAGGTTTCTTTTGTTATTTCCTAATTAGTTCTTTCTGTGAGCTCTGATGCCACATCTAGAGAAGATGATGGTGCATCTCTGAGAGGACCACAAACCACAAAATAGCCCTTCTTTTCCACCTCACAATTTTATTCACATTGGATAGTATTTCCCCATTAAATTCTGTGCTCAAGTATATCTCTCCGTTCCATACTAGTGAAATAAGCCGAACTGACTCTACTGGCTTAAGTTATTAGTTATCTTGTGCAAATAAGAACATTATCAATTCCAGTGGTAATGTTTGCCTTTATATAGTCTACTCCTAATTATTTTTACATAGGAAGAAATTCACTCTCTCTTTTGTTCTCAACTAGTCAAACACATATGGGTTTAGGAAGTTATTCTAATTTTATTTTATTTTCAGACTTTTAAGACTGATGTATTGATTGATAGTTGCCGTCTCTCATCTATGTAGGGATTTCCACACCTGCTTTCCCTAGTGTTGTATTAGTAATGCTGCTTTACAGTATAAAGAGTTAAATCACCTATGAAATTCAGTATTTGTTGTTTTATCATTAAAATACAGTTCAGATCTATTTCTCTATTATTTTGAAAATGCCACATGGGTACTTTCAGACCTCCAAGTATGATCATCCCTTTGTTAGATTCCCTGCCTTGAATGTAAGTGAACAGCATACCATGTGGTGTCCTGCTGTCTTGCTGAGATGATAGTTCTGATTTGTCTCCATTCATGCCCATCCCTTCCCTCTCCCGTCTTTCTTTGTCTTAACCACACAGCACAACATGCCCTTTTGGAGGATATCAAACCACTCGGACCTCTTGGCTCTACATCAAGCACTGGAATTAGAGTATTTGTAACTGTTCTCTAGCCGGGGATCTGTTTTGTATATTTCAAGTACACTGAATTTTTACGTGTGATTCAATGCCGCTGGCTTCTTCTACATATATAAATTGTCTTAAAGGATGAAATCATATACAGAATAAGAACTCCAGAATGAAGAATTCAGATTGCTGAATGGAATGAAACTTTAGTGCTACAGAAAGGAAACTCTATGGTCTTACTATCTTTACAACACTTTTATGCTTTAAAAAAACAAACAAATCTGTGGAGGTTGCTGATGCACACCAAATGAGTCCTAACTGGAATTAACAGCTTTAGCAAAGAACTCTAACCCTCCCGAGCCACAGCACCTGTGCTGCCTCTGACAAGGCGGTGGATAACATTCCTCAAAGCGGGAGCTCTTCTCAGCCCTGAGGTTTGAATCTGACTTTTAGCCTACCTAGCCCAGAAAATCTGAATCAGAATGCACTCAGACTGTATAAGGACAGTCCTATCTAGACCTGTAATTTGTGTAAATTATTGATGGAAATAATTTACTGTGACTTTATTAGCAGCTGACTCTGAAAGTGGATGCAGTTTTTCTTTCATTTGTTGGGGAGGGAAGAAGGGAGGGGAAATGGGAATATAATATTGTCTCTCTCTTTTTTTTAAGTTTGGCGAAGAGAATGTTCATACTGATGTGTTGTGCCTTAAAGACAAGACAGCGTTTGTGTGTTACAATGTAACTTTGGTTAAAATCTCTATAGATAACGAAAGACAAAACAAACAAACAAACAAACAAAAAACCTTTGTGACAATTCTTAACATGACCAAATTTATTAAGCTATCAGAATTTATCAGTTTAATACCACACCATTAACAGCCTTTCATTGCAACGAGAAACCAACAATAATAATAATACACAGAGCTTGTATTTTATTTGGGTTCTGAATAATTCCAATAATTGTATGAGGCAACTATCTGTGCATCCAACCATAAGCAGAAGGTTTGGGAGACTCTGGGACCTTTAGAAAGTAAAATATATGTTGAAGTCTCAAGTATCCTTTCCACAGTTTTCCAGAAGAAAACTAAGAGTCATATTCAGGACAACTTGCACAGTTTTGAATTTAAGACCTTTTTGAATGTGTAAGTTGCTTATAGGAAGATATTATGGTGTAAATCATTAGTAATTATAACCCAAGTCATTTTTAGACTATGCTATGGACAGAGCTTAAAATTCACACAGCGAAGTATGCTTTTAACCTCTATGCCATTGCAAAAATGTAATGTATTCATGGATGTAAGGCAGGTATACTAAATGGTTCCCAAGGAAAGAAGTGAGTCTGTGAAATTTTTGCCTAGAATGTCATTAAAAGTTAACTAGCAAGCAAGCCAGAATTTGACAGCATTACAAAATCATAATAGGAAGAGTATCATTTATCCATCGTAACACATCAGTCAAGGGTCTCCTCATGCACAGTAGAATACATTGGTTTCTCCTGTACTGCTACTGGACAATGTGTGCATTCTTTGCAGGGAGAGCCTGTCATTGCTAAGTTTGCATGTCGTTTTTCTCTTGGTTTGTAGACCATGTTGGGAACATGATACAGGTTCTCCTGTCATTTCTTTATGACATGGTTTGCCTTGTGGAAATTTAAGACTTCAAGATCTAAAATATTATAATAGAGGGGACACCTAAAGCTCTGTGTCCTAAATGGCGATCTATGGACCCTGGGGTCCAGCTAATAGTCTGGGCTCCTCACCTGAGGCTGGTTCATGATAATCCATCACCTGTGACTTCTGCAGCTTAAATAAGACCAACACTTCGCTCACAGATTAAAACAGTTACATATTCACTATGTAAATTCTGCAGGCTAGAAACCCATATTTCTTTGGAGAATGCCAAGGCCATGTTTACAGTCAGCAGAAAGAAAATGAGATGATTTTGAACAAGAAAGGGCTTCCTCCATGTACCTCACTTTTTAAGTGTTGTGGCTTTTGGCTACCTCTACCCTAAACACCACAGTGGAAAAATTATGATTGGAATAAATTTAATATTAATAACAACAATAATAAATTCTACACTTCTGTGTTCTTTAGCTTGAAAAATAGTCAAAAGATTAGCATTGCATCAATGATCAGTAATCATTTTATGCACTTAAACCTTAAAATTTTGTTGTGACTAAAACAGTCATTTTTGATACGCAGCTAGTTTCTTTAGTTGATAGGTTTGGGGCATTGCATAAACGTAATTCTTTTTGAAATCAAACAAGCAAGGTTTCTTATACCACTCCCCCGGAGGATGCAGACAGACTCATTTTCCAAGTGCACAGAGAAACTGAATGCTGGCACCTCTCCTGCTGCTTCTCATGCATCTGTTTCTCCTGATTATCTGTCTAGAGGAGGCAGTCAGCATGAAACCTACAGATAAAGTGAATGGTAAATTTGTTCAGCCCAGCAAGCCATGGGCCCGTATTCATCATGTGATTTTGAGCAGTCTCACACTACAACTCTTACCTTTTCCACCTTAAGAACAGAAACTCCTCTTCTTTTCTGAAAAATACAGAATAAGCCAACCACCAATTAAAATTCCAGCCCCTTGGCAATTCCCACATTCTATGCTCATGTAGAATATTGTGCCTTAATGTAAAGAAGTTTGAAAAATGTTCTGTAAGTAAAATAGGTTTGGGGATATTGCTTATACAAAGCTGGTATCATACTAGAAAAAAAAATGGAATTGCCTTATGTTGCAACTTAAAAATATCAGGATATATCCCTACAAGTAAGAAAATAGGTGGCTTGGCTACAATTTTATACTGTACAACTTGGACATTATATCCCAAAAACATATAATTCAATTTGGAGGTTAAAATAATATTTTAGGATTGTGTGGTCTGTGCACAAAAAAATAGGTAATGAATGACTCTGGTGAGCTAATATTCAAAATAATGTCAACAGCATGCTCTACTGTGAAGTTTTCGAGAAGCCTACTTTTTGTGACAAACCTACATTTTCAGTGAATGTGGCAATTAGCATTTCTTTTAAACATAAACCTAAGCATCATGAGCCAAAGTTACATTTTGACTCCCAGCCATGGTGGTGTTTCAGAGATCTCACCAAGTCAAGGGTTTCTGTTATGTATTAGTAAAGTATAGATTATTGGGGTCTACATAATTTAAAGAAATGTAAATTAATATTAAAAGCTTGTAAAAATATGTACATCTTTACTATTTCTCAATAAATACCTTTGCAAATGTTTTCATCTTCACCCTTCCAATTTGTAGTGTTTCTAATGTATACAATTTTGTTTGATCCTAAAACCTGAGAAAATTAAAGTTAGTATGTGTAGTATAATTTATTTCTTGTATCTAAGTTGAAGATTTTTCAGTTAGAGCAAATTGGATTTCAAACACAGTAAGATATCATTAGCAAACATTGGGAAGTAGCTGGTTTGTGAAAATATGGGTTGCAAATGGACATCTTCATTCATTCAAGTAAAGTCATAATGCATTCACAATTTATTACCAAAAAGGTAGTATTTACTAGAATATTTTTCAAATTTAAAAATTATGTTTATTCCTACACATTTTTATAAATGCCCATGGTCTAAAATAAATCACTTAAATAAATGTGGGATATTAATTTCAAATTCCTTCATCATACTTGTTTTTTATCCCATAAAGTATATTAGACTAAAATCCAGCCTCTTGGAGATGGAGAGATGATCCAACAGTTAAGAACACTTGCTATTCTTCCAGAGAACATGAGTTCAATTCCCAGCAGTCACATCATGGCTAGCAATCATTGGAAACTTCATCTCCAGGGCATCCGAACTCTCTCTGGCCTCTGTGGACATTGCACATATGTGGTGTACTTACATATATACAAGCAAAACACTCATACACATGAAATAAAAATAATAAAATATTTAAAATAAAATTCACTCTTTTAACTTGCATCCAAAATATTTTATTAAAATTTATTGCATTTATTTATATCTCATGTTATTTCTTCACAAGTGAATTCATCACATGCAAATCAAAACAAATTTCACAAGTACTTTTACTCATTCACATCCAGTTAAAATATTAGCTTCCAAATTAACAAAATGTAGGTGGAATTATGTGGGAACACTCTGGCAAGCCTTATGCCTCATCATAGTCAGTTATGGCTTATCAAATACAATGGTTGTGTTTAAATGTAATTGACTAGATGTACTTCTTTCTATTCTTTTATATCTAATTATCACCAAAAGATGTATTTGCAAGAAATGTTAAATTAGATGGATGACAGATAGATAGATAAATAAATAGGTGATAGATAAATATATACTAGATAGATAAGAGATAGAGATAGGTAGATAGATGATAGATAAATAGATAGGTAGATAGATAATAGATGATTGATAGATAGATAGATAGATAGATAGATAGATAGATAGATAGAATATTCCCTGGTCTCCAAGCAATTATGCTTCCTTTTCTTTTTCAATATACTTGCCTCATGACTGGCAGAGTTCTCATCTATAAAATTGGACATTTCTCCACTTTTCTGTTGAACAATATTAATTCTTAGGTTTATCCAACACATGATACATGTTCTGCTCATCTTTTATATTATGTCACTCAATCATTACAATGTGCACTCTGTGAATGCACGGATTTTTTTTTCTTTTACTCGTTTCTATACAATGAATGTCTACGAAGATGACTGGAATACAGTAAGTGCTCAAAAAGTATTTGTTGAACAGATCCCTGAACCACAGGAACACATGTATATAATCACTGTCTAGAAATAAGGTGACTTGCAACGATACAGCAAGAAATGGAGGAGGAAAAATGAAGAAAAGTACAGGTAAGTTTTGGTAAGATCAATGTAGACATTATAACTTACTGGAGTGCTTGACAGCATCGTCATTTATGAAAATAAAGAGCAACAGTGGACACAAGCAAAGATGTACTTGAACACAGACTGAGAATTGCATGCTAATTTATTCCTGCTTTAATTTTGTTTTTGGTTTGAAGTGTTGGCTTGTTTGTGGCAGGGCACTTATTCTGTAACCCAGTTTAACTACAGCTCATTGTATATTTCAAGCTAGACTCAAACTTGTGAAAATCCCCATGCTTCAACCTAAGTACTGGGATTACAGGTCTGAGCAACCATAGCAATCAGCTAGTACTTTTTTTATTTAAAAAAAAAATACTTTATATTCATTTGCATTAAATTATTTAAAGAAACAAAGTCATGTAAAAATCACATCTCTCTGCAAGTTCTGTGATTTATAATTCTGAATCCTCAATGACAAAACTGGGCAATTCCTCAAAGTTAGCAAAATAGCTATTAATACCTAGCATAATTTTTATATTTTCAGAAAACGGCAATTAAAGTCACTATAAAAACACATCTTTTACTCTGGTGATTATGCAAAACAGTCTTAAGTTGGACCGGGCCAAAGTCAAACTTTAGAGTGTTTTGTGGTCTGCAAAGATACTGCCTCAGAGCACCAAGGTACCATTCACTGTGCGGAGTTACTGACTTTAAGTGAAAGTGGTAGTCATTGTTACATGAGTTTTCTCTTTACTCAGAGACGATCCCAGGACCTGGGAGCAGGTTTGAATAGCTTTCAAATTAAATGCTAAGGACTCTGACAAAGTAGATAACCCTTCAGTCACCAGAATACTGTTAAAGACTATTTACATGTATGCAATGTAGTTTGATCATAGTCACCCCCTCCCTTCCCTGCTACAACTGTCTCGGAACTACTCCATACTCTATGTCCTCTTCTCCTTTTGTTTAACCCATCAAGTCAAATTAATACTGCCTGTATGTGCATGGGTGTGGAGCCATCCACTAAAGATGGACAGCTTATCATCCCTGAAGAAAACTGACTCTCCCTCCCCTTCAGCCATCAACTGCCAATAACTCCTCAGCCAAGGATGGGGAACCCCTCCCCAGTCCATACTGGAATTTTGACTAGATTGATCTTGTACAAATCTTGTGCAGGTACCTATAGTTCCTGTGAAGCTCACAAATAAAATGGCCTTGTCATGTCCAGAAGACAACATTTCACAGAACTATTCTGCATCCTCTGGGTCTTACATTCTTCCACCCCCTCCTTTATAATGTTCCTTGAGCCTTGGGCCAGGGTATTTAGAGCCAAGGACTCACAGTCATTCATTCTTAGAGCACTTTGACTGGTTATAATTGAGCTAACAGCTGTCTACTGCAAAAAGAAGCTTCTCTAACCAAGACTGAGAACAATACAGATCTAGGATACAAGTGTAAATATTTAGACAACCGTTTGGCAACATGACCATTAGCCAAAAGAACAATAGTAAGTTCCCACCTAGGGCCTATGACCTCCCAGGCATGGGCTATAAAGACTTTTTGTTCAGTGTGCAGAACACTGTCTCTGTGGCCATTGGACACTATAATATCTTCTGTTGTCATTGTATTTTTAACTTTTATACCCAGCATTTGCTCTGGTGATATCTTGATTTCTCCGTTAAAGCTTCAATGAAAACACATGAAACTGAAAAACGGTGGATATTGGGAGACATAGAATAACCACCAAGTAAGTCTGCCTCTTGGGAGAACAGGGAACTTTACTTACTTCAGACCTTTGAGGTGCCACACAGTTCATAGGGGTGACTTAAGATAGTGTGTTGATCAGGTATAAGGTGTGTGGTGAATTGTTTTGTAGATATGCCTAACCAGTCTTTAAAGGGAAATGTCTACAGAAAATGATCCTCACACAATCTTCTGGAACAAAAGGAAGAAGGCCAAATAAAATGGGGTGTGATAGCAAAATAAACAAAAGAGGCAGAAGAGAGAAGAAAGTGGAATCATTCCATTAGGTAACCATAAGGAACTGTGCCTGGGACATTGAAGAAGCGGGAACAATGTGAAATGAGACTCAGAACTAAGCAAAGGCCAGGTTGTTGGTCTTTTCAAGAGGGTATTGATGAGCTGCTTTTATCCTGGATCGGGAGCACTTGAATGAGAGAGCAAAGGGTTTGTGTGGCTAGATTCATACATTGTAACAATTAATCCATCCAAACTATGGAGATTGTGTGGCTAAGAAGCTGGCACAGAGCTCTAAAGCATTATTGATAGATTCTTGAATGACAGGAAGGCCACAGAAAGAAGGAAATAGATTCAATAAGGCATTAAAACTAATGAAGACCTAGCGACCATTGCTTTTTTCCTCCTGTCTTCAGACAAAGCCAGCCTGACTTCTGAGTTTCTGCTTGGACAGTTTGGTAGATTTCAGTGCAGCTGCCAAGGAATCAGAAACACCAAAGGATGCAGAAGATCCTGGTTGAGGTTTTTATTGGGATTGACTGCTTGCCTTTCACTGAAATGGTGAGTCTTGTACTGGGAATTCTCACCTGGAAGGAGCCAGGGAGATGTTCACAGGGAGGTTGAATCTATGGCAATTTCCTGGTTGCTTGTTAAATATTTTGCCAGATCACAGCTGAATTACTATGAAAGCAGTAAGGAAAATCCTAATAATGTCACAAAATCACATCAGTTATTTTAGAAACATGGCTCAGAGAGTAAACATTCTTCCTGCCAAGCCTGACAGCTTAAGTTCGATCCCCAGGACTCACATTGTAGAAGAGAACATAATTTCTTTCATAAGCTGTCCTTATCCTCTGACCATGGACACATCATGGCATAATCATACACACACACACACGGGGAGGAGGGGGTTGGACAAATATGATAAAATCAAAGATAAAAACATTTGTTATTCATTGGGACATTATGGTCCCAAGTTTAAGGATGATGTCAGTAATGCAGAATTCATGTAGGAAAGCGCCATGGGACATTGTTTGTGGTCACCAGTTGATTTAACATCGTGCTTTTGCATCCTCTACTGACTTCAATTTCCAGAAAGATAGAGGAGTAAGCAATGACTAAATTTATAGCCCTGAAAGAATGAAAATATCTCTGTGAACTTTTCCTTCAGTGACTTATACAAGTAAGTCTGCTTGGAAACAAATACAACATTCATTTATTTGGCAAAGAAAGGAAACATTAGCAAAAGGGCTCCACAAGAGAATGACAGACAATTTAGCCGCTTAGACAGACTAATGTATTCAAAAATATGGTGACCATAAAAATATAAGTTATGATGGAATAAATTATTTTATGAGAGTGCATACAGGAACAGAGAGTGAGATGAATGTCAGACACACACCTGTAAAAGCACTGTATTTGGGCCATTACATTTCTTCTCCATCGGTTCTGGGAACTATTTTGGAGTGGGATGAAAGAAACAGCACAAAGAGCTCTAGGTAAAAGTGGCCTAACATTATTTTGTACATTTTGTTGAGAGTTTTATCATTGGTAAGTGTGACTTCCAAATTGGGAGCCTCCACTAATTTCCCAAATGAAATCTCTTGTCCAGAGACTAGCTGAGTATACAGTTGCTGCACATTATAAGAACTGAGACTTTTAAAAAATATCTTAGGTAGGCATGTAAATAATATGTTCTACCACGGCATCTGCATACTGTGTCTCATTATAATGTTGTTTGTTCCTCTCCTGCCACTGCCCTCTTCTATGCTTTCTAGCCCACTCCAGCTGGTTCCCTTTCTTACCCCAATTAGTCCTAACTTCTGCTTTCTTGTTACATGCAAAGGATTGGTTTTAAAGAAAAGAAAGAGAGGAATTCTTCTTGCTTCTGCCTAGATGGGGCACAGTTGTTTACCTCTGTTTCTTGTCTGTCCTTGGAGCCTTTGTTACTGTTCTTGCTTTACCTGGATGACATCAGCAGTGTCCTCTAGGCAGAGACCTAGTAACACTGTGGGTGCTGAATGGAAGAGTTCAGTGGGTGGTCAGGCTGTGATTCAGCCATCAGCTAAAATGGAGGAATCTAGCACAGGAAGAGACTAACAAATTTTTTACATTACTTCATTTAATCTCCCATCCCTATGAACTGGTATTAGTCTGGATTATTATTTTCATTGTCTAAGTGGCCTCTTGAAGTCATTTGATTTGTGGATGGCACAGACAGAGTTGGAATGTAGATCAATCAGATGCACATTATCTAGGCTGCAGTGTTAGGTTCCTTGTCCTGAGCCTGCTTGGCTATTTATTGCAACTGAGTTGCTCAGAACTTTTAGAATTATAATCTGAACAAAAGCACAATCAAAAGCAGGGGTCATTGCAAGCTATGTAATTAACTCTTCTGATAGACATTAATGCCATCCAAGTAACTTGCATGTTACCTATGTGAGAAATGGTCCTTATGC
The DNA here is from genome assembly GCA_035773235.1 of Eospalax fontanierii. Classification (NCBI taxonomy): domain Eukaryota; kingdom Metazoa; phylum Chordata; class Mammalia; order Rodentia; family Spalacidae; genus Eospalax; species Eospalax fontanierii. The sequence goes on along the minus strand of CM069545.1, from coordinate 28,817,912 downwards.
AGCAGAAATCTTACTTTTCACATAAATGGTCATGGTGATGTAGACTGATGATTGCAATTATCCCAGCCCTATATGAAGACTCAAGCGATAACTGTCCAATTAAAACTTCTGTTTTGATTTGCACTTAGGTCAGATTCCTTCTTTTCAAATCACCTTCTCTAAGTATACCACACACATCAATTCTTGGCACAACTGGCTGACAGTTACCCTAGGCCAAAGGAAGGAAGATCTTGGACATTTTTTACAAGAGTAAAGAATTAGAAAAGTTCTGAGATTGCCTACTATGGAGAGGTACTCAGGAATCACCATGACCTCATAGCTTATCCGGATGGAAGATGCTCAGAAGTCCTCACTGAGTAAATGGGGGAGGTCAGAAATAAAAAACAGATTTGACCTATTTCACATATTTCCTGAAATTCCATAATGGGCATGTCTCTTTAGTCTGGGTAAAATATGAATAAAGCTTACTGTCTTCACCATTAAGTGTACCAACCACAGCACTAAGCACCTTCCTCTGTACCACCACCACCACCATAGTATTCATGAAAACCTAAATCTACCCATTGAACATAGAGTCTCCATACTTCCCTCCCAGTCTGAATTCTGTCCCTTAGATAGTATTTATGCTCCTGTACTTAATTTTTCAAACACAATTATCTTAAAGTTCATCCTTAGGCTGTCAGTTCCTTGCTTTAGAAGACTCAGTAATGTTCCTTTGTATGTACATAACTACATCTGCTTAACCATTTATCTTTTGATTGGCAACGGGTTATTTCTGCATTTCACCTGTTACAAATAATGGTACTATGAGCATTGTCATGTAAATATCTCGTTGAATGCCTGATTTAAACTCTTGCGGCATGTATCCAGAAGTAGAATTATAAATTCTGTACTTAAAATAATTCTATATTTAAGTTTTGAAGCATGTCTATTCTGTGTTCTCTGACAGTCATATCACTTCCTACTTGTGCTAGCTGTTCACAAGTGTTTCCGGTTCTTCCCTTTACATTTTTACTAGTAATTGTTATTTTTTAGAGTAAACATCTTAATTGTCTAAATATTTGATTGTGAGTTTTGCATTTCCATAGTATTATAATTTTTGGCCATTTGTGTATCTTTGGAAAAATGCCTAACTCATTTCACTTGTTTAAAAACTTTTAGTCATTGAGTTTTATATTCTGGACAGTAACTCTACCAGACACAAGATTTACAAATGTTTTCCTTCAGTCTTTGAGTCATCTTCTCCACAGTGTGTATGATTTCTTTTATGTACAAAATCTGGCTTGGGGGAAGGAGGCACCATACCTCTGTGTATGTGTTTTAGCTCTATCCAGTTGGCATACTCCATCCTATTTGCCATAATAATTGATTTGTCCAAGAATGGTATGTGAACTAGGCTGGACTTATAAAAACACACCCAAAATTTTTTTCCAAAGCCACTGTGGAAGCTGTCTTTCTGGGATCAGAAGCTTTGGTCCATTTGGAATTCCAAGACCATCTTCTCTAATCTCATTGAGGGAGAATGTGAATAGGGAGCCAACAGGAAATGGGGTTGACACTCCCATCTGAGTCATGTCATCCGAACATGCGGTTTAACATCTTATGAGACAGAACTTCAACTCAATAGCTGTAGCTAGATTGAAAAGAAATCCTCCACCAAAAGTTTTTCCTTCTTTTCCTTAAACTTGTTTGACTTTGTTTTCTGCCATCTTTTGGTAAAAAGAATTACACTATCTCTAACTTGGAAATGTTGATTCTCAGAGCCACCACCCCAAAGTGTATTCTAATCAATGCTTGGGACAAACAAAGGGGACCAGGATTGGTCACCCAAAGTCTATAAAGTGGGTCTCTGTCCTTCCCCAGCTACAATCTTCCCTAGGTCTTTGGGTGTCTTCAGGAACCCAATGGCCAACATATCTGGGTCTAAGAGGGGTATGGAAGGTGAATACTACTTAAGTATACACATCTCACAATAGACTCTACAGTGTGGCTTTGCCCTCTCTTAATTATGGCTCTGTGGATGAACCTCAGCACCTCATTTTTATGTCACCCTGAAATTTGTCCATTCTTCTTTCAAGAATCCTAGTGCCCCACCCTACACCTCCTTTTATTCTATGACCAAGCTGCTTAGTCATCAATAAAATAGAGTGGAGTTTACTGAGCTGAGTAAATGTCAGATCCTGTGTCTGGGCTCATGTAGGTATAGATCTTTGGCTGCCCCTCAAGCACATTCTCACCAGTGCGCAGCCTTCCCCGGCCCTGCTGCTCCACCACCCCGGGCCCTGGGCCTTTGCTGCTACTGCAGCTACTACACAGGGTTTGGATGGCTTCCTCCCTGCAGCCCAGCCAGGCCAGCGCTGCCTGGTACACTCTGGTGAGCACCACAGAGGGCCACAGCTTCAGCCTCACATCTTGTGCTTCCAGGCTGGGCTCCTGGCTGCTGCCACTCAGATTCTTACTTTTACTGGGCTCCTGATGCCCTGAACCACTTCTCTGCACAGTGCCTGTTCTGACCAGTGTAGTCCCTCCATCTCTTTCATGAAGGCTTCATAGACATCGTTCTTGTTTTGCCCTGAGACAGGAACAGAAGGACCAGATCTGGGGACTGCTTTGGTGAGGGGCTCAGCAGAATCATCCTCTGACTTTCTCTGGGGAACAGTGGTATCTCCTTTATTCTCCCGATGATCCCTCAGAGTAGTGGGCACAAATCTGGCAATCTCTGTCTTGAAGTTGGGAATCGTGGCTTGGCTCTGTGACTTTCTTCTGGCTACACTTTTATCATTCATCTTCGGTGGCTGAATCCAGTTGAGTTAACACCCCTGGGTTCTGAAAGTGAGCTGTTTGGGAAAAACCCAGGTGGAGCAGGATGAGGTGGGGGGATACCTGGAGGTGCAGGAGGAGGTAGCTTTGGTGGGGGTCCTCGAGGAGGAGGGCCAGGGCGTAGACCTAGAGGTGGACCCGGGGGAGGGCGAAGAGGTCTGACTGGTGGTGGTCTTGGAGGTAAAAGTTCGAGTAAAAGTCCTGGGATTCCTGCCATTCCAGGTGGTCTAAGAAATGGAGGTGCCCCATGAGGCCATAAAGGTGGAGCAGGTCGGGGGGGGGGGTGTCCAAGCAGCGGTGGTCCTGGCATGGGAGGAGTTTGTATCTAAGAAGGGGGAACTGTTGCCCCGCCAGCGTGAGAATCTACTTTGTGCTGCTTCTATGATGGCTTTTTCACTTGAGAATCGTGCCAGCCCTTTTCATCATCATCCTCTGGAAATTCCTCCACTTCCTGTCCCTCTTCAAGGATTTCCTGACCTGCCATTGGAAGCATCGTGGCTTGAAGAGGAGTCAGATTCTTCATGTTCTTCATCTGTGATTTCCCAGTCCTATCAGTTAATCTTACACCGAGACCTGACTTCTCTTCGGGGTTGTCTCCCTTGCGACTATGCCTGTCTTAGTCTCACCTACGAGGAGGGAGAGTAAAGCAAAGCCTACCTTAACTCCATACTTCTGCAGGACTTGGGGAGGAGGCTGCCCGGGAAGGGCCCGGAGGTTTTCTGCCAGGTGACATTTACAGCAGGCCTTTGACTTCATTTCTCTCTTTCCTTTGTGTATCTCTCTCTCTCTCTCTCTCTCTCTCTCTCTCTCTCTCTCTCACGTACATTGGCACTATCACCTAAGACTCTTAGGAGAAAACAATGCTAGTTCTTGGAACTCCAATAACTCTGAGCTGTATAGACCTCCTCGTTCTCACTCAGTCCCTGATGTTTTGTTATAACACAACAAAGCAACTAAGACCTGGTCATATGGAATTACCTGAGAAAAGCCACTCATACTGGCACCCACACTGAACACTCAGTCACTATGATTTCAGCTCAACTATAACCTATTTTTTTAACAACTGATGTAGACCAAGAAAATAAACATTCTTGTTGCAAAAATAGGCAAGAACTTCATCCTAGGAAACACATGTAAATCAAGCAATAAGCCATGAACTTAGCAGTAATAAGGCTGTTGTCAAGACATTTGTCTTATTGCAAGCAGCAATTTAAGCTCAAAATTACTTACTTCTTTAATGTTTTGTCTAGAAATAAGTTGCTTCCCAACCCTGAAATTTCCTCCCTTAACTAATGACAAAATTGTGCATAATTAATGAGTACATTTCTTGTGTTTTAATTTAAAAAATAGTCTAGCAGAATTTCTTCATAAACATTTCAGTTATGTCTATTAACTACAAAGTATAAGATATTCAGCAAATCTGATCATAAAGCACTGTATTCTGAGGCTGCCTCTGTTTCTTGAGAGAAAAATAAGTGCAATATCTTCAACATAACCAATCCCAGCTTTGAAACCTTTTCTAGTTGCTTTCTCTCTGGTTTTCTTTTTAATTAAAAGGAACTAAAGTGCAATAAAACAAATCAAAATAAAATGATCAGTAACGGTCAAGTGGAATGAAGGTACATTTCTATTCAAAACAATTTCTACATGAACGTCCAAATTCGTCAGCCTTTCACTGCCTAATAATGTGACATGTTTACAATGTTGAAGGAAATCAGGTGTTTTCATGCTAAATGAAAATAAAATTTATGTACTGTGATTACCATCTCCTTTGCCTGTGCTTTCTCACTCTATTCATCAGTAAAGGCCACTCAATAAATTTTGTGCAAACTGCATGTGGAGATGTCATGCAGTCATAACTCAGAATCAGCCATAAATAACCACCCATCAGTGCCTGTGGGGGAGTCAAGGACTTCAGCAGTGTTTGCACCCTAATTGCTGAATGAGAAGAAGAGCCATTGGCCTTTCTCTGTTCCATTTCTGACATACTAGAAGCAAGGTCTGGATACTTGGAGCCCAAACGAACACAAAGTCATCACTCATCTTCATCTAGAGTCAAGGCAGGCAGAGGGATGAATGATGATGTCCTTTTGCATATCTCATGGTTTTTCTTTTGCGGGCCATATTAAAAATACCCCCTGGAGAATGGCATATCTAGCTGTGTATTAGTGCTCTAGTACATTGGAACAAATTGTCCTAAAATGCAGCAACTGAAAACATCAAGGCTTACTGCCTCCCCTGCTCTCCAGGATCCGGGAGGGAATCTCAGAACAGCTTAGTCGAGTGATTCTAGCTCAAGGTAAACAGGAGATTGTTAAACCATCTGCCGGGATTATAATTATAGTTATTATAGCTATTCTAAGGTTTGATGAGCTAGAACATTCTCTTCCTGACTCACTTAGATAGTTCATGGCAAAAAAGCCAGTTCTTTCCTGATTCTTGGCCAGAAGCTTCAACTGGTACAATGTGGACCTTGCCATGAGACAAAGCCCAAGGTGGCATGCTGGCTGCTTCACAATGAAAGACCTAAGAGGAGGGCACAGTCCAAGCACCTAAGATGAAAGTCATCATCTTTTATGACTAATCTAGAAGTGGTTGATATTTTGCCATAAGTGATTGTTCAAATGTGGTACACTGTGGAAAGAGACTGTATGAGGGAGCTACTACCAAGTAGATCAATGTCAGTTGGGGCTCTCTGGGTGGTGACTACCTTATTCTTAGAAGACACTGGTATTGATGCATAAGAATAAATTAAAAAGTGAAAAGACTCAGGAGGCTTAGTTAGAAAGAGCACAGCTCACAGTAAACTATACCTGAGCCAAGTCCAAGTGTGTTTTCTTGTTGCATTGTATAATTAATTACTTCAGGCAGTCTTAAATTTTCCATTCATCATTTTTGAACAATGCATCTCGTACAGATGTTATGAGAGTTAAATGAGTTGAAAGCCAAAAATACTTATTTTTATAGAACAGAAACTAACAATGAAAACAGCAATCAGAATATAAGTGAAGTATTGGTAAGGTTAAAAAAAAAAAAAAAGGAATCCAAAAATAGCAATCCATGCTGTTTGGAGAGCACATTGCCCTGCAACATAGATTTCCACAAATGAATGAAATGTGTTAGTTTAGCTGGGTTTCTTGTGTTTTACCTGGCGACCTTGTTTTTGAAAGAACACTGGATTTACTCAAAGCAATGGAAGATAACAATATTTAAAAATCTAATAGCACTTTTTAAAAATTCTATGCATATTTTACTGCACTGTCAGGATCAACAGATATGAATTCATACCTTCTTTATTATTCTGAGGAATGTTGGATTTTCTTGGGCTATATACCCGTGAAAGAGCACATTTCCAAGATGAAGTATTTTACCAGAGTGATGTCATTCACTTGCACATGTCTTACAGATAACACATTGGCACTGGCCATTTCTGCCTAGAAACACCGGGGGACTATTTCACTTAATGGACATTTTCCTATATACATTACCTTAATGACGTTGAATAGTAGTACTTAATACAAACATAATGCTTAGAAAATATTTAGGACACTTGGGGTCGGAGAGATGGCCCAGTGGTTAACAGCACTGGCTGTTCTTGCAGAAGACTCAGGTTTGAATCCCAGTACCCATATGGTGGCTAACAACCATCTGTAAGTCCAGTTCCTAGGGATCCAGCACCCTCTTCTGTACTCCATAGACACTGTACTACCTGAGTGCACTTAAATACATGAAGGCAATATACTCATACACATAAAATAAAAATAATAAACAAAATATTTAAAAGAAAATATTTGAGACACTGAAAAAATAATCCAGCACTCATGAGGCTGAGCCAGGAAGTTTACAGTTCTGAGGACACTACGGGCTGTATAATAAGGCTCAGGCCATTTTGGACTCCATAGCAAGACAACATTTCAACACTAAACAAACAAACAAAACACAGTCTGGGGGGCAATGCTGAAACTGTAATGGTAAAAATGAAGATAGACCCCTTGTGACCTGTGACCAAAGCAAGAGACATGGAGGCCCCCACATTTGGAGGAAGATCATGCCTTCCTATTTTTTGAAGGTTAATGGCATTCACCCCCCAAGCATTGGTTATCACAAACTGAAACTGAGGAAATCTCACAGGAAGATCCTGGAATGTAAAGCCAGAACTCAGCGAATAGGAAAGGAAAAAGACAAATAAAAGGAAGAAACAATTGAGAAGGTGCAGGAATAAAGTAATCTTACATACAATGTTCATTTAAAACTGCTTTTAAAACATACAAAACCAAGTGAAACTTTTTCTCAACTTAAGTTTGTCAAAAAAAAAGAAACTATAAAATAAATGAGTTGGAAATGATGGTTGCCAATATTTCTTGCTGTTTGGGGATTCTGAATATTTATAGCTGACTGGAACTTCAAAATGAGAATAAAGGAATTTCCATTCTAGAAAATACTTTGGCATCCGTTATTTAAAATGACTGAGTCCTCTATTCCATTAGCACAGAGTGAACATCTACTGTGTCAAGTATTTTGCCGGGCATCAGGACCAGTCAGTAAAGGAAGCCAGCCTGGGCCCTTAGGGACTTAAGATGCTTGAGAACATACTCTCAGGAGTAAAAACAAACACAACACCCTTTATTAAGAAGGGTGGTAAGAATGGTATGGTTTAGTACCTGAAATTGAATGCTATTTCCAATTTGGTGTTTGAGGTAGTATTGCTTTTCAGTCATGTTTGAAACTAAAACAGCTAACATGCATTACATCACAATGAAAACAAGGTGAAGGATTTCCAAAAATGCAGGCCTTTTGTTGACCCGTGGGAGAAGGCATGTGTGCTCAGACATTTGTGCATAGACATCCACTTAGCAAGCCTTCTGTCAGTCTGGGGGGACCAGCATCACAGCTGAAGTACACATAGCCCTGGACATCAGCTGTACAGAAACCAAATGGTGGCCTCCCAAAAGGTATCATAGAATGCAAAGTATCTGAACAGTGTGACAGACATAACCAATTATTTACAAAGGAACAACCCCTTCCCAACCCAAGACATGGCCCCCACATTCAATAAGGAATCAGATAAACTTGACGGCCTCTCTGCAGTACTGAAGTTTAAATCTCCCCATAGGGTCAAGTAATGAAACACCAGGAAAATAAGCAAAATAGAAAAATGTGTTAGGCCATTGCCAATTCATAGTAGATTAATTGATAAGATCACATTTGGCAATTTCAGAAATATATTTCTATAAAAATTAGAAAAATTGAGAGACAAAAAAAAACAATACATGAAAACATGTTTTTCCTTAAAGACTTTCAGAGCAGTGATGGGGTGAAATAAACCAATAGGTTATTGCTAAGTTGGTCTCAGTTGTTGAAAATAAACAAAAGCAATAGTCTCTTAAGTTCTCAGGAAAAGCCTCATAATTCTGTAGCTTTGCCAACCATTAATGATCAGAAACTTATTTTAACTCCATTTGGCCAATGCATTTCAGTTCAAGAGCCATGGTAACAGGTAAACAGTAAGCTGATGTTAAACTGCCTGACTCAGTGCGCTGACAATTTGCAACAGTGAGTGCAACTCCAAAAGTCAACTAATCAGAGAAAGCTTAACATTTGCTAAGTCAGCCTTGGAGGGTGTGTGCTCTTTAATAAACATGCTTATAAGACTAAAATCAACCCTCGTTGTCACCAACACCAACTAGATGTTTTTCCAAGACTGCAGTGACTTTCTCTATCCTCTGCCATGCATATAACATGAAGCTACTTCTCCAATCCTTTCCAAGATCTTTCTGTACCGACAATTGCCTCTAACATTGAGCTCCCTTCCTGAAGCTGGCTATTAATCAGCTTCTGTGTTTTGAGGTTGAATGTGTTGATCATTTGCTTCCACAGTATGTATACACATGAAATTATGGGGTGGATCTTTAATTTCATTTACTTTGCATGGATTTCTTTTTATACATAATAATCTATCAGGTTAAAAATACTTTATTTAGGAAAATCCTTCTGAAGATTCTCAGACCCTATGTAAAATCTTTCAGACCCTATGTAAAATCTATCTGTACTGTATAAGCTTATCTTCACTAATAAATTCTGCCTTTAGTGTGTCATGGGAAGCCTCAAACTGGCTCTTTCTTTTCCCTTCCCTGTCGTTCATGGTGTGAAAAACTACCTAAGTTTTCTGAGCTTCAAAGCCCTACTGTTAATTTTGGCTTCTTCCTTTCTTTCTCTCTTTCTTTCTTTCTTTCTTTCTTTCTTTCTTTCTTTCTTTCTTTCTTTCTTTCTTTCTTTCTTTCTTCTCCCGCCCTTCATTCTTTCTTTCATCCCTTTCTAGTTGTTGAGAGATACTCTCTGTAGAATGTTCTGCAAGTCTCTGCCTTCTCCTCATGCTGTTGGCTCTGACCTTAGAATCAAAACCCTTTTGTCAGCATAGCAGCAGCATTCAGCTATGGCCAGACATCCTAAGAGTTGAATTCATCCTCCATGAGCCACTGAGGTGATAAAGTTATGTTTGCTTGGCACCAGGCACTCTTACTGGATGACCACATGGCAGTTCTTTAGCGCAGCAATGTAAATATGCACTACGAGTTCCCCTCCTTTCTGCAAATGTTGGCCGCCATGTCACATCTTCTCCCATCCAACTTCAACCTCACTCATTCTTACTTTGTATAATATCGTCATTGCTCCTAATAATTCCTCTGCCTAAAGCTGCCTTTTGTGTTCTGAATATGATTCTATCCCCATTTTAGGCCAGGAATTCCCACTCTCACTGAAGTCACCTTTGCTAAAACATCAGTTGTTCCCTGAACTTAACAACCCATTCAGCTGATGGAAAACAGAGTCCAACCATTATACTCGCTATTCAAGCTTTTCCTCCCTAAAGCTAAAGGGAGAACATGAAACGTTATTTCTTGGAGTTCTGCTGGCTGGAACCAAAGGCACTGTACAGTAAGGTTCTAATAAATGCGCATTTCAAAAGATTTCATTTGTACCGTGGACTGGTGTCTGAATGTAGACTTTAATGTAATCCTAGGACTCAAAATTTCCTCACTGAAAATTCTTCATCTGGTTAATCCACTTGATCTTGACACTTCAGCACTGAAAGTCTGTGCATTTCTATGAGCAAATGTGAGTTTCTGGTTTCAGTTTCCTCTCTGCTGGCTCCAATGTACTATTCTTACAAAAGCATGCTGAGGTGTTCCATAGTGAATGTTTGCATGTGGTTTTGGAGGAACATGTCTTGTATTTGGCTATCCTTGCTGGTGTTGTAAAGGAATGACTTCTGGGGCGATAGATCTACATGATTGCCTTATTTGCCTTGGCAGGTGTTGGCAAGGTTTGGCAGCTAGACTTACACCTCTTGGTTAGAGAAGTGGAAGATTAAAGAAGCATTCATTGACCACTAACTATATCGTGGTTATCATATTAAACGATATGCATGAATATACAGAGAGTTAAAGTATACTCCAGTCTTCAAAAAGTTTTACATCCTAGGAAATAGATATAATGATTGAGTCAGGTATCACTCGGAGTAATAAAGACATAGAGAAGAGCTGGTGCCCATGTAGGTAAAACGTATGTGCTCCTACAGCTCAGGGTACTGATAAAGATTTGTGCACATGTGTGGGAAATGCAGTCACTTAAACACTACCCAAAGAACACACTCAAAGCAGAATCCTAGAGACCTAAGAAGCTTTTGTTTATTGACTGCTTTTCTTCTCACTATGAAAAAAAAATACTTGGTTAAAGTGACTTTAGAGAGAAGAGGTTTGTTTTATTTTGGTTCATGGCTTGAGAGAGTCCAGTTCATCATGGTAGAGAAGACATGTTGGAGTTGATGGCTTATTATAACCCTATGTCTGCAACTGAGCCTCATTTCCAGAAGGTTCCAAAACCTCCCAAAACTATACCACAGTTGGAGACCAAGTGTTCAAACACATGGACCTTTCAAGAATGTTTCACACTCAAACGACAATGTTTTGCCACTGAGAAAACTTGGGAGATTCTTAGAAGTTAGAAATTTTCATTTATATTTGAGTTTTCTTCATAGATAGGCCTTGCAAATGCACAGACTTGTTCGCTTGGCTGTGCCAGTTCCATACCTACAATGCACAATGCTACCACACTGCAAAAATTCATTTATTCTTTGACAGTTTCATACATGTATACAACGTATACTGGTCACACTCATCTCCCACCGTTTTTATCTTCATCCAGCCCACCAACCCCACCAACCAAGTCTCTACTCCACTCTCATGTCTTTTTGTTTTGGTTTGGCTTGGTTTGGGGATCCACTAGATTTAATCAGGGCCTCCTTTCAATGCATGAGTGTGGAGTTATCCACTGGAGCACGAATAATTCAGTGGTGGCTATATCACAGGCTCCCTTCTAGGCTTAGTGACTCAGTCTTCTGCAGATCCTATACAGATAGCCACAGTTGGCTGTGGAGACATGAGTGCCTCAGCCACGCCATGGGCATAAGACCGCATTTCACAGCCTTTCTCCCCATCATCCAGCTCTTATATTCCTTCTGCTCCCCTTTTCCACAATATTCCTTGAGCTTTGTGGATATTGATATAGGTATCCTATTTAAGAGCAAGCACTCAAGGTTCAACGTTTTTAGCTCCTTGGACAGCCATGATTCTTTGCATAAACTACCACTCCCTGTAAATCGAAACTTCTTTGAGCAAGACTGAAGGCAGCATTAGTCTACGGTTATAAACATAAATATTTAGAAAGCAGTTTGACATGTCCATTTAGAAGAACAAAATACTAAGTTCACCCATTGTACCTTTATTTGACTTCTGCAGTCCTGGGCCTTTGACTAGATCCACAGTACCAGGCATAACCTCTCTTCTTTGGAGTGAACCTCATATTCAATCAGAAATCAGTTGGTTATCCTTATAAGTTTTGTGTTCCTAGTGCACCAGTAGGCACACCTTGCCTGGCAAGATATTATAGCATGAAAGTTCTAGAGCTGGGAAGAACAGAGTTGGATTTTCTCCTCCAGCTACCTGAATAGCAACTTCTAGCACTCTGAATGCCAGCCAGAAGGTAGGAAGCTTCCAAATACTGTTCCAGTAATCTGTGTCTACCACACTTTATTGATGTCCCTTTTCAATCTGAAAAATAAAGGGTTTATAGCAGCGTGTCTACATAAACAAATATCAGTCACCATTTTGAGGCTGCACTTTGAATGCTCTCTGGGTTCTTAGTGTGCACAAAGGAATGGAATTCTGAGAATGGGTCAGTAGGGAGAAGGAGACAGAAAGTCATATCACTTTCTACGGTGGTTGCAAACCTTTGAAAAGCTGGATAGCAGTGTCATTGTCTACTTGACTATCACATGGTCAGCTTTCTGTGTCAGTGAGAGTACTATGATCTTTCTTGCTGGGCTCTGGCTATTAAATATTTGCTACTCTGCATTTTACAACCTCAGCCCCATGACAGGGGAACTATTCCCAGCGTGGTGCCAGGCGGCCAGCAAAATGGGGATTAATAAAACTGGCTCTGATGCAGCCAAGGACTCTCCAGCTGTTTCTTGCAATTAGACTTGTCATCATTCTCTCAAGAAGCCCCTGTTGATGTTTAAATCCTAATTGGCAGGAGACACCTGTTTCCCAATGGGAAAGTTCAGTCCCTTGCAGCAGCTCAGGGGAGAGCGTGGAGAGTGCAAGTGAATACCTTTGTCTCCAGTCTGTTTGCTGCCATTGGGACATTGGGTCTCTCTCTCTCTCTCTCTCGATTTTGGCATGCGCTATTTTTGTTTTTCTTCTTTTCCTCAATGAAGAGTCAGGCTGGTCTTTGGAAAGAAGCAAACATTTGGCTCTAAATCTTTACTTGAGCAAGAACTTTTACCATCCCTCCCTAGAGCCTCCTCCCGACCTCGCTTCAGCCCTCTCTTGGCATGCGTACTTTATCTTGGCTACATTTTTTTTTGCCAAGAACCTGGTTATCATTTGTTCTGGTAGTGAAGTATCCATTAATTGCTTACAAGCTGCTTAAATGTGCATAGTCTATTTCCATCTGGAAGGAGTACTAAGTATATTTTTAGTTCCTGTCTTCACTGAGCTTGCATTTGCACCAGACTGGGACTCACAGCTATACTTAATAATGCACATGAAATGCTCTTGCATGAGGAACAAGTCTAAAACAATGTCTGTTTATCAGAAGAAAAGTGATTAAGTTTCCTAGACAATTTCTTAAAACTTTGGATGTATTGATTCCCTTTAATACTTAGAAGCTTTACACAGGCATGCCAAACTGACTACATAGCCTTATATTGTCATCTACAGTGTTCACACATGCAACTGAGTTACAAGGAAAAGAGTCTCAAAAGACCCTCTCAATGCTTTTTAAAGTAGGTTTACTATTTTGTGTTGGATCGAATTGATAACTAATCTTGGAAAGTTGGTTTTCTCTAGAAACTTCAGGAATATATGATAGAATCAGCCTGGTTCTTTATACCATTAGATATTTTCAGATTCATTACTACATATTCATAAGTGAGGCAGGTATGTAGAGGATATATTAAAATAACTAGGTATGAACATGAAGGGGGTTATGACTCTGCACACACAAGAAGCAATGGAATCCCAGTTCTCATTTTCAGTCAACAAGCATTTATTGAGTGCCTAAGAGGCCCTATTTTAGTACCTTGGATAATTCAAGGTTTTAACTCGGTCAGTAAGAACTGTCCTCTTAAGAGAACTTTGCCAATTGCCAGGTAAGCTCTCCTGTCAACCTTGCCATGTCTTTGTGGGATTTAATGACATTAAGTAATCAAGTAAAATTTATTCTAGAGTCCAAGTGAATAATAGTGTTATGTCCCTCAAGCACAACACAATAAATACCGATAATACCCTCCCACTTACTCTCCATCTTGCTTCCTATTTTTATAAGATTCTATGTCACATTTACTGATAGTGACCACTGTTAGAAAGAATGTAAGGGACTTGATGGTTGCTGTTTTGAGATCTAGATTTTGATAGGTGATATGTGCATAGTGAAAACAGCCAGCTCCAAATGCCAGTTGTGCAAGAGGGTTTAAAATGAAGGCCTAATGGAGTCCCACTGTACCCAGGTCTACTCTCCAGGGAATTCAGTTGACATTAGTGATATGAAAGCTTCTCAAGAAACTATGGGTTAAATTTCTACATGCATAACTTTAAGAAAAATGGCTATGAGATAAAAATTACATAGAACCTCATTAAAGTGCACATCCTAGAACCTGACACTCAATGGTTCAGGTTCCACAGATGTGATGAGGTTAGGAATACACCTTGAAGAAGCACGCCAGATGATTTTTGATGCCTACGTGGTATACAGACTACACTGAGAAACCAATCAGACACACACACACACACACACACACACACACACACACACACACACACTAAGCCTAAGGCCCTTTAGGTGAGGGAGATGCAAATGAAAGGATGAATTGCAGAACTGTATCTCCCCCCTTGATCATTCACTTAAAACCAAGTGCCTTTCCCTCCTGGATGCTAAGGTGCTACTAAGGTTTGTGAGTTCCTCATTATGGTCCTATATTCCCTCAGGATCCCAAGGGATTGGTTCTAGGATGCCTTTTCTCAGGATGCCAAAATTCTGAGGATGTTAAGTCTCTTCTGTAAATGGCATAGTTTCTGCATATGACTTGTGCACATCCTTCTGTGCACTTTAAATATCTTCTAGATTGCTTTTAATATTGAATGTAGTAATGCCATGTCAGTAGTTATTATACCGGATTGTTTAGCAAATAATGACAAGAAGGAAGGTCTAGCCATGCTGAGTATAGATGTAACTTATTTTGGATAGTGTTTTCCATATGCAGTTTCTTGAATCTGAAAACTCAGAATTTATGGATAATGGGGCTGGAGAGATGGCTCAGAAGTTAAGAGGACTTGTTGCTCTTGCTGAGTAACTCAAGTTCAGTTCCCAGCGTCGACATGGTGCCTCACCATGGTCTATAGCTCCAGATCCAGGAGATCTAATGCCCTCTTCTATCCTCTGTAGGCACTGCATTTATGTGCTATAATGAACACCTGCAGGAAAAATAAACAGATAAAATTTTAAAAAAGAATCTGTGGGTAAGGAGAGGCAAGTAAGTCCGTTTTCGCAATGATTAGTTATATGTCAGCCAAACCTTTTTGTATTGGCTATATTTTAAAAGTTCCAGATCTTTTAGAACTCCAGGCCTTCAACTACTGACATTGCCTTTGACTTCTAGGCTTCTTAAAAATAAATAAATAAATAAGGCCTTAATCTTTGTGGTTCAGAGCTCTGTCATTACCAAATTAGGAGAGAGATACACAAAGGCCTCTTTGGGATATTTGAAACAAAATATGAGACTCTGCAGCCTCCGTGTGTTTATGGGGTTGCAATAGTGAGTGGCACACAAAGCTTAGAGGAGAACCAGTGATTCATTCAGGAAGAAATAGCTTGCACCTGTGGGAGTGCACTTGGCATTATTGGGGTGCTGCATTAGCTGGAAAGCAGTCTCTGTCCCCAAACGAACTGCCAGCTTATAACTCCTCGGTGGCACTGGGCCTCTCTCATGGTTGGGTTTTGTTTTTGGAGTGAAACTAAACCTGTGACTCTCATGGGAGCTGAAGGGAGGCGTATGCTTAGCAGCATTCAAAACTTGGCAGGACAGCAGCCTCCTCCATGGGAGGACTGTAACAAGCACATGTTCTTACAGTGCGCCCCATGGCCAGGCCACTTTACTGCAGCAATCCCAGTCCATGTCCCAGAATCACATTATTTGGCCATGGATCAAGCCTCTTGTATTTTTGGCTTAGGGGATAATGAAATGTGATCTCAAGACAAGAAAGGATCATGAGCAGACAGCAGCTCCTGTGGCCCCCAGCGGCACAACACTAAATCCAACATCACATCAGGAAACATATTTAACATGTGGTAAGGAAGACACATGCTGCCTTCCAGCTGTGAAACCCTACCTTGACAGTTGATAATCACCAATAGGAACGAATTGACACTATAGATAAAGAACCACAGAAAACAAAGTCACTTTGACTGTCTTGCTGTCACTGGTAGCCATCTTTGTCTATTATGCATGTCATTCAAAAGGCCATTTAGCAGAAAAAGGCCCTACTGGATGTGGTAATATGAAAGGAAACAATGCTCTGTGCTTAAAGAGTATGGTGAGAGGGGAGAGGCTGAGGGATTTAGCAAGGTCTTTCTGCTCCTCCTCCGAGCAAGCCCAAGGCTCCACCAAGCTCACTCTAGCAAAGGCCACAAAGAAGGCAGCCTGCAGAAAGGCCCCAGAAAGATCAGGAACAAACCCTTGTAGTCTCTGTGATCAAAAAGTGACTGGGGCCAGCCTGCCATGGAGTGTACAACTGTAATCGAGTACTGCAGAGGTGGATGTAGGAGGATTGAGTGTCCAAGGCTAAGATGCTGCATGATGACACCTCACCAAAAACCAACTGAATAGACAAATGAAAAACAAAATTTAAAAAAAGGAAATAAGAAGAAACAAGTGGTAGGCTCTAGATTCTCTACTGGGGAGAAAAACTAGTTGCTGTATAGAAATCCTGCTTCTCCTGCTGGGATATCACACATATGTACATGGCATGCAATCTCTTAAGACCATAAAAGATCTTTTCCAAATCTTTCCCTTGGGTTATAAGTAAAACTCTGGCTTTCATTGCAAGGAACATTTTTCAAAATATAAAACAGCATATGCTCAGTGTTTACACCAAGGACTGTATATAAATTAGATGGGCAACACAGAAGCCAAAGTTAGACAGTGACGGGGGAAGGGGAAGAGGAATGAGAATTCTATGAACTCTCCTGAAATAAGGAAGTTCCAGTACAGGTGTTTTCTATTCTTAAAGTTATGCAATCTTAAAATGGCCATTGGTGTAAGAGTCACATAAACGTCATAAGAGTAGCCAACCACTTTTTGATTGAATCTAAGGACACATTTACAAGATGGAGCCCAGACCTGGCACCATTAGCAGGGCCAAAAACCTATAGCTAGGCAGGTCACAGGTCATAACAGAAAACGTACTATTATTCTATTAGATGAACATAGTATTAAACTGACTCCTAATGATTTATTGTTATATCCATAGATTTGTGTGTCTCTCAGCTCTCATCAGAGAAGCTTCTTTATACAGCAGATGGCAGTTAACAAACAGAATCACAACTAATCAACCTACAGAGAATAAGAGACTGTGGTCTCAATTCTAAGAAAAATATCTGTATCACACCTTTCCTCAAAGGCTCAGGGACTATTCCAGAAGAGGAGGAGGAAGGATTGTGAGAGCCAGAGCTGGTGGACAGAGGCAACAAAATGGTGTTTTCCAGACACAGCAGGACAGTTACACAAGTCCAAAATGAGTGTGACAGCATGAACAGACCTGTATAAGCCCAAGCTAGACCAAACCCCCACATGGGTGTAGAAGGGATTCCCTAGCTGAGGAACTATTGACAATTGATAGGTACTGCAAAAGGGGAATCCATTTTCTTTAACAGTGTGACCCTGGGGAGGTTGACCTCACTCCAGGAGATGGACCTGTACCCAAGAGTATTTGGGGAACACAAATTGGACTCAATAGGCCTTAAAAATATAGAGAGAGGATAGGAAGTGGGGGGAGGCAGGAGTTGAACTGAGAAGAGATGGGCTTGAATATGATCAAAATACATTGTCTGAAACTCTCAAAGAATCATTAAAATAATTTTTTAAAATGCCAAAAAGCCTCCCAATGCATATATACATGTACATATTAAATCTGGCTTCTACCTTTTCAGAAAACTGTTTTTCTTATTATTTAATGAAACAATGTAATAATGAAATTTATTTTTCACTAAATAGCCAGTTGCTCAGATATAGTTTCAATCAGTTTAACTTGAGCAAGAACAAGTTCAGATGATTCAAGACAGAAACAGTCCAACACTGCCACCTGCTGATGCTCTTCCAAATCCACTTAGAGTCTGGGTTTTAATGGCACTCTGTCCCACTCTTCCAAATCCACTTAGAGTCTGGGTTTTAATGGCACTCTGTCCCACGGAAAAGTAATCCAAGACAGTGACTTTCAAATTTCAGCCAATACCAGAATCATTAGAAAGAGCATGGAAACGCAAAATACTAGGCATCATCTCCAGAGATTCTGATTCCCCAGCACTGGGATGAGACTCTAGAATTTACATTTCTGACAAGTTCACAGGGGGAGGTGCCTGTTGCTATCCCAGTCACTGTATATTACAAACATGCAGCATGCCTTGATGGCTGTTATTATAAAGTCTGACAGAGCAGCTCAGCTCTTGTGACTCCAGGAGGACTTAAACTGTGTTGCCTATTTTAAAAAATATTTTATTAATTTTAATTTTTATACATATGAGTGTATTGTCTGTATGTATGTGTGTGCCCCAGTGTTGGGAAATGACTGTGAAGTTCAGAAGAAGGTGATCCATCCCCGGGAAATGGAGCTACAGATGGTTGATAGCTGCCATATGAGTGCTGGGAATCAAACCCAGGTCCTCTGGAGGAGCAGCCAGTTCTCTTAACCACGGAACCATCTCTCCAGCCCCGCTATGTTGCTTATTTTAACCAATGCTGTCCCCTGCACAGGAAGGAGTTGGGTGTGAAAGCCAAATACAAAGGGAATTGGTCAAAGAGTTCTCCATCAAGCCTGTGGGTTACTGTGCTTTGACAGAGAAGCACAGGATGGATTGAATGACAGAAAATTGTTTATGTAAAGAACTTGCTTGGCCTGGAATGTGAAGGTCCAGCGTATTTGTGAGAGAACTGCTTTCAAATGGAATGGATGGATAGTCTTTGAAGATCTGGGCAGAGTCCCAATTTCCCTGCTTTTCTTTCATATGCCACATGTTAATTCGTCTTTGGGATTCATTTACTCTGAGAAGCAGATGGCTAGAGGTGTGAACGTTTGGTAGTATTAAGTCCCATCATTTTCATCATCACCAATGTTTTCAGTAAAGCTGGAGTCAACATTGATTAAACAGCTCATAGTGTAAAAGCTGTGCTTTTGAACTTAGGAGAGATGGGGTATGCTTCAACATTTTTTAATAGTGGTAAAAGTCCTACACTGTTAAATCACCATATTAACCCTTGTTGATGTATAGTTTAGTAATGTTAAGTATATTCACATTATTGGAAATCATATCCCTAGAACTTTTGCATTTTACAAAACTGAAATTTGATATAGACTAAATACAAAATGCACACCCTTTCTTCTCCATATCCCTGTCCTTTCTAATTGATGTTTCTATGAATGAAGCTATGCAGTATTTATCCTTCCATTTACATGCATTGTGTGAAGTTCTGGAAGGTTCCTCTGCATTGTAGTATTGATATGATTTCCTTCTTTGTTGAGCTGTATAATATTCTATTCTGTATATAATACCACATTTTCTTCCTTGTATGTGTATGTGTGTGTGTTTCTCTATATGTGTGTCTCTATGGAGGCCAAAAGAAGACATTGGGTGTCTTCCTCAATTGCTCTACACCTTATTTATTTTTCATTTTTTGAGACAAGGACTCTCACTGAACCTGGAGCTCACTGATTCAATTACACTGACTGACCAGGAAGCCTCATGAATCCTTCTCTGCCTCCCCAGTCCAGAGATGGTAGGCATATGCCACTGTGCCTGGCTTTAAAAAAGAAAAAACAAACCTGGGTTCTAGGGATCAGAATTCAGGTCCTCATGCAAGCACAGCAAGCACTTTATCAACTCAGCCATCTCTCTAGCCCCAATACCAAATTTTCTCTATACTGTTATTTGATGGACTGGGTTGCTTCCATCAAATGGTTATTGTTAATAACATCACAATTAACAAGAGTATGTAAATGTTTTCCCAATGTCCTGCCTCACATTTGATTGTCTGTGTGTTCTGGATCCTCATGGTAATACTGTTTCCCATACCTAGTAGCTCTGATATTTTATAGCCTCATGATGATACAGCACGGATATTCCAGTTTCTCTGCATCCCTGACAACATTTGTTACTCCCACTTGCCACGTGCTGCCTTAACTACTGAGGTGATAACTTACGACGCTTTTTAACTTGTATTTTTCTCATACTTGGGAGGTTAAACACCACGACATTTATACTTGTGGTCCTGTACATAGCTTCTTTGGAACAATAGCTTTTAGGATTCTTTCTCCACATTTAAGTGGGTTGTCTTTATCATTGTTATTGAATTCTATTGTAGAAGATTCTTATATATTCTGAATAATAGTCTCTTAAGAGAAATACAATTAGAAAATATGTCCTCCAACTCTGAAGGTGGCCTTTCACATATAATTGCTTCTTTTGATGAAAGGTTTAAGTTTGTGTAATACCATTTGCCTAGTTTTGCTTTTGCTCACACACACGCATATTCACAGAAAATGACAGATAATTTACTTGATTACTTAATAGATAATAATTGTACTTGTGACCAGTTGGAAAGATGTCTTGAGGTTTATACATTTAAGGCAAATATTATTTTTGAAATAATGATGCCTAACAAAGAAAAAGTCTTCTAAAAGTTCATGAAAAAAATCAATTAAAATATATATTAAAAAAAAATAAAACAAACTATTGGAATACCCCCCAAAAGCAAAACATGTAATGAGATCTATTATTTTCTACTTTCCTTGTGCACATAACCAAGCCATCAGAAACTGGCCAGTGTTTCTAATGGTGAACCTGATTTCTCTTGAAATTCATGATGCTTAAGGCTTATTGACACAACTTCAAAGGGATGATTTAAGCTTTATAAAGCCCCCTGGAGTCCTCTTTTCAATTCCATTTTGTTGGTTGATTAATAATGTAGAATTTTTGGTTTTGTTTCTTACTTTTAATTTGTACACGTTTCTGACAGTCCATATCCAACAGAAATAGAAAGTTACCAAAGTAGCCTTACATAAAAGGGTAGATATGGTCTCAATTTATCCAGAGCCCACTTATACAAATCTGTCATTATCATTTGTTAATTCCTTCTCTCAGCAAATTACCTGACCTGAAATACACCCTGCCCAAAATGCTAAGAATACAAAGTGAATAGTGAATAGACCACTGGCTCTGCTTCTCCAGGTGTGTAACACAGAGGAGAACACAGAAACGAGCACGGCACAAAACAATCGTAAGGAAATGCTAGACACGCAAACAGAAGTGGCGTCAGAGAACATGGTGAAGATGCATTTAGAAGCCATCTCATCTCAAACCTGTTAAAATAATGTCATGGTCCTGGAATGAGGCTGCTACTGCTTGTCGACCTGTAAGATACAAAGAGGAAGTGGGCAGACAGTAAGTGGAGAACGCAGCCTAGTTTTCATAACACAAGGACATCCTGCATCCCATAGCTCTGGGGATCTTTGAGCTGTAAGCCAACTGGAATTGGGGATCATGATTTTTGTTTGCAATATGTCACTTGCCATACTGTAGCAGAGCCAGGAGCAGTCAAAAGCAGCAAGCAGTCTAACCCAAAATGGCACGGGGTCCCTGCCTCTGAATTCCTTCTAGAGTTGTATTCATTATGGAACTTCTCTTTCAATTCCTCGGTTCACTTCAAAACTGGACCCCGCCCCCCTCTGTTTCTCTCTGTGGATTTTATGAGCAGATTACTAGACTGCTTCATTGCCACATTAAAAAGTTCCCACAGGGCTTCTAGGATTGTCCATTCTAACCGTAGTATAAAGCCACATCCTGACCCCAGCACTCATGGCTTTGGCAGCAAAGGGAAATGCAATCTGTGTCAGTCCCGTGTCATCTGTATTAAGGCTGATGTGTTCACACGGAGCTTATCTGTGACATTATGGCACTTATTTTTCCAGTAAGTCTATTCCTGCCTTTGGGATCTTCTCATTTCTATTGCAAGTGTCCAATGGCCTCATGAGGTTTCTTCTTAGGTCCATGGTTCATACACTTAATCATTTTCTCCAGTCAACAGCTTTTGATATGATCATCCTTATAAATGAATGACATTTCCAGCAAGGTATTTGATCTCTGCCAGGAAACGCTGGCCAGTCTATAAGTC
Organism: Eospalax fontanierii; assembly: GCA_035773235.1. Lineage (NCBI taxonomy): Eukaryota > Metazoa > Chordata > Mammalia > Rodentia > Spalacidae > Eospalax > Eospalax fontanierii. Next base: position 28,796,092 of record CM069545.1, on the reverse strand, counting down.
TCTGAGCAAATGGAACACAAAGCCTTGAGGCTGTAGGTGGACTCCTCCGCAGGGGAGAACTCAGAGCTGCCCTTTGCACACGATCATGCAGTACATGTGGAGTTGAAGTGCACTGTTGCCCTGTGAAGTGACTTTTGATGCACATGTGGCCCATAGTTTCTGGAGATTATACTATGTGGAAATAATATAAATAATTCTCAAATATATCCAGGAAGACCTTTGAAAATGTTCAGAAATTGGGAGGAAAAAATTTAATATGATTGGAATCGCCTCAAAGTTGAAAGGAGGAAATTTTATGTTTATTTTATCTGCAGCTTATCGCCTATGAAAAACGGGATCCAGGAAACAGAGACAATTCCAGAACAGGTAAGAAAAAATTAAGTATCCCCTGCTCCTCCCTTTTACCATGGAATACAGTACCTGTCACATAACAGAAGTGCAACAAATATTTCTTCATTAATAGGTACAGCTCTCTGAGAACACAAGATAAAGGGTCAAATTTTTGGAGTGCAGAAACTAGAGAAAAATGGCTTAAAGCTGAAGAAAAGCAATATCTAAAGACTGATGATAAAGAGGCTCCTTATGAAGGTTCACAAGCACATTTCACTTCCCTAAAAGTAACCCAATCACTGGTAAACTCTAATCAGTTAAGGAAGAAATTCCATAACCCTATTGTTTTCCTTCCGCCCTTCATTAATGATCAAGGTTGTGGTTTTCCCACAAGCAATACTTCAGAAGGACACAAGAGGGCAAGGGCGGGCTGTCTTAAGGGTTCAGAATGTCTGTAAAATCCCCCAGCCACTGTGGAGCAATTCTTCATATAGTGCTAGAAAAAAGCAAGCTTTGTAGAGGTGGTGTGGCCATGTTTATAACTGCTCTATTGAGTATCTGACCTCATGTAGAATTTTCCAAACTGCATTAAGTACTAAAAGTTATTCCAAATCTAAACCAAGAGGAAGATGCACATAATGGTGTCTGGAAGAGAAAATTAAAGATTTAGATATGACACTGCTTTGAACTACAGGGAACAGAGCCCTTTTCTGTCATTACAAAAATCATGATAAGCATGATTTTTGTTTCAGAGATCTTGGGCAAGCAATATTTATCAAGAAAATATTACAGTAAATTCCTATGCTTCTTCATAAAAGAAAGCAGATCTATTTGTGTGTGTGTGTGTGTGTGTGTATGTGTGTGTGATGCACGTGCATTTGTACAAACAACAGCTTTCTCAAAAATCCCTGAGCATTTTCTCAATTTTTAACATTTTAGATCCTATTTCATCATTTGGCTGTTGGTGCACAGATGTTTCACCGATCTCTGAGGATAAGACTAAGCTCCCAAGCATTGTCCCTACAGAGTAGGCCATGCTTGGTCATGGGACATGTATCACTGAGTGATGGTGTTTTCTAAATCAGCTTCCATTGATGGGCAAGTTCTGTTCTTACCCTAGCAGAATGCGATTCAATAGGGTTCACATAAATAGAAATCAAAAAGTAGCAGAAATAAAGGCCTTAAGCATCTGTTTAGAGCCCAAGGCTCTGGATCTGATCCCTAGTGCTGAGGAGGGAAAAAGCAGACATCTAATTTCTAAATTAAAGTTTAACTTTGATATCGTAGCCATAGCAATGTTATCTGAATATTTGGTATCTATTAATGTATTCCTGATTTTGAGTTTTAAAATTCTAGTCCTTTTTAAACCTTCTCATAGATGTCCATAAAATCACTCTGAGAGAGAAGCTAAGGACACTATTTTCTAACCCAAACTCTGAACATGTTTTCAATGATGCTGCATATAATATTCAGAAATTATTCTATGTCCTGTGAAATACAATTGATTCAAAATGAATACATGGTTAGAGAAATATTTACCAAGTCTCAAAACATTTAAGATTAATCGTAAAACATTTCAAAAATTTAGAAAATAATTTATTGAATTTAAATACTTTCTACTTGTTATTACGTACACTAACAAAATCATTAGAGATCCAAATAAATCAAATCTGTAAAATTTCTTGAATTTGAGAATAATTCCTGCATATGACAAGCAATCAGAAAGTCTCATATCAATATGCCCTCTAAACTAAATTAATCAAAATTGTTACTTGAAAAAATTAACTATATTTGAAATGATATTACTATATTATAATCTATCAGATGACTAGAATCTTGATTCTTACTTAATTTCTATTCAAGTACATATTTCTTGATTATCATCAAACCTCCCTGAACCTCATTTTCCTCATCTAAATTGGCAATTAGAAAAAGAACAAGTATTATTAGATAATAAATACAGCATGGATTTATCGTCATTACCAAAGCATTGTAAAGTATAAAATCTAAGAAAAAAATATTTTGAAATCAATAAACCCCCCAATTTTAATAGACATTGTGAAACTAGTATAATTAATTGTATATTATTAATTTTATTAAATATTTAAAATTATTTTCAAAAGTGATTTTACAAAAAGCACCAAGAAAAATACTCTGTTCATTAAAGAGTCAAAAATAAATTGCTGAACATCTCCAGTGGAATTATTCAGGGTCTGGAAGCAACCCACCTGGTCCTCACCTTGCTTAGGCTCATATATTATTTTAAATTGAAAGTAAACAGCTATATGCACTTTTAATTTCCTGATATTTTCTGAAAATCCAAAAGTCTAACAACTGAGTGACTACAACAAAATTTTAGTTTGTCATTATCCTTCAAAACTACACAGAACAACCATGAGAACACAAAACAGCCGTAAAACAAATCTGAGGCAAAATTTGCTGAATAAAGAATAAAGTTGATAATGTGCCCTGAGTTTAGAGAAGGATCTGCATGGGGAAAGTCTACAACAAAATATCAGAATGAAAGAATTAAGTTAATTCACTATTTTATATAGTGTTCACTATTAATTTTGTCATGAGGCATCCGTATCATAATCTGAACTCCTTAATAAGTTGGAAAAGAGTGTGATTTTCCTAATGGACAATATAAAATTTGATCTGCCTTCCTCACACAATTCTAAACATCTCATATAATTAACTCAAAATATACAAACAGCTGTAGAAATTCTAATTTGTAGATAAAGACCACTTGAATCTCAAAATATTTTAAATAATTTTAAAATAGCTTCACAAACCATGTTTCATATGTATTCTGTATGACTTTGAAGTTTAATTACTTTTGGAAATTATTTGGCATTAGATCTCTTTCTTACTACTTACACTAATCCAAGTATTTTTTATGTCTCACGTTTTTCTATTGCATCCCTGGTTGACATTATTAATAAACTGGAGTCTGATGAGTTTGGAAATGCCAAGCTAGCAGATGTAGTTCTATGTTGAAACCTGTAAAAGGTTTTGCAAATAAAATACATTTTTAGTGTAGTGGATGACTCCTCGAATCATCTTTTTTCTCTTCATTTATATTAAGATTGCTTTAAGAAGATTTTTCATTTGGAAAATTCTTTCTTCCATCTCTTCTCTTTATGAGTAAGAAAGATTAAAGTCCCTAAGGGATGTGAGGACATACTTAGTTTATTGTGTTTGAAAGGGACTTAGAGAAGAGCTGATTAAGCCAGTCTTACATCACAAGAATGGTGCACTCTGGGAGATCATGCCCTTTAATGATCCACATAGACTTTACAAGGTGACGTGACCTGGGCCTATACAGGAAATGTCATTTTTTCCACAATTCCCCCTCAGGACAGACCATCCCCAGTTTGAAGGAACATGTGAGCAAGGGGAATTCATGATGGGTTTAGAAAGACTGATCTACATTTCAGAGAGGAGAAAAGGGATTTTAGTTTAAGAGATGACTTCTCTATCTTGTATGTGTTTTGCTATTTCTTTCCCCTCCATCCCATGAGACCAACAATAGATGTTTTGTTTCATAACAAATAACAATGAACCTTGGTCTGGGTTTTCACAGTAGTGGATAGTGATGTCCTACATGGGAGCAGCAATCCTGGCGGGAAAGCCACAGACAGGCTGACTAACAGACAGGAGGAGGCTGAGACTCTGACTAGAGTGGAATGAGGACAGCTGTAGGAGGCAACTTGAACCCTCTGCACCTTCCAGTGTCTTCTCCTTGTCTGGCTAAGTCAACTGAGTCCACTAAACAATGTGCAATGGAAGCAGCCAACACTGTCCTGTCAGTTTCAGTATTAGCGGCTATGATTCTCGTAACCCTTCAGGCATTCCTTTCTTATTATGGACATCGCCTCCTACTCCTTTCCTATGAGGTTTGTTTTTGTCTCTCAGTATTTAACTCCATCTTTTACTGTCTTGTCACACTCACATATACAAAGGTAGATTATATATTTGCCAATAAAATGCATAGATCTCAAAAACTGGTTATTATTCTCTAATAGTTAAGCTTCATTCTCTGAATTTGTTCTATTTTCTGGGGGAAAAAATTAAAATCTAAATTAACACATACTGTTCTAGGAAATGATTTTTTATTTAATGACTTATTTCTTCCCTCTCTCTTTACTTGGGTAACAATAAATGGAAAAACACTTAAAACAATGGATAATATTAATGAATAAAGATTGTGTTACACAAGGGACATTTTCTGCAGCTGAGAGTGTTATTCATATTTCACTTTGTAAATCTGCTAATATGAACATTTTTTTCTTTTCTTCTTAACATCTATTTTGTAATATTTTCGGCATAAAAATGTGTGTGAACACCGTTCCACTGAAGAAATTAAATTTTACTGTTAGAATAAAACACTTTTGTATACCTACACTTGATCAAATCTTCCTTTCCCCCTTCAAATAATTATTCTCTTGTTCTGTAGTTTATTATTGCAAGCCTTTCTTTGCAATTTACTGAGTGTAATACATATGATAAACACAGCAAAGAAAATCAATGAAAATGGTCCTGGTGGCCCTGGATACTTACAAAGCCAATGCAGAAGAATCCTAAATTTAACTCCTACCTGAGTCACAGGGTAAGTTTAAGTTGCATGAGCAATTTAGTGATCTAGTGAGTCCCTGTCGCAAAATTTTTAAACAAGTAAAAAGGGTGCTGAAGATGTAGTTCAGTGGTAGAACATTTGCCTAGTAAGTATGATGCCCTGGGTTCAATCCTTAGTATCAGAAAAATAGGGGGAAAAAGAAGATTAAAAACAACAACAACAACAAAACAGTTCTTTCAAAAGAGCAATAAAATTGACAAGCCATTTGCAATATCAACAAAGAGAAAACACAGACTTCCAACATTAAGAATCAAAGAAGATATCCCTACAGACCTTGCAGATGAACGCTAGTACAGAAATATTAGGAGCAATAACCAGGCATAATTTCAACAATTTACAAGGAAATCAACTCCTCAGTAACTTGAAAACACAGTCCAGATAATATGCGCTGAATTCTTGAGATCAAATCTCTTGAAGTATATGATTTTACTCATGGATTCCATAAAACATAGAGGAAGAAATGTACCAGTTATACACAGTCCTTTCTATGATGGAAATGAAGCCTTGCATTTTGTATAAAACTAACGTAAATAAATCCTAGAAATAGATGTAAAACACGAAACTAAAAGTAGTTTAGACTCAGACAAGTAAAAAACTCCCTTAAAAGTCATTTTTTTCTATAACCCAAATATTTCTCTATAAATAGGAATATCAATACTTCATCAATATTCTTGAAATTTTTATAGATATCAAAAGAAAAAAGTATATGCAAACTATTATTACTGTATGTTAATATTCCCTAACTTTAATCAGAGAAGATTCATTCATAGGATATTAGGGAAAGTGTGTTTCAAATGGTGATGAGATTTTGAGAAATGGGAGGATTCAGAAAAAGAAACCTGACAAATCAGTATTAGTAAATTAAGAGTGAAAAGCAGACCCATAATTTTGGAACAAATTATGCTCAGCTTATGTTCAACCACTCAAATGTATTTTCTTCTGTGCTTTATTAAATATTCCTTGATTAGTACAGTCTCACTAAGGAACTTTCACTGCTATATGCCAAAGCTACTATTTTGATCTATATTTTTATACCCAAGGCAGGGGGCATATAAGAGTGAACAGAATTAATTCACAGGTGTTTGGAACCTGCAGTTTGGTGTGAAGGGAGGGCAATCTGATTAAAGAGTTCTACAAAAATTTACAGGGTGATTAAGGCTACAGCCTGAAAAAATGGAATGAATGTGCTTCTATACATTTCTCTCTCTTCTAGAAGCAATCAAGAACCCTGGAAATTACACTCTTAGGACTTACAGACAGAGGGAGCAGGAGAGGCTTAATGAGTAAGAGCTCTTCTCCCCATTTGGATGTGAACAGAAGCTGAGCAGACAATCTGGACTCCTTTCCCACCTGGCAGTAGCTGTATAATGTCTACTGCTTGCCCTGCCCTGTGATGTCAAAGAGGGAGGTGAGAACATTTAAAAGAACAGGCAGAAGAGTCTTCTTAAACTCACAATGTCCAAATATGTATAAAATTGTTATACCAAGAATGAGGAAGACCTGAAAATCTATGAAAAAGATAATCGGAGATGTTATAATCCTTTAGCAAAGGGTTTTAAATAATCCAATGAGAAATCATTACCATACTTGAAATAAATGACATAAAAAAGAATCAGTAAAGAAAGAAAAGATATAAGGAAGAATTTATTGGAAATTGTAGAAATAAAAAAAATATACAGAAAAACCTGATCTTTATGGAGTCCATATTGCATTCACATAACATGCTTGAAGTGATAAAATTTTAGAAATGAAGGACAAATTAGTGGCTGACAAAGTTTAAGAAATGGATGAGGGAGAGGACATTGCATGCTGTTTACAAATCTGGAATCACTGTGGCAATGAAACATTCTGTATTGTAATTCTGTCAGTATCAATATCTTAATTTTTCAGTATGGAACTACTGAGAGAAACTGGGTAAAATACAGAGAGGTTCTCTTCATATAATTTTTTACAAGTCCGTGTGACACTATAATTTTCTGAAAATTAAGTTGTAATTAAAAACAAGGTATGTGAACTGGTATTATATTCTTTTAAGAGTCAGCAAGAGGCTACATACAGTTTTATGACAATGCATTTGACAACTTAGAGCTGAAGAGCAAATTTCTATCAAGACAAAACTCATTATCCTTGACACAAGAACATATAGAGATTTAGAATAGCAATCATTTTTAAAAAGCTGAATTCACAGCTGAAAGACTTTCCACAAAGAAAATGTTCAAGTGGGTTCAAATGAAACATTTAAGTAAGAAATTATATCAATGTTAAATAGGACATTTTAGAAGAAGATAGAGCAAGAAGACACCCTTCCTTAATGAACTTCCAAGGTCAACATAACGGATATCAAAACCTAGTAAGAAAATTATAAATATTGTGAATTGGATATAATAGTATCCAAAAGGGTAGTGCATAGTGACCAAATACAGTTTATCTAGAAATGTAGGTTTGTTACACTATATCTCCTGATACTTAAAACACACCAGTAGATGGTGAAGCCTGCAGCTTTAAAGGATGTCTGGTGCCCCATTGAAGAATTCTTTTGATCTTTTGGATCAGACCTTTATCAGAAGCCTCTGCCTGAAAAAAAGCAGGAGAGGAACTAGATTCCTGATGTGGGAAATCAGGTACATGTCAGGAAAAAAAATAGGAAATAAGATTAGTTTTTTGAGTTTTTACCCTGGTTTTAAGAGTGATAAAATGAAGTTTTCAAACACACGATCCTTTGCATGCTGTCAGTTTCTGTGCTTCCTGGTAATATGTGTGTTCTGTCAATTAAAAGGACTATGATCATTCCATAACTAGTTTCCTGGTACTTCTCCCATCGTGTTGAGCTGTGTGCTCTACACATCCATGGAGAGTAAAGCCAACTATGATAAAGGAATATGAAGCTATCTACTCGGAAACATAAGTCTGAAAAGAAAATTCTAGTTCTCCTAATTAAAAGATCACTTGACATTACAGAGAGCAGTAGGATTTTGCTTCCGAAGCAATTGCCATGGCTTTATTATTGTGATTTTAGATTCTCCACCTCAGCGGTCTAATTCTGTATTCAGACATACCGGGTACATGAGGGTACCTGAAAAATGAAACTTTACAGGCAAGAATTCATTTTAAGGAAAGAATAGAATTAACCTGTGCAATAAAAGTCAGAGTACTATAAGTACTAGTGCCCCAGGCAGTCGTTCCTTTCAATGCCATCTAATATTAGAATTTAAAATAATAATACTTTTTGAAATCTATTTTTGTGTTCTTTAAACTAAGACATTTATGAGACCCACACTTCTCCAAAAGTGTTTGATGCAGTGCAGGACTGTTACAGAGGGCTTGTTGGAGCCTGCTGAAGCCCAGATAGACACAATCCTAGGAACAGATCTAGAACAACCAACAGCTAAGGAGAGTGGAAGAAAAGGCATCAGATTGCTTCCTGGGTGGTGGGTATCACTCGCCATTCAGACTTGCTGGAAAAGCAACGTGCTGTAGAACAAGAGTGAAAATGTAACAATTTAGAGGCTGGGCATGGAAAGGCAAGTGTCGGGTGATTTTGAGAAGGTGGTCTAACAGCTGGACCAGGAGACTATCTCCATATATAACCACAATGGCATTAGCACTACCTAGCTAATGCAACCATTCTGGAACCCTGAGGTCTATTCTAAAGTATTCCAGCTTTACAAAGTCTTGATGTGCAAGTTGTGGTTTGATTTCGGTCAATTTTAACTTTTAATTCAGTCGCAGTTACCCAGTTCCTCACCTCAGCCTTACGCCAGGTGACTGTGTGCCTATTTCCATAAGAGCTTGCAGACAGTTATGGGAGTCAGGGGAAATGAAAATGACTCTGCTCCCCAAATATTAGGGAACTGTGTTCTGATTGCTGATTATAATTCCTGGTCATAGAGGCACAAGAAGCACATTGGTGGCACAAGAAGCACATTAGTGGCACAAGAAGCACATTGGTGGCTCTTGCTGTTGAGCCTCCTCTCATTGTTGCAAGAACTCTCCTTCCAGACAAAGGGATTTCCAGGTGGTTTCAAGAGCCACTATAGTCCCCCACCAACCGCCAACACACACAGACTCATTATTTTTTCTTTTTCTCCTCTGGGATCTAGGCATTAAATACTAGGACATTTAAAACTTACTTCATGTTGGAGAAAATTACAGCAAGATTACACATACCTAAGGTGTGCTGGATAGATTTAGCTGTCAACTTGATACATCTGCGTTGAGGGAGCCTCAATTGGGGAATTGCCTTCATTGGACTGACCTGTGGCCATGTCTGTGGAAAATTTTCTTGGTTGTTGAGTGCTGCTGGAGGCAGCCTATTATGGGAGGTGCCATCCCTTGGCAGGTTGTTCTATATTGTATAAGAAAGCAGACTGAATCTGGGTCAGTGGAGCAAGGCAGTAAGCAGCGTTCCTCCATGGCCTGTGCTTCAGCTCCTGCCTCCAGGTTCCTTCCCTGAGTTCCTACCTTCGGCTCCCTTAGAGATGAACTGTGACCCCAGGAGATGTTAGTCAAATGAACCCTTTCCTTCCCAAGTTGGTGCTGGTCAGAGTGTTTTGTCACAGCAATTGAAGGCAAACTAGAAGATAAGGAAAGGCTCAGAAAAGATACAAGAAGACATTCAGTTTATGTTCAGACCAATGAACATAGCACTGAGATAGCATGCAAAAATAAACAAACAAACAAAACAATGACAAAAATCTAACAAGCCCCAGAGAATAGGAAGAATTTCATTTCCAGCACTATCATATTATTAGACACTGATGCAGTTTTCTACACTAAATCATAAATTAAGCAAAGAAGTAAGAAAAGAATGGTCATCCAAAGGGGAAAAAAACGGACAGCAGTTATACTAGACAAAGACTTTAAAACTGCTGTCATGGAGATGCCCAAAGAATTAAACATATGAGGAAAGACACATAAAAAATAGGTGAAGAACCAAGAACTGCACAGCTGCTACTGAATAAAGAGGTCACTCCTGCTAGAATGGTGATCATTAAAAACATAAATAATGGGACTGGAGAGATGGCTCACTGTTTAAGGACACTTGCCTGCTCTTGCAGAGGACCTGGGTTTGATTCCCAGCACCCACAAAGTAGCTAAAAACCATGTCATAATTCCAGTTCCAGGAGATCTGACCCCTCCATCCAGCTCCTGCAAGCATTCCATGCTTGTGGTACACATACATACATGCATCCAAAACATTTATACATATAAAATAAAAATTAAAATACAATAACAAATGCTGGTAAAGATATAGTAGAAGAAGAACTCTTGTGTCCCGCTAATGGAAACATACATCAGTGAGGCCACTATGGACCTCAGTATGGAGGTTCCTCCCAGAACATAACTAAGGGGATTCAAATGAGCACACCATGAAGACGTTTGCTTAACCACATTTATTAAGACATTATTCATAATATCCAAGTTATAGAATCCATCTGAGTATCCATCAACAAATGAATTCCTGAAGAAAATGTGATATGTATATGAAATAGAGTGTTATTCAGCTATGAAGAACAAAAATAGTAATTATTCAGAAAAAAACAGGATGGAATTGAAGACCAGCATATTAAGTGAAATAGGCCAGTCCCAGAAAGACAATATCAAATATCTGCTGCCATACGTAGCACATAGATTTTGTATATAACACAGAAGTAGGAGGGGAAGTATTTGGGTCAAAGGAAGGGACCTAGTGCTGGGGAAACAAGAGAAGGTACTGGAGAATGAGCATGGTTAAATACACAGTTTCTTTGAGCAATGTTGTGGTCCTCGACCGGCAAGGAAAAACCGCACTCCAGACGTACCAGTTGCAAGCAGTTTTATTCAGTCCTTCTTTCAAGACAGCAACTCTTCCCCCAGACAGCAACTCCAACTAACTGATAGCAACCTGAACTCTCCAACAGTAACTCGAACTAACTCCTTCCTGGGCTTCTTCTCCTTTTATATCCCCTAGCTTAGCCAATCACCTAAAAGGTCAAGTCGTGGGCAGCGAGCCTCCAGTCGTGGTAAACATCACACGCAGGTCACAAGGCCTGCATGCTTTTAGCAACCAGTCATACTTCCTTCCTGTAACCTTGGCAACCTCCGGCTCTAGGAGGAAGCAGCAGCAGGATGCCATCTTTATTTCTCCCCACAGAGCAAATATTTCATTATAAGACCTCATAACTTTTCACAATGTATATTTACCAACAAAAAGTTAAAAAATATTTATCCAGGTCTGTTTGCACTCACACATATAATCCGTGTAAGCCCAGTACTTAGGTGCAGGAGCCAGGAGAATCAGGAGTTGAGCTACATAAAACTTTGCCTCTAAAAGGGATTCGAAGGCAAATATGAGCAGATATAAAAGATACAAAAGAATCGGTGATTATGAGGCTAGCACAGTGGTTTGAAGAACAGAAAGAAATAAAAAAAAATTGCAGAAAAGTAAGCAGAATCTAGGAACCAATGTAACAGCATCAAGCGAAGGAAGTACATTATGGGAGTCCCAGAGAAGAAAGAGAAATTGTGGGGAGGATATGTGGATTATGGATGGGAACATCCAAAACTTGATGGAAAACACAGATGTAAACAACAAAGAAGTTCAACTGACCCCAAGAAAGATAAGAGGATAGAGAAGCACTGAGACACCCTGTAATCAAACTCTCAGAAGACAAGGAGAGGAAAATCTGGAAGACAGAAATAGCTTGTCACATACACAGCACCTTGCTTAGCAGCAGACTATTCATCAGAATCATTGGAGGCAACAAAAAACACTACACATTCAAAAGTAAACACATGTGAACACACTCAAACACACATGTATGCACATGTATACACTCAATTACATGCCCGTGTACAGGCATGCACAGACACATATTCACATATACTCACACAAGTGGTAGAAAGGGCCGAGTACCTGCCTGCCTTGGCCTTTTATGCGGGCTGCCATAAGAAGGTGACACCCACATTTTGGGTGGGTCTTCCAGCTTCAAATGATCCAGTCAGGAAGAGCTCCCTCATTACCGTTAATCCCAGATCCAGTCAAATTGACACCCAGGATTGACCATTACATGTCCACCCTTTGTCAATTTGACACCCATTTGCATCTCCTTATATCACGCAATTTTCAAACGAAAGCGATGGTGAGTCATAATTCCACCTAACATGATATAACTACCCCACATACAGTCACAAACACATTATATATCCTAGAGGTGATAAGGTCTTCGAGGAATGCTTAGTCCTTTAGTATCAGATAACCTATATATGATGATATAGATCTACAACACTTAACCATTTAACATTTATCTCAACTATATATTCAAAAGGGAACAACACAAATACCTGTTTAATATATGTGTATATATTCACAAGAACATTCTCAATCAAATAGGACAAAAATGCTAATGTCAGTTACAAGCCACGTTTCTGCAACTGGTCACGTGGCCTCAGCTGATATATATTACTACCTTGTACTACCCGTTCTGTATTTTCTCCACCATCAGCAAGTACCTCTGCAGGTCTTGGCTCTTTCCCTGGAGGAATGGCCCATACCTGAATCCCTAATGGGTCTGAGCCATTTGTTGTCCCATCTGCATTGGGTTGTTGGTGATTTCCTATTGACCTTAATCACAGGGCATGGTAGCACCAAAAGATGTCCTAAGGAATCTCCTGACTTCCAAACATGATCTTCCTTACCTCCATTGTAGAGAAGCAGTTCAATTTCCCCCTGGTAATCTGGATCAATCACTCCTTCTAATACTGTTATTCCTGTCTTAGTCTGTTGATTTAAGGGCATCAGAAGCCCAAAGTGGCCAAGGAGAAATTTTAGTTTCCAGTTCAATGGAATGTTTGTTGTGTCTCCTGGCAGAAGCACTGCCTTCTCTGGAACCAAAACTTCTAGGCCAGCAGAGCACAAAGTCACATGTGTACATTCCTGTAGGAATCAAAAATTTTCCCAGTGGGTCACTAGAGGTGATGGTGAGTGGAATCATTCTCTGAGGATAGAGTATGCCATCACAGATGCCATACTGTTATGAGAGCTAAGAACCTATGGCTTGGCAGGTCATAGGCCATAAGGGAGAACCTACTGCTATTACTCTGATAAATGACATAGCATTAAACTGACTCCTAATGACTTATTGATATACCCTTAGGTTAGTGTATCTATCAACTCTCACCAGATAAGCTTCTTGGCTCAGATGGCTGTTAGCAGATACCCACAACTGGCCAAAGTGCAGAGAATAAGAGACTGTGGAGTACTCAGCCCTAAATAGGACACCTGTATTGCACTCTCTCCTCCTGAGTTCATAGATCATTGTGGCAGAAGGAACAGAAAGACTGTAAGAGCCAGAGATGGTAGATGACTACAACAAAACAATGTTTTCTGAGCACAAGAGGGCAGCAGCACATATGAACCCATAGCATTTGTGACAGCATGCACAAGATCTGCACAAGACCAAGCCAGTCAAAAACTTCAGCATGGTTGGGGAGGTGGGTGGGAAGCTCAGCCCTGGCTGAGGAGCTTTTGGCAGCTGTTAGCTTCTGATAGAGAGTTTTCTTTAAGGGTGTGAGGCCTGGCAGGTTTACCAAGCTCTAGAGTATAAACACATAACAGTATTTAAAGAACACAAATTGGACTCAATAGGCCTTAAAAAATACGTAGCTAGGGCAGGAAGTAGATGTAGTGAGGGGTGGAGTTGGGAAAGCGGGTTTGAATATGACTAAAACATGTATGAAATTCTCAAAGAATCAATCAAAACTTATATATATAATTCTAAATATCTAGAACTTAATCTCACGAGTCAGTGAATGGGGCTTCCATTTCAATTCCCAACACTGTGTAGGCCACTGTCTGGCTATTTACCAAGCTGGGACATATTTTTTTTGCTCCATAGACTTGCTGTAATTCTGGCCTCGTGCGATACTGCAAGTATGTGCTGTAAACCTCTAAGCCTCTAGTCCGGGAAAGCAAATAGCAGTTAAATGGAGAGGTTCTTTGGAAACAATATGTAAATTATTTCAGTGAAGGGTCAGCTGGGTCGGTGCTAAATGGACTTCAGTTCTAGTCATTGTGAAAGGAATTGTGGGCTGAATTCCAGCATGAGAAGAAATTAGGTTGTTTTGAAAAAAATAACATGATAATCTAAACAAGTTAGTAGCTAAAATACAAGCAAAGTATGCTGTTTTTGTTACACAAGAGGTTTCGTTGAGAACTTTCTTAAAATTCCTATCCACATAATAAACACTGATGTTTATTTTGAATGATATGGAAAGTAGGATGATTGTTGGCACAGTAGTCAGTTTATGCAGTTGAATATAAGTGACTCAATAAAACTCAAATGCCCAGTTTGGCATGCTTCACAGTTAACATTTTGAAGTATTTTGAACACTCAACCTGAATGGTGACTTGTGAGATGATGAATCTAGTCACACGTTGTACTGTGAATCTTGTGATTCATTCTCCCTTTGAAGTCCTTCGAATTCCCTAATCGTGGATGTGAGCCACCTTGTGCTGCCCTGCAAGACTTTCTCAATAGGGAGGCGAAGTCTTCAGAACATAGAAAGTCAAGAAGTTGCAGAAAGAGACTGCCAAAAATCAAATGGGAAAAATAGTAGAATTCCCCTTTGAAGTTAGTCGATGACTGTATTATCCTCCCCTGAGCTGTGACGATCATCTTTTCCCCATCTTCCTGCTTCGTCTCCACTCGCTCCCGCTTTTCATACATTACTAGAGAACATCTTTGTGAAGTTCAGCTCTCATTATGTTATTCCTCGGCTCATGAACCTTCAGTGACTCTTCATTCTCTGGTGAATGAGGTACAAATTTAAGCTTTAATTTAATCCCCATACTAGCTTCGCAAACACCCACTTTAGATTCCTTCAGTCCAATTCCCTTTATGGCTTCTTTATCCAATAAGCCACAATTGCTGCTGTTTTATGTGCATACTCTGCACCTCCCAAGCTCCTAGATTTTAGTCCCCTTGTTTCCAACACTCAAAGTTACTACATAGTTAAGCTCTACCCAATTTCACAAGCCTAGTTCACATAACACCTGTTAAGGTCGGAATGTGCTCTGTACAATTCATGGGTTAGAATACTAACTCCCGATGTGATTATCTGTTGAGATAGAGGCCTTCAGAGAAGAACTGAAGGTTAAATGATGTCATAAGTAAGGTGCTAGTCCCATAGGACTCTGTCCTTGTTCCTTAATATTTTATTTTATTTTTATGTGCATGAGTGTATTGCCTGAATGTATGTAAGTACATCCATGTCATGCAATGTCTATGGAGTTTGGAAAAGGGTATCGAATGCCCTGGAATTGGAATTATGAACAGTTGCTGGCCACCAAGTAGATGCTAGAAACCCAATCCGGGTCTTCTGCAAGAACAGCCAGTGCTCTTAATCACTGAACCAGCTCTCCAGCCTCAGGACTCTGTCCTTGTAATATAAGGAAGAGACCCCAGTGATCCCTCTACATGTATAGAAGAAAGGCCATTAAGAACACTGCCAGACATTGACTAGAAAAGAAGTCACACCCAAAACTAACTCTACATGTTCCTTGATCATGGACTTCCAGTCTGCAACACTGTGAGAACATGAACAAGCATTTGGTCTTTGAAAAGGAATCGGCTATCTCAGCAAGTCATCTGACACAAGGCAGATCAAGGTCCTTAGTCTCATTCAAAAAATAATTTAAGAACGGACTCAAATGGAAGTTTTGAGAAAATTTTACTAGAATTTAAAGAAAATTCATCAGGGCAGATAAGTTGTGGATCTTAGCAGCTGCATTGAGGAGGAGAATGGAGGGAAGAAGGAAAAAAAAAACATGAATCTGTGCTGGTTTAGAGTTTGCATGGAGGTCAGACACATAGCAGACTAGCAGACACATGGCCGGGAAGAAGAAACTTTAGAGAAGTAAAGAAACCTAAAAGGCTGGGGTAGCCCAAAACTTTAAGGAAAGCATGCTTAGAAAAGGAATATGAAGAAGGAAAGGACAAAGATTATGCTTTTCTGAAGAATTCAAAAAATTGGACAGGACCTATGGAGAGACACATGTCTAAGACCTAGCTCCACAGGAACTTCCCTAAGAGGCTAGATTCTGGGCAGGAAAAGCTCATCTGCTCATAGGCACACTGGGTATTCTGCTCATCTTTTTTTCAGGACTTAAGATGAACCTACCCTCCTAGGGATCGCTCTTTAACCAGGTAATGGACCTGGAAAAACGGGAAAGTTAAGGTTCCAACTAGGTCATATTATTTGCTACTGCTTTAACACGTTTCCCTGATCCTCCTGTGTTTCCTTTTCTCCATTCTTAAGGCATTTGATTTTCTTGCTTACAATGGCACTTGCCACGTCCAGTATCCCTTAATGTAAAGCTTAGTTTAAACAAGACAAAGCCTAATCATTATCTAACATGAAGCTGTCAGGATATTCCTGCTCAACTCTGGTGTATTGACTCCTTGTCTCAGGGATTGTCTTGTTCTTTCAATTTGTCCATACTGAAGGTCAGCTGATGGTTCAAGCTGGCTGCTAATGTTCAAGCTCTATGTGTTTCAGAAATTAGGAGGAAGATGAAAAGGAAAGGGGCAACAGTACTTCTCGTCAGTTGAGCTGACAGCTCTTAGGAAGTGTCTCTGGAAATCCCAGCAACCTCTCTGGTTTATATTTCATTAACTACCCCCTGAATTTATGCAATGCCTAACTCCAAGCCATCTCTCTAAATATCAAAAAGAAATGTTCTATTGATTAGATAGTAAATTCTACCATATTTGTGTTCATTTTTGTGACTGCTAGAAGACTAGGTTCCTTCGGAGCATGTTCATGCGTCTTACACAACCTGAACAGTATGTTACAGAGTTTTGCACACATGGAATACTTAGAAATGCCAGGCATGGTGTACATGACTTTAATCTCAGCACTCAGGAGATAGAAGCAGGTGGATCTCTGGGAGATCAAGGTCTACCTGGTCTACCTAGAACGTTCCAGGCATCTGGGACTACAGGGAGACCCTGCCCCTCCCCCCAAAAAATACTCTTAAAAATATCTATCTACTGAGTGGATTCAGCAGTATTTTGCTTAAACTATTCATGGAGTTCCTATAGCACTTACCCATGTTGATGGTAATTTTTTGCTGTCTTTGTTTGGCTGTTTTTTAAGCTTAATTTTAAGACTGAGGATTCTCTTCATTCCTTTTTAGGGTAAGGCAGGCTATTTATCTCAGCTCCTCAGTAGGCACAAAATCTTGATGTGGATGGCATCCCCTATCTCCCTCTTTTAATTTACCTCAAAAAAGATCAGAGGAGATTTTTTAAATGGCTTGGTGTATTCCCAGGATAGGGATAGAAATACTTTTCTATCATAAATTTGCTGATTTTAGTACATCAAGTGTTCACACATTACTCTTCTCCAGAGGGCATGGGGAGGCCCAGTGAACAGGATGCTGATATTTTCTTCTTTTTTGAACTGCTTCACTCTACCATTTTCTCTTGGGATGAGATGGAGAGGGAGGTACTCACGGGGCTCCTGACCTTCTCCTCTTGCAACCCAGCTACGTTTTCTTATCTTTTTCTTCAGTCTTAGTCTTCATTCTTCAACCCAGCACAGCAAGGAAGATGTGAGATTGGCATTAGTAATAGAGGAAGGGTTAATTCCTACACCTGTCCCAGTTTGTGGAAGCACAGGAGATACACAACTGCATCCAGCAGAGGTACAATCCAGAAACAGAACCAGGTGACTGCTGCTGCTGGCTTTCAATTCCACAGTAGAATGCAGCTAGCGGAAGGTTGGTTAAACATGGGCATACAATAGGCTTCTTTTAAACTCCATTAAACCCTCAGTCATGTCCATAAGAGTCAAGTCTTTCTTGGACTTTGTTCTGCTAAAAGCATCCCTGAAACACAACGCAATCTCTCTGGCCTTGCTCTGAACTCCACTGTGCCTCTTTTCTGTGAGCACAGTTAGCACAGAAGCATTCATACCTAGCAAGGAACCATGCCAGGCCTAGCAGGAACACCTAGAGAAATGGGGATATTGGTTTGTTTATTCTAACTCTTCCTTGTTCCAATGTATCCAGTCAAGCCTATGGCAAATAACAGATGTTGTTAATAACAGAGTGAGAGCCCCTCTTATGCCCATTTTCCCAGGAGTGCAACTGAAGGATCTTCTGTGAATATGGTAACAAGTGACAAATTGTTCATGTCTATTTTCATGAAATGTTTTGACTGCTGAAGTTGTTCTATAGCAGTTCATTAAAGGACCCATAAAATATGTAAGTTTACATTTTATAAAAAGATCATCAGGAATTTCTTGGCTGATAGTATTCCTTCTATTAAGCATCTGTTTTCTATTTTCTAAAGGTTTGCAGCCACGGTTGTCCAATTGTGTATTAAGAACAGTTGATTTAAGCTGGATGAAAACATTGTAACTTCTTATTAAAGATTAGTAACCCACCAATGAAGCTTCTTCTGGAAGCAACAAGTAATGTGTATGTAGCACATCTGGTTTCAAAATATTAAAAAATGATAAACACTCACCGATACAATCCATCTGTTCTCTCCATCTACGTAATTATCTTATTTTTAAAACTAGGAAATGCACTGAGTTTAACATTACACAAAACTGAAAATTTTTTGCTCCTCAATGTCTAGGCATGGGTAAAAGATTGAGGGCAATTTTAGACGAATGTCCTGATCATTATTGCCTGTGTGGGCATTTTGGAACACTGGTTAGAACCTAGTTCCAACATAAAGTAGGCTGTCCTTGACTTGAAACTGTGGATAGAATACTGAAATTACAAACTAATACTTTTGATTAAAGAATGCAAACAGTGTAACAAAGACAATCTTATTCAACACCTTTAGCTGCTCCTAGCATCTATTAAATGCTTCACTTATGCTGGGCACTGGGCCAAGCCCTTTGCACATATTATCTCAGTGAATCCTCTTACAATGTGGACTAATCCCATCTGAGGAAAGGCAGCAGAAGCACAGTTACGTTGTTTATCTAAGACAAGGAAGCCATATTCTCTCCTCCGTCAGTGTACCTGTAGGGCTCCATCTCTTGCGTTTCTGGTGATATGACACAGAAAATATCTTTTAAAACAATTTCCGTCTTCCTAGAGTTAACAGTTCTTCCCTAAAACTTATCTCAGAGTGCCAAAAAATGCCCTTTCTAATCTGTCTTATCCATTAATTTATTATAAGATGAACAATAATTATTATTAATACTTGTTCGTTCAGTGTCTCAAAGTTTTAAAGTACTTTAAGAGTTATTTGTTAAATCCTTACAATCTGTTAAGAGACAGAATTAGTCCTCTGCCCTTTCAGAATGGGAAAAGGTTAGGTAATCTGCTCAGAGAGGAGGAGGTCCTGAGATTTTAAATCAGAAACTGAATTCAAATACTACAGGCCTGAAATCTGATATGCATCTCTCATGTTCTGGGATCCATGCTAAGTAGGAGACATAATACAATGACTAAAATGTGGTTGGCTTGTTTCACTTAGCAGGATGTTATCAAGGTTCTCTAATACATATTATAAAGTGTGGAGGGGGAGTGGCTCACAAATCCCCATTCCTAGCTGAGCACCTATGGACAATTATGGACAATCGATGCCTTCTGGAGATGGTTTTCTTTAAAGGTATGGCCACTGGTATCAATTCCAGTGCATGACCCCACACACATTAGTGCATGGGCACACAAAATAGACCAGGGTGGGTTATAAAAAAAAGAGAACAAAAGTCTGGGAGGTGTGGGAAGGTGGGAGATGGATCTGAAAGGCGTTAGGAGGAGGAATGGGCATGGATATGATAAAACCTACATTGTACGAATGCATAGAATTCTCCAAGAATTAATAAAAATAGAGAATTTTTAAATTCAATCTTTTTATGAAAGAATGACAATAATATATAGCCATCCATCTGCAGATGGGCACATAAATTGTTTTCACCTTTTGGCTATTATAAGCATTGCTATTACAAATGTCAACATGCAAGTGTCTGTTTGAAATTTTGTTTTCAGTTCTTGGGAGTTTATGGCTATGAGGGGCATTTCTGGGCCATAGAGTTAAGATGCAAATTTTGTTCATATACTTAACAAAATACAAATCATAGTAAATGAAATAAACAAAAACAGAAACATTGTCTTTGGAGGAATCACATTTCAGTATAAAATGAAAGGAATTTGAATGACATGATATATGTTGTGTTCACAGTGTATGCAGTGTACTAAAAGAATTAGAAAATACTAGCCAGTGCTTATTATGGGGTGAGGGAACTCCAAAGCTTCACCTTACATTTTAACAAATTCATTAAGGATGAACATATGTTCTCAAGGTTGACGGTGGTAGCTAGGTGGCCTGGGAAGGAAGAAACAGAAGGAAAATAAAGAAGGTCTTTCAAAAAGAAGAATTTTCATAAATAGAACTTTATGTGCACAACCTCAACTGTGATGGATAATTTCATATGTCAATGTGACTGAGCCAAAAATACTTGAATATTTGATCAAATATTATTTGGGGTATATCTGTCAAGGTATTTTGAAATGAGATGAACATCTGAAGTGGTTTTGCCCTTGTGGAGGGGGGGGGACTAAAAACAGTTCACCCTCCTCTGCACGGGAGTTCTTTTGTAGTTACTCCAAGATCTGAATAGAACAAGAAGGCTGACCCTACTGCCAGGATGGACTCAAGGTCTAAGATGATGATCTTTTCCTGCCTCCATAGTTGAACCAAAACACTGATTTTGGAGGGCGAGGGGAGTGTCTTAAGGTCTTGGTGACTTTCATATTGGCATTTACATGGTCAGCTTTGTTGGTTTTCAGGCCTTCAGAATCGATCCACAACTGCACCATTGGCTCTCCTGGGTCTTGAACTTACCTAACACTGCTGATCTGAGAACTTACCCTCAATAAATTCTCTGTTCTTTACCTTTGGTGTGTTTACAATTTCTGTAAACTCTGCTTCAAAATGGCATCCCTATTGTCACCACCCTCTTGTGGCACCTTGTGCTCTTTAGCACTTGACTCCATCTCAGTCTTCATCTTCTCCTTCAACTGTGTGTAAAACTTGACAAGAAAGAAAGAAGAAAAAAACTTTCAAAGTTTGGTTACATGAGCTCAAATTCATTTGGGCTTTTGTCACTTCCAGCTTTAAAAGCTTTGACCAATCTACCATATAGAAAGATTGATATTGACAGAGATTTGTTGCAAAAAGATGGAAAAAAAAGTTAGTCCCCCAGGATGAGAACCTAGCATTCTCCACTGCCCTCTGCTCTTTCCATCATTTAGAATATGTAAACAGAAAAAATTTTCCTGCAATCACAGAAGTGCTTTCCACCTTGGAGAGCATCTTATCATTGCATGCATTTTTTAAAGGATGCTCACTAAAAGCTTTTTAAAAACCACTTTATACGCAATTTTTGAACCAACTAGTCTTTTAAGATAGCAAGGCACACTTTCCATTTGGAACACAGGCACTGGCTTGGCTCACCATGCTCTGCTGGGTCTAAAATGAGGTTTTACATGTCATCATTTGTCATGAGTTTAAGCAAATGTCATAATTGCATTCATTTCATTGTTTGATTCCTACAGAATTAAGGAGAAACAATACTTAGCCTCATCACTTAGAAGTGCATTATTTCCTTTGTATAACAAAATTGGTTTTGAGTATTTAAAAAGAAATATGATTAAATAGTCTCCTTTGCGTATTCAGTCTTTTAATACATGATAATAGAAGGTGGGATTTGTATAAGTCTATACTTCTAGTTTCATACTACTTTACAACTACCTTATAAGTTGTCAAAATGGTGTTTTCTTCTAATGAGTGAAAACTTAAAATTTAGAATAAATATTAAAAGGCATTTAATAAACAGAATTTTGTTGAGCATTTGCAAACAATTCCTTCTCACATGTATACAGAATTTATAAAAATATATCTTTGTTTATAAGTATATTTTAGGGGACTGGAGAGATGGTTCAGTGGTTAAGAGCACTGACTGCTTTTGCAGAGGACCTTGGTTCAATTCCTAGCACCCACATTGTGGCTAACAACCATCTGTAACTTCAGTTCCAGGGGACTCTGATGCTCTCTTCTGACCTCTGTGGACAATGCATGACATGGGTGCACTTATGTAATAAATGCAGGCACACATAAAGAAAAAATAATAATTTTTTCCAAAATGTATATTTTAGAAGCCCAAAGTAAGGTACTTTTTTTTTTTAAATCACACTTGTACTAGAGTCACTCCTCAGCTTAAAAGCCAAACAGCAAATTAGTCCTGTGATCTCCCATAAAGGTTATACTCTGTGCTATTCTGAAAGAAACAATCAAACTTTGGTATGACTAATCCTAGGCACTCCCTCTGTGTTAGTCCATGTTAGTCTATGTGCTACATACAGCTTTAAATAGTGATTTTCTTCCTGGTAGTAGATGGGGTCCATGACAGGCCCTCTCCCTCGTTCTCTCTTTTACAAATGTATATTTTATTGAGTATTTGTGCATTTCATACCATGAATATTAATCACATTTAGATCCCCCTCCCCCACCACACTCAGCCATAACCATAACTCCCCCACACAGACGAGATTTCTTAGAAACATAGGAAACAGAGTCTTACAGACTCTAGGAGCTTACTCATATGAACTTACAGCAGTGCTGTCAGCATGCACAAGACCCATGCAAACTCAGTCAGACAAAAACTCAGGCCAGAACTGAAGAAAGTGGCAGCAGGCCCCAATCTTAGTCAAGGAACTACTGGCAACTGATTACTGCTTGGTGAGGGAGACATGAGCTTTTTTAAGGGGGTGACTCTAGATAGTCTGACTAGACCTCAGTGGATGAACTTGCACTCAGGGATGTCTTAACTCAATAGGCCTTAACATATATGATAGAATGCCTCATTCTCTGTTGCTCACTGGCTGTGAGGTGAGCATCTTTGCTTTACTACTCACTTCTGACTGCAATGTGCTGCTTCTCATCTAAGCAGCAGAAGCCATAGTGTCAGCCAACCAGGGACGATCACTTCCAAAACTATGAACCAAATAACCTTTTATTTTTATAAATGATTGTTTCGTGCTCTTTGTTAAAGTAACAGAAAGTTGACTAGCCCACTAGCCTTACTAAGTAAAAGAAGAATGCAAGTCTTCAGAAAGAACAAAGTCACCCCTAGATCCTGAAGCCATGTTGGTTCAAGCTGAAGAACAATATATATACAATAAGTCCTGGCTTCCAGTTCAGAGTTAATCACTTCCTCTTTTTAAGGGATGCTTGCCCAGAGGCTTGCATCCCTTGCACACAGAGCTTTCTAAAGCATATTTCCTCACCAAATATAGTAGCTGGTGCATGCCTTTAATCCCAACCCTTCGGAGGCAGGGATAGGTGGATCTTTGTGAGACTGAGGCCAGCCTGGTCTATGTAGTGAGTTCTAGGCGGGGTGGACTGGGAAGACCTTGTCAAAAAACAAACAAACAAACAAAAAATCCCAAAAGCTTGTTTCTTTTGTAGGCAAGTAGATAAAGCAACCTAGCCTAAAAATGCAGGCAGCATCATGCTTTTTTAAAATAGGATTAAGCTGCAAGTACTCTAATACAATGCCCACAGACCCTTTGCTCTGTAACTGCTCCAGAAGTCCTTCAGAGAGTCCTTATGCTTTAATGTGTGGAGAACAGCTAGAAATGGAAAGACTTCTGGATAATGGTAGCTTTAAATTTTCCTCAATGAAAGAATAGCAGTGTTTAAATGCTTAAACTTGTGTCAGATTAAAATTGTGTGAAAGAATCAAATGAAGAGCATGAAGGTTTTGATATTACATTCCACAGACTTCGTTATTATCGATCTCTTTAAAAAGCTCACTTGTTTCCCCCCTCCCTTCCTAAAATTCTTCAATAGAAAAGGAACTCTTTGACTGGCAATTTATAAATATAAATATATTTATAATATAAATAAAAGAATCAGCACACAAAGTTTTGTTATTCATACATCAATATTCTCTTCGGTCCCCATGAGTGACACTTAGTTCCAAATGTCAGAGCAGCCACTCTTTCCTCTATAATGTGGTGGAATTAGCAAGATACAGGTAGTTGAGCCATGAAATACATATGACTTTTCTCAAGTAGAAGTGTGATAGTAGGAAATGTTCATTTAAGACTTTAAGTAGAGAAAAGCCATGTGTTATTTATTTCCCTCTCTGCGTGTTTGCTTAAGGATGGCATTTCAAAGATTGTTCTATCATCCCCTGTTTGGGTATCAGATGTTAGAGCCTGCGAGTCTAAACACTTTAGAGAACATGTAGGTGTTTTAAATTTGTCCCAACTCAGAAAAGAAATAAGAGCATCTTTTCCATTACCCTCTTCTTCTTACTAAATGATCAAGCATTTACTTTTTACATCATTCATTTGCTGAATCAATGGCTCTAGATGCTAAGCCAATAAATACAGTTAGAAGAATAACTAAGAGGACTGAAGTATTTTGGTCCTCCATGATGGATGTAGGGGTGATTATCCTAAAGGATGCTGAATACATGTTAGAAAAAAAGAACATTTTATGCAGGAACAAAAATATAGCAGAGCAGCTGGGGTCCAACTTGCACCTCCTTCCAGACAAAGAGGATCTCTACATTTATGACATCATAGACGCTTAGAAAATTGTTGTCAGATGAAACAGTGCATGAGAATCATAGATGAATTTAAAGCAGCAGCTTCTAGAAATTTTATTGGAAACTCATGGAACTGAGAGCAATGAGAGTATACACAGAAGGTGTAGGACATTTGCACATGATGCAAAATATGTGCCTAGAATTGCCTAAAAGGAAACCCAAGTTACCAAATGTGATATGAAGTCTTCTTTACATAAAATGCACAGAATATAAAAAAGGACAGCCATTTGACTTGTGTTGTCTGAATAATCCCTTCCATCCGAGACCCAGAAAGCGGCATGATAACTCTATCAATTCTCTGAACTTCTGAGGATGCATAATCCCAGGAGCATAGTTGCACAACTGTAGTTACTCAAATTGGAAAAAAAAAAAAAAAAGCTCCATGGGAAAATCTAACAATTTTAATGTCACTGCAAGACTTTCACCGATGTTTTAGCTACGGATTAAAAAAAAAAAAAAAAACAACACTACATGAGAAAAACTGATGTCAGGTCCAGGAGAAAATGAGTCATGTTTTAACGACTAAACGGAACCTCCAGATTATAGAAACACAAATGCACTCGTGTCAGTGGATCAACTTCTCCAGACGATGGCTACCTTGATGGGCCTAACAAACCAATTTTCTTTCCACTACAGCAATTGTTATTCTTGTAAAATGATCTTTAAAAAGTAGGATTTTCCTTGTCTTTGTAAGCTCACATTAAGAAAACACCCACATTTCTCCTTAGCTATCACAGAGGAAGGCTGCCTCCCAACTTTAGGGAGCACAAAGTTCAAGTCTTCTGAACACATGGGTGGTAACTTGAACTTGACCTAACAAATCCAAGCTTACGAGTAGCCCAACTTCCAAAGATAGAATGCACATTCTAAAGATAGACAGGCTATTTATTGCTGCAACTTGGGGGATGGCACACACTTTTAAAAACATCTTTGAGAAGTAGGTGAGGCAAAGATCGTCATGTGGGCCAATCCTGATTTCTTATTTTCTATCCATTATGTAAGAGTTAAACATGTTTGAATGGAACATTTAATAACAAAAGACATTTATGATGTTTACTTAATGTTCTGGACCATTAAGCATCAACGACATGAGTTATTGTATGTAATATCTGGCCAAAAATCTTTAACCAAGACTGCGTTTTACAACCCTCAGAGCTGCCAGCATCCCAATTTGAAAAGGCAATCTGTGGTCAGATCCTGGTTTTCTCAGAGACTTTGGATTTGAAAATATCTAGTGCTGCCAGAAAGTACCTTTTGAAGTTTACATTAAGATGGATATTTATTTATTTTTTGCCTATAACAATGACAGTGGTTGAGATAAACTGTTTAATTCTAAATAGAAAACACATCTGCTGCGTCTGCATTGTTTGTGGTTGCTGGAGGGGTGACAATTTAAACCAAGTAGCACACATGACATTTTAAGTGAGATGTTGTATGAGAGCTCACAGCTGCTGACATTGTCCTCTTTTGCTCTATGGGGCCCAGAGGGGGGACCAGAGCCACAGACCCCCATAAGTGAGCCTACTGCAAGAAACAACCAGGTATCTTCTGTGTGCCTTCGTTCTCAGAAAGCAAGAGGATTTCAAATCTCTTCTTCTTGGTTATTCTTACTTGTCAATTTGTAAAAATAAATGTAGCAGATACTTTATCAAACTTGTTTTTGTGTTTCATATTAATACCTATAGATTAACCTAGAAAGCATATAATTTTGTACTTAGTGTCTTCTATGTACTTTTCTTGTGTTTCATAAAATTCCAATTTTTTTTTCATATAGTCTTCATATTTCTTGTTACACTTGATGCCTACATTTGAATTTTAAAAATTGTCACTTTTAATTAGATTCAGCCTATGATTCATAGACATTCACAGGCATTCATAGGTCTTCATAGGACTTCACAGACTTTCGTAGTCACATTTTGTTTGCATGAAGCAGAATCCGTGACTTGTGTGTCAGTTACTAACCAGTAATTTAACTGACATTCCTATCGTAACTAATAGTTTTTCAATTTGTGTGTTAGAAGGACTTGTAACTTGTGATAATGTTGTTTCCTCTGCTTTGCCCATTTAATTATGCTTAACTCGACTAATACTTTCAAAGTTCTATAAAAAAGATGGTGGCAATGTTGGGCATGTCGGTCAGTTTTCTGATGCCTTCAGAAGACACCTGAGATAATCAACTTAGAAGGAGGAAAACTAACTTGGCTCACAATGTTAGGGGTGTTAGGCAAGGTGGCTTGGCTCCTTTGGATCTGTGCTGGTGTTGAACGTAATAGTGAGACTATGCATCACGGTGAAGCGTGTCATTTCACAGATGTGAAAGAAGAGAGAGAATGAAGGGCCAGGGTTCCAACATCTCCAGACAAGGGATGTTCACAGCTAGGTAATTCCTTCAACTAGGTTTCAACTCCCCAAGTTTCCACTGCTTCTCAGTAGCGCCCTCAGCTGGGGATCAAGTCTTCAACATGGGATCTTTGTGAGAACATTCAAGATTCAAAACCTAATACTAGGCATGTTTATCTTTTTCCTGATTTAAAAGAAATTTTGTATTAGAATTTTGCTTCCAAGCCTGGTGTTACTTTGGTTCAATTCATTTGTTTTTCAATCTATATACTTTTAGTGTGTATCTATAAAAGATAAGGGCATTTAAAAACATCTAACCAACATAATGATAATATTTAATAGACAATGAACTAAATACATATTACCAATAATACAAACTAATATTTATAGTCAATGGTCATATGCTAATTCTATAATAAATGTTATAAACTTTCAAAAGTCAGTATCTGAAAAGACACAGATATGATTGTTAAATTTTTTCTTGAAAATCTTTTCATCTACAGTTCCCCATATTAACTTTCTCTTTATTATCCATTTGTTCCAGTTTATTTTGAAGAAATTATATTATTAGTCTGAATAAGTTATATAGTGTTTTTTTCTTTAAATGGGGTAGATTATTTGAGACAAGCTATTGCTCTGTAGTGCAGGCTGACCTGAAGTTAATTATTTAACCCAAGATAGCCTTGAACTCTCAATCCTCCAACCTCAACCTCCTGAGTGCTGGGGTTTTAGACACAAAACTATGTCTGGTTTCCATGGTATCAAAACATGTGATCCTATCATCTGTGGTCCCTGTATGTTGGTAGTTCAATTTAGAAGTTCTATCAAATTAAGATCTATGTATCTAACTCCCTACCTATCTGTGGTAAGACTACTAAAACACAGGAAGTTCTTCCCTTAGGAAGCTGGTGGTGTTGGATATCTGCTTTGTGATCATTGCCTAAGACAAGGTAATAATTTTTTTAACATTCTGTTATAAATTCTTACTATAGATTGAATGATTTGTCCTCCCAAGTTCCAATTCAAATGATGAAATCCTGTCTCTAATACAATGGAATTCCAAAGTAAGGTCATTGCTAGATAATTATAATCAGACTAGGGCTTGGGGGCAGGGCCCCCATGAAGAAGACTATGTCCTTATATAGGGCCCCAGAAAGCATGCTTCCTCCTTTCTGCCTTGTAAGGACATAGAAAGAGTATCACCTACAAACCAGATCACAGACCCTTACCAAATGCTGAACTGTCAAGCCCTTGACCTTGGATTTCCCAACCTATTACATTATGGGAAATATACATTTGTGGTGCTTATAAGCTACATGGTGTTTTGTTATTAAAACCCAAACATGCTGATAAGTTCTTATCAGCTTGAGTTTAATATTTTCTATAACAATGCTCATCCTCTGTGTGTGTGTGCTCATGTGTGTACATGTATGTACATGTATAAACCAGAGGGTAATTTTGGGTACTGCTTTTCAGAAGCCAACCACCATTTTAAAAAATATTTATTTATTTTAAGTGTATGAGTGTTCTGCCTGCATGTATGTAAATGCACCCATGTCATACAAGACCTCTGGATGCCAGAAGAACACTAAGTGTAAACCGGAGTTACAGTTGGTTGTTAGCTGCCAGGTGGGTACTGGCAATCAAATCCAGGTCCTCTACAAGAGCACCAGTGCTCTTAACCACAGAGCCATCTCCCCAGTCACCAACTACCTATTTTGGGGAACCACTCACTGATCTGGATGCTGACCAGCGAGCCCAAGAATCCATCTATCTCTCTGGTGTGTGTGATACCATGCCCAACATATATTATATATATATATATATATATATATATAATAAAACAAAATCCTCATGCTTACAAGGCAAACATTTTACTGACAGCTATTTCCCAACTCAAAAACACACATTTTAAATTACAAGATAAAACACGGACTCTGCTCCTCGATACAATTTCGGACCTGTGCTGTACAGCAGAAGTGCTTCATGTCCCTTTCCCATTTCATCAAACAGAAGAGTAACAAGACTGCACTCCAAGAGTGAGTTAATAAGATGCACCATGCCCCACCTTTGTCAAGGAACTTACTAAGCAAAATTAACCTTTCTTTAACTCTGTATGTTTATTGCTTAAAAAATAGAAGAACAGCATGAGTGTTAACACAATTTGACTCCACTGACTTTTTTTTCCTTTAAAATATTGAAATTTTATTCACCTTGATGATTTTCGTAACACTAATGCTAATGTAACTCACTGAAGACGTTAAGTACCATCTCCCCCTAACCATGTAGCTCTCCTGAAATGCTTTTGGTACTCTCAGGAGGCCCTGCATCCATCCCACTTTAGAAAACATTTCACTAGACACAAAGTCTCCAGTAGCAGGAGTGCTCTCTCCCACAGATCCAGCTCCATCTCTAGCAGCCAAGCCGGAGCTCAGCTAAAAAGTAGTTTCTCAGGGCACCATCCAGGGTCACCCGGTGGGAAGCATCTGTCCTGCCAGGGCCACGTCATCGGCGTCAGCATCTGCATGTTACTCATCACTATCTCATGATTTCCTTGATTATTTGGATTTTTTTCCTTAGTTTATTTTCTTTCTTCTCTTACTAGGATATAAACTATTGGATTAAAATGACTTATTATCTCTCACATGCTCATATTTATTTTGTACCACCTAGAATAAGTGCTGACATATAGTGAGTGTTTGTAAATATTTGGTGAGTGAATGAAAAGGAGTATTTATATTTATATGGAAAATGTATAGGTTGTACCAGAAGCAGGGTCACTTATGTGGAATGGGATGAGGGATGTGAGAACCTGCTGGCAGAGTTGGGGCAGGGGAGGAGACTCAGACTGGATGGCAACCAGGTTTTTAAAAACCCAGAGCATTCCTTTGCTGCTAACTGTGGTTCACATTCGGTCAGTTGTGTTTTCTAGGATTTTTGTGTTTTTGCTTTTATGTGTCATATTTGTATATGATCATATTTAACATATGATATTGTATTAGTATAATGTTATTCTGTTCTTACAAAATAAACCTGAGACTTGGATTTTTCATTTTTATTTTTATTTATATTTTGGAGGCAAAAAGTCTAAGATGGGGTGGCCTTATCTGTTCAGTCTCTTGCCTGGTCATATCATAGAGGAATAAGAAAGAAAGAAAGAAAGAGAGAAAGAAAGAAAGAAAAGAAAACAGATCATAACCAGAAAAGACCAAGAAATGTGGCACCAGTCTCACTTTGCAGCAATCTGCTCTTATGAAAACTGACTCCATTCTGAGGGCAGGACCCCTAGGACCTCATCACCTTACAGAAGATTCCACCTCTCAGAAGTTTCATAACAGCAACCCTTGTCACACTGTTTACCAAGCTTTCAGCTCATGAGCCTTTAGAGTATGCATTGGAACACGTAGTATCATCCCACACGACTGTCAGTGCAGTAATGTGACTATGGGTTCATCACTAGGTATTCATCTGTCATTCTGTGTGCCTCTCTGAACATCGCTTTTTTTACCTGCTCTGTGGGTGCTTGAAAGTACTCAGCATCTGAATCCTCATTCAACCCACAATCTGAGAAAAAGTAATAATCACTGAACCCCAATTCCAAATTCCTTGAAAATTCAGATTTAGAACATTGCTTAGGCCACCCTGGGAGAGACATAAATATGCTTCTGAATTATCTCTAGACACAGAATCAGGGGCATACACGTGCTGATAAGAAAACCAGCTTGACTCCAGAAAGTCACTCTTAAAAAAAGAGATGAGGGGGTTGGAGAGATGGTTCAGTGATTAAGAGCACTGGCTGCTCTTGAATCCCAGCACACACACAACGGCTAACAAGCTAACAACCATCTGTAACTCCAGTTCCAGGGGTTCTGACACCCTAAATTGTCCTCTGTGGGGACTGTACAACCTGAGTGCACTTACATACATGCAGGCATAACACTCATACACATAAAATAAAAATAAATTATCAAAAGAATTTTTAAAAAGAAAAGAAAATGAATACATGAACTCAAGCTAGACAGAGAGACTAACTGCTGTCTTCAACAATTTCTGATTTGCTTTTTGTCAATGTCTTATATAGAAACATCTAAAACATATCTAAAGCTCTTCATGTTTCAAAAAAATCTGCATAAATTTGTGTAAATTTGGATAATTATATATTGTGATCACCACATATAAAAAGCTGAGGAACTCCATTAACCACTGCATGGAGAACATGGTCTTGTTTGTGGCCTCTTGCAAATATACTTGGCCATTAGAGAGTGGTACATGTATGCCCTGGTCTGACCTGCGCTCCCTTTTCCTTTTAAGAATCTTTTCCTTTTGGCATTTTGTGCATAATGGGTAATCTAGGTTTCTTTTAACACAGGACTCTAATTCATCCCTCTGTATCCCTCTGCTTCCTGGGGCATGCTCTGTGTCTCATGTCTCTTAAGCACTGATGTCTCAAATGCTGTTGTCTCATAGTCTTACTAAAGTCTAGAAAGCAAAGCCTGTAAGATAAGCATACAGTCTCTTGTTTGATGCAGATTCTCTTTTGGAACATAATCACATTGTTCCAAAGATCTCTCTGCAACAATAGAAATTGTTTAGATGGACGACAGGTGCAAAGGATGTGGTCAAAGTGACTGATGAAAGTCTGTGCAGTTTTCAATCTGAAACCTGAGCAACAATGACAAAATAGATTCAGAAAAAAATCTGCTCCATTATTTTTCTCCATATTACCACGATTTTACAAAAACCACATAACATGGTCCTGGGGTGTGTTTTGTTCAATTGATTTTATCAAGTGGTTTTTAACCCAAATGCCTACAATTGTAGGAGATCATTTTTAAATCCGGTTTGGGGCTCACAGTTAAAAGTTTTAGTCCAGGAACTTGTTACTTAGTCACAGTATTTAGAAAACTCTCTGAGCATCAGTTAATTATTTTCCTTTTCTGTATTATGTACCTAATAAGACTGACTCTGCCTATCCTGCAAGGTGGCATGAGGCTCATGAACAAACTCTAAAACAACATACTTTACAGTTCAAAAAGTTCTTTGGGTACTGGAGTGTAGTCTGGGTCATTTTTATTTTCCCTTGGGACTCAGCCAAGTGTCTGATTTCAGTCTGGACTTGATGAGCACAGAGGAGTAAGTTAATGAACCTTTGATCTTGTGATCACTTTCTATTTTAGTCTCAAGATGGTAGACCATTATGGTTTCCTGTTCTTGTATCCCCTTGTCTCTGCTCCATAGCTACTAATTTTTATCTAAGTTTGCTTGCTAGAACCTGGCTATCATTTTAAAGAAGACTAACTATATAGCTAACACCACAAATACTTAGGAGGAGAAAATATTTGTGTCTCAACAGAATATAAGGGCATTAAGATTCTGAAAGTAAAGAAGAGAGATTTTTAGTCTGCTAGACAGAAAAATAAATAGGTACATAATAGATATAGAACCTCCACATGGATAATTCCCTTTAAAAGAGGGTCTGGTGTTCACAAGAATAAAATCCTGATATTTTACTATTGCACCTTTTGTTATGTCAGCGGTTATTAATCTGTGTAGCCACGAATTTGTTCCCTATACAGTCCTATCTCCAACAAAATGTTCTATAGAATGTGTTCCCAATTACTCTGTTTTGCAATCCCTAACAGTAGAGCCTTCACATCTCAGTTCCTCTTTGTTCAAAGTTCTGTGATCCTCTAATACTCAACCAAAATCACAGATTCAAATATTATCTTCAGACATTTATAGACTCTTTAATGAAATGATCCTGTCTAAAATATTATATTTATGGGTTGTAATACATAAATGAATATCTTCACATTTGAAGTTATTCATTCATTTAGTAAGTATTAATATAAGAGGTTCTGGGAATAAAAATATTAATGATGCACAAAGCCTCTGTCTTTAAAGAGTTCGCAGTCAAGAAACAAGAATTATCATCATTTTGTTCAATGCTTTGAATAATTATAGGGAAAATTTACCTTTCTGTTTGAAACTTTGAAATTTAAGAATAGATATTGAAAATGCCACTTTCAACATAGTATAGACCTGTGGCTGCCCAGTTCACAGATTATCAGGTGAATCTACCACTATTATCCTGATAATAGACATGATATTAAACAAATTCCTAATGACTTGTTGATATATCTATAAATTAATGTATCTCTCAACTCTCACAGAAAAGTTTCCTTTTGCAGCAAATGGTGATTAATCTAGAGACCCACGACTGGCCAGCGAGCAGAGAATAAAAGACTGTGGAGTGTCTGTCCCTGAGTAGAACACCTTCATCTTTTTAAGGCTCAAGGATCGTTGTTGAAGAGGAGACAGAAAGATTTTAAGAGCCAGAGGTAGTGGATGAATATACTAGGAAGCCATGTTTTCTGGACACAACAGAACAGTTAGATCTATGAGCCCACAGCACTGTGGCAACATACATAAAACATGTACAAGCCCAAGCAAGACAAAATCCAGCCTGGAGGGGGAGGTGGGCAAGAAGTCCCAGTCCTGGTTGAGGAACCGCTGGCAGTTGATAGCAGCTAGGAGAGGGAGAGGGAGTTTTCCTTAAGAGTGTGATGCCAGGCAGGTCGACCAGACTCCAAGGGATGGACTCACACTAAAGGGCATCTGGGGACTCATATAGGACTCTATAGGCCTTAAACCATAATAGAAAACATGAAGTGATGGGGGTAGGGAGGTAGAGATGGATCTGTGGGGAGGTGAGGGAGGGGAATGCTCTGTGCATACATATACATATGCATATATGTGGGCTTATATCTAAAAGCTTAGTCGCAAACATTCTAACAGTATCTATGTAGGGGTGACCACACTGTAGGCACCTAAACTTTTGTTTCTTGTACTTAATAAATAAAATGAACACCTATTATCTTTTATAGTGTTTGTCAGGTAAGACATCTCTCAAGTTTGTTACCTTGTGATTTGATCCACATTACTGATACTTGATACTGTACATGAAATAGTCCACCTTTTCCAACTCCTACTTTCTGTGCTAAAATTACAAAATATGTCCCTTGGCATTACTGTATGCACAGGTCATGTTGGGAGTCAACATTTATTACGTGAGAGCTGTGTGCTTGATTGTAAACAAGGCAAAGATAGGGAGGGACCTGAAGAAGAGGAAGACTCTGGAGCGAGCTGTGGTGGATTAGCTTTGGCAGAAATGTTTCTAATGGGATGAGGCTGGTGGCATGTTTACTGCATGAACTCCTGAAAAATGGATTGGGACAGCTCCCAAAGTCCCCCTAGGTCTCAGTTGGCACTCAGGCTCAAGGACAAAAGAAGTAGGTGTAAAGGAAATGTGCCTGTCCCCTTCAGAAAATAGGAATCGAGGCCATAAGCAAGGTGAATGAGTATCTACTCTGTCAATGCAGCCTTTGCCTTTTATTTTAGGCTGTGCAT
The DNA here is from genome assembly GCA_035773235.1 of Eospalax fontanierii. NCBI lineage: Eukaryota > Metazoa > Chordata > Mammalia > Rodentia > Spalacidae > Eospalax > Eospalax fontanierii. The sequence continues at coordinate 28,761,744 of CM069545.1, read as the reverse complement.
TCATTAATTTTAGAAGTTACTTCAGAAATAGCAAATGAAGAGGTTGCTCTCAGTAGAGATAAGCGTGTTCTGGAAGAATGCAATTCTTCTCAGTTCCAGGATCTAGTCTAACTAGAGATGCCTTCCTCTTCCAGGGGTGATAGAAAGCACAGTGGCTGGAAACTGAAGTAAGAGAGGAAGACTGAAGGCTGCTCACAGTCTGGGACCTCATCCAGCCAAGGGCAGGTGTGTTTTGCTTTCCTGTTTCCTACAGTGACCTATCCAGATTCTTTCTCCCTTTTACTCTTTAAACACAACATTAATAAGATCCCAGGGCTCCAGAACAACACACAAAGCATGGTCCTGGTCCAAGCATCCGTGTCATCTGGAAATTTACTGACACTATGGTCCCATAAGCAAATATACTAAGTCAAAGTTTCTGGGGCTTTAGCTCACAATCCATGCTTTAATAAACTGTGATTGTGAGTGTTAATTGTCACTTACAGAACCTAGAATCACCTAGGAGATGGATCTCTGGGCATGCCTTGAGGTGTTATCTAGATTACATTAATTGATCTGTGAAAACTCATCTTAACTGTGGGCAGGACCATTCTCTGTCAGGACATCCTGGACTGTATGAGTGGAGAACGCTGAACATGCATGCTTCCCTCACTTGCTTCTTGCGGATGCGATGTGACCAGCTGCTTCAAGCTCCTGTTGTCTCAGTGTTTTCACCACCATGAACTGTGAGCCTCCTGTAAGGTGCTTTTGTCAAGGTGTTTTATCATAGCAACAGAAAAAGAAGCTAAGACACTCTCCAAGTAATTCTCACATACATTTAAACTAGAGAACCGTTGGTCTGGAGAGCACAGCTATCAAGAGTCTCCAGGCAAAAGTTCAAGTGGAGCAAGCAGCATCCCCCTCAGTCACAGTTTACCTACAGACAACAATTATCTGAAATTACAGGGAATTTTAGAAAAAAAGCCCATGTTTTAGCTAATTGCATTGTAGCAGATGGTTATTCTGAATTAATTACTATGCTCCTATGCTCAGTTTATAAACAAAGCTTTAACAGAAGTGAGGATGTATGTGTGTTCATATAAAAACAGTTATATTGAGTTGAGTTTTCATTAGGTCAAGCACTGCAAAATGTCTGGGAATGAATGATATCCTTGCAAAAAGAAAGAACTCCAGAAAATTTATGAAAATCTCCCAGAAAATGACATATCACACACTTAAGAATTATTTTTTTATACTTTGTTGAGGCATTATTTTGTTTCTAGATTTAACTTTTTTTCAATGAAGTCAAACTTTATATTTATATATATATGAATGTGTACACAAATGTTGTTATGAGCCAAACTTTTCAAAACTATACTATTTTTATGTTGGATTCTTTTAAGTGAAAGACTGCTTACAATATTGTCACCTGCATCTTTTCTCAGGCTTCTTTCAGACAGGGCTTATGAAGAGAAGGAAAGTTAACAGAATGTTCTCACTCTTCTAGAAGACGCTGCACAGCCTTTCCTCTCTTCTCAAATTTTCAGAAGTCACCTTCGTATCCTCACTCATATGAGGGCCTTCTTTATTTTTCTAAGAACTATAGACCCTTCCAGAAAGGCTAGACGTGAACACCATGTACCTACTTATCAGCCAGCCCGATTTTCCTCTGTGATGGATGTGCTGTATCGGTCCTGCCCCTGACTCATACTGTGTCCTTTTTCCTGCAACCATTAACTAAAACTTTCAATTGAATCATCCTCCTTAGCACATGAACATGCTGTTCTCACCATCTTCAAACAAACACAAAAAACTTTTACCTAATTTTTCCATATCATTCTCCATCTATTGCTCCATAACTCCCCAACCAAATTCTTCAGGAGTTATTTATACTCACTGTCTTCTCTTCCTGTCCTCATAGTCTCTTTGGAAGCCATTCAAAGCCATCTTCCTCTCAACCACACCCACATGCTTCTTAAGCATACCAGTGACCTTCGTGTTCCAAATAGCATGGCTTCTTTCCCATCCCTAGGTGATTTGCACACTCTCCCGTGCAACACAGTTACCATATGTATTTTGAGATGCTTGGCCTTTCTTGGCTGTTACTTTCTCTGTTTTCCTTCTGCTTCAGTCATCATTCTTTAGTTGTTTTTGCTAGTTCTTTCTTTCTCCTCTCTCATCTAAGCTCCAAACACTCAAAGATTCCAAAGTTTTCTTTTGTTCTCTGATCTCTTCTGTTCTCCAGGGAATGGCCTACATAATGTTGAGTACTCTATGCACATGACTACCCAATTTACATCTCTACCCTTGACCTACCTGATCTAGAGCACTGCCTCTATAACATTTCTACTCTATGTCTGAAGGGTGTCAGAGCTCCCCAGCTGAGACCTCTCAAAAGCACACATTAAGACCCAGTTGAATAATAGAAGGCCAGTTCCTACATATCAGGGGTTAATATTCTTTCTAAAGGATACATCATATTTAAAATACCCCAAATACAAGTCATAATTTATCCCCTTTTTTTCTTAACTGTGTGTATGTGTGTATGTAATATGCATATTGGGTAGAGTACCCATGTCTGTGTGCACATACTTGAAGAGACCAGGGGAGAATGCCAGGACATTCTATCACTCTCCACTTTATTCCTTTGACACAGTGAACCTGGAGCTAGTCTGACACCCAGCAAGCCACAGCAACCCTCCTATCTCTGCCTCCAGTAGTGTTGGAATTACAGGCCTGTAGTCATGCATGGCTTTTTTGTAGGTGCTAGGAATTTGAACTCAGGTCTCACTAACTTGATACAATAAGCCTTAATATGAATGACAGAATATATGAACTCCAGTGCGGAGGCTACAGGAGAGTGCCCGCGGGGAAGAGGCATAAAGATGACTAAGATTGATTGAGATATTCTGTATGGAATACACAAAACTTCAATTAAAAAATAAAGAAAAAATTCTTACCCATGGAGTTTTCCCAAGTGTCTTATCCCCTTTTCTGAGACTTCATAAAGACGGGGTTCAGTGGGAGGGGTAAATGGGAATCCATAGGTCTATCCTTCAGAGAAGGGAAAGCAGAGGGTGAGGACCAGTCAAGATGATACTGGCTGATAGATATGTGGGCATTCACTTTTAACCATTCTGGAAGTTTCTATTTCTGAGGAAAATCAGGAAGGTCCTTATCTGAGCGAAGACAGAAAACAGAACCTTACTTTCTCCTAAACCTATGCCTCTCCATTAATAAATAATAGCACAAATCATCATGGCTATAGTTGATTATTCACTGTATCCCATCAATAACTCTACAACCCAACCATAAGTCACATTCATCACCCTAATCATTTCTCACTGAACCTATCACAAGGGTCTTCTTGCTGGTCTCCTTGCCTTGATTCAGGTGCACCCACTCTCTCTTGACCATACAAAATTAGAGTGATACTTTAAAAATGTAAACCAGATATTACCTCTCTACTAAAAACCCCATGGTTATTCTTGTTGCTCACAGCAGAAGACAGAGGCTATGGCCAAAAAGCCCTGTGTAGTCTATGTCCAACCAACTCCCAGACCTCATTTTCCCTCTGACTCACTGTGTCACAATCCAACAAGTCCTCTCCTGTACCTAAAGAGTGCATACTTAGTATAGTCTTAAGTTGGGACTTATGTACTCTGTGCCCTTTGTTCACACTGCTCTACTTCGAGATACTGGCACAAGTCTCCTCTCCCTTAATTTGGGCTTTTTGAATTGGTCACTACATTAGAATGCCTTTGTCAGATCATCTGCCTAGCTCTCTTTGTCCATTCACCTATTTTCACAGCACCCCCCATTCTTTGGCTTGTTTGTTTATTGTTTACTGTCTCCTCTAGCCTGACCATAAGCACCTTCAGAATTGGGACTACTGCTGAATCACAGCATTTTGGCACAGAGGAGATGGTCAAGAATAACTTAGAAAAAAGCCTGAATACTGTCGGCTCTTTCTTTAATTAGCTAGTGGAACATGCTACATTTGGCACTGAAGGAGAACAAAATCCCATGTACAAGAGAAGGTAAGGGAGGGCAGCATGGGGCAGAGGAAGAGGACGGGAGCTAGGACTCTTGTGTTGCAGTGCACAAGACCCAGTAGATAGGGAAGGTGGCAGTCAATGCCCGTCCTCCAGGGGCCAGCTGAACAGCTGTGGGCAAAGGAGTCACATTTGCTCTGTGCCTTGAATTCTGCCCCTGTAAGTGTCACATGATGATTAAGGCACTGAATATTCTGGTTGTAAATATCTTGCACCTCTTGATACTTTGCAAACAGGACAATGTGTAGAAGTAGGGTCTCCACCTTCAGTTTCTCTCAGTGATCCTCCTCTTCCCCTAACTGCCCCCAGCCTCTCTTCCTCCCCTCATTTCCTATACATGTTCTGTTGTCCCCACGATCCCATTACATACCCTAGGGATCAGATTCCTAGTTGTTGAGTCACTTTAAAATACGTTTTTTTCCCCAAATCTGCCAACACTGCTGACTACTGATCCCATTTTAAACCCAACCATGCTTGCAATATTCACTGTTCCTACACTTAACCCCCAGAACCCTCATGCATATCCCTTCTCTTTAAATGTGTTCAGAGGCAACAGATATAGTCTCCAGCAAAAAAAAGGGTTGTAACATTTCAGTCCTCCCTCAATCATTCAGGTAAGAATCAGTCTCCTCAGTCTAACCCATGATGGCTTCCTCCTTTTCATGCAAATCCCTTCGCTCAGCATCCTTCATTCTGTCTCTTCTTCAGCATCTCCCATGAGTTTGGAAGTAGTTGGTCATCTCCAACAGATTGTCCAGGATCATGTCTGCATGTTTTTGCATATATTAACTTCTTGCCTCCTTCAATTTAGAAATGTGGAAGCCATCGTAAATTTCGCTTATCCTCTGGTCATAGCTGAGAACAGCTGAGCTGCAGGGTGGTCCTCCACACTGCAACCTCAGAGATGGCTGGGTTCTGATGCTTCATTATTATTAAGGAAGAGAGTCCTGCTGAGGCCTGTAACCTCACACTAGAGCTCTTTCTCCCTATCTGCCCCTAATACTGTCTCAACTCCCTTTCTCTTTGACACTCCTTACTTGGCAAGGCCTCCAAGTTTTCTGGTGGCCTTCAACTTTATAGAACATAATCCAAAGGTGTTTTCTCTTACACTCAGCCATGAGTCTAACTCCGGATGCCAATCTGCTTTGACAATCAGAAGGAAAGGGGAGGGTAGGGGAAAAAAAATCTAAATATGTGATAGCTTTTGCTAAAATATAAAATTATTCCCTGAGAGTTTGAGGATGATAAACAACGGAAGATTTATTTGATTCCACTTGCGCTGGGTGTGGTCTAGTTCCCATAAATTGTGTATGACATTATGAGGAAATTACCCATTTAAAACTGGCCTTGCACTTTGAAAGGATAAGAAAAAAAAATCTCAGCATAAGCTGAGGAATACGTGTGAGAATTAATTTAGCCTAATCTTTGTACATTTCTGACATGCAGGGTAAGAAAAATAGAATGAACATTTGACACATCTGAAGGTTGATCTTTGCCCTTTAAATTCACGGGGAACTTGTTTTAGAGGAAGTAGTAATTGTGCCCAAGGAACCATCTGGCCTGCTGTTGGCATTCATGTGTGTGAGGGAAGAATCAATGTGACAAAAAATTTGTTTATCTAGAAAATACGCAGGATTGCAGCCCCCAGAATTGACACGGAAAACCACATCTGGATTACGTTGCACTTACATCTAGATAAATCCATGTGCTGAAGATGTATTTAGTGAACCACCTGCCCAGAATCCTTGTTTAGCTACATGGAACACTGCAAAGTACCAGTTATTGCTTCTGGTGATTGTGTGACTGACAGAGAGCTGCAGCTTGCTGCTTTTACTTAGCACTGGGAGGGAATTACACCCTGCACTGCTAGTCCAAGAAAGGTCGACATTAAAGATTCAAAAGGAGTTTTTGATACATGAATATCCTTTTCATACTCAAACACAACAAATTTGAGTTGTGGACTGTCTTTACTTTATCTCCTTTTTAAAATATTTTTATTGATTCCAGAATTTCATTCAATGTACTTTGATCATAATCAGGGTCCTGCTCCTTCTCCTTTTCCAGACCTCCTCATAATAACCCCTCGATTTCATGTCCTCCATTATTATCTCTTTTTCTTTTTAAATTTTTCTTTTATTTATTTAAAAACTTTTGTATTTTACAGGCCTATTGATTCTGTTCTATGCCTCTTGTATTCTCTTAGATCTAGGTCCATGAACTAGAGTCTGATGAACCTATCACACATCATACCAGTAAGGAAACCCCCCCCCTTTCTCTCCCTTTCTCCCAGCAGTTGCCAGTAGATCCTCAGCTAGGATCAGGGCTTCCTGCAAGCTGAGCCCCTGTCAGACTTGGGTTTGCACAAGTCTTTTGCATGCTGCCATAAGAACTGTGGGTTCACATGAGCAAGTAGCCTGTGGTGTCCAGACAACAACACAAATTGACTTGACCTTGTTATTGTAATTTCAACATTGAAAATACTTTTTCAAAGTACTTTTATGTTCATATATCTGTACTCATCATAAATCTTCGTTGCATTGCTTCTGCATGGTGATCAAGCATGAGGACCAGCCTTAGAAAAGGCCTTGGAAGTTCTCTACTGTTACTCTTTATACTCACATTTGATTGGTAGGGGCACACATAGATCCTCTTCTTTATACACAGTATTAGGAAGCAGGGAGAGTTCTCAGCCATGCTTCTCTAGCATAGAGCTTGGCTATCAACATGGCACCTCCTCTTGTGATTGTTTATTCACCACTCTCTTCCCCTGGCTGGTTCACCTCCATTCTGCTCCCACATTTCACCACTGTAAAGATACAAATTGTGGTATTGATAATTGTTTTGGTATCCAGAGAATAAAAATATAGACATGGTTATAGTTATATGTTATCAATAAATTGGGTCTCCTTTCTGCTTCCCATTTTGGATTGTAATCCAGATCCTGCAAAGATTAATTGGTACATTGAGTATATATAATATGCTGAAGTGCAGAGAAAATTTCGGCAATATAAAAATCAGGTCTTGATAACTGCTAGATACGGGATTGGGACACAAGGTTTTGTGTAGACTTAAGAGTTCAAGAAAAGCAGTCACACTTTTGACTTGGAAAAGACAGAATTCAGTGCAGAGCAGCCCAGGAAATGCCAGCTCATTTACACAATAACTCCTCATCCTCTACTTGAAAATCTTGGGAGCAGCTGTGTGTTTTCTTTTTGTTTCCAAAACTCGGTCCAAGTTCCCTCTTGACCCATTGTGCAGTTTTGCAGTGTGCTTCACATTCCCTTCATTCCCATCATGCCTGTGGAGACCCTAAAACCATCCCACTGCAGTACAAAGCATGAGCCACATATGGAGAAGTTGGCAAGTATTTTGCCCAGTTTGTCTTTGTTGGGTTTTCTCCTTGGGCATCTCTCTACTCTTACAGCCCTTTTCTCTTATTTTCTATTGAGCAATCATAATGAACTGTCTTTTGCTTTATGTTTCTGTTCCTCGATGCATGATATACATGAAGTTCTTCTGTTCTGCTGTTTACATTTAGCTATTCTTTCCATACTTCAGAAAGTGAAATGAACAAATATTTCTGCTTCAGAGGTCTAAGGAATGACTGTTTTTAAGAAATGGAAATGTTCTGTAGAAAGTCTTTCTTTGAAATCGTAAGCCAGAATTCTGTTTGTCTTACCCAATTTCTTCACTGGTGGTAGGATAAAGAATAAACATTCATCTCAGTGTCACAGACATTAATATAGACATTTCTATCCAACTACAATTGTTATAGAAATTCGCATTTGACTGGACACAATAATAGATCAAGATAATGATCACCTTCTGCTATGGAGAACCAGAAACAAGGAGGTTCAAATGCAGTGTTTGAGTTCATTAGAGCTTCTTCTAAAAGAATTAAATAAAAACGAAGCTATCCACCAGGCAATATACTATTTTCCCAGTTGAAAATTAGCAAATTAACTGTTTACAAGAACATGTTGTGTCCAGTTATTAGGATGAACAAAACTGATTTGGAGATTCAGCTCTAGAACATACATATAAATCACAGATGGTAAGTGTATATGTGTGTGACTCCACGTGTGCACAATTATGATCTTGAAACTCAAATATGTTATTACTGACATTATGTGTGCCAGAAATTAGAAAGAAGAAAGTTTGAATAATATTTTATTAGTGTCACGTCCTTTAAAATTACTTTGCTACCTCTGCTATAAGTTGTTAAGCAACTACATAGTCTAATATAAAAGCTCGATCACATCTCTCAAGCTATGTATTGAATATCTTATTCTACCAAGGAAAAATGAAAACTATTTTCTTAATAGTTTGTATAGAAATAAGCAATGACTTCCACAACATGAGCCTATTCTCTCTCAGAGCTCACTGGGGCAAGCAGAGTGAACTAAAGGGAGGAGAGGTTTATTCTGTCTCATGGTTTCAGAGGATATTGTCCATGAACATGACAAGGCATCTAGAACAACACCATCTGTGGTAGTAGAAGTATTTGGTGGCAGTTCCTCACATCTTGATGGATTAGGAAGCAAAGGGCTCAGTCCAGAACAGAAACAGATATCATCTTCAAAGCCCACTCTCAGTGACCCAGGCTACTAGCTTGACCATAATCTCAAAACTGTGCCACCTGCTGGGAACCAAGTGTTGAAATACATGGGCTGATGGGGAACAGTTCACATTCAAACAATAACAGAAAGCAATTTGTCCAACGTGTAAAATGAGAGGATTGTCCTAAAGGATTACTAATGGAATTTACCTCCATGTATTTAATATCGCTACTCAGCTGGATCAAAGAAAACCAACTGAGACTGAAATTATAATATTATTTAATCTCTTGCAGTTAACTGTGAAAAAGAAAAAAATACAAAGCAATAAAGAAGGAAATGATATGCTTAAGTTTCTAATCAAAAGGAAGGGATGAGTGGGATGGAGAGAGAATGGGATGGGGGGAGAGAGAGAGAGAGAATATCTAGAATGCTGAAGCAGGACTTGATAGTATCACTCATCACTTGGGAACTGTTTGGTTCTGTGGTTCTCCAGCATGCCATCTTCATGACCTTCTCCATAGCCTTTCAGGGAATTGATTGTACAGCATGATCATGTGTAGTCTATTGAGAAGAGTTGGCATCCAAGTCTGTTTCCAAACGTGTGACAGATGATATTAATAGAGTGTGATAAGTCTGAGAAGTGATGATGATGAAAATGATGGGCTTAATCTTGATAAAGAAGAGATAGCACATTTTAACACCTCATGTTCAAAATTCTTCATTGGTCATTTACATTCCACATTAGTGTTCTTCTTCTAGTCAACTAGGAGAAGAACAAATCTTCTTCTAGCTAACTATGGGGAAAACTGAGTTTTAACATTCATTATGGGGATCTAGGAATTTAAAAGATTTCCAGGAATGTTTCTAACAGCATGAATTCCAAAGTTTTTCCCCCCTTAGATAAGGACTTCTGAAGAAGCTGCTAGAATTGTGTCTTATTCCAATCACTGCTATGACAAAGTTCTATGAAGTGGATGGATCATAAAAGCAGAAACATATTCTCACAGTTCTAGAAGCTAAAAAGTCTAAAACTGCAGCATCTTTCCAGTTATTTTGGTATCTGGTAAGATCTACCCTCATTTTCAAAGACAGTGCCTTCTCACTGTGACGATACAGGGACCATTGATAGAAGGGACCATTGAGAGCACTTAGTCCTGATTCATAAGCATACCTAACATTCATGTGGGCCCTGCATTCATTACCCAATCATCTCCCTTAAAGCCCCACCATTACAGTAAGGGATCAGAATTTCAAACAAACATTCGTATTACCACAAGTTGGCTACTAGGATTATGCTATGTGGACACACTTTATCACAGCATAATTAATATTCTGCATGGGTTTCCTGCTGTCCCCTTGTTTGGGATAGAATGTGATAATGAATCTTCATTGTCACTTTGACTAGATATGGGATCCTCTGAGAGACACCCATCCAGGTGTGTCTTTGAGGGAGTTTTTATAGGGGTTTAATAAAAGAAGGATAACACACTCTGAATGTGGGTGGTTTCATCTCATGGGCCATGGTCTTCAACTGAACCTAAAGAGAAAATGGAGAGTCAGATGACTACTGACCTTAACCTATACCCTGGTCTGCCGAGATGTGAATAGTGTCATCACAGGCTCCATTTACCATGAACTCTACCACGCTTACCCTGACACTCAAATTGTAAGCCAAAATAAATCCATCTTTCCTTAAATTACTTTGACCAGATTTACAGTACAAGGCATGAAATCCATCCTGTGAGTCATATCTCATATCCTACCTGAAAGCAGTTGGTTACTCTCATAACCTCATGCTGTTATTGCAGCGTTGTGGGTAGCTTAGTAGCAGAGGAGTGTTGTAGCATGCCCAAAGTCCAGTGCTATGTAAAAACATTTATGTCTTTTCTCCCTCAGCAGCCTGCGCAACACATTCTGGCTCTATGTAAGTTAGCCAACAAAGAGAGTGTTTCCTTGTCAGTTTCAGGTTATTTCTCTTCTCCTTCAATCAGAGTGGTGTCTTCCACAATAGGGTCTTGCCAGCTACCTATGGAGGGTACCCAGAGTAATCACAGTAGCCTATGATGTTTTGGGTACTTCTAGGGCTGCCCTGATCAGCAGCTTCTATAAAGAGGTATCCTGTCCTTGTCATTGAGATTTTCATTTAATATTAATAACCCATATGAATTTCAAATTCTCTCTCTCTTTCTCTCTCTCTCTATATATATATGTATATATGTTCCATATATTCATGCATGTTCCATATATATATTTATATATATATTAGCTTGAAAACTATATTAGCTTAAAAACTAGTGGGTTTTCATAAGGCTTTTTCATGTACTCCTAGTATTGGTTACCATATCCGCTGTTCTCTCCTTTCCCTAATCCCTCTATTGCCACTCAAACCTTTAACCTCGAGCACCCTCCCGCTGGTTTAGGCCTCTCATGTTCTACTATCCCCACTAATTGAATTTTCCTTGGGTTGAAAGATCATAGATTTCCATAGAGCATTTTCATGCGCCCTTCATTTTTGTTAAGCCTTCTGAAAACACTGCCTCTCCCCTTCCCCCACCCCTATCCAGTTTGAGATAATGAATTCTAAGGGGAGTTTAGTTAACAGCTCAGGTTATCCCAAAACAGGTCCATTATATTTGTTGTTGCTCTTATTCCAGTTAGAGTGCGCTCTCTCTCTCTCTCTCTCTCTCTCTCTCTCTCTCTCTCTCTCTCCTCTTTCTCTCTCTTTCTCTTTCTCTCTCTCTCTCTCTCTCTCTCTCTCTCTCTCTCTCTCTCTCTCTCATTTTCTAAGAGCCCATACTGGCCTCAAGGAGCCCAGAAGTCCTCTTGCCTTGGCCTCCCACGTGCTGGGATTATAAGAGTGTACCATCATTCCTAGCTTGTCCTCTTACACTATATAATTTCCCATTCCTTTGCCTTAAAACATTTGCATTTTGGACTTATATATTATCCCCTTTGATCAAAATCTTCAATACCACCCACAAATTGTTTGGGCATGAAAGTCATCAAAGCAGGACATGTTCTCCGTAAAATTCCTATAGAACATCGCTGTGCAGCTCCATCATGAGTTTCTCCCTTCTTTCGTGGGATAGTATCAGTTGCTTCACTATTGTTATTGAAATAATCCCAAAAGATTGCAATGTGATTAGAACAAAAGTACAAACATTTTAGCAAATATATCAGCTGCTTTTGAAATAAACTGCTGTTCCACAGCCAACTTTTTATTATAAACCATGCTATGTAATAAAATACAAGCATCTTAAATGGACAAAGTCCTTCGTTATCTTTTTAGATTAAATTATAGTATTGTTCAAATGATTTTGAGTATCTGTGATACTCTATCTTCATTACAAAGAACAAACTTTGAATTTGGGCTTTGGAGAAAAATTATGACCGCCTTGGGAAGCAAATAAATTACATGTGACCCATTAAAACATGTCAGCATGCTGCAGATAGCATGTCTTAGCAGCTGCTTTAGAGAGTTACAGTTCGTTTCCAGATCATTCCGCTGCACTGCAGTTATCCTCATGTGGAATTCCTTTTCTCTGGTGAACTGTCTGGTTTAAATTTTATTTTCAGTGCTTTACTCCTGAGAGTTCAGTTTTAAATGCTGTCATTTGTCATTTGCCACCAGATCTTGATCACACACTCATTGCCAGTGACTTCCATGCCACTTATTGGTATTCACTGCAGTTGTGCATCGATGCTTTGGGAGGGAAATGTAATTTATTAAGACGAATTTATTGTGACACTCTATTCTATACTGAAAAAAAGTTTAATGGGCAATGTCAACTAACCATTCCAATATTTGGGGTGAAATGAAAAAAATGTTAAAGTTTTTAAATACTAAGATCGGTACACTTTGGGTTTTTTTCCACATAATTTAAGTGTATTGATGAGTTAATTTGTTGCATTTTTAAATTTGTCTTAATAGGTTGCACAGATATAAAAACTGTTAACTGACTAAAAGATGCTGAAAATGATGTATGCTTCTTTTTATTACTATTTTTTAAATGTTATGTGTATGACTATATTGCCTGCATGTACATAAAGGCATGTTGTACAAAGAACATGGAGGTCAGAAGAAGGCGTTGAATCCCCTAAAACTGGAGTTACAGGTGGTTTTTAGCAACTATGTGTGTGCTGCAAATTGAACCCAGATCCTTTTCAAGAGCAACTAGTGCTCTTAACCACTGAGTCATCTGTAGTAGCGTGACATAAGGTAAGAAAGTGCAGGGTTTAGAGTCAACAGATGCTGATTCCACAGTAGGATGGATCTGCACCCTAGCAGCTATGTGGCTCACAGTTTTCTAGTCTACTAAATGGAAGTAATAACAAATACTATGAGGTTTGGGGTAAAATTTAAACAAAATACTAACTGCATAAAAAAGAGAGCCTAAAAGTTTCAGTAAATGATGACAGAACAAACCAGAATGATGAGCATTGTGGAAATGAATAACATTAATCTCAAGCAATAGAAGATTTTTCAGTTTATTAAGAATTTTACCATATTTAGTAAGTATAGGCACAATCTAATATGCTTTTAATATAATCTGGTAATAAAATAATGATAACGATGCTGTTGATTGTGATGATGATGGTGATATTCTGATGAAGATGGTACATTGTAAGGACGGTTTGGGGTGTGCTACTGGAATGCTAACACAATTTCTTTTGATGATTGTGTGGTGTGATTAAGATGTGATGTGATTATAGTTTAACACAAAGATAGTAAAGTATGCTATGATGATATGTTAAGATATGTTCCTGGTAGCAGGAGGCAATGGTGTGCTGCTGTGTTAGAAGTGTGGTGTGATGAAAGTACAGTGTGATGTCAATGTGGCTTGCTTTGGCTGATAGATTTTTGTGTGAGGAGTGAGCTAGTGGATCAGAATCTTAATGATTTTCTGAACTGGACTGGAAGCGAATTATTGATGTGACTACACTTAAAGTTTTTCAGTGGTAAAAAAGGGCTCAGATAGGTGTAGTGTGGCAACAATGATGTGCAAAATGGCCCCATTGGATGCTCTTAATTAAGGATTTGAGAATGTTAGGATTCTGTATGATCATGTATCTAATGACTTAGAAAACTCTAGTGAACTAAGGGAAATAATTGGTATTGGATGGGAACAATTCAGTATACTGGAGAGAGAGGAGAGATAGAGAATCCATTGCTTCAAATTCCCAGCTTAAACTCTGCATAAACTCTTTGAAAAGCTTTGATTGTTCCCTGAAATAAACCCTATTATGTGCATTGCTGAAGTTTCTGAAAATCAAACCTAGAGTGCCATCTTGTATGTTACTGAATTACAACATAAGTTGAATTGCCAAAATTTCAGAATGTCTTTTGTTAAAGTAAGGGGAAAAAAAGACTGGGAAGAAATGATATTCTGTTAATTGATATAATAACAGGTGTATAGACCCTGTGGAGCATGGAATATGAAAATCTCTGTTGTACACAGTCTTTTTTGAGAATTTCATATACGAGTACTGTATTTTTATCATTTCCCACTCTTCCCAGTCCCCTCAGAATCCTCCTATGTCTCCCTCTGCTCCCTCCCGATTTCATTCCTCTTCTTTGATGATTATTGTTACAAATATGTAGATAGATTTACATATGCACTGAGTCCATTTAGTGGTGCTCATGGATACATGTCATGATCACATGATTTTTTGTACTTAAGTCCATTTATATGATTTATAATATTTATTGACTTACATTTATTGAACCATATTTACCTCTCTGGAATAAAGTCAGCTTGACAGTGGTAATGATCTTTTTGATATGTTCCTGTATACAACTGACAAGTATTTTATTGAGAATGTTTACATCTCTGTTCCTTAAGGATACTGCTCTTTAGTTTTGTTGCTGTTGTTGTTGTGTCTTTACCTGGTTTGGATACTGGCTTTCGAGAAAGAGTTTCAGATTTCTTGCTCTATCTTTTTAAATAATTTAAACAACATAATAAATTAAAATAATATGATACAATAAAATATAATATTACAAATGCCAAACTGTCATTCTTTATCTTTCCTGACTACACAGAAGATATTCTTTTGAGGGGATGAGGAAAGGATTTACTTGGTTTACACTTCCAGGTCAAAATCCATTATTGAGGGAAGTCCTGGCAGGAACTAAAGCAGAGAATGTTGTGCACAGCTACTGACTCTTTGGCTCGCTCACATGTGCATCCAGATTAATTATACATCCCAGCCCTATCTGCCTAGAAATGGTGCCATCCACAGAAGGTTGGGCCATCCCACATCAATTAATAATCATGAGGAATCCATACGGGCCTTCTCACAGGTCAGTCTTATAGAGGTAATTCTTCAGTCCCTCTTCCCAAGGGACTCTAGGTTGTATCAAGTTGACAATAAAAACTAACCAGAATACTTTATCTTTTGTCATCTTGACACACAAACATAACTCTTAAACCATAAACATTCCTTTCCTATTTGTTCCAAAATCTCATGTTAATATAATATCAAACACAGTACAACTTTTTCCCATTCTTTTTCTTTTATTGAATCTGTATTTCATATGGAAAATCTCATCTTAAACATCTTTATAATGCCTTCCCCATCAGCATCCCCCAAAGCCCCCCAACCTAGAATCCATACATTCTGTCATTTTTGTTAAAGCCTATTGTGTCAAGATAACGTTCCTGGACAATCGTCAGTTCAAGTTCATCTACTGAGATCTAGTCAGCCTATCCAGAGTCCCTCGCTTTAAGATTATCTCTTCCTCACCCAACAATATTCAGCTGCCAATATTTCTTTAGCAAATACTGGGGTCTTCAGCCCATTTCCACAGTTCCATGCTGGGTTTTTATCTGCTTGATTTTGCATGGGTCTTGAGCATGCTCACAGTATTGCTGTAGATTCATATAAGCAGCATCCCAGGAGCTTGTAGGATTCTACTTCCATGTAGTCACTCATCTCCTCCCTGACTCTTACAGTCTTTCTGCCTGCCTCTTCTGCAGTAGTCCCTGAGCCCTGGGTGAGTGAAGCTTAGTATAGGAGTCCTGTTCCAGTGACCAACACTCTGCAGATTCCTAATCTCCATGCTTTGGCCATTTGTGATCTTTTTTGTTCCTGGCCCTCAGTTGCATGAGGGAGGTTTGTTAATGAGAGTTGAGAGATTCATTAGTGTCCTCTTTATTCTTTGTTCTATGCTGTGTGAGCCTTACTATAGAGGTCACATTGTAGATTCACTGCTTAGGCTTGGGCAATTCACAGGCAATGTCTGTGTGTGGCCAGTTGCGGTACTCTGTAGTTGTCTCGATCTGGTACAACAGAAGCTTCCATGATGAGTTGTGATTGGGATACTTGATTGTATATATAAAGATACATATCTGCACTTAGTAAGAGGTTACATTAGCCTAGGGATGTGATAGCCTTGGGAATTTCTCTAAGATCTATGACCTCTTCAGCCATGTGTATTTGACTGTGATTACAATACCACACATGAGTTTCCTCCCATTGCATGGGTTTTAAGTCCAATTCGTTAGCTGTTGATTGCCCCCAAGATAAAAGTGCCACTACTGCATCAATGTCATAAGCTGCAGTGGTCATTGGCTTATTTATTTGGTCATGAAGTTGGTGTTGGACCATTGATTGATGTTCTCCCTTAGCAGCTTGCATAGTGCTCTCCAGAGCTATGAATGCTAACCTTCAGGGTAAGTGACTTCCAGGTCAGTTCCAAGTCCATTGCTCCAAATCTGGTGTCCGAAGTAAGTTCTCTTTTCAGCAATATGGTCTTACCTTCAAGTTCTGGGAGGCAATCAAGGGCTGTGGCAATAGCTTGTGAAATTTTGGGAGTCTCCTGGACCACCCTGGTCAGCAATTCAAATGACATTTTCTCCTGCTTGGCACTTTTCCTTGTCATGTAGCCTTCAGCCATACATATGGACTCATACAGAGATATTGTGTGTGTAATTTGCCGTTAGGCTGTTACACTAATATGATTCCCTCTGATATTTTACATTAAGTAGGCATTAGCTATCTCTCCCAGCTTCTTCCTGTCTTTCTCTCCTTCCATGTCTTCCCCATTTAACATGTCCCCATTTTTCCCATTTCTCCCTCGGTAGTCCCAGTCTCCCGTGGCCCCACCTCTCTTGAGCTCCTTCTTTCCCCGTGTAACCCTCTCTCTCCCCTCCCATTTAAATATCCCCCATTTTATCTGTTTCTCTTTCAGTAACACCTGTCTTCATGTGTGAGTTCCAGATGCCAGACCTGAGTAACAGGAGCTGACACACAGTACTGCTTTCTGGTATTTCTCTGATGTTATTGTTCCTATGCCCCAGTCCTTCCTTTTTGGAATAAGACATGTTTAATCTCTTTATAATTACTCATGAGCCGATAGTCAAGAGGCTTTGGATTTCATACTGAAGATATTCTTAAAGATGATTTTCAAGGGGTTAGAGAGATGGTTCAGTTTTTAAGAGCACTAGCTACTCTTGCAGAGGACCTGGGTTTGATTCCCAGCACTCACACTGGAGCTAATAAACACCCATAACTCCAGATCCAGGTGATCCAATGCCCTCTTCTGAACTCTGTGAGCATTGCATAACATGGGTGTATTTACATACATGCAGACAATACACTTATACACATAAAATAAAAATAATAAAATATTTTCTAAAGATGAGTTTCCAATGTCGCTAGTCTAATAGTAATTGAACTTTAACTTCTAAACTTGTAGCTACGATGCTGTCATTATTACCATTTTCATCTTTCATTTCCAGACTTTCACTTTTTAGTTTCTTTCCTTCTAATTCGCTTTGTAAAAGTGTCTTCCTCCAGAAATCATATCCAGAAAATTCTATCATATATAGTCAGTCATTTATACAAGCGAATTAATTTTTTTGCTTATTCATTCATCTCTCAAATAATTACCAAGTGTTTACACAGGATACTGCTGCACCTACTCCAGTGTACTCAGGCCTCTTAATGAGCAAATTCATTTTCCTTGAAAAAAGTCATAAAACTATAAAAATAAAAGCCCTTACCCAGTATACACACATATTTGCAGTTTTCCTTAGACATTTATTACGATGAACATGTATTTATGCACAGTCAGATTACTTTGAAGTGTCTGTACTATCAGAGTGGTCATAAACAATTAAATGTTTGCATAAAGATCAGTGATGCTGAATTTTAACTTTCATCTTTTAAAAAAATCTTGGAAGTAGCAGAACAGCCAGACTTCCAGAGAAACCTTTCTTTGAGGGTTAAAGTCACATGCTTCTGAAACAGAAGAAGGAGCCTTTCTTTCTCCAATAGAAAAGACCAACTCTAAATAAGCCTATGAAATGGATGTGAGAGGTGGTAAGCACAGAGAAACTACCGTACAGCTTGCAGTAGCAATGTGCTTAGAGTATGAAATAAATAATATGCTTTGGGTGGGACGCAAGGTCTCATTATGCATTCCATGCTACAGAGGGCTGTCTTTCAGTCACATTCCTGAGCCTGACAACTGCCACAATAACTGTTTCCCCGTCTGTAAATGTCACATCAACATGACCTCACAGAAGAGGCATTTATTTGTGTGACTCCTTGGAGCAGGACCTTCTCTCTGTCTGGGACATCCTGAGTTCCTAGTAAATATGAGAGCAGTAGGGGAAGAAGAGAAAAAAACTGAAACAGGAGAGGGAAGGAAGGAAGGAAGAAGGAAGGAAGGAAGGAAGGAAGGAAGGAAGGAAGGAAGGAAGAAAATATAACAATAATAAAATGAATGTCTATTAAATGCCTACTACTATTATTACTAAATGTAATAGTCTAGAATCTAAGTTTTATATACTTTGTAGAGTCCTCATAAAATCCCAGAGACAGGTGCTATCATCACATCTATTTTATTTTTTAGTATTTTATTTGTTAATTTTATTTTATGTGTATTTGTATATAATCTGCATGTGTTTTAGTATACCTGTGTCATGCAGTGCCCATAGAGGTCAGAAGAGGGCACTGGATCCCCTGGAACTGGAATTACAGGTGGTAGTGAGCCCTGTGGGTGCTGGAAATCAAGCCTAGGTCCTCTGCAAGAGCAGCCAGTGCTCTTAACCAGTGAGCCACCCCAATCATCTCTATTTTCTAGATGAAGAAATTGGGTACCAAAAGGCAAAGGAACCTGAGAATCTATGTAGTTTCTTAGTAGTAAAGCTAAGATTTGAAGTCAGGAATTCTCACTTTGGAATCTGTACTTATAAGAATTGCAATCTATGGATCCTCCTCAATAACAATAACAGCAAAATGAACTGGGAAATGGTAAAGAATTAGAAGAATTTCTCAATAACCCTTTCATTCAGTAAATATTTATTGAGCTGTACAAGATGTAGCTTCTGAGTCAAAGTGCTCACAATACAAAGTCCTAATAAAGATGAGAGAAATAGAAAATTAAACTGTAGTCGTTGGGGCTGGAGAGATGGCTCAGTGGTTAAGAGCACTGACTGCTCTTGCAGAAGACCTGGGTTTGATTTCCAGAACTCACTCTGCTAAGTACCACCTGTAACTCCAATTCCAGGGGATACAACGCCCTCTTCTGACCTCTATGGGCATTGCATGGGTGCACTTATACACGAAGGCAATACACTCGTACAAAAATTGAAGCCACTTACCTTGAAAGCTATCTGTCCTAGTTCTGGAGAGCACTATGCAAACTGCTAACGGAGAACATCAATCGATAGTCCAACACCAACTTCATGATCAAATAACCACATCAATGACCAGCGCAGCATATGACATCGATGTAGTAGTAGCACTTTTATCTTGGGGGCAATCAACGACTAATGAATTGAACTTAAACCCTTTCAATGGGAGGAAACTTATGTATGGTCCTGTAATCATAGTCAAATACACATGACTGAAGAGGTCATAGATCTTAGAGAAATTCCCAAGGCTGTCACATTCCTAGGCTAATGTAGCTTCTTATTAAGTGCAAAATATGTATCTTTATATTTACAGCCAAGTATCCTAGTCACCACTCATCATGGAAGCTTCTGTTGCACCAGATGGAGACAACTGGCCACACAGACATTGTCTATGTATTGCCATTCCTGAGTGGCACATCTACAATGCAACCTCTACAACCAAGGCCCACACAACATAGAACAAGGTATAAAGAGGACACTAAGGAATCTCTCAACTCTCATTAACAAAGCTCCCTCATGCAAAGAGGGCCAGAAATACAAAAGGTCACGGATGGTCAAAGCATGGAAATTAGGAATTTGCAGAGTGTTGGTCACTGGAAAGCTTTCCTATGTAAAGCTTCACTCACCCAGGACTCAGGCACCATTGCAGAAGAGGGACAGAAAGATTAAGAGCCAGGGAGGAAGTGCATGGACATATGGAAGTAGAATCCTACTAGTTCCTGGGATGCTCCTACAGCAATGCTGTCAGCATGCTCAAGACCCATGTAAACTCAATTAGACAAAAACGCAGCATGAACTTGGGGAACTGGCAGCTGATTACTGTTGGGTAAGGTGAAGAAGAGCTAATCTTAAAGTGAGGGTTTCTGGAGAGGCAGACTAGGCCTCAGCGGTTGAACTTTCCTGGGAACACTAACTTGACACAATAGGACTTAATACAAATGACAGAGTGTGTGGATTCTGGCGGGGAGAGGCGGGACGGCTGTGGGAGGGTGCCAGTCAGGAAGGGGCTATAAAAGTGATCAAGATTGGTTGAGGTGTTCTGCACGAAATACACAAAAATTCTATTACAAAAATACAGTAGATTCCCAAACTCTAGAAGAACTCCATGCTGTGCAGGATTTAAGTGAGCAAGAAATGACGGTGAGGCAGAAGTTTCTCCTGGAACTCCCAGAATTAAGTTCTCAGCTGTCTCAGAGGCAACCATGTAGTAGTGTGTGTTAGAATGTGTGAGACCTGAGGGGTAAACAGCAAGGGTAGATTGCAGATCCGCATGTGAAAGCTAGTGAAGGCCAGATGCTTTGGTATTTGGATTAAAGAGCGGGGTTAGTCTGAGATAAAGTTGAGAAGAAAATTTCCCAGTGCTACTCATCAATTTGTGCCGTTAAGAAGGGACACTGTGGGCTGCCGAGCTGGCTCAGTGAATAAGGAAGCTTGCAGTAAATCCTGTGGACCTGAGTTCAATGTCCAGAAACCTCATAGTGGGGAAGAAAGAACTGATTTCTGCAAGTTGTTTTATGAGTTTCACATGAGACTGGTGACACCTTCCCAAAATAAATGTAAGATAAATTTGAAGGAAAAAAAGAGAAGAAGCGACATGTGAGATAACTCGGGTTTCTGACTTGGGTAAGTTGGAAGAGGGAAGATGTGAGAAAGACAATTAGGGATTGCTTGTTCAATTTTCTGTTGTCGTTGTACTCTTCTTTACTAGATATTGTCATTTTGGCCTTTACAACAGAACAACGCAGGTGGTATGTGTAATTGTTTATGTTTTACAAATCCATAACCATTAAATATGCTACCATTGACTATTACTGTAACATTTAAATATATGCTGCTTTGAAAACAAATACTGAATATTACATTCATTGGATAAAATTTTCAAGCACATTTTGTTTAAAATATTAGTTTTAATTATCTTACAAGATGGGAAATGATTCAATAGGGTTTTTTGGTACTCTGTTTGAATTTGATTTTTAACTATATTGTCAGTTGCACATTTGAGTAAACATATGTGCATTTGTGTATATGTACTATATAAATGTATGAAATGTGTTAAATTAAGGGACTTAATATTTCTTTTTTATTGAATATTTATGTATTTCATACAGAACATATATCGATCAATCTCAATTACCTTAATAGCCCCTCCTCACCACACCCCCCAGCCTTGAGAATACAACTTTTCATGGTGTGTTGTTTAGTTTTCTGTCACTATAATAAAATACCTGAAATAATTAACTTGTAAAAAGAAAAGAAGGTTCCAGTGAATTCTTTGGGCTTCTGGTAGGGGCAGTGCTTCATGGAAGCAGCACAGGGAGAAACAAGGTGCCTATCTCACCAACTAGGAAAAAGAGAGGAAGACTGGATGGATAGGATCCCCAAGTCCCCTCAGTGACCCAAGCAGCTCCTACCAGACCCATCCCTTGAAGGTTCTCCATGTGCAAATCGTAGGGGTCAGCTCTTTAAGATAGTTACATGCAAACCACAGCCACAGCCTTCATTTCATCCTTCAAAGAGAACAAGCTGTAAAGTCTCTACATTGAGGATGTTTTTCTTTCATAATTAAAAGAAAATAATATACACCAATTTTTTAAAAAAATTGTATGATTTTAGTGAACCACTTTTTCAGTGTTTCTTTTCTAAGCCTATATTATCTAAACTCATGAGAACTAGACTCAGATGATCTTAGCAAATGTTACAGCTCCCGAGTGTCCCACATAAGATCAGCTTTACACAGATCACCTGTGAGTTCTCTGCAACTGTAGTTTCCAAAGATTCTTAATCTTGGAACTTCTAAAAGGTCAAGATTTATGTGGCCATAAGTGAAACAGTTCTGGAATGAATACGATCTAAAAGTTTAGAAATCCTCGGGATATTCTCTAAACAAAGATGTGGGAAACTATTAATGTTTATATTGAAGATTCCCTTGTGTTGGACTTCTTTTCCTTTTTTTGTCATTGTAGGATATGAATGGTTATATCTTCTGAAATCTCACTGTACTTGCGTCTGTGTAACGTTGGGTGATGTAGATGTAGGAGGCCAGCGTGGAGAGGCAGCTTACCTACTTTAGTCTCAGAAAGTATACACACACACACACACACACACGCTTGCACACACAACTGCAATTATAAAGTGGCAGTTCTGAAATCTGAAAGAAAGAGAAAACTTTAATATTTATAGCTTCTGGTAAAGTTAACTTATTTTTTGTATGCACTTTATTATTTTTATTTAATGTGTATAAGTGTATTGCCTGCATGTATGTAAGTGCACCCATGTCGTGCAATGCCTGTGGAGGTCAGAAGAAGGTGTCAGGTCCCCTGGAACTGGAATTATGAATGGTCATTAGCCACCATATGGGTGCTGGGAACTGAACACAGGTCCTCTTCAAGAGCACCAGACCTCCCAAATGCTGAGCCATCTCTCCAACCCCAAGCTAACTTATTTGTAAGACACAGAAGTCCTGTGTTCAGGATTGACCAAAGTCTTTTATTTTGTTTCTAATTAGAAGAAACACTGAACTTTTACTTTGAATAAAATGTAATCTTCATACATTTGGCTTTCATCCAATGTAGTCATAAGTTCCAATTACCAAATCTGTTTTGTAGAGGAAGTGGCCTATTAGACAGAGAGGAATTAGGGATCCTGAAAGTCAGGGGTGGCCTGATGTCTATGCACTATTTAGTTGACTGCAGAGACCCTTGAGAAAACATCTAAGGCAAATATCTTTCATTTCCAGAAGAAGAATTTTGAGGAAGTCAAGATTTCTCTAGGAATAATTTACTTGTCTTCATAGAAAAAGCATTCCACCAAAATCAAGCAATCCACTAAAGCTTAACTTGATCAAAACGAAATCTTGGAAACACCATACTAGCAAATAAAGGATTACATTGTAAAACTTTGTTACCACTGGTGAAAATGAGCAGGCATTCATGATGTGGAGTGTGTAAGTGTGTCTGATTGTATGTTTCTGTGGATGTGTGTGTCTATGTTACTTATTTTGCTATCTTAGCAAACTACCACAAATACAATCCATACGTCACAAATGTGTGGTCAGGAATTCGAGGATTGACTAGGTCTCCTTCTGGTCTCATCTGGGCTCAGTACAGTCTACCAGCACTTTGGCAGGGAATATGTAGGGTACAGGGCAGGACCCCTGAATCTTTCCCGAAGTGGACTCTCCTGCAGACTAGCCCATACTTATTCCAGCTGGGAAGCAAATTTATCCAAGTACAGGACAAATTTCATGTGTCCCATTTACCATACCCATTGGACAAAACAAGTCCATGGTCAAGATCAGATTCAAGGAATGGGGAAGTGGATTTTAACTGTGGTTAGGAGTAGTTGCAGATTCACTTTACAAGAAGTACGGCTCCATTGCTGGAAGGAATCCGTGACTTTTATTTTATTTTACCATCTACCACACCTCTCTCTTTAAAAATCTTCATCTTAGTAGCTCTGCAATGTCACCTCCATTTTGGAGTTCTAGGTTAACTTAAACTGCTTCATAGTTGAAGCTAAAGCTTGTTTTGGTTTCAGGGGGTGGAAGGACTGGAACTGCAATATTTTTTAGCATGAATACATTATTTATGGTTCCGATCAGTATATCTATCTCCTTAAATATTTATCATTTGATGGAAACACAAAATACTTTCTTCCAACTCTTTTGAAATATGTGGTATGTTATTAGTATCTGTGGTCCGTTAAAAGCACAGCAAAGAGGAACTAGGACAGGAAAGGAACGCCAGAGGAACTAGAGCTACAATGTTTTCGTTAAACTAAAGCCCAACATTTTCTTTAAAATTGTGTTATATCATGGTGATTTTACAGCAGATAAAGTCTTTCTAGTATTAATTTTTGTGTACTGTGAATTTTGTGTTTTAGTGATTGTGCCCACTGGCGACATGCTCTCCCAATGCTTACATGCAGCCAGCTCAAAAGTGAACTGAGCTTGTTATCTTGTAACTAACATGGTTTTATTGGGGTGTCTAGTAATAAAAATCAGTGACTCTGTTACTGTGGGGTCATGTTAGCTACTATTAAGTACTGAAATTTCATTTCTTTTATTTGTACTTCTGATTAGTAACTGAGAGTTTTGTTTCCTCTGGTTTTGGAGTTAATGATAAAGGTATCATATTCTCTTTCAAATTGAATGCATGTACTTTTTTCAATGAAACTCTACTTTGGATTTTTCCTTTTGCCTTGCACAGCATTAGTGATATGTTAACTGAAGCTATTTTCTTAATTTGTAAAGCTGTGTCTAAATGGAGGCTTTCCTGTTTTAAGACTCTTAAAAGCCAGTTTTCATTCTTCAACTGTCCATCCAAACTCATCGAAATTCATTTGCTTGCTTTATGTTTAAACACTACTCATCCCTAGAATGTCACCAACCTTTCAATGCTCCACAACAATGAAGCCTTTAGGACTTTGTTATTACCTGGAATATCAATTTGTTCATAATAAAGTCATTTAGAAGTATTGTCAAAACAGAACTTAACTAAAACAGAGGAATGTAGTGACTGCACTTACATTTACATTTTAATGATAAAATAATTTCATGGTCTATAGTTTTTATAGAACATAGAAAAGAAATTAATAATGTTTGCACTAACTGAAAGAAGGCTATTAATACACTGGACTTGTAATGTAGATCCAATAACATTATCATTTATGCTCAATTTCAAACTCTTTTTTTGGGCTCATTTTGTGAGGTATTCCAGTAAAGGAAAAGAGGTAAGTTTCCTATTAAGTTCATTTATTTAACCCTGTCTAAAATGAAAATCCTATATTTTGATAAGGACTGATAATCTTGGGAAATCGATGATATTTACAAATTGATTGTGCTGGGAATTAAATTTTATTCACTCCCTTGTTATCATGAGATGTAATAAACCAATGATTTGTGTTTGTATAGATTGCATATGCATTTTATTTCAAAATTAATGTAAACATATTAAATTCAAATATGCATGTATATTTAAACTTACGTGTTTTAAATGTGTGTGTTTATACAAAACTTAAAAGAAACCAAAGGAATTTTCAATCTACATTAAAGATGAAGAAAGCTACTTTTGACAACATCTCATTTCAGAGGGATAATTAACAGATATTTGTGAAATAAACTCATATATTAGTAATAAACATTTTGGGAACTTATGCCTAGGAACATATATCTCCATTATATAACTAATTCTGCTTTAAAGGTGTTTCTGTGTAGACATTCTACTTGCTCGAGTTTTCTTGATAAAAACAAACAAACAAAACAAGATTTAATACGCATGAGTCAGGTAGAGAAAGGGTTTCATCTGGCTCCACCTTTAACACCCTCTCTAGTTCCATAACAAAATACATAAATAACAAGGAAATGTTTAGACAAAATAAGTAACTTGGAAATACTAGTCACAGACATGCTTCCCGTGGAAGTACACTGTGAAATTAACTCACACTCCTTGGTTCCCAGTTTATAAGCATCAGGAAATAGATTCCTGAAGGCCAGGTAGATGAGGTTAGGAGCCAATGAAGAAAGATTTTTCTTAGCACATCACACAATGGAAAAGAAAGCACAATTTTATGAACACTATTTTCCTTATATTCATGAAAATTATTATTTTAATTTGATCACTCACAAACCGACAATAGTGCATACATGCAAATTTACATTATTCAAACTGATATAAAAGACATCAATTTGAGTAAGTAAATTTTAACTTTTCAATGTTGAAAGAAATAAAGTACTCATAAGAATATAAAAATTAAGACTATATCAAGGACCTAAATCACTACCTAGAAACTCGTTTTTTTTTTTTTAGTTTAGGAGTGTGTGTGTGTGTATGTGTGTGTGTGTGTGTGCATGTGTGTGTGTGTATTTGTGTGTAGCTTTAAGTTTATATGTGTGTATATTAAAGTTCAGCAAAAAAATCAAAGTATGAGTTTAGAAGCTGCAAATTAAGAAAGGACAAGAAAATTGTCCAATGAAATAATTTAAAATTTATTTTTCTTATGTTTTCATTTTATATGTATGAGTGTTTTGTCTGCATATATGTAAGTGCACCTATGTAGTGCTGCGCCTGTGGAGGACAGAGGAAGGCATTGGATCTCTTGGAACTGGAGTTATGGACCATTCTTAGCTGCCATGTGGGTGCTGGGAACCAAACCCAGGTCCTCTGCAAGTGCATCCAGTGCTCTTAACCAATAAGCCATCTCCCCAGTCCCTGAACTTATTTTTGTATGAGACAGATACTGTGGCACCTATCAGTTGAATAAGAGTTTGCTGTCACTGCGTTTGTTTTAATAGATTTATAGATTATATAGAACTTTTGATAAATCTCTTATTAGGTGCTGATACAGTGATTAGTTCATCTAGGGTTATAATTTTCTACCCAAGTTTTAGGATATCAACTGCATTTGGCATGATGTTTTGTGTTTTGTAATAAAAAATTTAAGCTGAAATTCTCTTTCAATGCTAAGATATATTATTTCTATTATGTCTCTTCCTTTTAACCATATTTACTTAATAAAATGTATAATCTTCAGAAGAAGGTGTCAGATCCACTGAAACCAGAATTAGGGATGGTTGTTAGCTAACATGTGGGTGCTAGGAATCAAACTCAGGTCCTCAGCAAAAGCAATCAGTGCTCTTAACCTCAGAGCCATCTCAGGTGCACTTGCACATTCAGGTAATACATTCATACATATAAAAATAAAAATAAACTAAATATTATCTTAAAAATGCATGATCGTCAGAGGAGGGATTTAGCAAATTCACGTAAAAAGTAGAATCATTTCATTATTTGTGACAAAGAGAACTCTGTGGAAAGAAAATAATTTAGACTGAAAAAAATCACACAAAGTAATGTATATACTTGGAAAAAAAATAAAGAAAATGAAGACTGATTAGGGAGTTTCTAGATGGTAATTTAGGATCTTGATATAGTCTTAAATTTTATATTCTTATGAGTGCTTTATTTCTTTCAACATTGAAAAGTTGCTTAAAGTATACAAATCTACTGAATACTCATTTATTTTATGATTTCATATTTAAATACACTAAGTATGAACATGCAAAGAGATAACCCAGTAGAAAAGAATAAGTTAAATACTCTGATTTGCATGTCAAATTCCAGCATGATTAAATTTTTCCTGTTCATTAAGACCCCAAACTCCAGCTCAAGTAATCATGAACACAGTATTAGTTATTATTTTCTCATTTGATACATATTTTCACTTTAATAAAAGCACTATCTAGAATATATATGTCTACGTGTGTGAGTGTGTGAGTGTGTGTATTGTTGGGCTTGTCAAAACCACATGAGTTTCAATTTGGAAAGAAAAGTAAAAAAAATAGATAATCATTTACAACTATATCTGTAATTTAATAATTTGTGGGTGCTGGGAACCAAACCCAGGTCCTCTGCAAGAGCATCCAGTGCTCTTAACCAATAAGCCATCTCCCCAGTCCCTGAACTCATTTTTGTGGCCTTAAAACAATAAATAACTTTTAAAATATGAACATGATAACATTGATAGTCAAGATCATCAACTGGTGTCTTCTGAGAATGTAGGATACATTTTATGACTATATCTCTTGCCATCTTGAACTTGTATTTTTCATACAAGGAAACTGATGCTCTGTGATTAAGACTTTGCATCAAATAGCTTGGTTTCTGAACCAATGATTTGCATCACAAAGTCATTGGAGGCAGTATAATAATTTTCCCAGTTTTTCTTTACATATCCATCATCTCAAGGCCATCAGTTATGCCTACCATGATCCTTCTCTGCAGACATCCAAATGATAAGAACTGTGAGTTGGAGACCAGGAAGATGGGCAATGGGAAACGGGAGATCCAGACCTGTTTTCCCACCTGTTGCCTACATAAGCTTGGGTAATCAACTTCTTTCACCTCTGGTTTTCTTCTTAGAAATCATGAAGGTTGGGCTAGTGCAATAAAGGGTTATTGCAATTCCAAAAGTTTCCTTTGAGCTTTAAACATATCTTTGGGTGGGGATTTCTTCTGCTTTCACTAGCAGATCAAGGAAGCTTTTACTGGGAGAACAATTGTACTGTGACTTGCTCAAATAAGTAATTCACATTGACTGGTCTCCTGCCCTTACTTGCTTTCTCTTTAAATGTTCATTGTATATGATAGTATCCTGAGTACAACTCCATTTAATATTAAGGAAGAAAAATCAGAGGCCCCAAAAGAGTTTAAGGGGAGGGAAGTTGTATACATTTAAATGATTTACATTAAAAAATAATTTTAATGGGATGTGGTGATGCTATACCTGCAATCCTAGTATTTGGGAAGTGGAGGCAAATTTAAGGCACACGGGCTGAGGCACAACTTAAAAAAATTATTTAAGAAAAAATAAGCTAATAGGAACTGAATTTGTATTAAGTATTTTTCTCTCTTCTGTTGTTAGTATAAGAATTTAACAAGTAATTAATCGTTTTAGTTTTTGCTTGAGTTCTTCATTTGCTAGTCTGTTTCACTTTTGATGTGAGTATATCATTTTCCCACAACCCAGTTGATAAAGACTTAGAGGAAGGATTTTCAAGCACTCTTCCTGCCTCACGGTCTAATTTACATGCTAATTTTTTAAAACAACAGCATAATGGAGAAAAGCTTGATTATCCCCAACCCAAAATTCTTCTTCTGGCCCTAAGTCTGTACGCTTTAGCCCCCTTGTGCCTTTTGTGTGATCAGGAGGGGCTATTTATTAGGAGTAATGCAAAATAAACATGAAACGTTTGCCATAAAATATGACAACCACTTTAAATTATGTTGACTTAATTAAACTTTAAACTTTATTTATATATTTTATGGCTTCAGTGTGAGCTCTTCTCGGATGTTTACTTCAGTGAAAAATCCATCATGTGAGGACCTTGAAAGGAATTAATCCCCTTACCCCTGGCACAGAGCTCAGCTCCAACAATTCTGATCTAAATATTTAGTGATGGATGATACATGTTTATGGAACACAGGGCAGTGTGACATTTAAATGTGAACTGAGCTTTCCATCTAGAACATATGGTTGGAAAGACACTGGAGGCTGAAGTTATGCCAACGGGCGGAAGTTGAGGTTTTTTTCTACTTGTCTTTTTTTTTTTTAATTCCACTTTGTCCATTCCATCTGTTACTGAAATCTTAATAACAAAACTATTACAATCAACTTTCCAGAAAAGAAGTTCTGCTGACTTGTGGGTTTGGTGCGTCTATGGTTAAACTAATAGCCCATCTGGGTGTCAGCCAAAGGTTACAGGCCTCTCAAAATATTCCTGAAAAAAAAAAGTTTATCACTAAACTGAAGTTTCTCATTAGTAACCCTGTGGTGTCTAATCTGTGAAATTACATGATTAACTCCTTTGCCGAGTCGGCTCTGGTTAGAGTTTGCAGTCCCACAGGAAGTTATTAAAAGTATCACCAAGATAATTCTCTAGCTTTGTACTTGGCCTCTGGGGTAAAGGAAATAGATCATTAGATGAACACTTTATAATAAAGTTATAGATCACTCACAATTATTAAATGACTGTCAAGGGAGATTATTATTTTTAAAGTTGAGGACAGTGTGATTTGCAAAACAAACAAAAGCCATGAAAGAATTTCTTCTTTCTTTTGTTTGGAAAGAGGAAGGGGAAGCACTGCTTTCTCCCGCTATTTTAGCTATTTTAATAGCTCTTTGAAACACAGATAGCGTACTCTGTGCTTCAGTTTTCCTGGAGTTATTTAGCTGTTCCCTGAATGAAAGAGATCATTCTAGTAGTAAGTAAATATAAGATGCAAAGGAAATGTTAAAGATCATGGAAGGGAGAAACACAGCATGAATACATGCAAACGTTTCCCTGCAGAAGTGTGCATGGTTGGTAGCTCCTGAAGAGTCACAGCGGTGACTCTAATCATTCATCCAATGCATCAAACAATCTAATAATCAGGACACTTTGCCCTTGATAAGGTAACGTACAAAAATATCAGAGTTAAAGAAAAAACAATACCAGTTAGCTCTCAGTACTAATGGTCCAATTCCGAGACATGGTGCAGTCAGTGTTGGTAACTTTACCATGATATTTGACTTCTTGAGCTATATTCTAGGTTCTGAGTTTTATTCACTTGCTTGATCCAGATAAAAATGTTCCAGGTATCAATCTATTACTCTGCTTATCAGAATATCTACTGTACCTTTTTCATTTAAAAAGTTTGGGCTGGAAAGGTTAAAAGCACTGGCTGATTTTGTAGAGGACAACAGTTCATTTCCCAGCACTCACATGGCAGCTAACAACTGTCTGTCACTCAAGTTCCAGGGGATCTGACATTGTCTTCTGACTCCCATGGGTAATGCAAAACATGGATGCACTTACATACATGCAGCCACAACATGCATGCACATAAAAAATAAATTAAAAGTTAAAGAATATATTTTAAAGGTCCTAATAAAAATGGCACATGGTTTGTTGATTAAAAAACTTACTGACTAGGCTACGGTTTTATATAAAAAATCCCTGTTGGACCTAACTGGGGAAAGGAAAGGAAGCGATACAGAGAGAGAAGAACAAATAAAGAAATGGAGGATAAATGGCATTAAAGATGTCTGAAAAAGTCATAGGGAAACCTATTATTTTATAATCTTATTTTAAAATGCACATATCATATATATTATGTCATATATATACGTATATATCTCACCCCATATGGTGGGATAATTTTTCTTCCAGGAGCTATATAGACTATCTAACAAAAAATCCACCACCAGGCAAGGGATACCTCCCTTCAAGCTGTTGGTTGATGTCATTTAAAGGACTCCCCCAAACTATATACACTGTTACTGTTGTTCTTGGTTGCCTTCCAGAACCTGAAGGTAAGATTGTATTACTAAGGACACCACAGGCTTTAGTCATATGACTTGATAAATTAATCTGGTACTGACCTAGCAGCCTCCCCTCTGAAAGCTAGCTTTCCTAGCCCATCAGAAGATATTATGCAAGCTGCCAAGGGAGAAATGTTATCAACAGTCCTACCTTGATGAAAAACCTTTGACATGCAACAAAAACCAGACCAGCAAGATATCCCCAAAAGTGCAATACTGGCATTTATATCTTAGGAGCTGCCAACACCCATCTAACTGAACCTAAATCTCACCTAATAGGAAGGAACTCATGCCTGGTTCTAAAACTCAGTGGTATGTTTATAATAGTACTATAACATAAACCTACAACTGGCAAGTTTATAAACCCTGAAGGAGAACCTAGTACTGCCATGTTTCTAAATTAATATGATTTCCAACTGCCTTCTGAATACTTATCTTTGTACCAAAAGATAAGTGTAGTTCTCAATATTCATCAAAGATATTTTGCAGCAGATTTAAGCTATTACAGAGATTCACAACTCTGTATCAAAATGCAGAGGGGAAGTGTCCAACCCCAAATAGGGCATCTATAACATAATTTCAGCACCTAAGACTCAAGGAATATCTCAGAAGAGAGGACATAAAGATGGCATCCAGCCTGGTGAACTGAGATGACTGTTGTAAGACAGTTTTATCCGGATATGATGGGGATATTGTACCGATGAACATTCAACATTGTGGCTGCCTACACAAGAATTGCAAAAATCACATCCACTGAAATGCCAGCATGGATGAGGGAAAGTTTCAGAAACCCCACCCCTAAATGAAGAGTACAGCCAGTCAATGGCTACTGAGGGAGGGAGAACCAGTTTTCTTCAGGCATGAGTCCTCAGTCCTAATTGGTCAACCCTAAACACAAATATTTACCACTAACACTAAATGTACTGGGGTAGGTGTGAGTATATGTGTATGTGTGCATAACAACGATAATTATAAAAGAGGTGATGAATTCAAGAGCAGATGTATGGGGCAAGGGAAGTGCTGGGATTTATGAAAATGCAATGACTCATGTAGGGGAATCTCAAATACACACACACACACACACACACACACATACACATATATATGTGTGTGTTTATATATATTTCCTCTTGATATTCAACCAAACCACTCAAATGCCTGTGTTTCATTAATCAGAATGGTACCTGACACTTCCAAGATAGTAACACTTTAAAGCTGCCAAATGAACTCAGTAGACAATAAGTGTCATGGGAAGAATTCTCATGCTCACAATGACAAGGCCTTCATTAATTTTCAAAAGCCAAATTCAATAAAGGGAGCAAAAAAGGACATTGGTAAAACATGCTTTTTTGTTATATTTAGTTTTTCATCTTCAATTTTCTGATCCTATCAGACAAAGAACATTACCCTACAATTTCACTAGAAAGCAAATGCAAGATAGTTGTAAAGAGAAACACAGGTTTTCCACTCACACTTGAACAGCAATTGTTCTTAATAGTTACATAATAAGCTTCTGGTATGTCAAATATTACTACAAAAAAATGTCTGCCAATCCTCAGTCTTAATCTTATCTTCTATTTCAAATCAGAGTACAGAGTAGACTGCAACTGATAAATTCTGAAGATAGATGCAGAGGGACTGTATTATAGATAGCCTACTTTTTTTCCTAGCTCTGACACAGCGACTAAGTAAGGACTCTACTAATGTCTCTGTGAAGTGACACCTCCAACTCTATTGAAATGGAGTGATAAGACATCCTTCTGTGATGGTCCTTGTAGTCATTCTTTGTCACTCTTGTCAGAAGAGCTAGCCTCTGCCTAGGCCTGTCAATTTGACTCTCAGAGAAACAGCTCTTGGTTCAGAGGGCATGTCTGGAAGATCATAGGAAAGATGCTCAACCCAAATATGTGTTTAAGCAACAAGCCATAGTGCTGGGAAATCCCATGATGTCACTCACTTCATGAAAATACAAAAATGAGGAAATGTGCATTGGTGTTCACAGATAAGAACTATGTACAATTTTTTCTCAGAGAGGGAAAGAGAGAGTCTTAGCTCACTATACATATTATAAACAATGTTTTGAAAGCCATTCACCATGAACTTCTAACTCAATATTTAGGGCTGGAAATTCTATACAACCTTCCATTGATAAGATACAAAAAGAGGTTGCTAATGAATCTCTCCATTCTCAATAATGAAGCTCTCTCAGTAAAAGAGGGCCAGAAACACAAAAAGTCAAAAATGGCCAAAGCATAGAGATTAAGAGTTTACAGAATGCTAGTGTTTGGACAGGACTCCTGTATTAAACTTTACCCACCCAGAGCTCAGGGACCATTGTAGAAGACAGGGCGGAAAGATTGTAAAAGCCAGGGAGGAGGTGCATGGCCATATGGAAAAAGAGTCCTACAGGCTCCAGGAGCCCTGCTCATTTGAACCTATAGCAATGGTGTCAGCATGCTTGAGACCCATGCAAACTCAAGCACACAAAAACCCAGCATAGAACTGGGGAAATGGACAGCAGACCCTAATCTTTGCTGAAGAAATACTGATAACTGATTATTGCTGAATGAGGAAGAGCTGATCTTCCTAAAGCGAGAACCCTAGATAGACTAACTGGACCTCAGCAGATAAGCTTATACTGAGGAACATCTGGGGACCCTAACTTGATACAATAGGCCTTAACACAGATGACAAAATGTGTGAATTATAGTGGGTTCTGCCAGTGGGGAAGGGCATATAAAAACGATTAAGATTGATTGAGATGACATAAAGATTCAATTTGTTTAAAAGATACCGAAAAATTGCAACTGCCTCCAGTTGTGACTCCAAACTAGTTTGCAACTTTGTGCTTCTTTTCCTTGTTTGGGGGCATTTATGTATTTGGAGGCAGGGTGGGGGACATTGCACCCATTTAGAAGTCAGATCACAACCTGGAGGAATCGATTCTCTCCTTTCACCATGTGGGTGCTGGGAATAGAACTCAGGTGATCAGAGTTGAAGGCAAGCAGCTTTGTATGCTGAGCCACCTTACAGCCCCTTTCATCCTTACTGTCACTTCTCTCACCTGCACTCCTCTTGACCGCTCTCCCTCTTCCTCAGTTTTATCAGCTGAGTACCTACTCAGAACTCAGGCTTATCACCCCACGCTAGATTCTCATTTT
The DNA here is from genome assembly GCA_035773235.1 of Eospalax fontanierii. Classification (NCBI taxonomy): domain Eukaryota; kingdom Metazoa; phylum Chordata; class Mammalia; order Rodentia; family Spalacidae; genus Eospalax; species Eospalax fontanierii. The sequence goes on along the minus strand of CM069545.1, from coordinate 28,727,485 downwards.
AATACCATAGTACTTGCGGAGTGCTCCTTCCTGGATGCTCTTGACATGGCCAAGGTTTATCCCCTGGTCTACCTACCCATGCTTCTTCGACATCAGATCCCAGCTTCCTCGGACCTGAGGATTCTAATTCCATCTGTAAAGATCTAGACTTATCTTAATCTCCATGCTAAAGCCGCTTTACAAAACCTTGGTTTGTAGTTCTTTAATTTCAATTCCACTGTTACACCCCTAAATCATTGCATTCACATCTGACCCCATCATCCTCTTGAACTCGCTCGTACTTGCCTTACACATTCTCCTTTTTCCTTCAAGCTTCCCATCCCAGAGTTCAGTTCACTGCTCTAAGAAGCATAGCCATCTGGCACAACCCTGTCACTCCCACTTGCCAATCTCAAACCTAAGGCAACCTCTACTTTGCCCATTTTGTATACTCAATCTCTTTATAAACAAGAAGGAAGTAGTACTCAATGAAAGCAATCATCTTCCTTCTTCCAGTCAGGATTTCTCTAGGTCTCCTTTTCTTCCTTTCTTTCTACATTTCCAGAGAAAGTATTCTACCTCTTCCTCAGATCAGCCTCCCTACCTGTGAACTTCACATGAAAGTTCTCATCCTTAGCCTGCTAAAAGTTCCCTTCTATTTTTAATCAAGCTCTTCCATTTTACTGGTTGCTTTGTCTAGGTTTGCAGTCTCAAGGATTCTCCACTCACTTCATTAGTCTAGGCATTCTGCTAACTCCAAGGAAAATGCAAATGAGAGAAAGCTGATTCAATGTAATATGAGGTAGGGATGGAGAGATAGCTCAGCAGTTAATAGCACTGAGGACCCAGGTTTGGTTCCAGCACCCATCTGGTGGCTAACAACCGTCCATAACTCCAGTTCCAGGGGATTCGATTCCCTCTTCTGACCTCTGTGGGATTGGCATGACATGTGTGCACTTACACATACACAGGCAATACACTTGTACAAATAAAAATAATAAATAAAATACTTTTTAAAATGTAATAAGAGGCTAGTTATGAAAACCGTAGCATATTAAAAAGTTAAATGCTGAGGTAGTGTTCATAAAAGGTTAGACCTAAATAAGAGATGACACCACTGTATTATCTATAGTTCACCATTCTCAGAAAGCTGGCATCATTACAGTACAGCATCAGAAGGCTCTGGCAAATGCAGTGAGAAAAAAAAATTGAAGTGATCAATATAACTATCAAAGAGAAGAACGCATAATCACTACATAGATACATCACATGACTAAATGCTCAAAAGACATAGAAGATGATATACAAAATTAGCCAAGTATCCAGATAAAAGGAGAAAAACATACATTTTTTTATATTAGTAACCAAATAGGCTCAACTTGCAAATCAATCTCAGTTGCTATTAGTAACCTAAATAAAAATATCTAAGATGATTTTGCATAAGAAACTATAAGATGTAAAGAAAATTTGAATAATACTTGAAGACCTGTCAAATATATCTTGCCTCTAAATGAAGCAACATAATATTTAAAGCCTAAATCTTCCTATAGTACTAAATATTAGTACTTAAGTCAAATTCAGTAATAATCTGCTGGAGTCACAATGCAATCACTCTTAAAATTGATTAGGAAGCAGTTGAAAAGCCAGTCAGTGAGAAGAGCTGTAGCTAGCCTGACCTGAACAGTACTAAATCGTCAGCCTAGAAGACGGTGGGAAAGAACATTAGGTGGTTTCTCCAGTGATAATGATGTTTCTTCATTGTGACTCCATTATGGTATGGCTTTCTGCTGTGCAGTGAGGCTCCTGGGTCAAGAGAAGAGCCCTGAATACCACCTAACGGCCCATGAGATGATACAAACAGTCTTGGTAATGGGTTTTCTCCTAATTCTCAAAACTAATTTTACAAGCTGATTCCAGTGTTTTCTCACTTCATTTTTTTTATTTGTATCCAAGGGTATTATCATCAAAATAAATTCAGATTCATGGACAATGATTACTATTTAATGTTGGTTCTTGACTTCTGGTTGAAACACAAGCATTCCTTAACTTAGTGTGAGTGAATTGCCTCAAATGTCAGGTAACTTTGTGTCTGGTAAGCTCGTTCTTCATTTAGCAGCCAAATGCATGTCAGATTAGAAAGCACAAAGGGTGATTTAAATACAATTTGAAGAAAGGACAAAACCACTCTCCACAAGCTTTTTAAAGATTATTTATAGCACTCTTTCTGGAAAAAAAAATAAGAAAATTAAGTTGGCAGGAGAAGAAAGCTTTGGTGAGCCCAGAAGCCCTGGTTCATTCATGCCTCTAAGCACAACTGTTTCCCATGGTTCTCAGCACTCAGGATTTTGATTTATTTTGAATATCAACTGTGATTTCTCAGTTTTTAGAGCTAATTTCTGCACCTGAAATGCTCACTCTATATTTGTCTGTCTCCATTTAAAACTCCTCCTTAAAGCTGGTCAGGGTGGCACATGCCTTCAATCCCAGTGCTCAGAAGGCAAAGGCAGGCAGATCTCTGGGAGACTGAGGCCAGCCTGGTCTACATAGTAAGTTCCAGTCCAACGTGGATTTCAGAGCAAGTTCCAGGCCAGCTGGTGCTACAGGGAGATCCTGTGTCAAAAAAACAGACGCACAAAACACTTCCTCTTAACTCTGTTCAAGAAGCTTCACCAACTATGGCTTCAAAGTCTATTTCCTTTTCTATACTACTGACTGATTTATATTAATTACTTGATTCATATGCTAAATACAATCATTTTTATTTTTGTGACAGTGTTCCTACGGCCTACACTGGCCTTCATCTTGCTAAGTAGTACAGGATGACCTTTAACTTCATGTCCTCTTACCTCCACTCCTCGGTGCTGAGATCACAGGCATATTCTACCATACCTGGTTTGATGTGGTCCTGACAACTGAATCCATGGTGTCACATAAGCTAAACAAGGTCTCTACCAAATGAGTCACATCCTTGGCCCCCTATAATAACTTTCATGTGCTTATTTTTGCTTAAATGTAAATACTGTGTCTTGTGTCACATTGAGGTAATTTCTTTTCATGATTGTGCTTCATAATTTCTCCCTTGCATCCCTTAGGATCAAACTTATGCCTGTTTCATATTGGTCTCCTGTTTTCATAGTTTTATATATTATTCAGTTTTTGACATATTGTCTTTAAACAAATACAACTGGAATTGTGTACGTGTTCCTTTAATTTTAACTTACCAGATAGGTAGTATTTTACTTTGATTTCATAAAGTGCAATTTTATTCACTAAAGGTTGTGATGTTAAGATTCAAAAATGAAATTAGCTGCTGTGCTGTTTGCCAGCGTTTACTGTACAGAGCCAAATTACAGTTACACCTGAGTGAAAACCTGGCTCTTAACACCCATTTTAAAGGCAAGAATGGACCTGAACCACTGAGAACATAGTCCTTCAGAATTCTCTTGTAACTATGCCTTTGACCAAGGATTCATTCATTCTTGTATTGAAATAGTATGTCCAGTATGAAATCAGAATTAAAAGTTGGACTTTTATCTTAGCAGAGAAGATTTTTACCCTTTCTGATCCCTAGACCTAGACCAACATGAGCATAACCACAAAGAAATGTTATCAGTTTAACCCTGTCTATTGATTGCAACACAAACAGTTCCATTTTCTAGGACATATCCCTCACCGTTAGCAGAACTTTCTTGACTATACAAAACATCTACACACACATTTATACACTGTTTTGTAGTCAAGGGCAAGGACAGGTAATGAGAGATTATGCCCAACTCAAAGAAAGAACATACTTCAATGAGCTTGTCTAAACTATATAAAAAAAAAAACAAACTAAGATTAACTTAGAGTTGCAAAGTTAGGTAAAAGTCATTTGTCCAGAGAATGTCCATATTGAAAAGGTCTTTCCTAAGGAACACTTTTGATAGATCCAAAGTTTCATTTTTTATAATAATGTGGCTCATCAGATTAAAATAGTCTTTACTCTTACAAAATACCTAAGTTGTCTAGAAAATAAGCTACCCATAGACTATGCTATAGTAATAAGAAAACACTCACATGTGTTATGATTCATAAAACAGAATCAAAATGAAATTTCTAGAAAACAGGTACAAATAAAATTAAAAAACTGTATTCAGGCATTAAAAGGAAAAAAAAATCTCCCTTCTGTGAATTCACCATAGATAATTATTTCACTATATACAATAAAATATAATGTAACATATTTTAGTATCTAAAATTCCACAAGTCAATACACCATACTATGTCATAAAATGCGCCAATAATGACAAGCTAATTATGTTTTCTTACATAGCATGGGGGCTTGATTCCTCTTAGGGTGTCTTATAAGACAAAGAGGTGCAGTGAATATGACTGGCCTGCTATAGCCCTTGGGAATGGAGGCACTCGCTGTCCAGATGCATATTGCTAACTGAAGACAGTGCAGCAATGGGCTCCTCTGAGAGCAAACTGATAAGGATTGCTTCACCCAAAGGTGACAAAAGTTCCCTGGGTATAGCTCACATCCCAGACTGTCAAGAGAGATGAACAAAAGGTCAACCTATGTGTCTGGACTTAGGACAATATTGAGGGCCACTCTCAACTCCAGAGAATCTTTGGAGACTCTGGGAAAGTGCACCAAAACAGTTACCTTCCTCCTACCCAGTTATGTCCCTTGTTCCACACAGGAGTTTCTCCCAAGAATTTTGTCCACTAACCACACAAGCAAACTTCTGTCTCAAGAGTCTGTTTCCTGCAGAAGCAGAGGTCACTAGAACTTCTTTAATGTTATCCAAGTAATACTATGAATCAGTGATTTAGTCTTTTGGGCTTTGTTCTTGAAAATAACAGTCTGATATATGTTAGATACCAATGTAACTCATAGATGAAAAGGGAAATTAAATTACAGGAAGATTAAATTAATTGGATTTAACAGTTTTGTTAGCATTATTCATTTTACTATAAAAAGTCAACACAAGCATAATTAACATGACATAGCAGACTATAAAACTGTGTCGTTTTATTATTGAAATTTAAATCCTTTAATGATTCATTTCACTCAATTCAAGCTATTACTATGTAAATACAGAGCAAAATTCTTAATCTATAAAGACTCTGTTAGTCATTTTGTATTGCTGTGACAAAATTCTGGACAGAAGTAACACACAGCTTTATGGGTTTCAGTCCATGGTGGGCTGGCTCCGTGGCTATAGGTCTGTAGTGAGGCAGAGCATTGTGATGACAGGAGCACATGGTGGAGGACTGTCCATTTCATAGCAGCCAAAAAGGTAAAAAATAGGAGGAAGGAGAGAGGGAGAAAGAGAAAAGAGAGAAGAAGGAAGATCAATAGGAGGAGGAGGAGGAAGGTAGAAAGGAAGGAGCAGGAGAAGGAGGAGGAAGAGGATGAAAGGGGAAGAAAGGGAGGAAGAAGAAAGGAAGAGGAGGAGAGATCAAGGAAAAGATAAATGTTTCTAGTATACACATCTGATGATCTCCTTCCTCCAACCAGACTCTGTCTCCTAGTTGCTAACCACAAACTCTCAACAATATCCCCAGATTAATAATCTATCTGCGTATTAATCCACTGATCAAGTCAGAATTCTCATGGTCCAATCACTTCTCAATACTGGATCCTCCAACAGGGGACCAAGTCCTCAGTGCATAAGAAGCACTACAGAGGTTAGAACTTAGCATGATGCCATCAGATTCCTTTTGTAGAAGTAGCAAAGCAAATTATTCAAAATAACAAATGTATATACCAAATAAAAATATGACAATTATCTATAATTACTAACACAGTTTCTGACTGTTGGGGTCTGTTGTGTATTGGTAATACATTACCTGTGTCAGGAACACTGCGCTCGTGGAAGAAAAGGCAGTGTTCTGTTTGTTTTCAGGTGGACATAACAACACATGCGTATCACATAACGGGTACAGATCCCTGTATCATTTTCAGCTTCTTCTGTCTTGTGTTTCAGTTTTGGAACACAACTGATATTACATCCTGCATATGATCTGGATTCTGCCAATGAGAAGCAAATCCCATTTGATTTGAATGGAGCAAGAGTGAGACAGGTCATCTTCCCAAATCCACCCTGAGCTCTGGTAGATCAGGACTGTCACAACAAGAATCTATGTTCCTCCGTCAGTTATCAGCTACCTAGATGTGGAATGAAGTAGCAGTAGTCTCCTGGCCTATAGATTGCAGCTATGTGGTGTCATCCTGAGAACAACTGTCTAACTGTATCCCTGACTTTTATTCTATTAGCCTTTCCATTGATTTTTTTAAACACACAATTCTCTGGATTTGATCCTATGCACTAAAATTTACCTTGATGCTTAATCTTGGTTGTCAGTTGACCAGACTGAGAAACGCCTTGAAAGCTGGTAAAGTACATTGCTGGATGTGTCTATGAGGATGTTTCCACTGATGACAGGTATATGAGTCTGGAAAGTAAAGAAGATCCACCCTGAAGGTGAGCGGTACCATCTAATAGGAAAGGGACCCAGTGAAACAAGAAGAAAAAGTACAAAGCTCCTGTATCTTCTTGACTGTTCTTGATTGGGACATTGCTGGCTGCTGCCATCTCCCACGGACACCAGACGGCAGATTCTTCAGTCCTCAATGAACGTTGACTTACTCCAGGAACTCTCAAAGGTGCTTCCAGGCTGGACCACATCATTCTTCCCTTTTATTCTAAGGCGTCTAGATTCTTAAATGAGCAACAACAGATTTCTCTTCTATCCAGCCTATGGACAGCCAGCCATAGGCTGTGGGAGTGTGCAGCCTCTGATTCTGGAAACCGATCTATCTCTTTTTTAATAATTGTAGATACGTTTGCTGGTTCTGTTCCTCTGGAAAATTCTACCCAACAAAGCATAGTTCTTACTTCTTTGCTAAAACTTGGCAGACAAAGTATTTTCCAACCTAGAATTCAACCTTATTTTACTTGCAGTGTGCCTATTTCTATTGCCATAAATGAGTAAGTGCCTATGCAAAACCACTCTCTTTTGTGACATAAAAAGGTACTTCCTCTCTGACAACTCACTTTGAGTGAAGATGTCTCAAATTCTTTTAGAAAAATATTGCTACCTAGGTTGAGAACTATGACTATAGAATAATCATTAATCCACAATATCTTTCCAATAAACGCAACCAAACCCAAAGCGTCCAGGCTTATCACTTGAGATATAACGTTGGGGTCCTGTACAGGTGGCCTTGTCCTAAAACAGCCATTTTCAGTGCCATAATAATGTCGTAAGTAGTCAACAGAGAAACAAACGAGGTAGGCACAGCCAGATCTTCCACACTGGAGTGTTTTCTCTGCCAGAGAATATGGAGCTTTTCCAAAGTCAACCAGCTTCCAGCAAACCTGCCCTAGCCAGAACTGAGGGGTTGAGATGTTGCAAATGCTGCCCGACAGCTGTATAACTGTAAATAGAGAATACTTGTTTGAAGAAGTCGTGCCTTATTCTCCAAGTTCTGTGGCTGATCTGCTCTAAGCAGACTATGGGATCGTCTAGCAGGTGCATGGTCCAACAAATATCTCAACTGTGGCATGACTGACACCTAACACTCAAATGTCAGGTTGATAACAGTAAAAATTACATTGATAATGTATTTGAAATGGTCTTTTAAAAAATGAAATAAAAGGTATTCTTGGTTATTTCTACAATGCTGTCTTGCTTCTAGGTGCCTTTTTCTAAAATTTAATGAGAGACAAAAGCTGAAGTCTGGTGTATCAACAACACAGCCCAGCTTGTGACAGTATATTGTACAGTGGTGCAAAGTAGGATATGTATACTAGTGGGAAAAAATCCTGTTACAGAGTTTAAAAGAAAGGCATTTGGGTCAGAGAATCTGAGTTTGAATTTATCTATAAATAGCTGTAAATTCACTGTTTATAGGCTATGTATCCCTTGAGAATAGCTTAAACTTTCTGAGCCCTGGCTTCTTAGCCTATGACAGGAGGAGGGTGCTTTTGGTGGAATGTAAGATCTAAAAGAGCAATAATTATTTCTAATCTAGTCTCAGCTATATATCCATAATTAAACATTTAACACAACAGTGTGGTTTCTATAAACATTAGTGAGAACGAATGTATATCTACCTCATGTGACTGTGATAGGATTAGAGAAAATGGTGTTATTTTGACTTCTGCCAGATCTGCTGTCATCCCCTCACCCAAATTTCATGGAGCATTCTGTTGCCTTCTATTACTCAGTGTGCTCATGTGGCCGTAGCTGCACAGATAGTCCTATGGTTTCACATGAAAAAAAAAAAAGAGAAAGTCCTAGAATGGCAACCATCACCGTGAAAAGCCTCACTCTTTAGTCCTTCCTTCTGTAATCCTTTCAAATGTGGGTTGGCAAGGGTACACTCTGACTTACAATCACCCCATTCTGAAGTTTGGGGCAGCTCAGATGGTAGGAAGATGGGTGAAAGCTGCCTCCTTGACATTGGAAAGGTAAGGAACCACTGAGCAATGAAGAACTCTGCGGCCAAGTCTCAATCCAAGGATGGTTCAGCTCAGGCAAGAATACCTCAGCTCCTACCTCCTCAGCCCTCTGCCAATTTTATGCGTTATCAAAGAGAAGGCACCATCTACTCCATCCAGGGGTAGACTTGTAAGAGTCACAGGGAAGGCAGCAGCCTCAAGGTCCTCTCCTAGGTACGGAATCAGAATCTTGTATAGCGATCTTTCAGCTTCTTCAGGTCAAGTATGCCATGGCTGGCGGCCGTTCCTTCACCAGAACAGCACCAGTTCACTGCAGCATGGAAACAGGCGAGGTCGGTGTCGATTCTTCCTGAAGCTAACTTTGTAGGTTCTTCCAGTTCTGCTGGTCTTTGTGTTTTGGGGCCAGCACTTTACAGACTATATCTTTTCCTCACCCCCATTTTAGAACATTCTGTTTGCTTCCAGAGTGTTTTAGTGATTTTCTTTCCTTTGCCTTGTTCCATCACTGTTCCATGCAGCCGTTGAATAGGTCCATGACTCTTGGCCATGTATTTTATTAGGAAGAGCACTGGACTCACAGATGATTAGTGAGCATTTGTGAAGTAAACTTTCTTAGGCGCTCAGGGGTTTTACGTTGTGCAAAGCTAGATTGCTAAAACCAGTCTTTGATCTTCTTTTAGTGAAAACAATGTGGTCAAAACTGCCCTCTCATCCAAAGACCGGAAAAGTGGCCAAAACCAACATTAGAAAATTCATGTTTTTCATGGACCACTACTGATTTCATAATCTAAATGAATCTTGCCAAAGCATTTTTGCATGATCACAACATTTTTGTCTAACAAGCAAGACTTTTCAAATGCATACACTCAATTAAGTTTGTTTTAATCGTCATATTTTATTAGATATCATAATACATAAAAAACTCAAAGAAAAAAGGCCAGATAGTCACATAATCAAATCTTTTGTAATATACTTCTTGACATCACTTACTAGTAGATCTCTGAACTAAAAGAATCCACTATACTGGGGGCTCAGTAGTAAAATGCTTGCTATGTAAGCATGAAGACCTGAATGCAATCCCCAGCACCCACATGAAATGCAGGTTATTGTGACATGGGTTTATAGTCTCACAACTAAGGAGGCAGAGGCAGGAGGCTCTGTGGGATTCACAGGGAATCGTTCTGTTGAGTCACAGGCTCAAGGGAGAAACCCTGCTTCAAAAGAAAACAAGATTCACAGTTCCTGAAGGATAACATTGGAGGCTGACTTCTGACCTTTGCACATATGTGTACACATATGCACACACAAATAAAAAAAATTCACTAACCTACTTGCTACTTTATGACAGCTGTTAAAAAGTGGGACAGGGAGACCAGTGCCATTAGCTTCATAAAAAGTCAATTGAAGACTGTATAGGTAAAAAAAAAAAGCACAAATTAGATTTTTATTTGTTCCATTAAAATTGGAGTGGTTTGGAAAGGAATAAAGTATTTCACTTATGTGCTTTCAAGAAAGGCAATTCAAAACATGCCATTTAATAAATAAAATAATAAAAACAAATTTTCACTTCATGTATAGTTAACAAAGTCAAAGAAGAGGGAGAAGAAAAAAGACATAGGCAGTCAAGGAGACCACACACAGTCACAGAAAGATAAAGACAGGGGCCCTGCTCAGGAAGAGAAATGGCCATTAAAAAGGATGTGGGAAAATGTGAACAGTGGGCATGTTTCCACAGAGAACATCCTTCTTCTGTGGTCTGTTAGTTTTGGCCACAAAGATCTATAAAGTTTGCATATGCTTCCTACAGTAAAAGCAAATATCCTGGCCACTTGCTGCATACGGGACTGTGGGCTGATATATAGGCAGGAACCAGAGGTATTCCCCAGCCAACCTTCCCAGTCTGCTTTGGCTAGATTAATAACGTCTGCTACCTGTACTAATTTGCCTTAGAGGGAATGCTCAATCTCTCAGCTCATTTTTTCATGGCTAAACTTTAAAAATTGGAAAGTCTAATATTTTGGTTAGACTTTTTTGTAAACACAGCAAACAATGCTATGTCCTCAAAGAATTGGTGTGTTTTTAAAGGAAGAGATAGGGGTGAGGGTGTTTGCCAGTTTTCTCAGTCTTCCCCTAAAGGAGTTCATATAGGATGCAAACCCTGAAGGAAAAAAAAAGTTTCAAAGAGAATCAAGCTATGTGAGGAGAGTAGACACTGTTCCTTATATTAAGCTTATCCCAGTGCCTGGCCTAATAAAGAGCCACACTTAAAAGATGCATTTAAGACAAAAGAGGTGGATCAATGGGTCAGAGCAGTTCCTGTGCAAGTATGAAGACCTGAGTTCAAGTCCCCAGCACCCTCATAAAAGCCCAGGCATGACTCTGCATGTCTGTAAACCTAGCATTGGAGAGTGGAGATAGGTGGATCCTGGGAGCTTAAGAGCCAGTCAGCCTGGCTAAAATGACAAGCTTCCAGTTCCATGAGAGACTGTCTCAAGGGATGAAGGTGGAAAATTCCGAATATCCTTTGCTGGCCTCCTCATCAGCATGCACAGACACATGCACCTGAAAACTCATGTGCATGCGTCACATATACACAAAAAGAGGGAAAGAAAAAAAAGACGCATGTAAAGATGAGCCTGTGTTAAGTACATGTTCAGAGATTTTTAAGAACTTGATTGAGGCAAAGTTGACAGAGGTGAGCACATACCTAAAGGTAATGTTTGAAGTATGCCTACAAACTTAAGGACAGGTTCATCAAACTCAGAAACATTCTTTTGTACTAATTTGCAGTTCCTGCCTCCAATAGATCTTCACCCTCAAAGCCTCACTTCTGGCATCTCCTTCCTTCTTTCCTCCAGGTCTGCCTTAGTGTGCGTTTCTGGGAACATTATAGAACATAGAACACATTCCCTTTATTGATTGATTTCTTTCGTTCCACATAATTTTTTCACACTAATTAACACTATAGCATATATCAATAGTTGTGTCATTTTTTCCATGTTTTTGTGTGTATGCTGTATGTATGTGTTTGTGTGGGTATGTACATGTGTACATTCAAGTGCATGTGCACATGTGTGCATGTTTATATAGAGGCCAGAGGTTGGTGTCTAGTATCATCTGCTACCACTGTCCACTTTTTTTTCCAAATGAATGATTTTTATTTAGTTTTTATGCATTTTAGATAATACATCTTAATCAAATTTAGACCCCTTCTCCCCTGTCCACTCCTCATAGTCCCCCACATCCCCTCTGCACCAGATTTCAGGTATTCTGTCATATACGTTAAGTACTATCCGGTAAAGAGTTTGTATCCAGATGTCCTTGGGTGCAAGTCCACCCACTTGAGTCTAGTCAGCCGATCTAGAGTCACCCCCTTAAAGAAGATCATCTCTTCCTCACCCCACAGTAGGACTGCTATGATAATTCTCCACAACATTTTTAAGAAAAGACTTCTCACTGAACCTAGAGCTCATTGATTCAACTAGACCAGCTGACCAATAAGCCCCACAGATCTGCATATGTCCATCAGGGCTCCATCTTTGGTGTTATGGCTGCAAGACTCTGTGCTAAGTTTTTCATGTAGGTGCTGGGGATCTGAACTCAGGTCCTTATGCTCATACAGCAGGCATTTTGCGGACTGAGTCATCTCAGCCCAGTCCATCCATTTTTATTACTGAGTAGCATTCTATTTACTTGATATGCTACAATTCTGTTTTTAGCTACTGATGGACATTTCGACTGTTTACACATTATAAACAAAGATGCTATAAGAAAGCGTGTCTGTGTCTTTAAATTGGGATATACTTTAATTTCTCTCAAATGAATATTGAGAGGAAAGGCTAGATTATAGTAGAGGTATGTTTAACATTTTAAGAAACTGCTCAATTGTTTTCCAAAATGATTGCATCATTTTACCACCTGCATTGACGTATAGAAGGTCAATAGATATGGTGTACACCTCATTGTAATGTATAGCAGGCCATTTTGCCAACAAGTAGCATGGTCGGCTTTCCAAACTGTAGCTGGTTCAATAGATGTGTTGCAGAAGCTCACTGTAATTGGAAGGCAGGTCACTAAGTTACTTCATTTGAATGGTACACATACAAGAACTTCAATGGCTGTTTTGGTAGCTCAACTTCCAGGAAAGTCACTTTGTGGCTCTGAGGAAACTAGCCTAAATCTAAACCTGCTTTATCATGTCCCAAGGGGGAGCTTGTTTAAATATGCCCCACAGTGCCATATTCCAGGACCCTCCCTTTATATAAACTAATTTTAGTTCATCAGTCACCCAGTTCTTGAGTGGCTTTCACCTGCTCATTCAGGTGATAAACCTCAGTGGAGTCACACAGGTAGAGACCCCTTCTGGTTGGTTCCCATCCTGTGCTCCCTAGTAGAAGATGCATGTTTTTCTTTTTTCAGATATAACACACAGTCCATTGAAGATAGTTCATTCTCCTATTGGTTGAGATCTGGCCTCTTGATTCCTGAAGGAATATTTGATTATTTTGTTGATTGTACTGCATTACTAGTTTCTCAAAAGGTCTGATTTCTTTATGACTTTGGTGGACAAAATATTGTTAAAGTCCCTTAGAGCCACATCAGTGTGGTTAAGAAGTACAGAAGGACAGGTAGATATAGGAGTCATAGAGTTTCTGGTTCATCTAGTGATTGATGGTGGCCTCATGGGGAAAATTTGTGTGTATCTAGGAGGGGAAATACAATCATGGAAGGTGGGAGAGACAGTGGAGCTATGTGAAGAATCTGCAAAGAGGTGCTGAGTTGCTGGCTCTAAGCAGATGGGCAGCAAAGTAGGGGCTGGAATGACGGGAAGCTCAGTTCCACGCAGGTCAAAAGTCAATGTAACCTCAAGCGTATCTCATTTTTAGTTTGCATTGCCCTAAGGACATTGAACATCTTTTCACCTATTTCCTTGCCATTAATATATTCTTTTTAGGTGAAAGGTCTGTTCAACTTGCTAGTCTAATTTTAAAATGGGTCTCTTTTTCCTTATTACTGAATGTTGAAGACTCTACATACTCTAGAGACTAGTCTTTGATCAAATGCATTCCTGGAAACTTTTTATTCATACTTAGTAGCCTTTTCAGTTTTTTTTTTAATTTTTGTGTATCTCATATACAACATCTTAATCATCTTTATACCCACTTTGCCATCAGCAAAGCCCCCCTCCCACTGGATTCTATACATTCTGTCATTTATGTTAAGGCTTATCAAGTCAATTTAATGTCCCTTGACATCCCACAGTGCAAGTTCATCCATTGGGGTATAGTCACCTTTATCTAGAGTAACTCCTTTAAAGATGAGCTCTTCCTCACCCAGCAATAATATTCATCTCACCCAGCAATAGTTCTTCAGTTACTGTCACCATTGCTGTAAGGTCACACGAGCAAGGACCTAGAAGCCTGTAAGACTCTACTTCCATATGATCAGGCAACGCCTCCCTTGGCTCTTATCATCTTTCTGCCCCCTCTTCCACACTGGTCCCTGAGCCTTGAGTTCATTGCCCTCTGTTTCATGAGGGAGTTTCATTGTTGAGAGTTGAGAGATGCATTAATATTCTCTTTGCCCCTTGTTCTAATATGTTCCCTGAATCTTAGGTGTAGAGGTTCCTGGGAAGGGGAGAGGGAGGGTCATACAAGGAACTAGAGGGGTAAAGGTGAAGAAGGTGCTCAAGAGAAGGGAGACTACAGGAGACAAGTATTACCAAGTGGGTAAAATGGGGACACTAACTGGGGAAGGAGGGGGCAAGGGTAGATGGGGGAGAGGGAGAAAAGATAAACAATGCTCGGCTGATGTAACAAACCAGGGGGAAGCATATTAGTTTAAAAATCTGAAAATTTCCACGTTTAATATCTCTACATGGGTCCATGTGCATAGCTGAAGGCTACGTAACAATAAGAAGTGCCAGGCATGAGAAACCTCTCTTCGAGTTGTTGGACAGGGTGGTCCAAAAGACTCCCAGAATTACACAGGCTATTGCCATAATCCTCTATCTCCTCCTAGAACTTGAAAGTAAGACCATATTGTTGAAGAAAAGGCCTATTTATACCACAAGACTTAGAGCAACAGAGCTGGAACTGACCTTGAAACCACCTCCTTGAAGGCTAGCTCTCATAATTTTGCAAGAGAGAATTTTGATGATCCAAATCCAGATTTAAGGCCTAATAAGCACAACAATGACAGGCCCAGAAAACTATATTAGGGCAGTAGTGGCACTTTTATCTTGGAGGTAGTCAACGGCTACCTAATTAGACTTAAAACCCACTCAATGAGAGGGAACTTATGTGTGATACTGAAAACATAGTCAAATACACGTGGGTGAAGAAGCCATAGATCTGAGAGAAAACCCCAGGCCTGTCACATCTGTAGATAAATGTAACTTCTTACTATATGCTAAATATGTATCCTTATGTTTACAAAGTATGCCGGTCACCACTCACCAAAGAAGCTCCTTTTGCAACAGATGGAGGCTATTACATAGTTCCACCACTGATCAGAGATTAAGTGTCTGTAAAATGCCCAACCCTAAATGACATATCTTTTCAATTTCTTATCAGTGATTTTCAAAGACTAATTATTTTCACTTCTATGATATTCAGTTTGTTCACTCGTTCTTCTCTGGATTGTGATTTTGGCACTTAAGAAATATTTGCCTACCCTCTTACCAGATTTTCTTCTATGTTTTCTTTTAGAAATTGTATAGTTTTGGGGTTTTCACTTGAATTGATGATTAGGACAAATGAGATGGCTGACCATGAACTAAAACCTTTCAAATCATAAGCCAAAATAAAGCACTTCCCTTTAAAACTATTTCAAATATTTTTCACAACAATAAAAAGTTTGACTACTATTGAATGACAAAAATGAAGATTTGTAATACCCAGTATAAGTGAAACATATGGAGATTGGTGCACTTGTGCATTGGTTCTAAGAAGGATTTCAAGGAATGATGATGAGATACATCCGTGGTCAAAGGACTTGCCTTGCATGTGTGAGGACCAGATATTTGACTCCCCGTAATCCACATAAAATGCTAGGTAGGCATGGTAACCTGCCTATAATTTCAGGCTCTGAATATAAATACCACAGTATACCACAACAAGTTAGCTCGAAGGACTGGATATATCAGTGAGCTCTGGGTTTGACTGAGAGAACCTTCTTCAGTACAAGAGATGCAAGAGCAATGCAGGATGTTTGAGACATCAGCCTTGGGCCTCCACGTGCACACACACACGTGTACACTACCCATGTCCACGTGCATCCACACACTCACATGCCCGTACACATATAAACATGCATACAAACACATCATACCACACATACATGAAAACTATAAAAGGAGAAAAATACAAACAGAAAGCATCTTTTGACTCAGTAATCTGCATTTAATGTTTTCTCCTGTAAGAAAAACAGATGGCTGTATAACAATGTTCATGGAAGCATTTGTTTATAGGGCAAAATACTGGACGGCATTAAAATGTTCATTGATAATATGAACTAATTTTTTAAATTCTTGAAAAGCAAGAAGAGGGAATATTTGTAACATTAAACACAGAGTTAGAGAGAAATCCTGGAGTGATGCTCATGATAGAGTAAATGGGAAAAGACAAGTTAGAGACTAATTAGTAAATATGCTCCCAGGAATCTCATTTGCATTTGCTTTCTGTGCGAACACAGATGGATGGGTATTCAAGTTAACTACTGGAGGTGGGTTTGGAAAAAGATGTATGGTAACACTATAAATAGCTTTTTTTAAAATTCTGTGTATCTTTTAGTGTACTATACAGCATTGACTAAAACTCAAAACAAAAACATTTTCTTTTTAGAATCATTACATAGTCAAAAATGTTTTGAAAGATAAGGAAGAAAATGCTAAAAAGCACAAGAAAAAAATTGAAAATATGCTCCCAAACTGAAATTGGATATCTGACTATGCAAATAATAATGTTAGGATACCAGAAGAAAATTCACATCTGCTGGAGTGGAAAATGGATTAGTGATGGGAAAAGGATCACAGATGCAGAGCCTATGAAGCCATAGAAGCCCAGGCCAATCAAACTATCAGCTTATTTTCAGAAGCATACTATATATTCTGTGCAGAAATGAACTAATAAAAAAGCTTCTACCAGCTCCACTTGCTCTAATCCCTCACTTATAGACAGTTTTGCAAACTTTACGTGACTTTTCTATGCCACTTTCCTATTGGGTGAACGAATGGCAATTATACACTACAGGCTTGATATTCTTGTGAATTGAAAATGTGAGACAGTCTCAATGTGATCAATTACTAGCCACAAACAGCAACAGACCTTTGAGTCTGTGATGCCCAAGGCAAGTCCGGAAGTCTTAGCAGTTTTTCCAGCATCATGGCACAGTGTATGATGATGTTTGGGAAGCTTCTAGTCATTATTCCAGGTCTCCCACAACTTCCCACAGACAGCTCAAAAGCAGGATTTCTGCTTTGCAAGATCATCAGCTTGCATTAGTATTTCATAGTTAACCAGACTCAGAAAGGCAAACTTAGATTTATTTACCAGAGACTTGAGAGAAGGTTCAGTGGTTAAGAGCACTAGTTGCTCTTGCAGAGGACCCAGGTTCAAATCCCAGCACCCACATAGTGGCTAACAACCACCTGTAACTCCAGTTCCAGGAGATATACCCTCTTCTGACCTCTGTGGGCATTTCACAACACAGGTGCATTTATATAAATGCAGGTAATACATTCAAACACATAAAATAAAAATAATAAATGTTTTTTTAAAACTTAGGCTTACCAAATCCCCCTGGTATTGACAAAGGTATCTTCTGCCCTTCATTGGATCCTTCCAGAAAAAAAAGACATTAACAAAGTGAAAACAAAGTGGATCAGAACTAAAGAGGCCTAAAGCAAACAGAACAAGTGGGCTATCCCAAGCAGACATAAAACCTCCAAAGTCATATAAATCAATTGATCTTTTAAATCATAATTATTAATACATTAATGGTACAGATCAATAGGCATTTGGACTGCTTTAATCATATTCATCCTCCTTTCTGCCTTGCCTCTCTTTGTTGAAAAGAAGACAGAGACTAATATGCCATAATCTGTGCCAAAATTTGTAAACTTCCCCACACTGTCAAACTTAGATGATTGATCTTTCATATCTTTTTCTGTCCCAAAGTCTTGCCAACTGTCTACTTTTGGGCCTCTTTCTAGTTCTTCGTAATAGCCCCTTCGCCCTTCTAGTGTAAACCAGTCTAGAGCCTCTAGACTTTTCTAGTTCTCTACTTTATGACAAAGACTCAGGAGCAGACCAGGAAAACACAGGCTGAAAAACTATACATATCAGTCTGTGTAATTGTACATTAATAATTTGCCTCTTGCACAGAGAAAAAGTCTGAAAGTGGCAATGGAATGCTTCTAAGATGAGCCAGCTGCTCTCAGATCACCATTTTCATTATGTGACAAGCATTCATAAATTAAGACTAGGAGAGTTGGGAACAGTCTTGTAAAGAATATCTTTACAAATGAAGCTGGACAAATAAAGGTCCTCATGTGTCTCTCAACACTGAGTCTAAAATAGACTGGTGGCCATTCTCAGAGGTGCTGTGTATGGAATTTCCACACTGGATGAGAGGGAAATGCTGCTGTCCTCGAAAGTAGAGTACAACTCCAACAACTGGTGGACAGGGGTCTATTCATCCTATCATGAATAATAACAGCCTGTGAACAGTTTTCAAGCTCTGTTCAACAGCACTCCTACAAAGTAGCATTATTTTGTCATCTGCCTAGATTCTTAAATAGTACTGTACCATCAGGAACTGGGGGATGGGAGGCATCTGTAAGGAGGTCCCATTACTTCAGAAATTCAGGATTTTCTTTAGTCCTTTACACTGCTCAGAATATAAATGCATAATGGTTTGGGTTTATTCGAGCAGCATCTCACACTGACCATTGTACTCTTTGTGGCAATTCTTTCCTCTGTTACATGAAGGACCATGGGAACTAGGGCAGAATTCTGCAAGATCCTGCAATAAAACAACTTTGGCCCCAACATCTTTGCCTGTGGAGCTGATATCTAACCCAGATCAAATAGTTTTTACTCTATAAATAAAGGATTTGACCTTCTCGGTTTAGCCAGCTTGTCTAAACAGAGACATTGAGCTGCAAAGTGATCCAGATTTCAAGAGTCAGAGTCTTACATGTATAACACATGCATACAGATTTGCACACATATGCAGCTTGGGTACACACACACCTAGACAGATCCTGAACACATACAAACACTGTCCTTCCACTGACAAGTTTCAGAGCATCTGCCTTCCCTCTGCTGAAGAGTCATTCAAAGCCAAGGCAGGGGAAAGAATCACCCTAGGACTTCTTCCAGAGCAACTCTGGCTCAGAAGGTACAGAATGAAAAATACTGGTCTTAAAATACATTGGCTATTTAGTTTCAAGCCAAGAAAGCAAAGAAGATGGGAAGGGGAATACCTGTGGCCAAACATCTGTGGTTACTGGGTGGCAGGCTTCTAGCAACACCAAGCCTTGACTTTTGTTTTATCGGGATACTTCCTAAGTTGCTATTAAGAAGAATTTTCAACAATCTCATTTTTATTAGCCGTTTGTGCCCATTATAGTTTTCTAGTTGCTAGTTAGTTATGGCTTTAACATAAATAAGGTTCTAAAAATGTCTCACATGAGGAGTTGCAGGGCTGGGTATGCTATTTAGACCATATAAAAAGCCATGCAAAGGACTTCCCTTGTAATGGGACTCTTTTATATTTAATAGAGCTGTCATATAAACATATACTAGCATTTAAAATGCAGTTTCTGGACTATAAAATAAACACCATTTCTAATATTGCTGTTGGCTTTCACATGCACAGAGCTCGGTTCATTAGCTACACTTTACTCAATTTATGTGAAATGTGTTTTTACCACCAGAGTCCCACATAAAGTGCATTACTCCTAGAGACTGCAACCATTATCAAGAGTAAAACAGTGAAAATCCAAAACACCAAATGTTTTATGTATATTTAAACAAATTATAGTTAATTTTAGCACCTGTCCAAAGACACAAAACTGGTCAAAGTTAGATAAATTATTGTTGAGGATTATTATGGTATTCATCTATTATATGAATGTGAACATACCAGAGAAGATTGTAGTTTTATCTGTAAATACATTCACAATTCACTGTTCACCTAAAAGTCAGGTAGTAGCAATAAATCCTTTACTTTACAAGTTAAAACAAAATGAATTTAAATAAAGTCAGTATGCATTAACTATCGTTATAAACATGAGTAAAAATTCACTATAGTGTGCCTCTGCCTTCTCATTTGAATGATACAGATCCCACCGTGAACCTGACTCATAATTTTCTTATAAAATAGTTCATGCATATAAAGTTCCTAGAACACTGCTTAGCACATAGGCAACCATCAACAGATGTTAGCTAGTACTGATATTATGACTTTTTTAGAGCTTCCTTTTAGAGTAACCAAAAGTCAATATTATGCTGTGTGTGTTGAAAAAATTTTGTGCTAGGTTCAGTTAAAAATTATTAGTGTAAATTTTGTGATAGGTAAAAAGTGTTAAGCTGTGTATGAATATATAGCACCAAACAATCTCAATCAGTACATTCATTAACAAGTGTGTTCTTAATTTTTATGATGGATGTGTGGTTTGGGAGGTTCAAAGACTCCAAGGAATGTAATTGTTCTCTTTAATAAGTTTATGGGAATATAAAATTATATTAATAAATTTTAAAATAATGCAATTAATTTAAAAGAAAACATTTTAAAAGAAAACAAATGTCATCGCCTCTTACATAGCTGGAAAGTGACTGGCATTTTGAGAACAAATGATGAACTAGAACAAATGATGCTCCCTACATAATAAAGTACAAAGGAAAAAAAGGCCTAGAAAATTAAAGGCCTGAATTTGAACATCGGAACTGCAAAAAAAGTCTTAGAAGAAAATCTAGAAAGTTATTTTTGTGGCATCAAGGTATAGAAGACTTTCTCAAGTGTAGTATAAATCCCCAAAACAATGTAAGAGAAGATATTTGAAATTTGTCTATTAAAATTTAGAGTTTCTGTGTAACAGGTGACAAAATAGAATTTAAAAATAAAAACAAATCATAGACTAGGCAATATCTGCAGATATATTAAACCTCCTTTCCTGGAGTACTTTATGTTTTATAAACCAAAGCATAACCCAATAAGAGCTGGGCCAAGAGCTGACAAAGAAGAAACTTAGTGATATGGGGTAGTGCACTGAGCTCTAGGGTTCCAGCTTCTGTGAGCTGTCACCCAAACTGGAGTTGGCTTTTGGTGATTCACTTGTCTTTGAGTTGTTATGCTCCTGTAAGTAACCACTCGCTGATACTACTGTAAGGAACCCCATAAAACTTACCAGTTCACCAAGATGGACTTTGATGACATCCTGACTTGGTCTGTCATTAGCTCTCTATCTGGACTGAGTTGATGTTTGTTCATATATCACCAGGAATAGTGTCACACAGCACACTTGTGAAGGTCTAGTGTGTGGAAAAGTAGATAGATACAGGGAGACATAAATCACACTGGAAAAAATGTAATTTTTAAAACTTTGTAGATAACTGCAAGTCGCAGTCTTGTAAACTCTTAAGAAGCACAAAATATAAAAATACAAAGAGGTTCACATAGACATCCAAATAGTAAAACTACACCAAAGGGAAAAAATCAAATGCATCCAGAGATAAAAGGCTTTTGCTTAATAAAAGAAAACACCTATGGCTAACTGCTCAAAAACACATTAGTCAGTGAAAGAAAACACCATGATTTTTTATAAAAATCATTGAAGGAAATAGCACCAATATAGGATTTCACTAACATCAAAATTTAAAGTAAAGTAACCATATTTTCAGATGCACAGAACTAAAATGTTCACCCACAGACACTTATTTAATAATATATTTTTTAATTCCAAAATGAATAAATATAAGAATATATGCTCATGGATACCAATTTTATTGTCTATTTGACATATTGTATCATCTAAAAACTAAGAGAAGTAAAATGCCTGAAAACCAATAGATCAAAAATGGGAAAGGAACCTGAGCATTGTTGGAAAGGTTAAAGATTAACAGAGTGTCTACGGTGGGATAAGAAACATCAAAGGCCTTTAGAAAAAATCAAATGGAAACCTACCACTACAGAAGCTTCTTAAAATATATACACATACATCATAAAAATAGACTAAAAGCAGTTATCCTTCAACAGGGGACATTGCCCTTTCTAGACAGCACAGACTAGTGCAAAAAACCCTCAGTGCCTTGAATATACTCCCTCTCTAGAAGCTGCATCCCATGGACTGTCAAACAGTATTGGCCATTGTCCCTGCTCTTGGTTACCCACCAGAACTGGATGATAAGACACTATTGCTGAAGAAATTACATGCATGAGCTATAGAACAGACAAGAAGAAATTAAGCTGGTGCTGACTTCAGAGCCTCGTCTATACTGGCTAGTGTTCACAGTGCTGGAAGGTGCTATGTGTGCTACCAGAAGGAAAAAAAAAATCATCATCATCTTTACCCAGTTGTGAATTCTATGAACTACAACAACTGACCTAGCAAGATATGCCTATCATTACAAGAGTTCACAATATTATGAGAATACCCAACCACTCGTTAATTGGATTTAAGGTCTGCTTCTTAGGATGGAGCCCATAACTGATACTGATATCAAATTTAAGTACCTGAGGCTAAACAGGTCATAGGACATAGGGGAGAACCTAATACTAATTTTCGACTAAATAGTTATTGTATTAAACTGACTGCTAATAAATTATTGTTATACCCATAGATTAATACATCTCTCAACTTTCTCCAGATAAGTTTCTTTATGCAACAGGTGGTGATTAACATAGAAATCCATGACTGGTCAACGTGCAGAGAACAAGAGCCTTCAGGGTGCTTATTCTTGATTAGGACATCTATCTCAAACTTCTCCCCACTCCACCCCCTGGCTCAGAGATCATTGAAGAAGAGGGAGAGGTAAGATTGTGAGAGCCAGAGGTAGTAAATGACCACAAGGAAACAGAGTTTTACAGAGAGTTATTTATACGAACTCACATCAATGGTGGTAGCAGGCACAAGTCCCATGCAAGCTCAAACAAAATCCCAGCATAGACATGAGGAAATGCATAAGAAACCTGAACCCCACCTAAGGAAAATTTTCAATAGGTGGTTGCTGAGAGGAACAGAGACAATCTCCTTCAATCATGGGACTCCTGGGAGGTTAACCAGGCTCCAGTGGATAGACCCACACTTAAGAACATTGGAAGACACAAATTAGACTCCATAGACCATTATACATATTAGAGTAAATTAAATTGGGTGTGGTGATAAGGGAAGGTGGGGATAGGTATCTAAATACCATCAAATTATATTGTATGAAAATCACAAAAATTAAATTATTAAAATAAAAATTATTAAATTATTAAAATTAAAACTATTAATTTTAGTGTATGTGGCTTTAACGTTTTATTTTGAGGTTTTTTCCAAAGCCGCAGGATGCTTAGAAAAGTTATGTTTGAAACAATCAGAAAGAATGCAAATAAAATCATCATGGAGAGCTCAAAGATATTAAAATCTAAAAAAGATCTCGTAAGGTAACATTTTTAATCATTGAGTTCTCTAAAATATTTCATAGTCATATTGAGTATTTTAAGTCAATGCATAATGTAATAAAAATAATATTAAATGTTCAAAAAATTCCAAAGTGGGTAAATATAATAATGCATGTTTCTGAATACTAATTATACTGTCTGTCTGGTATTTCGTGTGTCTTAAAGCTGCAAAGAAGTAAAATACATGAAAGCCAATAGATCAGAAAAGGGAAACAAACCTGAGCATTGTTAGAAAGGATAAAGGCAGCAGTGTATTTAAAAGCAATAAATCAGATGCATGCTTTGATTTTATGGTAATCAGTAAAAAAAATAAAATGAAGAATTATCAAGTAATAGAAAATAAGTAGGAACCAATAAAAAGTTGGTTAATCCTAAGGAAGATAAGAAAGAAAAATAAAAAGGATATTTAAAAATTAAAATAAAATGTATAGTAAAATAATGTTTGAATTCAAGTGTATGAACTATTTAATGAAATGCAAGCAGAGTGACTAATGTAATTAAAAGATAGTTTGTCAAGTTGGACTTTTTAAAGCCACCATTCATGATTGTCACCTTAAAGGAAGAGCCAGTGAGATGGCTCAGTGGGTAAAGAAAGACACTTGCTGCCAAGTCTGTTAACATGAGTTGTATCCCAAGACCCTCACCGCAGAAGAAGAAAACTGATTCCCGGATGCTGTCCTCTGACCTCCACCCTCTGCCATGACACCCGTGCCATCTTCATGCATGTTCAAAAAATAAGCACAATTTTTTAAAAAAGAAACAATTTTGTAAAAGTACACATACAAATATTAACCAAAAGAAAAAGGTTATAATGATACAAATATAGGAACAAGTAGGCTTTAGTAAAGAATCACCATTAGAAAAGAAGAACCTCTCACAACGAAATGTTTTAGTCTATAAGACATATACAATCGTTCATTAAGTCTCAAAACACATAAACCAATAATTGACATAATATTTTTATGATTTTTTAGTCATTTTTTGCAATTATCGGACAATATAATTTAATGATATCCGGATCCCTTCCCTTACGTCTACCTCTCCTTATTGCTCCTTGCCCAATTGAATCTACTCTATTATATATAATAAGACCTATAGAATCGAATTTGTGTCCCCAGATGTTCTTCAGTGTGGGTCCATCCACTGAGCCTGGTTAAGCTATCAAGAGTCCCATCCTTGAAAGAGACTGAACTGACATAATCTTAAGAAAGAATCATTAAATTAATAATTAGCTGGATATCTTATAACAAAAACTAAAAATGTGGAAGGACAGGGACAAATACTGAGCGATGGGGTACTAACTAATTTTAACATCCGTGGGGTTCCATACGTTTTTGAAAGTTAACAGGGGTGGAAATGGCTCAGCAGTTAACAGCACTGGCTTCTCTTGCAAAGGACTGGGTTCAGTTCCCAAAACCCAAATGGCAGCTAACACTAGTCCTTAACTCCAGTTTCAGGAGCTTTAACACCCTCTTCTGGCTTCCGCAGATATTGCATGTACACAATACACAAGCAGGTGGTGAAACACTTTCACACATAGAATAAAAATTAATTAATTAACAGGATATGTTTTCTCTTTGACTACAATGACCATATAGCATAGATTTCTTAATATAAATTACTTTTACTATTCTTTGTAAACTATTGCATTCGCCGGTAACACCAATATCTTTTGGACTATTTCTCATACATAGAACTGATATAAGAAACATTGTCTTGATTTTTCATCTAGAAAACATTGACTTTATATACAGTGATTAGTGACTTACAATTCAAAAGTTCACATTTCGTATTTTGCAAAACCATGTGTGAGAAGAATCATTTGACTCTTACACAAAATACGTAAATTTCCACATTTCTCATCCACCCTTATTTTTTAACTTCTTCCCTTTTTAGTGTAATTTTTTCAGATTCATCTTAATTGATCTCGCGTGTTTAATTATCATTTGGCTCAGCAAATGGAACTTATGATTAACATTTTTACAACTGAAAGAAGAAAAATAGCCTTTATCACACTGAGACATTGTTGGATTTGTAAATAAAGCAATTTCTTGGACTTGAATTTGTCTAATAAGTCAAGTATTCCTGATGCTTTTTCTGTCCAGTTGTTTTCTAGGTGGGTGTGGAGGAAAAACGGAAGCCATAGAGAGTTCTTAATGATTTTGCTTCAAAGGTAGACTGAGGCCCGGGGTAGGGAGATGAAAAAAATCAATATTTTCAGTCTAAAGTCTAAATTCTTGTCTCTGTCTCTTCAACATATTTAAATTGAACCCAGACATTGTCTGCCTTTGTTTAAAATAAGTTCGGGCAAATAACAGTAAAAAAAAATTAATTGTTTCATCAGTCTTTCTTCTTATCAAATGATGACATAGTCAAGATAGATTTGGGGTCCATTGGTTCTAAACAATCTCCTTCAACATTTAAAGTTGGTGATTTCGCAAATTAATGTTTAAAGCATCCTTTAACGAGACAGGAGGGTAAAGTGTTTTCTCTTACATTTGAACCAAAAATCACTTTATTAGTTAGGACAGTTAAAATCGTTAAAGATGGTTTTCAGATTTTAACAATGGGTTCTCTGCAGGTTATGGGGATATTGTTCTACAGAGACAAAACAAACTGAGAACTTTTATTAGAGGGCATTCTTGGTTCAGAGTGCATTATAAATGATGTGCTATCACTTTCAGGCCTAACAACCAAGGAGACAAGATTGTAAAGTTAAAACACTAAAATTGATGTGTTGATACTATGCTTGTCAAATATAGGAGAATTTTATAATGTTGATAAGGTGAGAACAGAGCTTAGTTTGGCTATAGAGTTTCTTATGCAATACAACAATGAAAACAATTCTGAAGTGCCTTTTGGGAGTAGATTGAATCAATTTAGACCATTAGAACCTCAATGGACTCTTACTAACCTGGAGAGTGATGACGGCCCATTCTTTTAAGACAGCCAAATCATTCTACTTTATGCCTAGGAAAGGCATAGGTAGAGGAAGGCATAAGATCCACATCTGCCAAATTTCTTTTTTTTTTCTCTTGTGAAAGAAATGAAATAACATTTATCAGTTTTATTTTCCGGCTCTCAGCTCATATCTAATCTACTTTTGCCTGGATTTCTCCAAAGGATGTCCCTAATAAAACCCTCTATACTGACAGTTTATTTAAAGAGTGATTCCAGGAAGAAAGGGAGGGGAAGGGGGAGTGAGACGGGGAAGAAGAGAAAGGTAACCCAAGGTCGAATGACGAATTGCTATCGCTATAGGGAGGTGTTTCTGTGATCAGAGATAATATGGTCAGGGTACGTGAAACAGCCACAGTTTCAGAGGGGAAAGGCAGGGAGGTCTGAGACTCCTAAGAGAAGAAAAGATAGGCTGCCAAGTGGCTGTGTTTCCCTCCTGGAACGTGGAATTTCATCTAGTGATCACAAGTTTCAAAAATGACTGATACTGAGAAGGTCCTGCTACCCTTATATTTTGAGTTCTAGACCTGGGTATTTTAATTATTCATCTTTGGATTTATCTCCTGGATCGAAAAAAAAAAAACCACCCATATCCACTACTATGTCAAGCCACCTTTCTAGTGCCTTTGCTGAGTTATGTCTGAGCAGGGTAGCTGATAATCAGGTTCCACTTGTCACTTTTCCCCAGATGAGTGCTTTGACTAGTGTCACTGTGACATAAGATACTAAGCAGTGGAAGTATAATTCCTCAGAGAGTTGTGCTGTCTAGACCGTGGATAGGTATCAATAACTGCAGGTATCAATTCTGATCAAGGTATATCGCCACTGCCACAATCATCAGTCTGTCATCAAGCAAGAGACTGCCACTCCAGCCTTTGAACCAGTTCTTCTCTTGGCATCCCACAAGCAGACACTGAGTCTCAACAAGGGCCCATAACAAGAACTCTCTTGGTTAGAGCTCTGCCACAGATGAGCTCATGAGAGTGGAGTCCTCAGAAGAGACAGACGCCAAGGAGCTGCTCTCTTCTCTACTGTGTGAAAATACAGGGAGATGGCAGCTATGTGGAAGCCAGGAAGTAGGCCCTTAGAAGGAACTGAATCATTTGTCACCCTGTCCTTGGACTTCCCAATCTCCAGAAAAGTAAGAATAAATGTCTGCTGTTTAATCCATTGAGTTTCTGATATTTGCTATGGCAGCCTAGGCTAACAAAGACAGTGGTACGCTAAGTGGAATCCAGGAACAGAAAAGGGAATTTGGTGCAAAGTGAGGAAATCAGAACAAAGTTATTAGTTATAATAATTATACCATATGAAAGTAAAATATTAATAATACTGAAAACTGAGTGTATAAAGGAATGTGATGTGTGTATATTCTTGTCCATATTTCCTATATATCTATTCTGTTCTAAAAATAACTTCTAACTGTAAAATTAGTTATAATTTTTTTTGGTCTTTTTGAGACAGAGTCTCCTGGAAATAAGTTATAATTTAATAAATTAAAAACAAATTGTGGAGTTAAAATAGTCATTTTGCAAGTGAAATGAATTCATTGATCTAGGCATTGAGCATCAATAGTAACTAACATCTCTCACAAAGAACTAAGAGACATCATAAATTTCCTAAAGAATAATGCTTGTGGTTTTGTCAAACAGATTGAATTTAAGTCAGATCAAAATCTTGGGTTTAGGAGAGCTGGAGAAATGACTCAGTGATTATAATCTTGTATTGCTCTTGCAGAGGACCTGAGATCGATTCCCAGGGTCCATGTCTGTAACTCCAGGTTCAGGGGAATCTGAGGTTTTTGGACTCCAGGGCACCTGCACTCATGTATATAGACACACAGACACACAGACACACACACACACATACACACACACACAAACACACACACACAGACACATATATGCATAATTTAAAATAATGTATCTTTTAAAACTTAATGTAATTTCTTACTTGGTTCTAAATATGCATCCTCATATTTACAGACAAGTGTACCTTTCACAACTTATTTAAAAAGCTTCTTTGTGCAACAGATGAAGACTATTACAGAGTTCCAGAACTGGTCAAAAACAGAGAATTAAATGTCTGTGAGATACTTAGCCCCAAGTGACACATCTTGAATGCAACCTCTGCACATAGGATAAATGCATCTCTCAGTTCTCACCAGAGAAGTTTCCTTATGCAGCAGATGGTGATTAAAAGAGAAATCCACAACTGATCAATGTACAAAGAACAAGAGGCTGCAGAGTGCTTGTCCCTGAATAGGACAACTATTTCAAACCTCTGCCTCTTGAGGCTCAGGGATCATTGTGGGAGAGAAGACAAAAAGATTTTAAGAGCCAGAGGGAGTGGATGACAAAAAGGAAATAGATGTTCTGGGCAGCTGGAACTCAGAGCAATGGTGACAGCATGCCCAAGTCCTGTGCAAGCTCAAACCAGACAAAAATCCCAGCATAGACATGGGGAACTAGGTAATAAATTCCAACCCAACAAAAGGAACTTTTGGTAACTGATGTCTGCTGGGCAGGAGAAAAGCAATCTCTTACAGGGATGGGACTCTTGGTGAGCCCTGTGGATGGACCCACACTGAAGAACATTTGGAACACAAATCATAAGCCTTATTGTAATAGAAGAGAATACATTAAATTTGGCAGGGTGCTGGGACAGTGGGAGAAGGTACGAAAGGGGAGGGAATCTAAATACCACCAAACTCTACTGTGTAAAATTTCAATTAAACAATATTTTTTTAAACTTGGATTTAGGAACTGGAGGGAATGGCTCAGTGATTAAGAGCACTTGCTGCTGTCCCAGAGGACCTGAGTTCAGTTTCCATCCACATGGCAACCAACAACTGTCTGAAATTTCAGTTCTGGAGATCCAGTGCTTTCTTCTGGCCTGTACCTGCATTGCATGACATAAGTCCACTTCCATACAGGCAGACAAAACACTCATGCACATGAAATAAAAATAAATGAAATGCTTTTAAGTCCTGAGTTTGGCTGCAAATTCATGGGTAATACTGAGGAAAGACGAATACATTGGAAAGTACTATGAAGAGGTGGTCCCCCAAATCCAGACGGCAGGAATGACGGGGCGAGTGGCCCAGTTCTATAACAAACTGCACGAGAATGAGAGCTGTATCAGTTACTTTTCTGTTGCTCTGATAAAACACCGTAACCAAGGCAACTCATAGAAGGAAGACTTTATTCAATCTATGGTTCCAGAGGGGCAAGCATCTACCATAGTGGGGGAGCCTGGCAAGAGTCAGCCAGAGCAGAAAGCTGAGCACTCACATCTTCAGGCAGACACAGGACCAGGAGAAAGATAAACTGGAAGTGGGACAACATGTGAGCTCTCAAAGCCTGCCCCCAGTGACCTGCTTCCTCCAGCTAAGCCACAACTCCGAAAAGTTCCATGATTGCCCAAAGAGTGCCACCAACTGGGACTAAACATTTAATACTTGGAGCCTTTGGGGGCCATTTCTCATTCAAAACATCAAAACAGTGTTTGAAGGAAAATCTGTTTTGTGAAGGACATCAAAAATTCCTTAAGGTTTAAAAGGGGTAGACTAAAACTAAAACCTCTGGATCCAATATCTGAATCCCAGTGTCTGAGGATTCCTCATCCTGAAGATCAGATAGTCTGTTCCCCAGACTCCTTTGGACATACAGATAAGTAAATGGTTATCTTGCAGTCAACCACAAGACTCAACAAAATCACTGCGACTTTTTGAAAATTACACTTATTTATTTGAGTGCTTACTTATGCGGGAAAGGATGTACATGTGGAGGTCAGAGGACAACTTGCTAGAGTTGGTTCTTTCCTTCCACCATGTGGGTTCTTGGGATGGAACTCAGATTGTCAAGATTTTGGCAGCAAGCACATTTACCTGTTGATCCATCTCACTGGTCTTCACTCAACCTTTTAATCTATCATCATGAGTCAGGGGCTCCACACTAGATAGCCAATAGCATCTCTGAAATTCTCAAGTCCTTTAACACATATCAAGGCAGGAGCCCAAACATCACACATTAAACATCTACATGGGGTCTGAACAGTAAGCACGTTCTGCCCCTGGCCTTTTTCACTGTTTTCAGGAATATCAAAGGACATTCTACCCTAGGTTACCCAACTAACTCCGAATTTCTTTACCTGCCTTGTACATTCTCTGCCTTGAGTTCATCAAATATATTCATATTTAATGTTTTGTGTTGATTTCAATCACCACAAAAATAGAAGCCTTTTCGCAGGACCCCCACATCTCCTGCTTCTCTTTCTCGCCAGGCTCAGCTCCGCCTCTTACCCTCTGCATTTCCTAGACCTTTCCATTAGGTTTTCAGAGTGTACTTTTCTAGGTAGCTCTGACATTTCCTGTGCCTGTGCTCTCTCAAATTTTCACTCAAATGCTCCCTTTACCTCAGTTAGAAATTGCCCCTGCAGCCTACCCCCTTCTCATGCTCTGTGACGGTTAATTTTAAGTTAACCTATTGCCTCAGAGAACTGTAAACAATCCACCTCTTCTGCTCTCCTTTTCCCTAAAGTGCGTATCACTAATGGTCACTTTACACCATTTACTTCTTCACTCTAGCTATTGTTCAGAGTCTCCCCAATGCTCCATTCTCCCCATCCCTGAAATAATATAAATTCTGAAAGGATACAAGCAAGTGTTTAAACATGTTCTCCAGAGGACGCATCTCCAGTACCATTAGATACACTGTAGATACAGAATAGGTATTAGTTGAATAAGGACCTCTTGATTTTGATTTTTCAGTTTATGTCTCCCAAAAAAGTAGTCAAAGGCTGGAGGTGTGATTCAGTAATATTGTGACTGCTTAACGTGCATGAGACTCTAGATTTCAACTTCAGAACTACCAAAAAATACTGAAAATTGCTTCCATCCTGTCTGTAGTGTCGGTTGCCACTCCTGCTTTCCAGGAATGTCTACGTGGGACAGCAGTAAAGTCACCAGCAACTGCACTGTTACCCTCTCCAGCAAAGTCGCAGCTGTGGTTTTAGCTCAATCATTGTAGTGCCAGTCTGTGTCCGGGGATTGATTCTGCCATCCTCTTAGTAATCATGAAATTAGCACAAAATCAGTTTGAATATTTTCTGATTCAATCAGCCATTATACATTTCTGTACTTTTGTTATGCACTAAGAACATCTAACACTGATCTTTCAAATACGTATGAGGACATTTCTGAAATTGCAATAATTTCTGAGCAACATCACCAAAAGTCAAAGAGAAAATATTACAAGAGGAGGTGGTCCACCTAAGTAGCTATCAACATGTTATACAGATGTCGCAACAGATTCAGAATCTCAGAGCACAGAAAGCCACAACATATTAAGATTTAATTGTTCTTCTCATTTCAACATCATCAGATTAGCAGTCTTTCTCTTCACTTCCCTTGGTAGAACTGGCCAGAAAAACACAGCTGTAAACGGACATTACTTTTTAAAAGCCATCACTTGGACCAGTAGAACATAAAAGGGCCACGCCTGAGAGAGTCCCAGCACAAATCCATATGGTTTGTGAGTCTTATTCCCTGTGACACTTTTATGAAGGTTATGTATATGCCCCGTTCATCTTCATTCTCCTAGTGCTAATTGCTGTCTCTTGCACTCTGCTACTGTGTACAGAGACCACATGCATGCTGCCCTGACTCTGTCCCGGCTGTGGTGTGCCACATGGCCCTGCTGTACTTAGATAAGAACCTGCTGCTGTTTGACCACAACAGCTGGAAATATTCTGCCCAAAATCGAGTTATGACACAACTGACAAGCACAGGGACAGAGTGCATTCTCTAGGGGCAGCCTGTGAAAACTAAAAGCCTCCCATGTCCTGTGGGATGTGGGTCTCATGTCTGGAGCTGATAGCGAGGCTCCACATGGACACTTCCTGCATACAAGGTCATGTGTTGAAGACAGCAAGAGGTTCAAGACTGACAAGCTTGCAATTTCTCTAACCACCACACTTTCTCCAAGGCTCTCAGCTATTTATTTCTCCTTATTGTGGGTAGAGAGAAACAAAAGATAACCCTTAAATTCTTCCTCTTCCCTTATCTCTTTAGTTTTATATTTGATGTATATAAAATAATACATGTGGCCTCTTTATGGCACATAAAGGTATCCACAATCCTTGGGCTGGAGAGATGGCCCCGTAGTTAAGAATACTGGCTGTTCTTGCAGAAGACACAGTTCAAATACCAGTACCCACATAGTGGCTAATAAGCATCCATAACTCCAGTTCCAAGGGATGCCCTCTTCTGTCCTCCATGGGTATTTCACGATATGGCTATACTTACATACACACAGGCAATACATGCATACACATAAAATAAAAATAATAATTTTTTTTTATCTTTTGAGACAGGTCTCCTTGTAGTTCCAGCTGATGTGGAATTTGGTTTATAGACAAGGCTAGTCTTGAACTCGCAGATATCCACCTGCCTCTGCCTCCTGAGGGATGGGATCAAAGGTGTGTGCCACCATACCTGGCTTAAATAAAATATTTTTAAGATATTCACAATCCAAGATTGACAGCACCAATAACAACTGATTTTTTCTAGTCTGCTTCCCACCCCCTGCCATCCCACATTAAGTAGTGTCTGCTATTTTATGTTTACCCTTCTCTTATTTTTTAAAAAATGATCCTATTTCATAAGTCTAGATGTTTAACAGCATACTATTCAGTTTCTGAGTTTTAAAAAATGCTATCATACTGTCTACTGTTTTCTGGGACTTAACATTTCTTCTCTTAAATTATGTTTCTGAGGTTCATTCACACTCTTCTGAGGATTTGGGAACTCTGAATGGAGCTGTCTAAGCATTTTTGGCCATGGTTCTTGGTGCATGAGCTAGGCTTCATATTTACTTGTTTCAGTTTACCAGAGAGAATGGCAAATTGTTTTTCCAAAGCAACTATTCTATTTACCAGCACTGAATAAGTGAACTGATGATCTATATTCTTTCAACACTTGATTCCTTCGAATACTCTAAAGATTTTTTTAGGGGAAAAAGATAGTTGATCAGTATTTGACAAAGTGAGGTGGTCCAGAACAGTCAGGTTGAGGAGAACGTTCCTTGCTCCCAGCCTCACACAGATCTTCTTTTACTGCACTTTCTTTACTCTTGTCCAGTTGAATACAATCCACCACCCCTGTCCGAAAGGAAAGCATGAATAACTCAGTCAAAGAAAAAAACCCAGACTTTTCTCATACGCCACTGAGGATGTGCTTCTTGACCCTTGTGCTGCTGAGGGGGAGAACACACAGCAGGTGTTTGCCTGGGCGTCTCCACCGCTCCGGAGCTGATGTTTCCGCTCTTAGCTCTTTTCCTCAGGTTTGATTTCCTCAGAAAGAAGTTGGCAAGCATATGGAAGGGTACTTTCGAAGACTTCAACACCCTCTTTTTACTGACATCCGAGTCCTTAGAAACGGCGTCATGTCCCCGATGCCTGCACTGGGAGAGAGGACTAGCATTCTGGTGTAGCGTGTCTGTTGGAGTTACACGTGGAGAGGATTCCAAGATAGGCAAGAAAAGCAACAAAGCAGATGATGAAGCCAAAGGTGACAGACAGACTGAACCAAATCTTATTTTAACAAAATTTAAATAGAGATTTGGGTTTGTTGATTAGTTATGCAAATTGAATTTTTCTTCCCAGCAAGCTTTAGACTCTATTTTATATGCCTTCAGAGTTTTGGATTTCCTCTTTGTAATAAACCTTGAAACTTTAAAACAAAGGCCCAACTTCTTCCTCTTCCATTATGGAACATTTCTATATTTGGAAAGCCTCTATTTAGGACTGCAGTTCCATTGACTCTTTTGAATTGCATAAACACAAATATAAAGTTTACTGAGTTACTGTCTCCAACAGTTCTTTCAGAAGTTCTAAAAAACAAGTGATAGATTCAAGGTCACAATTCGCTCTTAGCATTGCTGGGAATATCTGTGCATGCTGTCTTACAGCCTGAGAGGGAGTCTTTCCAAGCAGAGTGGCTGCCAATCACTTGGTATGTGCAGTTGGATGGAGATATCTTTTATTTTTAAATGGAAATCTGTTTCCACTGGAAAAGTGGTGTAGAAAAGAAGTAAACATCAGAATTTACTGGCTAGAAAAATTCTGAATTATAAAAATGAAATGCTCTGGCCAAAAGACATTTTGTCTCTTGTCCCTTGTCATCTGAAGTACGTATGCGTGTGATAAATAAGTGATTCGTCACTGCTTTTTTCCCCCTCCGGAATGGTGTTTTCAGTTCACTTAATGCTTCACAAATTAAGCAAAGGAAATTGGAAGATAAATTTATGGCTACAGTTCCCGGGGAATAAACCTGAGGCCAACTGGATAAGTCTGAGCAAGGCAGAGGCAAAAGAACAGTGAGCTCAGAGCAGCATAACCGGCCAGCAAGGATGAATCATGGCAGAACAGAATCCTGGAGCTGGAGGGATTTTAAAGGTCGGCTAGTCTGGCAGCATGATTTACAATGAAGAACTCTTTGACTTGGCAGCATAAAAACTAAATTTGTGTATTTTGTGTGCTAGAACCATATCCAAAGGAGTCCAGCAAAATTGCATTTGCCCTGAAAATTTCTTCTGTCCTCCAATTGTACATGAATTTCTCAATTTCTTTCTGCTGGATGGGCTGCAAGTGGAGCTGAGAGATCCTTTGAAATGGAAGGCAAAACTGTATGGTTTTGTGTACACTTGTGCTCTTTTATGATATAGCAAATATTGATCCTCAGAAAGCCAAACAAGCACACACTTGGATCCACGGTAATTTTGGAAAGAGGTATAAAGAAGCACTGGGTTAAAAACTGAGAAAATGGTTGTGTCCAATATTGTTGTCTTTCATTTTCTCCACAAAAAAATCAATACTAGTATTGGTTTTCCTAGCCCGTTAAACCAAGGAATAATAATACTTTCAAATTTGGTTGACTTTTCAGTGTGTCTCCCTTCCTCACTGCCATGCATTAAACAACCTGAAATTTAGTTTTCGCTTATGATCCTTGTGGCGGTTTTAATGAGAATGTCCCCCACAGGCTGCATGTATTTTGTCCACAGTTGGTGTTGCTGTTTTGGGAAGTTTTAGGTGTGGCCTTGCTGGAGGAAGTGCACTGGGGATTCTTAATCCTTGACAGATTTCCAGTCAAGCTCTGCTTCCTGTGACTGGTTGAAGATGTGAGCAGTCCTTTCTTGCCAGCACGGCTCCCCACCATGATGGACTCTGATTCCTCTGGAACCGTAAGCTCAAATAAACTGTTCTCTAAGTCGCGTTGGTCAGGGGTTTCATCAGACAACAGAAAAGTAACTAATACAATCCTAAAGAAACTTATTTATTTTTACAGTGACAGAATTAAGCCCCAAGAAAATGAGTGATATTTTTCAAAGGTGAATCAAATAGAGTCAGCAACTCATCATCTGGACTCAAGGCCTCCAGGCTCCACTGCCTGATGGCTAAAATCCAACCTCCCAGCCTGCCATTCAAAGTTGTCTCTACCAGTTATCCCATAATCCTCTGGTTCTCTAGCTCTCAGCTTATTTTGTTCTGAAGATTTATTTTTTTATAATTATGTGTATGCATGTGTCTTGGAAGGGGCCGGGGAGTGCATGTTAGTGCAGTTGCCCACGGAGGCCAGAAGAGGGTGTTATTACAGGAAGTTGTAAGCTGACCCATGCCAGATCCAAAGTCAAGTCCTCAGTAAAAGCAGTACACCCACCCTCTTAACTTCCGAGATATTTCTGCCTTGCCCTCAGCTTCTTAAGGAAATGGATTATGTAACTGAAAAAAAAATCCTTATAATATTAAAGGATTTCTGAATATCGAACAATAAAAAAATTAGTTCAGAATCAAACAGGAAACAAATCCAAAGTTTTTTGGCAGTTTTTCGGGGACCTGTGTTGTGTCACATTGCTTCACTGTGGTCTTGACTCAAAAACAACGCGAGCTGTGCAGTGTGCATGCTTCCCTGCCACAACAAAGCATCTGACTGCAGACTGCAGACTATTGAACTACGGTGCTTACTGTGCATGCAAAGCTTTCTGTCTTTGTAAAAACATGGTGGTTTAATCACAGGACGCGAAGACTTCACACTTTCCTCCCATTCTTCAGCAGCAATTGTGTGCCTTTGGAGTGCACAGCGCTAAAATGTTTGATTGTGAAAACTGCTGTTAGAGTTGCTGGCTTGAGTTACATTTTTTTAAAAAATGAATTTTGGATTAGAATTAGGACAGAATTTCCAATAATTTCTTAAATGAATCTAAGCACTTGCACCATTTTCAACTACATATTTATGTCAAGCACTCGAAGCAATAATAATTATAAAAAATATTAATAAACTCTGAAAATGCTGAAGATACTCAACATCCTGCAGCATCAAATATTCAGTCAAAATATAATTATTTATTTAAAAATAAGTACATCCATCTCTGTATGTAAATTTGCTCTCATTTTTAACAAGTAAAAATTTTATGTCTAAGAATCATTTTAACAAATTTATTTATGACTTATCATTAATAAATGTTTGATTTTTTTACCTATTTTTATATACGTATGTACTTGGAATCATATAAAACTTCTTCAGGTGACACTACCTGACCAGCACGCTCTAGGGATTCACCTGTCTCTGCCCCTCAATGCCGATGGTACAGATGAGCATAGCCACACCTGACTTTCTACACTGGGGTAGGAATCTATATTTGACTATTTTAGATCCACATACCTATGTGTTTTAGATAGTGGGTCAAACTCAAACTCATAGTTTCAATTATGCAGCTTGGTCTACATAGTGGAACTCCACCAATGAACTATATACCCATCCCAAGACCTTTTATCAAGTTGGTTTTTTTTTTTTTTTTTTTTTTTGCTGCTGCTACTGTTGTTTATTAAAGACAAGATCTCCCTGTAACCCCAGTTGACCTGGAACTCACTATGTAGACCAAGCTGGACTCCATTTCACAGAGCTCTAAAGTGTGCACCACCATGCTCAGCTCAAGAAGCTTTTAAGTGTGTGATACAGTGTGGTGGACTCTGGGCACAGTGTTGTACTGTGGATCTTTTGACCTTACTCATCTGTATAACTGAAACATTATACCTGTTGATGAACTGCCTCTCTGCACAAGCTCCAGATGACCACTATTCTGTTCTTTGAAACTATGAGTTTGACTGTTTGATATGGTATTTAAAACACATAGTTATGTGGATCTAAAATGGTCAAATATAGATGCAGAGGGGAGAAGAATATTGGTTTTTAAATGCGTATATTTAGGGGCTGGAGAAATGGCTCAAGTGGCTAAGAGTATTTATTGTATAAGCATGAGGACGTGATTTCAAATTCCTGTCACAAGTGGCTAGTTTCAGGAGAGCTTCATAGATGCTGTGTGACCAGTGAGGACCTAACTTTCACTGTCATATATCACCCACTCTGCCATCACAGCCAGTTTAAATTCAAAGAGAGGCCACCTAAATTCTACTTCTTGGAGTGAATGTCAAAGTCACGTTGTAACAAGACTATGTGGGCTGTACCTACAAGCCATGAGAGTCTATTGGGTCTGCCTAATTTTCTGAATCAAGTAAGACTCAGAAAGGTGTAACTTTTTCTTTTACTTCTCTTCTGACTTATTTTGGATGCTGGCCAGGACCTCTATATGCTTTTTTCTGGCACTTTGGACCACCTTACTACTTCTCTGAAGTTTTTCTCCTGGCCATGTGGCTGCTGATGTCTAAACCAGCTTGCCTCCAATGATATGGACTTTTCTCTTTCTCTTCTCTGTCTCCCTCCTATGGACAGCTGCCAAAATTTAGAGCTTGCCTGCTTTGGGATTTTTCTCTTGGACTCCAACAAAATTGTCCATGAGCCTCAAGTAATAACAGTAATCAGTAATATAGAGAATGAACAATATTGTGCCCACATTTGAAAAACAAAATCTGTCCTGCTCTGTAAAGGACTATTTGAACTTCTTTTTTATTTTCCCTTTCTGTGTGTATGCATGTGTGTGCACGGGTGTGTGGAGAGGTCAGAGGTTGACTGCAGATGTTTTCCTCAGTAGTTCTACACCTTATTTTTTGAGACAGGGTCTCCCACTGAACCTGGAGCCTGCCAATTTAGGTGGACTGTCTGGACAACTAGCACCCAGATCCTCCGTTCTCCACTTCCCTTCCACAGCACTACGATTACAGTTTGCAACTTTGTGCCTGGCCTTTCTTGTAAGTGCTAGTGATCTGAGCTCACACCCCCTTTGATTGCTCTACAAGTACCATATTGATGAAACCATCTATCTCCCCAGCCCCTAAAGGACAGCATTTAATCCTGTTAGGAATCAGTACTTTAGAGTTATGGGAAACCATTGATGAGAAAGGGAACAGGGGGTCATACTGTGATCATGTGATCACTTTATAAAGATCACATTCAGGGCAGTGGTGAATTATGTAACTACAGATTAATCCCTCAGAAAATCCTGGCAGTAGTCCAGACAAAAAGTGATGGTAGCTTTGGACTCAGATTAAAGGGAAAACTACATGGATTTAGTAAGCATTTCAGAGATAATGTGTCATTCATGAAATCCGTGGGTTTGAGGAAAGATCATAATTCATGATTTTAATTTGAGTGATTAGAATCATTTTTTTAAAACCCTTCTGAAATTATTTTTTCTAAAGAAGTAGCTCATTGGCTGAGTGACTGCTTAAATAATAAATGGTATTGCTGATTTAGGACTAAGAAAGGTTTTTGTGCTTTTCCGCTCACTAAGAAAAGACCCCCCTGTAGCTCTCACTTGGAGTTCTGCTATCACTTGCCTCATCTGGGTGGCACCAGGATTAATTTTCCAGATCTACTCTGAGTTTACTTCATAATTAATAATTTAAAGTGTCAAAGTTCAGTTGTGCTTGTTAAACTTTTCTAAGAATAAAGAGCATGTGGTTGATGTAATTTGGCCAGAGAATCTGGTGCACTAAACATTCAGAAAAGCCAACAGGGCCAGAACTGGAAGCAATTGTCACAAGCAGCTGGATCACTCTGGCTGTCTGCAAACAAGCACACATAGGTAAAGAAGAAGGAGATGGAGAAGCAAAGTGGCAGGAGAAATAGTCCCAAAGAGACTCCACATCAATCAAGGAATGCAGATGCATTCTGTTGCTGCCTACCATCTGAAACAAAGCATGAAAAGAAGGCAAGGTAGATTCTCGTGTGTGTGTGTGTGTGTGTGTTCCTTGGAAAATAACATTTTAGAGAGTGTTCATGATGTAACTGACACTATGAACTGTGTCTTCAAGTCTTATAATTGCATTCACACAAATTGTAAATTTTATTCTATCGCTTTCTCTGGTACCACCTTGGCAAAGATTCAAAATAACACAAAATGAGATGCCTCTTCGATCGTCTACCATGCGAGCACATTGCGAACAGGGTTAGTGTTTTGCATTGTATTTGGACTGGTGTGCCTATTGATTTTACTTTTGCTCCAATGATTTTAATTCACGTATACAGTAGGAAAAACATGTGGCCTTTGAAGTTATTCAGTCTAGGATTTGATCTAAGTGTGATCTTGGGAGACTTCCTATAGCTTTGACTTGACTTCCTCATGTATAAAATAAAGCTCACAATATTTCCTGTTTTAGTTTGATTATGAAGTTTCTTCCTAAAAAGTTCATGTGTTAAAAGTCTGGTTTTAGCTTTGTGGCATTATTGAGAGGTGATTGGATTATGATGCAATAACTTGATCAATGGATTTAATTCACTGATTTGTTCATAGCTCAACAGGCTATTAAGAGGCCTATTCAGAAGAAGTAAGTCATTGAGGGGGTGTAATTTTGAAGAGTATATCTCCATTCATTCCCTTCCTCTCTGGCTTTCTGCTTCCTAGCTGTCATGAGGTGGACAATTTTCTTCCACCATGATAAAACACCTCATCATAGACCTAGACAAGCATAGCCGAGTCACTGTGGCCTAAAACCCAGAGACATAGTAAATCTTTCCTCGTTGACATGTTCATCTCAGGTATTTTGTTGGTGACATAAAAGCTGACAAAGACTCCTCCCTAGAAAGATTATTGCAAGATTTAAAACAATAGTTACAAATTACCTAAACACCATACAATAAATGAGTGTATAACTTTTTATTAAGTCTATGTTGATGAATTAATAATCAAAGACTTGTTTTAAAGGACAGGTACAATCAGCTTGATCATTTTTCTAGTGGAGAAGTGGGCTGGAGAAGTGGCTCAGTGGTTAAGAGCACTGACTGCTCTTGCAGAGGACTCGGGTTTGATCCCCAGCACCCACATGGCAACTAATTTGTCTGTGACTCCAGTTTGAGGGAATCATGCGCCTTCTTCTGACCTCCACAAGCATTGCACAGCATGGGTGTACTTAGATAATACATTTGTATGCATAAAATAAGAGTAATAAATATTTAGAAAAACTGAAGCAAGTTAAAGAAAACCAGAGGGATATCTTTATCACTGGTAGCATAAACATATAATGGGCACTCAGTCTCCAAGATCTTAAAGCTACAGCAATTTATACTGCAGAGAGCTTTAACAGATGTATTTTATAAGCTTCATGTG
Organism: Eospalax fontanierii; assembly: GCA_035773235.1. Classification (NCBI taxonomy): domain Eukaryota; kingdom Metazoa; phylum Chordata; class Mammalia; order Rodentia; family Spalacidae; genus Eospalax; species Eospalax fontanierii. The sequence goes on along the minus strand of CM069545.1, from coordinate 28,686,858 downwards.
GAAGGACAAAGTGTAACAGAGAGAAGCATAACATCCATGAGATCCTTTGCTTTAAAGTCATCATTAAAATTTTTGAAAACGTAGAATTACTGAGCTGGGTATTGTGAAATGTAATATTCGGCTTACTTTTAAGATAGAATATCTTCTTAATCTCTTATAAGTCTATTAAATATATACATAAAAGGACACTTATTAAATAGGATTTCACTTTACAAAAAGAGCATATTCTGTTACCAAACTAAGTTTAAAAATATGTATACATTCTAATTTTTAGTCTTTAAATTATTAAAATATGCTATTTTCTCTGTCATGCATTATTTTATGTGGCAAAGTTTTACATAATTGTAATGATTATTTAAATTCTTTTTATAAGCACATGGGCAGGAAGAATAATAAGCACACTACATCAAGCAGTTAAATTGTTCATCATAGATTAGTATTGGTTGATTATTTATATTTTCATGACACGAAAGAAAAATATAATATTGACCAATATTAAAAGTCCACTAAAGTATGCTACATGATATTTACATTCAATTGTGTGATGATCTGGCTTTCTAACTTATTTATTTTTTTGAGACAGCATTTCACTGTGTAGACTTGGCTAGCCTGGAATTCCCTACGTTGACCACACTAGTCATGAATTTGAACTTTCAACAATAGTCCTGCCTCTGCCTCCTGAGTGCTTGAATTATAGCATGTGCCCTCATGTTTTCTTTTGAAATTCTTCCTATTGAAAGAGAAAAAAAAAGAGAGAAAATTACAGTGCCCTAAAAAAATTTAGTATAAAAATAACTTTTCACTTTATTATTCTAATAATACTAAGTTGTATTAAAATGAAGAAATCATATAGATATGAATTTTTAGGTGGCTTTTGCATGATAAAAAGACATGCTTGTAAATTTTCTGATGTTGCAAAAGAAAATTCAGGATCTCTGGAATCTGAATGAGAATCAGGACACACATAAATTCACAAATAATTTTTAAATGTAAGCTATGGTTTTTATTCTTTGATCTGGCCAAATTTTCATTTAGTTACACTAATGACTAGTACAGATGATACTGAAATGCCATGACCATGTTTAAAGGAGTTCACAATATTTATGCTAATATTTAAGATGTTTTCAGAGAAGCTGTTTCAGAAGATACTGAGAAATTTGAACAATGACATTTAGGATGGAATTTGAAAGGCAGATAATCCCTAGATTATTATAGTTTATCTCCTGATTTGGAGACTTATTTTATTATGGTGCAAATGCCATATTTGTTAGGTAGAAACCATAATTAGAATTTGAATTTTCGTGCTTTCTTCAGACTCTATGGTGTGATGTTCTCTTGAGCTGTTGAACAGGATCCCAGGGAAGCGGTAGATAATCCGTAGGGTACTATATTCCCAGCATATTCTGTATGCATGGACTCAGAAGAACTACACAGGTTTGCATGACTGTGGGTTGAGGCATACACAAGTATTCTGAGCATACTTATAGAAGGAGAGGCCAGACTGAGATGTTCAGAAGGTTGGATGTTTTAGACACATTTTTTATTTACAATATTTTCATCTTACAAAGGGCTTATTTGATTTTAAACTCATCTAAGTTGAGGAGTCTGTGCTGCAGACACTTTTTTGGATATCTCTGTTTCAGCATGAGTCTTTCTATGCGGGATAATAAATCATTTAAATGAAGTGGTTGTTAAAGGTGCATTTAAAGCCAAACCTTACAGTATTTGTCAGCTACATTTTTGTGCATCATGTAGATTGTGAGGACCTGAGAGCACATGACATCGACCCTGAAACTTCCTAGCCCATGACCATGAGAAATAGTATATAAAAGGCATCATGTTTCTTTAACAATTCTTTAATTTTTAAAAATATGTAGAGGCCAGAAGAGGGTTTCTGATTTCTTAGATCTGGGGTTGGGTAGTTATGAGCTGACTGACATGGGTACTGGGAACCAAACTCAGGTCTTCTGGAAGAGCAGCAAATGCTCTTAACTGCTAAGTCATTTCTCCAGCCTTGACTGAACCCAGAGCCTCTTGCATGCTCGCAAGGGCTCCACCCCTGAGTTATACTCAAAGACCATGTACACTTTTGTCAGGGGCATAAAATATGCTTTTCCCATTCTACTGTAGCTGGTGTTGAAATCAGAGCAAAGAAGCACACCTCCTGAATTCTTTTGTCAGCAAGATTCCAGTTCAGATCTTGCCAACAAGAAGCACTCGGATGCTATGTGCAAGGCAGAACCATATGGCTCCTCTGGCAAGTAGGTTCAGCAAATGACATAAAAAAGAAAAATCCTTTGTGGTTGCAGGCAATTTACCTCAAACCAATTTCTGATGGTGTGGGCAGTTGAAGTCTTTCCTATGGTTTCTTGAATTTTCTTGTAACTACTGCACTTCTGTCAGCAACAAATTCTCCGTGTTCTGTTTATTACTTCCGGAAACATGTAACGTGGTTTCCACACTATTAATTTATATATAAACTGAAGTACTGAATAAAGTATCTGTAAGAGAATTAACAAAGAACTCAAAGCAACCTAGCTTTACTCTCCAAATCTTCTCCCCTATCAAAGTTTTAATTAAAATATCACTCTCCTGGTCAGTTATCCTACTTAAGGGTCAGAGTTTTAGGTTGCTGGTAGAGCACCTGCCTAGCAAGTGCAAAGCCCTAGGTTCACTCCTCAGCTCCAGAACAAAAAGTGGAGGCCATGAGGACAGCTGGGGGGGGGGGAATGGAGGGGTAGGACAACTAGCATACGTAGCTGTGGGGCTGGGGACATGGCTCGGTGATTAAAAGCAATTGCTGCTTTTGCAGAGAACATGAGTTCAGTTCTAAGCATCCATGTGACAGCTCACAACCTGCCTGTATCTCCCGTCTCAAGGAAACCATGATCTCTTCTGGCCTCTGGGCCTTCTGGGCACCAAACACACATGGTGCACATACATACATGCAGGCAAAACATTAAGATACATAAACCAAGAAGAAAAAAAAAGCAGTTATCCTATTTGCTAAATTTAGATATTTGCAAATTTCTTATTTAATTCATTAAGTTGCATGAGGATTGAAATTACAGAACTAAAGGAAACGTATAGTGTTCAAATTAAGTTTTTGTAAGTTTAGAATGTCTTGAGGCATGACCATGGTGACCCATTCCTATAGTCCCCAATACTGGAAGGTTGAAGCTGAAGAATTAAAGAGAATTCAAGGTCAGCCTGGGCTATCGTGTGAAATTCTATTACCAAAACTCAAAATTATAACAAAAGACTAGAATGTCCCTCTTAGTTTCTGTTCTTCATTTTAAATATAGTTACATCTGAGACTAAATCAGTTCCCTAATGAATGAATGCACTTTTGGAAGAAATAAAACTTCCACTTCCACCTTTCATCTGTTTTAGCATTGTTGTCTCTTTCAGAGTATAAGCTTCCTAAACTGACTTTATGTACCTTCAAAGAAATCTTATGATAGTGCGTAGTCTATAGAGTTTCGCAATAGTAGATGCTCAATAAAACGCAAATTAAAATAACACAGTTGCAACTGTTTAGAAATCATCTATTGTAATGTCTAGTCAGGCAAGTTATCAAAAGCCTATAATCAGTGGCACAGTCAGGACAGCAATCCACGTCTCTACTCAGGCTCAGGCTTTTTAAAAAATCCTTGTGTATTTCATACAGAGCATCTCAATCAGCCTTAATCATCTTTTATACAGTCATGCTCTACTTCACAGAAGATGATTTTCCTATAAGGTTTCAAGGACAAAATGAACTCGGTATATTAGAAATCTTATAGTCATTCCTTTGTTGTTAAAATGTGGACATTTGATATATTGATTTTAAAAAAATACAGTAAGCTGGTGACAGTACTGACATGACAGGGAAGAGAAGAAGAAACTGAATATATCAACAAGTCTGAGTATATTAAGGCAACACTAGGACACAAACTTGAGGAAGTCATAAGAAATACATTATGATAGATGGATTGTCTATATTAGTCTGCAGTCACTGTGGCAAAACATCCAAGTAAGCACTTTCACCCAGGTGTGATTTCAGAGGTTTTAGCCTATGAGTCACTTGGACCTGCTGTTTCTGGGTTGCAGTGAGACAAAGCTTCTTGGCAGAGGGTGGGTGGGAGTGCAGAGCAGCTCACCTCTGCTGAAGACAGAGTGAAAGAATGCAGAAACAGAGGCTTGCGAGTCCTGAACTCCTACTTAGATTCTAGTCTCAGCTCAATCACATTTTGATTTGTTATCTTTATTTCATGTGTATGAGTGTTCTGCCTGTGTGTGTGTAAGTACATCCATGTCATGCAGTGCCCAGGAGTCAGAAGAGGCTGTCAGATTCCTTGGAATTGAAGTTATAGATGGTTTTAGCACCATGTGGGTGCTGGGAACTGAACCTGGGTCTTGTGCTCTTAACCACTTAGCCATCTTTCCAGACCCTCAATCACATTTTTAATGTTTTTATTATCATATATTAATTAAACATGAATTTCGTTATGACTTTTTCATACATGTACATGATGTGTTTCGGTCATATTCACCATGTTACCCTCTCTTGTCTTCCTCCTGCTCCTGCTCATCCCCCTTCCCTTCTCAATTAGCTCAATTTCTATTTCCATGTCTGAGTGTTAGAGAAGAGAGAGAGACAGAGAGAGACAGAGAGAGAGAGAGAGAGAGAGAGAGAACCAGTGAGTTTTATTAAGGTTGTTTACAGGACCATGTGTGAGGGTTTGTTTTCAAGAGCATGGGCACCTTATCAGTGGCTACACTAGGGAAGAAAATGTTTCTCCCATTAACTACTGTATATAAATCCTCCTGGAAATGGGGCGGCCCTATGAGCCCATACTCATTCCATGACAGGGTATTGACAGGCCCAGTCTTGTGCAGAGTCCAAACTAATCATGTTTTCTTCATCACAGATAGTAATTAAGCCTATCGAATGTAGAAAAATCCAAGAAATAAATACAGTCAAATTGACTATGGACTGCTCAATAAGACTACCAGTTTAGCAGGGCAGCTATTGTGATACCAACTTTTTTAGAAATTAACGTAATAATAACTCTTTAAAAGTCAACATGGATGACTTAAATCACTAAGTAAAGATCCTAATCTTACTATTTATCTCATGAACATTGCTGTCAGTATAGAGCGTATATTACAATTTATGATAATGATGTTATTTTTAAAATACAAGATGAGAACTCTTCTTAAAGAAGAAAACATTGGAACATTGCAATGGGACTGCATTTTATCCATGGCCATTTGGTCCCACTTTGTGTGTGTCAGGGGGTATGCATGTGTGTGCCATGCATGGTATATTCTCATCTGCAGAAACCAAAGGCCAACAGAGGGTGTCTTCCTCAACTGCTTTCCATCTTGTTTTTTGCAGCAGTCTTTCTCAGAACCTGGGGGTCAGTGATATGGCTAGGCTGGCTCTCATTGAGACCCCAGGGGCCCTCTCACCTTTGCCAGATTAGAGACATGCACTGCTATGACTGGCTTTTTACAAAAGTCCTAGGGATCTGACTCAGGTTCTCATGCACAGCAAGCATGAACCTGATGAGCCTGGTTGGTGGTCTTACTTTTAAAAGTACACTATCATGCATAATATAAATTTTTGTTGCTTTAATTTTAGTTTTATTTATCTATTACTCTTTTTCATGTTTTCTTTTAATCTATTTAAAGAAGGTAGATAGATAGATGATAGATAGATAGACAGACAGACAGATAGATTAATGTGATTATGACAGCTGAAGAAATTCATGTATCCATCCCATCACCTCACACACTTCTCTCTTTTGTAGTCAGAGTACCTAGAATCTATTTTCTTGGAAATTTTCTTAATGTATATTACAGTCTCTCCCTCTAGTTTGAACTACTATTCTCCTCCCTGATTCCATGTGTTTTGTTTTTTGTTTCTTGTTTTATGTTTTTAAGATTCCCCTTGTAAGTAATATGATGTAGTATTTTTCTTTCTCAGTCAACTATTGACTTAGCGTAAGGTCCTGTAGAGTCACTCATGTTGGCATAAATATCCGAATTTCCTCTTAAAACCAGATGATATTCCAATGTGAAAAGTATTGATGTATTGATTATGACTTTCTTTCTTGTTGTTTCTTTACCTGGCCCGTTGTAAATAATGCCTCGGTGAACATAGCAATGCAGGTGCCCTTATTAGATGGAGTATTTACTTACTTTGTGAATATACTTGGAAGAGTTGCTGTGTCACATGATAGTTTTATTTGTAATTTCCTCAGCAAACTCCGTTCTGCTTTCTACCATGTCTGCACAAGTGTGTCTCACAAATGATTGCACAAGGAGTGCTTTTTTTTCTACACCCTTGTCAACTTAGATGTCTTTTTATTTTTAAAAATCTCTGTACTTCAAGTTTGCATTTTCTGATAAATAGTGGCATCAAATACCCTTTCACAATGGTTATCATTTCATATCTTCTTTGTAGAATTACCTATTTTCATCTTGTGATCATTTTCTTATTGGCTATTTTTTTTTTTTACTTTTAAGTTGTATGAGTCCCTTATATATTCTGGATACTAACCCCTTATCAGATATGGGTTTGAAAGTTACTGGAGTGCCTTTTCAAACTTTTCAAATTAAAAAATCTCAGGGGAAAGAGTCTCATACATTAACTTAAATCTAGTGTCATAATTTTTCTTCTCACTATATTTCTTTGCACTGAATGCTAAATTGAATGCATTAACCTTGTCTGCTTCTAATGCATATACTCTGTTTTTACTTTAAGTGATTCTTGAACTCTGGAGCAACAACATTGAATTCTTTCTTCCCTCCAAACTGCAATTTTAGACTACCATTTATCAGGTGTATATTAGAGGAGAGTGTGGTTTTTAGAAATTCCATTTGCTATATGCTGGTTCTGATCTTTGTACAGAGCTGCCATTTGTCACAGGATTTGGCTCTCAGCTGTGTTTAGTTTTTAAGGTCTTCAGAACAAGTCAATTCATATTCAAACACCTAATGATATAATTTAAGCTACACAAAAGACTTGACTGCCTCTACCCACCTTTCTGTAGACAAGTCTTCTAAGTGTAGTGCTGGGCAAGAATAGAGAAAGCATACATCTTGGCGAATGTTGAAGATTCATAAAAAATACTGTACTAGACTTAAAGATATTTGGCACAGTATCCAGATATCCTATAGTATTCATTTGACTTGAGCCTAAAAAAAAAAGCAATGTTCCAGTGTGCTTGTTGATTTGTTTTGAAATCTGTCCAAAACTGAAATGGTAGAGACTGGTCAAACTCCATGAGACGAAAAAAAAAATTCCCAGAATGTATGACCAAGAATCAAGGCCGTGTCTTTCATAGGAACCTTCTCCCTTGTATAAGCAAAACATAATTTATAAAGTAACAAATCCTGCATAAGTTAGAGGAATATGATTATAAAATAAATAAAAGTGGATCAGGAAGTGAATAACCTAGCACTGTTTTACCATCAAGATATCACCCATTTTAAGATTTAGATCTTACGTTATCTTACTAAGATTTATGTCACTGCTTTAGAAACCGAATTTGATACTTCATCAATCACTTTGCTTGTGAAAGCACCCAAGTGTTCCAGTCCTCTGTCACATGGTACTTTACCTTATGTTCGATTCCATTTCAATTTAAATATATTGCTTTCCTCTAAAACAAAATAAATCTCGATGACATTACTTTCTCCTTAAATGGTTGTTATTAATGTCTTGAACTGATTTTTGAAAAAAATACTTTAATTTTTCCATAAAAAAACATATTAAGCATTCTGAAGCTTAGTGTAGTTACAAACATTTAAACCTTTGAATGCCTATTTGTATGTGTGGGGGGGTGCTCATTCCTAATGCTTATAGATAGTTTTCTACCCTTTAGATGAAATAAAAGTCATACCCTCATGATGTTGACTAATGAGGTCTTTATTGTAAATTAGTCTAAATGCTAGTGATACAACCAGTGTGAATGTTGTCAGGAGTAGGAAATATGTAATCTTAAAAAGGTACATAAAAATCCTTAGGACTCCATCAAAAATGGACCAACAAATTATCTACAAATCATGTATTTCTCAGGTGGCTATTAAATAAGTGGTTGTTATTTATGAGGGGAACAGTAGGTTATCTAAGGGCACACCTCGTAAACATGTAGTCTTAATGGATTTGCCTTATAAAAGTCAATTAATAAGGAATTTAAATGGTTATTACTCTTCTGCTAATTTAAGATTAATCTCTGACGGTGAAGAAGGAAAGGAACTTGTGACCCCCATGCTGCCCTGGCGTCTGACCTTTGCTACAGTGCAGGAAGGTCATAGGTAAGGTGATGCCTCTTATACTAGGCTCTTTAAACATATTTGACAGTGACCTTTAAGGACACTTTGCAGTGCAATCTGCATACAAAATAAAAATAAAATAATTCCTACCATACTAGAGTTTTGTACACACATATTTTCTTTATTCTTTTATCCCACTCTATTACGGATTGTTAATTTTTAACACATTGTATTGGTTTATTTCCTGTACATGTGTATGTGTGTGGGTGTGCATGTGCCATGTGCATGCATTGAGGTGAGAGGGCAATCTGTGGAAGTTTGTTCTCTCCTTCTACTACGTAGGATCTGAGGACTGGCCTCAGGTGATGATTTGGCAGCAGGCTCCTTTTCCACTGAGTCATCTCCTGGCCACTCTATTAACATTTTAATACTGTTTCTATACAACCAGTTCCATACCACTTAATGGGTAATGACATACCCATTTTGAAAAATACTGTCCTAGAATGTTTGCTGTCCAAGTTTATAAGCAGACTACAGTAACACTGATGATCCAGAGCAACAAGCAACAGAGGTCTTCATGTTAGCTCAGACCCAAGGATGGAATGATCTTCTCAGCTTTTAATCTACCTCCTAGGCCCTAAGGGTTTAATGAATGGTGTGTGTGTGTGTGTGTGTGTGTGTGTGTGTGTGTGTGTGCACGCACACGTTAGTGTAGGGAGATGGTGTATGTGTATGTGGTGTTTGCTCATGTGTGGGTGGGGGTGAATGCTGCTCTTGTGCACATGTATAGGTTAGAGAAGGACATGGGCTGCTCTGCTATCATTCTCTCACTTATTCCCTTGGAGAAAGGGTTTCTAACTAAATCTAGAGCTAGGCTAGCAGCCAGCAAGTCCCATGTCTCTTCCCCATTCTCTAAGCTGTATTTACAGGTATGTGCAACTATGTAGTTTTTCACATGAGTACTTCAAACTCAGGTCCTCATGCTTGCACAGCATATGTGTTTACCCACTGAGCCATCTCTGTGGTCACTGATCAAGGCTTTTCCATTTAACCCTAGCATGGACATTTTGCTGACAGTTGCATTTGGCTCTTGTTCTCTACCTCTAATACTTCAGCAATTCCTCTGACAAATCTCTGAAATGTTTCCTTCTCTCCTGCTGCCGTCCTCACCACTGCAGCCCAGGAGCTAACCAGCCCATGCCTACAGTACTGCATCAACCCCTGGTTGCTTGCCCATCTGTGAATGCTGCAAGGTTGATCGTGCAAAGACTTGCTTCACCCACCACCCACTCTGATTAGAACTTCAGAACAATTCTGCACTTCCAAAACTTTGAGGGGATCAATATTTACAGAACACTTACTTTGTGGAAGAATTTGTGCAATATTCTTTCCCTTAACTCTTAAAACTCTCCTACAGGATAAGTATTACCTCCTTCTTAATAATTCAGAAACATGGGGCTGGAGAATTGGCTCAGCAGTTAAGAGCACTGGTTGCTCTTGCAGAGGACCTGGGTTCAATTCCTAGAATCTACATAGCAGCTAACAACTATCTGTATACCCAGTTCCAGGGAATCGTATGCCATCTCCTGACCTCCACAGGCACTACAGGACATAGGTGCACTTAAATACATGCAGGCAATACACTCATACACATAAAATAAAAATAATAAATAAAATATTTTAAAAATAATAACTCAGAAACAGTAAGGATTATAATATTATGAAAAACAATCATACAACCCATAAATGATTCATTTTCTGTTGCTGTTGTAACAAATTTCAAAAAATACATAGATAGTAAATCCCACAATTATGCATTTATTATCCTACAGTGCCAGCAGGCAGAAATCTTGCTGCACAGAAAGTGTGGTGCCTTTAGACCTGTATTGCTTTTTGGAACTCTGGGGAGAATCAGCTCCTGTCTCTTCAGGGTAGAGGCTGCCACATTCCACAGATCATGACTGTTTTCCATCTTTCGAATCAGCAATCACAGGACTCTAACCTCTGCTTCCGCAGTCACAGTGACTTTGCTGGCTGACTCTTCTGCCTGCTTCTTAGAATCCTTATAAGGATGACAAGGGCCTCTGTGATTATATTAGACCCACCTGGACAATGCAGGATAACATGACTATCTCAATATCCTTAACTTCACTCACATTTGAAAAGCCCATTCTGCCTAATAAGGTAAGAATTGCAGGTCCCAGAGATTAAGTCCCTATATCTTTGGAGCCATCATTCAGCCTCTTACAAGTCGAATAAACATTCTCTGTAACAGTGTATGGGACATTTGTCTCTAAAGGCTACATTCTGGCCTATAAAACCAATCTCAATAAATTTATAAAAATTAGAATTATACAAAATAGTTTTCTTACCACAGGGAAATCAGCTAGATATCAGCAAATAGATGAAAATATCTGGAAAATATTCAGACTAAAAATTATACAATATTGAATCATTCTGAAATGTTAAAAAAAAGTCACAAAAGAGCATTAGAAAATATTTTAACTGAATAAGAATAAAAACAGAGCATACAACATTGCAGGATATAGCCAAAGTAGTAGTATGCATTTGTATTTTATAAAAAGAAAAATAATAAACCAGCAACTTAAATTTTCACCTTAAAAAAAACAAGATGGAAGATGTTAAGTTCAAAAGAGTAGGAAGAAATATTAAATATCAAATCAGAAGTTGAGTATTTTATAACTCCAGTTGGAGGTTTTAAACTATCTGATTTTCAGACACAGTAAAAACATATAATGGCAATCAATAAACTCTACTTGTGGTATAAGGACATATAAAAATAAAAGATACACATATTAATTGAATGGAATAGAATTCAGACCAGAATGTATTGGGGGAAGGTAATATGCAGGTTTAATTTTTAAAAAAGGATCCAAGATATTTTACATGGAAAGGAATATCCTTTTTATATCTGCTACTGGAAAAAAAAATCCTAGGCCCTTCCTTGAAGTTATACATAGGAATTAACCCCAAATGAATCACAAACTTAAGTGTAAAGCTCAGTACTTTTAAAAGAAAAAAGTAAATATAAAATATTTTCAATACTGGAGTAGGAAAAGGTTTCTTGGCTAGGAGACATAAAGGCATGAATTGAAACAGAATTGTGATCAGCTGAAGTGACATAAATATTTAAAAGAACTGCTCTTCAGAAAATACTAAGAACTGAAAAGCAGTGGGAATGGAGAGGTGTCTTAGTGACTAAAAGCACTGGCTATTCTTGCAAAGCACTCAGGTTCAGTTCCCAGAACCCACATGGTAGCTAACAACAGACCATAACTCTAGTTCCAGAAAATCCAATACCATCTTCTGGCCTCCATGAACACTGCATGCACATGGTGGGCACTTACATGCATGTAAGCAAAACATCCAAAAAAATTTAGATAAGAAAATAAGCCATAGAAGGGAAAATTTTAATATATATGCCACAAACAATTTTGTTATATTTAAACAAACTTAATGAGTGTCTACTTAAATCAGTATAAACAACAAATGATTTTTTCTTGATAAGTTTATCCCATGCAATGTTTAGAACATGTATACATGTTGACACATTTTTCATTATTTATTTAAACATCAAATTTCACAGGCTATCCTCTGTTTTATCCAACATCTTATTTCCAAGCAATGTGGATTCAGAATTATAGACAAGTATGCCAGTCACCACTTCAAAGAATCTTCTTTTGCAACAGATGGAGGCTATTATAGAGTTCTACAACTGGTCACACATCTGTGAGATTCCCAACCCTAAGCAACACATCTACAATGGAACCTCTCTACCTAAGGCCCACAGAACATAGTAGAACAAGGGGTAGAGAAACTATTTATGCATATCTCAACTCCCATCAGCAAAGCTTCCTCATTAAACAGAGGGCGACGAACATAAAAAGCCACAAATGGCCAAAGTGTAGAGAATAAGAGTCTGTAGAGTATCAGACCCTGGACAGGACTCCTGTGTTAAACTCCACCCACCCAAGTCTCAAGGACCATTTGGGAAGAGGCAGGATGGAAGACTGTAAGAGCCAGGAGAGGAGATGCATAACGAAAAGGAAACCGGGTCTTACAGTCTCCAGAGACCTTGCTTATATGAACTTAGAGCAATGGTGTCGATATGCACAAGACCCATGTAAATTCAATCAGACAAAAACCCAGCATAGAACTGGGGAAATGGGCAGCAGACCCCAACCTTAGTCAAAGAACTATTGTCAGCTGATTACTGAGGTGAGAGAGAGTTGATCTTTAAGGGAAAGACCACTAGACCCCAGTGGATGAATTTGCGCTGAGGAACATCTGGGTACACTAGCTTGACCCAATAGGCCTTAATATAAATGACAGAATGCATGAAATCGGTGTGTGTTCTGGGGGTACAGGGATGTGTAAATGAGGGAGGGAGGAGAAAGATAATTAAGATGTTTTGTATGAAATGTACGAAAAAATAAATTAAAAATATACATTTAAAAATAATTTTTACACAATTTTTACTATAGTAATAAAGAAACCCTGGAGAATTTGACAAAGGATTGGAAGACAATGACCTGTTTATACATTTTTAGATGGAAATACTTTGAAAAGCAAATTTCTAAGATCTTATGAAATTAAATTGGTTGTACTACTCTGTAATTTTTCTCATAAGATTTTGCCCAAGAGAATGAAAATATTTTATTATTTATTTATTTTTACTTTATTTGTATGAGTATATTACCTGCATGTATATAAATGCACCCGTATCAAGCAGTGACTGTGTGTGTCAGAAAAAGGCGTCAGATCCCTTTTGAATGGTTGTTAGCCGCCATATGGGTGCTGGGAATCAAACCTGGATCCTCTTCAAGAACAGTCAGTGCTCTTAACTGCTGAACCATCTCTCCAGCCTTGAGAAATAAAAATATTTTTATCTACAAAGACATGTAGATAAATATTTTTATTACTTTTACTCACAAATGTCAGAAACTAGAACAAGTGTCCATCAGCAGGAGAATGTATAAACAAATTATGCTATATGGATATAATTAAAAACTAAAAAGTTGACAAAGAATTCACACACATACACACAAGAACACACATACACACACACACACACACACACACACACACACACTGATCTCAAAGACAGTCAAACACAAAAACATGAATACTGTTAATATTATGCTACTTTTATGAACTCCTACCATGTAAAAAGTAAAGTTGCTGTGAGGTGAGAGAAATGAGAAATGTGTTCTTTCTGAAGTAGGCAGAGCTGGGAACAGAGAAGAAGGAACAGCGGTAAGTGGAAGAGTGGGGGGCACAGGAGAAGGTTTTGGAATTAAAAAATGCCTTGAGATTTTGATTACGGTGATGGTTACAGAAACACTCCAATTTGTGAAAATGATGTACATCAAATTAGGTGGGTTTTTTCCTATGTATGTAGTACTTTAAGAAAGATATTTTGTAAGTTGTTGTAATAACCAGAAAGATAAGTGTGCATGTTGAAAATCAGTGGAATAAATCTGATTTGATCAAAGAGATAGACAAAGGGTGAAAAGAAAGCACAGAATTAAGCAGTATATAATAATGGACAAAAGTGGCCCCCACAGTACAAGAAACAAGTTGCCAACCATTCGTGTGACTTTTCAGGCTTGTCCGACATGGTTGAGTCATGACTTTCTAAGACATTTCTACAGTTTGGATCTTGAATGTAAATTCAAGGCCTATATGTTTCAGACTTGATTTTCAGCCTGTGGAGCTATTGAAGTGTTGGGGCCTCATGGAAGGAAGTGAGGTCACTGGGGTCATTTCCTTGAGGAGGCATTGGGACCTCAGTTGTTCCTCCTTTTCTCACTTTGCTTTCCAGTTACTGTGGGATGAGCAGGTGTCCGCCACCATCAGGTCCAGCCGCGGAGTACTGTTCTACCACAGACCTAAAGCCACAGAGCCAGGTCCTCCCACAAGAAACTCTGAAACCATTAGTTTTTCCTCCTTCCGAGTTGATTTATATCTTCATATTTTTAAAGATTTTTATTGATTATTTGAGAATTTCATACAATGTACATTAAAGTTTTTAAATTTCATGTACCTGAGTGTTTTGCCTGCATATATGTAAATGTACCACCTATGTGCAATGCCCTCGGAGGTCAGAAAAGGGCATCAGATCCCCTGAAATTGAAGCTGTAGATGGTTGTTAGCCACACGTAGGTGCTAGGAATTGCACCTGGGTCTTTGCAAGTACAGCCTTAACCACTGAACCATCTGTCCAGATGCTCATGCAATGTATTTTGTTCATGTTCAAATTCCATCCCCCTGCCTGAGCCCCAACTTTATGTCCTCTAATTTTTAAAACCGATCAAATACTCTTTCATGTGGATGCGTCCTCTTTTGTCACAGTAATGGGAAATTGTCTAACATATAAAACGAATACTGGGATATTTGCAATGTTCCTCATGATGTGGTTGAAAACCCTTTGGAACTAATTTGTGAAGGTCATTTGTAAAAAATTTGGAGAGAGGTTACAGAAAGCCTAGAATGCTATAATCGGGGCTTCAGGGACCGTTATGATAAGAACTTAGAAGCCATAAATAATGCTAGGATACTACAGGTTATGCTCATGAGATTGAAGATGAGAATGAAGGGAGCCGAATTAGAGCCCATCCTTGCTATACTTTGACAAAGAAATGTCATTGTTCGTGATGCCACTGTGTGACTTCTAGGAAGGCTGAGTTGAAACTTGAAGAACTAGTTTAATCTGGCAGAATACGTTCCAAAGCAGGAAAGTATTCCAGAAGCAGCATGGTCATTCCTAGGTGATTTCAGCCAAATTTAGTATGATCATCAGGAGCCAGGAGGAACAGAGCAAAAAATTCAGAACATTTTCGGGTCTGTCAAAAAAAAAAACAACAAAAAAAAACTCCATTAAAAGGTTCTGTTAAGGAGGTTATGGTTGAAAAGGAGACCAGCATCATTTAAAAGAAAATCAAAACCCTCTCCCAGAATAATTGAGGCATTTCAGAAGTCCTTGCTCATCCATTTCTGACTCAAGGTATGAAAGCACAAACTCTTTAAAAGATTTTTCTTTGGGTCCGCAGAGATGGCTTGGTAGTTAAGACCACATGCTGCTCTTCCAAAGCGTTAGAATTCCATTCCCAGCACTCACACTGGGTGTCTCACAACCACCTGCAACTCCAGCTCCAGAGAATGCAACACTCTCTTCTGAACTCAGTGGGCACCTTCAACTCACACATGTACACACCCATACATAGACATACACTTACACACATACCTAAGAAGAAAATAAATCTTTTATAAAAAGCCTTTTCTTTAACTCATGAGGCTCCCTGCTTATCCAGAGAAAATTACAAAACCATTGCTCTAGGATTGACTTCTCAGTGTTCACTGCGGGCAAAGAGATGGAGCTGCCCAAGCCCTTTAAAACTCACTTCATTACAGTCTATTCCAGAGATGCTGGACATACAACCATACAAATTAATGTGTCTCCTGTGAGGTTTTGGTCTTGCTTTGGTTGGAGTCCTCATTATCATTTTCCTATTCTTCCATTTTCAAATGGGTATGTTAACCCTGTCATACTATATCTTTGAAATTCAGAACTTATATCTGTTTTCTCACAGGACGTCAAAGCTTGAGCTTACCTTGAGTCTCAGAGAAGACCTTGAACCTGGACTTTCATGTGATGTTGGAACAGTAGACTTCGTAGACTCCTGAAGAAAAACAAAAAACATTTTACATTAAATGATGTACATGAGTTTTTGGAGGACAGAAGCACCATAATACAGTTTGTGTGTGCCCCACTAGAGACCCATCTATTTCAGGCCTTGTTGCTTCTGTAGTGCTATTAGAAACTGGAAAAGCCTTTAAGAGATGGGGCCTAATGGGAGGTAGTTTGCTATGGGAACATGTCCCTGAAGAAGATATTGAAGTCCAGCCTCTTTCTCTTCTCCATCTCTCCTCTCCTTTCCTCCCTCTCCTTTGTTGTTACTGTTCTTCTTCCTCCTCTTTCTCTTCCTCCTCCTCCTCCTCTTTTCTTTCTCTCTCTCTCTCTCTCTCTCTCTCTCTCTTCTCCCCCTCCAACTGTAATAAAGAAGCTTCCTCTGCCACACTCTGCAATGATGTACTGCCTCCCCACAGAAGCAGCAACTATATGGGTCAGGGTCAGTTTGTTTAAGTTTCTCTCTGGCATTTGTTGCAGTCATTGAGAGCTGACTAATACAATATTCAAGCTATCTCCTTTACCTAGTGTCAGTTATGCTTTGGGGGATTTTTGTTTGTTTGTTTACTTATTTATTTTGCTGTTGGTGTTTTGTTTTGTTTTGTTTTGTTTTTGTCTTTTTGAGACAGGGTCTCGCTTGGCACTCCAGCTGACCTGGACCTTGCTATGTAGACCAGGCCAGCCTTGAACTCAGAGATCCACCTGCCTCTGCCTCCTGAATGCTGGCATTAAAGGTGAGCATCACCATGCCCAGCTCAATTCTTGAGTCTGCCTAGTTTTTCTCATTCATCAGTGTCTTCGGGCTACTGCTACTGTTGCTGTTGAATGCATTTTATTCG
The DNA here is from genome assembly GCA_035773235.1 of Eospalax fontanierii. Lineage (NCBI taxonomy): Eukaryota > Metazoa > Chordata > Mammalia > Rodentia > Spalacidae > Eospalax > Eospalax fontanierii. The sequence goes on along the minus strand of CM069545.1, from coordinate 28,670,040 downwards.
GTGTTTTCTATTGCTACCTCTGACGGCACAGGTTTGGAAGGGGATTAGTCAAGTGAAAATCTGGAGCAAGGTACTATAAATTTCCATAAAGAATCACCATAACTGCATCCACATGAGGCTTGAGTACTGGTAGCAAGAATGATCATTTATGCAAACCAGTTCCAGTCAGTAAAGAAGGAATTTTCCACAGACTGGACTGTGGCAAATGACAAGGGGCTGGGGCTGAAAAACGTGAAGAGTCTGGTCTTGAGAAGCAAAGCTGGAAGGCAGAATCTGAATGAACTCTTGCTATTAATGAACTCTTACTATTAGCTGGAGGATACCTTAATAGAAACGCATACCTGACAACATTCTCAGATGGAGCTTAGTACACTTTAGTCAAGATTGTATTTGCAAAGAAAGGAAACATCTTTGTAGATGAACTGAGATATCATATTCATTAAAATAAGAGTTACTGAAGTAAGCGCTGATGAAACTGCATGAAAATGAGATCAAGAGGAAGAAAGTGAATGTCAATATAGAAGTCTATAAATTCAAATAAATTTGCAGTATTGCTCTTTCCAACACAGCTATAATGTTTTAAAACTTAACATTTACGTGGCTTATAAACTGAGTTTGACATCCTTTTTTTCTGTTGGAAAGGTTTTGTCATAAAAATAATAGATTTAGAATCACTATTCAACCCAAATATTTATATATTCAATTAAAAAAGCCACATTTTCATGTGACAAAAATAACTCAATAGATGGTCATGTCATAAAGTTGACTTATCCTTCAAGAGAGAAAGCAAGTGCCATTTCCAGACGTAAAGATGTGGCATGCCTTATCATGACGACCTTGTAAAATGTGAACATATAAAACATATGACATCCTAGGCATGTTTAGTAAAAAGTATAAACACTGAGACCAAGTGGTTTGAGTATAAAGATCTCAGCTGAATTTTCCCTGAACTTATTACCTTATAAATCTAAACACAGGTCTAGACCGTCATACAGGAACAGGGAGTTTATTATTATAAAGTGGCACAAAGATGTAATAGACAGTGCAAGTACCTAAAAATTTGATTAACCTCACAAATCTTAGATGAAGAGAAACATCTCAGCACCCAAGGTTAGCAGTCAAATGGTAATCCTGATTCATAAAATCACTGCTATATACTGATATGTCTGATAGTCCAGTTTTATGAAAAATTCTTTGAAAGGAAAGATGGCAAGTAAAGTTATTCTGGAAACAACGTGTGAGAAGCAGAAATCAGGATATGACATGTTCCCCAGAAGTTCCTTCAAGGGATTAGACATAGTGGAAGGCAATTAACTGGAGCATGGGTACACCAAGAACTGAACTCTGTTTCAAAGTTTCAAAGGCCAAGACCAGTAGGAGTGGGAAAGCTCCAGTGAGAGCAGTTAGAAAAAGACTCAAGAGGTGGGTGTGTACTTCAGTGGGAGAGCACTTGCCTGGTGTGTGCAAGGTCTTGAGTTCAATCGCCAACACTGCACAAAACAAAAGCAATTTTAAAAATTGATCTTAACCCTTTCCTGGCTTCTGAAATCCTGTCTTTTCTGTATGTTGCCTGGCAGACAGGACTGGCAAGCTATGGACAAAGCATTTATCCCAAGCCTGGGGGTGCTTGCCCAGGATTATAAACTTGTTGACCTTCCAACAGAAAAGGAAGAGCCAGAAGAGTCAGCTACCCCTCCCAACCAACCAGTGGCCTGAGCTGTATGTGAGGGAGGGACTCAGAGTATGTATGAGGGAGGAAGCTGGGGCGAGACTAGCCTTTGGTCATCATGGGCAGCTGCCAGGAGGCCATAGGGTCCCTGGAGATGTAGAATTTGCTATGTGGCCTCAGTAGGGGAGCCCACCAACCCCGCATTCCTGTAAGTAAACCCCTTGCCCATTGTTCTCTGAGTAAGCCCAAATAAACTCTGGTTTCCCAAACTGTAGTTTGGTGAAATTATACCTTATCTTGCCCTTAGGCACCTGGAGGGGAGGGTGGAGCTAGATGCTGCTGGAGCCTCCCAGAAAGAATTTTAACAACACTGCATGCGACTGATTCTGTTTCTTCTTCTTCACAGTGCTGTGCCACAGTCAGGGGCCTCTTGACAGAATGCTATTGCATGCTGTTTGTACCTTCCAAATAAATTTCTTAGTTTGTAAGAAGTCAAGTCTCAGGTATTTTATTTTAATAATACAACATGAACTAAGACATCTAGCTGAAGCAATAGAAGAAATCAACCTGGGAAAACATATGGATGAGAAGAAAAAGAAGAGGAAGAAAATCAAATAGTCAATGTGTTATCACATTACAGAAATAGAAAGAAATTACATTCCATAGATGAGGAGAGGTGGGTCATATAGCTAATAAAATGGAAAGTGCCCAGAAGAAAAAAGCCAGAAACTCATGGCATCGTGGAAGCCAAAGGCGAGTCTTCTAAAAACAAGAATGTATTTAACAGGACCAGTTGCTACAGGGAATAAATAAAATGGACACTATAAAATATCCATTAAATTTAATAACACTTTCACAAATAATAGCTGTCCTGTGTTGCAGAACAGCAGACTCCTCCTTTATGGAGAGGAAGGAAGCTATTTTTATGCTTCTCTGTGACCTGCCTACTCTCTGGGATCGTTCATTCAGCTCAGACCCTCTACTTTCTATGCAGCTTGTTTTTGCACTACTCTAAACTCATGTCCTCTAGGCCTTTCTTTTATAATTTTTCAACAGAACTACCTTCCTCGAGCTTATCAATGAGAAAGACAACCATTAATTATAGTGCCAGTGAAAGAAATGTGGGTGATGCCACTCCATAAACACATGAACCCCCCCACATATATGCATACATACACATACACGTGCATACACACATATATACATTCATATACACATGCATACACACATTCATACATGTATGCACAAGCATATACATTCATACATGCAGAGACACATGCGCACACATGCATCCAGACACACATGCATACACACACTCACACACGTGCATACACACACTTGCATACACATACACACAGTGAATTCCTTGTCGCCTACCTCCACTCTTCAGTGACATTTGCTTTTATGTTATACTTGACTCTACACACTTGTCTTCCATTTACATTTAATCTTTTTCAAACATGAACAGCCTCTTGTCCTTGGATGTCAGTCACCTGCCCTGGCATGGTGAATGTTTGTGAAACATTCACCAAGTTCAAATTGTCCGATCAAATGGATTAAATACTTACCTGTGTTCTCTCAGTTCTCAGTTCTGTGTAACAGTTAGAAGGATTATAAACTCTTAGAGTGAATTCTTCCCATTATGGGCCTGATTTTAGGTCCTAGCTCATTTTGTTTTCATCATTATTTTTATTTTGTTATTTGACATTTAGTGAATCACTGTGCAAGAAAACATTTTAATTTTAATTTTTGACAGGTTTAGAATTTATGTATTTATTATTTTATTTTATGGGTACACGTGTATTGCCTGCATGTATATGAGCACACCCATGTCATGCAATGCCTGTGGAGGACAGAAGAGGGCATCCAATCCCCTAGAACAGTAGTTACAGTTGTTAGCTGCCATCTGAGTGCTGGGATGTGAACCTGGGTCTTCTGCAAGAACAGCCAGTGTTCAGTGTTCTTGACTGGTGAATCATCTCTCCCGCCCCATTAAGAATATTTTGATTAAATCCATATTAACAAGATTATATTCCTTTGAATCTGAATTATATAAAGAGTAACTAGACAAAATAAATGTGAGAATTTTTATTAGTTTTGTAAGTTCACAAAGTGGTGAATTTCATCATGCCATATTCAAACATAAACTGTTCTTATTTGTCCCCTCCTTCACTCCCCTCTGCCACCCCCTGCCCTCCTTCTGCGGCTCCCCTTCTCCCTAGCTACGTCAATGAGTTCCACCACCCTCTCTTTTATTTTCACCCAACCTCCTCCCCCAAAAGATCTCCTCTATCATCTTAGGATCCCTTATGTAGTCCTGACCAACATACAAACACGCGCATGCGCACACACACACACAAACAGACGCACACACACACACACACAAACAGACGCACACACACACATTAAAATCTAGGCCCTGCAAACGAGAGAAAACATGTAGTATTTGTCTTTCTGAGTCTGTCTTATATCACTTAACATAACAGTTTCCATCCAGTTCCAACCATTTTCTTGCAAATATCATGATTTAATTTTTCTTTATGGCTAAATTTAACTCTGTTGTGTTTAATATGTGCCACATTTTCTTCATCCATTTATCTACTGATAAATACGTAGTCTGGTTCTACTCCTTGGCTACTGTGAATAGTGCAGTAATAAACATGGATGTAGACGTCTCTACAGTGCGGGGACAAGTGTTCATCAGGTGTGCACACAGACATGGTATGACTGGGTCGTATGGTAGTTCTGTTTTCTTTCTTTCTCTCTTTCTTTCTTTCTTTCTTTCTTTCTGAGAGCTCTTCATAATGATTTCCATAGTGATTATGTTATGGTGCCAAGACCCCTGGGAAGGACCACTCCGACTCCAGGTTCATTCTGAGGTCAGTGTTACACTAATACCAAAGCAAGGAAGAAAAGAAAAAAAGGAGGGAGGGAGGGAAAAGTGAGAGGGAGAGGAAGGGAGAGAGAAGAGAAGGAAGGGCGAGAGAAGAGGGAACTAAAGACTAATACCTCTCATCAATTTTGATCTAAAACATCAGTTGAAAATCAGAAGCAAACAGTACATTTAAAAGATTCTATACCACAACCAAATGGTTTTCATTTGTGAATTACAAGGATGGTTTAACATATGAAAATCAATTAGTGTAATAAAGCCCATTAGCAAGATAAGCAAAAGCTGTGGAGCATTGGATTAAACTGATACTGAAAAGTATTTATAAGGTCCAACATCCTTCCCTCATAAAAGCATTCAGCAACTCATAATAGAATCAAAGATTCCCACCAAAATCAAGACCATATATGAAAAGAATGCAGCTAACACATTCAGTGGTAAGAGACTGAAAGAATTTCCTCTAAGATCATGAACAAGAGAAAAACACTGTCTTTGCCCACTTTCTGTTGTAATAAACAAAGTTGTTGTTGTAGGGTAATAAAGGAAAGAGATTTATTTACCTCAGAGGTTGTAGATTCAAGATTGTGGTGTTATCATCTACTCAAGGTACCAAAAAACTGACAAAACAGTTCATTATGGGAAGAAAAGACAAAAATTTGCTGTAATAAACTGAGGTCCCAGAAAGGAATCCTTGCATATAGAACCAGATAATCTTTGACAGAGTTGTCAAGATCACTCTGTACGGAAAAGACACTCTCATCACTCAAGATTATTGGGAAAACGGATTTCCACCCAGCAAAAGTCTTGTCTAACACATTAATATTGTTCAATAGTTTGGGCAGTAAACTCAGAGACAAAAGACTCTGCTTCTTCACACGTCATCTCTGGACTACAAAAGCAAAGGTGAAAGACTGAGACCATGGCCTGGAAGGGATCCACAGTTTGCGTATTGGAGTTGAGGGGTGAGTTTTGATGAAAACTTTCCATTCTGTCTATGGATAAGGCTGAGCCCAGTGAGCCGTGGCTTTCAATGCAGATATTATCTGGGAAGAGCAGAACAAATTCTACTCATCTGCTGTACTGATGTCAGGAAGGTCCCAAGAGATTCAATTACACATGCTGTAGAAGATTTCTGCCTTAAAGCTAATGAAGAAGAGAACAAATGATGATTATAAGATAGCAAGACTCCCAGCAACAATTTTCCCTCTAGGCAAATACAGTGTAATTACCACCCAAGCTGCTATAATCTTAATGGGAAATTACAGGGAAAGAGTCAAATGAAGGAAAGGAAAAATGTGTAATACGATCTGTTATTTTTCCTCTCACATGGAGATTGCCCTGTCCACTGTCAGCATCGCATTGGATACATGCTTATATACACTCCATAGCTAAATCTCCAGAAACTTTAAATTCATTTCTCCCTGACTTTGCTTCTTAGAGAAACTAAGCTAACATCTCTTCTTGGATGAAAACCTGATTTGTGTGACCTCAAAAACCAGGGCACCGAATTTCCCTCTCACCAGAGAGACGAAGTCAAGGAGAGCCTCCACTTGCTCTTGCTCTCCTTCCATTACTGCTTTATAGATCCATTACCTGTCTCATGATGTTGGCTTCATGCTATTTGAATACAAATATTTATATTTATTTTTACCTTATTATTTTGTGTGTGTGAGTGTTTTACCTGCATGTTGTATGTATGTGTAACATGAGCATGCAATACCTGTAGAAGCCAAAAGAGGGAAACTGGAGTTAAGGGCAGTTGTTAGCGCCCATCTAGGTGCTGGGAACCAAATCCAGGTCCTCTGCAAGAGGAGCTAATGATCTTAACCACTGAGCCGTGAATGCGAATTATTCTCCAGTCCATGAATGCAAATTATTATAAAAATACAATTATTATGTAACTAAGTTCATTTGGCTTTAGTTACAGCTCTTAGGTGGTCTAGCTTCCTAGAAAAACACTGATCAAAATCAATTCTAGAGTTTCATGAAGAAACAAATCCAATGCTTGCTCATTAAGTAAAAATGCACTGCTGAAAATCTCAACAGATGTATCACTTATGTATTTAAATTTATAACAATAGTATGGAAAAGATTTAAAGTCTACAAATGCTGTAAAAGAAAGCAGAAAGTATCATAATTTACATGTTTCCATCAGAAAATATGAAAGAATATTTGGAAATCTTTTAACTAACACATTTGAGAAAGGAGATCGGGAAAAAATATTAGTCCTCCTATATATCTACAAAAACATTTTTATTTGATCTTTTGAAAACAATCTTCCTGTAGCCTCAGATGACCTGGAGCTTGCTATGTAAACCAGGCTGGCCTTGATTTCGCAGAGATTCATCTGCCTCTTCCTCCCAAATGCTGGGATTAAAAGTGTGCTCTGCCACACTCAACTACAAAAACAATTTTAAAAACAGTTTATATGGTAAGAAATTCTCAGTAACAACAAAATATATAGATTGCTTGTGCTAAATTTGTATGTGCAAAGAAACTATATTTTAAAATGGAATATTTTCAGTATGTGGGAGGTAGACACAGAAGATCTGGTGTTCAGGATTATTCTTACCTACCCAACAAGTTTGAGTCCAATCTAACCTCCATGAGACACTCCTTTGAAAAAAATTAAACCCCAAACCAAAAATATTTGTTAACTGATTAGATGAAACAGTATCCCAGGTCACTGATTTACAGACATTATTTTAAAGATCTTTATTTTATTATAATTATTTTTCAAGTTTAACTCAAGCCAAGTCTCTAAATTCAGTGGCACAAGGTCCTTCAGGAGAAGCTGGGTATCTGCCTGATGGATGTGAACATGAAACTTGGACCAGATCTAGAGAAGATGTACAAGGATCCAGCAGGATCAGCCTTGTGAGCCAGGGGTGTGTAGCAGGACTGACCAGCAATCCTGGTGACCTTAAACCAAACAATTGAAACACAGTAAGCCCAGATCACATGCTTTGCTCCCGTCTTCCAAATGTTGCACAGAATGTCTCTCGCTGGCTCAGAAAACTCGAAACCATGCAAGGAATGGAGATCTGTGAAATATGCCTGCAATATAAACCCGCCACAATCATGAAGGCTTTTCAAAACTATCAATCACAAGAACTAAAAGTGTATAGAAAAGTTTTCAAAGAATGACAACAATGCCAAAAAAGTACAAGGGGAAAACTCAGATTTGTCTTCTTCAAAGTTTCTTTTTCTTTTCAAATTTTTAAACAAAAACAAACGAGAGAAAAAAACTGAGGGAAATATATTCAATAAAATGTTTAACAATAATCTGCTCAATGTACTAAAGGAAAAAAAAATCTTTCCAAATCGTTAAGAGAAAAAAAACCTTTTGACGCTTAATCTTGGTTGTCGGTCTGACCACATCTAAAATCAACTGAGAGGTAAATTGCAAGGGATTTTCTTGATCAGGTTCCGTGGTATAGGAAGATCTACTCTGTTGGTTCCGTGTTATAGGAAGATCCACTCTGCTTGTTCCGTGGTACAGGAAGATCCACTCTGCTGGTTCCATGGTACAGGAAGATCCACTCTGCTGGTTCTGTGGTATAGGAAGATCCACTCTGCTGAGGGCAGTCAGATGAATGGAGATCCAAGGGGGAAAGCTTCTTTTTGCTGCTTGCCTCCACATTACCCTCCCATCATGCTGGCAAATTCATCTACCCTGTTGCTGTTGAAGGCCATTAGTTCTGTTCCTCTAAAGAACCCTGATACATACATTAGTGTGTATCATACTAATATACATACCTGATATTTTAAATGTATAAAAATAAGATTAATTCAGAAAACACAAAAATCTACTAAATGACTCACACACTTTTAAATGCAAACTCCCACTAGAAATCAAATAAATGTAAAATTGGCCCAACCTTTTGGCAAGAGAATATTGAGGAATCAATAATTCATTGTTCTCATATGGTTAGATGTTTAATTCTAAAATTCTATTAATTTAACCAGAAAACACAATAATGCAATTCCTAGCAAATATACTGGGGAGAAAAGACTAATTGTTTAAATATTTTATTTATTTTTTTATTTTATGTGAATGAGTATATTGCCTGCATGAATGTAAGTAATGTCATGCAATGCTTATGGAGGTCAGAACACCTAGAACTGAAGTTGTGGATGGTTATTAGCTGCCATGTGGGTGCTGGGAATCAAACCGGGTCCTCAGCAAGAGCAGCCAGTGCTCCCAAACACTGAGCCATCTCTCCATCCCCAAGATTGATATTTTTCAATAGGTAAAGATACTTATAACACATAAAAAATGGAAAAGCTGAAGATTTCTCAGAATAAGGTGTTAGTTAAATAAACTGTACTGTCTTTATACAATGAAGGAAATGCTGTACTATGAAGTATTGAAAGAATTTAACTGAAAGCATCAAAATGTATATATCATATCAATACATGAAAAATAAAACACTTTATCATGTAATGTCATTTTTAGAAAAAATATTTTATATCTACATACACACACACTTTAAAGACACATGCTTTAAAGATAAAAAGTAATGAAAATATACACCAAATTTTCTTTTTAAACTGACTATTCTTTTTCTTAATATGTATTATTAATGTAGTACAATGAAGTAATGAGATTTCAAATTTTTAAACACAGTTGAAAATCTTAGTTCATGACAAAATCTTTCTCCTTTCCTCCCTAAAATGTTTATTGAACATGTGAAACATAAAAACAGTGAAGAAAGGAAGCTGAGCTCAACTAGAATAATGGAGACACTCTTCATGCTTGAGGTATCATTTATGTTAAGTCTTAAAGGTTGTTAGAATTTTGGTTGGAGGTGTAGGAGGCCCCAGTCTGTGAGAGAAAGGTGAGCTCATCTTGAGAAGACGCAGGTGTGCACATGTTTTGGATATGAAATTGTAGGATAAGATAGCATTTAAAGATGTAGTTTCATTTATCCTAAAGAAGAAACTGAGTTCTCAGTAAAGATACATGCTTATTCTATGGGACTGTTTCATCTGAACAAGGCCTGGGATGTATGTCTTTCACCTTGACTACTGATCACATGCCATGGAGTCCTGCAAAGGGCTTTGAGCCTGAAGATCTTGGCACATTTCCATGTATTAGATGGTCATAAAATTGACCCAAGTGATCTTTTTATGAATGTAGAAGTACTATCACTCACGTTTCTCAGTATATGTTTTCCTACAGAAATCATGTTTGAATGTGAATGTTGCTAAGGTAGCTCAGAGAAGCGGGGCAGGATGAACCAAATTCCTTTCCTTTAGTTAGCATTACTGACGCTTGAGTGAGAATAGGCACTTCTTTCTTTTTCATTTCATACACTATTCTTTAAGATACTCTTCTTTCAGAGCTGGAGAGATGGCTCAGTAGGTAAGAGTACTTACTCTGCAAACATGAGGACCTGAATTCAAATCCACAGCACACACATAAAGGAAAGGCCATGGTTGTGCATGCTTATAACTCCAACATTGGAGAGAAACAGAAAAGAGGATTCTGCAATATCACTGGCAGCCAGCCTAATGGAAACGTGAGCTTCCAGTCAATGGGAGACCCTGTGTCAAGACAATAAGATGGTCAGTGATAGAGGAAGGCTCTTGATGTTCTGCTTTGGCCTGTGCACATACACACTCACATATTCATGTGCATATATCATATACACATACATACAACATGCACACACACACACATACACACACACAAAATGCTGTTTTCAGAACTCTAAGCATATCATGCTGAATAACTAACTCCTGATGACACCTAATTGCCACAGGACACAGCAAGCAGCATCCTAGGAAATCCAACTCCATATATATCTGTATATCCCATTCAAAGCTATGGTTTTGGTTCTATGAATCTTTTTTAAAATATGCAAATAGATTTCCTATTTTAACTAAAACAACCAGTTACTTCGAGTGAAAAAAATAATTTATAATGCTCTTTTTTAAACAATATTTTTCCTAGTAACTGTCGATTTTTATGGAGCAGACTGATTCCATCAGAACAGTCTTACTGTTCCATACCTACCATTAGGAAGGATTCTTAATCTTTCCTATGGTTAGCCACTGTATGCTCAGCCTTTTACAGGCAACTCTGCCTGATAAGACAGGCACCATGGCCTGTTATCCCTGCACAGAGATGCCATTCCATGCTGCACATATATCCCTCCATGTAGCTTATAGGTGTGTGTAGAAATCTGTCCCCCAAACAATTATTATAGGTCCACTGCTAAAATGCCAGAGGAAAATGTATTAGTTCAAAGCCTACTGAAAAATTACACATATAGTATCTGAGCATGAATGTGTATGTATAGCTGAAAGCTATACAACAAGAAACAAAGCCAGACAAGAGAAACCTCCCTTCAAGTGGCCAGGGTTATCCGAGAGACTCCCAAAATTACATAGGTTATTGCCTCCAAGAACTGAAGGTAAAACCCTATTGCTGAAGACAGGATAAACTTCAGACACAGAACTTGGAATAGTGGAGCTAGAACTGACCTAGAAACCACCTACTTGAAGATAAGCTCTCATAGTTTTAGAGAGCGCTATGCAAGCTGCTAAGGGAAAACATAAATCAATGATCCAATCCAAGCTTTAAGGCCTAATAAACACAACAATGACCAGCACAGCAGAGTACATTGGGGTAGAAGTGGCACATTTATCTTGGGGTTAATCAACAACTACCTAATTTAACTTAACGCCCATTCAATGGGAGGTAATTCATGTGTGGTACTGTAAACATAGTCAAATACTTTCATTTTGGGAGGTCACAGATCTTAGAGAAAGATATTTGTAATAGACCAAATATGGATCCTTATATTTACAGATAATTATTCTAGTCACCACTCATCAAAGAAGCTTCTTTTGCAACAGAGGGAGACTATTAGAAAGTTCTACAGCTGGTCACACACAGAGAATAAGTGTCTGTGAGATGCTCAACCTTAAATGACACATCTTACAATGGAACTTCTACACCTAAGGCTCTGGAACATAGTAGAACAAAGGTAGAGAGAATAGTCATTTCAACTTTCATCATCAAAGCTCCTGCATGCAACAGAGGGCAATGGAAATCTGGCCAACAGGGGCTATGGGAAGATGTGGATGGAGGAGGGTGTATAAAGATGATTAAGACATTTTGTATGAAATACATAAAATTCAATAAGAATTATACCAAAACCGTGTAAAATGCCATTATCAATGAACTTTTCATTGAGCTTCTAAGAAAAATATAAAACAGTATTTTTTTATTTTGTATATCATTCTTTTATGATGGGTTGAATGAGAATATCCCCCATAGGCTTCTGTGTTTGAACACTCGACTTTCCAGTCTGTGGCCCTGTTTGTGGAAGCTTAGGACACAGAGCCTTCTGGGAGGGCATATGTTCTCAGGCTGAGCTTTGAGAGTTCATAGCCTAGTCCCATTTCCAGTTTCCTTCTCTCTACTTCCTGTGTAGGTTTGAATATATGAGCTCTCAGCTTCCTACTCTAACCTAAACAAACTCTTCTTCTAGAAGTTGCCTTGGTAATAATGTTTTATCATAACAACAGAAAAGTAACCAATGCACTTCTTCTCCCCAGTCCCTCCAAACCTAGTTTAACCTAATCTTTTATTCTACTTTATTATTTCAGATGATTTATCATTTAATGTAAAATGTTAACTAAAGCCTACACAATAGCTAATTGAAACACTTTTCTGCCAAATTAATGTCTCTTCCAAATATAAAGCAAAGAATAGAGACAGCATTCTGACCAAAGTATAATGTGGGGTCACTTCCATAGGATCAGTCACTGCCCACACTGACAATGTATAGACAAACTGCTTTAATTTCTGCATATGAAGGAAAATTTTAGAAAGAGTAAGAAAATAGGTAAGCGATTAGAGATGCCTCAGTGGTTAAGAGTGTATACTGCTCCTATAGAGCACCCCAGTTTACCTCCCTGAACCCATATAGGGCAGCTCACAACTGCCTGCAACTCCAGTTCAATGGGGATCCGACACTCCTGCCCTCTGCAGGCAGTATGCTTGAACACATCCCCACACATAGACACATATGCATAACTTAAAAAGAAATTCTTTTTACGAAGAAAGAAAATAGGTGATAAAGTCCACTATTGGGAATTCTGGCATTGTAAGCTGTGAATCACAAACTTTAGAAGCCAGAGACTTCATAAATAATAAATTTTAAAGAAGCTACAACTTCAGACTGCCTTGTGCTGAATTTAATCATCAAAAATAGTCTTCAAATCACCTACATTTAAAAAAAAACACATTTAAGATATGTGAATAAATAAAGATGTTGAAAGAGTTGTGAAATTTATTTGTGGTTACTAGGTAACTGGGTTTACAAATTACTTTTCCTCATGTCTTACATTTTGCTATTTTCCTGCCTTCCAGGGTTTAATGCTTTCACTTACAAAAAAATAAAATGGAATATAGTTCATTTACAAAATGTTGGATTTAACTCTATAATTGTAAATATTTATTCACATTTCCGAAGACTTCATGGGCTTAACTACATTTTTCCATGATTACTTGTGTGCCTAATACATCATGTTAGATCTCACATGCCGTACTTTCACAATAAAGCGTTCAGATGAGAAGGCGATAACCCAAACAACCTGACAGCCAATCGGCAGACACTCAGAAAAAAATAAAACCTGCAGGTAGAAATAGTCTATGAAATTGGTGTATATTTAGTTTGAAAACTATTTTTAATTATTTTTTCCAAAATGATTTGTTCATGATGAAGTTGGTTCAGGCTTTGCAGAGTTAATATACAATGAGACAGTGACCAGCTGATGTGGGGAACCCAACTGCATCTGCCTTCCACCTTCGCCAATGGGGCCAGTAGGATATGGACATGCTGTTCTGCACAGTACTCACAGTGACACCACTGACAGTGATTGCTCTGTGCACCATGTGAGACTGAGAAGCCCAATATGGTACCAGGAATCCTTCCTGTCATGTGCACATATGAGGCTTGTTGAGAGATTTGTAACTGCAGCTGCTTTTCACAGAGCCTGTCGTTGTTTATATCTCTGCCTCCAAAATACAAAATGGGCCATTGTTAGGAATGAAGCACTTCATTTCCTGACCACTGCAAGCCAGTCCAATGTCTCTGTTGTTCTTTCCCAGATGTTCCCCGAGCATGGTCATGTTTCCTGATACTGTGCTTTGCCTCTGAGATGATGCAAGATCAATTATCCTGAATTATCAGTGTCCCTTTGGTTGAGAATATACACTACAGTGATGGAATAATGCACATTTAAGAGGCAATTTTAAGGGTCTGTTGAATGTTGAATAGCTAAGAGGAGTGGAGAGCTTACAGAAAGGGATGAGGGTTAGTTTCTACCACCAAGATATTTTAAGGTGGACACACTTCCAAGATGATGCAAGTAGTTGGACACAGAAAGAAGTTATGCAGCTGAGGGATTAAAAGAGTGCTGGCTGCTCTTCCAGAGGACTGGGTTCAGTTTCTAGCACCCACATGAGGCAGCTCAAAACCACCTGAAACTCTACCTCTAAAAGATCTGATGTCCTTTTCTGACCTCTGTGGGGAACTGCACACATGTGACATACACAGACCTAAGTTTTTTAAATAAAAACACTTTTTTACATGGTCATTTTCATGGATTTCATTTGGAACTTAGTCTGGAAGGAAAAATGGGACTATCAAATGGAAAGATGTCCATAAGAAAAAGAGGAGATCCAAATGCTAGCATGCCATCTGCCACTGCATATCTGGGCACACTGCGTTGTCCTCGTAACTTGCCTACAACTTGACTAGGTTGGAATTCTGGTAATAGTGGCGATGTTGGCATTCTTGTTCAGAGTTTAAAGAGATGTAAGACTTCCAATTAATGTCTTATTTACTTGATGTTCATTAGTCTTTGATACATGTGCTGAATATGAAACTTAAATAAAGATAATATTTTAAAATGTAAAAAAAATTAAAGAAGAGTTATTGGGGGGAGAAGGAGAGAGAGAAAGAGGAGATGAGGGAGAGAGAGAGAAACTAATTCAGATTGGAAGGGGAGAGATCTTTCCTGTAAAAGAGCATAGTTGAATAAAAGAGAATCAGAGGTAACACCTTTAGCATATTCCTATTTTTTGGAGAGTCTGCAGGATGTATGAAGACAAAGTAGAAAGGAGCCCACATGGAAAGATTTAAGGTATTACAGATATTTCATACGGGACCTGAATCTAATTAGATAAAAGATGACAAATCCCTTATAGGTAGTTTTCATTCTAGGAGAGTAATTGTGTGTACTGAACCTTTAGAGGACTCCACTTTTATGTCTATACATTGAGAAAATAAAAGTAGGTCTGGAGAGATGACTCGGTCGGGGGAGAGAGCGGGTAAAGTGCTTGATGTGTAAGCATGAAGACCTCAGTTCAGATTCCCAGAACCCATATAAAAGCTGGAGACCTGTGCCTATAATCCCAGCACTGGGGACTAGAGACAAGTGAATCCTGGGGATTCACTGGCCAGCCAGTCTAGCAGAAACAGTAAGCTCCAGGTTCAGTTTTTTTTTTTTTTAATAAAAAGCTATCTGTACATGCCTGCACAGGCAAATGCACCCTCCCACACACATGTGCATACACAGGCACCACATACAAACACAAAAAATATCAAAAAGGCAAGAATAGAGTATATTCTTGAAACCTTGGTGCTGCAGTGTTTGAAAATTTGTGAAAGAACTATGAGTCCTACCCCAAGAGACAAGCACGTGATATTAGCATCGAACAGACCTGATCAGGAAGAGCCAATGTCTTATTATGTGCAGAATAGTCTCACATGAAAGTATCCGGGCAGCTTACACAGGTTCCCCAGCTACAGAGGAGAAACCTGTTTCCTATTGTCTAAGCTTAGAAGTCAATTCTGTTTAGTTTAAATATATAATTATCTAGGTCAAAGTTTAACACAATTAATTTTCCTAGACGTGCAAAGCTTATCTTGGTGTTTGAACTGCAAATGAAATATACTTATATACTTGCTACATTTTACATTGTCACACTCAAAGTAGAGGAAAGTATTGACAATATAGATTTGAATGTTGTCTTCATTTAAATCTAAGCCTTCATTGTAAGGAAACCACCCTCATCCTTGCACCTAACTTCTCACATAGCGAAAAGCACGTTGTCTTATTTTCAATTACTTTTCCTTTTGTTTCTCTTTTCTATTGTGGCAGGTGTTCATGAAAGTTTTTGAGTGACACATGGAGGTGGAAAAGCTATCTTTGAATTATATTTTAGAGAATACAGAAAATGGTATAATTTATTTCTCATCGATAAATGGGTATGGAGCTGGATGAGATGAAAAACTATGAGTGAGTGACCTCTAAGACCTACTGAGTCAAACCTTCCTTAGCCTGCTGATAAGGGAGGTCCATGCTTGTCCAGTGCACATTCAGATGCTCGGGGTACTAAACGAATACAGCCATAGTGATTACATGATTTCCAAGTTGTGGGGAAGAGTGGGAGGTGAGGGGGTGACAGACATAGGAAGGACCCCGACCCACAACTTCAGGTTTATGGAAGGCAACCACAGTTTCAGGCTCATAGGAGGAGGGATCATAATTTCAAGCTCCTGACTCCATCCTTCTGTCCACATGATTATACTTGTGTTTAACAAAGAGCATTTTGACTTCTGAGCAGGAAACACTGGCAACAGTAACTTGCTGCCTTGAATTTCTCGCTCTAGGGAAATCGGTTATTGGAGAAAATCACTTTTCACCTTTGCTCAAGAAGACAGATGGATCAAGTACTTTCCTTTTCCATGGTCAAGGATCCACTTGGCTTTTTTGGTGTCTGTTGTTTTCACATCGTCCATGGTCAGGGAGAACAAGTGATACATCTTCTCACTGGAGTCACATTTTAAGTCCTCTGATTGAAACATGGAGGTTATTTCCCACTTACAACTTCACCGCACCCCTGGGCGGGGTCCCTGGGAGTGCATGGCCAGATCCAAGAGACTCCTCAACATCCTTGCCTTGCCACAATGAGAGCCACCACAGACCCATTGCTCTGGAGCCTCAGCTGCCCAACCACCGTCTGGGCTCTTCAGCAATTTTCTTTCTTACTTGTAAAGTCCTGAGTTCAGAATTTTGAGATCAATAACAACACCTAAGATTAGGAAAATATTCCTCACACAGTCCAATGCTGGCACTCAACCTCTCTGGAGCTGATATGCCCAGGGCCTCAAAATCGGCTGCCCAGGGCATACTGCATTCCATCGTCTTCTTCCTTCTGCTTCTTCCATGAAAGACACCATGGCCATGATATCACCAAATCTTCACCTCAGCGATTGTTAATTTAAAGCTCATACTGGCGTGTCCTGGAATATCCTTACATACTGTGAATGGCGCTGAGTTGACACCGAGTGCAGGGTAATGCTCAGCCTGGCTGTCAGAGACTTCTGCTTTCCTTGCTGGCAGTAGGATGTTTACAGGACCCTTGGGAGATGCTCGGCTAATGAGTTACAGGCTGCCTCATCCATCTAGCACTTTGACTATCTGCCCAATCGCCCGAACTTCCTAACCTTGCGCTTCCTCCTTCCTCCTACAAGAGGTCCTTCTGGGAGACACTGGATACAGGGATGAACCACTCTAATCCCAGGGCCTGCAGTCTTGTGGATGTGTACGTCCCAGGGGTCGGCAGCTTTGTTTATCTTTTCTACTTGTCTGATGGGAGGTTTGGGTAAATGAGAAGGCTTCAGACTGCAAGACTTGGAAAAACAACTGAGTGATGTGTTGTTGTTTTTAAAATTCGAGGCATTCTTAATAAAGTGCTGAAAGTGCTTTATTTGAAAATGAAATTGTATGCTTTGACTAAAGCAATCTTTCCACTCCAACAATAAGAAAGATCCTGTGCATACTATGTTTGTAAAAGTGAAGTTGAGGGTCAGTCTTTCATGCTAATCACCAAAAGAATAAGATTTCCTTGCACAGAAGCAACAAAGACATCATTTCCAACATCAAATCTTATTGACCTTAGGTTAAGCTCTGCTTTATTTTGAACAGACCAAGCAAACTAAAGAAGGAGAAATTTGGAGATAGAAATATTTTGGATGCTTTTTGGTTTTCATTAACTAAAATTTTATTTTACCTTGGAATCTATGACAAACAAACTTACCAGATATGGATGAATTTTAAATAAAAACAAAGCTATAACACTCCTCACCTAAGGACAAATAATATGAAATCTGATCATTTGCCTTTCCAGCGTTGGAAGGATTTGAGAGTCCAGTTTCCAGGCAACAGTAAGTGGATAATCAGGTTGATTTCTGACTCTTGGTGTGGCAACACCTCTCCTCTGAACACAGAGACCTTCAAAGGGACCCGTTCATGAAGGCGGTTTCTAACCAGGCAGAGTATGGGGCATTGATTGAATAATTTCTGTCTCAGTGGACCTATTAATCACAACTAAGCTTTATGAGTGTTGCAATGATGTATATGTTCTATGTGGGGAGGGTCTGAGCTTCAAAGTCTGTAACACACAGTATGTGGTATCACTTCTCAACCCCATGCATGTTCAAATTTCTCTCTGACAAGGTCTTCCCATTAGGATGGGAAGTTCAAAAGTCCAGTGCAGTTTGAACTGAATGTTCAACAGTAAACATCCCCTGTGAATGGAAAAGCAATTGATAAATATGCTATTCTGAGACATATATGTGACCGACTATCATTTATGAGATATCCTTTATCTGTCAGCTATCATGAACCTTCTTCTTCATACTCATTTCCTCCCATTCCATTTCCTCATCCTGTGTGATGATTGATTACCATCATTACTTTTTGTTAGCCCGAATTCTAGAACTTTAAGTAAAGGTCTTATAAACTGAAATAGTAGCATAATTTTTCATGCACTAGAATTTCCCAGTTCATAGAGGTTTTGAATTAAATACATAACTGAAGTGGTCTCTTGTGTAGCCTTTGTCCATAGTCATGGAATACAGAGCAGAGAAAGAGCTAGAACCATGCTAGTTCAATTGAAAAATTTAAAACTAGCAGTACTGTATAGTTCAAAGGACTTCTTAGGTAGGTTATTACATCTATACTAGGCTGCAGCTATCACTAAATTACTAATTATCATGGATAATCTGGAGAACAGTTTCTGTGTAAGTGCTCTGTGCATGTGTACATGTTCTTGTGTATGTGTGCACTTGTGTGAACATTTGTACTGAGGAAAGAATTCTCTCTAAGAGCGTCTTAAATGATTTAGCCTTATTTTTTGTGGCGTGTCTCTCACTGAACCTGGAACTGACTAGATAGACTAGCTGGCCAGCAAACCCCAGGGATCCCCCTGCCTCCACTCCACCTGACCCCTATTGTTGATCTTACAGGCATGTGCTATCATGCCTGGCTTTTTACATAGGTGCCAGGGATCTAAACTCAGATCCTCATGCTTGTGTGGGAAGCGTTCTACTGACTGAACCATCTCCCCCATCCCTAGAATAGTTTATTAATTACAGAATGTATAATCAGTTAATCTAATCAGGATGTTGAAATTGGAAACCATTTTACTGTTTTATAAATCATTCACTATTTTCAACACTTCTGCAGATGCTCTCTTTCCATGTTAAGTCCGTTTTTAGAATATAAGTGGTCTTAAGAGATTGAGAGAAATAAAAATCTTTAGGAAAATATTTCTACTGACATGAATTTCAATATGCTAAAGAATTCTTCCCTAAAATATTAAAATCAATATAAAGGATCTAAAAGACAAAAATCATAAAAACTTATCATAGCTTTGGTTTTCCAGCTGTAATTAATAACAATAATAATAATAATATAATGGAATAACAGTAAACCACTGATTCTAGGTACTGTAAGACAGGAAAGCCATGGAACCACCCACTGGTGGGGAACAAGGTCCAGATCTTTAAGGTCATTGAAAATTAGAAAAAATTCTTTTAGATATTTTATTTATAATTTTTATTTTATGTGTACAAATGTATTATTGCATGCAGGTAGGTGCACCCAGGTTGCACAGTGCTCCCAGAGGGCAGAAGAGGGAGGACATCAGATCCCCTGGAACTGGAGTTAGCTACCATGTGGGTGCTGGGAATGAAACCCGGGTCCTCTACAAGAGCAACCAGTGCTCTTATCCGCTGAGCCATCTCTCCAACTCCTAAAATGAGAAAAATTTTATAACTGAATTTAGAGCCAAGTCAACACTGGTGTTGGATAGCCTTTCACAGAGTGCTGTTTGTTCCGTGAGCTGAGCCACAGCCACTCACTGGATAATCAAAATAGCTAGACTGCAGCTTTGATTTTAGAGGTCATAAGTTAATAGCATATAACATGAATCTTGGAGTTTCGGTGTGCCCAACAACAAATCATAACTTTGAATATTTTGTTTTGTTCATTTAACATCAGATTTTAATTTTAATACAAAAACGATGTTTTAAAGAACAGTAATACTGAAAGTTTTTAGAGGTCTAAAATTTGGCTTTCATAACATTTTGATCTATTTATTATAGCCACGACTCCATCCACTCTTTTAAGAAAGTCAATTTTCAAAAGAAAAAATTCTAGGGTTTTAGCAATGGGAAAACAAAATTCTTCAGATCGGTGGGTGTGTATTTACTGTTTAAAGAATAGTGACTGCTGCTCTTCTCCACGTATGGTTCTCTGTGGGTTGCTTTGCTACTGACTTTTCAGAATTCTGGAGCAATGAAGCATTTGGGGGAGTAGTCCTACTGAGAAAATAATCTTTTAAAGCAAAACAGTTTACCTCCAACTGACTTCAGAGTCAATTACTTTGCTCATACACATAAAATAAAAATAGTGAAAGGGGTGGAGAGATGACCTAGCAGTTAAGAACGCTTGCTGTTCTTCCAGAGAACCTTGGTTCAATTCCCAACACTCACATGATGGCTAATAACCATTCATAACCCCAGTTCCAGGGGATCCAACATCCTCTTCTGGTCTCTGTGGACATTGTACATACATGGTGCACTAATATATATGTAGGAAAAACACTCATGTATACTCGTAGACATAAAATAATAATAATAAATAAAATATTTTAAGTCAATCTCTTTGAAGATTACTAAATTTCAGTGTATTTCACCTAAGGGTTTCATTCATTGTATTAAGGAAAAACTATATTCCATGGAATAAACATATCTGGGAACAAGAATATAATGTGAAAGAAAACCCCCATATTACTAATGGGCAAATGGGAGAGAAGTAGAGTTAGAAACAAGGGTTTCCCTGACTGCAGATGATTGTATTACTCATGGAAGCCACGAGAAACCAAAAACTCAAATCCTGCAAATTCTTACTGTGTGAGAAACCTTGGACTGAAAAGTCTCACTAACCTCGCACTACATTAAAAGGGATGTTTGTCAAATTACTGGGATATAACCTGAAGGAGCGTGACAATTCTTTGCGGTTTGAGAACACAAATCTCCTTGGCTGTTGTTTTTCATCTAGACCACCTGAACTGCCTATTCCTCAAAAGAAATGCCATAAATAGAAGGAAAATTATGGCGGAGGGTGTAGCTTGCTGGTAGAGCACTTGCCTGTCATGCGTGAGATCCTAGATTCAAACTCCATAGCTATAAAGAATAAAAGTAAAACAATAACAACAAAAAGACAGGAAAAAACCATAAAAAGCAATTTGACCAGTTGCATGTCCTTTAATGTTAAGATACTTTGAAAGTACTTTTTTTCCTTCTCAAAATGTTTTCAAGGTCAGGGGGACTAACAGACCCTGAGAGAGCTCAAAGATTTAGAGCATCCAGCAAATTAAACTCCTTCCTCTGGCTTGTCTATTAGAATCTTTGAGTCTTTAATATAATTTAAAACAATTGTCCCTGGAGGGAGGTCAGACATTTTGCACAGTTACACTGAAATAGTTGACCTGCCTGAGAGAACAGGACTTTCAAGGGTCCATTTCAGGACCTTGTTTCTGTTGATAATAGTGTCCCAGAATTTATATTTATTAATATTGCTTTATTTTGGTCAGACTCCCACAGGAAATCCTGAGGAGTGTCTGTTTCTGGAATATTTTATCTTCGATAGCTCCATCCCTTTAGTCTTCACCCTGACTACTAGGATGAAGCGTACCTTTGAAAGCCATTAATAGAGCTGGGGATGACAACACGCAGGAACTTCAACACTCGAGGAAGACAATCTATCTACTTTCTCCAGTTATCATTAAAATGTCTTCTAGACGTAGGTCATAGCTGGAAACCTATAAATGATGTCTGTGTAGTGAGCGCTTCCCACAGTGCTGGAGTCCCAAGTGATTAAAATTTATCACATTGTTCTTATGGTTACAAATACTGCTGATGTGTGCCATTACTTAGAAAGTACTATTCATAACATTTTGATTTTGGTCCAAATACTTTTTTCTTTCCTGAATTTGCCATAAAATGCTCTTGATCTTTTTCTTAAAAGTTCTAATCTACTTCTTCTTTGAAAGAACAAAGAAAAGAGGTCGATTGTTCTCTAGTTTAAATTTTGTTTAGTGTGATATATTTATTGCCTAGTGGGATGCATTTAATTTTCCACTGGCTTGTTTGAGAAAGTAATTAGGGTAGAATTTAATCTCTTGCAACCTGCAGGCTCTAAGCATTTTCATGGCTTGAAAATTATGCTGTTCAGTATGTAATGCTATTAAAATGATATGTAACTACAATACCTCATATTTGACCAGAGTTTTGTTTTTCAAAAACACATGCTTTGAATGGACATATGTGTTCTTCCATTAGACAGCATAGTTAGTATGCATGATAAGTTTTAGATAGAAGCTTTAACATAGTAGAAATTTGTTAGAACACAGAATCAAACAGCCACTGTTTCAGTTTCCTAAATGACTAAAGACCTCAATTGATTTGACATGACTGTCTGACCTTTGTGCATTTTACATGCTTCTGAGGACTTATGTCTTACAACACAAGGTAAGGGTAGAGTCCTCAGCCTGTCAGCTCCTATATGGTATTTCACCTGGAAAACAGTGTATTCCATTGGTCTATATTTATTGAGAAGGCACAGTTCTGAAGGCAACATATCATCTGCTTTTCTGCCTAAAGATTCATCTCCTGAATATTAAATTGAGATAATCTTGGCTGGAAAAGTCTTGTTTGAGTTTTTGCAACTGATCTCCGAACTCTAGAACTCAGTGTACCTTGTAATAATATTAAGATATTTGCAAAGAAAGTAAGATAGTAATGGAATTCATTACCCAGTGTAAGAAAAGAATACATCAAAACCGTTAGTGTGATTCTGACTCTTAGATTAAGAAAAAAATTTCAATACATGAATTATATCCTTACCATCTCATCATATAATTTAGCTGACCCACATACACTACTGCATGATTTACTGTTCTACAGTACTTTCCAAAATGTGCTGTTTGAAGATACCATTACAATTTTATCTTGACGTTTTAGAAATAAAAGAGGAAAAAGTGACCTTTTTCATTTAGAATTCTGCAGAAAAAAAAATTCTTGATGGGTTAATAGACAAATTGCCAGATCTAAGTACTTTTTTTTTAACTTTCAAAACAAAATGTTTCTGTTGCTGACATAGCTGGCTCTGTGTCACTTTTGTAGTAAATTTCTTTTTATACAATTATCTTTCAGTTTAAAGTCATATTGTGATGGGAACAAAAAATAGCCAGCTGGTGGCTAGCAAAATGAAATAGAGAGAGTGTTAATAGGAAGAAAAAAATGAATCAGAGAACTTATTTCATTAATCTTACTAAAACAAACTAAACAGCTCACTTACTTATTTTGTTCATGTGAGTATTTTATAGCTCCAAATATTCATGTAGACAAGGGAACAGTTGGCTTTGGCTTGGTAAGAGCTTGCTATCTGGACATTTTTCATTGTCCATTAAGGAGCTAGAAAGAGACAAAGGTGTATATAAGTGTTAGCAACATGAAACTTCTGATCATGCTGAAATGTTCCAGCTAATGAATTTTAAGACTTGCTTTTCGTTTTTCTTCCATGCTGAGGATTGAACCTGGGGCTTCACACATGTTAGGCAAGCACACTGCCATTCAGCTGCATCCCCAGCCCCAGAAGTGGCTTATATTAGGGTTTTATACATATTTTTATAGTTCATTTTACCCTTTTATATGATAGCTATATCAAAAAGTTTGCCTGTGGACAAGATGACCCAGTAATCACACCTCCCACCCCAGCAAATGTCCAAATGGAACCTTGCATCCAATCAGCCAGTTTCTTTAACTACAGGATGGCAAGAGTCTAGTTTGGTGGAATTTTCTGCTTTTTTAATGTCAGTAAATTCTCTGAAATAATTGTTTTAGAAATGTGTGGACCAGGAAGCACACATAAATACCCTAAGCATCTTTAAAATCATAGACCAGCATATTTAGATGAACAGTTTCTAGAGGAGCATTCAACATGAAAATGACCCCTCTCTAGCCTTTCCAGCAGGTGAGAGATATTGAGGTCCTACAACATTCCATTCTACCTACAAAGGACTGCTTCCCAGTAACTCTACCCTTATATGGCAACATCTATCTGTTGGCCCTTGTATACATTCAACAGCAGAGAGCAGAAACCCTTTCCTTTTTAACAATAAAGTTCTTTCCTCTGGGTAAAATATTGTCTATTCCTGTGTTTTTTCTTCTTTTGACATGGTTTTTATATCCTCTCAACAAGCAGGAAACATACTCTTAAAGTGTGGTGCTGAGATATGAACTCAGACTTTAAAAAAAGAACAATTTAGACCACTGCACTGGAGGAAGTAGATTTAGGTTCTCATACCTTCCACATAGTAACATGTTTATTAAAAAATTAACAGCAAACCTTATCAGTGTAATAGGAGCCCTGCCACGCTCTTGACTTACATTGAGCTCTTTGTTAGGTTGAAGCCCTCCCTAGACTGTCATTCATTACCATACCATTGCAAATTTCTTTCCCTGATAGTCTCTGAACCCAGGGCAAGGGCTACATATTTATTGTTTACTATTAACCTTTGCCCTATGAGATTCAGCCACTTCTCCAAGCTCACTGATACCTGAAAATGTCATCACCAAATCTGGTCAAATCTTAGTATATCTGGCAAGATTCTGCCAAGGTATTGGAAAAGAGCAATGAAAAGTTAACCCATTCCAATATGCTACATATTTCCTGTCAAAGACATGTTTTCCCAGCCCTTAGACCATTCATCTAGATGTTTAATTCTTTCCCCAGGCGAAGCATGATCTCAAATAGACTATGATTTAAATTTTTAACTTAAATTGTATTAACTTCCATTATCTTTAATTCTATTCTGGATCACACTTTTTAAATGTTTCTACCAAAGTAAAATAATTCAGTTAAACATAATGAATCAAAGTCACTCATTAGGATGTCATGGTTACTTGCCCATTCTATCTATAAAAGTGTTAATGATAAGACTTAGATTTTGTCTACCATAGTTCAATTTCGGCATTTGATTGAGGAGCTCATTTACAGTGAAGATAAGTTTAAACAAATTACAGGAGAATTTCTATTAAATAAAAGTGAAATCAAGAATAATTATTCAAGTCAAATAAAAATTTATACCTAATAGTTTTCAATTTTTGCTTGCTATACTATAGTTGTTATAGGAGTCAATGTGTGTTGATTAGATGCAAAAAATAACAATAAAAAGTAGTAGTGTTGGTAAAAACATAGTGAGTATTATTATTATTATTATTTTCTCCAAAACATACACAGGAATCATAAACAAGTCTCTGCATTCACTTGAAAATGGACAGTCATCAAAATGCCTGAGAAGCCATGTGTGTAGGAGTGATCACTCTCACTCATATTTATGAGCAGCCTTAAATCCTTTCTGGAGCAAAGAGAAAAGTAAACAAGAGACATATTTAATGAGGAGGAAGAAAAAAGTCTAAAGTTGGCCTACGGTCACTGTTTGCACAAGCCTCTTCATTTTCCAAATGTCCTGCAGAAGTTTTAGATGCCTCTGGTCACCAACACCCCAAGCACAGGAAGCAGTCTACATGGCCCAGTATCACTGACATGATGTGATGGGCATCGTCAAATGGAAAATCAGTCAAAATGTTTTAAGATTGTAAAGAAATGAGAAAATGCTATCTGCCATGCTCAGAGTGACCCAGTTGTCCCTATGTGCTATGTTTTTCTGTGACTTGGGGAAAGAATTCCATGCTACTGAGTCAAAGCAGCATATTTTTGATTTAATTTAGACAGAATTTGAACAGCGTAAGGTGATTCCATCTGCCTCTTTTGCCCACTTAAAAATTAAACAGGAAACACATTTATATGGTATATGTGATATAAATGTGTCAGTCTTTTATCCTGCTGGTTTCTATTTAACTTTCCTCTCTCTAACCCAACATTTCTTCCTCTTCTCGAGAATGAAATTCTTTCATGTCACAAAGAATAAATTCTTTCATGTCACAAAGAATAATCAGGTATTAGTTAATTTGAAAGTTTGTTGTAAGCTATTTTGTTGTATGACTTTTAAACAACAAAGTCCTTTCTAGTAGAAACAACACTTTGTTCATATTGCTTTTTGTTTTTAAGGAATAACTGGCACAAATGATCGCAACTGTATGATAAGGAAGTATTTGTTGTGTGAAGCAAGCTTGGTTCTAATACTGCTTACCTTGCATGTGGAAAAGGCAGAGTCCTCCAAGCACAAATCTCAACCTCCATCTCTCATCATGGCCTCTGGTGCTCCCAGCTGTGAACATACACTCCAAGTACAAAGGCATAGCACAGCCAGATGAACAACTTCAACTACTGAATATTCAGTTAAATTTGAATTATCAAGAAGTAACAAGCAGTGAGTTGATGTGTGTTCCAAATCTTGCATAAGATATCTCATACTAATATATTACCTGCTTTTCTGAAGTTCAACTGTGTGTGTCCCCTCCTACAAACAGACCGTTCCATGTCATATTTTCAAGCCTTTCTGTGCAGGCTTTTCCCTCCACTTTAGATGACATTCTATGCCTTGTTGTCAAGGAAGACCCAGGCGAAATGGCTCTCTTTCATCCTTCATGATATCCTAACCAACCTGCTCTACCCCAAACACAGCACAGCTGATCTTCCTTCCTTCACGCTGTGCCTATGCCTGGTTTGTCTTAAGTTCCAAGCTGTGACTCACTCAAGTGCATATTTAAATGAGAAGATGAAGATGTGAGCTGTGCTTCCCCAACACTAGAGACTAAGAAGCACCTGGAGGGAGGACTTCTGCTTGAGAACAGACAGTGGGGTCTAGACAAAGCTGGATTTGAACTTCAAATACTGCACACAGCACAGTTAGACAGTGCCTGAAATTCCTCACTGACTTGTTTAGAAAGAAAACATCCCTGGTGAAGTACTTGTCACATATTAAATGAAGTTGTTTATAACACAAAGAACCTTACACAGGACTACCAGCGTAGTTACCTTCTGAGCTCATGCTACTTATGGAACAAAAACGCAGCGTTTTCTCTCTCTCTCTCTCTCTCTCTCTCTCTCTCTCTCTCTCTCTCTCTCTCATCTCTATCTCTATCTCTCTCTATCTCTCTCCTCCCTCCTTCCTTTCCCTCTTTCTCCCTTCTCCTTTTCTCAGAAAAAAATATGGAGAGAACTTCAATTTCACTTTTTACACTGTTTAACACTTCATCTGGTTATGATCTAAAACACTTAATAAACGGGAAATTTCAACTTTCACAGGGCAATTCTGTTTAGCCAACTTTCCCTGAGATTCTAATTCGATTTCTTACTCCTCGATTTTCTTCCTCAACAATCAAATGGCACTTCCAACCAGACTACATAGGGAGGGCAAAATGCTGCTCCCACAAGCTCACACACAAAAAAAGACAGTTTCTAAAAACGACTCTTGTCTCATCTGTCTGGCTCACATTTATCTAAAAATAAAAGGAAAACTAGGAGAAAAAATAAACGAACAGGGGATAGCATGCAGCCTCGTGTCTCTGAGTCAGATAACAAGATAATTTTTGTGCTTACTTCATATTTCACTTTACTTTTTAAAATGACCTTTCTACCCCCTAAGCCTATCACTAGAATATGCATCCATTAATGAGGAATCTTTTCTTGCCTTGTCCTTTTTCATATCAATTGCAGCAAAGACACTAGACTTCCCTTGGAGTTCATTCACTTTATAGCTATTAAAAAGAAAATATAGTCTGGAGACAGCATGTCTCCAATTGGCTCAGTGCAAGGAGGAAATAAATTCCCAAGTTTCTAGCTTTTATCTGCCATGGTCTTTCTATGTGAAACCTGGGAACACTTCCAAATAGTACATGTTTAATCTGTGAAATGGGTGAATCATTTCTAAAAATATCCTTTGTACTTGTCATTTTTAGAGAAAAGAAAAGCTCCTGAAAAACTAGTGTTTATAATTAATGTTTTTTTCAGAATATGCTTGCCTGCCTTTGACTCCAGAGGCTTTAATGCCAGGGCTCATTCAGGAAATAATGGAATAATAACAATAGCATTGGAAAAATGAAGTGATTGCTACACCCCCCTCCCCAGAAATGTATATGTTCCCATCTAAATTTCAAAGCTGAAGTATCTAAAGGATGAACCAGGGTATGGCTCTGTGGTAGAGTGCTTAAATAGCCTGTGTGAGGTCCTGAGTTCAATCCTCAGCACAAAGCAAAGGAAGGGGGAGAGAGAGGCAGAGGGGGAAGCGATGAGAGGAGAAAGGGAAGCAGGAGAAGAAGTGGAAGGAAGGGAGAAGAACAGGAGCAGGTTCCACTTTTATAACTGCCTTTTCTTCATCCCCCGACTATCAAGGCTGTGGGTACAGAAATCACATCCACCTCATTCGCCCACTTCCCTGTGATTTTCAGAGCACCTGACCTACAGTAAATGTGTAACATGTGGTGAATGAATTATGAATTTCAGTAAAACTTTCCCAACACATTATCCCATTTAACCCAACTCTCCAACATCGGCTTCAGGAGATCAGACTCAGTTTCAGGATCAGACTCAGTTTCAGGATCCATGACTGGGTATGCCACAGAGATCACTGAATGTTCAGTGCCTTGTGTGTGTAACTCTCATTCTCTTGCTAGGAGGGTGGACTGTGGATGGTAGAAGCACGGTCAGGCAGTTCTTTGGGTGATAGCAAAAAAAAAAAAGATGAGTAAGAAGGTAAGAAAGCAAACTTGAAAAAGGAAGACCTAATAGAACAGCCAACCTATGGAACAGTGATCCTAAGGGAGCCACAGTGGAAGAGGAGACAGGCCAGAATACATCCAAATTACCTCCTACAGTATAAACTATCAGGGGTCACCCAAAACTTAATTTGTTGAAATTTACTTAAACGTGAGACAATGCAGGTATGACATTTACTGACACTTGAGTTGAACTGGCTGGTCTTGCTCTTCCCCGCTCCCAAATCTATGTTTGGTAAGACCTTTTTGGATGGAGCCCTGGTTGTCATTCCTATGAAGAATGACCCTCCTGATCTTCACATCATCTTAAATTGGGGAAATTCATAAAGAATACCATCCAAGTCACCCAGTTTCTAAAGAACTCAGTGATGGCCTGCATCCAATAGTTAGCAACAATATCTATGTCCATTCTGCAGTATAAGAGCACACTTCACTCTGTTGCAGCTAGATAGCGTGTGCATAACTGAATGAAATGAAAAACTCAAAGGCAGGTTTGTTTTTGTCAACTTGACACAAACTAAAGTCATCTGGGAAATGGGAACCTCAATGGTGGAATTTCCTCCATCAGAGTGGCCTGTGGGCATGTCTGTGGAGCATTTTCTTGATTGCTAAGTGATGTAAGAGTGCCCAACCCATTGTGGATGGCACCATCCCTAGGCAACAAGTGTGTCTATGGTGATGAAAAAACGTAACTGAGCAGGTCAGTAAGCAGTGTTCCTCCAGCATCTCCACTTCAGTATCTGTCTCCAGGCTCTTGCTTTGCTTTCCCTAGATGATGGACTATACCATAAGCTGAAATAAACTCTATCCTCCCCAGTCTGGTTTTAGTACAGCAACAAAAAGCAAATTAGAACAGGCATTCCTACAAAATCTGTCCAGAGACACTTGGTAAGATATAACCTATATCAAAAAAGTGTGCTTTGAAACACAAAGTCTAAGGATATCTTGTGTAGTGAAACTTGAAGGTGTTTTTCTGAATTCAAATATCTGTCCCATACTAAAAGGAAAGGAAACCAATTTCTGGAGATGTATGCAACTCTTCGTGCTGTCTTAAAGCAGCTTTTTTTATGGCATAAGAATTCATGTGGAGAGAGGATATCTACACATACTACGGATTGACCACCCAGGCTCCACATAGAAAGACCTTACCATACACAGATTTGGGAAAAGGAAAAAGTAAATCCAGTATAGAGAAAGAGGAAGGACAGTCGATTCAATCCAAATGTCATGGCTCCATCATCTCACATCTAAGTAAGTTTGTTTCTAATGCATGAATAAGTTATCAAAACCTTACCTCACCTCTTACTCCAGAAAGGCATCTTAAAGATACAGGCCACGCTGTGGCATGAAGAAGTCCTTGAAGCCATCCTGAATACCCTGTTAGAGTGCCACCACTATGACATGAAGGCACCACAGAAATAAGACCTACACCCTAGTCCTAAAAGGAAAATCTAGTGAAACTCACTAGTCAATCTTCAGGACAGAAAGTATTCTTTTACTACACTACTTGAAGATTTTGTAATGAGTACTCATAATTTTTTAGTATTTTATTTGTAATTTTTATTTGATGTGCATGACATATTGCCTACGTGTATGTAAGTGCACCTGTGTCATGCAATGCCCTCAGAGGTCAGAAAAGAGTGTTGGATTTCCCTGGAGTTGGAGTTAAAGATGGTGGTTAGCTGTCATGTAAGTGCTGAGAACCAAACCTCGGTTTCCTTCAAGAGCAACCAGTGCTCTTAACTGCTGAGTCATCTCTCCAGCCTGGAGTACTCAAAATTTTAACAAAAAAGAAAAAATTCTAAACAGATGAAAGGAAAGATGGTAAGAGAATAGGAGGGAAAGGAAGAGAGACAGAGACAGAGGAGAGAAGGAAGGGAAAAGAGCAGAAGGACACGCAGCGCCCTTTTCTAAATGGTACCGTTATAATTGCTTGGGGGTTGCATAAGGACAGGACATAACCCCATGTCTTTAACCATACGCCTCACTGAAGCACTTCTTCACTTCTAAACACCAATGCTGTATCTCTGAATGTTATGGAGATGAGAGCATTCCCTTAGTTTCTCAAAAATTCATTTTGGAATCGCCAGGGGTAGTAGCAAAGAGAGCTCCCCATAACTTCAGAAAAGAAGATGAGAAGACTCCCAGCATTCTGTTCTAGTGAGAAACAGTCATGTTTGACCGTCTTCTCTCTCCCTCCAGAGGCCCAAGGCTATTTGCAGACATAACTACCAGATTAGACTGTTTCTCCCATATTCCCAGGTCAAGAGAGCAAGGCTAGAGTTGTTCAGATGTTTACTGAACGCTTAATAAGCACAAAACATAGTGCTTGGCACTATGGGGATCCAAAGAAACAGAAGATACGGCTCCCACTGGAGCAAAAAGCAATACATAAGAAAATAGTGATGATAAATTAAGAGCAAAACAAGAGATTTCACAAGGTTATTGCCAAAGACAGACATATAATCTATGAGCTTTCCTGACCAATTGAATATATTTAATATGTATTGCTTTTTTAGGAAATGGATTTGTTGTCTGTAAAATGCACACACATGGACATACACATAGGTCTACACACATATATACACGTGTTTGTTAAAACTGAAAAAGAAGTCACAAAATATATTCATTTTAAGTATCAAGACTAGTAGGTGACCTTCGTTGAGGGTTTTTGCTATATTCCAGGTATTGTGTTAAATGCTTTGAAAACATTTTATCAATTAATTCTTGAAGTAAGTCAATGGGATAGGGATTATTGGCATTAAAATCTGTTAGATGTTCAGGCTTTGGAAGCTTTAACTAACTCAGTGTGGAAAACTCTGAAGTAATTCATTTAAGATGTCACAACTAACCATACATCTGCATTAAAGAATTAGTCTGATCAACCCTGCTCATGACTTGATCTCACTGAACATTAGTTTGCCCTTAGGGATCTTAGAATTTCACAATAAGCTTGATCAAATGTATGGTAGTAAACTTGCTAGTGAATATGATTGAGGAATGGCTTTCAAGGAGTTGGACATAGGAAGCAATTTTTAAAGAAAACTTATGAACAGTTCAATGATTATTTTGCCCTAAATTGTTATTGAGTGCTTAATATGTGAAGAAAACCCCACAAGGCTAACAATCTAAGTTTTATCCCCCAAATCCACAAAAAAGCAGACTGCGCTGCCTCACATCTGTAATCTGAGCATTCCTGTAGCAACATGAGAGGCAAAGACAGAATTTCCCAGAACTCTATGGGCCAGCTCCTTGGAGTACAGAGGTGCAGAAACAAGAAAAGTCTTGCCTCAACAAGGCAGAAGGAAAGACTCAGCATGTAAAAGTTGTCCTCTGACCTCCACATCCACACTGTGGCATAGACACACACACACACACACACACACACACACACACACACACACACACACACCATTTATATTTAAAGCAACAACAACCAACAAAAAAACAAAAAAACGTGGATCTAGAAAGGCAAAACCAGTTAAGAGGAGCTATTAACAACGCTGGTCACAGGAAAACTCAGCCCTCTTCCTTTCTACCTCAGAAAGGAAAAACAAATATTGAATGTACCCAGTTGTCCAGCCAGAAGCAGAGATATAGAGACACAGCCTTCACCTCCCTCCTGCCCTCCACTTCTTCAACAAGAATATCAATCAGTTCCACCTCCTGAAACTCTCCTCACGGCTCTGTAGCGTCCACGGAACTAGTAAGATCTTCTGCTTCCTGCCTGGACAAACGCTGTGTTCTCCTGGCTGTCCAATGCTCATGTTGCCAGAGTGATCTTTTTCACATTAGGAATCTTCTGGAGCCTTCCAATATCTTTAAGGTAAAGTTCAAATCGATTCTGTGATTGTCAGAGCTCTTTCCACCCCTCCCCCACTGACTGTTACTTCCGCTCGCAGCTCCTCCATCACCTCCAACACCATGTACTTAAAGTATGCCCTAATGTTAACTCCCTTCCTGTGCTAATTCCATTTCTGTTGCTATGATAAAATACCCCAACAGAAAACAACTTAGGGGAGAAAAGGGTTTATTTCAGTTTACAATTCCAGGTTACAGCCCAAGTCGGAGAGAAGTCAAGGCAGGAACTCCAAACATCTGTCACATCATCTCCATAGTCAGGAGGGGAGAGAAAATAATGCATGCATGTGTACTTGCTTGTTTCTGCTCAGCTGGATTTCTCCATGTCATACAGTTCAGGACTCCCTACCTAGGGAATCCTGTTGTCCACGCAAGCTGGGTCTTCCCATAAATGAATTAAGACAATCACCCACAGAGACGCCTATAAACCAAACCAGTGTAGCAATACCTCATTGAGGCCCTCTTCCCAGGCGACTCTAGGTAGCATCAAGGTGACAAAGTAAAGCATCATGTTTCCTTTCCCAAAATGCACCTATCTTCCAGACTTCTATTCATAGCATTTTCTTGAAGTGCTCTTTTTCTCCCAGTTTCACTCGCTAACTCCCACCCATCTTTGAAGTCCCAATTTACCAGCCACCTTTCTCTGGGAAGCCTTCCCTGATGTTCATGACTGCATAATGCATTGTTTCTTGGTGACTATATAGCATATTAGTCTATTTCTTTCCCAACACCTGGAGATGCATAACTGCTTTGTTTACTTATCTGCATCCCCCAAAGGATCTTTAGTTCCAAAATACAGGACCATATCCATCTCACAGTCCTGTCCCCCAACAGATGGTACATAAATAAATAAAACCAAGAAATAAATAAACACTGAACAGAATAAAATATTAACCAAAACCACAGGGATTGATTCAAACAGTACCAATCAAGCAAGTCCAAGCAAAATGAGGCATCGAACTGCTGAGTTTTGCCTACCTGGGTCCAGCTGTGGACTTTAACCTAAGAAGCCAAACATCTAAGTGACCATTTAGAATTAGTAAGAGGGTGTCTTCATAGCAAGGCTCCAGAGCAGAGGGTCATGTAAACGAACAAACAAAAATACTGGAATGTAAAGGTGGATCCAAGGTGGGGTGATCTGGAAAACATCAGAATTTGTTTTTCATTCTCCACTAACAGCCAATACCTAAAGTATGGTATGACCTGTGATAAGCGGTGTAGTAGGAAACGACAATTTACTTCATGACTAATATGTTCCATATACCTGAGAGACTGCAAGGTTCAGCATCTCCTAAGTTCAAAGATGCCCCTGCTATTTGCACCTTGCTTTTGCCATAAGCATCTTTCCTGATGTTCTCAGAGTCCTTGAACTAGTTTAAATAACGTGGCCAGTGCAGCCAAATGAACTGCATAAACTCACAAGTATAAAACCATGCGTTCAGCATAATGAAAAGTCAAATAATATGTGAAATTGAGAAAGGCCAGAAGAGAGGGCAAGGACTGAATGCAATAGAAAGGGTAGGAAGGCACCTGGTAAAGAACCCAGGAATAGATGTTGCGCTTTCATATTAGACCCGAGTCTCTTCCCTGTGGATACGGATTGCTCTCACAGCAGGATCTGTCTAGAAGAAGGAAAAGCTGGGCATTATCTGGGATTGAAATTGTGTATAAAGTCTGATGATAACACATTCTGGTTTTCGAGAATAATTGAAGCTTTTTCTGAACTTTTTGGGGTAAAAGCACATTTAATCATCATGGAGCATAGTTGGAAGCTTGCCAGATGCGGGACAAATCAAAGGGCTTTCTCTAAAACAACGCTGAGCCGGATACCTCAGCTTTGGATAAGTACTAGTGGGAGAAATGCAAGGACCCTGGTTCTGGAAATCTTCAAAACCCTTATGAGAAAAAGCAGACCCTTCGGCCCTTCTGAGGAAAACTTAGGATTCCAGCAGCATGGAAAGGAGTGGATAGCCCATGAATAATATTTTTTTATTTCATAAATAGGGAATATAAAACAGTGTACAATTATGAGCCATAAAGATAACTCCTAAGCAAAAATTTCTTCCTTAATTGACTTGTCTGAATGCCTGCCTTCTCTTCTCCCCAAAATAAACTGAAGTATTGCTAGCCTTGGCAGTTTTATTCTAAAATGCAGCATTAAATATAATCTGGGAAAACCTAAGATAAGCACATCCTTACTAATTGCCTCTTTCTAGGTGGTGTTATTTGTAACTCCTCATGTTGAAAGCTCAAAGCATATTTGGGAGTGTGTTCATCAGGTTTTATGCTTCCAGCTCTGCAGTGTGAAGTCCTCCTGGGACCCTCATGAGAAGGTGATGGAAACCCAGGTCTGAGTCCTTCCTCTTTTAGCAAAGCACACCTGCTGCCACTGGTCCTGGTGTCAGGAACTAGATGCCTGTGTTTTGCTGAGAATGAAACTCACATTTCATTTATCATGGAGACATAGGCTGATGAGTAGCTCAATGGTAGAGTATGTGCTTAGCCTGTATGAAGCTCTGAGTTAAATCTCCAAACGAAAAGTTCAGTTCCAAAAGACAAAAAAGATCTGGTTTTCAGCCCCTCTCCTGAAGGCTCAGGGAACATTGATGAATACAGCAGAAAACTGTAAAGAGCCAGATGTCAGAGAGGACTGGTCAAATCTGTATCTTCTGGTCATGATGGTCATTGCAACCAAGAGCTCATAGCAGCTGTGATTGCTTGCACAAGACCTGCATATGATGGCCTCAGTCAACTATCTAGCATTGCTTTTTCGGGGAGGGGGTTCACAAGCTCCTACTCCTAGCTGAGGAACTGTTGATAGTTGATGGAGGAAGGACTTTCTTTATGGTGGTCCCTGGTAGGTCAACCATGCTCCGCTGGGAGACCCCACACCCACGCCGAAGTTGGGGAAGTGGATTCAGAGTAGTCAGGGAAGGAACAGGGGCATGAATATGACCGAAATACACTGTATACATGTATGAAACTCTCAAAGAATCAATGAAATTATTATGTTAAAAATAATTGTAATGGCTGGACATGGTGGCACATACCTTTAATCCTAGCACTCAGGAAGCAGATACAGACAGATCTCTGGCAGATCAAGGTTAATCTCATCTACACAGTGAGTCTAGGCTAGCTGGATATATGAGGAGATCCTGTCTCTAAATAATAAGAATAATTTTAATAATAATCATAATACTAATGACAATAAAAGAAATCTAAGGGCAGGAAGTATGTTAGGTGATGGTCATTAGGTTTAATTGATCTGTAATTAATCATTTACCCTCTGTGCCTTACTTTACTGACCCTACAACCAAGAATTTGGGCTACAAAGTTCTCCAAATCCTAAACTAAAATTAAAATGTTATAGAGATATTCTATTAAAAATGTGCGCAATATTTTTCCTACACTGTCAAATACCACCTGTTTGTCTTCAAGCTTGATTTTTTTGCATTTATGTTTTTAAAAACATACTCATCTCTGTTTTAAAATTTTCATAGTATTGTTCTAATATTACTCA
This sequence comes from Eospalax fontanierii, assembly GCA_035773235.1. Taxonomy (NCBI): domain Eukaryota; kingdom Metazoa; phylum Chordata; class Mammalia; order Rodentia; family Spalacidae; genus Eospalax; species Eospalax fontanierii. The sequence continues at coordinate 28,633,978 of CM069545.1, read as the reverse complement.
TTGGGGGCTTTATAATGGTACCATCGAATGAAAGACAAAATTATGTCAGTCTATAATATTATTTAGTTAAACACTAGGACATGGTTATTAAGTAAAAATTAAAGTCTTAGATTTTTTTGAAGTCTCTAAGTTTATAATTTCTATAAACTTCTATATATATTAGGATAAACTTTCTTCTGAAATGTAAATTTTCAGAATATAATTAGACAAAAAAGCAAAATCATATAACCTTGATTTGGGGTTTTTTGTTTTTTTTTCATTGAATTTTTGTGAATTTCATATAGCATATTTGATTATATAGCCTTGTTTTTTAATATAACTAAGAAACGGGCCAGCACAGTGACATGTGCCTTTCTTTAATCCTAGCACTCGGGAGGCAGAGGCAGGTAAATCTCTGTGAGATGGAGGCCAACTTGGTCTACATAGCAAGTTCCAGGCCAGTTGAGGCTACAAGGAGACCCTCTCTCAAAAAGAAGAAGAAAGAAATCAGAGAACCAATAGGCACTTCAAAATAAAAAAGTAACATGATTTTACTTGTGTGGTAGTAGGATCACAATGAAATCATGCTGAAGAATGGGATTATGATACCATAGATCGAAGGACATGATATCATTCCCAAAGAATTCCCAAATCAGGATTCCATTAGGACCCAATTATTGAACAATGGAGGCTGATTTGGAAAATGTTTCAGAAGTAGCACCATGCACATGTGGACACAGAACCTTGGTGCCCAAGAATATGCAATTACCTAAAATAATAACCAGAAGTGCATTATGAAAGGTAAAGTTGGAGATTGTGGACACAGTTTAGACAAGGAAACGCTTAAGAGAATGCTAATCCTGAGAGGGCAGGCTAAAGTGAAGGAACCACTACAGCAATTCTGTAGATAAGAGGCCAGAATCACACAGAGTGATGTACTGAGGTCCAAGAGAATAGAGTTCCAAGAAGGAAGAACTAAAGATCCACACCACTGTTAGAGAAAGGCCAAGTAAGATGGCTGGAAGAAGGTTGACTCAGTCTTCCCGCCCCAGTACTGTGGGAGAGAGAGTGCACCAACTCCCTTCTGGTTGGGTTTAAAGGAAAGAGTATCATCAGAACAAATTAATGTTTCAATTAATATGAGATGGCAAAACAAGCACTCTAAGAATAGTTTAACAATGTGGGAAAACAATTAAAAGATCTAGTACTGCGATGGAAATGACTTGGAGGAGAGCCAGCAGACAGAAGGGGGAGAAGTCCCCAGACCACCAAGAAAGGACAAGACTGGCCTGGATGAAGATAACAGTACAGGAAGATTAATGATGAGGGACTTGGGTTCTTTTTATCTGTGTCTCAAGTGAAATAATTTTCAGCACTTTGAATTCCTTTCTGATATCATATTAACTTAATAATTTAATGCTGTAGCTGTTCTTCAGGTCTGTGCAGTAAGGGAAGGCAATATGCCAATTTAAGCAACAGTAATGCCAAACATCATAACGCAAACACAGGAACTGCACAAGTCTGACTCTTCAGGTTGAAAGCCACTCCTTCTCTGTGAGCTTCTCTGGTGTCACCTCTACATTTAGTGACAGTCTTGATACGTGACTTAGATATCTGCTCGCAGTAGACGCCAATCATTTTCCCAGCAAGGAAACCCTAATCTGCATTTGTCTGATTTGGCTGTTTATCTTTGCAAAACACATAGAACTGTCCCTTACTAGCTGAGCCAAGGCATTATCCCGGAGAAGCTGCCCAAATTCCCATCATCGCCATATACAAAAAAAGCTGGCAGTCTAGGTGTGCCCTTGTAGCTCTTCAATAAACCAAGAAAAAAAGATTGGATAAACCGCATGTCTACATTGAAAGATAAAGTTCTGAAAATTGTTCTTGTCACCAGATATGCCTTGTTGAAGGTTCTGTTTTCTTTTGCCAAGATGCTGAGTTGAGTATTTTACAGCCAGCTTTTTCAGCAGTCCTGTGATTAGAGGGGTAGATGGACTGCCATGGTAACTGCATTTGGGTCAGCCTTGGGAACAGCTTATTGACTGTGGCATGAAAGACATTGCTCAACTAAACAGAGTACTACGCTGTCAAGTTAGTAACCATATAATCAGGGTTATTCAAAATGATTCAGGTGGTAAAGTGCTTGTTTTGCAAGCATGGGGACCTGAGTTTGATTCCCCAGAACATACATCAAAAAAGTTGGGTGTAGTGGTATGTGCTTGTAATCCCAGCACAGGGGAGGTGGAGACAGGCAGATCGTTGGGGCTCATTGAGCATCCCTGAGAGCTGCAGGCTGATGAGAGAGCCTCAAAACACAAGATAGATGATTCCTGTCTACACACACACACACACACACACACACACATACACACACATACACACACACACACACACACACACATATATATATATGTATATACTGGCACATACATGTGAACCCACAAATACAAACCTGTCAGAAAAAGCCATTCATTCAGTTTCAGTCTGCTCCTCCTGAAACATTGTGGCAAAAGTGGATGACCAAGGCACGCTGACTGCTATAGCCACGAGACTGTAATGTCCCTATGTGGACCATCTATCAGAGCCCAGCTGAACTCTGTGTGAACAATAAATATTAGTTGCCTGCCAGGAATGAGGCATATTGAATATCTAGTGCAAATGAGTTTTCAGACCACATACCCCAACTAACACTGCCTAGGACTGCACAAGAGATGTCAAGAAGGAATGATCCCTCCAAGAACTTTCCAAGCTCCTAGTCCTCAAAACTGGACAAAACAAAAAGATTATTTCTAAGTAAATAAACTTTGGGTTAATTTGTTTCATAGCAATAGTAATTCAAACTGAATTTGTTATATAGCAGTCATATGCTGCTGACAGTAAAAACAGCAACACAATCCAAAGAATGTACCCTGACTCTAAGGGTGGGTATGAGGTAGTAAGCACAAGATGGAAGGCCCCTAGAGGAGTCTGGCAAAAATCAAACAACCCTTGAAAGCATTGTCATGAAGAGCTTACAAGTGGTCAACGTGAAGAGAATAAGAGACCTCAGAGTGCTCAGCCCTAAATTGGACACCTATATCATACTCTCCCCTCCCAATGCTCAGAGATCATTGCAGAAGAGGCGGCAGAAAGATTGCAAGAGCCAGACATGACGGATGACTAGAAGGAAAGTGTTTTCTAGAAATCAAGGCAATTGCACATATGAACTCACAGCTATTGTGACAGCATGCACAAGATCTATGCAAGCTCGAACCAGACATAACTCCAGCACAGAGATGAGACGTGAGCAGGAAAGCCCTACCTGAGAAGCCACTAGCAAGTTGTAGCTACTGGGTGGGGAGTCAGTTTTGGGTAGGTTGACTAGACTCTGGGGGATAGAACCAAACCAAGAACATTTGGGGACACAAATTAGACTCAATAGACCTTAAAATAATAGTAATAGAGGCTATGGAGTGGGATGAGAAGTGAGGTTGGGTGGAGATGTGCAGGGGTCTTAAGGTGATCAAAATGTACTGCATGGAATCTCAAAGAATGAACAAGAAATAGTCTTAAGATACATAATTACATGTTTTGAGATTCAAAGGCAACTGAGAAAAAGCATTGCCAAAGCTGGAGGCGAGGACACCCTTGCTGTGTAAAGAGAAAGTTTAGCAAAACTGCTGCTTTAAGTAACAACAGTGAAAATAGCAAATATGCGTAATGGGCATGGATTACCTGACTTTTAAATATACCATCAAGCTGTAGTAATCGACAGAGCATGGGATTTTGAAATGATCCCATTTGATATCATCTTATTTGCTTACTTTGGCTTTTGTTTCTGTACAAAACAATCTTATTCAACAAAATCATTGGTTTACACAAATTCTTCATGTATTTTCTTCTATTCATAGTAGTTTGACAGTTTCACATTTTATATGTTGGTATTCAGTTCTTACCAAAACAGAAACACTGCCCAATGGAAGAGAAATAAACCTAGGCAGTGAACTGACTCTGGAAAAAACTCTAAAACCATGCATTGGAGAAAGCATAGAGGTTCAATAAAGGGCTCTAGGAAAAATGACACTCACACACAGAAGAGTGAAATGAGTCTTTGTCACCCAGCATGAGATCAACTCAAAATTAATCTAAAACCTACACATAAGAGATGAAACTGAAATCACTAGAAGAAAATACTTGCAGACACTGGTGTAAGTGATGATTTGTTGACTAAGATCCAAAAGCACAAGTGAGCAAATGGGCCTCTGCCAAGCTAAGATGCTCCCATGGAGCAAAATTAACAATCACCACAGCAGAGAGTGATCTGCAGAAGAAAAACACGTGCCCACAGTCTCCATCTGCCCAGGGGTGAGAATACAGAATAAAAAGGAAATAAGAACTCAAAATTATTTTAAATGAGCAAATGATAGAAACAGACACTTCTTAAAAGAACAAAAAGCCAACGAATTTATGGGGGAAAATGCTCAGTCAACATCATTAGCTTCAGAGAAACCCAAATAAAAAGCATAATGAGATACTATCTTAACCCAGTGAGAATGGCTGTTATAAAAAAGACCACAACAAATGCTGGCAAGGGAATTCATGTTCAGTCCTCTAGAAATGTAAACAAGCACAGTTCTAAAGAGAATAGAGCAGAGGTTCGCAAAGAATTTGCAAATAAATCTACAATGTGATTTAACCCTCTCTTAGAAATACATTAAAGAGAGATGATATTAGAACACCGAAGCGATGCCTGTACACCATGTTTGTTGCTAATCACAGTATTGAGACATGGGATCAAGCAATGGATGAAGGAATAAAGAAAATGTATTATTTATACATGATGGAATATTATTCAGCCATAAAAGGAAAGATATCTCGTCTCTGGAAGTAAAATGGATAAACCCAGAGGATCCTATGTTAAGTGAAGTAAGACAGACACAGAGTGACAAATGGCACGTTTTCCCTCATATGTGGGAGAATGTCAAGCTGAATGTAGAATATTGATTTCTAGTGGCTGAAAAAGGTAGGGAAAGACACAGAAAGGGTGGATGATAATATCTAACACAGATAGATATGAATAGCAGATTTTGATGTTCCTGCACAGTGTGGTGACTGCAGTTCATAATAACCTTTATAAACTACTGGAGAGACTGGCTTGATTGACCCAAGAGAGTATGCCTTACGATCTCTAGATAGGCTAACTCTAGACTCCAGTGGATGAATTTGCACTGAAGGACAGCTGGGTACAAATGCTTCACTAGATAGGACTTATCGTGAGGTCTGGTGGAGATTTGGGGTTATGTACAGAGGAAGGGGTCTAAATTTGATTAAGAACTGTTACATGAAACGTACAAAATCTCAATAAAATTTATTTTAAGAACAAAGATGAAAACACTCATTTCCCTGATTTGGTCAGTGTTTACTGTAAGCATCCATTGAAATATTAGACTGGACTCAAAAATAGGTATAATTATTAAGCATTAATCAAAGATTTGAAGGATGTAGAGTGAATCTCGGGGATAGAGCCTTTCCCTACTATACACAAGGTTCTGGGTTCAATCTCAGCACTGCATTTTTTTAACTTAAATGCTCGAAGAGATGGAAATGTTACCTTTGACCATTTGCCCATCACACATCTGCTGAATTACCATAGAGATGAACAAATAAAATAATAATTAATATGAATATATTTTACACTAGGCATAGTGGCACCTACCTTTAATCCCAGGCCTCAGGATCAAGGCCAGCTTGGCCTTCATCGTGACTTCCAGGCAGGATGGGACTAGGGAGACTCTGTCTAAAAAAAGAAAAAGAGTGCATTAAGGACTTGGGAGATGGCTCAGTAGATAAAAACACTTAACACCAAGCATGATGACTTGAGTTCGATTCTTGAGACTTACATGCTAGAGGAAGAAAACCACGTTCTGCAGATTGGTTCTGACCTCCCGTGTGCACCATGGTGTGTGCATCTGTGCATACACACACACACACACACACACACAATAAATAAACTGAAATACATTTTAAAGACTATATGTATGTAACAAAAGGTTAAAAAAGAAAATCTTTTTAAATGTTATTGGAAATGTGTTTTCTCTGATAGCTTAATAATAACAAGGGAGTGATTAAAAATTAAAGCTATATAAAAGTCAAAACAGAAAATGGTTCTGCAGTAGAACTGAGTAAAGGGCTCTTTTGGGTAGCATACAAGCCCAAACAAGCCAGCTTCTCAAAACCAAGAATAATACCTACGTACAATGCACAACTAGAGCAAGATAAGTCAAAGAAAAGATTTTCCGTTCCCAACTATGTTCTCAAATAAACCTTTTTCCAGTTTCTCACAACAAAATGTTTGGGATCAATATTGAATCTTTTAAAATGCAGGTTTATGGTAAATATAAAACTATGTGTGCCTAGTTTTTTGACCTTCTGAATTATTTCAGACAGTGATTTGAAGCTATTTTCAAACAGCAGAAATCCTTTCTAGCATCTTCAGGCACTCTCTCCAGCTCCCTCCGCTAAACAGGGCAGCTCTGGAGATCATGAGGGCGTATTTACAGCAGCTTCCTGGGCATCTTGTGGTAGAAAGACAAACTAATCTGTTTTTATCTAGTGGAGCAGATTTCCAACTGATGCACAGGCTGCGCCCAAAGTTTTTAAGAGAATTCATCTTCTTGGATTGAAATGAACATGGTACAAAATTCAGGAAAATCTTTGAGCTGGGATGTGAACTGGGAAAATACTCATCTGTGGTACATGCTGTCGATGATGGAAAGAAAGGATGACTCAGGATAGAATCAAGATTCCAAGAGGAAACCATAATTCATGAACAATTCGTGCCAGGGAATGGTGTTGATCCCTAATTTCCAGAGGGACAATAAGTGCTTGGCACACTTTGGGTGTGCTATACTCTGTCTTTTCTATGACTTTTGTATTCTCCCTTTTAGAATAAGCAGTAAGTCACTTAATGTCTAACCAGCCCTTTTCTATGAGGTATGTAAACCAGAGAATTTTTGTCTTTGTGATACAGTCTCCAGATCAAGAATGATATTCAAAGCTCGACTCTAGGAACTCCATCTGCAGATTCCCTCTTATAATGTTTTATTCATGAGATTCTGTACCTCTGAGTCTAAGATTCAGGTAGAATGAGACAGTCAAGGAGCATTGAAAGAGGGGACATTAGAGAAGCACTGAGTATATTTTGCAGATAGAAGGAATGACTATATTTTTGTCACCAAAATAAATAGATAGTTATAATTCCTAACATTGCCAGCAATGTGGTTGAGATCCCTTCCATCAACAGCTAAAACATATACAGATGGACTTTAGAAAAACTATGCTATGTAACTTCTGAATCCAGATCAGAAAATCTTGTGCAACATCTTTCTACCTGGCATTGTTGGAGTTCTCACCATAGGGAAAGCCAGCCACCATGAAAGATGTGCAAATCACCATGACAGCCACATGGACCAGCTCCTAGTTGGCACTCCAGCCTACCTCGCTGATAGTAAACACCAGTGGTGGATAAGAGGCATCTTGAACATTGTGCCAAGCCAAGTCTACTGATGACTACAGCTTCCGTGTGACACAGCTGCATGTGTGACCTCAAATGTGAACAACCCAGCCCTAAAACTCCTTCCTGAATTCCTAACCCAAAATACAGAACAAAATAAAGTAACTGTTTTGAGCTACTAAGTTCAGAGTTAAATTTTTTATTCAGTAGTAATAAGTGAAAGGCATAGGAATATTTTCCAAGGATAAATGTTTTTCTTCCTAGATGAAAAATCTCTCCTGATAGGTTAGGTAAAAAAAAGAAGGATCAAGTATGTGCTATAAATCCTACAAATAGGAGACCACCCAGATGCCAGAGGTAAAAATTGGACGGACTAGAGGCTTATTAATATGGAAGTACAAACATAATGGGAAATTGAGCAACAGAATATTTTGAAAACATTATTGAAGATTTAGGGCTACATCATTTAACTAAAAAAGGATTTCTTGATCTATTGCTACAGGGGTTAAAAAATAAAACAGAAGATTTTCTGTATGTTCATATATTTAAATATGCATTTGTGTGTGTTTCTTTGTATGTATATGCCTATTGACCAATTAATCATAAGACAGATGTCATTTTCTATGGATGTGATCTTCTGCTGTGCATATTTTAGAGGGAGGTGTGAATAAATTGAAAATAGAGAATACACAAATTAGATTACCTAATATAGTTCCTCACTGGTGGAAGGCAGAAGTTTGGTAGCTAGGGCTACTGTAGAGGAAGAGGAAAGAGGAAAGGATCCAAACAAAAGCATAGAATGAATAACTGTATTGGGAATGTGCAAAGGTGGAGAGAAAGCTCAGTGGTTAAACATTTACCTGAGATTATTGATTCAAGCCACAACACTTCGAAAACAAAGTAACACATAATCACACAGTTATGAACTTATACAAAATATATACACATGTACATCTGCATATGTTAAACGATTCAAGTATGGGTATGTATACAGACATTTTGCATTTGGGGCTGCAGCTAGGCCATGGAAGACAGTTAGAAATAGACAGAAGACAAATAGAGCTGTAGCCAAACTAATAAGGCACGACCGCACAAGTGTGATACCTGCTCATCCCAAGAGAAACCAACAAACTGCAACAGAATGGCGGCAAACTACAGAGGCCACAGATACGGGAGATCACAGTGAATATCAACAGCAATTGTTGCTGAGGGGATTATGGTCAATGAAAAACAAGACAGAACTATCGAGCAAAAGTTGGGGAGAGAGTCGGGAATATGAAAACAGAATGTGTCTAGTAGTTTTAAAGGACTAGGACACCAAGAAAAGGATGAGAGAGTCACAGAATAAGCCTGAGAAGGAAACCCTGTGTGCGAGCCACCAGCCCGGTAAGACGTTGGTAACTGAAGCCGTATCTCAATTTGCTGAGGAGCTCTCTAAGATGACCTTCTTTGTGTACTATTTAGGGAGACGGTGTGGGCAGACAGCATTACAGGCTCTATTGTTCCTAATCGGTGACTGCCTAAGAACCAGAGACTCAAAAGCTAGTATAATGAAGGATTTTACCAGAAAAACAGCAGCTCCCACGATGTGGAACTCCATCAGAAGTGCTTCATATGAGCTTTCCAGTGCCAGGCTCTGCCTCTGCCCACACATTCAATAACAAAGGCGATCGTTACTTTTTTGCCTTGGAAATGTCATGTTATTTTTCATCCATCAACTAATTTGGCTAAACTCTACTCTCCAGTATCTAGGCAGCTTAAGATTCTTCCTCTAGGGATGCATGACAGGAAAAATTTACTATTAATAAACATAAAGTACTAATCATATTTCATATTCACCAAAGGATTTGAGAAAGAGAATGCTAATGTTAGAACCACGTTTCAATGTGAGAAATGATACAAGAGGAAATGCTATAAATTGCAAATGAACAACAGAGATACTCTAAGAAGAGAAAGCAACCCTGAGAAAGCATCATTAAGTGGCTGATGCAAATAGCAGTCCATGATAATAATCAGCACTCTGTTTTCATTAGTTTAGGAATAATGTCATCCACATGACCTTGAGAGCTGGTAAATAGCTGTGTTCCGCCAACAAGGTTAAGGAGGCCTGGAGAAGTTTAAGTGACACATAGAAACTCATTGTGGGTCATCCTTTAGGTCCAGAGTCTGCACTCTATGCCTCCATCACACGGCCACGCAGCCAGATCTATTGCCTGCCCATCTTTGGTGGTCCTGGCCTTAAGACATTCACAATCATCTCAGGGCTGTCTTTGCTACTTAGAGGTAGCACAGGAAAGCAAGGGTGAATTCAATCACCCCCTCCTCCCGAAATCTCTAGGATAAACCATGACAAGCTGTCAGAATTGTATGATCAATGTGTATTTCCTATAAAAAAATAAAATCAGTTTCCACCCAGGGCACTTGTCAAGTCACATCATAAATACTGCTTCCTGCACAAGGCAATACTGTGCCTGACAGCTGCTGTGTAGACAAGGGCATTGTTGCTGTCACCTCAAGATGCCATCCTGCTGCGACTCTTTTCCATCCTGATTTAGGGCATGGGGAAATCTTGAATAAACCAAAGCTCATCATGACTGTGAGAAAAGGTGCCACTCTGGAGGAACTGGTTTTATGAGAAAACTGGGATATGCACATTTATGTCAAGACAAGTCAAAGAGTCCTTTTAAGGGTTCTAAATTCCTTCTTTCATCCCTGAGACTATGAGTTTATTTCTGGTACTCAGAAGAAGTGAAAGTCTGGACATGAAACTGCATATTTTCTTGTCTGCTTTCTCCTTTGAAAAAAATTAATAACTGAATACCATGCTGAGCAATTCAGCACTTATGATATGATTAAAAATTAGAGACAATCTCACGAAAAAAACTTTCTTAATAAGTTATGGTGCCTAAATTGAGACTAATTCTAGAAATTAGCACAAAGTAGTTCACCAAGGACATGTGTTGATAGCAAAAGCTGAGTTTCCATTAAGTTATTCCTTAATTATGAAAAATAACATTTAAAAGATAGAAAAGCCCAAAAAACAACATAATGAAGGCTCAGATCCCCACTCCCCCAAATCAAAAACTTTTTACATTTGATTTTACATTTACTACAAAAGGTTTTTTTTAACTGTGTACATTTAAAAATATTATATGAAAAATCTATATCAAAAGAATGAGGCAGAGTAAGAGAGTGAAGAAGGGTATGTTGTAGGAGAAAACACGAAAAGGAAGAAAAGATAAAGGAGGGAGAAAAGGTGGGAAAGAACCAGAAAAGAAAGACAATAATGCAGAACTTTAGATAAAATTAAAGCCTCCAGTGGCTGTAATTGCTTCTTCAGCTGCACCGTGGAACTGACACAGGTGATACCATTCAGCTGGTCAACGTGTCACTCCACACCAGCTGCAGCCTGGATAGGATGTGTGTGTGGAGGAACCTCCCATCTCTCTGGGTTACCCACTGTATAGGCAATGGATTGCTCATGGATTCCCTGGGCTCTTCTCTGTCCGTGGTATCAGTTCTACTTTCTCCTCTTCGGTTTTTCACTTTATTCTCATCTTTTTTTTTTTTTCAGTCTGGCTAAAGACTCATTTTATGGGATTTTTTAGATTTCCACTGATCTGTTCCTTTGTCATTTGAGTCTCGGTTTCTTTATTTTGCTTTGTGGTTATTGTTTACTTTGGTCTGTCTGCTGTTCTAGGGGCGAAGTTCTTCTTGCTTTTCTACTTTCTGAAGCTGTGAAGTGAATTTTGTTCAGCTAAAGTCCTTCTTCTGTGATCTAGACATTTTATGGCAAGAAAATTCCCTCCTTAGAAATATTTTCCATGCATCCTGCAACTTTGGGCTTCTGTGGTCCTGTTCTTCTTTGTCTTGAGATATTTTTAATTTCCCTTAGATTTTCCTTTGAGTTGTTCAGTGTCATGCTTTTTAATCTCTATATCTTTGTAATTTTTTCAGAAATCTTCCTGCTATTAAATTCTTGTATATTTTTGCTTGCTAAGTTCATTTTGGTTACCTGATATTTTAATTAGCAGCTGGGCATCTGTTCTGCAGTATTGTTTGCCCGTAATTTCCTTTTTCTGTACTGTTCCAATCTAGTCTAAACAACTTGTAGCACTCTCATTCCAAAAGCCAAATAGTTGTTTTATACTTCCTGGAACAACTAAAAAGGGTTGGTAAATTTCATCTAGAACTTTCTGGGCCTGAAGATTATAACAAACGGCCTGTGCAATATCTTTTCTTCTATGTTGATTTCTCTACTTGCTATTCATGTCCTCCTGATTTAAAAAATTTATTCCAAAGTCAATTTTGGCATATTATATTTCTGTAATTTTTTTGATAGATAAGTATTTTTATAAGTTCCTTTTATTAAGTTTACGTGTTTATTTTATTTGAGGTTATTCATTCTATATTTGCTGACTTATTTTCTCTTAGTCTTAGAATTCTTTGCCTATTTTGGTAATCTACTGGTTGGATAACTCTATTCTTTTTATTTTTATTTTATGACTATGAGTGTTTTGCCTATATGTATGGAAGTGCACCTATGTTGTACAATGCCCACAGAGCACAGAAGAGGGCTTCAGATCCCCTAGAACTGTAGTTATGGATGGTTGTCAGCTTCCATGTGGGTGCTGGGAATCAAACTCTGGTCCTCTGCAAGAACAGCCAATGCTCTTTACCTCTGAGCCATCTCTCCAGCCCTGGTCTGGTTTTATTTTTAAGGCATTGTTTAGGAAAGCATAAGTAATAATCATATAAACATGCCTATGTTACAGCCTATAAAACAAAGCAAACCTCCGGCTTCTATTTGCTTCCTCTCAAAGAAATAATCTGTTCAGCAACCCCAAAACAAGGTACCATTGTTGACTTCATGAGTCATCCACACTTTCTGAAATCACCTCCCACATTTGTGAGCACTAGTTTTCTGCCTTGCTGCAGAAACCCAAGCTTGGTCACTTTCTGCATGCCCATATATTGAGACAGAACTGAAGCATACTTTAGAGCAAATTTATAGCTCTAAATGCTTATGCAAGAAAAGAAGAGAGCTGAAAATAAAAATGCTAACCAACTTAAGAAGCAAGAGAACAACAAAATAAACACAAAGAGAGTCAAGGGAAGGAAACTATAAAGATAAGAGTGGAAATTAATCAAATGAAAAACAAATATACAGTAGAAGGAATCAACTAAGGCAAAAAGTTCATTTTTGAAAAAAAACTAATAAAATAGACATTTTGAGGCTCTTTGAAAATATGAAACAGCACAAATAAACAATCTTAAAAATGAAAAATAAGATAACTAGATGACACTGAGACTTGGAAAGATAAAACTGAAATACGCTTTTCCCAAAAATACAAAAACTTAGGTAAAATGGAAATTTCTTGGAAAAACTAAAACTTAACAATTAATTCAAAAAGAAAGAAAAAGGATGGCTCTTTTCTTTATTTAATTTAAAATCAGAAATACAGTCTTCAAAAAGTTGGTTCCACATGAATTATTAGGCTTTTAAAATCAGAGTCGATAAATGTGTGCTTGCTATTACTAAGCTTCAACTGAGTTATTGAGAAAGTCCTTTACATGAATCAAATCTGTAAATGATTATAAATGTTCTAGTTGCTAAAAACCATGCTTTAGGATAAGCCAGTTCACCATTCTCCTTCATATAATTGGTATTAATATTCATCTCATTGGAAGGTTAGCCCTCTTGTATGTTAAGCTTATTCATGGTGTTAGCCAATTTTTTCATATATTAAAAGAATTGTTACTTGCTTGACCAGTAACTCAAAGAAATTTATAAATTCTTTATATTCTATATAAATGTCTATATAAATTCTATATATTTATTGTAGATTTCCCTGTTACGGACTTACACATTTTGAAGCTTAGCTACAAAAACTTACAGATAATATATCTAAGAAACGAAATTTTTGATGACTGTGTAGCAATCTTAACAGTAATTTTTTGTCTCAGACTCTATTTTACTCATACAAGTATCTATTATTCTTGTGTGTTTTTTCTTATATATATATGTCCCCTTTTAGGCCCCTTTTAGGTCTTTCTCTTCATCGCACTTAATAGTATATGACTTTAAAATATCAAGTCTTTTGAATTTATAGTAACTTTTACTACTAGTAAATGTGCACTTCTATAATTTTGGTTTGCACTACAACTCCTGATCCTGCAACAGCTCGTGTTACTGCTTCTTCCTCCCACCCCTTCCTCTTCCTTCTCCTCCTCTTCTTCCTTCTTCCTTCCTTTTGATCTGATTAAGATTTGTCTTTGGGGACTGGCAAGATGGTTCAGTAGGAAAATGAATTTGCTGCCAAGACTGACAACCTAAGGTTGTAATCCTGAAATGTTCTAGATTTTTATGTGGAAGGACCAGTACAGCATCCCTAGCCCATTAACGGAGGTTTATAGACCTGATGACTGGTTCAGTCCTGTTCTGTCACTATAACAGGAGGGATCAATTGAGATATGAATCTAGGGTTTGTTTGGTATCTTGAGGAACTACACTATCTCTCACAGCTTTTCTGTGTTAGAAAAAAATCTCTAGCCTCAGACTGACTCATATTCCACAGCCACCATTAATTATGCTGTGACATAGTTAAGTGATTCTATGAAGGAAACAAGGATACTTCATGTTTGATATTAACTGTCAGGGACATGTGATGACATATGTGATCTGTCAGACTGGGAATTAAAAGATGTGGTTTTTTAGGTCATGTTTCTGTCATACACTACAGACTTGCTTGGGCCAGTAATGAGCCTTCTTGGCGCCTATAAAATGTGCTATCCTTATATGGAAGATTAATGGTATTCCAGATTCACAAGCAAGAGGTAGGATGGAAAAGATTCTAAGGGGCATTACTAACATGGAAAAGTATACTCGCAATAATGTTTTTATTCATTTCTCTTTGCTTTTCACCAACTACAGAAGGAAAAATTGTCAAGCCTTTCTGCTTTGCGAGGAGAAGAGAGCAGTCAGATTTTAGTCATCAGAATTAGTTAGTTATCAGAATTACTTGAAAAGATTCAGGTAAATAATCAAAACTGAATCTCACTCCAGGCTTTCAATATCATTATTTACTCCAGGTTGAACCCTCCCTGTTTCTCCTTGATGACTCTTTCTACCCTCTATGCTTGGATTTTTATTGCCATGTTAGTTCTTTTAGGCTAGTCTCCTTGTGTTCCTTACTTCATAGTTATCACAAAATATAGACTTAAGGGAGGAAAGATTTATTTTGGCTCAGAGTTCAGGGGATTAAGAGTCCATCAGAGTAGAGAAAGTATGACAGAGGACTCAGCACTCAGAGACAGAAGCCTGCAGCAGTTGCTTTCTCCATAATGCCCACTAGGAATTAGAGATCTCAGTCCCCAGAAGGAGTGAGTTGTAACGCTCATAACCACCACCACCTTGCAGCCCCCCACTCTTCTCACTAAGTTTTACCTTCCAAAGGTTTAAAACCTCCAAAACAACACAACCAATTATAGACTGTTCTAGCTGACTTTCCTACTGCTGTGATAAAAACACTGACCAAAACCAACACGGGGAGGAAAGGGTTTATTTGGCTTGTATCTCCTGGATCACAGATCATCACTCAGGGAGACTGAGACAGTAATTTGAAGTATAAACCATGGAGTAACGCTGTTTCCTGACTTGTTCTCCTGGACTGTGCTCAACCTACTATATTATACAATACAGGATCACCTGCCCAGTGGACTTGGCCCTCCCAACACTCAACAATCAAGAAAATGCCCCACAGAGTGGCAACAGGTCAGTCCAATGGAGGAAATTCCTCATTGGAGGCTCCCTCAACCCAGGTGTGTCAAGTTGATAACTAAAGCTGTATATCACATGGACCAAGGATTTAAATGCATAAGCCAGTGGTCAGCATTTCACTTTCAAACTCTTAAGATCCCTCCAGTGAAAAACCAAGTCATGAATCCAGACACTCTAAATGTCATTCTCTTTATCTATTTATAAAATCTACCTCCAAGCTTAGAGTCTCATGGGTGATATAAGAGAGAGAGAGAGAGAGATTTTATATATAAAGAATAAAGGAGTAGATGAATGAAGTAACATGGCAGTGGGGCCCAAGCATCTTTATTCAGAAACAATTCTACATGTGATTTTCATAACCAACACCATGAAGAACAAACAAGATTAAAACAGAGTGATTTTTTTCCAGTTGGGAGAAACTATCAAAATTGTTGATGTGAACACAGGAGCAGCTTCCTGAAGGTGTGACAGAGTTTACACAGGATTCCTGTCCCTTCCCATCTTACACTTAGAGCTCAAGTGCCACAGTAAGCATTTTGATGGTCTTCACAACTTTATCTTTTAATTTGTACTTCTGAAGTCGTGTCTAATGAGACATGGAACATAAGAGTTAATGATGATTATTAGCTACCATGTGAGTGCTGAGACTAGAACCTGGGTCCACTGAAAAGCAGCCAGTGTTCTTAACCCCTGAGCCATCTCTCTAGCCCCAAATCAGATACTTTAATGAGATTTCTGAAGTGTCAAAAAATCCTTGGACTTGTATGTCAGATAGCATGTCTGTGCTTATATTTGCTTATATCTTTTTAAAAGAAGACGTTCAAAAGATTTCATATGATTTTTAAAGCATCCACAATCCAAAAATGTTTTAAATCTTGGTTGGTTTCGGTGGGCAAGTGCTTATAACAATTAAAATGGGAAACATGAGGACATTTCAGACAACTCCTCCTTAGTGTCTTTGTAATACCATCTGGTAATGAATGACAACTAAACTCGTATGTCATAATTCATGAGGTGCTAAATGATGAATTGTGGTTTCTAAAAACCACAAAAGGACAACTATCTGGGACAGAGGTTTCAGAATGTTTACTCTAGTAGTTACAATTCCATAGGATGCCTGCAGATTCTCTGTATGGGATGAGAAAGAGGTGAGGCTGCTGATTCATTTACAAGCACACTAGCTTCTTTGTTAATAGTTTATCTATTACAATGAGGATTAATACTGAATCTTCAAAGTCCTATAAAACTAAAGTATAAAGCATTAATTTGAGTCTTGAAAGTTAGTGTGATAAGATGTCACCAATTCCATTTTTATCACCAATTCTCAGATTCTGGTCATTGGGAAAACATAGCCACCTGTACCCATCAATGGACAATGAGTAAATATCACTGATAGCATGTACATCACTCGTATGCATGCTAGAAAATAGAAGTTTCCTCTTGAATCAATAAGAGGACACTTAGGAGACATTCTCGAGAAGAATTTTGAATCAGGCATGTCTCAGCAAAAAAAAAAAAAAAGAAAGAGAGAGACTATTAATAATCATTGTGTCTTCTATGGTCCCAGGAAAGGGCTCTCTATTTGAGGTTTCTATTCTGTGTCATGTAGGAGAGTACTCTTCTGAGCCTAGTCACACAAAACATGGCTGCTAACATAGTTATGCTGTCTCCATGCGAAAAATACTCAATCTTGTAAACATTTTTGTTGATTGAATAACCTACAAACTCTAAAACCTGTATCCTTCCCAACCTATCTTCTGCTACTTTGTCAGACATGACCTTGGGAGGCTGGAGAGATGCCTCAGTGATTAAGAACAATGTGCTCTCGCAGAGGACCAGGGTTCATGTCCAGCACCCATATGGTAGTTAACAATTTCCAGTAGCTCTGGTTCAATGGGAATCCAATGCCCTCTTCTGACTTCCACAAACATTGCACAACACAGATGCACTTACATACATGCAGACAATAAAGTTATACACATAAAATAAAAATAAAAAATATTTTAAAAACATGACCTTAGACCCACAATTGACATTTATGAATTATTGTTCTGCACACAAACGGGTACTAACTTCTAAGTGGAAAGCAATGTGAGCAATGTGACCTAGATTGCCAAAGTAGTCTTAACTCTGACTCAGTCTATCACTATGAACACTGGTGAAGCCATTCCTGGTTATCCCAGATCCTGGATGACTTCCTTGTATATTTATAAAAATTATAAGTCACTCTGTCTTTGTTTATAATCACTTTTGTGTATTCATGTGCATGTACATTGTGATCAAATTTGTCTCCACTGTTATATGAGCTCCAGCAAAGTTGATTTTCACTCACAGTCCCTTATTTGCTGCATGTTGACCAGTCATGGGTCTCTGGGTGATCCCAATCTGCTGTGAGAAGAGCCTTCTCTGGTGAGAGTTGAGAAATGCATTGTTCTATGCGTATAACAATAAGTCGTCAGGAGTCCATTTAATACTATGTCTATTTAGCAGAATAAAATTAGTAGATTCTCCCCTATGGCCTGTGGCTTGTCTACTCACAGGTTCCTGAGCCTGATATCAGTGCCAGGTATAGGCTTCATCTTGTGAAGTGGGCCTCAAATCAGTCAGAAAGGGGTTAGTTACTTCCATAACATTTGTGCCACTTCTACACCAACGCTTCACCTGCCAGGCCAGTTGTTGCTATAGCTCACAGGGTTCACTGTTGGGCGAGGTTGATGATTACTTTTCTCTTCTGGTAGCATGCATAGCACCTTCCAGCACTGTGAAAGGCAGCCAGTCGAGATGAAGTTCTGGTGGGTAACAAAAAGCAATGGCAATAGCCAGTTTTGTTTGAGGCTCTATGAGACCTCCTCCCCAAGTCAGCAGCTCCCCCCAAAAAAAATCCATTCCTGGCATTGGGTTTTGTATTTGCTACTCTGCAGTGTCTTGTAGGGCCATTGTTCCCCCATTTAGGGTAAGTGCATTTACACTCTTTTTAGATTGTATATGGATATATTTGTAAAGCTACTATAATAGTAAGCGTCCATATGACTTTTTCGAAGGGCATTTAGTGTTAGTTATCTCTCCCTACACTGCCTCCTCTACCCTCCCAACTCCATCCCATTTAATATTTCCAATTCCACTATTCACCTTTCCCCCTTTATTTATATCACTGCATTCTAGCTCCTCTTTCATGAACCCCCTCCCAAGATGTCCCCTTACTAGTTCCCTGACCTCTATGGATTTTCCAGCTGAAACACACATATCTAAAGATTCGGAGATAGCATCCACTTACAAGAGATAACATGTGATGTTTGTCTTTCTAGATTTGGATTACCTCAGAATGATTGTGTCGAGTTCTATCCATTTACCTGTGAGTTCCATAATTTCATTTTTTCTTAACAGTTGAATAATATTCCACTGTGTAAACGTACTGTACTTCTGTTATCCATTCATCTGTTGATGGACATCCAGATTGTTTCTATTCCTTACCTATTGTAAATAGAACAGCAATGAACATGAATAAATAAATACCTCTGTAGTAAGAGATAGAGTCCTTTGGGTACATGCCAAAGCATGGTATGGATCAAGTGGTAGATCTATTTCTAGTTTTTTGTGTAATCTCCACACTGATTACCATAGATGGTGCAATTCTTAACCAGTTAGGGAAGACATCTTTGAAGAGGCGACATCTGAGTAGATATAAAAACCTGAGTACTTTAAAACTGTTACTCAGGATAAGAGGAGCTAATGTGCAAATGGAAGAGGACAAGAAGCTGAGGTCTGAAATCTGAGGAGTTTCAACATGGAGAGGCTCAATTGAAAATGCTTAAAACTATTACACAGAATAATATCACCTAGCCTGTACTGCATATATATAAGTTTATTATACCATTAATTTTATTAAATAGACTAGACATGAATATAGAATTGTTTTATTTAAGACAAGGATTATAGTACATGAGCATTCTCATTTTAAATAGGTGAAATAATGATCCAGGGAAAAGAAGATGATGGTTGCAGATGAAGGGATGGTACTCAGGGTCTTAGAGGAGGCCAGACCTTCTCATTGTGAGGGAGGCTGATAGGCAAGCATATGGAAAGCAATCGGAAAGACAATTTGCTCCTGCCAAGATGAGATCATGCTCTGCTGAATGCTTCTATTTTCTCAATAGAATAATAAGTGAGGTCATCAACTGATAGTGAAGAACAGAAGGTGGAGTCAGACATTCGATGACAGAGGAGGTGATAATGGCTTGCTTCCCAGAGATGAGGACAGCAAATCCACTGTGCAAAAAGCAATGCACCTAATTACCATCTCCTTCTTGACTTCCCTCAATGGTTCATGGCTGAGCCTAGACCGTTGGTCCAGGTCCTTAAAAACAAGATATTCTGGGGCTGGAGAGATGGCTTAGAGTTTGAGAGCACTGGCTGCTGTACCTTGATTCAACACCCACATGACAGCTAACAGCCACCTGTAACTCTAGTTCCAGGGGATCTAAAACTCTCTTCTGGTCTCAGCAAGCACTACAGGACACAGGTGCATATACATGCATACACTAAAATACTCATACACATAAAATAAAAATAAAAATACCAAGAAAACTTTACAATGGGTTATTCTTAGAACATCTACAGAGCTATTGTTGAGAACTCGGTTATGCTTTGTACCACGTGCATAGAACACTTGCTTTTTCATAGCTTAAGAGAAGCTATTTTGACATTTTGGGTAATGAACACAAAATCAGTAGAAAATAGAATTTGTGTCCATGATGAGCCGGGATCAGTCATCATCCTTCTTACAAGAGGTGTAATCTTTTTCTTTCTAAATGGAATCGGCTAGGAATGTGAAGGAAACCAAATTTCCATCATCTTAGCACCACTGTATTCAATGGTTATTTTTCGTGCTTGTCATTCCACATATATCTGAGAAGTCTCACTAATGAGGCATTCCAGGACTTGATGTCTAGTGTTGGCTTTAAACCTCAGAAAGAAGACACATTTGAAATAACTTGAAGAACTCTATTAAAAGCAGCTCAACCTCATGTACTATGTGTTGAAAACCTTTGGGTGTCCCCCAAAGTGTGCTAATGTTGCAGTTACCACATCAAATTTACTCAGAATCAAAATAGGATTTTGCAAATAGAGTCAGTCATCTAGGGAGAAAATAATATTCATAACTTTCACATTCTTTTAATTGTGGTGGTGTTGTCTCCCTAGTCCCAGCCTGCCTGGAAGTCACTATGTAGATCAGGCTGACCTCGAGGGGGTCTCTGCCTCCCAAGGGCTGGAATTGAAGGTGTCCGCCACCACACCCAGCAATATACATTCTTTTATTTGTGCTGAATTTTGGCAGCTTTACAATAAATTGGTGCCCCTATTTCACTACAGATGAGTGAGAACATAGCCTTCAGGGGAATCTTCCTGGTTTAAACAATTTGAAGGCTTAGGACTTGGGTTGTGGTTGCATGCTTACCTACCTACTATTAGCAAGGCCCTGGGATTTGACACTCCCTGACTCAGAAAGAGGGAAGGAGGGAGAAGCGAAGGAGAAAAGGAGAGAGACAGAAAAGGAGGAAGAAAGAAAAGGAAAGAATGAGGGAGGGAGGGAGGGAGGGAGGGAGGGAGGGAGAACAAATTGCCATAAGGAACAATCGTGAAGATGGTGTGAAAGACTAAAGGCCCATACACGTGTTCTGAATTGTTTGTAAATATTTTATTTATTTGTCTGACCCCTCTATAACTTAGCAGTGTGATGTGAGAAAATGAACAGAAAGTTCTGGAAACTGTTTTTGCACATTCATACAGGCTGAAGTCAACAGATCCTACAATCCCCTCTGGCAAACTTGCGTTTTCCCTTTGGAAATATGATAAACTTGTTTATTCTGTCAGTTTTCCGTTTCTAAGTTTCTTTGCTGAATCTGTTATCTTCGTGATATGGCCAAGTTGTCCCCAGCACGGAGTGACCGCAGCGACAGAGAGCTAAGGATATCGGTAATGAGAAAGTTTGACTTTAGAGTACGAAGTTTGGCTCATTGTAAACAAAACAAAATAGTTATCTGAGCTTTAACTGTACTACACACTATGAAAGATATGTTGTTTTTTATTGCCTTTGAGAAAAGAAGGATAAGCTTTCTACATTTCTGTATAACAAAATGGAGCTTCTCCTCTGCATCAAATGCCTTGGGTCTCTGCACCAAATGCAAGGGTGTGATCGCGAGATCTGGAGCAATAAGTCACCTAGGCTGGAAACCCTTCCGCACCCAGCTCTCTGACACAAAGGGTCTGCCTGCCCGCGAGAAAATGCTATATGAGCACGTAGCTAGGGCTGGGAAGAGCAGCTAGGGAGATGAACTTCCGGCTCACCGTTACATCTAGAGCAAGCTCATGTCTGTCTGTGACAGGAGCCGTGCTCGCCACCACTGAGAATCTTTCTTCAGTAGACAATGAAGATATCACTACAAAGACTAGAACACCATTTCAGCAGTCCTAGGAATAAGCCTCCTAAGCAATCTTGCTTTCTCACTGGGACAACAACAAGCAGGACAGACCTAGTGAACGAGGTCTGCCTTTCTGAAGCTCATTATCGTTGTAAGAAGATTCCTGGGAAAAGGGTGAAGCATTCTCTTATGTGTTGATCCAGTTCACACATGTCCATGAAGGTGAAATTAAATCATCAGTTACATTTGTGACCTTCGATCCCCAGAGAAAATTAATTCCCTCACTATAGAAATTTGGGAAATGCTTGGAATAAACTCTGTAATACATCAAAAAATAGTATTAAAGAAGTAGCCCAGGGACTGAGGAGGTGGATCAGCACTTGGTTTACCCACATGAGGACCTCAGTTCAAATCTCAAGTACCTGTAATGCTCTGTAAGAGCAGCCAGTGCTCTTAACCATTGAGCCATCTCTCCAGCCCCAAGAATTCTGAGTTTTTAACATGTTGTATAAATATGATTCATTATCTCTTCAGTAAAAACAGTCATCTGGTTTGATGAGGACATTGCTGAAGAACTTGTAGCTCCCAAGAGCAATTCACACTGGAAATATTTATACTCATTTAACACATACTTGCTCAGTTGCACAAAGTATAAAGTCTCTAGATTAGGCTAAAAACTATTCTTAAATGATAATTACTGTGTTTCAGCTTCTCAGGAAGTGCTTCCTGCATACATGATCTCATTTGCTACTCACAACAACCTCATGAATTGGGAATTTTCCTGTTTGATTAAATAAATTGACAAGAAGAACTAGAATAAACTCATACATTGGATGTGATTCTCCTGCATCTGAATACCATGTCTTTGTCATGTTCATGCGTAATGTGGTATAACAAAGTACTGTAAATATGTGTCCAAATTTTAAAAAGTTTCTAGAACAGGGTTGGGTGTTGGGGGGCACGTCTTTAATCCCACTCCAGAGGCAAAGGCAGGCAGATCTCTATGGGAGAGTGAGTTCCAGGCCAGTTGGAGCTACAAAGGCACCCTCTCTCAAAAACAAAAAAAAATGTATGTGGAACAAAAGAAGAAGAAAGGCAGCCTGCTTGAAAGCGGGGTTTATCCCTTAGTCAGTCTGCCTTGATTTTAAACCATCCTGCGTCCTATTTCTTCAGGACACTTCATGAGTTGTCTGCCCTGGTGATGAACATAGCTCTCTTCAGTTAACAGCTAATAGAATTGGCCCCTATTTGTTTCCCTGGATCCTGGAATGTTTCCATCTTGCAGTCCTGCCCACTTGTCACAGCTGATTGACTCAAGCTAAATGGTTCCTCCAATTTAAGTCCCTCCATTTCTTCCTGAAAAGAAAATTGTAGTAAGACTAAAAAATAAATAATCATGTCTCCTTTAATCAACCCAAATCATGCATATTCTAAATTGAAAGATAACCAAGTTCGTCTTTCTAGGATAGAAGAAAAACTGAGAGGAGGAAAAATGAAAGATTTTAGGGCATTAATCTCTTGAAGTATTCCTTATCTTCATAATGAATCTTTTCATTGTTGTCTAAACCAAAGTCACGAGAGTTTTATTATTTGCAAATGAAATCCCAGATTATACATCTAATAATCCATTCAATTCATTTTAATCACTTAATCCTTAATATTTAGCAAAACAAGTTTCTTTCTATCATTTTCTTTAAGTATTACAAATAGCCCTCAAATGAACCAGAGGCCAAGATTTAAGATCTAAGTGGGATATATGTTTCTGTAATAGACTTGATAACTATGTAAATGAAATATATGTTTCTGTAATTGACTTGATAACTGTCTTCATCTTACTAAATCTTGACTGCTTTTATTATAATGTTCTTGAGGAAAAGGAAGGGGAACTTTTTACTCATTATAATTCAAATTCCTTATATAATATAGACGGAATGATGCATGAATAATAGAGGACTGGATAAGTAGATGGATGGTTGAATAGAATGGATAGATAAAGGTTGGTTGTGTAACTGGTTTAATTAATACCACAATTTTGCAAAGTTATAGCAAGATGTTTAAAGGTTTAGGGCATTTCTTTGAACAAGGATTAGAATAAAAGTTGTCTCTTTTTATTCCACCTTTCCTGAGTCTAAACCACTCAGTTCATAAAGATGCTTAACTGGGAGTATTAGGGACAGCCTGCATTATAGGTTGGTTCTTTCTTGGGCTCTGAACAAATATGACTAGTGTGAGAGTTCAAACTAAATCCATTCGATGGGTACCAGTCCCAGGCATGACCACAGAGACAAGTCAGGCCTGGACTTTCAGGTAAATCCTTGGTCAATACTGAGAAAATGTTTGTATTGCTTTTTAAAGACACTTCTTACTTGTTTCATTGCTTCTACTAATGTTTCTCATCAATATGCCTTTGTCCCATATTTTATACATACTCTTTGTTCCTCATGTAAACCCAGTGAGGTGTTTCAGATAGAATAAACAAAATGAAGAAAATCAGTGTAAAGGAAATTAAAGAGTAGCAAATAACCCAGCAAAACATATACAAAACCCAGTGAAATGTATTTTTACATCTTGGGCCAACTCTCTCAATAACTACTGACTCTTGAGTAAAAGTTTTTCATTTCCCTGAGTCAACATTGTCTCATCTATAAAAGCAGAAGAATAACACCTAGCTTAGATAATTGTTCTGTGGGATAAATTTTTAAAAAATGAGATGGCTCATCACATAAAGATACTTGCAATGGCAAGCCTAACAAACTGAGTTCCATTGCCAGAACCCACAGTGAAAGATTAAAATAACTCCAGAAAGTTGACCTCTAACCTCCAAAGCACACAATCACACACACACACAAATAATAATAATAATAATAATAATAATAATAAATAAAAATTATTAACAATGGAGCACACATAATAAACACTTTTTTTTATTCTCAACTGGAAGCAGACTTTCACTCTGAAATTTTTCATTTGTATACTGTTGTTGTAGTGTCATGACCTTTATCAGGTGGGCTCAGTGATGCTATGGTAGAGCAAAGAGCTTTCCTTCCCAAACTCCCATTATTGTTTTTATTTAGAAGCATAAGGAAAAAAATAATTGAAGAAAGGACTGGAGATGCCCGATGATGCTAGATCACTGTAAGTTTTGAACACAAGGCTACAGAATTCACTCGGTCAAGGAAGCACTGACCTTTCTCAGCAAGAAATAACATCAGTGCTTCTGGAAGATAAATATGACAGTATCCAATGAGATAGACAAGGAAGACTGATGAGAGCACCATGCTCACCATTGTCCTGGTGTGAAGAACCAAAGGGTTTGTGAGAGTGTCAGTCACAGGATTTCCCCCGCCCTCCAGTAGCCTGTGGCAAAATCCAAAAGAAGTATTTCCTTTAGCAACTTTATGAAGATCACCAAAGCTGTCCTTCCTCCAGGTGAGAACCCTAGGCCAGGATTCATGACTTGGACTTTTGTCCCTTCACCTTTTGAGAGAAACACCTTCTGCAGTCATGCTGATGGTAGAAGAAGGAATGAAAAGGAAGGGTCACATTGCAGAAGAATTACAAAGCAAGAGGTTCACAGACAGGTAATCCTTGAAACATAAAAAAAGAGGGGCTGGAGAGAGAGACATAGTCAGAGAGGGTTGCACTTTGCTATTTGTGAAACAGAACAGAGGACAGGAAGTGAGACCAGGCTAAGAAACTTCAAGAGCCACTTCCAGTGACTAAGTTCTTCCAGCGAGCCCCACCTCAAGGACCAACCCCAGAATGGGGGTACCAAGAACTCAAACACACAAGCCTCCGAGACCGGTTCACACTAAAGTCACTTTTCCCCCTAGGATATGTCATTATCATCTCTATCCATCACCAAAAGAGACAAAAAGAAGGTAGAGGAATCACATCCATGTCTTTAAAATCTAGGCCCAGAACTAACACACATATGACCTCTGCTTACATTCCACTGATGGGTCACATGGTGGCAGCTAACTGCAGAAGACTTGGACATGTCACTGAGCTTACGTCTGAGGAGAAAAAGACATGGACTTTGGAGATTAGCAGTCTCCACCTGAAGGTATACCTACCCTTTCTCTCTTTGAAAATTAAAAAAAAAAAAAATGTGAGGACAAAGACGGGCAGTTCTCCACTCAGCTACCATCGATGTTTATGGTGTCAGGCCCTGATAAGCATGTAACACTGATGAAATAAAAATAGAGTTGACATTATGGATGAAAACATAAAAGAGGAGCTAGACCCAAGGAAGAGTAAAGGAAAAGGATATTTCAAAGAGGGACAGTACTTCCTTAGGCTACACAAACCCCTTGGTTCAATCCTCAGCACCACAAAAAAAAAAAAAAAAAAAAAAAAAGATTTGGGACAAATGCTGATTCTGAACTCTCAGTGGCTTAAACGTTAGGGACATAAAATCCCCAAATACTAAGAGAAGGTCAAAGACCTTGCCCCTGGGGTCATCCCCTAGAAAAGACATGATTTCCATAGCTGAGTAATTGCAGAGAGACACCAGATGATTGGACAGTTTGACCTCTATGAGTTGCACTGAGGCATGAGCCTGGGAATCACAAGCCACCCCATAAACAACCAGTCATGGGGATTTGCTGCCTTGCTCAGTCAGGCTTCCGGACTCAACCAGCCTTCCGGAGAGAGCTCCTGGCTGATGCTGCCTAACCCAGCCTGACTGCCGCACCAACAGAGCATGAGCCTTCCTGTTTCTGACTGAAGCTTTTACCTCATGATGACCTGTTACCTGTCTGCCTTCTTCAGCAGCCACCTCTGCTGATGTCACATAAATGTCACCTGCTCCTCAACATGAACAGCATGGGTGCTTTATCAACTTGGGCTTTTGCCCATGTTTCTACAGTTCACTATGGGGGAATTCTAGGAACTTTCTGGTTGACTTTTATCTTCTGAAAATCTCTTGAAACACTCTACTTCCTCCCTTGCCACTGTGACCATTGGTTCTTCCTTGGACCATTTTAACAGAATCCTGACTGACCTCCTCATTCACACTTAGCTTTCTTTTTCTAATTTAATGTCCACAATTCAGCAGCAGTGATTTTTTTAATTTTCCATTTATACATAATCTTGTCTCCCCTTTGCTTAAACTTCTTTAGGAACTTACTTTTGGTTGCTTTAGCATAAAAATCAAAATCATAGGACTGGATGATATGTCAGTGGCTCAGGACACTAGCTGCTAAAGGACCTAAGTTCAGTTCCCAGCACCCACATGGTACCTCACAACTGTCTATAACTCCAGCTCCAGGGAGTCCTAGACAAAAGGGCATACCATATGAAATGCTTGGAAAAAGAATTTTTAATTTTGAATCACTTCACAGTACTAATTCTTGTTTCCTAGCCAATGAGTAATTTCATTTTACATAAATAATATTCCATGGTTGAAAAATAAATAACATAGTAAGATTCCCAAGAGGAGCAATGAAAATTAATGTTTTTAGTACTATTGAGGTTCTGTTCTAAGTATAAAAATGTATGTACTTTCTATCTGTTATTTAAAGATATATTAAAGTGTTTCTCTGTTCGTCTAGATCTGCAACATTTAAAAGTCTGTGTGCTTCCATTTTTGTTTTTCCTTTAAGGATTTTCAATCCAGAAGTTTAGTAAATGAAATATATATATATATATATATATATAGCTCATGGACATATTTTAAGACTTTTGGGAAACACTCAAAACAAATGCTATTTTGAGGATTAGGAAATAACTTGTCTGAGTATTGCCAAGTGAATTTGGAATAATCCTTTTGTGTGCTGCAATAAAGCAGAAATGCAGGCAACACTTCAACATCTCAGTTCAAGGTTACAAGAGAATGTGAATAAAAGTGTTTCTCATCCTGCTAACACTGGGACACAGAGCATGAAAACAGTGTCTTCTTTCACTTAAAAAACATTACACACACAAGGAGATTTTTATCCTTTTGCCTGTCAGTTTCTCTGGAGGACCCTCAGTGGATTTTTTACCCCGTTCCTCCTTCCCGGTGTTTTATTGTGTATTTTATGAGCCTTGGATACATGTGCAACCCACTGTCCACATTTTAAATGAGTGGGGCAAAGACAATTCCAGATGCTTTTTGTATGACAGACAGGGCCGAGGCAATGCCTGGCTTCCCTCTGAGCAGGACACCGAAGAAGAAAGGAACATTCTTCACTCAGAGCACATGAAATACAAATACCCTTTTCAAAAATGGGCGAAGGTACATGAGGACCTGGTAGAGCCCAACCAAAGAGTCAGTCAGGGAAACGACGAATCCTTAGGCCAACAGGACTTTGGCTCCTAAGGATTAGGATCTATATAGTAAAATCAAACGTTTTGCTGGGTATGGTGGTGCACACCTTTAGTCCTAGCATTCAGGAGGCAGAGGCAAATGAGTCTCTGTGAGATCAAGGTGAGCCTTGTCTATACAATGTGTTCCAGGCCAGCTGGGGCTAGAGGGGGACCCTATCTCAAAAAGGCAAAAAATAAATAAAAACAATAAGTTTTGCTCTCTGCAAAGAGGCAGGAAAGAGAGAAAGGGAAGGAAGGAAGGGAGGGAGGGAGGGAGGGAGGGAGGGAGGGAGGGAGGGAGGGAGGGAAAGTGTCAAGGAGTGACTGCTTACAAAAAGAATTATTACATAATTTCAACAATATTCCCAAAACGAAGCTTAGGTTAAACCAAGTACTGTATGAACAGCGCCCCTACTGGAAAATTGAGGCTCTGCATGCACAATCATTGAACCACTTCAAAAACGCACCTCCAAGAAGTAAAGATTTTCCAGACAACAAATACTGAAATTAGAATGACATCACTAGCATGGGTCAATGGAACACGATGAGTGCAGAAACTGAGAGTGAAGACCCCAAAACCGGTTGCACCGACTGGGAAGGAATTCTGTGAGAACAAAGACGCCCAGCCTACAGCAGGCTCAGACCTGACTCCTTGAGGGCACTTGGTAAGCTTCCTATTGTTAAGAATATACCTCAGGTTTTTTTTTTTTTTACAAAAGAACCTTAGAGAGCCAATAGTCCAGCTTATTCAATATGACCTAGACCCAGTCATTAAAACTATGCTTATTCAATGCTGTTAAGGGTATTAAATGAATTCAATATGCTACTGAATATAAAATGTATGTGTATTCAGGACTGGAGAGAGAGATGGCCCTGCCTCTTGCAGAGGACCTGGGTTCAAGTCCCAGCGTCCACATGGCAGATGATACCCATTCATAACTCCAACACTCTCTTCTGATCTCCACAGGCATTGCATGACACAGGTGCAATTACATACATGCAGGCATAACATTCATATGCTTAAAAATATTTTTAATTTAAAAAGTAGGTGTATTCAGTATGCTTCTAAATATAGAAATAAACACATTTGCTTTATTGTTAATTTTGCAGGTTGGAAAGTAAGAATAGAAAAAAAGTTAAGTAGCCGTTTCTATTGTTTTAAATAGGTAGTTGTTTGTTTCTATTTTTCAGAGTAATTCACAAAGTGTGACCTTTGTATATAGCATTAGTGGCAAGCCATAACAGAACAGAACTCTTAACAAATTTCTTAAAATTGCATTCCAAAATTGGCCAAGAAACTATAGCAACACTTTCTTCAAAAGCAAGTTCTTCCCCTGAATGTCACTTCTTTAGAAGTAGCAGTAGTCTAGCTACCTTCATCTGATGAAGCCCAGGCTCCTGACATCATACAGTGACACGAACCGCAAAACCAGAACTAGGACTTAAGCTATTTTAAGACACCAGGAATCCAAACCTTCCCTTAAGATGCAGTTTCTGTTCTGTGTGTTTGAAACTATATTCCATTTTTCTGTAGTGTTTTCCTTCTTCAAAAGTGCTGTCATAGCTACTGTTGTTTCATACTTATACATCACCTCAGATACAACTGTTCCTACTGTAAGCAGGTGTCAGTATTTAGGGGTTGAATATTGAGTTCTTAGCCTTAAACGGATATCTAAGTTAAAATGTGCTAGTTACAATAAGCTGAACTTCTCTAACAAAGGCCTACACATTTTTATGAGGTAAAAGTCACAGAAATTTACTTCTCTCTTACAAAATAGTGCAGAGCTGATCTGTGTGCCAGGACACCTCTTGCCTTGATCCATGTGTGACTCTGCATTCTCCAGAGATGCAGCACTATCTCCATCAGGTGACAGACGCTGGACTAGAATAGAGAGGACACTTCTATAAAAGGGCCAGCCTCAACATGACACAAGTCACTTCTGTCAAAAGCCAAGGGAGAATGGGAGGTGAAATTTGAACATTTGCCTGGTAATAAAGCAGAAGGGGCTGACCTGGGAAGACCACTGACGGCCACAGTCACTCACTCCAGTCCCATCACTCAGTGCTTAGGTCTTCATAAATGAGGAAATATCAAATGTACAGGAAAATGCCAAGTACACTAACTGTGTCCCAAAATCCTTGACTTTAAAAAACTCAGATTAATTAGCAAAGAAGATAAGACTGTACATAGTACAATATAAATCATACAGAGATTTTTTTTTAATGAAAAGGCACAGTTAAGTTTAACTGGAATTAACTTTCAATATCATCCAAAAACAAAATTTCTACTGCTTTCGAATGGACTAAGCCCATCTTGAGAAGAATGGGCTACCTTCTCAGACCCCTATTTATTTCTCATATTAACTGCTAAATAATACTTTTTCCCAGGTCGTATGATATGCATAGGACACCACATTGAACAGTAGTCTGTAGACAGACAAGTATGATGTTTAGACTGTCACCTCAACATCCCCTGTAGCTGGGAAGTTCATAATACAAGGTGGTAGACAATTTATTTCACACTTTTAAAGTCTGCAGTCCTGTTGCCACGGGAGTAAGCTAGGATGATTTTCTTGTTAGGGGTATCACTGATTTCTTTCCTGTGGGTTTATGTATGCGCATGTTCATGTGTATTTGGATTCTGTTTTGTGGACTTCATTTCTATGGAGTTTTGCTATCTCCATCATACTGCTTCTGCGTCACATAGATCAGGTGTACCAGATTGTTTTGTCTCCTCTAGCACTACATTTTCTTGTAGACAAAGCAAGACAAGCCATAATCTTGGTCTAATTAAAGCTTAGCCAAATGAGTACACACTGATCAGTGTGAGTTCAAATCAACAGGCCACCCACCAAGAGAGTGGAAAAGAAGACCGGTGGTTTGTCCCATAGAGAACTGGTTGATCTTCCAGAGAAAACAAAAGGTAATGTGTTTTGCCATTGTCAAGTACAAACAGTGCCTTACACAGCAGCACATAAGCCACAATGTGTGTTAAATATTACTGAAAACATGATAAGCATGATTGTAAAGAGAAAAGGAGCAGTCTGACATCTGCGGGGCACAGTGACCTTCCCCATTCTCCCTTTCAGTATTACTGAGGGAGAAATTCTAGGAAGAACCTGGAGGACAAAAATAAGAATATATACATATATATGTGTATATATATACATAAATATATACACACACATATATAGTTACTGATACGTGTCTAGACTTTTCCAACTAGGTTTCTAAGTGTGTTTAAATAAAAAGATTGTGGGATCTAAATGAATTTCAAAAGATGAAAAAACAGGGCTTTTCTAATATCGTCTAACCCTCTAGACATATTTTCATGTAGCAAAATTCCTCATTAGTTTTAAACTCTTAGTTTAAATTTTGCCAACTGGAAGCAAGCAGAAACTTGCGGATGTGCTATAGATAAGTGATTCTCAGATGGGAATTAGTAGGAGAATATCAAAACCGCCACAGAGATAACGGAACTAGGAATGTGTAGCTTGGAAAAACTCCCCAAACCAATGCTCCGACTCCCCCACCCGTGTCCTCATTTAGAACTGCTGTCAAGCTATTACTTCATAGCATAAGAGCAATCTGTTTTCATAGATGTGGAAGACCAGGTAAATGAAAATGAGATTTTTTTTTTCTTCCTCTTTTTCTAGGAAATTAGGAAGAAACAAGTAATTGTCAGGAAAAAAAATAGCCAATTAAAAGAAGGTGCTTTAAAAAACATGCATCGGGATGGGAACAAATAATTCCTTTTTCTTCAAATGTTCTTTCTGTTTTAAGCTTTCATACATGTATAGACTTTGTGTTGAACATTTTCCCTGCATACCCTCACCCTCCCTTCTTTATCCCCTGTCTCATCATCCATCCCCCTTTCACCCTTAGACAGTTTTATTTCTACTTTCGTGTCATACGCGTGTATTCACACAATTTTATGTATCTTTATAAAATCTAAGAACCACACATGAAAGAACCACATAATATTTGTCCCTTAGAAGCCGGCTTAATTCATTCACTATGATTATCTCTAGTTGCATCCATTGCCTTACAAATGACAGGACTTTGTTCCTTATGACTGAAAAATTCCATTGTCCATATGTGCTACATTTTCCTTGTCCATTTCTCCATTGTGGGATACCTAGGTTATTTCCATAATTTAATTATTATGGACAGGGGATGAATATCGATATACAAATATCTCTGTGATAAGTTGACTTGGAGCCCCTTCTGTAAATATATAGGAGTATGGACAATCTATAGGAACCTTATATACTGTTGACAGGAATGTAATCAGTCCAATCAGACTTCTTAAAAACCTAGATCGTCCATATGATTCTTTCTTTATCCATTAGGAACTGGATGTCACTGCAATTGAGACAGACCTAGAAGGTAGAAATTGATGCAAAGTAGATTTTATTCTGCCAAGAAAACTGAAAGTCAGCAGTCCAGGCTGACAGAGAGGCTTCAGCAATCCAGACTCCTGACTCTTCTTGTGCTATTAGCTACTTGCTGCCTTCATCTAGCATCACTGCTAAAGCCCCAGACATGACATATAAGCTCCAAGAACTAGTAAGACAGAGAAAAGAAGTCCATGCATATTGTCTTTAAAGAATACTTGTGAGAAGAAGCCCCCCAGTTCCCCAGTCTAGACACATATTCTCACCTGGATGTAATCAAACTTGGAAAATTAAGTCTTAACTCCATTCTCCTTTGTCCTGTTGGATTTGTGAGGAAAATCTCCAACCATGGTTACATGCATGCTCTCTTTACTGCATACCTACCCCATGTCCAAATAAACGTAGGAGGAAAAGAATACATGATGCCAAATTGCCAGTATCATCCCATCCTCCCCATCCTCTAGTAGAGGATCCAGTTTCAATGAGAAAAGCAGAAGCAATCAGAAATCCCATAGGCTCTTGTCCTACACCCATGTTCCTCCAAGTATAACCACATCATTTTTTCCCAATCTGCCCCTATAAATGATGTGTATTTGGTCCTATCACAAGCCACCATCTCTAGTTCTATTTCACGACCCATCTTGTCTGGCCTATAAATGTCATCTCGCCTGTAATTCTCCTTTCTCTCTTCTGACTCATGAAGCTTCCTCTTCCATTTTGGATCCTTCCATTAGCTAGTCAGCACATTATTATTTCACCAATTTTACTAAAAAGACAAAATATTACACAAAACCTTTTCAACCCCATTTTCACCAAGAAAACGCCTTGAATTATCTACACTTGCAGTCTTACTCTTTCTAAACTCTCTAGACTCTCTTTTAAATCCATTTCATTCAAACCTTCTACAGACAACTTATGCTACTCTTTCCAAGGTCACACATTGCTACATCCCAAGGTGAATTCCCAGTCTTGACCTCACTTGAGTGACCAGAACCCTGTGATACAATGATTGTCCTTGAGATGCCTTTTTCATTCAACTTCCAGGTTAAAAAAACTTTCCTCCTGACTTAATAGCCGTTCATTCTTGGTCTTATTCATCATTTGTGATTCTCCAGAGCTCTGTTCTTCAGCCTCTTACATATCTTACATATCTATCTACTACTATGGTAATTTTATTTAATCTCAGACTAACAAGTCCCAAATATATATCTTTACACTGGCCACTTCCTTGAACTCCAATCTATTACATCCAACTAGTTGTCTAATGGGCACCTTATAGCTCACACACCTGATCTGAACTCCTAGTCCCTCTGTATACATATGAAGCTGCTCTTCTAACAGATCTCCACCACAATTAAGGCAAATCACTTCAACATTAGTCAGGCTAAGCTGGGTTTTGCTGCAATGATGAACAAGCTGAACATCATAACAGCTCTAATAACAAAGGTTCATTTCCTGTGTGGCCTCTCCATGTCTCCTTCAGGTGTCATTCACAGCAGTTTTGCTCCAGGATCCAGAATGACATAGCAGCTTGTCTCTGAACCATTACTGGATTTGTGTCAGAACTAGCAAAGTAACATCAAATCATGTGCTACCAGGTAAAACGTCTGCTCACATTTATTGGTCAAATAAGTCACATGACTTCCCATTTTCAATATGGCTAAAATGCATATCATATTTTCACAGGGAGGGACACTACATCGAGGAAAACCAAAATATTTGGTAAATATTAGTGACCTGCCCATTGATTCTCCAGTTGCCCCTGTTAAAATTCTTAGCTCCTTTCATTATTAAAATTAGCCCATAGGGCACTGTGAGGTGGCTCAGTGGTTAAGAGCACTGACTGGGTTTTGCTGCAATGATGAACAAGCTGAACATTATACCAGCTTCTTATAGCACATCAGTTTTGCTCCAGGATCTAGAATGACAGAGCAGCTTTTCTCTGAAACATTACTGGATTCCTGTCAGAAGGAGCAAGAAACAGAGGATCTGGGTTCAGTTCCCAGCACCTACATGGTGACTAACAACCATCCCTAACTCCAGTCCCAACCTCCTCCTCTGGCCTCCATAGGCACTGATGACTCATGGTACACTTATATACATGCAGGCAAAATGCACATATACATAAAATAAAAATAAATTTTTAAAAATCTAGTCCAATAGTTCTGGCCACCTCTCAGTGCTACCATACTAGCCCAGACCTTTCTATATGCTTTTCTCTGGTCTTCCTGTTTGCCTTTCTAGTCTATCCTTCAGTACTACACAAAAGCTTTAGTTTAAAAGCACAGATCAGACCCAACATTCTTCTACCCAAAACTCTCAAATGCTCCCCTGCTCAGAGTAAAAGTCAAGGTTTTTCAACAGCCTTGTAAAATCTGACAGTCTGATCATCTATCGCCTCTCTGGCTTCATCTCTAGCTCAGCCTCTTGCAGTCACAGCGATGGCTTTGCTATCCTCAGTTGTACAAAGCGCATGCCAGCTTAGGGAACTTTGCCCTTGAGTTTCCTCTTCCTGGAACGCTCTTCTCTCAGGTCACATGGCTCAATCTGTCTTCTTCTCCAGGTGTTTGTGCAAAGGTCACCTCCACAATGAGAACCTATTTACGATCTCAGTTCCCACCCCTCACCTGACACCCTCTCCCTTTCCCTGCTCACTTGTTTCCTGAGCGCTCAGACCTTGTTTCTCGTCTGTTTTTGTCTTTCACACTCTACTAGAGTGCACGTTTCTTGACTGCATGGTTCATCTATTTTATTTATTATTGTAATGTTAGCATATAAAACTGTGTCTAAATCACTCAACTCTCAATAAACATTTACTTAATACATAAATCAGTGAGGAACGATGGATATGAAAGGCTTTGAGAAACTGAAATGCACACATAGCTTATAGATATGGAGAAAATTATTAATATCGAGCATTTACATAAACCAAAGATCACTGAGTTATTTGTCACAAATTAGAAAAAGTAAAAAGAATGAGTGAGAAACGAACACTAAAAAAGCATTAAATGTGTCACTTTAATTCTAATTTGAAACTACATATTTTATAATTTTTATCTCTATCAAAGCAAAAAATGTAGCAGACCATTTCACAAATCTCTGTGAGTTCTTAAGAAAATAAAATTTCACTTCACCCTTGACTCCAGACTAAAATGAAGCAGCTTTTTGTTCAAACTGATTTTCTACATCTTAGGCTGACAGCACCCCAAAGGAGGCTTCCTCAGTCTCAGACACATTCACATTCTGGACTGAGTAATTGCTGCCATGGGAGGCTGTACTTGGAATTAGGAGATGTTGAGCGGAATCCCTGTCCTGTGTCCACTGGATATTAGTAACATCTCCTCAGCTGTGGCAACCAAGAAGTGTCCCCAGGTATTAACAAATATCTCGGGGGGGGGGGGTAGCATTGGGACAGGGTCATGACTCCACTGAGAACCACTCTCCAGAGGTTGACAGTGACTACGATGTCCTCACTCCTGGGAAGCTTCTGATGGTGCTCATAAAACGTTTTGTGGGATTATCATAGAAATATAATACCAAAGTAGACAAGCAGATTCTTAACTGTATGATTTAGGGAACTATTGGCAAGGCTTCTGCTGGAAAAAAGTACCCTTGATTTTTTTTTTTTCCCCAGTCATTTTTTTTTGCTTGGCAGTATAGACAAATGTTGCCAGAAAGTAAAACTTACTACGGCATGCTGACCATTAACACTTTAGTATTCCAGAGTTTGTGACTAAGGAAAGACAAGAGAAGTTTCAACAGGGAAAATGAAAGAAAACTCAATTCAGGGATGTGAGCAGGGGGTTCTGCAGTGAGAACATGTCTATTTCAAGAGCTTCATCAGCTCCTTTGCAGTGGTCAGACAGGGACAGTAACCTTCCTATCATCAATCAGTTTAAGAACTGATTCTGCACAATGGCTTCCACCAAGAAAGTAAAATGATCAATTAAAAACAATATGACAGTTTTAAGTAAAACTAAATGATTTACATTATCATTATTGTGCTTTGTACATTTCAGATTCAAAATAATTTAAAATGAAATATTTCAAAACTAAAAGGAGTTTACCCCTAAGAATACTAGTCATGTCTGAAATACTTTTAAAAGTTGCCTGTAAATGAACCCCTCAAATACTAAAACTTTTCAAATATCTTAAATCCTTTGTAAATTTTAAAATTTTTTTTCCTTAGAAGCCACTTCTAAATTTTCAGATCTAATATAAAGGGGTAATAAGATAACTGAAAAGCAATTGATTATGCCAGAAAGAAACTCTTATAGTGTGAGCTCACAGTTGTTCGATTAAAAGCCTCCCCACCCACAAAAAAAGCATTTCAGACTGATATTTAAAACATTTTGTGATTTTTAAGAAAATAGAATTTCAGCTACTTGTAAAGAAAGTGTATAACATGATTACATTCTATGTTGCTTTCACTCCAATGAAGCCATTCTAACACTGGAGTTTGAATGGTTCTTAAAACTGAAATTCACTTTCCAGTTGTGAAAGGTAACTGGAAAACTGATGTAAGTAGATTCAAATGCACGTATCATTAAACATGTTTCCAGTCTGTGGAGCACGATGATTTAAAACTTTTTCATTCCATCTGTTTTTGTCCTAGAGTTACATTCAAAAGGCAAAGTTGACTACTTTGGTTTCCTTTTCTGTCTTTATTCTGAAAGAAAAAAAAATGTGAAGAAATTGGTCTAGGACCCAAAGTAAAAAGTGAATAGAAATTCTAAAATTGACACCTTGATGGCCCATTCTGTAATGCCTTTCTGCCCCCAAGTGCTTGTAAGAGAATAAAAAACAAATTTGCTTAAATAAATTGTAAATTTCCCAAATAAACATGTAAATATCCTTGAAAAAAAAAACCCAACATCTTGAGTCTACACACATGATATCTATTCTCTAAAGCAGGATACAAGATTTCATTAAATGTACTTTAAAATACTCTCACACTGACATATGCACATAAATTGGAAAACCAAAAGAATATTTACCTTCATCTGCTTTTTTTAAAAAATCACTTGAGATATCCTTATATTTTATAATATAAAAGTTAAAAATCATTTTAAAGAAAAAAAAATAAACAGTTCATCCATTGATAATGTGAACTGAAGCTTTAGGTTTAAGAGGAAAAGCCATGAACAGAGCACATTCTCCGGTATCCACTAACAGACGATCTTCATTCATCTTCCAAAGCTGAGTTTTGAAGAAACTGTATTAAGAACTAGAGCTAAAAGAAACACACTCTCCTGCCAAATAGCTTAAAACATGCGTATTCTTGAGTGATTTTAAAGTCTCAGCTTTATTTAGCTGTATTTTAGACTGTTTAGCTAATCTTTAGTCTCTAATTCAGGCCTAGGAATGCATCTGTGAGCTGAGAGAATTTTCCTCGTGCACTCCAATGGACTGTTTACTTTCCTTTGCTAATTCTCTTGCCTAGATAGAGATCTGGATGTTTGCAAATCCCAGAAGTCACCTGGGATATAGTACCCATGGGGATATGGTACATTATCAAGATGTGTGTCCTATGTAAATGAGAAAAGAGGTGACACCAGTCAATTCCATTCCCTGTCACTAGAGGTAAAATCTAAGAGCTCCAAAGAAGAAAGTATGAAATATTCTGTGGGAAAGAGAAAAGAAGGCCAGAGAGGCCAGGAGAAGTACAGCACCATGCCCATGGAAGTTGGATGCTACAGGTAGACAATGCCCAGTTGTTAAAGAAGAGCAAAGTAGAATTGATTGTATGGTGGCAAAATATTCAAGCTGTGACTAACAAAGCAAAGCATAAAGCAAAAGTAGGCTGGTGTCATATACCCTATCTCAATTAATGATACAACCCCAAATCCCATTATCTCAGTCCTTAGTTCCCCAAACTTTCACAGCTGTTAATGACCAGGTCTTGTCAATCATACCTCAAAATATGTATGAAATAAGCCATCTCCAGCCAATTCTCAATGTTATTGGCGGTCTTAGACTTCAGTTTATCCCTTTTCCAACCACTTATCATGCTAATGTCCACCGTGCAACATATATTCATCCTCAACAGCCTGTTTGCCTTGAACAAACCCTGAAATGCAGAGTACTCCTGGCTTCTCCCTGCGTTGAAGCTGTGCTAGCTCTGCTCATCTTTCAAACACCGGTAAAGCCCATACTTCCAGTAGAATTAACGCTTTTCGTTTTAGTATCCCCTTCGTCATGTCTGTAGTGATACTGTGGCTCTGCCATGTGCACTGTAATCAGGGGAAGAGCATGTGTGCATCTTCATAGCAACCATTGCTTTACTTCATCTCATTTAACTTCCTCTCTCAAGCTCCTTTAGGAGCCTCCGCTATTATTTAAGAATGAATTTAAAATGTTCGGCTAAATAATCAAATGCCCGCCAAACAAATGATTAGACAATAAAGTTCCCCAAATTAACAAATGCAGGTAAATGTATGCATTGGCAACTTATATAGGACTTAGTTCAATTTCAATGTTTTCCACACTTTCTAATGCCTTCATAAGTTTGGAATTAATTTATCTTAGAAGAAATTTGAGGAAGAAAGTGAATTAAAGGAAAATCTTCATTCTTAACAGTTGCACTTGGTAAACCAGCCATCTCCTCAGTATGAAATAGTGTTTAGCCTCTTGGTATGCAAATGAAATGGGTGCTGTTCAAGCAGAAATGTCCTGCAGCATTTGAACAATGCCACCAACAAAGCTGATAATGGTAAAAAATTAATGGAATTCACTTCCTGCATGTTGAACCTCCATTTATTCATATTTATTTAGGGAAATAAAAGTTTTCCAAATCTATTTAGACCTTCCATCAAAACCCAGAAATATTAGCTGGCTAGACTTGTAATATATTTTCTTTCCCTCAAAATAATACTTATTGAAGTACCTCTCTCTCTAAGTTTTTTCTTAAGTGCTGTGTAAAAGAAGCTTAAAAAACTGTTTCTTACTCCCTTTGAACTCAAAATACAATAAGCAGCCAGCATAAAGCTCCAAATGCACAGAAAATATCACCCAAGAATTTAGTGTTTGTAAACAACAAGATACTATCTAACATTTAGTCTTCTTCTAAATATGTAACACATGTACAAATAGTCATGTAAAGTTTATAAAAACCCTTTTAGTTAAGAACTACTTGGTACTCTATTTTATAGGTTAGCAAAATTAAGGAGCATGTACAGGCAGTATCTTGGACATTGTGACATAGCTAGGGAGTAGCAGAGGATGGACCTGACTCCAGCTCTGTGCATTCCTTCTGGCTCCTAATCTTTGTGAAGTAAGGAGACAGGGTCAGAGAAAAAGCAAAGCAGAATGACCACACTTTATTATGCAGTGGCAATACGTCTTATTCTTCCTTATTTTTGCTCTTTCTATGCTTAAACTTCCCAGTGTAACATGCACAGTATTTATGCACATATATGTGGGTATATACATATGCAGATACATATACACAGATACATATGTTTTACTCTAAACAAGCTAGGATTTCTTTCCTTCAAAAGAAGAAATATACAAACATACAAAATACGTTTTGAAAAGGGAGCAAAATAAAAACGTTTACATACTCTAGAAGCTTAGGAATGACAAGTTTAAATATCATGAGATTAAAAAAAATCAACACACACAACTTTTAAAACTATCCTGGGAACAAAAGAATTGGGACTTCAGGACACTCATGTTGAAATCTCCATTACAGGAGAAATTGAGTCCTCATTAGGGCAATGAACCCTTTTCCATTAGCAGCAAGGTCTGAACAACCACCTTCCTGTACACCCTCAAGTGAGAACTGAGTTATGACTAGTTGCCTTAGGGAGAAAATAACGGTTCCAGGACAGGAGATGGCGTGGGATGGGGGAGGACGAAAAGAAGGGCTGCCATTTAGCTTGTAAAGTGCAGCAGCTGTGGCCTGTTTTCACTAATATCTGACATGTTTCTTTGGCTACGGGCCAAATGGAGCTGTACCCAACACTTCTCCCATCCTTCCTGTGTGTCTAGGATCCTTTGTAACTGCTACTTGAGACTCCAGTTCACTCCAATCAATGAGTCGGTTCCTTCCTCCCCTTAACGTGCAGGCATCCCAACCTAATTAATTAACCCAACACCAACTTCACCCAGGACCTTCCCACACTTCACCCTTCACAAAGCCCTGAGACATCAGCACATTCCTGATTTCATCACTTGTCAACTCCCTTTCTGTTAAAGACCAGTGTCCCCTTTCCCTGACCTGGCCTCCGATTTGATCTCACTTTAAAGTATCCCACTTTAAGAGACAGGAACAAATGCTGCCTTTTCCCTCTTTGGTTTGTTTATTCCTATTCCCTAAGCCTGTTAGAATTAAAGACCAGGAGACTTGGGAGAAGAGCCTTGGAAGACAGTGCATGCATTTGATATGGGGACTAACTGAATACTTAATTTGTAACTATGCTTGCTTTACCTGTTACTAATTGTTTGACCCTGAGTGAATTTCTTAAGCCTGTGTCCCTCATTCAAATACTTACCAAAGTCCATTATTATGCTGCCTTCTGTCATAACTGATGGTGTCATTTAAGTAAATAAAAAAAAGAACCTGCCCTCAAGAAAGCTTCATTTTAGAAATGGGTATTGCTATTAGTCAGTACATAACTTTTAAAATGCTGACAATCAAGAAACAGTACAAAGGATGAGAGAAACTATGAATTGGTACATGAATTTTAAAATGTTGACAATCAAGAAATAGTATAAAGGATGAGGGAAGGATAGAGAATGTAGAGGTAGAGAGGAGGATGGCAACTTGAAATAAAACAATCAGGAGCCACCTGGTGTGATGTTTGAACAGACCTGAGGGGGTAGGAGCAGGAGCCATGTAGACATCTGGGGAAAAAAGCTTTTCCAATGGAGGAAATAGCAGAGTAAAAGTCCTAGGGAGGGAGGGTCTTGGAGGGGCTGTTGGAAGATCAGGAAAGATAGCCAGGAAAATGGAGAGCCAGAATGGTGGGAGGTGACGTCAGGGGAATAGAGAAGCAGGACACGAAGGATCTTGTACTTGGTAAGAGAAGAACTCGACTTACACTTTGATTGGTATGGGACGTCTCTAACTGGTATGGATTATAAGAATAACCTGATTAAATTTACCTCTAGAAAAACTTCAACTAACTCCTCTATAAAATGGGAATAATATTAAGGTGGTTAAGCCCAGAAGGGAGACAGACCACCTGCAGTCCAGCACTGGGAAGGTGGATGCAGAGCAAATGTGAGTTCAAAGCTAGGCTTAGCTATATAACAAGACACTCAATAACAACAGAAGAGGATTGTGTAAATTCCAGTGCTACCACTTTCCAAAAGTTCATTACTTTCATTAATTAATTTTTTAAGTCTCAGTTTCTTTATCTTTAAAATAGAATTTCTAGTAGTTCCTGTTTTGTAAGGTTGTTAAGACAGATAAACTGTGCATGTCAGGGTATTCAGAATTGTGCCTAGCTTATGGAGACATCCAAAATATGCTGATCTTATCAGACTGGTGAAATCTAGTGAGATAATGTAAGTGTGGTACTTGGCATACGGGGCATCATAGCAAGCACTTATACATGCCATCTGCTGTTATTTACAAGCATTCTCACTTACCCACTGGCTGTTTCAAAGTCACTTGGTACATTTTAAAAAATTATAATATATCACTTGGAAAGAGTCAAAGTAGCAGAAGCTCACAGATAATTTCCAGGTGTCTCAGGGTCGATAAAGCGTTGATTGAGCTCTAGGCTACAAAGTTCCCTGTAGGCATTAGAATGTCATATGTACTTTGATTGTAAAGAGAATATATTTTATATATACATACCCCTACATGTGAACACATACTTTGTTTCTTTGTTTATATCTGTGTATGTGTGGGTATGTGGTATTATGGATTGAGCCTAGGGGCTCACATACGTTAGGCAAAGGCTCTATCATTGAACTACATCCCCATTTCTCTTTTTAATTTGTATTTTGAGACAGGAAGATCACAAGTTCAAGGTCTGTCTTGGCTGCAGAAAGAGTTCAAGTCAGCTTGGACAAGTTAGTGAGCTCTTAATTCCAAGCAGCAGAGATTATAGCCCTGTACTGCTAAGCCTGACTATTCTTTTGAGATTATTTATATATATACATATATATATATGTGTATATATATATATATATATACATATATATAGGTTTTTTAGAAAGAGTTGAGAACTGAGACAAGTCTCTGTGTGTTGCTGACCCCTGTTGGGGATAAAAATAACTGATGTTGTCAAACTAAATACAAAGAGAGGAGTTCTCCAAAGAATTATGCTATTTATTTGGCCAGAGCACTACCTACAAGAGAGGGTTGCAATGGTTACCTTCAATACACAACGAACTACAAGTTTATTTAAAGAAATTGCAATATTTACTATCAGACCATGGTGCAGAACAATCCTTCCATTGCTCCTTAGTTTTATTACTTTTTAAAAAATCAGCATTGACCCAAGCAAGTCCATTTTGATTATGACAACTTTTATACTGTCAAAATGAAAGAAAGGAAGAAAGAAAGAAGGAAGGAAAGAAGGAAGGAAGGAGAGAAATTGTGAGCTATCAACTCGCCGGGCACGGTCTAGATCTAGAATTTGTTCCCCAGTACAACTAATCCACAGATCTAACTTTGGTGGGAGTTCTGGAGGGAGTTCTTGGGGTTTCACAGATGCTTCCTTAATCAAATGTTACACAATTCATGCCCCATTCCTTTTCTTGAACCGGGGCTACCTCAGACTGAGTCTTCCTCTCCCTGCCTAACACATACTCCCAAACAAAGGTCCTCCAATCACAAAGAGATCCATAAAAATCTACATAGCCTACATTAACTTTAGTAACCTTCACACACAAAGGAAAGAAAAAAGATTAGTTAAGCCTGTAGTAGAAAGGATCCTGACCTGTTCTTTTCTCTGATGGACAACATTTAATGCTTCTACTCTCTATTTACCTAATAGAAAAC
Source organism: Eospalax fontanierii (assembly GCA_035773235.1). NCBI lineage: Eukaryota > Metazoa > Chordata > Mammalia > Rodentia > Spalacidae > Eospalax > Eospalax fontanierii. The sequence continues at coordinate 28,590,657 of CM069545.1, read as the reverse complement.
AATGATGTAGCTAGGCGTGGTGATGCATGCCTTTAATCCCAGCACTTGGGAGGCAGAGGCAAGTGGTTATCTGTGAATTCAAGGCCAGCCTGGTCTACATAGTAAGTTCCAGGTCAACTGGGGAAAAACAATGATGTCATCTTAAAATCAAGTGGCAAATAAATTGTGCTATTCTTCAGAATCAGGAAATATTTTTAGGTAGCATAATAACCAAAAATAGTAGGATGTCTTCATATTTAGTGTAAAATAAAAATAAGGTTAAATAGAAAGAAACAAAGAAATATAAGCTCTAAATATGATTGCATCTTTCAAATAGCACAAAAATGGCATGTATAATGAAGTTAAAGCAGCTCCTTGTTAGACTTGCTAATTCCCGTTTATATTTTTTCTTCCTTCCTATTTGTTCATCTAGGACCCTGCTTAATTTAAGGAACTTTGAATGTCTTCTCTTTACCTATTGAAGAGATATCCCTGAGTCTGTCTCACCAGAGCCAGTGCTCTAGAATGCTCCTTGCCCACATGTGGTCTGGTGGGGGTCAGCTGCACTCTCAGTTTATTCAAAGGGAGAACGCAGAATTGGAGAGACAGCTCAGCAGTTAAGAGCACATACTGCTTTTGTGGCTGATGAGCATCTGCCAGCTCACAACTACCTATAACTCTAGCTCCAGGGAAATCCAGAGGCCTTAGGGCACCTACACTCATGTGCACATGCCTACCTACAAAGAGAGAGAGAGAGAGAGAGAGAGAGAGAGAGATTTTATTAAAAATAATAACTCTTTTCCTTTTAAGGAAAAGAGGTAAAGGCAGGAAAAAGTGCTGTTTTAATCTTTATGCAACAAAGTTGCATGATTAGAGTACTAAAATGCAAATCTCCAAGCCACTGGGAAATATGTTATATATGGTATATGTTTACATATCCTTAGGAAAGGCACAGTTGGAAATCTTAACCAAAGATACCCTACTCCTAGACCAGTTCTATACTGTTGTACACCGAGGATTGACCCCTGCCAAAACAACTTGAAACTGAGTAAAAATGCATAAGGCTAACTCCCCTGAAGGCTTTGTTCTCACTGATTTAAGAACACTTGCAGGGAAAATGAAGCCTAATGAACTACCTTAAGAGCTCAGTCTTCTCTACTTCTCCAAAACACCTTCACCCTGCAGAGCAGTTGGGAGGTGTGCTGCTTGGAGGTATCCTTGAGCCCTAAATTCCTTTGCAGCTTCCTCCTGCTGCCCACACTTGAAGCAGTTCATGCTTTCTTGTTTAGTTTCTTCCACCCCAACCCTCTCCTCTTTTCCTGAAGAAGGCATCCTTTTCTGTGTTGCCCTCAGTCTGAGCTGCTTGCCTGGTGGGGAGAGGCTGATTTCTAGGAAAGAAACTGTGTTGGATCTGGGCCCCAAGTTTCTATGCAGTCATTGGCCCTCATCCCTGTCTAACGTGCCCATTCTCTATGGAATCAGGGCCAGTTGCAAGGTTGGGTCCTCTGGGTCTGGGTCTTCAAGCTCACTCTTGGTGCTGAGCCCTGTGGTCCCAGCTGCTCTGTGCTGCCTGCCTAGGTGTCCAGTGCTAAGGAGATGCCCCAGGAGCTCCACAGCTTCCCACTTCCCAAACATGCTCTCCAAATCTGTGAAGAAGCCCCCTGATCAGGAATTTCCAGTTGAGGTTAAGCTTTAAATGACATCACATCTTTCAAAGAGTATAAAAGTGACATTTGATGAAACTAAAACAATTCCTTTTAGACTTATCAGTTCCTGGTTATGTGTTATTCTCTTATCAGTTCCTGGTTATGTGTTATTCTCTTCCTTCCTTGTCTCCTCAGTACCCTATGCTGGGTGAAGACACATGAGTCCCAGCCCCTTGTATCTTTTATCTGCTCCTCTCCTTCTGTCCAAAAGAGGGCGGACATCTCTTTTCTTGTTGCAATCTGACTAGGACTTGGCTTCCCTCTGAGTAGCTTTTCTCTACCATTTTTTTTTTGGATCATTAGGATGCAGTTGGAGCAGGAAGCGAAAACTTAGCCAAAAAGGCAACATTAACTGGGAAGCACTTTCAATGCATCACACCTGTGAGCCTTAGCACTCCTGTTGACCTAGCACAAGGTTTCTGCATGCAGTGCTTTCTCCTACAGTGAGCAAACAGTGCCTAGAGGCCAAGCCTACTAGATTCAAATCTTCAGAAGCTACAGAACACCAGCCAGCACTTGGCACAATGTCAGTGGATGACTGACAAATGACTTGGATCCAAATTTGGATGAGGTTTCCATCTTTGTCTTCTTGTATTTGTATTTGATGGATGGTTGGTAATACAGCTGACAAATATTTACTGTCTTTTTCAAAGTCCTGATCCTGTCAGGCACTCATGCATGCATACAATAGTTAGTCTGCCGGCCAAAGCATCTACTTCTTGTGATTAGGAAGATAATAGAGTACTTTTTGCTTTTCAGGAAGTTTAGAGGCTAGGTACAGAGCTCAGTGAGAAAGCTCTTTACCTAGCATGCAAGAAGTCCTGGGTTCTGTTCATACTACCAGGAAAGAACCAAAGTTAACATGTAAAAATAATAAAAGCTTAGACCTCTCCAGAAAACCTTATCAAAACTAAATAACACAGGGTAACTCGTTCTGTTCTTAAAACGTCAGAAATGTATCATCATGAACTTCTGGAGACTAGAAGTCTGATTCTAAAACAGGAAGAGTCCTTTACTTCTCCCCACATGTGGGGTCCAGCAGTCCCTCACTCTTTGGCCTGAGGCTTCCTGAGCAAGCTCTGCCTCTGTCTTCATATGACCTTCCCTCTGTGTTTCTGTCCAAATTCCCGTGATGATATTGGATACATGGTTTAAGTTGCCCTGATCCAGTATGATTTAATCTTAGCTTGATTAAACTTGTAAAGATTATTATCAAATAAAGTCATATTCACAAGTCCCAGGAAGACATTATTTTTTGAAAGGATGAAGTCCATCTTACAGCAACATGTTTATTTGGTAATTTTATCATTCTAGTCTCAGTAATTATAAGAATTAGTGAGGACTTGTCAACCAGCTTGATCCAATTGATACACATATAACTAATTGCAATATACAGTCTTTTTAAGTATACCTAAAATATTCACACACAGAAAGATTATACAAAGACCAAATTATAACCAGATCTGAAGGACTGAAATCTAAATCATACTCACTATGCTTGCTGTCAAGAATAATATTAAAATAGAAAGCATTGACAAAAAGAAAATATAAAACTTGTTAGAAATTGTTATAAAATGCTCTAAGTAACATATTTCTAAGTAATTTTGAAATTGTGTGACAAACTTCTAAATGTCTTCTAAGTCAAAAGAAGGAATCAAAAGGAAAATTAGAAACATTTTGACTGAATGTTACTGAGGACATAATGAGCCTAAGATCTGTTTTTTGTGAATTTACCTAGAAATCATCATCTTGTGACCATTAGAAGTCTAAAAACAAACACTAGTAGAAGGATGAAGTGAAGGAGTCTCACTCAGCTGCAATTACATAAACTACATTAGGTTGTCTGCTTATTCCAGTCATACTTTTTCATTCTGTTTAAATATTGAGTCAGTGCATTTACCTATGTTTGGAGTACAGGACCTATGTACTGTGATACCCTATGGAGTGAGGCAAACCCTTAAATAAAAATAAACAAGATTTTCCATTTTCTAAGTGATGAGGGAGATTTTAAAGCAAATTTTTAAATAATTAAACACACACATATATATCCTATAGTTATATAGATACGCATATACATATGTTTGCACAAATATCTGTTATCTCCATAATTTTTCATAAGGTGGTATGATATGTCTTATAAAATATTCAGGTCTTTCAGTTGTGTGTGTGCATTTCTCTGGAAAGGGAGCTACAGCTTCATTTGATTCTCAGTGGAACTCATGAATTCAAAACAAGTCAATTGCAGAGTTGATGAGATGACTCAGCGGGCAGAGGTGCTTTCCTTCAAGCAGGATGTCCTGAGTTTGATCCTCAGAACATAGTACATGAAGAGAACCAACTCCCATATATTGTCTTCTGATCTACACACACACACACACACACACATACACACACACACACATACACACACACACACACACACACACACACAAAACATAATGAAATATCAATGCAGAGATGAAAGTGGTTTTCAGTGGTGTTCTTTACTCTCTGTACTGTCTCCCCTTTTATTGTCCTGGTTTATTACTGACTTTCTGGATGTCCAGGCTGTGAACATTGCAAAACATAGGGAATAATCCTTCTTAATGCAAAGAAAGACCAGATGTAATAACATAACACAGCCTTGTTTGAGGCCCTCTACTTGTTTAAAATTTAAGTAGCATTACAACTCTTTATAGAGCTGACTTAGAATAAGCTTTTATAATTTATATAATAGAAACAGCTTTTATGCTTTGTCTGAAGCCAAAAAAATAAGTGCAACTCTGCACATTTTTATTTGAAAACATTTACAAATGACATAGGAGGTATAGATGTTAGCCAAAAGCTGTCGCTAAGCCTTCTTTGTGAGGAAGGAAGGAAGGAAGGAAGGAAGGAAGGAAGGAAGGAAGGAAGGAAGGAAGGAAGGAAGGAAGGTTGCTGTGCTTTTAAGTTAAAAGTCATTTAGGAATCAGTTCTTCTTTTCTGATTATTATATTAAAAATAAAGTCATAAAAAGCATGTTTATAATGCTAAGCTTTGAATATATTCTTTGGGTTAAATGTCCATGAGAACTTAAAAAACTTCAAATAAATTAGTGGAAAGAAGAGACAACGAGAACCCTGGACTTGCTGGCCAGTCAGTCTAGGCAAATCAGTGAGCTCCAAGTTCAGTGAAAGACCCTGTCTCAAAGACATAAGGTAGAGAGGGACAGAGGAAGACAGTTGGTGTCAGCCTCTGGCCTTCATACACACATGCAGTATATGTACATCCATCCACGTGCGTGCACAGATGCATACACATATGCTTACAAAATAAGAATACATAAAAATCTAAGCAAAATTTGTCAACAGTCACGTAGACATGAAGAGGACTTTTCTAGTTAGATCAACAAGGAAATTGTATTGGAAGCAGGTTGGTAGAACAGGGCGAACTATAAAATTCATGAAACAAATGTGTTCTAGAAGAAATGATTCAGCACACATGCTCTGAATGTGTCTGCTTAGATTAATGTTTTCCTGCAAATAACACTGGTTAAGGATAAATTCTGCAGCTATGAAAATGAATTTACAGTACGTAAGCTATTTAATTATTTAGAGTCACGTCATGAGAACTGTCACAGAAAAATATAAAAAAGTTCTGAAGTTTCCAAGCACTGCACATATAAAATTTGAGCCTGTGTAAAAATAGATAAAGGAACCTCAAAACAAACTCTCAAATGTTCAATGTCTTGAAGAAATGTCAACATTACATAGTATGGGAAATGCATATACCTTATCTGATGTTCCCATTAAGTCACTCTTAGCTTTCCTTTGCCTCTGAGTAAAATGTTCTGTCATTCACCCTTAATTGTGATTTTAACATCCACCCCAGAATCCACTTCCATCCTGGAAAATGGTGAGTCAACAGACACTAGTATCTGTATTGACTACATTTCTCATTGCTGTGACAAATTACCTGACAAGAATCAACTTTAAGGAGGGTCTATTTTGATTTGCAGTTCAAGGGTATATAGTCCATCATGACAGGAAATCTATGGGGGCAGAAGTGGGAGGAGGCTGACCATCTCGTATCTGAGACTCAAAGCATTGCATGATCAGAAAGAGGGTCTAGGCTACAAAAAGTCCAGGGTGCCCCCAGTGGCTCACTCCTTCTAGCTAACAAGGCTCCACCTTTTAAAGGATCTGCAACCTTCCTAAATAGTGCCACCATCTGGGGACTAATGTCTATGACATCATTCAAACCACAACAGATATCACTAGCAAATCTTAAAAACTTACTTTCAGAAGGGGTAGTCTGAAAATGACTTCATAACTGAACACACCAGCTTTGAACGTAAGTCAAGATTTAACAATGCATTTTTTATACTGTGGTTTAAACATGAGTTCTATTTCAGAGGTCTGTCAAGGGATATCTGATGCCTTAGTAACTGTGTAAATGAATGAATGTAAGTGAGGTATGAGTCTAGAGAAAAAGATCTTAGAATGAAGTTAGCAGCAGGACACTTGCCCTACTGGAATGGTCGATGAGGCTCTGGGCTCCAACCACAGCAACACAAAATTGATCAATTAATTACTATTTAAAACAAATCTCAGGAAAGCCCAATGGGCCCAAGTCCATTGCCTCTACGGCTTCTCTTCCAGGATTGTCCATGGGTCACCGAATTGACAAACCACATCACCAATCTGTTTCCTGACTTTGCCAGATACTAAATAGAGAGAGAGAGCGGAAGTTTAAGCTCATTTGCTCTGCTTCATTACCAAGTGACAACTCCCAATGACATTTTAAGTAGAGGAAGAGCAGCTGCTGGCATTCTAAAAGCGTCATTCAGCAGTTTCTTAACTACTGTTACTGGTTGCTCTTACAGAGGACTGAGGTTTGGTTCCCAGCACCCACACTGAAGCTAACAATTATTGGTAACTCCAGTTCCAGGGGATCCAATATGTTCTGACCTCTGCAGTCACTGCATAACATGGGTGCATTTACGTACATGTAATCAATACACTCATACACATAAAATTTTAAAAAATAAAATAAAATATTTTTAAGTGCCTTTGACACTCCCGATTGCTGTCTATGCAGATTCACTGTTTGGGGTCAGTAACAGTAGTTTCAGGCTTAAGGAACTGAAGGGTCCCCCGTAAAACTGGCAACTGCTGCCCTTGTCCACATACAACATCCTGAAAAGAGGATTTCAAGACATTTCTCTAGAAAATATAGATACCTGAATATTTATGTGAATATTCCAGATTTATTTACTTGGGTTTTTTAGATAGGGTCTCCCTGTAGCCCCAGGTGACCTGAAGTTCACTGTATAGACTAGGCTGGTGTCAATCTCAAAGAGATCTACCTTTCTCTACCTTCTGAGTGCTGGGATTAAAGAAATGTACCACCACACCCAGCTGCTAACATTCCAGATTTTAAAATTTAGACACTAATTCTAAATTTCTATAATACTTCTCAAACGAGTGGCCTTATGCAACAAATGCTGCACATGTCTATGACCCCTGGGGACAAGAACTTCTTGTAACCAGGTTTGCCTATGTGGCTGTGGGAAGTTGGGCATGTGACCTACTTTAGCTGGAGCTCTTTTATACAGTGCACTAGAAAGCCACTCTAGTTATAACTTCAGGGATCCTCTGCAAGATAACCACACATCAATGGATCCTGAGTAGCAGCCATCCTCCCTCTCAGCCAACTCCTGCTCTCAGACAAGGTATGTCTTCTGATCCAACCATTAGAAAAGGATGGCATATACCTCAGTTTAAACGTACTATAAAATTACAGTTGCATTCAGAGCACAGAGGCGCCTTTGGGAGGCTGAGGCAGGAGGATTAGAGTTCAAGGACAGCCTAAATTACATGGTAAGACTTAGACTCAAAAAAATGTCTCTATACTCAAAATGAATTGACTGGATACAGGGCTGGCAAGGTGATTCAGCAGTCAAAAACATCTGCCATGCAGGCCTGACAACCTGAATTCAGTCCCTGGATTACTCTAAGGAGGAGGAAAACTGAAAACTGACTACTGAAAGTTGTCCTCTGAGCTTCACACATACCATGGTGCATAGACCTTCTCTCTCTCTGCCTTTCTCTCTCTGACACACACACATTAATAACAATAAATAATTTTTAAAGACTGTAGAAAATTTTATAAATGCAAATGAAACAAAGAAATCTCTTTACATTTGTATTCCCAAATACCTTGAGATTGATTCTCAATGTACTGTTTAGTCAACTTTTTTACACATACATTTATTAAAAAAAAACCCACCAAATCTCTAAAAGGTTAGAAATATGATTATTATGATAAGACTGACTTCAAATCACTTTCTGCAATATCAGCACAAATATGTTGCTTGTCCAGATAGTTGGGCTTTGAATCAAATGGAAAATGTAATCTTCCTCCACAAAAATAGCTTTCCTGGGACTAGAGAGATGGCTCAGTGCTTAAGAGTACTGACTGCTCTTGCAGGGCAGCGGAATTTGATTCCCAGCACCCACATGGCGGCTAACAACCATCTGTAATTCCAGTTCTGGGGATCTAATGCTCTCTTCTGACCTCCATGAGCATAGTATGACATGGGTGCACCTACTTACATGCAAGCAGTATACCCATTCATACACATAAAATAAAAATAATAAATTATTTTAAATAGCTTTCCTAAGATTACCAGTAATTTAATAATAGGAGTCTCAAAATGTTAATGAATCTTGAGTTATTGCCCTATAATAATTAAGCTCTAAAAATCAATGATGAGAAATTTGTCTAAATACATTGATTGCATCATAGAAGATCTCATTCACATATAAGGACAAAATATTGGGGAATATAAAATGATAAGAGTCTGAAGAATATGTCTAGGAGAGATAGGGATGATGGGAGGGCACCCATAGTCAAATCAGAAAATTCTAGAAAGCATATGGGATTGGAAAGAGAAAAATGAGCATAATTCACCTTAGTTACTATATACTCAATATATGCATATGTTTATAATATGCAAATATAATGAGTAACCATAAATATGTTAATAATAAAAATAAAATAACATGTTATTAATAAGGCAAATACAAAGGTTTTTAATCCTCCATTGAATCTCTTACTAATAAAATCAAACCTTAAAATTAATTTTTAGTTTTAGATTTAGCAGTTCACATTTTCCTTGAGGATTTTAATGAGTGAAATAAATGGCCAGCAAAGTATGGCATAGCTGAGAGCAAGCACCAATAAGCAAGGTGATAATGAGTCTCCTCTGAGGCTCTGGCCTTATTCTGGGATGCTGGGGATGAAGCCCGGGTCTTCTCCATACTGCTGAGCTGCATCTCTAGGCCTTCTCATGAACAAAACTGTTACAGAGCCCCTAACCAAAACGGGTGGAACAGCAAGAAGATGGGGTGCGGGGGATTCTTCTACACACAGAGAGATATTGAAATGTTTCTCTTAGACCAAAAAAATACTTCCTCTTATCAGCAGTCCAGGATGTTAATATAAACATTATTCCTAAACAAGTTTGCATTTGACTGGTCTTAAATAAATTCTGATTACTTTAAAAAGAAAAACTACACGCAAAAACATTGAATGCACGTGATTTGTTGAATACATTCACAGTGTACTCTCAAACTGGTGTGAACCAGTGAGTTCCTTTAACTCACCCCGAAAAGAAAAATCTACTAAAGATGCTGGGTCACTGTCTCATACACACTTTTAAACATTTATAGGGCCCATTGAAGGTTGATGTGACTTTCATGTTATCACTGGTTCCGTGTATACAAGCCACCAATAAACTTTCCTACAAGGCATCCTGTTCTCCATTCCTGAGATAAACTGAATCAGCACTAGGACACCATCCTCAGTAGGGACGCTTCCTTTTCCCAACCGGAATATTCTTATAAAATTTTAACGAGAAATTTTAAATCATCTCACCAGTGTTGTTTGTAGAACATAACAGCTCACTCTAAACAGTCTTTTAGGATTTAGGAGATTTAAGGTACTTCAAAGCCTTGGTCTAAGCCCCTAAATCCAGGTTCCTCTCATTTATTTTCAAAAACACAGTATGTTAAGTTGAATGCTTTAAAAACCGATATAAATGTTTTGCTCATTCTAAAAAATAAGCATTTTCCGAAATTTCCATTTTTACCAATATTCTTTCTTGACAAAAAGTGAAGAACCTGCATTCTTTTTCTTCCTTTGGATATCTTCTGACTTACTAAATAGCACATCTCACCTGGCCCAGGCGATGTATATTAGCATATTTGATGCATTGAGGAGAGAAATTCCTCACACTCTTGTTCTTGCAGATGGTCTTCTTGGTAACTTATCTTATCAGGAAAGAGGCTGATCCATCTTCCTTTAGTATACCTCAGGGGTCAGTGGCAGGAAAAAACAAATAAAAGCCATTTTGATAATTTTTAGATGTTTTTGCAAGTATCAGCCACACACAAAAATCTTTTTCTGAATTGTTCAGTTAATATTCAATGATAACTGTACATTTTTAAATCTCTGGCTTGAAAAAATTATAAAATGTGCACAGTGAAAAAAGCTATGGTGTAAATTTTTCCCATAGTAAGCTTTATGATGATGTAAGCTGGGCTGGCCCAGGCAGCCTTGGATTAGGAAAATAAGGAAAACACAATTTCTACGCATAGTATATTTTTATTTCACAGGAAAGATTCATTTGGACTGAATAAATAATTCCTCAGTTTTCTATAGCTCTTCCCTAGGGAAGGAAAAAGAATTATAAGTAACACTAATTCAGTATTTTTTGTTTTAGGGCTTATTTAGAAAAATTTACAGCCAAAAGGAATAGACAATTCTTTAAAGTCAATTTCCTGTAGTACAAAGCAGTGTGTATCACCTATCACTGGCTGGATATATTCTCCTCAATTTCAAAACTGGAAAACAAACAAAGAAAATGTTTATCTATTTTTATATTTCTTTCACATTTATTATTTTAATTTTATGTGTATAAGTGTATTGACTGCATGTCTTGCAATGTCCTCAGAGGTCAGAGGGGGACTTCAGATTCCCTAGAAGTGGAATTAACAGAAGGTTGTTAGCTGCCATTTGGGTGCTGGAAATCGAACCCGGGTCCTCTGCAAGAGCAGTCAGTGCTCTTAACCGCTGAGCCATCTATCCAGCCCCCTCCAGTCCCTATTTTTTGTATTTCTTGTAAAGCTAATTTAATTTACTTATGCAAAGTGGTAAAGGGTTTAGAAACATTGATTTACTTGTTCATATTGACCAGTGACATCTATAAGCCTTTACATGTATTGTAGTGTAGGATGATTCTGGCAAGGCCAGGCAGGTTTCTGGCCTGCTGGCCTAGAACAAGCTAGAACAGATATTAAGCATGCATGCTCCTGAGATCGAACCTGGGGAGTTCTCAGGCTAGCAGCCATCCAGGACCAATGGGGGTGATGAACTTCAGATCGTCAGGTGTTCAGTAACTACCAGAATGAAGCACATCAAATGACTAGAGAAAAACCTCCCCTAAGCCTGACAAAAATATAAATTCTGTTCCTTTCTAAAGTTAAATGAGATCGTGGTTCCACTGTCTCCGAGGGTCTGTGACGTTGACTCTGCGCCTCCTTACCCCCTCCCCCAAGGGATCCGGCCATGCCAGCCAATACCTGGTGCCCATGCCAGCCAACACTGTAAAGAAACCCAAAGTATGTAACTGGCCAGTTAAAAACAATGGTAACTATAACTGTAGTGCAGGAGATAAAAGAGAAGTGATGATATCCATAAAGTAAACTGAAATGCCAGCTGCATAACTAGATTCCAAAGCCCATGATGAATTTGTCCTTATTCCTATAAAGACAACAGATGTCTGTATCTTACAGTGTCTCCCTTCCATCATCGATCCTCACTCTTTATGTTGTCTAAGGTTAGCTGGAAGCCAGTAGACAGTCTATACAATGGGTCAGAGAGCAATTTGTGTGCCTCTGACATCGACATTCCCGTAGTAAGATTAATAAACGTGTCCTATTCTGGGGACAGTTTGTTAGGATACCACTTGTGCTATAATATGTAAATAAAATGCAGTTATAAATCTTGGAGTAATTAAGGAGATAAACATATACAGCTACTAGAAGAACTCAGTTTATTTATATCCATGAAAGGAGATCAGACCTTATTTCTCCTCTTGAAAAGAAAAGTATTAGAGAATCATTCTGCAGGATGTTCAGAGCACCCAAGAACAGTGGCAAATAGTTCCGAGATGCTTCATTGTACTGAAACACCTTTGTACGGTATGTACCACGCCAGTGTGCATGGCATTATGTTTGGAGCCAAGCTTTCCAAAGTTCAGGGGGATGTTTACTGTTCAGGATCTCTTTTGATGCGCTAGATAAAGGAGAGGGAACTTTGACCAATAAGAGGTCAACTTGATGTAGTACCTTCATTTAAAGTTCCCTAGGAACTATGCTGCCCTGTTTAAAATCCCATTCTCGTGCTGCTGACCTCACTCAATTCCAAAGGCACCGCCTCCTTAAATAAATGCTTTAAAAAGAAATTTAAGGAACTTGAAAGATGGTTCCTCAGTGAAGTGCACTTGCTGCTCTTGCAGAGGTCCTAGGCTTCAGTCCCAGCACCTACATGGTAGCTTTCAACAGTTTGTAACTCTAGTTCCAGAGGACCTGATGCTATTTTCTGTCCTTTTCTAGCACTGCATTCATGTGATGTACTTGCATACACGTAGGTAAAATATTTATACACTTAAAATATAGATAAATCTATTTAAAAAACAGAATTCAAATTAAGATATATAGCTTGTGTCACTGAGCGTGGTGGTGCACACCTTTAGTCTCAGGACTCAGGAGGCAGAGGCAGGTAGACCTCTTTGAGTTCAAGGCCAGCCTGGTCCACATAGTAAGTTCCAGTTCACATGGGGCTACTCTGTCTCAAAAAAGAATAAAGGAAAGAAGATATACAGCTGTGTCTAAGTTTATAAATAGAAATGGTTTCATCAAAATGATACATGAGATGAAGGGACTTGGATAAGGCTAAAGCCTTGTTGAATCTCATGATGTTAATGTTAACTCTTTTTTATTATTTTTAAATATTTTATTTATTATTTTTATTTCATATGTAAGAGTGTACTGTTTGCATGTATGTAAGTGCACCTGTATCATGCAATAACCTCAAAGGTCAGAAAAGAGAATTGGAGTCCCCTGGAACTAGAGTTACGGATGGCTCTTAGCTGCCATGTGGGTACTGTGAATCAAACCCAGGTGGTTTGCAAGAGCAGCCAGTGCTCTGCACCTCTGAGCCATCTCTCCAGCCCCAGTGCTCACCCTTTTGCAGCTCAGGAAAATACATGTTTGCTTTGTTTGCTGTGTTTTTCTTTTAATGATACATAATTCTGGCTTTGAACTGCCGAGACTATGAGTCAATGACATCTTTTAGAGGGATTGTTATTTTAGTTTTGATATTACAGTTGAGCCTCTATTTAATATATTGTTTTATTATTTTCGAATAATATCTCAATTCAACACATACCCTGAGTGGAATTTTGTGTGTTTTACTGAAGAGAATGCAAAGCCTTGACTCTATTAAAAGAATAGAAAACACTCAGTGACAGTATCAGCTCTATGTTGCCAGTCAATAAAAACTTGTTTGATCAGTGCATCACTCTTTTCTACAGAGAGCATGTGCAAGTGCTAGTGATTCTCCTCCACTAATAGTATGCCACGCTGTCGCCTTGGATTTCAACTCTGGAAATAATACATGTTTAAAACTGCATGCTGGAACCACATTCAGGAGTTACTGGGTGTAATATCATATGTGTAGTACCCATCTCTTGCAACCAGAGAGATCAAATATTCCCTGATAGGGAACCAAACACAGTAAAGAAACTCTGCCACAACACAGGGAACAGAGCAGTAACTAAAGTGAAGAATCCATATGCCCCGGGAATATAAGAATCACAATAGCAAGCATCCAAGAACTTGGAGTTCACAGTTAAGTACTTTCTAATGCTTCAATGTTGCTTAATTTGGCTTATTTTATAAATTCCTTTCTTCAACCAAAAGAATTTTTCTGTTTTTCAGTCATTCTTACAGGGCCTCTTAATAATAAGTTAAATGTATATACCAGGGAAAATAAATCATTACCTAGGAAATAAGCTAATAAACTATTTCAAGGCAGAGAACAAATTTTCATTAGATCACATGAGTGTATGAAATAAACAATGTTTAGCACTATTTATACAATTGAAGCAGAACATAGCATTTATATGCACCTGAATTATTATAATGGTATTATTCATAATAATGAAAAATACAGGGGTTGGAGAGATGGCTCAGAGATTAAGGGCACTGACTGCTCTTGCAGAGGATCCAGGTTCAATTCCCAACACCCATATGATAGTTAACAATTGTCTGTAACTCCAGTTCCAGGCAATTCAAGGCCCTCTTCTGACTTCCCTGGGCATTGCATGACAAGGGTGCGTTTAGCATTACACTTATACACATAAAATTTAAAAAATTTTAAATGAAAAATACAAATGTCCATAAAATGATGGATAAATAAATAAAACCTAATATAGCTAAACAACGGAGTACTACTTAGCCATAAAAAGGAATCAAATACTAATTTATTCTGCATGTATAAACTTCATAAACATAAATGAAAAGTGTCAATCACAGATCTCCTATTTGATTATTCCATTTATATGAAATTTCAGAACCAACACATCCATAATGATAAAGCTGATTAGTGATTGTCTAGGACTATGTTGGGAGGGAGGGAAAAAATTAGTTGCCAATGAGTCACAGCTTTCTGGAAGAAAGGGCAATAAAACATTTAAAATTAAGTTGTAGGAGTTCTGTTCTATAAGTGTGCTATAAAAAAAAACTTGAAGTTCACACTTCGGGTGAATTGAACAATTGAGTTGTTTTAAAAAGCAGAGAGGGGATTTAAATAATGATTTGGGGTTACAATTTTGATTTCACTTTCTATGTAACTCAAAGTTATTAGAAAATTAGTATCACTTCTATTTTATATGATAATATAGTCCTGGGTTTTTATAAACTCTTTAAAGTCTCTTCCTTTAAAAATATGAGGCTTGCATGATGGCACAGGCCTTTAATCCCAGCACTTGGAAGGCAGGGGCAGGTAGATCTCTGTGAGTTCGAGGTCAGCCTGGTCTACATAGCCAGTCCCAGGCTAGCTGTAACTACAGCAAGAGCCTGTCTCAAAAAGACGAAAAAAATAAAATAAAATATGTGAGGCACAAAGTAGAATTTTTTTTAATAATGTCAAATGAAGATACTCAAAAGTAATGTGGGTTAAACAATTGGCATTATATTATTGTTCAAATCTTAGTCCTTTATCCCCCAATTCATTAGTTGCTGTTACTTTTCTGTTCTAAGGCTACAATAATTTGTTTCAGTCAAACCCAAATGAAGCTTGATTTTCCTGCCTGTCAGCATTAGCCTGAAGCTAACCATTTACCTTGGGAGTTATCAAAACTGATTTATTTTCAGGATAAGTTAATATTATCTAAAACAACACTGTTATGCTCTGTCACGCATCAAAATACTCTGGGGCAAGAAATCTTTCAATTGGTTTAACTGACCTTACACGGTTTAACTGTCAAATAAATTCTATAATGGACAGCTTAGCAATCTAATTTGGTAATCCTGACAGACTCCCTCCCAGACCCTCCCTCGGATTCCGTAAAAGGTTCAAGAAACAGCAATTACACCATTGACGTCTAGCTGGAGCTTGTAAAATATTTTTTAATGCTCTCCCTGGTTCCTACAACAGTCTTAGCTTTCCTAGAATGTAGAAGATGCAGATTCTAATCACTATGCTTATCTGATGATATCTTCTACTGTTTTGTTTCCATTCCGCAAAGAAACAAATGTTTACCTCAAGTCAAAAACGTTATCTGTCACTCTAGCTCTTAGCTCTGCCAAGTAGGTGTTCCCAGTCTCTGAAATGAAGGCAGATTTCCTGGAAGGAAGCTCATACTAACACCCAGTGTCTGGCCATCCCTTACCTTTCCCACTGTCAAGACCCCATCTCTAACAAAGCAGGTAAGATCTATAAATTGGCGGACAAAATGTATAAACTCTCGGCTCAAGAGAAGTTGGTGATCATAAAACACGGATGCTGTAGTAGAAAGCAAACCAGAAGGAAAGATGGAAGTTGCCCAAAGCTTACACCCCAGAGTAACTGACCTTAGCTAGAGCTGAAAAAGAATGTCATTAGGTGAGATGGAAGGAAGCGCTCTTGTCTAGGCCATCATCCTGGGGTACCCATTAAAATGAGTTCTACATTCATGGGAATTTAAGAACTCTGCTTAACAGCAGAAAGGGCTTTAAGGCCAAGCAGAAAAAACAAGCCCCAACCTCTTTTTTTTTAATATATTTATTTATTTTTATGTGTATGAGTATATTGCCTGCATGTATGTAAGTGCACCTGTGTTGTGCACTGTCCTCTGTGACTGGAATTACAGGTGGTTGTTAGCTACCATGTGGGTGCTGGGAATCAAAACCTGGTCCTCTGCAAAAGTAGTCAGTGCTCTTAACTGCTGAGCCATCTCTTCAGCCCCCCAACTTCTTTTTATAAACGCAGCTGCCAGAAGAACTTTCAAACAAATCACCTAGAATTATCCCTCAGGCATTCAGATGTTTAGAAACAATAACAAAAACTAACCTTATTTTTAAACATTGTTTAAAGCTCAGAAGCTTTGCACAATGATCACATTCACATCAAGTATCTGTAAGGTGTAAAATTGGAAAGCTTCAGATACTAGACAAGAAAACTCAAGGAGAAGTTGGATGTAGTGGCTGTAATGCCAGCACCCAACCTGTGCCGTGATAGCAAGAACATAGCCCAAATGGGACAAAATAAAACACTGAATGAAAAAATATGGCAACTAACAGTCAAAGGACATTACCAGTGGACTCATTTATAACGCTGCTTTGGAAAGACATGTAACATTGTTGTTGTTTCCTGATATAAAATCCACTTGCCACAAATATTTAGAGAAAGAAAGAGTGTTCCCTCCTGTATTTGTCATTTCCCTCTGAAGCCAGTTTCTCCCCAGCTTCTTGGCCATTTGCACTCATATAACGGATTTCCTCATAGATGGTTCACTTTGCACATGAAATGCCAAACCAACTGGAAGTGAGTAAATACACAGCGAAATTTCTGTTACCTGACAAACTGCCTGCTTTGAGTGAGATTTGCTCCTTCAGTTTTCTGTTGCTGTTATTGTTGCTGTCTGCTTGTGTTAAGTTTTTACTTCAATACCAGTTTTAGAAACAAATGGAATACTTTTCTTGTTTTAGGTTTTGATACTTTGTTTTCGAAGTGTACGTAAGCGTCATCCTGGACTCTGACATAAGCTACCTGTGGGTCACAGACCTCTCTGGCCCTGGGATGCTCTAGGAGCTGAGGGAGAGTGCACGAAATGCCATGTGCAGAATAGCAATCATCAGCTCTATTAAAAGGGTCCCCAATCTTCCAGGCACTGAGGATCCAGAGTTCCCGTGTTCGCCTTGGCTGTGCGACACATTGATGGGGCAGGAGATGAGGAGGAACATGACCCTGGAAGCAGGGTGTTGGTTTTACACTCCCTGCGTATCTGTTACATGAGAATTTCCTCTGGCGCCAGCAGGTATTTTGAGCAGGGAACCAGAGGGATCCCAGAGGGGCAGGATAGGTTGGGGGAAATGGAGCTGCAAGTTTGGGATCAAAGCTTTAAAGATTTCAGAGGAAATCAGAAGATCCGGATAGACTGGCCAAAAGGCTGTAAGATAGGAAAAACAGTTGTAAGTTCATAGGCTTGGTGCAGCAGGAGATGGGATGTTCAAGGGGATAAACGTGATCCCAGAGGAGAGATCTGCAGACAGGACCACAGACAAGGAAGCTGAGAGACATTAGATTTACCCACACTCTTTTCTGGGGACCACAGAGGGCACGTCAGTGGGCTGACTGTGCCAGAGTGCCTGGGATGATCTGCCTTGGTTCTCACTGGTCCCAGGAATCCAGATCCAGGAGAGTGAATTGAGGCTGCATCGACACCAGCTTCTCGCACCCCCCACCCCACTCCCCGCAGAGGCTGCAGTCAGCCTTCCCCGGAGGTCTAGGAGACAGAACCTTTAAAGACCCTTGGCCCTCCTAAATGCACAATAGAAGTGACTGCGATTTATTTGGATTAGTGTTCTCAAAGGTCTGGGAGACAGTTATTTATGTAATGCGAGGTCCTGACAAATTGAGCAATGCAAGAAAGGACGGTTCCTAGGACCCTAGGAGATGCTGGGAAAGGAGCCAGAATCCATCCATGTTCTCCTGGATTCGAGGGGCCTGCAGAGCCCAGGAAATGTTCACCTTCACCTGCGGAAACTCCTGGTCCCCTTGCTCTGCGAGAGGGTAGGCTGCTGCCTGCAGGGCCTCAAGAGAGAAGAGTTCATATCCCGGGACACTTTCTTCCCAGATTCCAATCAGGTCACTGAATGGAGTCTGATATTTGGCTCAACTGTGTGTCCTGCTGGTAACCCCAGTACCCTGAAGAGTCCACCTGGGTAGAAATCGTTTGGTTGGCAGCATCAGGATCTATGTCTGAGAAGTGGTTTTGAAATCTTTTTTTTTTTATTTTTAAGGTACTGATAAGCATTTGGGAACTGAAATTTAATTTCACTTAATACGGTGCACCTGTAATACACCTTTGATAGCCTATGACCCTAGTATCACCAAATCTCCTGAAGATTGCCTCAAAAAGTCTACACACCTAACATGAAAAGATCAAATTACGGCCAATGTTTTTATATTACTGAACTTAATAATTTATTTCTGTCCTTAAGTGCTACATTAAAATCTGAATAAAATACATTTGTGTTATTCACCAGCAAAAAAAGGGGGGGAGGGTAAATTTCTAATTAGCAAATACAATCAAAAGCAATTATTTTTTTCAGAAGTATACTATTTTCAATAGAATTTTGCCTCAGATTTAAGGAAAATGCAAGTGTGAGTTTATCTAAAATGCATAATTATTAATAAGAATTGGTGGTAAGGAGACCTAATCACCTTGCTTTCAAACAATTTGAGGGTTTTTTGTTTGTTTGTTGTTGTTTTTTAATATAATCTCTGAAATTCTGTGTCTAATTATGACGTTTATCTCTTCAATTGTTTGCCTTTGTTTTGGTTTTAAAGACCTAAGATTAGGAGAGTGATCTGAATCAATCTCTTTCTTATTCAGCAAAAGAAATTGGATCCCTCATTTAAAAAGATGAAAGCTCTATATGGCCAGAATGAGAAGTTTTTTAACCCTTTTGATGGGAACTGTTTAAACCTGAAAATTTTGTGTGGCTATCTATCTTGCTAAAAGTCAGGGTGAGATAAAGTGGAATCTGGCTGTGATTTCTGCTGGAAAGAAAACACTGAACTGACCGCTCATTTATCACACTGCCCCACCTCCCCCTGCTCCATGATGGTTTAATCTGCCTTGTTATACTGAGAAGTTTTCCACTCAGGCTGGTGGAAATAGAACAAATTCAGCAGGAGGACTAGTAAGTTATCCCATTTATTATGTAAAGATGTGATATTAAAATCAGGAACTGATTGTAAGGAGGGAGAACCACCCAAACTCTGTGCTAAGCCATCAAGTCTTCCTTCTGACGGCTAGGCACATGTAGGTCCCCTGACTACAACAGCTAGTTAAGGGTTGAGTCTAGGTACTCCTGTGACACCATTCCAAAACCTGGTCCAGGAATTTCTACTGTAGTCATGGAAATTAAAATGACCAGTTCATGTTTGTTCTGGTCTAGGTAGTTATTTTAGACAAATGGAAACAGCATAGATCTTTCCGTACATACTTAGACAACAAAAGAAAAAAGTCACGTGCAAATGTAGTAAAATTCAATTTCACCTGTACTTATTTGTGTCATTTTAAAGCAAAGTTGGGTATGGCGATCACTTCCTGTAATTCTAGCACTCTGGGAGGCTGAAGCAGGAGGATTTCCATGAGTTCAAAGCCAGTCTGGGCTACAGAATTCTAGGCCATGCTAAGCTACAGAGCAAGACTTAAATTCTGTTTAGGGAAATTTATTTCATAGAAGGAATTAGGATATACAAACTACTTCACGTAAGGCATAGTCACAATAACAAAACCTGGAAATAGATGTATACTACATGAAAAATCATTTTCTTGGTTATATCACAGAAGAAAGGTTAATGACATCTCAGATATCTGACATTATTTTTGTTTTGTTTTACATCTTGTGTTATGTTTCTTTTTTCTGTTTTTTGGTTGTTTTGTTTTTGTGTTTTGTGTGTTTTTGAGACTGGATTTCATGCTACAGCCAAGACTTATCTGGAACTAATTATGTAGCTCAGGCTGACTTCAAATTCATGGTAATCCTCCTGCCTCAAATTCCCAAGGATTGGGATTACAGGCAAAAGCCACCACACCTGATTTAACTGACTTCTTTATCAAGAAATAATCTTTTTTTTCATTCACCTAAAACTTTACTTGCTCTATAAGTTTTCATAAGTATTTGGATTTCTGGGTTCTTTAAATTGTTTGAAAAATCTGTCTACTTAGGTGTCAACATACAATTATTTAAATGAATTTACATCTATCATATTTGCTAGTATATGGCACCATTCCTGCCTTACAACTTTATTACTTACTCTTTTGCAAGTTTCTAACAGCATGAGAGCCCGTTAACCAAGCTTTTTAAAAGTTTCCATCATTTTTATAGAGAGTCCACTAGATTTATTAACTAAATAAGAAGTCATGCCTTCAAAATATTGAGTGTTCAGACTCAAGAGTGAGTATATTTTTATGGCAACATTTGTTTCCTTCCAGTCTTTTTAAATGGGCCTCAGTGAACAGTATATTGCACAAAAAGAACAATAGTGAATGAAGTAAAGCTGTATAGCTTCTCCCTGTGGAGGTCACAGAAACACTCTACACCTCCATTTTTCCTCACATAAAACAAACAACAGTGGCTTCTCCCTCAGGAAGGTGCAATCAGATGAATTGAGAAGCCCCTTTTGAAATGCCTGAGACAGTGTTTGGCAACAGGAGGCTCCTCTGGTTAGATCGTGAAGAATATGTCTTGAGCCTTTTTATTTCTCAGTTTTTGTTTTGTTTTGCTTTTCTACAAGAGATCTCCCTGTAGCCCCAGCTGGCCTGGAACTCTCTATCTTGTTTATCTCCCAGAGATTCACCTGCTTCTGCCTCTAGAGTGCTGGGATAAAAAGCATGTGCCACCACATGCAGCTGCTCTATATTTTAATCTTTCATTTTACTGTTACTATAAATGGAAACTTTCTTTTTTGTTTCCTGGAAAATTATTATTTGAATGAAGAAAATGTCTAATTTTTTTACATCAATTTATAGCCTATAGCTCTTATTTTGCCTCTGATTCTTTCTATAATTTTCAATAATTCTCTTCAATTATGCAGGTATGCAGTTTAACGTCTGAAAATGATTATAAATTTTCTCCACAGATTATTTTTTCTATTATTATTATTATTATTATATTACTATTGTTTTCTCCAGTTTTACTGGTTAGCTTCTTTCTCTTGTTTAATTGAATTCTCTAAGTCTTCCAGAACCATACCATATACTAGCAAAGATAACGTATTCTTTGCCCTTGATTAAATGAGAATGTGTCTAGTGCTCCACCATATTTCTCTGTCCCATTACAGGAGTTTTGGTTTGTGTTATTACAACATTGTTTTTTAAGAGAATGGATGTTAAATTCTTTAGTACATGTGGTATGACCATGTTTTTCCTGACTTGGAAACACAATATATATATTAATGGAATCTATAATACTAAAACATCATTGTATTCATATACTTTTTTGTTTTTTATTGAATTTTTGCAAGTTTCATACAATATATTTTGATCATATTTAGATCCTCTTCCCCATCTCCCCTATTTGCACCCCCTCCTTGGTACTTCATGCCCAATTTCATGAACTCTAATATATATATATAATATATATATATATATTATATATATATTAAGGCCTGTAGAGTCAAAGTTGTGTGCTTACATGCCCTTCCATGTGGGTTCTGTGTTCATCATCATCTGCTGCATAAAGATTCTCTGGCGAGAGTTGAGAGATACATTAGTCATGGAAAGTTCTCAGATTTAGGGGCACACGAGGTTCCTAACAGAGCTGAAATCTATTCATACACTTTTATGATTATAATTATATGTATCCTATTAGTCTGTTAACATCCTGCTTAACTCAATTAATTAATATTCTGGTGAAGACTTTGCAGAGATTTTCATGAACACAGCAGCACTGTTGGTTATGGTGGATGACTGTAAATATATGCACATACTCAAGTGCATCAGCATTCATGAAATTTGACATGAGTGTTATTCTAAGATCACAAAAACAATCTAGAGACTCTTTTCTCTATCCTCTGAAACTGCTTATGTATTGGAATTATCAAGTCGTCAGAGATTGTAGAACCCCATAATAAAATCACCTGTGCTTGCTATTTGTTTAGAGAGGGGATAAAAGAGTTTCACAACTTCTCAGTTCTTCTAAGAACTATTGGAAAGGTGGGCCTTTAATCCCTGCACTCAGGATGCAGAGGCAGGCAGATTAGTTTGAAGCCAGCCAGGGCTACACAGTAAGCTAGCCATGGCTATAGGAAGACCCTGACTCAAAAAACAAAAACAAACAAACAAACAGACTATTCTGTCTCTTCTGTTTGAGTTTTACTCTATCATATTTTCAACAAAGTCAAAAACGTTTTCCATGTAGTTGGACAAAATAGTTTCTTCAGTATTCGGGCACACTAATCTGTAATTATTTCCTTTCTCCACTCTAATTTAAAACTTATTCTAACATGCAAGAACTACACCTAGAATCAATTGCTCAGCTCTCATTTATTGATCTAATGAATAGTAATTTACAAAATAATGTATGTAAGTCTACTTAATTTCATGTTATTTAACTGTTCACATTTAATGGCTATGAGTTACTGAACACTTTCTATGTGTCAAACTCTCCAAATGTATTACACATATTATCCTCTTAATCATCACTATAAAAACTGTGAGTATCCTCACTTTGCAGATAAAGAAGTCAAAGTCCAGCAAGGGTTAAGTACATTTTCCCATGAGGAAATAGCAAAATAAGCAGGTCAAACATTGACAGACTCCAGAAAACCCATACTGTTAAATTTTATGTAATTTGTTCTTTCTGTCACAAAGGTCCTACAAGTGAGCTTGATTACCATCATGATTTAGAAAACTATCTAAACAAATAATTTTGCCTCAAGAAAATCACAGTAAGTGATATATTAAGTCATGTAAAAAAGATATTGAAGATAACTACCTATTCTACGTAGCTGAAATATCACACAAATATATTTGTGGCACACCAGTCTATCTCCTACCCAAAGCAGTTTTTACTATGATCTGAACATTTGTGTACAATTCAAGATTTATATGCCAAGACCTAATATTTGAGACAATTCTCTGAGGTTGCAGGATCTTGGAGAGATGGTTAGGCCATAGTGCTCTAATTTCATTAGTGGAATTAAGACCTTCCCCACTTTATTTCCTTTTCTTTTTCTTTTATTTTTTCTTTTATCCTTTGAAAATTCCATACATAGATGCAATGTATCTTGATCATATTGGCCCCTCACTCCCTGCCAATAGTTCCTCCCAGAAACTCCATCACATCTGCCTCCTGACTTCATGTTCTCTTTTTATACTTTTTTATGTATTTGTTTTTAATGCACTGAGTGCTGTGCATATGCGCTGTGCATGGGGTCATTCACTGAGGTATGCACAGCCTTCCAGTGCTCTTGACCCCTTTTGCTCTTCTATCATGTGAGGACACAGAAACCACTATCTGGGAGGAAGAGGCCCTCTCCAGATGCTGAATCTGATGTAGTTTCCATTTTGGAATTCCATGCCTCCAGAACTAGGAGCAATAAACTTCGATTACTTATGTTGTCTACTATAGGTATTTTGTTATTGTAGCTCAAATTAACTAATGCAAGCTTAAACCTGTATACAATAAAAGCAGAGGACTGATCCAAATATATTTGTTTTCAAAGGTCAATCTAACCACATCACAAACATGAATAAAGAAGGCAAGAAAAGACGTGAATAGACCACTTTGAACTAACCCAGTTGAAGGACAGGTATGAAGGATGATGGTACAACCATAATGTTGACTGGTAAAATGGAAGACCTGGGATGAATTCCAAAGACTTTTAGGAGGTAGAGTTAACATAAGTGTGTGATGGATTGTAACCTATGTAGAAGATGGGACAGAAGAAGATTTTACTAATGAGTCCAGGGTTTCTGTCTTTGGCAATAGAATTACTCCAGAAGAAAGAAATAAGCTTGTTCTGTGCCCTTGTCCTATATCCCTGGGCACAGGAATGTATCAGTTTTGAGGTTCATAAACAGATGGACATAACCAATAAGTGAGTATATAAACGTGTGAGTGTGTAAATAAGTATCTACATATATTACAAAGATACCAGATCTTGTCCTTGAAATAGTTTGAATTATTGAAAAACAAATCTAAAAGAAAAACATCTCTGAGAGAACACCTATTGTTTCACAAAAAATGCTGTTCAGAAACTCCTCCATTAGGAAACAGTTCAACTACAGGGGGTAATTAGAAGGCAGTGTGAAGCAATGGGGGAAATGTCAGTCAAAAAGACCTAACTTTGATCAACTTCTCCTGGCTTTGACTAGCTGAATCTGGCAGATCATTGCTCCAAAACAAGATGACCCAATTTTCTGTTTGTAAAGACAGGTAATACCCAGTTAGGACCATTATTATGAGGATTGAAGTGATGTGATATATCAAACCCTCAACCCAGTTGTTCTTTCCCTTTAAATCTGAGGATGTCTGGGGAATCAGTGACTTTGGCTACAATTAGTAAGTTCCTCCTTAGAGTAAACCAGCTAGTCCTTCATACCCAGGTATAAATTATTTACTATAATTTCAATAAAAATAGTACTTTTAGAAACTAGGACTGGGTAAGTGAATGTGTAATATAAGCAATGCAGAAATAATTGATACCAAAGGGTATATTTTTATAAAATTGCCATATATGTTAAAGAAATAAAAATATAATTGCATTAGAATCAAATACAACCTTTTAAATGACAGTCTTATCATGTGTACTTCTTTGCTTTGACCTTCTTTAAAGATCATTTTGTAAAAAGGAACTGTTCACTTATACAACACAGCTTCATAATTCTATTAAAATGGAGATCACAAATGGACTTGATTCTATTACATTAAAATCTTAAGTATCAGACTTTCAGATATTCTGATTGTCTTGAAATTTGTTTCTTGTTATTTATCAAAATGCATATAAAGTGCATAGAGTTTGTAATCATTTTGTTATATAGTACAGATATTTTCATAGTAACTTGGTTTGCTTAAACACAAGGAACTGAGATGTATAGGTCACAATTCACTAAAGATTCACACTATACAGTGCATAAAGAATAATTACTCTTGGGGGCTGGAGAGATGGCTCAGCAGTTAAGAGCACTGGCTGGTTTTGCAGAGGACTTGGGTTTGATCCCCCACACCCAGATGGCAGGCAGCTAACAACCATTCATAATTTCAGTTCCAAGGGATCCAACATTCACTTCTGCCCCTATAGGCATTGTACAACATCTGTGAACCTACCTACATGCAGGAATACACTCATAAACATAATAATATAAAAATAATAAATAAAATATTTTTAAAAGGATTAATTGCTCTTGAAACATTAAATTAATGTATCCATCTAAATGATCAGTAAAACATAATTTAAAGAACATAATAAAAAGCTATATAACCTGGAACATATAAGAAATACAAAGTAGAACATATAGTAATGAGGCTTAGTGCTTAGTGAATCCTTAGTATGTGCTTGCTGGTGTGTGTGTGTGTGTGTGTGTGTGTGTGTGTGTGTGTGTGTGTGTGTATGTACAAATTTCATGTGCATAATAAGCCTGTAAAACTAAGGGGGCTAATTATGCCCAAGCTCATACAGCCAGAAGGAAAAGCTGGAAGCATACATCCATCTGACTCCAAACCTAACTGCTTTTCTTTCTCTACTATATACCCATTTCTTTTCAGCAGCTAGTTTAATCAAAGAAAAGAAGAGCTCTAATATGTTAAGAATTTAAGAGTTTCTTCTGCTTTCAACTTGCTATATTACATCCAATAAACTCAAGACTTTTATTTGAAGCCTAAATTTAAATCATTAAAATAGGTTAAGACAGAGAAATGCTAGTTCAAAGAGTGTGTTAAGTGTAAGAGAAAGATACAGGTCCAACACCACATCCTTTGGTTTGTGTTTGTGGTGATAGCCTGTTGCCCTCGCACGGTGCTGTGGCTAAGTGCCTTCTATTCTAGTCTGAGGAACAAGTAGAAAAGA
Organism: Eospalax fontanierii; assembly: GCA_035773235.1. NCBI lineage: Eukaryota > Metazoa > Chordata > Mammalia > Rodentia > Spalacidae > Eospalax > Eospalax fontanierii. The sequence goes on along the minus strand of CM069545.1, from coordinate 28,564,597 downwards.
AGATGAAAAAAGATATGCAAATGATAAAGTCCATGGGTGCTTATACATTGCTTGACATATGGAAGGTTCTAGTAAATATCTGCTGAATGAAAAATGACTCCAGGGTACAGGATGTCAGACTTTCATTTAAAACATATTGATAGCATTACTTTATATATTTAAGGGCAGTCTGGCTTGGACAGAAATAATCCCTATTGTTTGTGTTTTGTATGTTCATCAATTTAATGATTTTATATTTTAATTGACTTCTAAGACAACTCATGATAAGTCAAACCCCATCATTTCAGAAAAAAAAAATTAAGCCTGATAGTAATGACAGAAAATAAATTTAATCAAAATTCTAATAAACATTGATATAAACTATTAGATATGTAGAAATGTTTTAAACAACTCACAAATGATCACAGTAATTTTAGAACATTTCACCATAATCATATGGATTAACATATATTTATAATTTAAATTCATGTTGTAATTACCTCTGTACTAATTTTCATTTCTCAAATACTTTTCTAGTTTCTGGACAGAAAATATTAAAAATATTAAGAGAACTGAATGCTAATTATACTGAGGCAAACCCTTAAACTCTGCTCCTCAATTCTTTCAGCCCCTCAGTTTTTCTAGCTAAATTTAGGGACAATTGGAGAAGTGAAAAGGCATGTAACAAGACTGAATATTTACCCATTTAAAGAAAATTATTTCAGCTTTAACTTCCCCGTATTCTTCTTTCATACAATGTACTTTGATCATACTCCGACCCTCCACCCCATCTCCTCTCAAAGCCCCCCAAATCTCATGCTTTCTGATATATTATAACCTTAGATATGTGTTTTCTCTATTTGATGATGTTGAATTTTAGTTTCTAATTAAGTTTTGCTTTGTCGCCATTATATAACCACACTTTCATCATCTTGTATATCTTGGGCCTGAATTGGTCTCAACATCTGAAAATTTGGCCCATGTCTTCCTTCTCTTCCATAGTCAAAGCTTTTTTCTCATCAATAGTCACTGCTGACCCAAAGGAGTTAGTATGAAAGAGAAAATAAAGACTGCTGTTTTGGGCACAGCACTTATAAGATACATTCATACAAAAGTGATCATAAGGGATGTGGACCTTCATTCCTCACCTCTAGGAACTAAATCCACCATAGAACCTACTTGTAAAACTATAGACTTAGGAATTATAATTAAAACTTAACATGATTGTGATCACTAAATGGGAGAAAAGCAATAATACAGCTTTGAGAGCTCCCACACTTACACATGCTGTGGAGAGAGGATAGATGACCAAAGGTGATGTGAAGGCAACATCAAATGTGTTATGTTGTAGGATACAAACAAAAAAGAAGAATTGTAAGTGATGTATCATTATTTGAAACAACAAGAAAATACTGATAATTTAAAATTCCATCAGTCAGGAGGTGATTAAGCTATGGTACACAAATACCATAAAATATTATAGTTACTGGAATAAGGAGCCTCTATGGCATTGTATGGTAGCACTCAGTGGTAGAGTGCTTACCTAGCGTGTACAAGGTCCTGTGTTTGATCCTCAATATTGAGATGGTTCAATGGTTTCTGTTCTTCCAGAGGACTTGGGTTTAGTTCCCAACACCCATATGGCAGCTAACACCTGTTGTTTAACTCCAGTTCCAAGGAATTTGAGTCTGTCTTCTGGCCTCATGCAAACAAAACAGTCATACTAATATAATATAAAATATAATATAAATATATTGAATATAATATAAAAATAAATGAATCAAAAATGAGAAAAGTGTGGAGTGGAGGAACGTCTGTATTTTGATTCAGGTATACTTAGAAATTCTGATTCATGCAGAATCTAATGACCCAGAAGCTAAACCAGCAGAAGTCAGAGAGACACATGGACTAATCTACAATTAAGTCAAGCTCTAACCTCACTATGCTGAGCAAACTGTATCTTTAAACTTTTCACCTGTAAGAGACAATAAATAATTCCCTTCTTCCTTAGATCAGGGTGGGATTTTTGTCATTTGAAGCAAACTCCATTCAAATGATTTTATTTGGGACTCTATTTAACAAAGAACACCTTAAAGTGAATTTCAGTTAATTCAAAAAATTTAGTTTTCCCATTAATTTTAGTGTCTGTCCGAAAGACACTAAATGTTCTTCCCAGTACAGCTTACTAACTAACATTGAAATAACACTAAGAGTTTTGAATTTCACCTCCTCTCCTTTGCTTAATGAGTAGTGAAAAGTCTCAAAAGGTGAATGAGAAAACTTGCTGAATAATCAATCCCCAAAGGCTAATGCAGTTATGGCTTTCAACAGGTTAATCTTTCTAGCACACTGCTGGAGTTAACAAATAGATTTTCTTTTGCAAGTTAACATGTAAAATATCCAGGACTATTAAAGAAAGGCTATTATCATGATAAATATAAACGTACCCACATTGATATAGAAGACATAAGTTAATGACTTCATAAAACACATGGGGCTATGTTGCGTTTGTTTCATTGTTTTAGATCAGATAATTATATAACTAATTTTATTGACAGTAATTAAATTTAGGTACTACATTTGTATGTTATGAAAAATAGTATGACAGTTCTCATTGTCAACAGGATTTAACATCTCCTGGAGACATAACTCTGGATATATATATATATATATATATATCTACGAGGGAGTATCAAGAGGTTTTAAATGAGAGGAGACCCACCCTAAAAGTAAAGGCACCACAATCTTGGCTGGGGTAAAAATGAAGAAAGATGGAAGGAGAAAGTGATATGAGTACCAAAATTCATCTCAGTTCACTTCCTGATTGTAAACACAATGTCACCTCATGCTCCCGATGCCATATTGGGACATTTCGTTCCTATGTGGTGGCACTTTCTTGGGACGTCTTCAAAGGTGACCATGCTGGAGGAAGCACATCACTTGGGAGCTTGGAGAGTTCTTAAGCCTTATGGGATCTCCTGTTGTTCTCAGCTTTCCATGGCCAGCTTGAAAACGTGAGTGCTTACCTTATGTGTATACTCCAGCCACCTCTGCCGCCATGCCTCCTGGCCATGATGAACTCTCGCCCCTTTGAAACAATAAGCTCAATAATCTCTTCTTTTTATAATTCCCTTGGTCAGTGTTTCTACCACAGCAACAGAAAAGTGACTAGTATAACATGCACACACTTCTTTTGCCTTCTGAAGGAAGAAGATCTTTCAGTCTACCAAGGTTTAACACTTGCATGAACGGTGTGCCGGTTTGTAAGCAAAGCGAGAGTTGGGGAAATACAGTAATCTGAGATCTGCGCACAAAAATGACGTCTGAGTGACTAAACCAAGTGGGATTACTTTCTCGGGACCTAGAATTCAGCAGTGAGAAGATAATCACCGCCCCACACAGAAGCCTAGAAACAGCAGCACATGTCCCAAGGGGTCTTATGTCAGATGAGGAAGGATTACAGGAAACTTCTAAGACTTTATTTTCCTTCCTGGAGCTCCGGGAGCGCTTTCAATAACTAGGTGGACAGGTCAATTGCTACTTGCACGATAGAGTTACCCTCTCCCCTCATTATAACTTTTGTCTTGCCTACTCTCTTGAAAACACTCTTCCCTGGGGGTGCTGAAGAGATGGCTCACCAGTTAAGAGTCCTGGCTGCTCTTGCAGAGGACCTGGGTTCGATTCCCAGCACCCATATGGAGGGTAACAACCATCTGTAACTCCAGTTCCAGGGGGGCCAGATGCCTTCTTCTGTCGTTCACATACATTGCATGACAGGGGTGCACCTAACGCACTCATACACAAATTAATTAATTAATAAAAAGAAAAGAAAAGCTCCTCCCTTCTATCTGATTCATTTGCACCTTTAAAAAAATCATTCTATTTATTTTTTTAATGTTGTATTTACTTTCATTTTATGCGTATGAGGGTACTTTCATTGTATGTGTGAAACCTGGGAGGGGCGGGGAGTGTCAGATCCCCTGGAACTGCAGTTATGCAAGATTGTTAGCCTCCATGTGGGTGGTGGGTATCAAACTTGGGTCCTCTGTAAGAACAGCCAGTGCTCTTAACCACTGAGACATCTCTCCAGCCTTGGCATTTGTACTTGGCATTTGACGGTGCAACACCCGGACAAGTTTGGATGACAAAGACGTAGCTGGTAACTGAAGTACCTGTCATCAATGAAAGCCAGGATATAAGAATGATTTGGTAAAAATCAATCTCTCTTTGGGATGTAATTTTAAATAAGACAGCATTTTTATGTCAATATGATTCCAACTTAATGTGAAATTTACAGAAAATAAATATAAAATGTTTTAAAATAGTTTGAAAATTTATAGTCATCTTTACGGAGCAGAGAAGTATTGGATAATTTAAGTTCTTTTCCAAAAAGCTAGCTTTGTCTGTGATCTTTATGTTCTTAAAAAATGTTGACAGGGATAATTCTAATAAAGAAAATTCACCTGATGGTTTTGGATATATAGCAGCAATTTAAGTGAAGTATATTGAAATAGTTAACATTGAAGAAACAATTAAATAAAGCCATTATCATTTTCAACCTTTCTCCTATGGAGAAAATTTTGAGAGGTTTACATATGGTGTCATCTTGCAAATACCCGTTAGTCTAGCATATACTATATTTTTCTTTCATGTTCTGAAAATACAATTTGTTTTAAAAATTCATAAGTATTCTAGGATTAGATAAAGACTATTTCATTTCTTTTTCTAATATTTTATTTATTACTTTAATTTTGTGCATATGAGTGAATATATTGCTTGCACAAGTATAAGTGCACCCATGTGCAATGTCCACGGAGGTCAGAACAGGGTGTCGGATTCCCTTGGAACTGGAGTTACAGACGGTTGTTAGCCACCATGGGAACTGAACCTCAGTTCTCTGCAAATACAGCCAGTGCTGAGCCATGTCTCCAGTGCCAGAATATTTTATTTCTAAATACCACTTTTATAGGTGAAAAACAAAAAATCCTTGCAGAAGCTTTGAGATAACATTATTATTTTAGCTAGTTTTGTAATGGAATGTTTTAGTAGTACTTTCAGTATCCAAGACCAAAGTCTTCTGCAATTTGAGTTATTTTTATGTCAATAGAGAACACATCTGAGCCAAACATACTATATTCATGTCGCTTAAGTTCCTTTAATTTAAAAAAGAGAGTATATCCTCACCTATGCTTGTATCTACAGAAGAAATTATGCAAACTGAAAAAGCCCAAGAGGGAAACAAACAGGTATCTGTCTGCTCAAGAGTCACAGTGATCTTCCACAAGGAAAGAATTTCAATAAATTTTAAAAGACTCAGCTACTGCCAACTTGCATAACTTATGCTGTTTAGGAAGTGTATAGACTTTTTTTTTTTTTTTTTTTTTTTTTTTTGGAGACAGGGTCTCATGTATAGCAGGTTAGCCTTCAGCAAACTAACTATCTTGAATGTCTAAGTCTTCTGCCTCTGCCTTATCCCAGTGTTAGGAATACTGGCATTGCCACCATGGTTGTGGCATTTCTGAGCCATAACACAGTTTTGACCTTAATAAGGAAACAGCCTGACTCAGCATTGATAATGTCAAAAGCAGACCCAAACTGCCAGTCACCTTTCAAATGTCTGTTCTTTCAGATGTCTTTAGGAACTGTGCTCCCAAGTCAGGGTTTCATTCAGTTTTTATTGAGTAGTGTCTCCAGCATGAAATGGAAAAATAGAAGTCAGGACCCACACTTATCTCATTGGAGAATCTTGCCCTTTGATCCCTAAATATCTAGAATATGACACACAATTACAAACAGATTTCTCTCATTGTTTGCAATGATAAAAGCATGCTGCTTTCAGCACTTAGAATCATTCTACATTCATTCATATATTCATTCATACATTCATACACTATCTTGGGTGGAGGGCAGAAGGAATCCTGAGAGATTAAGGTCCTATGCCCAGGTCTCAAAGGAGCACCTGCTTCAGTGAACTTGTTTACATTATAAACAATAGCTTTTGGTTACTGTATAAGGTTAGATAAATGCCTTTCATCCAGGTTATGTCCCCATTGTAAAAGTCATTCCTATACACAGTTACATGGAGTACTGGGAATTAAACCCAGGACTTTGGGCATGCTAAACAAGTACTTTACCAACTTTGCTATGTCCTCAACATTCTCTATGAGATTTTGATCCAGTGGATAAAAATTCCCAGTGAATCTAAGACTATTACAGATCCAAGATTGTTCATCATTTAAATGTTGACTTTGAACATTTTTTAAAAGAATACAAAAAGAAGAAGTCTAGGAGATGGTGCAGTACGTAAAGGTGCTTGCCACTAAGCCTGACAACCTGAATTCAGTCTTGGCACGCATATGGTAGAAAGAGAGAACCAACTCCTGAACCTTGTCCTCTGACTTCCACACATGTGCTGTGGCATATATTGCACCCACACATGCACACATACACAAAATAAATACATTTCTATAAAAACAAAAAGAGAAAACAAAGAGCAAAGGTTATGAAATAACTGAACTCAATAGAAAGACTTGATAGAAATTTAAAACTGGAGCACTTAAGCTTTTCACATTTTCTTCAACATAATAATAAATTATATATATATAATTCTCTTTGTAATTATATATAAAATTCTCCTTAAAATAAAATCATAAGCAACACATGAAGTAATCGGCTTCATTTTCAGATGAATTTTTTAGAATTGATTATTTTTACTGGGTTATAGGCCCTAGGGTGGGGTGGGAAGGACTCAATACTGTTGTTTAACTAAATTAACATGGTGTCAAACTTCCTTCTAAACATTTATGTTTATATGGGTAGACAAATGCTACCTTCAGCCTTAATCAGAGAAGTTTCTCTTTGCAGTAAAAGGCAATGAAGAGACTCATGGCTTCTCAATGCTCTAAGAACGAGGTACAGTGGAATGCTCAGCCCTAAACTAGATGCTTATATCACCCCCTCAAGGTACACCGAGGAAGAGGGGGCAGAAAGAATCTAACAGCTGGATGATTTGGAGAAGGGCTGAGAAATGCTGTGTTCTAGGCATGATACAGTCAATTTAACCATGAACTGATAGCAGATGCATTGTCTGCACAGGGCCACACCAGACCCAGCCCATCAACAGACAATCATGGATGGGGATGTGGGGGTGAGGGAGTCTCATAAGGTTCTACTCTTCCCTGCTAAACTAATAGATTATGCAGGAGGGAGCCATTGTCTTAAATTCTGTACCCACCTACCAGGCTCCATCAGATAGTTCCAAACCCATGATTACACAGACTACTATATCTAAACTCAGTGGGTTACAAAACAAAATGAAAAGATATAAACATGGGAAAGGGACTTAATAGGGGGAAGTGGGGATTGATGAGGGTGCGAAGGAAATGAAAGAAGTATGGATTGGATGAAACTGTCAAAGAACAAGTAAATTAATAAAAAAAAATCCCTAATCAAAAAGTGATCTTTTGTAAGATGAAAAGCTGTATATGAATGCATATATGAAATGAATGTAAGTATATATATATATATATATATATATATATATGAGTAACATTACAATGAAGGCTTCAAATTGTATAAGCTGCTCCCACTTAATGACAAATAATATGTAAATAGTATTACTAGGAAGGAATGATTTTTTTCCTTCCATTGTAAAAGCTTCAAATAGTTATTCAACAATGCCATTTTCCAGAAGCATTTCTGATACTTCTGGTCATTTTGAACAGCATACCTGGTTGTTTTATTGACTGAGTGCTTCTCCTGATCCCTAGTAGCTAGGGTTGACTCCATTTACAATATTTATGAGGGTCCAGTACACGTCTAAATATCTTTATAGTACAACAATATGACTAGATATCCTCTTTTGCCCATGTTCATTCTCCTACCTCATGGAAATCTAACTGGTAATCTTTACCTGTGGTCATACATAGTCTAAATCGCATAGCAAAAACTGAGACTTATGGTGAATTGAATTAGGGTCTCTGTAAAATTCATTGTCACCAAGAACTTCAGAATTTGAGTTCATCTGAAAATTAGATATTTTCACATGAACAAAGTGGGGATCAAGACTCCATCATACTGGAATAACTCTAAATCCAATGCTTATAAAATATAGAAGAGAATTACACAGAGAAATTCAGAGAGAAAAAGGCTATATTGGGTTGAATTCTCCAGAGAAAGAGAATGAATGGGATATAAATGCATATTATCTAATTTGTAAATTGTATCTATAAAGAGAATTTTTACAATGCATTGGCTCATGTATTTATGGAGACTGAGAATTACCATCGTTTGCCACCACAGGCTGATGGCCCAAGAAATTCAGTGCTATAGTTCTAGTACACATTCAAGACTTGAGAATCAGGGAATCTGCTTGAGTAAACCCAGTCCGAGTCCAAAGCTCTGAACTAGGTATGCTTAAGGGCAGGAGACAAATGTCTCAGGTCAAACAGAAAGCTAATATGCACTCCTCTCCCCTTTCTCTCTCTTCTACACCCTCTTCTCCTTCCTCCCTCTCCTCCCCTACCACCTTCCCACTTTGAAACAGGGTCTCCTTGTAGATCCAACTGGCCTGGAACTCTATGTAGATGAGGCTGGCCTCAATCTTATGGAGATCTGTCTGTCTCTGCCTCCCAAGTGCTGGTATTAAAGACATGCACCATCATACCTGGATCCACTTTTTGACTTATTAGAGCCTTCAACAGATTGAATGATACTCATCCTATTAGTAATGGTGGGGTTATTCACTCAACCTCTTGATTTAAAGGTTAATCTGTTCTCTAAATGCCTTCAAAGATGCATGCAGACCTAATGCTTTAACGAGCTAGGTGACCATTCCTTAGCTTGGTCAGATGTACACACAAAATGAACTGTGAAGATGGAGTCAGAATTTGGAGTTATGTGGCCATATGTCAGGCAACACCTGGTGCTATAGAAACTGAAAGAGGCAAGAGTTCTCTAGAGCCTTCAGAGTCAACAGAGCCATGGCAATTCCTTAATTTTAGACTGTAAATCTCCAGAATGACCAAAGAATAAATTTCCGTTATTTTAAATGTTATGGTAATTTGTTAGAAAACTGAAACAAATGTTATGCTTTGAAATCCTCACATCCACATATATTTATCATTCATAAATGCAAAAATAAATTACTGATCATTTTGAATAAAAATTAAATTGAAAGACAAAATTCCATGATATGAACATTTGGGCTCTGAAATGAACCAAGTATTTGTACTAAGCCATAATTTTTAAAATTTTATATATCAACATACCGAAAACAGGTCATCTTCATTGGGAAAATTTAACTTTTTCTCTAAGAAATTCAAGAAACTTCTTAGGATTGGATGCAAAAAGGGAAATCATGGAACGATAGGATTCCATCATTTTTAAAGCCACAAAAATTAGTTAGGTGATAATCTAACATCAATTTTAAAAGAAATACTTCACAGTGAAAAATAGCTGCAAAAGTTGCACCTATATTTTAATTTTGGTAGTGGCTTTCTTTCTTTTCTCTGAGGTCATACATATGCAGCCCAGGCTGGCCTGGAACTCACCACCCTTCCTGCCTTGGCCTCCCCAAATGTTAGAATTATATAGGGTTGGACCATCAGGTCAGTCTTGGTGATGGCTTTTGAAAAACTATAGATGCTTATATGAAAAAGAATGTTGTGATATAGGGGACTGAGGATGCCACTTAGTTGATAGAGTGCTTGCCTATCATGAAAAAAAAAGTCTGGATTTGATTATCAGCATGACATAAAATTCATGCTTAGAATCCCAGCACTTAAGAGGTAGAGGCTGGGCGAGTAGAGTTCAAAGTCGACCCCAGCTACCGAGCAAGCACATAGTTAACCTGGACTACGTGAGATGCCTCAAAATGTCAAAAAAGAAAAATTAAGTTAGGATTTTTCCTTCTATAGTCAAATATGTGGTGCTATCACTCACTTACTGTGAGACTCTTATATAACATGCTGACCATGCAAGGAGGTCCGGACTTAACCAATTTAACTTGGGAAGAAAAAAATTGATGAAATAACTATTTAAATCACCAGAACGTGAAGGGAATGACAGAAGTAATTACAGCTTGACACCCAATTGACTTCTAATCCTGTGATTCAGATCACAAGATGTTTTTCATCCAAAATAATTCTAGAGTTGCTGAAATCACCCCACCACATACATACTTTATTGTGCTTAGTTTTTAGAGACAAGATTTCTTTCTTGCTGCTGCTGCTGCTGCATATCCTCAAGTCTATATAATCTTACCACAAACCAAAGTGGGGACAGATAATGATCACAGTAACAGCAGGTATCAAACAGCCAGCATTAGTAAGTATTGACCACATGTTAGGCAGTGAGCACAATCATTTCACATAATCATCTCAGTTAACAACACGGAACATCCTTGAAGACACTATATTAAGGAGAAAGATACCACATTAAAAGACTTGTCCAAGTTCAAGTTCAACTAGCTAGATGGATAAGCAGAATCTGGATGTGATCCCCTGTGACTTACTTCAGGAATGTTACATTGCAACAGACTGATTTAAGAAAAAAAATATTAGAAAAACAAAAATCATGAGTCTATTAAGGACATTGATGTTTTCTAATATGATAGGATAGGAAGTTTACCTTTCCCAATATTTCGTTCACCTTTCTGTTCAAATTGATTTGAGAAGTGTTAGACTTTTCCTGTGCAAATTGTTTTGCCATGGTCATCCTTGCAATTGGTTAAAAGGAAAATGAACTTATTTATGAAAGGAGGAAGTTTAGTATCCACCTAACATTTTAGCTTAAAATAATACTGGCTTTATCTAAACTATGTCAAAGTGACCAGTTGAACAGAGTCCAGGGCAGTCAGTCAACTGTGTTTTGTCTATGAAATAACCCCTCAATGCTCTTTGGCATATTTTAATTCTGAATTGATTGAACCCATGTCTATTTCCGTGGAAGAGCTGTGTGGTGCTCTCAAATACACTGAATAGAGAATTCCTAAATTCTCCCAGTAATGGTTCCTTAAAATTGATTTAAAGCTTTTAATTAAAGAATTGTCCTCCTCTCTGCAAATTTTAGGAATGAGAGTCCAAAGACCTTCTCATCACAGACCATGAATCTATATACACAGATCTTCATAATAATGATATCTTACAAAAGAAAACCAAGGCATCCAAAGCCTGTTACTGCTGGGTTGTATATGGTATAGAAGCTATCACAGAAACTCTCAAATGACAGAAAAGTCCTAATCTTATCTTAATACTGAGTTGGTTGAAGTTAGAAATGATAAGAAGTAGAATTTTTCAATTATAATTTCTAGTGGTAAAGTCAATGGACTGAATAGTGGACTCCCAAAATTCATTTGTTAAATCCTTGACTCCTAACGTAACTATATTTGCAGTGATTTTAGGCTGGTCTGTGCTACATAATGAATTACAGTCTGGCCTGAGCTTCACAGTTGAGACTTGTCTCAAAAAACTAATTGGGAGCTGGAGAGATGGCTCAGCAGTGAAAAGCACTGAATGAGCTTGCTGAGAACCCAGTTCAGTTTCCAGCACCCACAAGGTGACTAACAACCCTCTGTAACTCCAGTTCCAGAAGATCTGAGGCCCTCCTGTGGGCATGTACTCATATACATGTTACTAAATGGCACTCAGCACTCAGGAAAGTTCTTACATGAGAGATGGCACTTGAGTTTAGTTCTAAAATAATCAAGACTCAGTCAGGAGAAAGCATCCAAATAGGAAAGACTGAGGGACAAAGGTCACAAGGTAAGCAATGGCAGAGTGTGTTTGAGGGACACAGACATGGCCAGAGCAGCTGGAGCATACTAAGAAAAGTACAGAGTCACATCAGTCACAAAACTTTTTAAAAATAAACATTTTTTAGAATGATTTTTGATTACATATTAGACACACTAAGCAGCTTTGAGGGATTTTAAGCAGGAGGATAACTTGAGTCTCTCTGCTGGAAATTGGAAATGGATTTGAGGACAAGAATGGAATCAAAAAGACCTTTTGAAAAATCATTGCAGGGAGCTGGAGAGATGGCTCAGTGGTTAAGAGCACCGACTGATCTTGCATATCTCCCAGGGTTCAGTTCCTAGCACCTAAATGGCAGGTCACTAATGTCTATAACTCCATTTCCAGGAGATCTGACATCCTCTTCTGGCCTCCATGGGGATCGCACCCATAGGTGCATTTAAATGCATGTAGGCAAGCATTCGTGTACAAGATAAAATAAATAAAATCAAATGAAAACCCTTAAAAAGAAACTGTACCACCACTAAACTGTACTAATCCCAGCACTCAGGAAGCTGAGACAGGAGGATGATGAGCTTGAGTTATAGATTTGGTCACAAAAGAGATCTATGACAGAGAGGAAGAGAGAGAGAGATTACTTACAGAATGAATATGTAGCTCAGTTGGGAGAGAGCTTGCCTAGCCTCCACCTAGCTCTGTGTTTGATCCCCAGCATGACAGACGTGGTACTGTATACCTATAATGCCAGCACTCAGGAGATAGAGGCAGGAAGATCAAGTCATCCTCATCTGCACATCAAGTTCGAGGCCAGCCTGGGCTACATGAGCCCCTATCTCAAAGAAAAAGAAAAAAGACTATTGTAAGCATTTGAGTAAATGGCTTGGGTAACTAACCTCTGTTTGGTTGAGAGTGAAGTGAAAAGATAGTAGACATAAGCATGTATTTCTTGAATGAATGGCCCTTGGACAGTTTACCCAGCCCTCTGGGTAGAGAAGAATTTTTTTAACACATTCCTTTTGGTATACATGTTACTTAACCATCTTCGATTTCTAAGATCATTCCCCAAGAGAGGTCATGGCTATCTCATTTTATATAGCTCAGAGTTAAATTATTAGTGGATTTTGTTAAGAAATAAGACAGAGGATAAACTTCCTCAGCTACTTGATTATTATTCAAATAGAGAAAAAGCATTCAAAGCAATGTGGTTTTGTGGAAGAGCATTACCAGGCAAACCAGGACACAGGCTCAATAACAGTATTGCCACTGACATTTCATGGGAGCAGAAATCTTGATCATGTGGGGCCGCCTTCGCTTTTGACTTATCCGATTCTGACCATAAATCACTTTGTGTCTCTACTTAAAATGTGGTATCATCTGAGAATAATTCAGATCCCTTGGATCACAATACATATTCTCAGAACTTTTCAACTGATGCTTCTCTGTTCCTAAGACTGAAAGCACCTGTTTCAAGGAAACTACCTCATAAAAAGAATGGCAGGAAAGAGGCTTTTCTTTTCCTAACCTGACAGGAAGGAGGCTGGCCATAAATTGGCCTGTAGCATTCTCAGGTCAGTCAAATGACTGTATTTAACATATAAGGGCTTTAGAGATGTCTTCTATGTAACCCACAAGATTTACTCTTATTAAGAAAACGTGAGAGAATTTTGCTTTCAAGCTTTATTGTAAGACAGAATAACCATCAATCAAGCAAGTTTTTCTAAAACTTAACTGTTAGCGGGGAGAGTCTCAGGCACATATTTTAATAAATATTTTCATTTCATATAGCAGAGTTTTTTTAATAATGACCAAATAGGGGAGATTCTAAGTAAATGAAAGGACAGAGGCAAAGTACCCTGTGTATACATAGCTCAGGAGTTGTTTCATCCTTCTCTCTCTCTTTTCCCAACATTAAGCAGGTGTAACAAAATTATTTAAGTATTTGGAAACAGGATATGAAACTGGCTTTGTAAAACATTTACCTTTGAATGTCTAAGTTTCATTCAAACCACTTGCTCCCTAGAATAAACCCTGTCCTTCAAAAGTATGGACTTGGCTGCTTCAGAACTATAGTACATGCTCAGAAAGGTTGCATGTGCTTGGAATCCCAGTATCCTACAGGCAGAGGCCAAAGGCAGAAAACAGAAGCCTGGGCTACGTAGAATGTCAGGATAGCCCAGGCTGCATAGAGGGCCTGTATATATGCAGGACTGTGGGGAGCCCTACAGTATAGAGCATATGAAATGCAAAATATCAAATCTAAAATTAACTCTTGGATCCAAAGAACCATGAAGAGTCTTTAGACATTACTGTTGCTGTCAGCCATAAATCTTAGTGTTGTGGTATCTGAACTACAATTCATTGGTTATCAGGAAAAGAGGGGAGAGTGGATAGTAAGCACCAAAAAGATTTCAGATTGCTGATGGGTCTATACCCTGGGTTGGGGCCAGATAAAGGTAACAGTAGCATTGAGCATCCCCACAGATAGCTTTCTAAAACGACAAGTCTCCCCTGAGTTATATTCACGCTGGTTGCCAAACACAACATACCAGCATTATTTTAATTTGAACCAAGAGGAGAGAATGAACAGATCTTGAGATCAAGTTTAATTGAATTAAATTAAAAACAAGACAGATATTAATGGGCTGATGAGCAGGAGAACTGTGAAAGAAAGGTCTAGTGAGAACAGTAGAGATTGGAGAAAGAGGCACCAACCTGCATGGAAGGTTGGCAAACTGACACTGGTTCCATAAAATTAAAATAAAATAAAATAAAACATCTGTTCATGTTAATTACAAAGGAAGAGAAAAGGAAGGAATTGGTGGTTTTGTTGATTTGCTAGCCAGCATGCCTTCTAGTCCCATGTTTAGGTAAAGAGAAGGATGAAAATTTGAATTTAAAGGCAGAGTTCCCCCTCCTGAAACACACACAGACCAGAAACATAAAGGGATGGCATAGAAGTTAGTTCAAAAGAAGCCTGTGATGTTTTCTTTCCCATAAAAAAAGGGAGCAAATTATTCCATCCAAGTGCAACTGAATCAAATTTGAACTTCCTGAAAATGTATCAGTTGATAAAGCAGGATTTAAGTTCAAGGGTACATTCCATGTCTAATCTTCATTTTACAACTTTTGGAGATAAATTTTCCTTAGCACTAAAATCTTTCAAAGACAGCCTTTCTTGCAAAACAAATTGTTAGAAGTGTGCAGTAAATTGGCCAGATGCCTCTGAGACATCAGTTGTGATTTAAAAGTAAGGTAAGACTTTTAGGAACTATCTCTTGCTTTCAAAGCATGGGTTTTCTATTTACTGCTTTGAAATGGTTACATTCAAAGTAGTTCTCCTATTATTTTGCGGGTTAATTAGCTTCTCAAAAGTCCTTTTCTTCTCACAGAATGTAGTTTATATTTGGGGAGAATTTGGCAGAGGTCAAGTTACAGCTTAGCTGATTTGTTCAGTGGAATCCAACAATCAGTCATTTTCTCCACCCATTTGTCCCTTCGTGTTTATTAGCAGAGATAGATACAAAATTCAAGAGGGAAAAAGTATTATTAATTTACTTCCCTCAAAAATTGACATCACGATACATAAATAACAGCTTTTTTCACATCTTACTCCCAGACTGGTGGCTACTCCTTGTAGAAATTTAGAAATCTCTCAAAGTTGATTATCAGTCCACCAGTCCTTCCCTGCCTGAATGTATTACAGCAAGATACGTGCACGCGAGACTTAATTATTGCTTACATTGCTAAAGAAAAATTGCTACTCATAAAATCCAGGTTATGATATGAGACTAGTTTTGCTGCCTTCCAGAAACTGCTATTTTTAAATTCACAACACTGAAAAAATAGACAGCAGTAGTCTTCTCCAAATGGCTGGAGCAGCCTATCCACAGAAGCACAGCAGAGAATTCAGACCCGAAAACAAGGGGATGGCAGTTCAAGAAAAAGAATTGTCAGGGCTTAACAGCCTAGTATACAGTGAGGCCATAATTCAGATTTTTAATTACCACCTTGTTGTAGAATGCAAATAAATTATTTGTGGTTATTTTGCATGTGTCTGTGTGTGCGCACACACAGTGCATAAAGTACTGACCAATGTCCACTCTCATATAGCTCTTTAGTGTAAAACTAACCAGCTTTCAGGAGCTACCAAGATTGAAGAAAAGAGTAAATCAAAGAAAGTTAGTTTGGGAATCAGCAGGGAACCTTCTAACAGACCTGCTGGGTAGTCTTAATGCTGTCAGGACCCTCAGATTAAATTATTAGAGTTTCTGTGTTGTGGTACTGGGTCACTTGTGCATGAAGACAAAGGCAACTTCAACTTGATATTTCTGTCATCCCTGCTGTGGGAAGAGTCCTTTCCTAGTTTATAACATCAATCACTCTTGCAATAAATCTTGGGAGTGGATATGGTCATTTAAATCTCCACCTGCACAAACAACAGAAAATAAGAGCTCATAAATCTCTACACTGGTGATTAACAAATTTTGGATCCTCGGGAAAGATATTATAGGGAGAAAGGGTTCACTAATTCATTAATAAAGACTGATTTGCTGACAATCTGTTTAGTTTGCAGCATAGGGGGAAAGCAAACAAATCCCTGCTAACAAAACAAAACGTTCGAGGTTAGGGAGTTCCCAGCTGAGGGGGGATTAGAGATATGATATCTGAATGTAGCAGAGAGATTCCGACTGGCCCAAATGATTAGAATACTCTTGGCTCCTGCCTCTCAGACAGGGTTGGTAAGACTCATTCCCTCATCTCCCCATTTCATGGCATTAATTTTGTTCAAGTCTTGGATTCTGTTCCCTCTGCTTTTCCACTTCCTCTCCGGAAGATTGCCTTATCCTCTGAGAGCGATAGCCCAAGCTGGGGTTAAGAATGGAAGAAGGACCTTTCCCAAAAGTATAGCCCTGTTTTGTGTTTTACAAAGTTAGCTTTACATGAGGAACCCTAGCAGCAAAGAATTTGGGAGAAGGGGGAGACAGCAGCATGCGAAGGAAATTTACATTTGTTTTTAACAGTCTCTGGCAAAGTGATTATCTGTGAGCAACTAACTCGCTAAGACCCTATGAAATGAATTTCGGGAAAGAAAATGCACTGAAAGCTTTTGTTTCACTGAGAAAAGATTCTCAACTAGTAAAATATTTTCCACACACCATATGACCCTTCTCATCCCCACCCACCCCCCTCTCAACTGGATGGGGTTTTGTATGTGGTCGTATATACACACAATGGTCAAGTGTGTTTGTACACATCCTAGCTGTTCCTTGATATAGATGGATTTTCTTTAGCTTGTTTTTTTTTTTTAACTTGTTTTCTTTCTTCATTTCTTTCTTCAGTAATTTGTCCCCAAACACCATAAAGATTCTGTAAAACACTTGCTTTCTTTATCCACCTCTGGTGAAGTGGGAAGCTATCTTGGTAAAGCCTTGGGGTCTTAAGGGGCATTAATCTGAGCCAGTTGGGCCCCATTTGGATTTTTATTGGTATTTTCATGGGAGGAGGAGCTGTAAGAGGTGCTTCTATGGCCTACTAGGAGCAAAGGATCTGGACATTATTCTAAAGTCCTCAGTACAACTAGCTGGGGCCCCTCAGAGAAAAAGAAGCCTTAGGAGATGAGTACAGTCAAGAGGCTGTGAGTAGAGCTTGTTCCTCCTTGGCCGAGAAGGCAACTAGTAAGAGAATGTTGCAATTGAGTTGATTACTTGCTGGAAACCCAGTCTGAGCATGAGTCCCCTGTGCTTATGAAAGGGGTCTAGGAGCTCCGCTGGGCCTAGTAGGCCCCTCCCCTGGGTTGCACGGATCCGCCTCTCTATTCCCCAGATAAATTCCTAGTGTCCACCAAATTCCTCAGCGCTCTCTCACACTCTCAGGCCACTCCGGGGGTGGGGAAATAGAGGGCTGGTTTCCTCCTTGCAGAATCCCTTGTGGTCCTTCCACAAGCCTGTGAAGGAAAGCAGTGAGACCCAGGCTGATCCCCAGCCTCCAACTCCCAATACACACGAAGTGGCCGCTCCACACTTGGACACTTGGGTTTTAGTCTCTCTCTCTCTCTCTCTCTCTCTCTCTCTCTCTCTCTCTCTCTCTCTCTCTCTTTCTCTCTCTCTCTCTCTCTCTCTCTCTCTCCTCTCTCTCTCTTTCTCTGTCTCCCTGCCTCCTCCCCCCTCCAAACATGTCCACTGGCTCCCTCAGCGATGTGGAAGACCTTCAAGAGGTGGAGATGTTGGAATGTGAAGGGCTGAAAGTGGACTCAAACAAGGAGTTTGTAACTTCCAACGAGAGCACCGAGGAGAGCTCCAACTGCGAGAACGGGTCTCCGCAGAAGGGTCGCGGCGGCCTGGGCAAGAGGAGAAAGGCGCCCACCAAGAAGAGCCCGTTGAGCGGGGTCAGCCAGGAGGGGAAGCAGGTCCAGCGCAACGCGGCCAACGCGCGCGAGCGGGCCCGCATGCGGGTGCTGAGCAAGGCCTTCTCCAGGCTCAAGACCACCCTGCCCTGGGTGCCGCCGGACACCAAGCTCTCCAAGCTAGACACGCTCAGGCTGGCGTCCAGCTACATCGCGCACTTGAGACAGATCCTGGCTAACGACAAGTACGAAAACGGTTACATTCACCCGGTCAACCTGGTGAGTTCCCCCGCGCTGCCCCACCTCAGGTGCCCAGCGCCAGCCCCAGGGCGCCCGCAGTCCTGGGCCGGGTGATAGGAGATGCGCAGGGCTGGGCTTGGGGATGCGGCCGCCAGTGACTTACACACCATTGGCCTGGCGCCGCCGGGGACCTTTGCAGGGGCTCCCCACGCCGCCTGGCTCTCTGCACTGAGTGCCAGGACCGCGAATGATTTGTGAGAGAATCTGACGTGGCACCCCATTAAGGGATCTCCAAGGGTATTCAGCTGGCAAAGAGGAGGGATCCCCATGCCTGTGCCAACTCCATTTCCGCTGTCGTGAAACTGACAAGATGCTTCGCCCCCAGAGGACATCTATTCCTTTACTCTCTAAGAACAAAACTTGATTTTTCCCTTCTAATTCTTGTAAACACCCAACTCCGTTCTTTCCCTACGTATATTTAGGACTGTTAAATACAGACATTTTCGTGTCCCACATGTATAAATGTCCGCGTAAATCTCCAACTACTTACATATTCTCTGCTCGTATAATTAGATTATAACTGTCAGCAGAATCAGTAAATTGGCTCAGGTCGTAGCGTACTGAATAATAGTGCAGTAAAGGGTCACATTTAAGAACCAATTCCTTTATCTTTCTAATAAGTAATGTCCACAGAGCTAATTTTTGAAAATACAAAACGCAGTGGTCATCGTGCCACCATTTCCTAAATATGTTTTGCTGTTGAAGATACCTTTTGTATGCCCTCTTACATTTGATTTTATTTTAAAACTTGCAGGACCTAAAGAAAAACAACACTTTACCAAGACCACTGTTTATATATGATAAGGAGGAGATTTCCTTTATCCACCAGCACTCAGTGAGAGAGGCCCTAGTTTTCTTTACACCCAACTGGTTTCAGGAATTGGGGGAGGAGATGCAAAACCACATTTTGCTATCAAAAATATTTCCCTCCAATTAAAAGGGCTTTTTAATGAGATAATTATGTACCCCTTTCTACAGTCTAAAAGCAAAAAGAAATTATTGCATAGACCATTTACAATCGCTACTGCCTTCATCTTTGAATATATATAAATACATATTTCTTAAACCTTAAATATGATTTATCACATAACAGCCCAGAGAAAGAAAGAAAAGACTTTGCTTTCTCAGTAGGAAGAGCTTCTATTTAAATGATTATCTTCCCCCCCTCCCGCTTCCATGCCTTCAGAGCTAATGCTTAACTTAAAATTGTAGTCAAAGCTGGATTTACACTGGCAGAGAAGAAAGTAGGCACGGGAAGGCAGATGGAGACGAAGTAAGGCGAGAAGACCCAGAAACGACGAGGGCCTCAGCAGCCCTGGAGGAAGGGCAGACTTGTCCTTCCCAGCTCAGACTCTTAGAGCATCTGCCCTTAAGGCTGTCGCTCTGATTCTTTGGAGGATCCAGCTGGAACCCAGAATAAAACCTCCTTCGCCCTCATTCTGAAAGCCCACCACTGTGTGAGGGCTGTGTCTTACTTTACCCCGCGGCGGGGCTCACTAGTACCCCGAATAAATGACAGATAAGCGGTCCCCACTTCGCCTCGCCTGCCTAAACGCGCCACCTCCTGCCAATCCAGCTCCAGGTCCACCCCTCCCCCAGCTCCAAGTCCACTCACCGCCTCCACCCTCTTCTCTCCTGCAGACGTGGCCCTTTATGGTGGCCGGCAAACCCGAGAGTGACCTGAAAGAAGTGGTGACCGCGAGCCGCTTGTGTGGAACCACGGCGTCCTGACCTTGGAGGTTGGAGTCTGGGAAAGGCGCACTCCCGGAGGAGAGGGCCCCGCCAAGGCGACCCCTGCCCTCCCTGCTCCCTGTCTCTGCATCGCTCCTCTCCCCAACCCGCCCTGCGAGAACACGTAACCGCGACGAGGAGATTCGTTTCCAAAGCAGAGATCAACTGTACTTACAGATTCCCATCTATTTAACTTTATTAACTTCTACCGTGAATGACTGCTAGCCTGGCTGGTCCAAGTGCAATATGTAATTATATATGTATATATAAATAGATAATAAGAGCCTATCAATGTGTATCTTTTGTATAATATGTTGTAAAATGTAGATCATAGAATAGCTGACTTTGATAGTCAATTTATAAAGTAATTCACTCAAAGAAATATATTTTTTTCAAACAAGTTTTGCTACTTTCGAAAATAAATCTTTCTTTATATTGCTAAAAAGCCCTGATATTGGTGTGATTTCTTTATATATATAAAAAACAGTGGAAATCTATGGGAGAGTTTAATCATAAAAAATAATTCTTCTGAAGCTCAATCCAAACCTCTAGTAAAAGACAATAATTTCCACTAAAAGTTTCAAGTCGTATTTGAACTTAAAAGTTCTCCCAAGTTATTTTTAAGCCTAACTACAAATACCCTAACAAATAGGAAAGGAGCAAAATTAAAGTTATCCAGTCACGCATCCCAGAGGAAAACCACGAGCGAAACAGAAAATTGGATTTTCAAGTATTTTATAATGTAATTGCTCAGAAGACCAAGAAAGTAAGTTCCGCGTTTTATGACTTTCCAGGCGTGGCGGTGATTCCAAAAAACAAAACAAAACAAAATAAAAGTCCAGCCAGCAAATTAGAGAAATAATAGGAGCTACATGTGAATTCCAAAATGCCACAACATATTTATTTTACGTATTTCTTTCTGATAATTAAAATTCCAACAATAAACACGCAAGCCTGCTTTCGGTTGTGGTTACCTCTTGCGTTCAGCTCCAGCCAAGACTTCCGGCGGGCTGGGTCTTAACTTAAACATCTTCCAGGCTGCGGAACAGCTCGTAGGGGAAGATTAAGTAGAGATAAACAGAGAAGCGAGGCCGAGGAGCCTGGGACCCCGCTGCCTCTCTGCCCCAGTGCAGCCCGCCGCGGCCGATGCGCCAGATGCCACCGCGGCTGTTTAATGTTCGGGGTTATGACCGCAGTGTTTACAAGACGTCCTCAGTTATTTATACTGTTATTCCTCGCAGAGGGCCTTGAAACTTCCGCTTCGCTTGCTCTCTCTTTTCGATGTTTCCCCCTTTTTTTTTTTTCTCAACTCTGTTTGGTACCTGGAGTGAGGACTTCCCCTCCCGCACTTACCTCCAGCCAACCCCAAAGGCCACACGGGGCGGAGCCTTCTGGCTGGCCTGCAGGGAAGCATCTCCAGGGCTGGTCCCCGCATGGAGGCCACAGCACGCCCCAGGGTGCAATTCTCCATTCTTGGAGGTCTCATGGCCTTGGTGACGTGTCATTTGCACAAGAGGCTATTTCAAGGTGTCAGGTGATCCCTCTCACCAACTTGATTTTCAGGAACTCATTTCAAACTCTAGCCCCCACTTTCCCCAAATTCGCATGTAAGGTCACTTCTACCAGAGGAACAGAGCCCTCTCCAGGAGTGGGATTCCTAGTGAAAAGGCTGGAGACACCAACTTGATTCAGTAGCTTGCGGTTCCCGCTCAGCAAACTTTCCATGCTTCTAGTCACGTTTCATAAACCAAATAAATTTGAGATCATGAGCATCAGCTTCTTATTCCCTGTTCCAAACTGAAGACCGACACGTTTTAAAGTCTCTCTACGTCCTACTTAGAAGTTGTAGCCTTGACTTGGAGGTAAAAGGCTGAAGGAAGCAAGCAGTCCTGGTTCCACATGCAGCTGGCTGTTTCCTGAAAGGACTAAATCCGATATTCTCATCCCTGCAAATAAAGATTAAAACGATAATAATGACAGTAATAATCATATTCATATTTTTTCTTATTTCATTGTTCCAAGCCTTAGTATAGCTCAGATAAAATTTTATCAGTACAATCTCTTTATGAAAGAAATGATCCATGAAAATATCCCATACTAGTACAAGGCAACAGGTGGCTATCTAACCTCCACCCAAACTGAAAGTGTCTCCGGCAGGAAGCTCAAAACGCCTGTTTTTAATGCACTGGAATGGTCTTTTGACTGCCCAAACTAAAATGTGTCTCTTCAAAACAATGCTGACTCCCCTTACCTCCCACCTCTCTCCAGTTCTCTGAGTCTATCCAAAGCTATCCACCAAGGTGACGACTAGAAATCCAAAATCAAGAAAAATTCAGAGAGAAAAGATAGAGCTCAAGACCTGCAGATAGAAGGAGACCCTTAGTGGGTCTAATGATGAAGACACACTGGGCCATCAGGGGCCACAGCAGGGCCTGGTCACACTTGGATCCTCACAGAAATAGACCAGTTAAGTAAGAGAGACTGGTGAGAGGGAATGACTGACTGGTGGGTTTTAGCTACAAAGAGCCCCAGAACATGATCCCAAGCCCTGCTTAAACACTCAGAGTCTACGCATACAGACTCCAAGAGCCCTTCTCCTCCATCAGATCATGTGCACATTCACCATTCACCACGCCAGCTTCCCACACCTCTTTTCTCAAATCTCGGAAGGACGCAGCTCCCGGACTACCTGGGGTCTCTGCTCCCTCCTGGCTCCCAGGACACAATCTAATTGCATTTGCAAAGCAGGAATAGGGGACTGAAGGATGAGGAGTGGCCTGTAACCTCTAAGTTATGAAAGTTATCTTAGAAAATGCACTTTCAGAGAGGTGCCATAGGCACGTGGAAGGAAAGAATTTGTTTCAAAGAGTCTGTGGGTTCTCAGGAGAAGCAGATTCCAACTGTACTGTGGCAGAGAAATCGTTTTCATCTGTTTCTCTCTCTCTCTCTCTCTCTCTCTCTCTCTCTCTCTCTCTCTCTCTCTCTCTCTCTCTCACTCTGTGTGTGTGTGTGTGATTGCTTGCATGACTTAGGAGTTTTTACAAGCAATTTAGTGTGCTTTCAGCAGGTGTGCCCACAGTCAAATCATTAGTGAACACACTGTCCAAGGAGACTTTAACCCACTGCTGCTTTCCTGTGTTTAAAGATCACCTGGTTTCTTCACCACCACCCCCCAGATGCTGATTCAGGAGGTATGGGGTGGGGCCCTAGAATTGATGTCAGTCAGGTTTTCTACAATGCTATTGCTGCTGGTCTGGGGCATTTTGAGAACCAGGGTTGCAGATGTCTAGGAAAACAAAAAGTTAATGAAGAAGGAAAGGAAATCCCGGCAGGGATGTTTTTCTCAATACACTTCCAGTTCTGAGCTTCAATGTGATTCTACCTTCTATTCACTCCAGGGACATATGGCAACTAACTTCCAGTCCAGAAATCAGCCACTCATCCTCGGAAAATAAAAGAAACCTGCCACCCACCCTGGCGTTGTGAACCTGTGGATGCCTCTCCTGTACCCTAGTAGATAAATTCCAGCTATTATTCAATGAATTAAAGACACGGGTGGATTAGGACCAGGCTGTTGCTGGTTCCCTTAGGCCTGTAAGGAAAAAAAAAAAAAAAATCTAGGCACCCTGTTCTCACGCCTCCTGCAAAGGTTCCCTTGACTCATTCCCTGACCTGAAAAGATTTCCGCCCGCCCCACTGTAGTGGGAGTTGTAGAGCTTGCCCTGGTTCAGTGCCCCTGCCTCAGGAAGTCGAACTGGGGTTGGGTGCAAGGACAGACGCCAGGGGTGGGGGTAGCGCGGGGTGAGCGCGGCCTGGAGGAAGGACGGAGGAGGAAAAGGCATTTGAGGGTTTACTGCCTGGGAGAATACTTTACGGAAGTAGACAGGAGGGGAAAGAAGGCTTCAGTTCTTAGCCTGAGTCTGCACAGCCTTCAGGGTGCTCTGCGGACCTGTCTGCTGCAGCCAGAGAATCAGCCCAGGGAAGTCTCTTACTGAGACAGAGGACCAGGCAGGCAGTGCCTAGGCACAGCTGGCCAGGGGAACATCTTTTCTTAGTTTTGCATCCTTTCCTTCAAATCCTGGCTCTGCCCGCGGAAACTCACAGGGCCAGCGGCATTTTTTGAGTGCCCACAAGCTTCCTCCAGGCGTCCAGGCTGCACAAGTTCTTTGATCTCTGGATCTGGGCCGGCATTGCTTCCCTCTGCGTTAATCACCCCAAGACCAACTTCAGATCCCCGCCTCTGTCAGAGGGAGGAGAAAGGGTGGGGAAATGGAGGGAGAACCACTGTTTAGAAAGTCGGAGTTGAAGACTTGACTCTACTCTGTACTTCATACCCAGCACCCAGGATAGTGCCTGCGTTTCACTAAGAACTGAATCAGGAATAAGTCATTAGCTTTTAGAGAATCTGGAGAAAGACAGAAGGCAGCAGGAGGAGAAAAGGCAAGGGTGTAACTTCCCAGCGGTACTTGAGCCTCTTACCTTGAAGTCTAGGTGGGTAGCTGAGGGGGAAAACAAACAAACAAGCAAACAAACAAGCACGAAAGAAGACAGGCAGGATGCGAGCAGATAGAATCAACCCGGAGTGGAGACGCCAGAGTTGGTCTCCGGTATCACTCAGTTAAAATGTGTTCTTCCTTTCTCCAGTAGAAATATTACTGGATTTTAATGTGTTAGTTTTAAAGATACTTTAATCATGGAAATTATTTGAGACATTATAGCAGAATTAAATGTGCTTGATTTTCAGAGTAAGGAAGTAATTTGTTGTCTTTTATTTTTTATGTAAGTTAGGTTCTGGTTTAACGGGATGAGCTTTTGACTAGGTTCTTGGTCCAAATCCTAAACATTTCAGAACCCGTCTTCCTCCATCTATAAAATAGGCATAATAATAATTACTTTGGTCAGATGAGCCAAATACACGGAGAGATGTTAATTGTTTTCTACCTTCATGTGGTAATTATTACAAAAGTACCTGAGAGACTGATAGAGATGCTCCCTCATTATGCAGACAAGTTGGTTATTAAGTTCTTATGTCTCTCAAATTGCATCAAAGCATCTGCAGTGGATCCTGCCCTCACGTCTGTATTCCCACACTCATCACCTGATGCAGAGGAGGGTTTTTGTTACTTGCTTGCCTGTTTTATTTTGTTTTCCATTTCTCTGCTCAGTTTGTTGTGTCCACATCCACTGGCTACATGAGAGCAGGGACTGACCTTGTGCAGTTGACTTTCTAGTTTCTCAGGTCGCCTAACAACAGTGTTAGGCACAGGTAAGTGATCAAAGAATGGTGTGTAAAGCCTATGATGAGCTCCCGGATGATACAGGTGTCTGCTGACTGTCATGCTGCTCTCATAGTCAAAGGCTAGCTCAAATGTACTACATGACCTTCATTTTAGAATTTGGTAATAGAACAATATGTGGGCATTGAGAAGATACTTAATAAGAAAGGTAAATCTATAGTGAAAATGATATCACCAATTCTGTTGAAAGTGCATTAGCCTTAAACACTGCTTCATATTACCTCAAATATGAACTCCTTTTTCTTAAAGAGTTATTATTATTATTATTATTATTGTTATTATTATTATTGTCTTTCTGAGACAGGGTCTCCCTGTAGCCACAGCCAGTCTAGCACCGACTATGTAGACCAGGATGGCTACATTTCACAGAGATCTACCTGCCTTTGCTGGGACTAAAGGTATGGGCTATCTAATTTTTTATTATTAATTGTGTGTGTATGTGTGTGTGTGTGCGTGTGTGTCTGTGTGTGTGTAGTTATGTGCATGTGAATGCAGGTACCTGAGGAGCTCAGAAGAGAGTATTGAATTCCCCTGGACCTAGAGTTACAGGTAGTTGTAAGGCATTTCATATGGTGCTGAGAACTGAACTCAGTTCTCCTGCAAGAGTAGTAGATGCCCTTAACCACTGAGTCATTTTTTCAGCCCCTGTGGATTCGTTTTTGAACACTAAATCCCAGACAAGGGTCACAATGAGCAAAATGCTTTCCAAAACACTGTGAGTTTCCTTCTAGTACTCTGTCACTCTGTAACTAAAGAACAAGCACTCCCTCACTTCCACTGGTCATTTACTAATGAAAAGCATTTACAATTCTTCTTCTTTTGTGGTTTATGAGAGTACCAAAATCTTTTATTACCCTCAGATCTTACTTTCAGGTACCCACCTTCCCATTCAATAACTCTTTGCTCTACAACTTTTCTTAGCAACCATATTCTTTTCATTTTCTAAAAGAAAAGTTCTTTATACACTCATACCCCATCTGACACCAAATTGGAGGTGAACTAATACATTTCCGACTCTAACTGGATTGGATGTTTACAAATTCAACTTTAACACTCTTTTCCTGAAGTTAGCATCAGACCCCATAAGTTAAGGGGATCAGTCCCATATTATTTCTCTATTTCAGATGCTGAATCTCTGAGACTTGCGGATTATAAACCAGAGGTTCCCACAACTTTTCCTCAGATTTGAGAATTTGCTATCATGGTTCTCCTACTCAAAAAACCATTTATTATTGTCCAGTCAATTTATTATCAAAGATACATATAGACATCCAAGTGAAGAAGTACATAGTGAGAGATTCTGAGCATAAGAGTATCTGTCCACCTCGAGTTGGGGCGTACCACCTGCTCAGCACATGCGCATGTTCACCACCCTGGAAGCTTTCCAAATCTGTAATTTTAGGGACTTTTTTTTTTTTTTTTGAGATTTCAATATGCAGCCACAATTAGTTAAATCATTGACTAGTGGTGATAAACTTAATCTCCAGCCCCTTTCTCCACTTTAGAGGTGGGATAGAGCAAAGAATTCCTCCTTCCCTAATTATAAGATTGATTCCTCTGATATGCCAACTAGAATCCATTCTGAAACTTCCAAGCACTGCTGCCTCAGATCACCTCATTAACATACAAAAAGACACAGCCTGGTGAGGTTGTTGCTTATTTATAATCCCAGTTTTCCAGGAGAGAAATCAAGAGAACCCAAAGCTTAAGGACCACATTTGTCTAGATAATGAGTTTGAAGTTAACCTGTTTGGAGACCCTGCCCCCACCCCACCCCCAAAAATTCAGAGCTGGCGAGATGGCTCTGTGGTTAAGAGCACTAGCTGCTCTTGCAGAGGACCCTAGTTTGGTTCCCAGTATCTGCCCTTGTAACTCCAGCTCCAAGAAATCTAACTTCCTTTTCTGACCTCTGTGGGCACTGCACACCGAAGTATATTACCTTATATAGGCAAGCAAAACACTCATGCACATAAAAAAAATAGATAAATAATTTTTAAAACACACATATATATATATATAATTAAAAGAGGTTCCAAGAGTCTTAGAAAGAAGTTGTTATGCCAAAAGCCATAACAATGACAAATTATCTATTTATTAAATCACACAATTGCATTCCCTAACAAAGAACCCAAAACATTTCTTAACCCAGGAGAGTTTCAAATCTGCAGGGGTAATTTGGTTCTAAGGAACAAATATCCATCCTGTCTCAAATAAAAAGGCAAATGAAGGATGGAGAAAATAGTCCAAGAAATCTGGCTTGCCTCTCCTGGTAGGAAATACACAGTAACAAGGCCTTTGGGGAACTGGAAAGTGAGAAGTGCAGTTCTTCCCTGAGGCTTTCTCTGCTTTCTCTGCCAATCTTGAGCATTTCCTCCTCGGCAACCTGATTTTCTGTGCTGGCTAATTTCCTCCTTCTAAATTTTTTTGGTTATATGAGTTTGGTAAAGTTGCTATCTGTGGCAGAAATTCTACAAGATTCACTTGTAGACTTTGCCATCCACCTCACATACCTTTAGTCTGAATCCTCAGGATAGGTGAAGTTATTGACTTGTTCTTGAAGGTTCTGATTGGATTCTCCAGGTTGGTTGAATGTATCTCATTCCACCAGCTGTCTGCACTCTACGGAGCGAGAGATGGATAGACAGGGCTGTTGGCTGTGGCAGTTCTGTTGAGATGGGGGCTCTAAGTGAGATAAATATGCTAAACCTGTTTGAATAAATAAAATAGATTGCCATCATGGCTAGGTTGTCTGCATATAGACTGCCTGGCTTTGGTCTGTGGGACCATTAGAGAAGCAACATCTCTTCTTGAAAATATCTTACTGTGTTAAAGCAGTAGGGATAGAGGTAGGAATAACAAAAATGATATTAATATAACCTAAATGATTTGCTTTATGGAACACAATTTTATGAAAATAATCACCACCAACTTTTAGTAAAAGGCTAAAATTGGCCATATTTAAGAAATACCAGCACAGATTCAACTTTCTTAATTTTATTTCCTCATTTGTACTTCATAAAGCACATTTATCTTAACTATCATATTTCATCTTCAAAATGATCCTGACCAGGTGAGATTGTCATCCTTACTTTTTTTGCTTCTTTGCAGTGCCTATTATCAAACACAGAGCCCTATGCATGCTAGACAAATGTTCTACTACTGAGCCACATCTAAAATGAGCTACTTCTTTGAATATAGGAGAGTTCCCAGAATAGGATAAGGTAAAACTCTAAAAAGGAAGGTATACTTTAAATGAAGTGATGATATGATGATTTTTTTTAAATTAAGGATTTAAAAAAACATTCTGTTCAAAGTTCTCTTTTAGAATTTCTAATGTTTGGACAAGAACCTTCCAAAGATCTACATGTTAAAGGCTGCTCACCAGCCTCTTGGTGCTAATGGGAATTGATGAAACATTTCAAATGTGGGACCTAGTAGGAAGTCTTTAGGTCTCTGGGGGTATGCCTTCTAAAGGGACAGTGGGACTCTGGGGTGTGTGCCTGTGTCCATGAAGTACAGAGGTGTCAGACTCCCCTAAAGCTCGGATTATAGGCAGTTATGAGTTATTAGAATTGTTCTCCTATATTTTCTTCCAAGCCATTCATACCCATTCCATAAGTTTCGAGTCTGATCCTTTCTTGATTTCCTCCAGCAACACAAAGGAAATACTAATACTAATTAGCTACTCTAAGCTTTGCTTTACTTATTATTATAAACTTGGAAATTCTCCGGTCCTAATTGCACTGTTTGGCATGTGCCGTGGGATGAAAGGTGGCCCCACACATATCACATCCTAATCCCTGAAAACCAGAATGATATCTTATTTGGAAAAGTGGCCTTTGCAAATACAAGTAGGCTAATGATGGATTCTAACTGGCACCCTAACAGAAGGGGAGAGCAAGATTTGATACCTGCCCCCAAAAGGGGGAAAAAGTGATGTGAAGACAAAGAAGTTAGTCTTGGACATCCAAAAATGCAACTGCAGGGAAATGAGTACCAGCAACCACAAGACTAAGGAAGAAAGGATGGAATTCTCTGCTGGAGCCACCAGAGGGATTATGGTCGTGCCAACAAGACTGGCTGAATTTTGGCTCAGAGAAACTAGTGTTTCTGGTACTCTGACAAAAGCAACTTATGGAAGAAAAGGTTTACTTCATGTCACAATTAAGGCACAGTCCATCATGATGGAGAAGTCAAGGAATCAGATGCTTGAAGAAGCTGGTTACACTGTGTCCATCATCAGAGGAACAGAGCAATGAATACATCCTGCTGCCTTCCTCCATTTATACATTCCAGGATCCCAGTCAGTTTTCCCACCCACAGTTTTCAATCTTCCCACCTCAATTAATGCAATCAAGATAATCCCCCACAGGAAAACCCGGAGGCACACCTCCCAGGTGATTTTAGATTGTGTCAATTTGACAGTTAACTATCATGGACAGCACACTCCTGTTTGGGTCTCTCTCTAGTAATTGCAGTATTTCTTCTATGCAAGGTCCTGAAAGACAGAGCAGGCCTTGTGTCCTGAAAAGCACCAACTGTGCTTACTTCCAAATGGACCAGCTACCAGAACATTAGGGCTGCCCCTACCTGCTCTAGCCACTTGACCTACATGAAGCTAGCCCACTGCCCTTTCCCCAGACTAACCAATCTCCAGTGTTGTGCAAGAGTCTAGAAGAGTGATTCCAGAAGGTTTTTCCCTGCATTCATCCTAATAGTTCTTATTTTTCTAAATCTAACATTGGATCTAGGACGAATGGGAGATAAGTTATTTATGGTGAGTTGTCCATTTCTCTCCACTGATACGCCTATACAGTCATTTTGTAAATATATACCCTAAACAAAAACAACTTTTAGTACAGGATAGGTGCCTTAGCAGACCTTTATCTCCACTACTACATAACTGACACAAAAGCTACAAAAGGTGCGTTTTCAGGGAGCCTGCTTCTATGATAGTTGGCTTAACTTTTCATTCTCTACTGCCTTGTCCTCTACATCATCCTAGGTTCTTCCTCTCAAGCAATTTATTTTAGTATTATTTTCAAATATTTTATTATATTTTCATTTTATATGTATGAGTGTATTTCCTGTAAGTAGACATGGTCATGTAACCCCCACAGAGGTCAGAAGAGTGAGTCAGATCCCTGGAACTAAAGTTATAGCTGTTGTTAACTGCCATGTGGGTGCTGGGATTGAATCTAGGTCCTTTGCAAGAGTAACCACTGACCCATCTCTTCAGCCCCCCACTCAAGCAATTTAAATACCCCAAATGTTTTTGTCTTCAATGCTTTTTTATTTCATTTTCTTTTCTCCTTTTTTTGAATCTTACAAATTAATTCACAAATGATATTAAGTTCAGCTAGTTCATATTTCTTATTAGGTTTATTCAAACATTAGGATAATATATTTTAAAAGAGATATTCATAGAAAGTTCATAGACAAGCTCATGGATATGGATCACTCATTATTGATAATGACCATTGGAGACCTTGTCACCAAGCTACTATGGCCCCAAGCGAATCTGCAATGTATTTCTTTACCAGAAAGATTTCTAAAGTTTCTTCCAAGATTTTAAGTTTTTAAAAAGCAACTCTAGAGAAATTTCTGCATTTTTTTGAAGCAGACTGCTGGGATTTACCCTGATAAGTGCTCCCACTCCAACTCAAAAGCATGTCGTAGACATGGTGCTACGATTAGTATTAGAATGCCTACTGGCTTTGACCATCAGGACAAAGAAGCGCATGATTTATTTTTTCATTTATTATAAAATATTAAGAGAAAATTTTAAAGCAAACTATATCATTACCACATGCCTTGTCTGGGGCCTGTCTTCATCAATGGCTGAATAGGCAAAATGGAATTAAGAAGAGAAGAATGATGGTACAAGGCCTTTGCACTCCCAAAGGACTTAAACTTCCAATAGGTTTAATGCTTGATTACACTTTATTTGTTTTGTCTCCAGGTAAGTTAGCCATGCCATGATTCTCAGAAATTCAGGTCCTATTTGACTGCACTGTTTCATTTTAGGCCATGAGACCCATTCCAGATATTTGTATGCATCTTGCTGAAGTAGGATTCTTGACCAGTGCACATGCCTGACTTTATACATCAAAATATATTTCTGATCTGCATTTAGGAGAAATTATACAAACAAAAAACATTGCTTTTGTTTTTAGCAGGACCTGGTGGTGCAGGCCTGTGATCTCAGGTATTCAGGAGACTGAGGCAAGAGAATTTCAGGTTCAAGAGCTGCTTGGGCTACAGGCTGTGATAAAGGTCAGCAAGGGACATGAAGTGAGTCCATGTCTTAAAATAAAAGGTGAAAAGAAGACTGGGAAGACACTCCAGTGGCAGAATGCTTGCTTCACATGTATGAGGTCCCAAGTTCAATTCCAAATACCCCCACCCCAGTGAGCAACAAAGAAATAAAAATTGAAAAATAACATGGAAAAAAAGGAAAATATCTTCAATTGTGCAACTATTAGAGAAAGAAGTAACTTGTCTTCAATTTTTTTTTTGTCTTTCCAAGCTACATCTACTAGCCGTTTAAAAATTCTGCCTGTATACTGCACATGACAAACTTTTATTCCCATCTCAGGAACCCTCCAAACAGATTACTGTCAAGTTTAAAAAAAAACTGTAACTTTAAAAAAATATTTTATTTATTACTTTTATTTTATGTGTAAGAGTATATTGCCTACATGTATGTATGTATAACCACACTGGGCAATGCCCACAAAGGTCAGAAGCAGGGATCGGATCCCCTGGAACTGGAGTTACAGATGGATGTCAGACACCATGTAGGTCCTGGAAATCAAACCCAGGTCCTCTCCAAGATCAGTCAGTGCTCTTAACCACTGAGCCATCTCTCCAGACCTAAGACTAATTTTTGAAAATCATAATCCAAGCCTATTTTGAAGTTTATGGAAAGAAAAGCATCACTTTCTGAGCCATGTGGAATAACAACCCCCCAGATTAGGTTAATCTCACAAATGTGATTTTTGTTCTACTTAAAAAACTGCATGTCTGAAAGGTGCCAACTATGTAGAGCAACTATATAGACTTCATTGCTTCCAAGAAATACACAAAACATTTTACACATCACATTTTAGTTCAGGGCAAGGATGGGTCATAAAAGATGAAGGCTATAGGCTTTAAGTTACAAAAGGAACTCAAAGCTTAGAGGCTTGTTTATGCTATAAACAAACTAAGTATTATTAGTACTTCGGTTGCAAGGTTAAGTAAAAGTCATTTGTCCAGAGCACATCCATACTATAAAAGTCATTCCTACACCTATGTGCAGTGTGTTCAGTCCTCTTTCTGGCTGCTAGGCTTCCACACATTCCTGCTGCTATGCCTTCCCCACCATGATGGACTATAGTCCCTCTGAAACTGTAAGTCAAAATAAACTCATTCTTCAAGTTGTTCTTGGTCACAGTATTCTACCACAGCAACAGAAAAGTAACTAACACAAATGTATAGATCTAAAAAAGATCCTCCAGATTTTTATAGAGGTAGATAATCCCCAAAGTGCCATGGAATGGAAAAAAATATAATAACTAAAACAATTTCAAAATAGAAGAATAAAATAACAGGGATCACATTACCTGTTTTCAAGACTTACATGTGTCACAGTAATCTAGCCAATAGAACTGGCAGAGACAGGAGCATAGACAGTAGAACAGAGTTAAGAACCCAAAAGTATGCTCATAGAAATATGAAGAACTGAATAAATTCTAACAATACATAAAAGCCCAAAATCTAACTTTTTCAACAAATGGTTTTGGAGTAACAAGAAATTTATACACAGAAGAAAAAAAAAAAGATTCTCAACCTAAGTCTCACCTTATACAAAAATTAAATCAATATGAATATAGGACTTAACTATAAAATGTAAAACTATAAAAGTTTTAGAACACAAAACATAGGAGAAAAATCTATGAGCTCTAGTTTTACACAAAGGATTCTTAGACTTGATATTTTCTGTACACTAAATGTTTATGTCCCTCTAAATCCGTATGTTGGAACTCAGTCCCCAGTGTGACAGTTTGCAGGTACAGTTTTTGGGATGTTATTAGGTCTTGATTATAGAGAAGTAATTAGTGTCCTTTTAAAAGAGACCTCCAGAAAGTAGTCTTTCCCCTCTGTCACTCAGAGAGAAGACTAGTATCTATAAACCAGGAAGTATGTCCTTATCAGACACCAACCCCATCAGTGTGTTAACCCCTGAGTAATCAGAATTTATAACTGTGAGACAGATTTCTTCTGTTCAGGACACCAAGTCTAAGATATTTTTGTTGTAATAGTCCAAATCAATCAAAAGTATAATTCATGAAAGGAAGAATTAATATGCTTGGTTTTATAAATGTTAAAATTTGGGGGAAGGAGGGCTGGAAAGACGAATCAGCAGTTAAGAGCACTGACTGCTATTGTAGGGCACCCAGGTTTGATTCCCAGCACCCACATGGTGGCTAACAACCATACATAACTCCAGTTTCAGGATTTAACCTTCTTTTGACCCGTCAAGCATTGAATGACATGGGTACACTTATATACATACAGGTAATACACTCATACACATAAAATAAAAATATTTAAAATGTTAAAATTTTTTGGTTCCTTCAATGACCCTGTGTAGAGGATAAACAGACAAAGAAAACAAAAGATATTTAGAAACTATTAAAAAAAAAAACTCTGGAAACTATAGGCTGGGGAGATGGCTCAATGGATCCTTGTTGCTGACACATAAGGACTGGAGTCAGAGCACCAGAATGAATGTAAAAGCTAGGTGGATATGGCAGCTCACCTGTAATACCAGCACTTGGCAGATGGAGAGAGGAGATCCCAGGAGCAAGCTGACTAGTTAGACTATCTGAATATGCAAGCTCCATGTTCAAGGAGTGACCCTGCTTTAGTACAAGAAAGTGAAGAGAGATCAAGAAGAGGCCTCATATCAACTTCTGTCCTCCACATGCACATGCATGCATGCACCCCCACAAACATGTGTGCCAATACACATTTGAACACACATGTGCACACATACACACACACATTAAATGGTAACAATTTAAGGAAACAATTCAATGAGACAGACAAAGCATGGAGAGACCATTCACAAAAAAAGAATA
The DNA here is from genome assembly GCA_035773235.1 of Eospalax fontanierii. NCBI lineage: Eukaryota > Metazoa > Chordata > Mammalia > Rodentia > Spalacidae > Eospalax > Eospalax fontanierii. The sequence continues at coordinate 28,530,066 of CM069545.1, read as the reverse complement.
TAAATGGCAAATAAACACAAAAAGACATGTTAAATATTATTAGGCATTTGGGAAATTTGAATTAATGCCACCATGAGTTATCACTACCTACCTCTCAGAAGGACTAAAGAAAAAAAAGAAAGTGACATCAAATGCTATCAGTCTTCAGAGAAATGGAATCATTTATGCATTATGATAGGCTGGGAAATGGCTTGTTAGTTACTTAAGAAGGAAACACACAACTATCATGAATTTATAGGTGTTCATCTTGAAAAGAGATTTGTATTTATACACACACCCATACCTGAACATTTGCAACAGCTTTATTTATAATCACCTCAAAGTGGAAAAAACTTAGATATCTTAGACATCATTTAACTAATGCATGGTTGAACAGATTCTGTTATATCCTTTTTGTGTAATTCTACTTAGTAGTAAAAGGGAAAATGAATCCTTAATATATGCAGTAACCTGGGAGAATCCATAAAGAAATATGCTAAGTGGGAAAATATACTAAAAGGTTATAATCTAGTTTAATTTCTGCTGCTATGATAAAATAGCCTGGCAAAAAGTCATATCAGGATGGAGATTAGCCATGTCTGTTCAGAGCAATTACCAGGGAGATGCTTATATGGAATGGACCTACAGATGCCTCAGGCCACTTACAGGATCTCCTATTATTTCCAGTGACTCATGTTTAGCCATTACTTGGATTTTCTATGTAAATAACTCAGTATGCAAATGATGGAAGGTGTCTCTTCTGATCTTGAAACATTTACTTAGATTTTCCATATTAAATGCCTTTGAATTGAAAAAGAATTTGAAGAAGGTATATTTAGTTTTTAATGAATGGGGGGTACAAAAGTCTATGTAAATAAACAGTGTGAGGTGTGCTGCTAGGCACAGGTAGGGCATTCTTTGGAAGGTTGGGGCATTCCCTCTTGAAGTGCCCTTCTCTGCCACACCCAAAACATGTTCGGCCCTTGCCTACAGAGACTTGTTGAAGGGCATTTATCAGGGTGGTCATTTCCTCCTGTCTGGCAGATTGTAGGGCAGCCGCCGTGGCTCGGGTTTAGTGGGACAAGGACCCTACATCCCTAGAGGCCACTATCCATCTTTCCTTCCCTTGATCTCGCATCCCGGCACAGGCCAGTTTATGGTCGGTGGTCATGTCATCCCAAACCAGGGAGCAGATAAGCCTGTTGCAAAGTTCTCCTGTGGGAAACTTTCTCTTAAGGCTTTTCTCCACTCGATCAATGAATGAGGGAAGGTCCTCAGTGACCTTTTGGGTGATCCCCGAGACAGGGGATTCAGTGGGTCCCTCCTCTAGCTTTCGCCAGGCAGCTAGGCCTAGGGCCGGCACCTGATCTGGATATGGTGCAGGAATGGCTGTCTGCTGTAAGCCTGTGAAGAACTGGTCAGCCAAACCTGTAAGCATGCCATAGGTGATAGGGATAGGAGGCTGAGCATTCTGGTTATGCTCGCCTTGAGCTCGACACTCCTCCTGACAGGCCATCCATTTTAGGAACATGGGACCAGAGAGGACTGCTTTAGCCAGTTCTTTCCAGTCTTGGGCAGACGGTGTCTGCCCAGGGGGAATTGGGGCCATCTTCCCCTACTGCCTTTCAAAGAACTTTAGGTTCCTGGACCTCCCAGGGATACCCACCAGGCGGTTGCCGCCAGGGACCATGTTGATGGGGAAAAGGTTAGCAGGGATCCCGTGGGAGGGGATGGCCCCCTCACCAAATGGCCGGGGGCCTGATGGGGCTCAAAAAGGGTTAGTATCTTGGAGGGGGGCTTCGATGCCGAAGGCGGTACAGGTCGGTCCATTGGCCATGGGGCACTCTCCAAAGGACCTAAACTAGGGTAGATACTCCTCACCGAGGCTGATGGAGGGTTGGGTGTAGGTCAGGGCGTCTGAGACACAGGTGCCGCGGGGGGCCTCATTGGGTTTTCCCTTTTGATCCTTATCAGGTGACTTGTCTCAGGGTTTTTGGGAGGTGGGCTCACGGGTCTTGTCTTTAGAGGGTCTTGGTGGGAAACAGCCCTTAAGGGCCGTGACAATAGGAATAGCTCCGAGCGGAGGGAGGTCTCCCTTTTTGACCTGAGCTCTCCTAATTAGGGTCTCTACCCTGTCCCAAGTGTCCCATTCAAAAAGGGCACCCTTAGGTAACCAGGGAGCTATCTTAACTAGGTAGCTCCATGCTTGGACCACCTGGCTATCAGAGAGGTTGAGGCCTTTGCTCTTAAGCAGGACTCGTAGGGACTCCAAGGCGGGGTTGGGCTTAGAGGACTACTCCATAATTTATGGGGGTACACTCACCCGCAGACTGACTGGCCCATCAGCATTCTTCCGGCAAGCGGCCGTTCCTCACTTGGGGCACCAGTCTGCGGGATTCGCTGGCAGGTAGGACGGTGGAGAAGCAGGTCAGGCCAGCCTCCTCCAGGGGCTGAGCGGGATGGTGAGTGTCAGCGGCCCGGATACTCTCCACCCCGGAGAACACCACATCGAGCTGGGAGACTTGTCAAAGCAGGATCTCACTTCATTGCATCAGGCACAGTCTTATATAGGGTAGAGGTAAGGGGTTGGGGCTAAAGAGTGGGGCAAGGTGACCTGGGGAGTGGAGGACGAATCATTTTTCACCACGTAGGCTGTAGCTAGGTAGAGGCCATTTTTTTGTTGTGCCTTGCTGAGTCACTCCTATGCAGAAGAGGAGTGTCAGAGACAGGTCGCAAAACTCGAATGAGGCTCGGGAAGTTACACTGGGCCACATGTCTGGGCCTATGAGACCCAACAATTCTGGGCAGGTTAACCAGGCTTCAGTGGATGGACCCACACTGAAGGGCATTTTGGGACATAAGTTTGACTCAATAGGCCTTAAATACATATATTTATTATTACTATATGACATAATATTACACATGCATGAAGTCAGGTGGGAGATAATAGGGAGGATGCAAATAGGGGAAGAACTCTAAATATGACCAAAATATAGTGTATGAAATTCACAAAAATTCATTTAAAAAATCCAACCCTTTTTCTTGCAATAAATACAAATTTCTGTAGTTCTATGTATTTAAATATATAACTTTGGTTTATAAAGTATGTATATTTATACATAAATTTTAATTCAAACATTATAGCCTTGGCTTCATTTGTGCCTCACTGAAGAAATTTATCACTGATAGTAGCTTTTGCGTAAGAGAATATTGCAGCTTCTGCCGAGACAGTAATGGTCACAGATATATCAGACTCAAGACAGAGTCTCTTACGAAGCATTTATAAAGAAGATGGCCCCAAATTGGTTAAATCCCTGAGGTCCCCAATCAAATCCAGAATCCAGAATAGGAAAGTGGGTGAGACAGGAAATGCTTAGACAGACATCTTTGAAAGAAGATACTATGTGACTGAGGCTGAATTGTGAGCTCCATCCTCCCCCCCCCCTCATCCCAAGGGAAGGAGAGAGTTCCATTGCATAGGAAAGACCCTGGGGATTTGTGGCTGGATAGCTTCAGTTGTCAACTTGACACACCTGGGAAGAGAGAATGGCAATTTGGGAGTTTCCTCTGTTGGACTAGCTTGTGGGCACTGCTGCAAGGCATTTTCTAAATTGCTGATTAATGAGGCAGGGAGTTACATTCCACTGTAACTAGTGCGCCATGCCTGGGCAGGTGGGCTGGGTTGTATAAGTTAACTGATGTCTGGTGTGATGGTGCATCAAGAAGGTGCACCAGCCTTCAGGAAGCAGAGGCAGGCAGATCTCTGTGAGATCAAGACCAGCCTGGTCTATATAGTGAGTTCTACGTGGGCTGGGACTAGAAGCAAAAGAGAAAGTTAGCTGAACAAGCCAGGAGGAAGAAACCAGTAAGCAGCACGGCTCCACAGTCTCTGCTTCAGCTTCTGCCTCCAGGTTCCTGCCTTGAGTTCCTGCCCTGGCTTCCCTCAGAGATGAACTGTGATCCAGACATGTAAGCCAAATAAACCATTTCCACCCCAAGCTGGTTTTAGTCAGAGTGTTTTGGTTACAGTACTAAAAAGCAAACTAGGACAGGGTTCCTCAGAGAACTCCAGTGTTGTTCCTGCAGAGGGAATGGGGGACTATTACTGGAGGTCACGGAGGCCTTTTCCTCAGTGGCACGGTCAGGACACTGTTCGGATAACTGTACCCAGAGCCTGTCATCAAAGTTGACTCAATCAAGCGGCCTTCCGGAGTAAAGTTGCTTTTTTCTGAAACAAATGATGATGGCAGCTTATAGGGATAAAACGGCTCTGAATGTTTGAGGTCCCTAGAATGTGCAATCAAATTATAATAATTCTTTCTTATAAGACCTTCCCCTTGTACTATGGTTCTCTGGACCCATCCCTTCCTGTTTAAAAAGGCCATTTTAGGAGTAGATGAAGAGAAAAAGAAGGAAGCCAACTTTCTGCTTCTGTTTCACTTTCAGCAGATCTGGGCTGGGAATTTGAAGTTTAACAAACTGAATAGCTTAGAATTTCTATTACTGTCTTGAATTAGACTTTCTAATTACTCAGTCACTATATCATGATACAGAGAACTGTCTCAGGTCTTAGAATTAGCATAAAAAACCATGGGGCCTGGAAAAAACTTATTTAGGGGGAAAAATACCTTCCCCACTGAACCCTTCACAAAAAGCACCAGGAAAGTGTATGCATAAGCCGCCAGAGTGTTTGGGCTGCCCAGCATGCACGACCTATTTAAGGGCTTTCCTTCTAAAATTTTTTTTTCATCTATTTATTCATTCTGTGTGTGTGTGTGTGTTTGCACATGAATGTGCATGCAAACACATGCTACAGTGCACGAGTGGTCAGGTGACAATTTGTAGAGAGAACTGACTCTGTGTGTGTTCTGGGGACTGAACTCATGTTAGACTTGTTGGCAAGCACCTTTCCCCACTGAGCCATCTTGCCAGCCCACGACATTCCAGTCTCCATAGTACAATCCAGTCACCTTTTCCTGTGACTTCCTGTTTCTGTTGCCATATTCAGAGTGCATACCCAGCATCGCCAAGGTCGCTGCTCACAGCCACCAGTTTGGGATGGAATGCAGTCTTCCTTCCCATCGTTTTTAAGCATCTATTCTCTCTCTTTCACTTCCTCTACCCTGGCTGCAATTATTTGTCTAGAGTTCCTTGTATCACAGTTAGTATAATAATTTTCTCAGTAGTGACTTTGCTGAAACCCCAATTTAATTTATTCTTCAGTGAAGCCAAATTGTGACGAAATCACGATACTTCCCTGTGCTTATATGTCTAGCATTCAAACTCTTCAATGAGCTAATTCTATTGTCTTTTCAACTACAGGCCTTCTTTATCCAGACCCAAGGCATTTGCTCGAAATGGGTGTGTATCTGCGTATTTCCTTCTGTCCAGGTGGTTACCATGACTGTACCTATATTGCAGTTTTGTAAAATTCTGTCCTTCTTTCAAGGTCCAACTCAAATGCCACTTCCTCCAGGAAGCCTGTTCTAATCTGTTCGAAAGTATAAGCTGTGGTGAATAAGCAAGAGTGTAGATCAGTGCAAATCAGCTCGATTAATCAACCAATAACTGGAAGAGACATATCACTTGCAGGCTCCATCAATACTGATTCAACTGCTCAGTGATATTCTCACACCCTAACCCAAGAATGGCTTGATAGCAAGGAGGAGATTAATATAACAAAACAAAATCTCATTATGTATTCCAGGCTTCCCAGGATGATAGGAGGGACAGAGGGATGTGGTCAGAGCAAAAATACTAGTAGAATGGCATTCACGGGTTGACAGTGTCAGTGGCAGAGGACAGAAGCTATTTACCAGTTTGAACGAGGAGAGTTTCATTTGAAAAGTGAATGCCTGGTGGTCAAGGGAATATATCTATGGAGAACAAATTTGGGAAGTCCTATTCCCAAACCTGGCATTCACACCTTACTGGAAAAGTTATGTAACCCTGGGTGATGGGTTAGCTAGCATATGCTGGGGCGCAAGCAGGAAGAAGTTGGCAAGTGGAGAAGGATGGCTGCTGAAAATTCCTGGAAATTTGCCCTTGAGGCTCAATGAAAATCCATCCACCAGGGACAATGCACTTGAGAAGGTCTTGTAAAGCTACCTGGGGAAATGCTGGGTAGAAATTTCCCACAACCTAAGTGCTGTGTTGTACTACCAAATGCTACTGTCCGCCACACCTGCCACACCAGGCTGACTAGTAAAAAGTAGGCTAGCAAGCCTTTGGGCACTGGGAAAGTGGAGCTGCGTTCTCCTGCGGTGTCCCTCTGGTGCCCTCTACTGACAGTTTGACCAGGTGCTGCTGCAAGAGCACAGAGTCAGCCCCACAGAGTCAGGCGCTGAGCAGACAATGAAGAGAGTTTTGGAGTTATGATAACTGGAATACTGCCGAGCCATTTTCTCCGTTTTCTTGTTTTTCTACTCATAAGACCGAATTTAAACCAACTTCCAGTTTCCTAAATCCCAGGATTTTGCTGGATATTTCTACTGCCACTACCACCGTCATCAATGAATTCTAAGGGAGCAATACTGATTGAGACTTTCTTCAGCCTGGCGTCATAATTAGTACAGTCTTTGTATAAGCAATATAAGTAGTTGCTATTATTCTTGTGTTTCATATGAGGAAACTAAAGTCCAGAGACATCCAGGCAGTAAGTGAGGCATCTAAAACTTTGCATCTGGGTCCCTATGACTAGAAAATTGGTGTACTGTTAGCAAACTCAGGCTGAATTTCTCAGCAGGAGAGTAAATTGTTGTGATGTGCTAAGAAGTTCCAGGTAGCTCCACTAAGAAAACTTTTATGTGTTAGATGACACTTGCTTTCCTTTAAAATGTGATAGGAGTTGGTTTTTGTTATGAAATTTGATAGTCTCATTGTGAGCACACTTAGTCTAGGTGTTCACAGATCTCTACTGATCCTGGATGACTCTATTAGCATAATATTCATGGAACTCTGAGTGAGTGCTAGGCAAATGCTAAATATCATGTGTGCCTGCTTGATGCACTGTTCTTACCACAACCTGGCTCTTATGATTTCATGTTCCAGATTAGAAACTGAAAGCTGGATGAAATAACATGATCAAAATTATAACCTGGGTGGCAGTCCTGGGAATTAAATCCAAACAGGTCAGAGTCAAGGCTTACCATGAAGTCAAGCTCATCCACTTCCCCTTTGCTTCCCCATTTGTGGTGCCAACTTTCTTGGCTTCAAATATTCTAGATTTTTTTTTGTATTTTAAAGGCATAAAATGAGGCCCTACACTCATTCTCACAAATTCCAGTACTTGTGGCAGATATGTGTACATATACCACAAGCAATTTGCATCCGTCTAGGGTACGGATATCCCCTGATACAGTATTGTTGGGTTAGTCTACTGAAAGCATGCGTCTTGAGGAAACAGCTTTCTCATGCCTCTACTTCATACTTAGCAAAAATTAGCCAGGCATGGCAGAGCAGACTTGTAATCCCAGCACTCAGGAGGCTAAGGCAGTAGAATCATGACTCTAAGGCCTGCCTGAGCTCCAGGCTGAGTTATATCACAAACCAAAACAAAACCAAAAATAGATGTCTTTGCACATTTCTGTTACATTCAAACTACAAGAAAACTTTCACAATTACTAAAGGTAAGATCTACTTAAGTACTTATACTTAAATGTCTGTTTCACTTCACATTCTTTAAGTTCTCTTTATTTATGAAAATAAAAAATACGAATTTCAAGAAACACATATTCTATAACATGAACTTACTTAATTTGACTTTACAAAACAAAACTATGTGTATTTGTACCTGGCTTTAGATAAGAATATATTCAGTGAAACTTCTGTAGACGCCTATTATTATAAATTCCTCCTAGTACTTAACAGAACTCCATGGCTACATCTCATAGTTGGGCCATGAGTTCCTGGTGTCAGCTAAAGAGGATTTTGTATTCTTATAATTACTAGGACATTACAGCAATTAAAATAATTTGCAAATTACCATCAAATTTAACAGAACTTCACCTTTTTATAATTTTTGTCTCACTTTTCTTGAAATAAATTCCTCCTCTGTTCACATTTTACACCACACGGGGGCGACCTTGTCTCTCAAGTCCTCTTCTGCTTTTTGGCGGCAGGACTCTATTGCTAGAGTTTGGGTGTTTGAGAAGAAAAGCAAAAACTATCTGAGGAAGACCAACATTTGGAAAGAAACTAGCAGGAAAACAAAGTGTGGGCCTCTGTTTCCTGTTGATCTCTAAAGTCTCTTCTAGCTCTAATTTGTGATTAACCGAGCAGGACTGACATGGAACGTGGACCTCCTAAGCTTGTGCTCAACAGATGCTCTCCAGAATAATGAAGCAGGCTTTGGGGGTGGAGCAGGCCAGGAGGAGTGAGGGCTTCCAGTATTTTCCAAATGGAAGTTATGAAGACAATAAGCTCAGCAAACTTCTTTAAGAATTCAAGAGTCTCCCATTAAAAATGAGTTTGAAAACAATAGTAAGGTGTTCCGCTTTTATTCCCTGTGAGATGGTTTAGAAGTCAGTCCTTATGAGCAGGTGATGGTGGTGCATGTCTTTAATCCAAGTACTCGGGAGGCAGAGCCAGCAGATCTCTGTGAGATAGAGGCCAGCCTGGTCTACATAGTGAATTCTAGGCCAGCTGGGGCTATGGGAAAACCTTATTGAAAACAAATGAGCAAACAAACAAAGCAAAACCTATCCGTATGTATACAGCTAGCAGCTCAGAATAAAGTTGCAAAGAATCAGCTCCTAATGGAAGTGACCTTAACAGCTGCTTAGAGGAGGAATACAAACTCTCCCCTATTCAATGGAGGCGTAATTTCAATTATTAATTACAACAATGTTATAAATCCTTGAAAGAAAAAAAAATAGATGTCAGACTGATGTTTATTTAGAAAGAGGAGCTAAAAGATGAATTTCATTTGTCTTTTTCATAGTCATTCAGGATATACTGCATTACTTTGTATTTGATCTGTTTGAGGTGTTTGTACTTTTAAATAAGACTGATAATATCCTAGTTTAATAAACCTTGCCACCAAAAGTAGCCAGATATTTTATCTTGGACAAATTTCCTGATCCTGATTCTTTTTGTCATGGAGAAAATATCAATATTTATTTGGAGATGAGATAAAGTGTTTCTGAGTACAAGCTGTGAATCAGCCGAAATAAGTTCCAACCCTTGTCCTGCCACTTGAGCAAGGAGAGATTGTTGTAGAGATAACATAATACTTAGGTACTGTTGGGGGATGAATATGGAGCGCTGAACACTTTCTGGCACATAATAAATGTTATTATTCAAGTAGCAGGTGTTACCACCAAGGAGCAGTTCCTTTCACTGGAGTTGTATTGGTCTCCATGGGTATTTTCTATTGATTCTGTTGGGTTTTCCGGATGATACCATCATGTACAAATGAAAAATCATTTTGCTTCACCTTTATTGCTATTGTTTCCTTTCCTTGTCTCGTTATATTGATTAGAACTCCTAAAAGAAACATAGGTCGATAATGATAAGAAGAGTATCCTTAGTGTTATATATGATAATAATGTTTGCACATAATAATAAATATTCTGCAGGCTTGACCAACAGCACAAACACGAAGACAGAGCAAATGATAAGTCTGATTTCTATCTCATTTCCCTTTCACTCCAACAAAGGTAAACACTATCCTGAATTTTGTGTTTTGATACCTTTAGTTTTTTTTTCATGTGTATTTTTTATTATTTTTTAATGTGTGTGGGGTGGCACATGTGTTTTGGTTTCCAAAGACACAGGTGCTAACTGAAGTACATGTCATCAAGAAAGCCAGGATATAAGGAAGATTTGCCAAATTAATCTCTCTCCTTGAGATGTAATTTGAAGTGAGATAGACCATTTTTGTGTCAATATTATTCTGACTTGATGTGAAATTATTAGAAAATAAGTGTAATATGTTCTATAATTTTAAATTTGCTTCTACCATGTAATTTAGAAGGCAAGAATACAACAAAGCAAGCTCTGTGAGTTATGGAATTTATTTGCAGTTTGCTCTAGAATCCAGTTTTGTTGAATGCTATGATCTGGGTGTCATGTATGACCCAAGACCGCGTCCCACCACCACTCAAACTCATATGCTGAAGTCTAACCACAAGATAGTGGTGGGAGGAGGAAGCATTTCTAGGAAATGAGTTGGTCATGAGGGTAAAAAAACCTTCATGAATTGAATCAGTATCCTTATAAAACAATGCCCAGGGCCAGTGATATGGCTCAGAGGGTAAAATGCAGGCATGAGCACCTGAGTTCAGAACGCAGAACCCACACAGAAAAGCTGGTATGGCAGTGTGTACCTGTAACCCCAGTACTGGGGGTGTGGAGACAAGAAGATGAGTTCCAAGTTCAGTGAGAGACCCAGTCTCAAAACATGAGGTAGAGTATAGTGAAAGTACCTGAAGTCAGCCTCTGACTGCCACATCACATGTGCACGTATAGATAAACACACAGACACACACACACACACACACACACACACACACACACACATACACACACCCCACAAAGTAATCAAATATTTCCAGAGAGCTACTTTGCTCCTTCAACCATGGATGCCAAACAGGGAAAGATGGCATCTGTGAACTAGGAAGTAAGCCTTCACCAGGACCAGTTCTGCCTTAATTTTTCAGAGTTCTTGGCCTCTAGAACTTTGGCAAACATTTTGTTGCTGTTGTTCTTGTTTGATATAGGGTCTCACTGTATAGTCCTGGCTGACCTGGAACATACTATGTAGACCAGGCTGGCCTTGGTCTCCACAGAGATCCCCTGCCTCTTGCCTCCCAAGTGCCAAGATTAAAGGCATGTGCCACCATGCTTGGCTGACAAAAATTAATATTCTTTTGGTGTAAGAGATGTTTGCCTAATTTGAGGTTTTCTCCTAGAAGTTTCTAGAATCTATTTTGAATTGTTATGTATAACACAAGGTATGAATTAATGCTTTGGGGGTTTTGTTTTGGTTTTTGTCTATGGCTGTCAATAGATTCCTGTGCCAGTTCATGAGATTATTACTTCATTATTTAGATTAAGAATTTTTAATAATTATTATAACTGTCTGGTAATTTTCTTGTCTCCCACGCCCTCTGCTGTGTTCTGGTAGCAAATCATCCAAAAGCATTCTTTATTTTTTTCTACTATCTAGAATATATTATATAAGTTGCAATTATTTTTCTGCTCTGAGAGATTGGTAAAACTGCCCACAATGCCATATGAACTTGGGATTTTCTTTGTAAAAAAAAATTTGACCACTGATTTGTGATCTTATTATGGAAAGATAATTTCCTAGGAATTTGCCCTTATTGCCTGTATTTTAAAATTAACCGACATACAAGAATGTTTATTATGTCTGCTTATTTCTAAAGATTGCATTATCTCTACTGACCTTTTCTTTTGTATTCTTGAGAGTAATTTTTGTATCTTCTCTTATCTCTTACTCAATTAATCTTAATTAAGTAGATATTCATCATTTAAATGGCTATTTTAGAGGACCAACTTTTGGCCCTGTTAGTTTTCTCTAGGATTGCAAAATCTTCTTGGCAAACTAACATTTTACCAGTATGAAGTGACTCTCAGAATCTCTGGTAAGGTTTTTGCTTTTAAGAACTATCTTACCTGGTGCGTTAACTTTGTTTTGGTGAATGCTGTGTGCCCTTTTACTTTCTGTCTGTCTTTCTGATTTAGGTGTGTCTTATAAGAAGCATACAGTTAGATTTTTCCTGTTTCATTTGCTTCATCGTAGTTGACAAGCTTCACTGTCAGCCACAGCGTTTAATCCACAACATTTATCATTTTGCGCATGTTTTTCTTCCACCTCTTCATGATGTTCTTGGTTTACTTTTCTTGACTCTTTTCAATGGATTGTTTCTTACTCTGTTTTCCCCCTTTGACTGATAGAAAGTCATGCAGTCTGTTTCTATCCTTTAGTAATTATCCTAGAAATGACAATATGTGTAACCTTTACCTTTCTGCTTAGTAATGCAAGCCGTTTGGTATGTATGATTTGATTTATCTCTCTTCAATCTGTGTACTATTATTAATTGTCTTTAAATTATTTTCTATTTTAGATACTATGTCCTTTTAAAGGCCTTCATTTTTTCTGGTGTTGGAGCCTGAAGCCAGGGCCTTGTGTGTGGCAGGCAAGCACTTTACCACTGAGCCAAATCCCCAACCCATACTTGTTCCTTTATGCATTGCATGTCAATGCATATTAGATATATTCATGTGTACACAACCAGACCAGTCCTTTATTCCTTTTTGCATCTTACATTTTCCATCTGCATAATTTAGCTTGATTAAATAATCAGCATAGTGATTTTACTACCTGTTTTCATGACATACTAAATTAAGCACATATGGCTCTGCTTCTGTTGTCTGTTGTTTCTTTTGTGTGTGTTTGGAAGGGAGATGTCCTCCTGTCTGTGTGTGTATGTGTGTGGGGGGGGGGATTAAAATGCCCCTGTGTGCATGGGGAGACCAGAGATTGACATCAGGTGTCTTCCTCTATCATTCTCCTGCTTCTTTTTTGAGAAAGAAACTGTCATTGAACCCAAAGCTTGCAAACCGGAAATCCTCGATGTTCTGCCTATCTTGGCTCTCTTGACACCAGGGTTATTCACAGGCACACACCATTCACCCCGTTATTTTTACATGAGTGCTGGGAATTTGAACTCCAGTCTTCCTGCTTGAGTGGCAAGCACGTTACTCAGCGAGCCCTCTCCTCTGCCCTTGTGTGTTGTTTCTGCTGTTTCTTTGCTCATATTGCTATCTTCATTGCTGTTGAAATTTAACTGCATGTGTTCTGAGGAAGTACTCAAATGTATTTGAAGGAACAATATGAAGCCTAACAGGAATCGACCTTCTTACAGAGATCTCTGCTTCTGCCAGGGCCCTGGTGACAGTTTGAGAGCACCTTACTTAATCTAAGTGAAAAGAGTGAAGTTCCCTGTCTATGGAAGTGATGGAAATTACTACAGAGGGACTTTTTTACTGCAGGTTCATTCTTCCTCTCAGCCGCAGCACATTTATGTCCCATTTTAGCATCAGGCAGTCCTGGTCAACTTCCTACTTTGTATAAACCATAGGCAACTGCACTTAAGAGGAGATAAACCATCTAAGCCCCGATCTACAGAGAATGACACTCTCCAATGCTCATTTGCCTTTACTTGGACCTTTTTGGTTCTCAGTTTTGGCCTCATGAAATCTTATTCCCTGTTCAGTATTTATTTTAAGAAAAGATTCTATCTCCCACCCCTCAGCATTGTAAGGTTTGCATCCATGTGCTTGGTCGGTTACAGCAATCTGGAGGTTCATTCCTTCCTTCCTGAGTCATTTTTGCCAAGCTATCTTGTTTTTATTATTTCATCAGAATGTTCAAATTTATTGGCATGAAGCTGTTCAGAGTGTTCCTTTTTATCTGCTTGGTCTTTGCCATGTCTGAAGTTAGCAGAACCTCCTTTTTCATCCTTAATTGGTTTGACTTGGGCTTTATCTCTTGTTTTTTTTTGGTTAGTCTCAGACATTGTCTATGTCTATTGCTTTTATATATAAAAGAAGCCCCAGAATCTTCTCTATTTTCTGTTTGACTATTTTATGAATTTATGTCTTTATTACATATTCTTCTATATTCTAAGAGGGTTTTTTTTGCTTTTCTTTCCCTTTCTTTTTAAAGACATTTTTATTGAGTTTTTGTGTGTCTCATGTAATTGATCTCAGTCAAATTCAGAATGCCTCCCCCATCTGTGTCCCTCCATAACACCCCCAGACCAGACTTCACACATTCTGTCATATATGTTAAGATTTATCTGGTCAAACATTTGTACCTGGTTGACCCTCAGTGCAAGTTCATCCACTGGAGTCTAGTTAGCCAATCTAGAGTCACTTCCTTAAAGAAGATTTACTCTTCCTTGCCCAGCAGTCATCAGTTGCGAACAGCTTCTCGGTTAGGGTTGGGGCCTGCTGTCCATCTCCCACACTCTGTGTTGGGCCTTATCTGATTGAGTCAACATAGGCCTTCTGCATGCTGTCTCCATTACTGCAAATTCTTATGAGCAAGTTCGCAGTGGTCTGAAAGCCTTGGCTTCCTCATGCTTGTGCATCAACCCTGGATCTTTCATTCTTTCTATCCCCACTTCCAAAATGGTCCCCGAGTTGTAGGTGGGTGAAGTTTAATGTAGAAGTCCTATCCAGGAACTCGCACTCTGCAGTCTCTCATTCTCTATCTCCCTACCTTCTTAAATGAGATGACTCAGCAAGTTTCAAGCTTTCCTTTTTAAAAGAAATAACAAGTTACCTGTGTTAGTAAAAAGTTTCTGTATCTCTATGAAACTTTATGTTATATTCAGAGAAGATTGCTGGTCTATCCACTCTGATATAAATTTGTCAATTTTTCATTTTATGTATATTAATTTTGGGTATTATTTTTTCTGATATTAATATGGCTACAGTGCTCCTAGATTTTATGCTTAGATTTTTTTTTATACCTGTCTCAAATCTTAAGCTCAAGTGATCCTCCTGTCTCAGCCTCCCAAGTAACTAGGATTACAAGTATGTGCCACTATGCCTGGCTTTCTTTTCATTTTTTAACTTCCATCACTCTGTGTGTGTGTGTGTGTGTGTGTGTTACACATGGGTGTGTGTGCATGTGCGTGTTACATGTGGGTGTGTGTGCATGTGTGTTTTCGTACATAGTAGTCAGAGGGCAACCTCAGGTGTCATTACTCTTCAGGTACCATGTACCTTATTTTTTGAGACAGGGTCTCTCAGTGGCCTTGTGCTCACCAATTACCGCTAGGCTGTAATCCAGAGATTCCCGGAGTCTATCTTTTTCTATGTCCCAAGTGCTGGGATTATATGCATGGGCCACCATGCTTGGCTTTTTTTATATGGGTTTGGGGATCAAACTTAGGTCTTTATGCTTTCTATTCTTAAATATAAAGACACTTTTGGAAACAGTAAAGATCCTTTCTCTTCATTTACTTATTGAATCTACTAGAACAACCTGTCTTTTAACTCATGAGCTCAATATATTTATATAGAGACTATTATAGGTGTGGTTGACAAACTGCCTCAGTAGGTGACGGTGCTTGCTGCCAAAGGTGACCACCTGAGTTTAATCCCCAGAACCTACATATTGGAAGGAGACAACCAACTCACTCATGTTGTCCTTTGATCTCCACACACGATATGGTATATAAGTATTCCCCTCACAGGCCTGTACACACACACACATGTATATGTGCATGCCATGACACACACACATATGTGTGCAAGTGTGCATGTACACACACAATAAGCAAATGTAAAAAATTTAAACAGCAGTAGTGATAGAACCTAGAGGAATTGTTTTAAGTCATTTTGCTACAGTCTCTGCTCTTTGGAGGGTCTATTCACACCAAGCACTCACACCACAACTGCAGAAACTTGGAGCTTCTGCATTTCCCATTTGTTCTTTCATCTGTTTATCTTCTCGTCTCTGCACTTTCTGTGCATTTACTTGCTCATGTCTTTGCCTTTTCCCCTCTATTTGTGCAGTTTCATTCTCTTGTAGTAGTGATAGTCTGAGTTCACTTGCTTAATAAGACGTAAAATTACTCCTCTTTCAAGCAGTACAAGACCTAAGGACTCTTCCTACATCAGCTCTATCCCTCTTCTCCAACTTCATTGTGCTGCTAAAGATGTATGGACGAAGTCCCCAGTCTAGAAGTAAAGTGGGTAATTTTCCTACCACTAGAGGGAGAAATGCATTTTCTAAATAATCGACATATTTCAAAATAATTTTGCTATTTATTCTTAACTTTACCTTGGTTAGAAATTGAATTCTTTTAAATACTCGACTGAACATTTGCCCTTCCCAAATCCAATTAAATTGACATGATAAACGTAAATTATAAAATTCCAAGTCAGAAAAAAAAAATTAAAGTCAGGTATGGTGGCTCAGCAGTGTTATCCCAGCACTGGTAGGTAGGAGGATTAGGAGTTCAAAGTTATCCTCAGGTATATAGTAAATCTGAGGCTAGCCTGGGCTGCAGTAGACTCTGTCTGGGTTAAAAAGAAAACCACAAAAGCAGAAAACGGTGATGGTGATGCTTGCATAATTTTGTGAACAAACTCATTAACCATTAGATTGAACATTTTAAATGAGTTATTTAAATCAAATGTGAATAATATCTCAGTAAACAAAATAAAGATTAAGCAAAAGATAAATCTAAATCCTAACCTCAAGAGCTTGTGACTCGAACTTTATTTTGGAATAAAGTCTTTGCAAAGGCAATTAAATGAAGTCCTGAAGTCAATGACTGGTATTTTTATATATTAAAAAAGTGAATTCTGGGTGAAAGGGGAAAAAAGCAAGCAAGGAAGGAAGAAAATATGAGAGGGGAGCAAAAGAGATGTAGAGATGGAGGGAGAGAGATCAGAATGATACGGCATGAACCAGCTAATGCTAAGGACTGGCAGGTAACCAACAGAGTCAGGAAAAAAAGCTAGAGCACTTTGTCTCCCACACGTGGAAGAACCCAGCCTGCCAGCCATTGAGCCCAGATTGCTGGCTTCCAGAACCAGAACATTTCTCATATTTTCAAATCACTAATGTGGCATTTTGTTATAGCAACCTTAGAAAATGAATGCAACTAGCAACTTAAACATAAAGCAACAACAGGAAGGAGAAAGATGGTTAAAAATGGTTAGTAAATGGTGGCTGGAGAGATGGCTCAGTGGTTAAGAGCACTGGCTGCTCTTGCAGATGACCCAAGTCCAATTCCCAGCACCCACATGGTGGCTAACAACTGGCCATAACTTCAGTTCCAGGGGAATCCAATACCCTCCTCCAACCTGCACAGGTATTGCATGATATGAATGCGAGTAATAAACTCATACACATAAAATAAAAATAAATGGTTAGCAAAGACGAACCGATACATATAACAAACCAATAGCACATATACAAAGATAAACATGTATATATCTTTGTTTATAAAAATACATGAATATCCTTATGTGTCTCCTTGTCAAGGGAGACTGTGACTGAGACCCGTGCCTTCCTTTTTCCTCAAATCATTCTACCTTCCCTCTGCCCTCAGCCAGAAACTCAGCTGCTAAGGATTCTTCACCTCATGAAGTGACCCAAACTTTCATTTGTGAAAGGTCCAAGTCCTCATATACCTGACCTTTCTTGAGGCTACTGTCATTTTTCCCTAACTTTAATAGTAGTGCTAAGAGGATGTCCTCAATTCACACAGTCTCTGCATAGAACCAAGCAAATTTCCTCTTTGAAACTGGGCAGCATCACCTAATTCAGTAGACTGTTTCCCGTTTTGCCTTTTGCTTTCAACGTGTAAAGAACCCCAAATAGCCAGGTCGCGGTCTGACTGCCCAGCCAGGTGTAATCATTGCCGGATCACGAATGGAAGTGTTCTCCTCTTGAGACTAAGGTCTCTAAACCAGCAGTCTTCACAGTTCCCAGGCAAAAAAGGACAAATGTGGTTATTAGGTGACATTGTAAGATGAGTCACTGTCACTACCACATCTTGAATCAAATATATCTTGTTATGGGAGAGACAGGGCGACATGACCCAAAACATAACCTGTAAAACAGAATCCCATTGTTCCAAGGTATTGTTTCTCAGCTGGGGTCATCACTAAATCTTCCATCAGTCATTTTACCATTCATTTAAGCCAGATGCTTCCCGGTGGTGTGTGTGGCCAACCCAGTTAATTCCTTGCTATGAAATAAGTTCTCTGATCAGAGGCAATGTTGACTAGAACACACTGATGGTAGATAAGGCATTTTGTGAGTTCAGATAGTGGTGCTGGCAGAAACATTATGAGCAGTAAAACAAAACCATTTCCAGAATATGTGATCATTCCAATCAGGGTGAATCTTTGTTCCTTCCATGATGGAAGAGATCCAGTGTAATCAACCTGCCACCAGATGGCTAGCTCATCACCCCTGGGAACGGTGCCATATTTGGGACTTGGGGCTGTTCTCTGCTCTTGACAGATTAACCACTTGGCAGTAGTGTTGCCAAGGTGACCCCAGCTAAAGGAAAGTCCAGGTTGTTGAGCACATACATAACCTCCGTTCCAACTCCCACAGCTACTCTTCTCAAAGGTCCACTGATCGAGCACTGAGATGGCTGGACAAAGATACATATTAGCAACTGTGAAGTGGATATTTTTAGTGTGTATTCAGCTAGGATATAGATGTTTTACAGTTTGTACTCACTCACAGAATCCAATCAACAAGCATCTTTTTGAGGCAGGGTCTCACTGTGTAGCTCATTATGAAGATCAGGTTAACTTCAAAATCACAGAGATCCACCTGTTGCTATCTCTTGGGTGCTGGAATTAAAGGTGTTAGAACGAAAACCAGCATTACCTCTTAAAAACTTGATTTGTAAATTTGTTATGTGTATGAGCTTATGTAAGTGTACTATGTGCATGCAGTGCCCATGGAGGCCGGAAGAAGGCATCAGATTCCCTGGAGCCAGAGTTATGATGGTTGTTAGCTGCCATGTGGGTGCTGGAATCAAACCCTGGTCCTCTGCAAGGACAGCCAGTTCTCTTAAACAGCTGGGCCATCTCTCCAGCCCCCATATACCTCTTTCACAGGCTTCCTTGCCATTCGTTTTCAAATCCTATCTCATTCCTTCCAAATCCCTGGCCTTTTAGAAAAGTCATCATCAACTAGTTAGCCCATTCCAGTTATCCCTCACTCTTTTTGAGACAAGGTCTTGCTATGTTACCCAGTTTGGCCTTGAATTCCCAGATTCAAGTGATCTTCCCACCTTAGGCTCTGCTGGAATGACAGATGTATGCCATCATGTCAGCTTCCTCTCTCACTCTTGGCATGCTGGACAAAACAAATATTCTATTACAGTTTCATTCATCTGAAGTCTTCATCACTATCCTTCAGAGTCCTGCACAGAGCCAGGCAAGCTACTTGTGCTACAGAAGATGGAATCTAGCAAGGCCTCAGGGGAGCATACTGAAACCAATATGAAACCTCTTTCCTATTTCAGTATCTCTCCAGCATTTTCTATTAACAGAACTGAACATTCTGATAACATAAAAAGTAATTCGAAGGGTAGAGATCCCTAAGCAGGGATCATGTCTAAATAGGAATAAAGAATGAATTTAGTATTGAGAAGCAATAAGTCAGTCAGAGTACACTGGTACTATCTAGTTGGCCCAACTCAGGTTAGAAATGGACTTCTCTATCAATTACTGTAGTAATTGAAGCTCTCATTCGAGCCTTCTTTAGATTGGGGCTACGCAGTGAGTTGTAATTCCTCAAAATAAGGGAGAAGGAAACTCTTCTCACTACAAGAATTTGAAGCTAATAAAAATATCTTTCTGAGTCAGCAAGACTGCTCAGTATGTAAAGGTGCTTGCTGCCAAGCCTGACAACCTGAGTTCAATCCTCAGGACCCATACTGTGGAAGAAGAGAACCCGTGCTGTGGAACATGCAAGGATCCATGAAAATATACCACTACTAAATAAAATGTAAAAAAAATCTTTCATTGCACTGTATTGCATGCAACACACACACACACACACACACACACACACACACACACACACACTTGCCAATGTATTGTTCGGATTATTGTCAATCAACTATCCCATATACCAACACAAATCTATGTAATCCATCCTCAGTAGTAGAAAACTCAAAGTCATACCCAGCTACCAAATTCGGCCCTGAATTCAGAATCTTTGAGTGACCTGTCAATCTTGATCAGGTCCAACTGGGGCTAAATGATGATGTATTTATCCCCAGTGTTCAACTAGATTCTACAGAAGAGGGGACTGGGATAACACCATAAACAAGGAAAAGCAGCATGCAAAAAGCAAGGAGAGCGGGCTCCACGCTTCTCCAGAGAGAAGCAAAATCTTTAATCACCTTATCAAAGTTCTAGGATTCCCCTTTTATCAAAGACTCTGCTTCATGGTACGGTAAGAGGGCATCTCCCCTCATGGGCTCAGCAGCCTAATGTACCTTTCTATCAGATCTGGAGCCTGGGGACATTGCCTCAGAAAATGCACAACTACAGACAACTTTTGCCATATTGAAAACTTACTGGCAATCTGTTGGAACTCTCGTTGGAAAAATAAAACATTTTAAAAATGTTTTAATTAAAAAAGAACTCTCCTTGGCTGTTAGTTAATGTCATTTAAGGAAATCCATTAGCTTGTTATCAGAAATCTCACTGAAACATGGATTCTAGGTATGGACCTTGCCCTTCCTGATTCTACTGCCTCTTGGAAACTAGCCTAGCCTCTCTAGAGCTCTTAGTTCAATGACTCTTGTCATGGATTCTGTTTGGAGGTAAGAGGAAGGGATAAGTTGGTGTCATGGAGCTAGGTTAGACCGTCAGATGTTGTCGTCTAAGCTGTTCACCACTCTGGGATAATGGAAGAATTATCATTATGGTAAGGGGACATACCAGAAAAGTTTGAGAAGAAATCCTGAAGAATGAGGTAGCTCTGACCCCAGCTGCTCCTTGGTCACCATATTCATACTTAATGTATTAACTTGATGTGAGTGAGCAAAACACTTAGCTATTTCAATTGACAGAATAGATACTACCTGCTTCTTACCAGTATAGGATAACTACTCCATACAATGCAGTATAATTTTCATCCTATTGACTGTTTTTATCAGAACGGTCATAACAACATGGCTGGTAATATTAAGGAGGCCAAACAGCCAGCATATTCCAATATCCTACCTTTCTAAAACCCCAGGTTCTTAAAGCCAGAGACTTACTGAGCACAGCAAATAAATCTACTGTTGTCTCAAACGAACTGTAGTGAAGGATGCATTTTTTGTAGCTTTTTAGTTACTCATTGCCAACAATGCTTTTAAAAATACAAATTATGGTATCAAATTATCAAAAATTTAAAAATGCCCCTTTTTATTCCTATACCCGGTCCATTGTTAAGATGGCTCACAGGGTGATTTTAGTCTGTGCATTACCTACTTTTCTCATTGCTATGACAAAATACTTGACAAAAGTAACTTAAGGGTTTATTTTGGCTCACAGCTTGAGGGAATTGTCTTGTCATGGTGGGAAGGCATACTGGCAGGTGCCTGAGGCAGCTTGCCATATTGCACACACAATCAGGAAGCAGAGAGAAATGAGAACTAGTGCTCAGCTATGCTTTCTCTTTTTGATTCACTCCGGGTCCCCAGCCCAAAGAATGGTGTCACCCATATTCAGGGTGGGTCTTCCCTCCTCAATTAACCCAATCTAGAAAGTTCCTCACAGAAATGTCCAGAGGTCTATCTCCTAGATGATCCTAGGTCCAGTCAAGCAGACAGTATTAATCATCACAGTGTTACATTTGCAGTGGTATTGATCCAACCAATGTAATCTGCTATTTTTTCCAACCTCAGATAATAGGGCCTCACATCTTCACTTCTCGTCTAAGTTAGGTTGACTTTAGAGGGTTAAGGCAACTTCTCCCTTTCAGGTATCACTTCTGTATTAAGAACCTTGATTTACAACACTACATATTGCAACTTTAAAGTGCAGTCTTCTAACTGGCGCCTTGTTTCTCATCTTCTTTCACTAGAAATGAATTTCTTGGCCAAAAAACCACTATCAGATAATATGATGTACAGAAGCACTAAGTCAATTATTATGGGAAAATGGTTGTATTGGGTACTTTTTGTCACTATAACTGAAACATCTTAGAAAACAACTTAAGGGGAAGAAAGATTTATTTAGGCTCATGGTTTTACAAGGGTCAATTCCTTCTGGCCTGAAGGCATGGTGAAACGGACAGTTTCCATCATATCCCCTCAGGACACTTCTCAGTGACCTGCTTCCTCCAACCAGGCCTCACCTCCTACCTTTCATTACCTCCCAATAAATAGTGCCACAAGACTATGAATCTATCAGGTTAATCATTTGTCTCTGAAAACACTATCATAGCTAGAAGAATCTTCTAGATGCTTCTTAATCCAATTAAGTTTATATTCAAAATCAAGCATAACCAAGACAAAAGGAAATCCAAAGAAACAATATGCTGGATTCCAAGTATCCTGCTAGTCCCTTCAAGAGTCTTATAAAGTCCTTACAATCTGTCACCATTGTAAAAATTGCCTTGTAGGCAGTAGCAGTTGCCACTGGAAATAGCGTTTCTCCTGTTATTTTCTTGGTAAAGCATACCACATCACTCTACATCGTAAAATCCCACTTTCCTTAGCTTTTGGAAGGAAATCCAAACTTTGTCTACAAGGTACAGATGGTTCTAGATCTTAATTCCTCTCCAACTTTATCTCGAATCAGTCTTTCCTAGGTGTGTTTCCAATGCCGTATTCACGCCAAAAGTCCCGCACAGCCAGTCTCAACAGTCCTTTTCTTCCATTGCAACTGCATCCCTTTTAGAGATCAGCTGAAATCAGTTGCCCCAGACATCACTTTCTAACCCAGCTCCTTGTTCATTTTCACAAGGTGCACTTATAAAATACCCTTCAAAATTAATTAGTATGGGAACCAAAACACGTTCACTGCTGTGCAGAGCTTTTAAATGCTCATGTGCTCTGTGTATATATTAACACAGGCGTGGGAAGCAAAAGATAAACAGGCATCCTTAGATAATCCGCAAACACCCAAGCGATCGGGTACACCCCAAGCTCTCCCCATTCAGCCCATCTTCTCTTTCAAAAAAGTCAGTGGATTCTCATTTCTCATACTCGAATGGCTCTTGTCGGAGGCCACGACATCTCCGAACTCAACCGGCGCGTGGCCTTTGCTAATGACACCAAGGCCTCCCATTGGCCTCCGCGGTCAGAGGGCTCGTGAGCGCCGGCCGGTGCGGGAAGCAGCGACGGGCGTTCGGGGGCCGTTAGAAGCTCGCTCCGCCCGCCGCGCCGCTTTCGCCGCCCCGAAGGGTGCCGAGGGGTCCCGAGGGCGCGGCCGTTCAAACCGGCGACCGCGCTCCCGGGGTCCTGGGTCTTCTGGGCTCCCAGCGCCCGGCGAGAGCCCGCTCCTCCCGCCCCGCTGCAGCCGCCCTCTCCCGGCTCCTGGACCGCCTCGCCTCCGAAGTGCCCGCCCGGGAGCCGCCGTCCGAGCCCACGCGGAGAGAGCCGGGCGATCCGCATCCTCCGGCTAGCACCAGGACTCGGATTTCTGCCCCAGGGTTCCTTCACCGCGTCAGAAAAGGCCAAGTAGGACTTTGTTTTTTAAGATACAAGTCTGGTGTAGGCGTTAAGAAGGGTCTTTAACCGAGTAGCTGAGATCTTTTGGTATATAATTGAACGGGCTAATAAAGTCCAAAAGGTCTGGTTAAAACACAATTAAAGTTCATTGGGGGTATGCCGTTGGCCAGAAATCAACCGAAAACCCACAGGGGAAACGTAGGTTTTTCAAAACCTTTTCAAAAGATTCTCATGATGTGCAATCCAGGGCTCTCTAGCGCCCCCTGGCCACATCCGCCTGCCCTGCCCACGAGCAGCCAGGCCCGGCCTCCCTGACCAGGAAGGAGGAAGAGGGACCCACGCCAGGAGCTGGGGCGAGGGAGCGGAGCAGTGAGAGCCGGAAGTGAGTGGCTAGCGCGGAGCCGTGGAGCGCCCGGGTCCGGCGGCGCTCTAGCTATCGCGCGCCGTCTCTATGCTCCCCCGCGTCTAGTCTATTTATTGTCGCGGGGAAGCTGCGGCCGCCTTGTACCCGGAACAACAAAGCACGAAAGACGGAGCCCGAGCCTCGGGGGCTCCTAGCAACGGGCCGGGGCGGGAGTTCCATGGAGACTGGGGAGCGGGCTCGCTTCATCTTCATTCTTGTCCTCCAGCTTCTGCTCCGCATCCGACGCCACCGGCAGCAGCGCTGCCGCCGCGTCCTCTGCGACCGCCCCGTCTTCCCACGGTAACCCGGCGGGCCGTCCTGGGCGGGGGAGGCGGGCCCCAGGGCGGCCCGTGTGCGGACTGCGGGGCGTCTGCGCGCTGGCCGGGGGCGTGGGGGAAGAGGGCCTGGCTGCGGATGGGCTGTGCGGGGGCGGGAACCGGAGGAGAGAACCTGGGTGCGGGCCACCAGCCCGGGGACCCGGGGCAGCCCGACTTCTTTGGAGGACGTGAATAGGCTGCTCGGACATCCCATTAGGGATAACGGGGTGGGGGTGGGGCTCCCCTGCCTCGCTGGAAGAGACCCGACCGGGACGTTCCCCTTCTGTGTGGAGCCCTCCCCTGGGAGAAAAGAGGGATGGTGTAAAGATGCGAGGGGTCCGTGGCTTCACCGAAAACTTGAGTGACCCTCGGTGCAGCGGCGGGAAGACTCCCGAAATAGCGGCTCGGTCGGCCCCTGCTTCTGGCTGTTGCCTGGGACTCCGCTTACAATAATAATAGTAATAGCAGAATTAGACTTGATAAATAAGGATCTGTAACTGAGAAAGAGAAAATGAATTGTGGATAGTGTTAAACAGAGATGAGAGTCGAGGATAATCGCTTCATAATCTCCAGTAAGGGTCCTCAAAGTAAATATACGGAATGACTGAAATGGAAAAAGCTTCTTTACCCGAGATGTGCATCTGCAGGCTCTGTCAGTGTGCACATTACAATGAGAGTCAGACTGCAGCCTGTGCACATCTGTGAGCTCTGACTGCATCTGTCACCTGCAGTTCCAAAGCGACCCTGGTAGTGATTAGTGTGAACTTGTGTATTTAAGGTTAAGAGTGCCTTAAAATTGTGTCTTGTCTGTGAAGCCAAGCAGATTCTCAGGGATAATTGAAAAGAATTATAAAGAAGGCGTTCAGTTTTCAGGCCATAATTTGCAAGTCCTTTTCAAAGTTTGATAAAATGGCAGTTCTTTCATATCAAGAAGTGACTTGTAGTACAGTCTGACTGACCGTGTTTATGCTTTTCAGCCTTGCACCACAAGCTGTTTGTTTCTATACTTTGTCAAACCATATTAGGTTGGGTGTAGTGGCACATGCCTGTGATCCCAGCATTTGGGAAGCTGAGGCAGAGGATCTGAGTTCAAGGCTTGCCTGGGCTACATGATAGTTCCAGGTCAACCTGACTATATGCTGAGACTCTGTTTCAGAAAAAATTTTCTTTCAGTTGTAAGTTTTTCTATGGCATACTAGAAAGGTCACATTTTACAGTAAAGACTTTTTTTTTTTTTTGGTCCTGGGAACAAAACTCTTCTTCATGTAGTTGAAAATTAATGATGAAAATAGCAGTGATCCATCATGAAGGTAGTTTGTCCCTTTGCTAACCTGGATTTCAATAAGCAAAAAGGTGTCATTATTTCCAGGTCCCTCGTATACTTGTGTTCCCAAAATGAGTATCAGAAACGGAGATCTTCTGCTGTGTGCTTTCCTGAACGAAAGCTAGCCAGAATGCACTCTGGATACTTTCATTTTAAGTTTTTAATCAGGAATTTTGTATTCGATGTTTCTTTTTAAATACTTGCAAGTTTACAAGGAGATGAACAGGTTTCTTTAAAAATAATGGGAAATGTGAATATAGGGGGAAAATTTCCTTTTAAAAACTAAAGAATGGAAAGCTTAAATGTTAGGATTTTTTAGGACTAATTTTTAGGCTTTTACTCTGGGGTCATCCCACTTGAGGTGGATGCTGAGCCCTGAGATTTATTCATAGTCTGTGATAAGGAACTTCTCCGCCTCAGTGCCACCCTCAGACTAACTTCACCTGGACTTGGTCTGCTGAGGCCTCTGCCCGATTTTGGCTCATAATGCACGTTAAGTTCTCACTTTTTAAATCTAGTTCTGCTTTTCTTAGTGTCTTTCCCCAGCACCCAGGATTTGCTGTTTTTAAGTCATTCTTGTGTCCCAGTCCAAAATGACCATTTATGCTGTTTGTGTTCTGTTTCTTAAGTTTTCAGCGTGTCATATATTTTCCATTCATGTTACTTCATTTCATTTTCTCAAATCCTTCTTTTATTTGGAAAATTGATGTGGGCGCATCAGATGTTCTGTATTCATTCTGAATGACTTGTCACTTGGCAGTTCAGGGGGTAAGGAGCTCAAACTCAGAAGATTGTGTTGAGGTAAAGTGTGTGAAAATATTTGACCACTTTACCATAAAGGGTGTTTTTGAAGTCCATGTAAAAATACTGTCATCATAGACAGAATTTTAAAGGACAAAGACTATTGTAGACTGCATTTAAAATTGAACCTTAGGTTTTTGTAAGTCTTATTCTAAAACTTTTTAACACCAGTCTTTTCTGATCATTTTACATCTGTTTCACAAAAACTACATCTTGGAGTTTTGTGGGAAGTATTTTAAGTGATTTCCACACATTTTTCTTCAGGTGGGAAATTATCTCATGGAAATTTTTGAGAATATATTCATGTGTAGAATGTGCAGAATCATGACTGAATATTCTGATTTTTACTTTTTTATTTCTTTGTCTTGAGATAGGGTCTCCCTAAGCTCCAGCTGGCCTGGAACTCACAGAGATCCACTAGCCTCTGTCTCCCAAGTGATAGCTGAATATTACAGAACTTGTTATTTCTTATCAGAGATGGGGCATGTTATTTAAGAGTTAACAAATACTGTACAATGTAGATGAGTGGAGTGAGGACTTTTTAAACAAAGGAAGACAGTAATAACCTGGCAATTGATTTCCTTCTGTTGCATCATAGACCATGTGATGAAATTATTGCTATGAAAAATAAGGTTTAAGTTGATTTGGGGAAGAATTTATAATAGAACATTTCCATAGTGTCTATAATCAAATTTATCTTGAAATTTTTAGCTATATTGTGACATTTGAACTAATAAAGATTTCCTGAAATTTATACCCATTTTGTTACACCTTTTATATAACTGCTGCCACTTCAAGTGTGCTTTTTGTGTGCATGTAAATAGCAGAGGAATGACAAACATAGATAACAGTGTGACTGATAACAATTAAAATTTAGATTTGTATTACGTACTGACTGGTACAATAATTATTGGTATATGTCATTGTGCCTGTTAAAACAGAAGTTTCTATTGGGTCAGGACTGTGAGTCATTATCATGTTGTTTATACACATCTTCTGTGTATTTTGAAGATTCACTAGGTGGAGGTGCATGTTTGTATTTATTTCATTTTGGGGACTTATCTATTGGACAAGGTTGAACCTTTTTTTGCAATGCTGGGGATGGAACCCAGAGAAGAACTTTCTGGAAATCCAGTTTTTTGACATTCCAACTTCCTGTCCTCTCTGTAGGGTTTCAAGATAAGCATCCAGAATTTCTGCAGAAACATGATTAAGGCTTTGTTTTAGTGCATTTAAGCAATAAAAGAAATGGGTGACTGCCATAACTTGAGTAGTACATTGTTGCATCTCATAAGTACCACTGTGGGAGACTCAAGGGTATACCTGTATGTACAGACCTGAGATGATTCTACGATACAAACAGATTTGTTTTTTGTCTTATGAATTCTGTCTTTTCTTTAAAAGAGAAGTGCAGCGTATGCTTGTGTAAAAACAAGATTCCAGAAATGTGCTATAAGTGGGAAGGAATCAGCTCACATCCGAAATTCTGTTCATTGGGTCTTTCTTGACTAAGTGGTACGATAACAGAATTTGCCTTGCATGGCTTGGTTTGTGCTAGGAAGTATGTTATCAAAGGTCTTACTAAATGTTTGAAAATCACATCAGGGTGATTTCTGGAGCAGTTTAGAACTACCTTCACACGGGAGTCAATGAAACCATGAAGTTTCACTGAAAAAGTACATCACAGAAGTTTGGCTATAGTTTTTTTTTTTTTTAAACATTCAGTGTTCACTCATTGACAAAGAATACTGCGGCCTGAGGAGATGGCTCAGTAGGTAAAGAGCTTGCCACACAAGCAGGAAGACCGGAGTCCAGATCCCTAGAGTCTACATAAAGCCAGATGTGGTGGCACATCTGTAATCCCAGTACTCCTATAGCTATATGGTATATGATGAGACAGGAGAGTCGTCAGAAGCTCGTGGGCCAGCCAGTGTGGTATACTCAGCAATGAACAAGAGAGCCTGCCTCAAACAAGGTTGAAGGTGGGGACCAGCATTTGAGGTTGTCCTCTGACCTCCTTCACATGCACTGTGGCACATGCATGTCCATGATCACTCTTGTGCGCTCTCTCCCTCTCTTGTGTGCGCACATGCACACACACAATTAGAAAGAGTACTGAGAAGTGGATTATATGTTAAAGACTTGTATGGGTCATATTAATATTTAATTGTGCCTAAAGTGATAGATAGACATTTGCCTAGGATATGGCTTAGTATGGAACATCTTTTAAAAAGCAAAACATAAATAATTCCAAAGAATCAGGTGTTAACCTTCCTGCTGAGAAGTTCCAAGCTCTTCCTTGTGATGCAGTAGTTTTGATCAGAACTAGTTTTGATTTTCTTGGGATTAGTATCACTATTACATTTAAAAATTTGAACTGTGCTTACAGAGCAGTGTGTTCAACATCATGGTTCTGCTTTTTGTTAATGATATGGCCTTGGACAACTTTTACCTCCCTAAGCCCCTAAGTCCCAGTTTCCTTGTCTGCAGTATGGAGTTAATTTGTACTATCTTACAGAGTTGCTGTGAAAATATAGTGTAAGAACAAAGAAAGTAATAGCAGGTGCTGTGAGCAGTGGCGCTTGGTAGTACATTGGAGGTGAATCATCAGATCCTTTCTTTGGTTCACAGGCTTGCTATCACAGTACTGAAGTTGATCACAAGCTATTGGACTCATCTCTGATGTTAGGTTTTGGTGTGTGTGGGGGGGTACCTTTTTTAAATTTTGAATTGTCACATAGCATCTGGTTATCACTTACAGCAGATGGTCTAAGTAAAGAAAGACATCTATGTTTCTTGGAAAAGAAAAACCCAACAAAGCCTGGTTACAGCTATTGAAATGCTATTTCCCTCTGGACTTGACTGGTTGTTTAGCTGTATACTACTTCTGAATAAAAGAATTAGGCCCCATTTAGCAGAATTAGTCTTTCTTTAGAAGACATTATTTTGTACTCATATTATAATCTGTAATTAATGGTAAACTTGAAATGCGTGTCAAACCTGTGAGTTTTTCATGTCAGTATAAATGCTGTAAAATAAATAGTAGCTTTCTTACAATTTTAGAAAACTGAAGTTGCTGTTCTGTTCTAGAAGTTCAGGAATGACTTTGTGGAACTACAGAGTTACTTGTTTATGGATATAGGCTCTTTAAATACCAGAAACCTAGTCAGGGAAGTAATTGAATAATTACAGCTGACTAGAATATAGCTAACTTTTTAAAAGTTAAGTCCAAATGTTTTAGTTTAATTGAATATGAAATTTCTCACTTAAAAAAAAGTTAGCTTGCTTGGTGAGCCCACTTGGTGGTGCATGCTTGTAATCTCAACATGCAGAAAGCTGAAACAGGAGAATCACTGCAAGTTCTAGAACAGCCAGAGCTATATAGCAAGACCCTGTCTCAAAAAGAAAATTTGTGCTTAAATGAAATGAATTTCAGACTCTTTTTTTTATTTTGTTTAATATTTAGATCTTGGGTTTTTGTCAAAGTACTATTTTTATAATGTATTTTTAAAAATTCTTTTAATGTATGCAATAATAATTTCTAAAAGTATGTTATTTAAAGCATATTTGTTGGGTATGTATTTTAGTGGTAGAGTTTTTGCTTCGTATGTATAAGGCCCTGAGTTCAGTGCCCAGCAACTCTTCCCCACACAGACATAAAAAATACTACAAATAAATGAAGTATAAAATGCTTTCAATATAGAGGAGTAAAAAATTCCATGATTCTTTTTTCTATATTCCGATTTTGTTTTACAAACGAAAGAGATTGTCACAATTTTTTGTATCCAGAGATAAAACTTTTTGTTTTCTGTTTAAAGAATGTGAAGTCTAGTTGAACTTGTTGACTTAATTAAGAAATTAGATTGGCCAGATAGGTTTGGTCTTGATATTTCACTGTTAAAATTATTTTTATGCTTACATGGATCCCAGATCCAAAAAACCATTGAGATTTAGAAGAAATGATCATACTTGCTCTGCCAAAAATCTTGAGCATGTGAGTTTCTGGCTCCTCTAAATTTAGATACTCTAAGGACAATGTTGGGATAATTTTTTAAAAAGCAAGTTTCCTACATATCAGTATTATTGTTTACAATAAAATTTCCCTATTTGGGGACAGGTCTAATGCATTGTTGAATGCTTTCTACTGTACTCTTTCAGGGGCAGATGTTGCTGTTCAGATAGGAAGATTATAAAGGTAATATATAACCCAGAGGTGAATGTGAAGATGGAGATTTGACTCGTGGTCATAGTCAGCAGTTGCAGACCAGAACAGTGTCTGACCCTCAGATAAGACTCAGTGTGAACCTGTGATTTTTGTGGAACATGTTCTACCCCATTGTGTTTTATTTGCCAGATAAGTTTTCTTGATCCATGAAGCCTTTTCTTGCTTGTTTGCTCAGGGATACTTTGTGTTTCTTGGGCATCTACTTACTTGTATGCACAGACAGCCTAGTGAAGTAGTCCCGCGTAACACTCAGCTGATCATAGCCTGGCCACATTCCAGGATCTTTGCTGTTCCTTTGGGGTGGTCATGGAGACACGGCTGTATTGAGAATACAGTACCAGTTTATATTCTTTCTTCAACAGATTCAGTGTGCTAATCTGAAAGGTGCTCTGTGTTTGGTGGTCTTGAGAGTGGTATGAGGTAAGGGATGGGAGTTAGCATAGCAGGTTAAAAGCTGTAAGAGTCAGGCATCAGGCCTGTTATCCTGTACTTGGGTGGGGGCTGGAGGCAGAAGGTTCAGGAGTTTAAGATCATCCTTAATACTTAGTGAGTTCAAAACCAGGTTGGGCTGTTTGACACCTAGTTTCAAAACTCAAACAAAAAGCCATCCGAATAATTTTGTTATCTTGGCAGTATATTGCTAACATAAATCTTTAAACAATCTAAGACTTGGAGCTCGACAGTAATTTAAAAACTTCCACTTGAATGCATAATGCAGAAGAACTACGTGGCTGTCTAATAAAGTTTTGGTCACTGATGGAACACATATTTACATATACTGTGGCATTTTATTGTAATGGAACCGAAATTTTTCTGTCACCTGGTATTTTTACTGTACCTCTTCTAGATCTAGGTATGTTTAGATGCACAAATATTTATCATGGTGACATTACCTCTAGAATACAATACAGGAACAAGCTATACAGGTTCTGTATATGTGTTTGTCTTGAGATAGGCTCTTGCTATGTAGCCCAGACTGTCCTTGAACCTGGCCTCAACCTCCCGAGTCCTGAGATTATAGATGAATGCCATCGTGTCTAGCTGTCAAACGATATTCTTAATTTATTTGTCTTGTGCTCTCTCGTCTTACTTTGGAAATAGAGGACTAATGACTTTATCTGTCAAATAGTTGATATCCTGAAAGAGAACTGACAGCCATTCTTTTATATGCAGTTATCATGGAATAGCCTTAAGAGATGCATGCATTAGGGTCCTTGGGTGTCATAAAGGGAGTAATTTAGGGTTAAGGAAACAAATATAAAAAGTGTTGTATATAAATTAGAATACATGTCCCTTGATTTACTCTTTGTTTTAAAAAAGTGTAAATCTTAATCTCTTTGATTTACCACCTTGGAAAAATAAAATCTCTATTCTTTCCACTTATCCCCAGTCCCACAGTTTTCCTTTTGTTCTTGGAGTATTCTTTTAACTCAGCAAGCAAGTTAGTACCATGTGCTAGTCATTGAGCCAGGCTTTGGAGGCATCTTGGTTGAAAGGTTTCTCAGGGTCTTGTTGCCAGCAATCAAGTGGACAGTTCTGATGCATCCAGATCCTTCTTCATTGGCTGAGCCCTCGGCTAGGGCGTCCTCCTCATGTTTTATGGGTTGGCTCCTTAAGATCGCATTTTAAGAGTCATTTCTCATTTCTAAAGATAGTTTAAATGACTTCCCTGGATCATTCCTTCCAGACTTTCTTTCATCATCTTGTTTATTTCATAGGTCACATTCTTTGATTATTTTAATTACTGGCCTGTCTGTTTTTACCATTAGAATATTACCTGCTAAGAAGTTTCCTTGCCTGACCATTTTGTTCTGAGCTGTATTCCCAGTGTCCGTTCGCAGAGCTTGATTGACATTAGTAATATACTGAATGTGTAGAGTAACAGTTAGTTGAAGGAGTAGGAAAAGGCATAAAAGGTTCTGCCTCTGCAGGCAGAAAGATAAAAGTTGAGAATGGGAGGGTATGTTGTAGATGGATTAGATGAGAGAAAGAAAAATTGGAGGTGGGAAGTGCACAGCATTCCAAGACAACCAGATTAGATTCTATTTTGTCGAAGAGGGCCAAGAGACTTTTTTAAAAGTAGGAATGTGATGTAGTTAGAAAGATCATTTTGGTAGCTGTTTGGTAGAGGGTTTAGATCTTCAAGATGTCAAGCAGAGAAGAGTTCTATTGGAGGCTGTAGCCGTAATGATATGCAAGAAATCCTAAAATAAAACGGTTGCTTTGGACACAGAAAAGAAGCTGGATTTGAAGTTAGCTGCACATAGGAGAAAAACAATAGAACAAGGATGATTCTGAACTTTTGGGGACAGGGGATAGATGTTCAAATATATTCTCACTGTAGCCCAGCTAACCTGGAATTCAGTGTGTAGCATGGGCTAGCTAGCCTTGATCTAGAGTCAATCCTGCCTCCGCCTCCAGAGTGCTGGGATTTCAGGGTGTGAGATAACATGTCTGACTGGGCTCTGAAAATGTTTGAAATGAGTGAGCACTTGATAGTGACCCCATTCACCAACACAAGATGAGGCAAAGTCCATTGTTCATGATGGGACTGATAAATTTTGCTTGGGTGTGTTGGTTTAATTTAATTAGATACACCTAACAAATAGTGGGGAATATGGAATTAAGTCTGCTAGATCAAGATTGGCATAAGAACTAGCCATAAGTTCATAGATAGCACTTAAAGTCCAGAAAGCCCCAGGAGGACTAAGATTTAAGGTGTATTTTAAAAATATGAAGAAAACAGTGATCTCCTCAGGTACTCACAGAGCTTGTTAGACAATTTCAGAAGTTCCTGACTGCTCAAACTAGTTAACTTTTCAGGGGCTACCATAGACCAGTAACAGTGTCTGATTTAAGGAGTAGACAGAACTGTGAAGAGCGAGTAGACCTGAGGAAAAGTGCCCCAGAAGAGAGAACGGAAGTAACAGGTTCTGGATGATCTCTGATACCACTGGGTTCATTGAGGAGCCTTTCATTCCTAGCAGTTCATATCATATTCTGTAGAAACAAAGGCAGAGCATGGACCAGAGTTCAGGAAATATGCAGGAAAAACAAGGTAGAAATCTTGAGTCAGCTAAGCTGACATGTGCGGGAGGGGCCTGAGAACCTCCTCATAGTTTTTGTTTTGTTTCCTTCGTAGTTAAGAACAAGTGTTCCTGTTATGGTTTGAATATGGGTCATCCACCGAAAACTCATCTGGATCTCCCCTAGATCTGTGTTAGTGATAAATAAAAGGGTAGAAACCTACCTGACTGGGAGGTTTAGCCACGGTGCCTTTGGAAAGTGATTAGGTTTAGATAAGGAAGTAAGAGTGGAAGCTTCATGATTGAATTTGATGGCTTTATAAGAAGAGAGGCAGAGTCCAGACAGATACAGAGTCCAGACAGTTAGTTACACAGAGGCTCCATGTTACCTGGGGACTTCACCAGCAAGAAATTCGACATCAGAATTGAGGAGATAGATCCTGCCATCGTGCACTGGAACCTCCAAAAGTATGAGCTAAAATACTTCTTTTCTTTGTAGCTTACCTGCCTCAGTTACTTTGCTTTAGCAAGAGTGAATTAATATAGCTCCAAGTAGAAGACTTGGTTATCACTCTTGTGTCTTTTATATGTGAAACTTTTTTTTTGCTTCGATGTTATTATTGACTCACCATAGTGTTAGATTTTTAAATCAGTGGTTTTTTTCAGTCTTTCTTACTCACTTTTAATTTCCAATTAAAAATATATTGGCTCTCTGCTGTTCTCTCTCCAGGTTCTTCGTATTTATCTCTTTTTGAATAACATAACCATCAGTAATTAAGATTTGATCAGTTTTGAGTCCCAGTTGCTTTATTGTACATGGTTTTCCCCACGGTTTTTACCACATATGTTTGAATTCTATATTGTTTTCCTAAGCAAAAAATCTTTGTCATCATTTTTGTCAGATGGCATTGATGCATGGGTCATACCCTGTTCCATATGAGGAAGAACCCTGAAAAGCAGTTGAAAGCTGGCTAGCCAAGTAGGAAATGTATTTTACCTGTGCTTTCTCTGAATTAAATTCTTGATAAGCTTTCAGTGGTTTAAGATTGAATCTTTAAATTAAAAAACCAGGCTACAGAAAAGTTTGCTGTTCATGTATCTCAACTCTGACACCAACCAAAAGCCAAAAAAGGTTTAGTTTATTAGCTACTTAGTTAGTTAACATGTATTCTTACAAATAAAAATAACTTCAAGTATATTAGCATTAGTTTAGTAGTTTAACAAGTTTTCTACATTTTTATTGTAAGTATCAGGATAGATAACACATTTCTCTCTAAAAGAAATTTATTTGAGACAGGGTCTCACTCTTTAGCCCAGATTGACAGAGAACTTACCATCTAGCCAAGGCTGTCCTTTAATGCGTGCCAGTCCTCCTGCCTCAGCCTTCTAATGACTGGAATTGCAGGCATGAGCCTTCACATCCCTTCTCTGTAGTCCTGGCTGGTCTGGGACTGATATGTTGACCAGCAACACATGGAAGACCTGTTTAAGAAAACCAGTAGTGTACAATTAAAATGAAATGAACATTCTTCTAAGGTTAATTTTTATATTTAAACCTAAGCCTGCAGAGCATCTAACATCCCTGACTTTTGTAAACATAAGTAAAATTTAGTGAAATATTTATTTTCTGAAATGTAATCTCAAATCTTCTACTTTCCCATAACCTCCCATCCCCAACAGAAACCCGTTTCATTTCCTATCCAGACCTAGATTTGGACCTGTCCCACAATTAATAGCTACCATTTGTTTTGATTTTTTATTTTAAAGAGTTTCATTAGGGGCTGTAGAGTTGGTTTGGTAATTAAGAGCACACATTGTTCTTGTAGAAAACCTGGGTTCAGATCCCAGCACCCATGTCACTCAGCTCACAACCAACTGTAACTCCAGTTTCAGGGGATCTGACACCCTTTTCTGGCCTCCTTGGACACCTGCAAACATGGTGTCATACACGTGCATATAGGTAGATAGGTAGGTAGGTAAGTAGATAGATAGATTGATAGATAAAAATAAATCTTTAAAGAAAAAAAAAAAGCTGGGCATGATAATATGCACCTTTAATCCCAGCATTTAGCAGTCAGAGCCAGGCAGATCTCTATGAGATTACATCCACCTAGTACACATAGTGAGTTTCTGGCCATCTAGGGCTACAGGGAGACCCTGTCTCAACAAAACAAAAAAATTAATAATAAAAAACGAAATGGCTTTTTATTAAAGCTGGGAATGTTTTTTAAATCATGGTTAAATTTAGGATTTTTTTCATCTTTCATTACTAACTTTATTGATTAGAGACACCAAAATTGCATTCTTTATCATTTCCCGTTTTTAAACACATGATCTGTTTTTGTGTTTCAAAGCTTGAGAATTTTAATGAATCACTAGGAACCCTTTCCATTTTTGAACATTCCTCTGCTCATGGAAGAGGAAGAAAAGAGATAATAGTAGTAGCAGTAAGAATGGCTAAGTCTGAACGCTTATATGTGCAAGTGTGTTGCTCCGCACTCACATGGAGCTTCACGGAACTTCCAGGCACTCTGGTAGGTTCTGATATCTGCCATATTTTACACACGAGAATACTAAGGCACCATGGACTCGGTACCTTTCCCCACAGTGAATGGCTCATAAGGGGTATTTCCAGGTTTAACTAAGTGAGCTAATGGTTGCTGAGCTCTTAAACTGCGTATAAGAGAGAATAATTAAGCTGTCGACAATTTTGAATTTATATAGTGTCTTGGCAACTATGGCGAGACTGAGATACAAAATAAAGAACATTTGATCATGCTTCTGAGGAGCTTACTGTCTACTGAGTAGACACACAAATAGGAAATATTTCGCTGTAGAGAAATTTCACGTAGTGTGGAAATTGCGGCGGCGGGGGGGGGGGGGATGCATAGGAACGTGCCAGTGGAACTCAAAGTAGGGACACTCCAGTTGGTCTTGGATATCAGCTTTGTTTTAGTTACATTGATTTTTTTTTTCTAATTTTACTCATAATTCAAATTCCTTTCTGTGCTAAGGTTTCTGGATTTTCATCAATCCCAGACTTAGACCTGTCCTGAGTGGTGGCTACTTTTTGACTATTCTTTGTTTCTTGAGCATCTCACAAGTCTGAAATCAAAGTATCTCAAATAGAGGTTTCCCTCCTGTTCTCCCTCTCCCAGACAGACCAGCCCTCCTTGTGTTCCTGTGTCAGTAAAGTCCGTTTCTCCTTTCTCACCCTTCTCCATTACACAGCCTTATTTATTCTGTCTCTTGAACTTTTGCTCATCACCAGGGGCTCTGGCCCACTCTCACCTGGACTACTGACTAGGTTTCCTTACCAGCCCTCCCACTACAGCGTGGTAATGGTTAAATTCTTAAATTTAAAAACGAGTCTTTTTTTTTCTCTGCTCTTTTAGCTCACTCTTACTGGGATAGATATGAAAATCCTCAACAGTACAAAGAAGACAAGATTTGAACCATCCTGCATTTCCAGTCTAATCATACACTGTATCTCTCTACTTCCTCCCACTCTCTCCACACTGGCCCTTCTTTCAGGTCTGAATAGTTCACTCCCTTAATGTACCTCAGAATTGACAAACCTGCTGTTCCATTCGACCAAGTCACTGCTAGTCCTTTCTACCTTGGGGCCAAAGCTTAGATTTCCAGTTGTTTGTTAAAAAATTGATTAAGTAAAAGTGATACTGAACTATAAAACAAGTAGGAGTTAGCCTTGTGTTTAAGTAGGGCTAAATTATTTTCAGGAGAGAATATTAAGCAGGTTTATATTTACATATAAGAGTTTTTATAAGTTAGTAAGAAATGTTACAAGAAAGTGAACAAAGAATGTGAAATAGTTAACATCAAAAAAATACAGGTGGTTAGTATTATGTCAAGAGTTCACCCTCCGGGCTGGAGAGTCGGCTCAGCAGTCCTCTTGCCAAGGACTCTGGTTTGGTGTTTGGTGCCCACATGTTGGCTAGCCATGGTCTGTAACTCCAGTTCCAGGGTATCTGATACCCTCTTTTTGCCTCTGTGGGAACTGCATGCACAGTGCACTTATACACAGGCAGGCAAAACACTCAGACAAGAAAAATAAGTAAATATGAAAGTTTTCTCATATTAATACTCAAGAAGAATCAATACAGTATTGTTATTTTTTGTCATCTCAAGTTGTCAAAGGATTTTTATAAAATCTTTTGGTAGCTAGATGAGACAACACATACAGTCACAGTCTTGTTTAAGAGAAATACATGAATTTAATAGCCAAAAAATAATAGTAATCATGAATGGCTTTTATTTATTTTATATGCAATCAGAAATGACATACTTTGTTTGAAAACTCAAACATTAAGACAGTGTCTTAGTTACACTTCCTAGTGCTGGACTGAAGTACCCTGACAAAAGCAACTTAAATGAGAAAGGGTTTAGTTTGGCTCACAGCTCAAGATGACAGTCCATCATCATGGCAGGAGCTTGAGGCAGCTCATCGTGTTACGTCCATAGCCAAGAAATCAGGAGCAGTGACTGCCTGTGCTCAGCACACTTTCTCCTGTGTGTGCAGTCTGGGATGCCAGCCCATGGAATGTTGCCACCCACGGTGGGTGGGTCTTCAATTAACCTAGTATAGAGCATCCCTTAGAGACATACCCAGAGGTTCATCTTCTGGGTGATTCTAGATCTCATTACGTTAACAGTTGATATTGTCTCTCACAGTTTATTTGAAATATAATGAAATCTACCTAAAAATAAATTTTGCTTGTATGTAATGAGGAGTTAGTATACCTTTGGGTATTTATAAATTTAAAATTGTATTCAGTAAAATACAGATGGTTCCTGGCCTTGTGTTTTAACTTTTGAAGGTGCAAAACTATTCAGTAGAAAGCATACTCAAAGTTTGAATTTCTTCTTTTCTCTGTCTAGCAATGAATACAGTAAAATCCACTCTTGAAATGCTGGGATTATAGAACAGGTTTTATAGATTGAATACCAGTTACTAGATAGAGACATATGTAGAGAACATTAACTTTCTATTTACCTTAATGTAATGAAATGTTTTTGCTTAAGTATTTATTCTGTGATTTATAGGCTGTTGGTGACCTTGTCCTTTCTTTTGGAAAATACAAGGCATTTTTTTTGTGTGTGTCAGGCATACTACAAAAATTTTTCTTACAGACTTGGGGGGAAAAAGCTAATCCTGAGGACTGATTCCTGAGGTCTAAGTTCTTGAGTCAAGCACAGAATGTCTTTCTGATAGGATGTCACCTAGCCTGACAGGTCAGGGCTTCCATTTCGCTCCTGTGGTCATGCTGTTGGTCTTAGTGCCTCTGCCTTTATTCTGCTACTGCCTCATTGAGATAGGAAGGTGTGTTAAAGAGGCAGTGGGAAGTTTATCCTGTGATCATTTAAACTGATAGAGTTCAAATTTGGTGTGTAATCCTTCAGTTTGCCTGTATTGTGTGTCTTCAACATTAATTAGGTTCATGGGATTTTAGAATTAGACACTCTTTGAATAGGTTGTCCAAATTTGTGTGCTTCCCGTGGCAAAATTTTAGACATTGAGAGCCATCTGGACTTTTAAGAAATCTGTTGCTGGGTTCTGGTAGTGAAAGATTCCTGTATTTTAAAATTAAGGTGAGTCAGAAGTATGGCATTCTCTCCTGAATAGTTTGGCCAGTCTCTAAAATAAGCATGCATGTCTGTATAGCATCTCTCATCTCACCTGACAAAATAAATGGTGATTCTCTCCTGTCACTCAGCCCATGTAGAGCCACCTTTATCACTCATGTTTCCCTTAAGCACCTTTTGTTTGGGTTTATTCAGCCAGAATTCAGTCAAGGAACTTGTCATACTGATAATTTTTGTTCATTTTAATACAAATGTGGACTTTTACATTTAACAGTATTAAATATTTTCTTGGCATACTAACTGAGATGACTGAAGAATTAAACTTTTTTTAAGAGCCACATAGTAAATATTTTAGACTTGTACATCATTTGTTCGTACTCCAGACCATTCAGCTGTGCTGCAGTCACTGTGGAAACAGGAGCATGGCTGGGTTCCAATAGAACTTTAAACTGGCCATTGGCTGTTGTATGCTGACCCATGCTTAACCTGTTCTTTGCATCTGTTTCTGTGACAGCTACCATATGTTCTTTCGATTCATTAAATAATATTTAGTTACCATATTTAACTGTGAACCCATCATTAATAGCTGCGATTTAACGCATGTGTGCTGTTTGCTTTGTACTTGACAATCATATTTAATCCTCCCTTGGAAGTACAAATATCACCAGTTTACAGAAGAAGATCTAAACACTTGGAAGAGAGTGATTCATTTCAGAAAGCTAAATGCAAGAACCTTACCAGAGCCCTCATTTGTACAGTTGATGCTGGCTTTCAGGGCAGTATGAAAGAACATTCTTTTTCTAAAGGGCAAAATGTAGGGGTTTTTTTGTTGTTTGTTTTTCTTGGCAAGTGTTGACTGTTAGGTAGTGTGTTGGAAGCAGGGTGCAGAATGTCTATTTTTCTCATCTGCAGTTGGCAGCTGTAGAGAGAATATGAGGTTGGTTGGATATTAGAAAAGAGGGATCTCTTAGAGACCACTTAAGTGCGCTTCTGTGTGTCTGTAAATTGGCCTGTTAGCAGTTTTCTCTGCTTTTGCCATTTCTCAAATCATGAGTGCTAATTTTGTGACTCAACCATTCAAGGCCCTTCTAGTATTCACAGCTGCAACTCAGACCACTTAGAGTAGCAAGATTCTTCTTTTCTGTGGAGGCAGTTTTGTGTAGTTTTAACTTTTTGGCTCTCCATTAGATTCTAAGATTACTTTTGTTTTGTTTTTATGACTGTTTATTGTGACCTTTCAATTTAACTTTGTCTGGTGCAGAAAATGGTAGTGTGATGATTGGATGAACTGTATTGGATGAAATGTGCCTTCAGAGCCAGGAGGTGGCAGTGTTTTCCAGGTGGTTTAAGGTTGCAGTTCCTGTGGTTGCCAAAGCTGCATTTTAGAATACCAACCACCAGGATGGAAAGTTGGAGGACCAAAACATAGGTGGTGCCTGCTTGTCCATAATGTCCATAAAGGTGAGGAAGAAGCTTTGTCAACTTCGACAGTACATTTTATGGAATGCTAGAAATGTGACATTTCCTGAATGTAGGACAGCTGTGATTTTGAATGTTTTTTTTTGGAGATCCTTGACAAATCAAGTTCATACTAGGTATTTTCCTGAGAAATGGGACAAAACACTTGATCAAGCCACATTGTGATACTAGTCCAGGGCACTGAGTAAGCAAGTTGCTGATACTTAAATCAAAATGAAAATAACTTTATTTTTCTAATAATGAACCTTGTATATACTTGTTGATTTAAAAATTGAGATTTGGAGCTGGGAATGTAGCAGAGAGGACTTTCTAACATGCATGGGGTCCAGGACAGCATGAACCAGGCATGAAGGCCCAGCATTGGGGAGGTGGAATCAAAAAAAGGATTGGAAGTTCAAGCTCATTCTCAGTTACATAGAGAGTTTTCGGCCACCCTGAGCTACATGAGAGCCTGTCTCAAAACAAAGAAAAAAGAAAAAAAATCTAGATTCTACCCCCCCAAAAGGGATATAATTGATAGTATGTCATATGACATATGTGGTAATTTTTTTTAAACTAGGCCTTTATAAATGGGCATAGCTTGTCTATTATTACCAAGAGAAATGAGTATAATTTTGTTTATACTTTGCTTAACTCAACTATTACCAGTTGACTGCATTTCTTTGTATGTATGTGCATATCTTAAAGTAGTTGACTACCTGCTGCCAGAGTATCTTCTATAGGTTTTTATCAAATTATAAGAGAATATTGGTTTATTCATACTATAGCCTGGCCACTCTATTTGCCCTGAGAAGTAAGTGATATATCAGTCTTTCTAAGTTTAGTATTTCTTCAATTAACTAATAAGGTTAAAAAACGTCTGAAAGTGAAGAAACTTATAAATAAAAAATTCACCCCCAAAAAATGGTAGTAGAAAACTAAATATTATGAGAATCAAGAGAAAATGAAAACATCATATGTCCAGGTAGAATCATACCTAAACAGTGTGTTGTAATGACCTTAAATGTTCTTACAAAAAAAGAGAAAAAATTCAAATTTGAGTGCTTTCCGGTATAAGAAATTAGAAAAAAAAATTTAATAAATCTATAGAATAGGTAAGATGGTAAGCTAAGCACAGGGTTTAAGCAGAGAATATCGACGACTGGTTGCTTTTTGAAGAAACTTAACCAAAATAGAAAAACCTTCAGCAGGTTGTGGGGAACAAGAACATGGAAATAAGGGCGTAGAATGAGGACAGACGCTGTGCTGTGGCCGGGCTGTCACAGACTGAGAAGGCCACGGAGAAGTGTCTGCAGAACTACAGAAAAATAGAAGACATGAGTTCTCTTAAAACACTTGTTACAGATAAGCATTTTATTAAATATTAAATACTATGTTAAGTATTGTTAATAATATTAGATATTAAATAAATCTTTTTAAAAATGCAGAGATCTGCAGAGATAATTCAGCAGTTAAGAGCACTCACTGGATGCTTTTGCAGAGGACCTAAGTTTGATTCCCAGCATCCACAAGGTGGTTAGCAACCATCTGTAACTCCAGTTCCAGGGGGTCTGACCTCTTCTGTCTTGCACGAGCTCTATGCAGCTTTGGTGCACTTAAATAGATGTAGACAAAACACACACAAAATAAATAAGTAAATGAATTTTTAAAAACTCAAGCAAATAACAGGTCCAAAAATTTTTTAAATAAGATCTTCTATATTTCAGGAATTACAAAAAGAATCACTATAGCTTGGGACTTGATATACTTGAACCCAGAACAGTACAAGAAAAAGAATACTATAACTATTATAATTCTACTTAACAAATGTAAATGTGTTAATCCTAAATGAAGTATTAACAAACTAAATACACATGTATGCATGTACGCACACACAAATATATGGGCCAGCAAGATGACTTAAGGATACTGGCACTTGCCACCAAGCCTGAAGACCTTTGTATGATCCCTGAAACCCACATGATTGAAGAAGAGAACCAGCTCCTACAAGTTGTCCTCTGACTTCCATGTATGTGCAATGCCATACCCATCCCCTCAACACATAAAATAAAGGTAAATATGTATTAAAGATTTTACTCATCTGTGTGCATGTGCATAAGCCTTTGTGAACATGGAAGCCAGAGCGGTGTTGGATGTTGGGTGGCTTCCCCTATCACTCTGTCTGTTGCTTTCAGGCAGACCTCCCTGAATCTGGGGCTCTGGTTTTCTAAGCTAGGCTAGAAGCCAACAAGCCCAACAGTCTTCCTTCCTGTCTCTGCCCCTGCCCCTTGGAGCTGGGGTTACAAGAGTTTTGAAGGAATGCCCAGCTTGGTAGGTGGGTGCTAGGATCCAAATTCTGGTCCCAATGGTTTGTGCAACAAGTGCTCTTAACCACTGAGCCATCTCTAACCTCCACCAATATACCTTTTTAAATATAATTTAAGTATAAGTATAAGAAAAATTTGAGAGAAGTTTCCTCTGGAAGGGAGAGATGAGGATGTCGTAGGTGGTGGACATAAATGGTATTGTTTGTTTTTGCATAGGAATGGTGGGTACATGGATGTTCATTGTATTCTTTTTTCTTCTGTATATTGTGTTTCGTGAAGTTGTGCTTAGCAGCTTTGACGGGCTTGTGCATTTAAACTCAAATATATTTATGTGGAGTTGCTAAAACACATTCTCTTGTAGTACAGATGAGTGGGAACCATGAATTATAAATTACATTGGCATCTGTATATAGACTTTATGTTAAAGGACTTGTGGGAAAGAAAAGACTTAGCTGTTTCACGTTCTTAGGAAAATAGGTGGCCATGGAAAAGCAATGTTTCAGTCTTACCAGCACAGTTTTCCATTCCTAGAATTAAAAGAAATAATTAATTCTAGATATATAATAAATTTAATATAGCTATGAGGTTAAAACATCGGGTTCATCAAATAATAATTGGACATTTACTTTTGCCAGATGCAGTGTTGAGCCATGGACATTTATAGACCTTTAAGTCATGTTTCTTGACATTAGGAATCTTGGAATTAGGGAGATGTATCCTGTCTATGTAGAATATTTTGGAATATTCCTTTTCTTTTTAAAAGTTTTTTAAATTGGGTTTTGTGTATTTCATACAGAACATCTCAATCAATCTTAATTCCTTTCCAAATAAGAATGCGTTAGCCCATCATTCCTATTGCTACCTTATAGTTTTAATTTAAACGGAGTTGTCTGCATATTTTCAGTACTGGTTACTTATTTTCTTATTCTTGTTTTTTGTTATTATTTTATTTCCTTTTTGACAGGGTCTCCCTAGTCCCAGCCCAGCTGGAAGTCATGATGTGAACCAGGCCACCTTGATCTCACAGAGATCTGCCTCCCTCTGCCTCCCAAGGACTGGGTTTAAAGGCAAGCACCACCATGTCTGGATGATACTCATTTTGATCTAATAGTACTCTCGTAGACCATTGTTACCCATTAGTAATGTTATTTACAGTCCTCACATGATGGCGCATACCTGAAATCACAGCACCCTGGAGGCTGTAACAGCAGAATCACAAGTTTGAGGCTAGCCCAGACTACATAGTAAAGCCTTGTTCAAACCTCCCCAACCCCACATAAATTATTTGCAGTTGAAACTATAAAAATGCATTATAGGCCCTCAAATGTAGAAATTTGATTATTTCACTGGGTTGCATGCTGGTTATCTTATTTTAAAAGGCTGTGTATACTGTGTTTTAACTTTAAGAAGTGCCATTTTAATTCCTAATATCATTCTCTTGAGTTGCAGAGGGTCTTTGATGAAGTCTTTGATGTACTCTTTGTAAAGTACTGCCTTCCATTGTGTCTTTGAGTAGAAACTTCTTTTTGCAGCAGTGGTGTTTTCTAAGTCTGCCTATCTAAACATGAGCACCTGTTCCTGTAATCTCATTTGTATAATTTTAAGTTGATGAAATGTACAATCACCAGTTTTGACTAATTTTAAGACCTCTTTGCCCTTGGCAAAGATTTGCTTTTGCTTTTCTTGATTTATTTTTATGCTATGTCTTTGTATTGTCCCCCTTGGCAATTGAGCAGTTCAGGACTCAAACTAGTAAATCTCAGTTGATTTGTTTTAACTTGCTTGATGTAAGAAAAAAAAGAAGTCATGAAACTTGATTTATTTGGGGGGGGGCAGTGTCTCCTTTTCTCCCCATTTAACCTAGAACTGGCCATGTAGACTAGGCTTGCCTCCATCTCACAGAAATCTACCTGCATCTACCTCCTGAGTTCTGGGATTAAAGATGTGCGCCACCATGCCTAGCCAAATTTGCTGTCTTCAGGCACAGTTTAGCTTTATTTGCATTTTGTAGTTTGCCCTTGAAAGATGTGTATCGAGTGGAATTGGGCTGGGCTTCATGTAACAGAAATCTAACGTAAGGAGAATTGAGTTTTATCTTATGCTCATGAAAGCTAGAATTAGGAAGTATGAGGTCAACACCCAGACTGCTTCTGTGTTACTGTTCCTTCTCGTCTTACTGTCTCATAGTCTCATGT
This sequence comes from Eospalax fontanierii, assembly GCA_035773235.1. NCBI lineage: Eukaryota > Metazoa > Chordata > Mammalia > Rodentia > Spalacidae > Eospalax > Eospalax fontanierii. The sequence goes on along the minus strand of CM069545.1, from coordinate 28,485,209 downwards.
ATCTACCTGACATAGCCCCAGGTCTCGTCCATCTCTGAGCCGATATCCCTGAAAATAATAACCATTTCACTGACTAGAACATGGTCATGTGGACATCAGGGTACCTGTTTGTTGGCAAGGAACCCAAACTTTGTAGTACTTGATATCTGTCACTATGTACCGAATTAGATGTCTGGGCTCTGTCAGGGAGGGAGATAAGAATGGGTGCTGGAGGGAGCACCTTTATCTCACAGTTATTTCCCAGTTTTTGTAGGAAGTAGTGGTAACTCCGGAATATATAGATGGTCCAATCACTAGCAGTCTATAAGGTGGTCATGGGAAGTGATGCCAGTGCGTCTCTTATCTGCCTGTAGGCTTAAACTTACTTTAGTAATCACCACTATCACTTCCTCAGTTTCTGCTTCCCGGGTGTGTGTGCTAAGTGCTTTTCTTGTGTCACCCTGGCCGTCCCCCTCTGTGTTTTGAGGTGTGGGTATCAAACTTACTGCCTCATGTTTTGCATAAGTGCTCTACCACAGAGCTTCACCACCAGCCCTGTGATACCTTGTTTTATGTGATGCTTACAATACCATTCTGTGGTAGGCACTGCTCATGTTACAAATGAGACTATTGAAGCACAGTGTCTCTGCCACCCCAGCCCAGTACTTTGTACATAGGAATGATTAGAGGCGGCTCAAATGTACACATGGAACAGAAAATAAGAGTTGTATGCAGATTAAAGTCCAAGAAGGTAAGAAGAAAATACAGTGCAGTTAAGGTGCAGTTGATATGCATAGTTGAGCGCCATGTGGGCTTATGCCTTATTCAGGTGTCAGGTTTTTTTATTTTTTAATTTTTGGTTTTCTGAGACAGGGTCTCACTATGTATAGCAAAGAATCTCAAAAATAATTAGAGCGTTTTGATACGATTTTCTGATTTGTGTGAAGGGAAAGAACATCCAAACCAAATTGCCAGTGGTTTTTGTTGTTTTGAGGGGAAGAGGAGGCGTTGAGACAGAGTCTCATGTAATTTAGGCAGGCCTTGAACTCTTCAGTAGCAAGGCTAGCTTCCTAATCTTGTTGCCTCTGCCTCTTGAGTGCTAGAATTACAGGTATGTACCACTAAGCCCAGAACCCATTTTTAATTTTCAGTTTGAAAGTTTCTTAAGGATTTTTTTTTTTTTTAGATGGTAGGGAGTTAAGTGTTTATTACAAAGTGGGACTTGCTTAAGAGTTGGAAAATATATATTGATTGATCTTGTTGGAAATGGTGCTGTATGGCTAGTTTCTCCTACACAGACAAGTTTATGAGATCTTTAAGGACAAAAGATTTTGTCTTATTCATTGTTTTTCTCCAGTATACTCAACATATGGAAACTATTTGGTAACTGAATGATGAATGGTTATCTACTGCATGAGACGTCTGTTAGGTGCTATAATTAATACTCCTGCTTGAAATTTAATTAAGTCACTTACTCTGCTCAGTACAGAGAAAAGTAACTCAATTTTTTATATTCAGCTAGTTGCATGAGGTCATTGTAATATCACTAATGACTGAACATTGGGACCACAAAGTCTAGCCCTTGGTATGATTGGGTTACTCTTAACTACAAAGCACCTGGAACATGGGAGGTAAAGGCTGGCAAATTCTTGCATGTGAAAGTAACTTAAGGAATGAAAGTTCGATTTAGATTGCAGATGATTATCTGTGAAAAACAAATTAGCAGAATATTTAAGTTCAATGACTTTATTTTGTTTTATTTTCAGGATGTGATCTTCGTGGTGGGAAGCTTAAGTTTTTAAACTACCCCAATGGATGCAGACAGTGATGTTGCATTGGACATTTTAATTACAAATGTAGTCTGTGTTTTTAGAACAAGATGCCATTTGAACTTAAGGAAGATTGCTTTGGAGGGAGCAAATGTAATTTATAAGCGTGACGTTGGAGTAAGTATCTGAATCTCCATGTGTGTGCTATGTAGCTTAATTTGACATGCTGTGAATGATACTGTATCTACAGTACCAACAGTCTCTGAGCACCTTACCATGTGCCAGTTGTGAGTAACACAACAAGGAGCCCTGTAGGAGTGGTCCCCCTCCTCCCCGCCCCCCCAGGTAGCAGATCCTGGAGATAACAACTGAGTCTTAGCAAAGTTCTAATTAGCTAGAGAGTCCTTTTGGTTTCTTTGAACCAAAAGAACAAAAACTTTATACTTCCATGGGTCCTTAATGCACATTCCCTAATTTAATTTTTGTAGAATGTTGATTGTCATAGTCCTTTTTAGTTAGCCAAGATATATCTTTTTATAATAAATTACTAAAAAGAGTAGGATTTATATCTTATTCTGGACATCTTAAATTTTAGTTTTTGTCAAGTGTATAGTATTTAAAATAAAATCATTAGTATTAATAAATAATAAAATCTTAATGTTTTCATGTCAGCATTATAAAAGGCAGTGGATATGCATTTGGCTTTGATAAACCAAAGATGGATGAAGTAAATACGTTCTGTGTTTATTACAAAAATTAAAAATGCAACCAGTAAACATTAAAAATAAATAACATCCTTAGCCATAAGGAAAATGCAAAATAAAATTATGTGGAGATTCCAGCTCGCCCCAATTAGAACGTCTGTCATAAAGAAAACAAATAGCAAGTGCTGGCAAGGATGTGGACAAAAGATTGGGTGCAGGGAGACCTTGTACACTACTGATAGGGCTTTAAATCCAGCTATCATGGAAATCAGTGTTGTGGTTTCTCCAAAAAACTAAAAATAGAATTTCTATGTAACCCAGCTCTACTACTTCTAGGTATATACCCAAAAGACTCTTTGCACGTCCATGTTTATTGTAGCACTTTTTATGTAGCTAAGTGGAATCAGTCTGGAAGTCCATCAAGAGAGAAATGGATAAAGAAAATGAGGTGCAAATAGCGAGTGTCATTTAGTGGAAAATGGATCCAGTGGAGGGCATCTAATTAAAAAAAATAAGCCAGATTCAGAATAAATACCCTGTTTTCTCTAATTGATAGATCCTAGGTTTTCTAATAAACCATTTATACATACATAGCAAAGCAGAAGGTCAACCTGTACTCTCACACTCAGGAGCCATGTACACACGTCATAAACATACAATGCAGAAAAAATTTTAAAACTTAGGAATGTATCTGAAGACTCAGTTTAAGTTCTGAAAATTAAATGCCAGTGTACTTAAATAAGTCATAGTACTAGAAAAGAAGAATTAAGTTCAACTAAAAAATCCTAGTGACCAATAAAGATTTCCAAGTATGTTAGTAATGTCGTCCTTTTATTAGGAAGAACAAACAGTAACCAGGTGGCATGACGTGGCTGTAGTCCCAGCACAGACTGGAGGACCATAAGTTGTTGGCCACTCTGGGCTGTCTAGAAAGACCTGTTGGTGGGAGACTAATTATTAAATATAGAATAAATTCATAATACTGTTTCTCAGTTGTCTGAAATTTTATGGTGTATTTTAGTACAGTTGCCATCTTGAGCTCTGACAAATTTTAAATCTTCCTCAGATTTAACTGTTTGACAATGTGCGTATGAGAAAGACAAGGAAACACTCAGAATCGTGCAGGGAAAAATGTGCACAGACCTTTGCTCTTAGGCGTGCTTGAAACTTGATCAAAACTCCTTTGGGGTTCTTGTGTTCTTTGTGTTCAGTATTTGATTCGATTTTGAGTGAGTGACTATTTCAATCTTTGATAAGCTTGGTGTAATGTTTGGATGTTAAGAGACTCAGGAAAGAATTGTATGAAAATAAAGCTTATTAGTTAATTGGATTTTTTTTTTTTTTCCAGAAAGTATTAATGAAGCTTAGAAAACCTAGAATTACAGCTACAATTTGGTCCTCAGGAAAAATTATTTGCACTGGAGCAACAAGGTAAATGCTTTTTACACTTGAATGTTTGTTTTCTACTTTGCTCTCCATGGAAAGGACATTTGCTACACTTAATTCATAAAGCTTGTCACACTTTCAGTAAGAAATTTATTTTCTGTGTAACTAACAATCTTTCTGCTTTCTTAAAACATAGTGAAGAAGAAGCTAAATTTGGTGCCAGACGTTTAGCCCGTAGTCTGCAGAAACTCGGTTTTCAGGTAATATTTTCCAGAAATATCCATACTGCAAATATTCAAAGATTTAATTTATAAAATTAAAAATTAAGACTAACTAAACCCAAGAACTATTCTATATTGAACTGCTTCTGGATATTCTTTATACTGTCCTTTCATATGAGATTTTGATAGCAAAACATGTCTCTGTGGATATTTGTAAAAAATCCTGCCTTTTGAACTTCTCAAGTTTCCTACCTCTTTCTCTCATATACAAGCATACATACAGAAAAAAATGGTATTTGATGACCTTAAGAATGCCAGGTGAGAATGATGAGTGGAACTCTAGAGCCCTGCTAACATGGACATACTGGGTGGCAGTGTGTGTGAGGTCGACTGTCCCTGGCATGCCGCCTTTCCAGCATTTTGTTATAGTCGAAGTATGAATAAAATTATTACTTAAAATGACCCTGCCAGGTCATGTTCAAGTGAGGAAGAAAAAGCAAAAGACGATATGTAGTCCTTGGAGAGGCATACCAGGTTCTCTGGGACTTGCATAGGGCTGTTGAACGAGTTGTAGAAGTTAAGTAGAAGGACTGCTGGAGGGGCTGGTGCACAGGAGCTGTAGCCAGGGTGATTGCGGTAGTTGGCTTTCTTGGCTTTCTACTGCTTTGTGCAAGTACTAAGTTGGAGAATGTTTATCTCTGCAGAACTGTGGTTTTAGGAGGAGTGATGAGCTGGGTATACAGCAGGGTGAAGGAGACTTGCTCGCATGTGCAAGGCACGAAGTTCAATCCCAGTACCACTCCCCCCAAAAAGTGTTGGGGGAAAAATGGTGAAAAAGATACAAGGTGAAATAGTTGAAGATTTGGAAGAAGTAGCTGTTAATATTAGGAAAATGTTATTTGGAGCCTTGAAGCTTCTTTAAGCATAATAGTAGCAGTGTTGAGAGAGCTCAATTCATTGAGAACACAGCTTTTTAACTGTCACCTAAAGAAAGATAAAGATGTAACTAAACTTCCAGAAATGGCATCTTAACAGTGAATTTAAGAAAATCATCTGCCCTTTATAACCCGGTGCACTCTATATATTGAGGCGTTTTTAAAATATTTTTATGTGTACACATGTAGGTAGATGAACCTGTGTTGTGAAATGCCCATGGAAGTTGGAAGAGGGCTTTTAACTTTTTTCCTTTCCTTGCTCCTTTTTCAATAGTTTTAATATCCCATTTACAACACTAAAATTAAAATATAAAATTCAAAAGACGACAGATAACAGTTTTCATTTTGCAAATATCTCACATTTTATAATGATGGTATTAAGGGTTTCTTTTTGTAGTAGAGATTGCCATAATTGGTACTTTTTTGTGTGTGCTTCAGAGTTATTCATTAAATTTTACTTCTTTCCCAAAGGTAATTTTTACAGATTTTAAGGTTGTAAATGTTTTGGCAGTTTGTAACATGCCATTTGAAATCCGTTTGCCAGAATTCACAAAGAACAATAGACCTCATGCCAGGTAGGTCTTTTAAGAATCAAGGTAACATGCAAAAATTGGAAGCTACCACTTGTTATAAATAAGTTAGCATTAATTGTGATTTTTTTATATATATATATATATAGTTATGAACCTGAACTTCACCCTGCTGTGTGCTATCGGATAAAATCTCTAAGAGCCACATTACAGATATTCTCAACAGGAAGTATCACAGTAACAGGTAATCTGTGCAGTTGTACGGCTTGAATGGTACGAGGGATGCCCATTCAGTGATAGAACAGCGTCTGATTTGTCCTCTGTAGTCACCTCTACCCTTCATAGAAAGTCAGTCTCTTGAACTTGTGATACCATATGTTAGTTGCCCCTGCTTCTTTGGTGTTTCTGCATCTTAGATGTGCTGTGCTTTCATTATTACCTTAGTGAGATGCATTCTGCTGTTCCATGCGGTTGTGTTTAGGTCACTTACTATCACTGTTGTGCTAGTGTGCGATCGTACTCTCCATAGACACTTGTAATTCTTAGTTTGGAACTATTAACAATATTCTAGTATAAATCTTAATAATAAAAATTTTAATGAGTGGTATGCTGCATTTAAAATACCTAGGAGAAATTAATTTTATGAGCTGTGGAGATAAGCAGAATGTTCAAATATAATTGATAGGTATTATGTTCTCTGTGTTTTGTCATATTTTTTAGTCTTCAAGTAGTTGGGATAGCTTCAGAAGACTAGGTATGCATGGCCCAAGGAACATTAGCTTGCAGGATGATTTTTAAAAGGTACTGTGATTATAAGCTGTTCAGAGGCATTACTTAGGAATTGGGCTAAAGAAAACTTCTTTAGTCTTCTTGAATTTTGGGTTTATTTCTTCCGTTCTTAGAGTGAAACAGATCAAACAGATAAGCTGTTTTAACTCACCAGTTTTCCCCTCTTCCTTGGGACCCTTCAAAACCAATTGTGAAGACCCCCACCTAAATCGTAATAATAGGGAGATGGGGAACAATCTAATTGTTCCGTTAGTTCAGCTGTTTCTAAAATTCTGAGCCTGGACTTTGGAGAGGCCTTCAAAGTATTGATAACTCTACTGAGTATAGAAGAAAGCAATGGAAATGTAAAAAAAAAAAAAAAAAAAAATGTGTTTTCTGGGTCTGATGGATGGCTCAAGCCATTCTAGCGCCCAGAGGCAGGAGGCAGCAGTAGGCAGATCTCTTGTAATACCAACCTAGTCTACATAGTAAGTTCCAGGCTAGCCAGAGCTACACTGTTAGATCTGGTCTTTAAAAAAAAAGAAAAAAAAAATTAGGGGCTGGAGAGATGGCTCAGCCATTAAGAGCATTGGCTGCTTTTGCATAGGACCTAGGTTGAGTTCCCAGCACCTACTTAGCAATCCATAACTCATGTTCCAAGAGACCAGGTGCCCTCTTCTGGTATGCATGTGGTATAGTACACTTAACATCCATGTAGGCAAAATACTCATAAACATGTTTTTAAAAAAATAAGAAAAAAACGTTTGTTTAGAGTTGATAAACACCACAACAAACTGAAGACAGGTGCCCTGGTTAATGACTATCCCTTGTATGTGTACATCTGGAAGATGCCATGAAATGTTAACAGTTGAGTGAGCCACAGTGCATGATTCCTGGGAGCACTGTACCATGTGGAGTGGGTGAGGAATCAAAAGTAAACAGACCAAGATAGAGTATGTCCATTACCCACTGAGTTTACAGTGAGGAAGTACTGAGTTTTCATGTTTTGTTTTGTTTTTTCAAGAGGCAACTATTTATTAGTGAAACAACTTTTATTCAAACATTTTAGCAGCCATCCCCCTTTTATTATTTCCTTTGATTATTTAAATGCTGCCGAGTTCTGTGGAAGTGAACATGTAACACCCTCTCACCACCTTCTCCTTCACTCAAACCCATTGGCTTTACGTGTGCTCTGAGGGTCAGTGAGTGCTTTAGTGCCAAACACGTGAGCCCGGAGAATTAGAGAACAGAGCCAGTGTTTTGGGTGGCAGTTTTATTTCACCTCTACTCAGCTCCTCCGTAGCCTGAGCCTCAGTTGGACTGGAGACCAACAGACGCTGGTGGTATCTAGTCCTGTCCTTCTGTCCGGTGCATGTCTGCAGACAGAGCATCACCTGTGCTTCTCGTCCTCCTCCGTCGTGCTGTACTTTTTGATATGCTCCTTTTTCATACCAGTGCCATAAAACTAAAACACATCATTCTGTGTTTCAGATTTTAGTTGTCCAGAAAATTGTATTCTTTTGGTTGTTATGATTATGTACATGATTGTTAAGTGCAGAGTTTCTCTTTTAAGCAGTGACCTGAGATTCTAGATTCTTCTCACCCTTCCTCCTTGTGATTGTTCCAGGGCCCAATGTAAAGGCTGTGGCTACTGCTGTGGAACAGATTTACCCATTTGTGTTTGAAAGCAGGAAAGAAATTTTATAACTCATCAATTGGTTAGAATCTCTAACCGAGCACCTTTTGAAACCTGCTGCACATTGGACTCAAAACATAAGGAAAACTGGACCAACAGTAATTGAAGAAATAAGACTTTTACTCAGCGGCTACAGTGTAAGCTCCAGTCCCTTTGGATTTTACTTCAAATGTTGCTGTAATATAAGAAGGAAGTTTACAAGACATGACATTGCTGCTTTTACAAAAGGACATTCTATTTATTTTCGCAGTAACTCTCATGTCCCCACAAGCAGAGCTGTCACAGTGTGCACTACCTTAAAATTGTTTTATTGTTGTCATTATTTTTTCCAGTTTGAGCTAATGTGTTTTATTTGTGAATAGTCTTTTACATTTTTGTATGCTGAATATGGGCACCAAAGAACCTGTAAAAGTTATCTTTTTCAATTGAATGTGCACAAATAAAAGTTTGGAAAAGATCTCTCTTCCTATCCATTCTGTAACTTTTATTCCCCATATCCTCTTTTAAAAAGTTGTATTCCTAATTTTTTAAAATCTATGCAGGCTTAGACTTTGGCTGAAATGTGTTGGCTTCTTTTTGAAGTATATTTTGTATATGTGTGTGCTACATGTATATAGCATCTTCTCATGCTCTGTTACCAAATACCAGTTAGAACTTTTCTTGCAGATTGGAAATAAAACCATGTATATAAGCTCTAGGTAACTAGGGTAGAACTTTGCAGATAAGAGATGTTTTTATGTTGCTAATTTAATATGATAGAAAATGTTAAATGACTTTAAAAAAACTAAGATTGTAGTTTTAAAAAGAGAAACCTCTTACTCACTAGATGGATGTGAGAAAGAAGCTGGAATGGGTTGTACCTCATGTGACCTTTGTTACTTTGGAAAAACGCAGCTAGAATTGTAGGAAGCAATTGAAGTTCTTGACTTAGACTGGTGCTCAAGGCTATGCTGAGTCTTGTCAGAAGTTGATAACATTGTTCTGTTTTAACAAGAAGTGCCCACAAGCTGCCTCTGTGCCACAGTATAATTAGAGTTCTACTTGACCCTGAAAGCCATTTTGCAAGATGTCTTCCCCTTTGCTGTGTCTTATTTAATGGAGCGAAAGAGTGACTTTAATATACTAAAGTTGTAATACGTGTGCATTTACGAAACAGGGTCCTTGCCCACCCATGGGATCTAGAATGGAAATGTATCATTTAGGTGTTCAGTGTAACCAACAGTGATTTTACCTAGAAATAAGTTGGGTAGAGTCGAGTTAGATACTCCGCAGAAACTAAATGGGGACAGTATCCCAACACGATCTCCCCTGAAACTGAATTGCATACCAGTATGTTTTCAAATGTTAGCCGAGGCTATAACACCTGAACCTCCATGTTTAGTCCCTTTTCTGTATATTATAAATTTATAGTGCTGAAGCACTATACTGGACAGAATATCTGATTTTGTTCATTTTAGTTATCTTAATGAAGCCCTCCCAGACCATCTTCACTCCTTTAAAAGTAAGGGCAAAGGCTGACTTTTATACTTGCTTTCTTATGAAAGAGTTCATTGTGATTTTTTTTTAAGACTTCAATTTTTTAATTTGCTTTTACATTTATGTTTATTTGCTTCATTTTAAGATCTTCAGGGTAGCCAAAATCCTTAGTACCAGAATAAAATTAGTTGAAAAGAGTTATAGGCAGAGACTGCTTTACAGTCCTGAGGTTTTCCCACTGGGTTTTTAATGAGCAGTAACAAGTAAACTCCTGTTTTGCTGGTTCACAAACACACACAAAGAAATACATAATAGGGACAAAAACACTTGTGTAGCTAAGGTGCAGATCCACATGATGTAACATTTTCAGTGTTCATTGACTTAAAAGCTGGGAAGATCTGAAACTCTTGGAAATGGTTTATCTGAGAAACAGAGAAAGAGCCTGACCATGTCTGGATCCAGCTGCTGCATGAGCGTTACCTGGCAGTTTCTGCAGGCGATCCACTAACTAGAATAGAGCTGGGTGGAGTGAGTGTACCTGATGTCTTCTGGCTTTCTACAGTACTGTAAAATTTTTATATAAATAAAAACTGTGAATATATAAATACAAATTATAAGTATTCCCCCTTTTTATTTTTGAAAACCAAAGCCTTCATGTGCTGGGGAAGGGAAGGGGAGCAAGGCTGATACTGAGCAAAAATTATTTTAAAAACAAAATTGCTTAGTTACAGACTCAGGATAATAAAAGAAAAATAGAATGTTTAAGATACTTAAGTTAAAGCCATGAGTCATAAGCTACCTAGTTTATTGTCTGCTCATTTACAGGGACTAGACAAACCAAGAAATAGCTTATATAGTGTTTAAAATTGAATCATCTAACAATTTAAAAAAATATCCTAACAATCTGGCATTTGGGGGAGAAAAGAGAAAAGTTCATATTGATAACCTGCCTTGAGTTTTTTAGACACTGACATACAATTCCAGAAGATTCATGATCAATTTAGATTGATGCTCTGCAGAACAAACTTTGCCTTCTCTCTCCAAAACAAACAAAAGCCAGTGCATGCTCTGACTTGAAGTATGAAGTGGACCCTGACATAATCAAGATTTAAACCTCCTTTCCTTCTGGCTTCTTCCTGCCACCTTTAATTTAGGTGATACATTTCAGAACCAAGACTTCCAGCCATTCTTCCAAGTCTCAGATATTACTCTTTGACTATGGCTTGCCCAGATGTATTGTCTTTCCACTTTGTTATAAAAGAATGTGGTGGCTCATGCACCTTTCTATCAAACGGGGACCATTTGGTAGAGGAAAGGAAGAAAATTGTTGGGCTCTTAGGATTTCACTTTTCTTCAGGTTAATCATGTTTTTAAAAAATGTTTTTCAAGTTAAGTTCATGCTTTCAGAGATTTTGATGTGTCTTTCCTAGCTCATACTGATTCAGATTTCTTTATACTGGATTTTCTGTGATACCCAAATTTTGTGCTGTACCAAATCTTGAAGTTAACCTGGGAAAACAGAGGACAGAGAAATCTATCCAAATTGCTGGTATGGCTGGCTGTCACTGCTTATCACAGAAAAGAGAGTAATCCTGATGTCTAAATGCCATTTATTACATCTGCATTTACCTGAAGGGAGCAGTGAGAGCCAGTCTGCCATTTCCTGAGGTAGAGTGATTCCTGAGGAGTGGGAAGAATTGCAGAAAGCTGTGGATTGCTACAGGTTACCACAAAAGCCTTTTCAGGAGATCGTTTTTATAGGTTTGACTTGATAAACCTAACTGCTTAGAGATTTGGATAAATACTCTTTATGGCCTGACTCTTTCTAATGTTTACCAACAGATTTTTCTAAATAAATATGGTCCCAGGATGTTTAAATTGACCTTTCTAATCATTAAAAAAATAGAAAAATGCTTATTATTTTCAAGAGTTTCAAAATGGTTCCTCTTAGCATTTTAAAATATTGATAAGCAGTTTATAAGAGAATATTTTGCATTAACTTATATTTGTAAAATAAGCTGCATAATCTTTGTACCTGATGAACTTGAGTTATCACTAACATCCAGGACACTGTCCTAATCTAGAACATATGTGCAATTAAATCATCCGCATAATGTCTTGATTTGTTTTTACATGAGACCCCCATGCAAGGAGTGTCTTCAGAGGCAGAAATGGTGTGTGCCTGTCCAGAACTTAACGTTTCTGAGTCTTAAGACAGTGACTGGTCTCCTACATACACAGATTAAGGCAGAGACTGGCCTCATCACTAGGATTTATAGTCTTTTGAAGGCTGCTCCATAGAAAAGGTAGAAAGTACTTTGTTTCATTTTATCTGCATCCTTAGGACTCTTGTACTTTTTCTACCTTTTGACAAAGATTCCTCTCGGGGTAAGGAATTAAAAGTTACTAATTTCAGTGTCCCTGTAAAAGTAGCTCCATGACAGTGAAGAGAAGGCATGGGAATGGCAGAGAGCCCCTGTAAGTTCTACTTTGTCGTTTGTTAAGGATTAGAGGCCCTTAGGTCTCTGGAGAGGCCTGTCCTCTTCCACATAGCTTTTTACACTCGGGGAGCTGCTCTTGGGGCTTTCTCTGAAGCTGTGTTGGCACTAAATCCTCCTGGTGATGACTCATAAAACAAATGTTGTTTTTCACATAGTTCCTGAAAGAGAAAGAGGCACTCGTGAAAATGTCATTCTTCGTTTACAGTGCTTGAAAGAAATGTACAGCTTGACTTAAAAATCGTCCTGGGCTTTTCTTGTTTTAGAAAACACGTATTGAGAAGCTTTACTGTGTCGTGAACTCTGATGCATCCCTAAGACCTTTGGTCCATCTCATGTATAGGGTATATCTCTTCTAAGATTACCCCTTTCTGTCCAGGCCAGAACTTCAAGGGTAATAGTAGGTATAGAAAAGTAGTGGCAGGTTTACCCCCAAATCTTTTCATTCTCTGTATTTCTCACTCTAACAGCATGCCTGTAGTCCACATTTTCCCCTTGGCATGACATTTTTCTACAGAAACTAGGCTGTAATATTTTACTTTTATTTAAAAAAAAAAAAAAAAAAGGGTGGGTACCCTACACAACCTTCCTCATTCCCACAGTGAATGAAATGGCTGTGCCACAGCAAGCAGAGAACAGAACGGATAAAGATTTCAGCTTCCGGGGCTGGACAGAAATTTCAGTGGTTAAGAGCACTGTCTGCTCTTGCAGAGGACCTAGGTTTGATTCCTGGCACCCACATGGTGGCTCACAACCATCTGCAACTCCAGTTCTAGGAGATCCCATGAGCTCTCTGGCTCTGTGACCTGTGGGCGTTGCATATGGTGCATTTACATACATGCAGGCAAAACACTCATACACATGAAATTTCCAAATTAAAAAAAAAAGGACTCTGCCTCCCAACGAGCTTGTGCTTCTGTAAGGATGAAGGTGAAGGCGCAGAACTATGTAATTTGAGGGAGTAAAAGTGTTGATGAGAAAAGCAAGCGGGGAAGGGAGACGCAGTGGTTGGAGGCAGGGAGCTATCAGGGCTCGTGTCTCTGAGAAGCTATTTAATAAGCAACTGGAGTGTCAAGCTGGGGAACCTTGTGAAGAATTCCAGAGACGTGAACATTGAGACACAGAAATAAGTTGGTACTTAGAAGGAATGTGACGTCTAGGAAAGAACACTAGGATGGGAAACGGGAGGTGGCGACGGCACAGCACACAAATGGCAGGATCGGCCTTTACACGGAGGCGGAGTATAAGTACATGGGCGTGGCAAGGCCAGTCGTCATGTGGCAGGAGGACAGGGTGGTCTATTTCTGTTTTCTCGGAGAACTAAAAAGTCACTGACAGAAAAAGTGGCTGGAGGTGGTGCCGGAGACTTGAGAAGAGTCTAGATGGAAGTGTCATCTCACAAGTAGGAAAGTCAACCCTCACTTCTTCCCACCCCAAACTGCGGCAGGTGGCAGGACATCCTAAAGCCCCACTTCAAAGTGATGTTCGTAAACTCAAGACTAGTCAAATACCACGTTTCTCCCAGCCATGCACAGCTCCTCAGCTATGGGGATAAAAGAAGGTTTTCCTAAGGATCTACACCGAGTAAGAAAGGAATCTGTTATGGGATACCCAGTGGCCTCAGTGTCCTAGAGTCACTGAAGAATTCTTGAACACAGTACTTAGGAAAGAGAAGGAAACGGAGGAGGGGACCCCGGGTGAATGGAATGCTTGTGACTAGAGTGGGGATTGGTAATGACGGTCTCAGCTGGATCCTGTGTTTGCCTCCCTTCACAGCAAAACTTCAGGGATTCTTCAGTCCTTTCAGTCAGCTGCAATCCTCATCCGCTGAGATGGTCTGGAAGGCCTGTGATCACCTCTCTGCCCCACATTTACCATCCTGTGGTACTTCTTGGCTTTAGCGATACTGAGTCCCTTGACTGCCCTCCAGCCTCACTACTGGCTTCTCCCCAGCCCTTTGCAATCCCTTTCTTCTGATCTCAAAATATTGGCATAATCAAAGCCTGGTCCAATCTTGGGCCTTACTCTCTTCTCTGCTTCTGATGGATATCTGGTTCCATGAGGCCAGTGGCCTGTCACCCTCAACTCTACAGACTTTTACATTCATATACCTACTACCTATTCAACCACCTACTAATAATGTGTGTCTATTTGATGTCTAATGGACAGCTCCAAATTAATTCATCCAAAACAATTCTAGCTACTCCTGCACCCTGAAACCCAGGCGTTTTTCAAGCTGCTCATCTCATTGCCCATCCAGTTTCTCAAACTAATACCTTAAATGTTATCCTGACCCTGCTCTACTCCTGTACCCAGTTCATTCATTCATTCATTCCTTCATGCATTTGAGCTTCAATTACATATCAAGGAATTGTTCCTGGAGTTGAGAAACAATAGTAAACAAAAATATCCTGCCCTCAAGAAACTAAATGTAATGAGGATCAATAGCTAATAAACCAAATGAAAAATGTGGTTCAGCTTTGTTTAAAATTGAAGTGAAGTCAGGGCTGAATCTGGGATATTAAGTGATTTAAGGACTGTAAGAACTGTAAGCCTTTTCCTCTATAGATAGACAGCTCCTGGGGAGTGCAGCAAATGAATGGTGCTGTTATCTTTAAAAGGATGAAGGGTGCAAGGGAGGAAATGGGGATCAGGTGGGTGATTACTGCAGTAATGAGGAGGGAGAGTCGAGGAACCTCAGATTGGGGTCGTCGATGCGGATACTTGGGAAGTAGGAGCCAACAGGGTGTAATAGGCCCGGGTGTGAGGGGAGATCAGGGAAGGCTAGTGTTGGTGGCTGTATCGAACAGAAGGAAGACGTTGACATAGGTTTGGAGTCAATCTTAACATGCTTAGCTTATCTCAACATGAAGAAAGATGTAGGCAAGGGATGAACAGGCACACTTCAAATACAGAGAAGAGATCTAAGCAAGATAAATCCCAGCCACTAGTCTGGATGGTTCAGAGGAAATGGCATTGACCGAGGTCAAGCAGTGACTGATGGAGAAGTCACAGGATGAAGCCCAACTAGAGAGAGACAAGGTGGAGCCAGTGGAGGAAGAGAGATGGGATGGGTGCAATAGGAGACAGCCAAGAGGTGGGTTCCTGCGTGCAGTCAATAGTATTTCAGAAAGGAGAGTATACTCTACTCACTAAAATGAAGAGAACTGATCTCAGGGTTTAGCACTGTTTCAGGGAAATGGTGACCATAGAAGTGTCATTGGAGCAGGTTCGTGAGCAGATGGAATGAGCAGACTTGATAAAGAGCTTTGCTATAAGTAGAGAATTGGCACTAATATACTCTTTAGAAGATGGGGAGTCTTTGCTTCGCGTTCAAGAAGGCCTCAGTACCATCCCCAGCCCTGCATAAATGATACAGTGGTACACACCAGCATGTTGGAGGTGGAGGCAAGAGGATCAGAAGTTCAAGGTCATCCTTTGTTACAAAGAGAATTCCAGGCCAGCCAGGGATACACAAGACCCCCCAAAAGAGGAGGAGGCCAGTATGGTGGCGCATGCCTTTAATCCCAGCACTTGGAATGTACAGGCAGGTGGATCCTTGTGAGATCTACTTAGCAAATTTCAGGCCAGCTAGGGCTTATAGGAAGATCTATCTCAAAAAGATTAAAAAAGGGGGCGGGGGGTGGAATCTAAGCAAGTTTTTATTTATGCTGTTGCTGTTGAAAGTAGAAAGATGGAGATACCGACAGTGAGGAAACGAAAGGGAAGAGGAGAGGGGTGTTTGAGGAAGGGATGCTGACTTTTCATTAGAATGCTGGAGTTAATACTTCAAGCCCACAGGAATGGTGGTCTGAGTATAAGTAAAGTCTGACACTCTGTGGGCATTTCGCAACATGGATGCATTTAACATACATGCAGTATTCATGCAGGCAATACACTCAGACACAGAAAATAAAAATATTAAGAAAAAAAAGTCTGACGAATGGGTTGACATGAGAGTGACAGACTTTCCTCGGGATTATGTCCACCCTAGGGAAGCTGGACACGTGGTCATTGATGGGAAGCAAGTGGGTCAGGAGGCTGTGGAAGCAAGAAGGTTCTGTGGGGCAACTGTCTAGGACAGAGACCCGTTTCCTGAACTAAGGCCATCTGCCAATGGCAGGCAACATGGAGGGCTGCCTGGGGCCAGCACTGAGCTTCTGTGTCTCCCCAACCTCCTGCAGCTGGGTGGCTACCTATGCTAACGAGCATGGCTGGCTTAAAGTGTCAATCATGTCATGTCACTGCTACCTTAAAAACCTTCAGTCCACTTCCCACTACAGTTAGAACATGCAACACCTCAGGCAATCTACTTTAGCTGTCTGGGTGGCTGTGACCTCCTGGGGTTCTTGCCTTTCCTAGAACAGGTCCTGCCAGTTTCTGAGTTACCCCCTGCACTAGCTGTTCTCTGAATTCCTGCATTCTCTGTCCCTTGCCTGCCTTCTTGGTTGGCTTTTTATCACACAGATTGTGTCTTAAAGGTTATCTTAGAACAACTCTCTGAAGCCCCCCAACCACATCAGTATGTTTCATTGTCTTGGCAGCGTTTTGTTTTCTAGTTGAGAATACAGTCATAGTGCCTACGTCAGTGTCTGACTCTGGACAAGTATTTATACATTTATTTAATGTATGTGATGGCAGAGGCCAACATCAGGTGTCTTCCTCTCTACCTTATTTTTGAGACAGGGTCTCTCACTCAACCTTGAACTCACTGATTTAACAAAACTGTCTAGCCACTAAGCTTCAGGAATCCTATCCTGTCTCCTCCTCCCCAGTGATGTGATTAAAGGCATGCACTGCTGTCCCATCTTTTACATGCGTGCTAGGGAAACAAGCAGGTTTGCAAGTCATTGACTGAGCCATCTCCCCATCCTCCAATAAGTATTTAAAAGAAATTCATTTGCATACAGGAATGACTGCATGGCACTGACTGCTAACAATGATAACTAAGCTTCAGAACTAAAATATTTATGAGACATTAACTTGTTGGTTTTCACAAAAGTTGGGGAAAGAGTAAATAAAATCACAGTTGCAAAGCAAATATGGCAAGTGTTCCACTGGGGGTTTGTAGGGCAGATATTCAAAACAAAATCTTTTCAAATTACATTATTGCAGATATCTTTCCTGACCTCAGAGCTGAGTCACTGTTTATTTTATAAGGAGCTTAATATCCTTGGAAGAATATTTGTTTTCTCAGCTTTGTAAAAATGGTGGTTAGAAAAAAAAAAAAAAACAATTCCAAATAGGAGAGAGGAAATATTAAACACTGTAGTATCAAATTTGAAATTAATTTGATATTATAAATAGTTTCCTTTCTTACTGCTTAGGAAAATCTACTGGGATTTACACATCAGGACTGGTTTCCCTGGTGACAAAAGTGATTTATTTGTTTTATTAATATCAAAATTCCAGGAATCCCTCGGCTCAGCAGTGGCCTTCCTCAGTCAAGTTCACATCAGTTTCTGTAGACTAATACGTTCCATGGTCTTTCTACTGTCTACATCTCCTTAGCTAATTTAGTAACTTATCAATACCACATTTCTTTGTCTGACATTTCTCTCCAGGGACTCTTGCTTAACATACACTTCATACTTTTTGTCAGTTTACATAATTCAGGATGCTTACGCATCACTTTAAAAGCTTTCCCAATTTACTGTATCAAGCAAAGAAAAGTCCTTAGTTTTTTAGTACTGCATAAGTTAAAAGTAAAATTCTTTTTCTGTCTGTGTTCCATCCTGGACTTTTCCACAGCGGTACACACCTAGCAGGTACAGCTGTTGCTGTAACTGAATTTGAGGTTCAGAATAGATCATCTTTTTTATATTTCTCTACCCCAGCCTCCTCTGTTCTTGTTTTCAGTTCAGAGGGGTCTACGGTACTTTGGCTTTGATCCTGTCCTCATTTTCAAGTTATAACTATCTTGGAGAGTGCCTACATTGAGGTTCTGAGCAATTGCATGACTCAAAAGTAACAAATGTCGGTTCTTTTGCACTTATTTCATAAGTCAGAAATTTATTCACTTAGATTCTTCCCCCATCCAGAAGTCTGAGTAAGTTTTGCTGAGTTGTTGATGCTGAAATTATATGTTCTTAAGGAATATTCTAGAAGCTTCTGGAAAGGTTAGATAATTCTGTCTTCAAGTTTTCGTGTGATTTTCAGTTTGGTGTACTTAATAACCAGAACCCAAAAGTTTCCTAGTCAAGCTGTGCTCCCAGCTTTTAAGTTAGACTTTTTAAAGGAGTTAGGGGTGTGATATTAAGTAAGAAGCCTTTAGTTTTGTTTAGCCTGTCAAATGAAAGCAACAGTCTGTTCAGGTAGCAAATCATTTCTGCTCTTCATGTCTCAAGTTTTTAGTTGTTGTTTATAGGATTTTGACAGATTTTGTTGTTTAAATGCATTTTGCTCCTTGAGTTTAGAGATGAAGAGTTCAAAGTGCATATCCACAAAATTGGATTTACCATGGAGACGATGGAACAAAATCCTTAGACCTCTCACCTGTTCAAGACAGGCGTAGCCATGTCCAACTCTGCACTGATGATTTGTAATATCTTTCTTAGACCAAGCTTTGTAAAGGCTTTGGGAAAACATAGCTCACCCTGCCTTTGCGGGCCACCAGATCTACATCTTTTCCCAGGGTAGTTCAGTCTCAGTCCTAGATTCCAGAGTGAGCTTGCATCCCTTTGCTTCCATTTGTATGTCTCTTAAGCACCTCAAATGGGATCTGTACAAATGAACTCATCATCAACCCCAGCCTACATTAGACCCCATCTTAAACCTGCCCCTCTCCTTCCTGTCTGCCCTGAATGTCACTATCGATGCTGGGCTGGCTCTGAAAGTCCAAGAGCAATCTTAATTCCCTCCTTTCCTCCTCTGTGGTTCCTGTCTAGCTTGTAGCTCCCAGTTTGATAGGACCTGTTGTCCCACCGTGTCCAGCTTCATACCTTCCCACCTGCTACCTCCAATAGCAACTTCATAAATCCTTTTCATTCGTTACCTTCCTGGGCCCATCTTCCATATTTTGCTAAAACACTCCTTCTAAAATCTGGTCACTTCATTCTGCTCTTATTTTAAACACTACTTCTGGGGCGATGGCTCAGTGGGTAAGAGCATTTGAAGCACAAGCATGAGGACCTGAGTTTGAATCCATGTAAAGTTGGGTATAGCTAAACATGCTTGTAACTCCAGCACTGGGGATGGACACAGGAAGATACCAGGAGCTCACTAGCCAGCTAATCTAACCAAAACTATGAACTTCAAGTTCAATGAGAGACCCTGTCTCAAAGGACTAAGGAGAAGAGCAATAGAGAAAGATGTCCAATGTCCTCTTCTGGTCTCTATATTTGTGTGTGTGAACTCAGGCATTCACACACATGTATACAGGCACATAGGCCAACACACATACACATGCCACCACCACCACCAACAACAACAACCACAACTAACCACTACCACTTTTAAGATAAAGTCCAAATTTACCAAGATGGACAAAGACCCTGATTGGTTTTTGCTCTGGGCTTATCGCCCAATCTCATAACAGCATGTTGGCCTTCATAGCACAGTACTGAGTGCTCTGTATACACATCCACCCCACCCCCTACCACCGTTAGCCAAATAACTCTTTCAAGATTCAGCTCTGGTATCCTGTCTTTTAAAAAACCTTTCTAGAATGAAATCATCTAATAAAGAGAGTAACTTATCTTTGTGCTGACCAACAAAATGTATTGCAACCATCTTCTGCCTGCTTTCTAAAGTAGAAACTTTGGAGTTGGTGCTGTTGTTTCCAAAATTTTCACATCTTTCTTGTCAGATGCTTAGCCAACAAGGAGTTGAATAGTATCTTAAGTGGCAGGCAAGAGCAGTAACTAGGAAAACACCCTGGGAACTAAAGCTTTTTGCCTATAAAAGTACTAACTGAGGCTCTGTGAGAGAAAAAGGTCTAGAAAATAGGCAGTCTGTATGAGAGGAATGCTTTCTAGGTCTAGAATTACTGGGGTGTTCAAGGCTGAAGATTTGAGTAGAATTTAAAGCAAAAAGATAAACAGTGAAGTCTTCAAAGAGAGTTGTGATGCAGGCATAGAGGGAGAGATGAGGTAAAAATCGAGTGGGAAAGACTCCAGAGAAGAATGCTTCATGGAAACCAAAAGAGAATTTTAAGACAAACTGTGCTAGATTAGATGCAGGATTTTTTGTTGTTGTTGTTGTTGCTGTTGTTGTTTATATAAAGTCCCTTTCTCCATCACTTGAATCCAAGCTGGCCCCAGGGCTTCTATTAATGGCAGGAAGCAAAAGTGTGTGAATTCCAGAATACAAAAGGCATTGAAGCTTCTTCAGTCTTCTCTATTGAAATGCTATGTGTTAGCCTCCTGAAGGGGAAGACGCCATGTGGAAGACAACTGAAGCTCCCCACCAGCACCCACTACCCGATACGTGCTCAAGCCCTATGAGATCATGGGCCTTCCAGTCCCACTGACAGTCCTGCTCACATTCATTACCCATGAGTGAGTCCAGATGAAACACTCAGAGCCCCACCCACCCAAGCCAAAGCCTCCCTGAACACAGGAACTGTTGTTTTCAACACTACATGTGGGGTGGTTTGTTGCTTAGCAGTACCTAATGGATGGGAAACTGGCATAAGAAAGGATGAGAGATGGAGTAAGGATTATGGCTGTGGAAGTGACTGGTATCCTGGCCTCTCAGTGCTGGGCAAGGTCTGGATCTGGTGGGCATGGTTCCATTTCCCAGAAGCATGTACTGAGTTATCAAGGTCAGAAGCAAGCAGTAATGTTTGTACTTCTGTTTGTAATTGGCAACCAGATTCAGGTTCTATGCTTACCAAGAAATCTAATCATTTGGCTTCAACTTGCTCAAATTCAGGCAATATATTGGATCAAGCTGAGGGTAATACCCAGCCTTTCTGACAACTGCATTTTTTGCATGCAAATTCATCATTTTCCTTTTAATTTTTGCAAATGTCCACATCTATATCAAAGTGTAGCCCCACAAACTGATGTTCAAGTTATTTGAATTGAGAAAAGTTTTTTTTTCTCTTTTTTTCTGCTCATCAAGGTGAAATATTTTAAGAATTTCAATCATGTAGAAGTTCATAAACACAAAGTGGAAATTTTCTACAAGTCTGCTTACGTCATCCCACTAAATCAGGGTTAAAGGTTTGGCCTGTAAAATCACATCCACCCCACCATCAGTTCACCCATCAGCCTGTGCTTCCTTCTGATGAAAGCTAGAGAGTCACTGTCTCACAGCTGCCAACATACATTTCTGTCCAGTTTGCAGAGTATTCTAAAATTACCTGTGAAACATAAACGTGGCTTTCTCTATTCCATTAATGCCCAAGAATAAGGGTGGCTACATCCAACGGTAATTGTATCCTACGAAAAACAAGTTCCTCTTCATTCCTAGACCCTTGTACAGCTCTTCTTTCCACAGGCCATCAATTTTGGCAGTTAGAGCTTCCAGGTCTGCTGCTGAGAGAAAGCTGTTGATGGCCCATTTGCAAGTTAAATTATTTAACTAATCTTTTCATGTGAAATTTACTTACATGCCTAGAATTTGATTTGAAGGGCCTTATCATACAAGAAACTCCTTATCTTTATTAAAATCAACTTGAATGTGCCATATTGAGAATCATGAGGTTTTCTGTTAACTGTAGCCTTACTTAAGTGGACATAAAGTCTTATAGCCTGTTTTAGATGAAGGACTGAAGTCATGGTCCTAGGCCAGAGTAGATATCATATCTAAGCACCTACCCAGTACCCCAAAGATGGCTTCCGCTTGGTGGGGCTAGAGATGAAGAAGGGTGGAGGGTAGCTGAGGTGAGGTCTCAGGAAGCCCAGGCTGACCTGCTGTGTAACTGAGGATGACCCTAAACTTCTAATCTTCCTGCATCTACCTCCCATGGGCTGAGATTATAGACATTTAGTAGGACCAGCTTGAGGTTCTTGGTCATTACTGATTAGAGTTTTAAAAGTCTGGCCTATTAAAAAGCAATGATTCACACCCACTATGGACAAGGCTGGGAACTGGAATTATGCAGAAATATAGGATAAAAATATTATAAAATGATTTCAGGAGGTAAGATGGCTCAGAAGCTAAGAGCATTAACTGCTCTTGCAGAAGACCTGGGTTCCATTCCCAGCACTCACATGGTGGCTAACAACCATCTGTAACTCCAGTTACAGGGGAATCTGACGCCCTCTTCTGACCTCCACAGGTATTGCACCACATGGTGCACTTATATACATGCAGGCAGAACACTCACATACAGAACATAATAGAATATTTAAAAAATAATAATTTCAAATGTTATGACTTAGCTGTATGTAGAAACTGCATTTTTAACCAAAGACTATTATTCAGAGACTAATAATATAAATACTTACGCTTTTGCTAGCTCCATTGATATCTGTTCCAAAGAGCACCCCTTTGTCTCAGGTATAAATAGAACAACAAAAACCAGTGATGTTAGACTCATGACTGTATATGTGAAGCATACCCAGGACAGGCCAATGAGATCTACAAAGGACAAAAGAGAGTGATTAGAAGTGTGTTTTGTGTTACTCTGATCCCATTTTGAGCATCACTTCTCAGAACACACAGAAAGCCATGTGTATTTTCAGATGTGTCTGTAGTCTCCATGGAAATAGACTCTACCAATTTAGAATATGGCCAATTCTGGAGGTTTCATTTCTATAATACCATCTCAGCTGTCTTGTAATGATCACAATTCAAATTCAGAGAAGACTGGGCACGCTCAGAGTGGCATGGCCACAGACAACAATTTGAATTCAAATCTATTTCCATGGTGGACATTGTTTTTCATTTTCAACATGGCAATTTATTTCACTAATATAAAAATGCATGCTCATTTATATCCTAATTTCATTTCTGTTGCTGTGATAAAATACCCTAAAACAACTTAGAGAAGAAAGGGTTTAGTTTACTTGGCTACAATTCCAGGTTGGTCCATCACTATGAGGAAGTCATTCAGGACTTAAAGCATCACATCCATAGCCAAGAGCTGAGAATGAACACATGGATTCCTGTTAGTTTGCTTGATTTCCAGTGCTCAGCTTCCTCTCTGTATTTACAAAGTCCAGTATCTCCTGTCTAGAAGAGATACTGTAGGCTGGGTCTTACAGAGTAGACTGGGTCTTCCCACATCAGTTGACAATCAAAGCCATCTCCCACAGATATGCCCAGAGGCCAACACAATGTAGTCAATCCCTCACAGAAACTTTTCTTAGGGTGATTGTAGGTTGTGTCAAGTTAACAATTAAAGCTAAATATCACAGTTACAAAGATAAAACCTCGATGCAGAAGTCTGTAATTTTCTCTTACCCTCTACTGATTCTGTCTTGGGAATTGCCCCTGTATGTCTGGCTTCTATTTGGTGGACATTTTAAATGGCATATTTGTACAGATGGACTTCTCTTGAAATGAGCTCATCCTTTTTGTTCTTGTTTGAATAAATTATTTCAAGTTGGCAATGTTTCATAATTTTCAGTAGCTAGCAGTGTGTTTGTAAGGCTTCCTTCCAGGTCCAGAGGAAAACATGATATAATGGATCCAATGAAAGGCATCAGTTGACTACAATGTATTAGCAAGAAGCAAGATCATTAGGACTGATAGATTTCATTTATCTGCCTACTTGTTCCCTTGACCACTTCTAACCAAAGATGATAGATAGATAGATAGATCCCTTTCTAGTCTCTGTCCAAGTTCCAAGCTACATTAATTTACAAAATGTGCTCCTACACCCTATGCACATAAGTTTGCCATTTGATTTGTGCTGGCCCCTAGCCCAGCAGCAAAAGTCCATTGTGACGGGGAACAGTGAGAAAGTAGCTGGCTCTTTTTACACACCGTCTCAGACCAACTGCAGACAAAATTTGCAAATAGCTTTTAACAGCTGCAGCCACAAATCACAGTTGGTCAGGAGCAAAGTGACTAAGTAGTTTTATACTGAAGCCATTTTTATAACTGCAGCAAGGAAGGATCTAAGCTTGGTAACTACTTGCCAGTGAGTGGTACTGAGGGGGAGGGGCAGGAAGAAGAAACAACGAAGCAAATTCTCTCTCTTTTTTTTTTTAAGATTTGTTTGTGTGTGCGCACATGCATGCCTATGTGCACATAGTCAGAAGAAAGTATCAGGTATCCTCCTCTTTCACTCTCTACCTATTCCTTTGAGGCAGACTCTCTGAATCTGGGACTCATGCTTTCTCAGCCAGGCTAGAAGACAGGAAACCCTAGTGATTCTCCTGTCTCTACGCCCCCTCAGAGCTGGGGTTATAGGTGTGTGCTGGACATCCAATGTGCTACATTTAGATATTGGGATTGGAATTCTGGTTCTCATGATTGCATAGCAAGTGCACTTAACGACTCAGCCACCTCCACCACCAAGGTAGTTCTTTTGACAGTTTTCATCAGTCCTGTCTCTCTCTGCTTGTCTTGTTGTTGGTGCAACATTTTGTTTGGTAGATTGCTTAATAAAACACTTGTAGAATTAGTTCTCTTTCTAGAGCATAAAACTCGAATACAGAAATTGGTAAAACCCCAGAAGGTTATCACATAAACTTGTTCCGAATTCTGTTTGAGCATTTTGAGTAACAGCTCACTGCTTTACAGAGTGGCTCACTGCCAAGTGAGACAGCTGAGTCTGTACAAAGTTCTCCCTCACTTAGCTCTAAATCTGCCTTTCAGATTCCGCCTGTCTCCGATATGGCACACAAATCATATCTCCCCACCTCTTCTTCCTGACAGACCCCCAAATGTTTGTTTACACCTTGATCCTTTCTTTGAGAATCCCCAGGTCCAATCAGACACTGAATCTCCCAGCCATTCTTTATAGAGTATACGTAACAGACTTTTATCATCCAGGACACACTGAAATTTTATTGCTACTTTGTCTTTTGAAATAGAGTCTTGCTATATAACCCAAACTGGCCTGGAACTGATCCTTCATCCTTCTGACTCAGTTCCCTAGAGTGCTGGGTTTATAGGTGTGCACTAAGCTATGCACTGCAATTTTCAAACAGTTTCTCAAAACAGCTGACTGAGAACTAAATTCAGTGCCCACTACACAATATGTTTATGTGGAACAGTTCGGTAATACTGATACAGATGACAGTTCATTAAAATGTTGGCATCCAAGGCTTGTTGCCCAGTAAAATCTCATGTCTTTTAGGGCTCTCTAACCAATGCTTGAAAATTTGATTCT
This sequence comes from Eospalax fontanierii, assembly GCA_035773235.1. Taxonomy (NCBI): domain Eukaryota; kingdom Metazoa; phylum Chordata; class Mammalia; order Rodentia; family Spalacidae; genus Eospalax; species Eospalax fontanierii. The sequence goes on along the minus strand of CM069545.1, from coordinate 28,460,013 downwards.
TGAAAATCTTCATGTCAGCTAAAGATTTTAGATCATTTCAGGCTTTTAAAAAAATAATTGGATCTAGTTGAGCACAATGGTTCTTGTGTGTAATACCAGGTGAAGGAGGAAGCTGAGGCAGGAGTACCATGAGTTCAAGACCAGGGTGTGCTTCACAGTGAGTTACAGACAAGCTTGGGGCTGGCTGCCATGTGAGATCCTGTCACAAAAAGCAGCAAACATACACAAAAATAAAATGAAATAAAAAGAATGGCTCTGTTTTCCTAACACTTATTATTCTAAAACTTAAACAAGGGCTCCAGATCTTCATGAGCTTATCTGATGCGTCCACAATCCCCTCCCTCCCGAAGACTTGGGTCATTATCACCTTTAATTTGTCTTTCATAATTTTAGTCTTTCATATTTTTCTTTCTCCTCACAAAATAACAGGTAAAAAGTGAAGTGTGTGTGTGTGTGTATGTGTGTGTGTGTGTTTCTGGTGAAGGGCACACGCTTCTGTGTACACTTAGGTGAGTTATAGTCAACACTAGTAATTAGTTTCTTTGCTTCCTTCAAGCTTGGGGTACTTCTTAAAATCTAGGATGCAAGCATTTAAAAATTTTATATAGAAACCCAAACCGTACTTAATTAGCAACTTCTATGGTAATTTCATAAATTACGGACTAAATAGACACCAAATGTGTATGTATATGTTCAGAGCATACTTTTTAAGTTAGCATCCCTTTTCTACATTAACCACACATGGCAGGTATGGTGGTGCATGCCTTTCGCCTCAGTACTCAGAAGACAGAGGTGGGATGATCTCTGTGAGATCAAGGCCAACCTGATCACCATGGCACATTCCAGGCCAGCTGTGGCTACTGAAAGAACCTGTCTCAAAAAGACTGAAATAAATAAATAAAATTAACCGTATACATGCATGAAAGTAATGATGAAACTAGGTCGCTTGTGGAACTTCCCATAGTGTGGATTTCTTTTATTGTGGTCATATTTCATAATGAAAGACAGAGGGAGAGAGATGAAAACAACAACAACTCACTGGTCGGTTTTGGAGAGAGCTGCTGAACCACTTCATTATTTTGAGAACGAAAAAGTCTGACCTAGAAAGTTACAAGCACCTATCTTGCCTTCTTATATGATGCACATTTCTGAGTGGCGAAATGGCAGGGGAGAAGAAATTTCTCTTGAGAAAAGTAATCCAGATAAAAATTTGGAAGGACAGAAAGAATGAAAACAGTGGGTCTGGGTGACCGGCATTATGGGAGTCTGACATGGCCAGCAGCGGAAGAGGAGGCTGCCAGATCAGCTGCTCCTGATCAAGGCAGGGCACCCTGTTGTCACTTGCCAAGGAGTCCGCTAAAGGGTCAGAAAATCTGACCTGCCTCAAGCCTCCATGTAGATCTAAATAGGAACGTATAGGAAACACAAAGGACAAGAGGACTTGCCATGGACACAATCAAAACCCAGGACTTGCAAAAAAATATGCAATAAACTAGCCAGTCTCTTCCCTAAGAGTAAGGTTGGGTGAAGATCTAGTAGAAAGAGTGGAGATGTAGCTATACATTACAAGACCTATCAATCAGCTGTCAGTTGTGCATTTGGATAATCCCAAAGAATAAAAGATAATTATAAGATATTTGGTAAAATGTGGACAAAATGACTATTAGATACCATGAAAGATTATTAGCATTTTAGGTGTCATAATTATATCGTGGTCTTACCTTTCATAGATCCATGCTGAAATTTTACAGACAACTGGTATATACATGATACGACTTCAAATAATTTGATAGTGGGGAAAGCAGGTGGCGCTCCATATGGATTAAGACCAAGATCTGTGGGGTGGTAGATTCTCCCTGCTTCTCAATGTGTTGGAAAACTTCCACAATAAAATGTTTTCATGACAATTAATTTTCTATCTTTTATCCTAAGAGGACAAGAGACATGAATGGAAAAGGGTTCTTACCAGTCACTGTCAGAAACGTCAAGGAGATGAGGAGATTGATCCCCCAGTTCATGCTAGACGTCAGGGCCATCGCTCGGCCTCTAATTCCACCTGGAAAGATCTCGCTGAGCACCAGCCAGGGCACTAGAAGAAAGGGCAGAACGGTGGATACAGCAGAATTAATGAAGACTCTTTGATTCTGGGGGCCTGTTCACTGACCGCTCCCTCCCAGCTCTGCCTGGATCTGTGGGTGGCAGCCATGGCTACCTCTTACTTCAGCAGCACAGACCTGAAGAGGACACACCTCCTCCTTGCTATCAGAGAGAGAGATTTCAGGATAGGCACCGGGTGAGCTCGGTGGTGGCTATCATAAATAAGAGGAGCATGAAACGGCCCTGAAAAATGCCTGGGCAACCGTAAACAAAGTTTAGACACCTGCCTGGCACAGGAGCCACAGTCCAGATCCCAGCGATAGCTGTTCCAGAGCACTGCCCTCCCCTGTCTGTACCTATTGCCAATGAGCAAGTAGAAATAGAGCCAGAAAGGTGACTGTCACTTTCTCCATTCTCCCACCTGGGCTTTTTCTGCCTGGGGGGAATCTGGGCAGAAATGAGTCCTAAATTAAATAATGCTCCCAGATTGGATTGTTAGAATAGACTAGACATCTGAATTTCTGGAAGGAGGCTCTTCTTGGTACCAAAACTGATCAGAGGACTTTTTATTATCTAATTGTGGCAGAGAGTCATGAGGTCGGTTTAATTACATTAGGAAGGACAGAGGACAAAAATTAACCTGTCTTTTACTTACAAACTCAGTTTGCCTAATAAAATGGACACAAGTTCTTCTTACGGGCTGACCTTACAAAATTTCTGCATTTTCTCATTTGATGCTTACTACACCTTTAACAAAGTAGGAACATTCATAGAAAAATGATTGAGACTTTGAGACTTTGAGCAGTTAATAACTTTCTAAGGTCACAGAGCTCCTTGGCAGTAGAGGTAGCATTGAACCTTGGCATTTGGTCTCTCAAACTCACTCTTTGAATCAATATGCTTTCTTGGTAGTGGCTCAATAAATATTTGTTAATTGATGAGGAAATGGGAATGTAAGTAGACCTGGATCAACAGAAAGAAGGAGTTAGGAGCTGCCCCAGCCCTGGCTCCCTGCAGATCACACATTGGAAAGCCACTGCTCAGATAGCCACCAACCACATGAGCCTGGCTGGATCAAAGCAGCCTGAAGCCAGGAGAGGCTCCATAGCCAACGAACTCCTTGACTGCCTGTGTCAGAAGTGAGTAGTCTGAGCAATTTGCCTTTCCTGTCACAATCATGCTCTGTAGAGAAAAAACATCTACTTGTTGTAAATGTATTGTTTTAAAGTAAAAAATAACAATTTAAACAAAGAACTGAGCTAAACAACTTGAAAAAACTATTTTATTGCCTGTTCTCTCCAAGTGAAGCTATACCAGGTTACCTTGAAGACCTTAAAGATAATTATATTAAAAGCAGTAAGACTGTTACTGTTTTAATGAAAAGGAATTGAAATAATCCCATATTTCCCAACCTCTTACCTTAGCTCTCCTCTCCTACCCGTAGACTTTCACTTGGTTCTCAAAGACTGTATTCCTACGCAGTCACCTTTCTCTCTGTCCCCCCTTCTTCTCCCTCCTCCTCTCCTTTTCCCACCCCTAGGTATTTTGTAATAGGGTCTCACGTAGCCCAAACTGGTTTCAAACTCTATATGACCCTGTGCTCCCAATCTTCTTGCCTCCACCTCCCACGAACAGATATTACAGGCACGTGTCAATCAGGTTTCTCCTTAGAGTTCACCTTAGTGTTGAGGTGACTTTGTCTTGGGCTGTGCAAGACTGAAGATCCAGGTCTGAGTAGTCAACAACTTCATAATTTAAAAGAACCCTTGATAATGAAGACCTGTCCTTGAGCAAATGCAATATGAAGTTATGTGAATTGCTTTGGTTTGATTTGGGGAACAACCTCAGCGTCCTGAGTGCTCAGATTATAGGTGCATGCCGCCTTGCCAGGCTTTAGTCCAGTTTGCTAAGGCTAAATAAATTTTGCTACACAGATGTAACATGTCCCACACCTATCTTACCCATCCCCCTTCCAAGGTTCAGGGATTTTTGCAGAGGAGGATGGCCCGAGGAACGTAAGGGCCGGAGAAGAGGGTGGACTGTAGAGTAGATCGATTCTCCAAGGGAAAAGCCTGATGAGCTGTGGACAGACACCACTCCCAGAGTGGTATTACCCAGAAAGAGGAGGATTTGGGAAAGTCCTATGCCCACCCACCATGTCCATTGTCCTTGGATGTGAGAAGAGGAGGGACTAAAAGTATTTAAACTAGGGGCGCCAGGAGGGGGGTCGGTCCTTTTTCCCTCCCCCATTGGCCATTTGGATCCTATCACCGGGAAGTTGCAAGATCCAAGCCTTGTGGATTTACTAATGTAACTTGCAGAGCAGAGGGTGGGCACCCATGTCCTGTAAGTAACCCCTACCCACTCTCTGTTAGTAAGCCCAAGTAAACTACCTGGAATCTGCCTAACTGTGAGTGGAGAAATTTGTGTTGGTTGCAAGGCCGAGGAGATTTTGGGGTTGCAAGGCCTGGGGAGTCAGGCAGTTAAGTTAAGTTGGTTTGCCTCTCCCAAAGAGAAATATTAATAATAATTGCTTGCCTTGCATACACAGAAACCTGGGTTCTGTTCCCAGCACTACATGAATCGGGTATGGTGGTGTGACCCAGAAGGTGGAGGCAGGAAGTTCAGAGTCATCCTCAGCTATATAAGAGTTCAAGGCTAGCCCAAAATACCTGAGACCCTGCCCGCCGCCGCCCCCCCCCCCCCGCCCCGAAAGGAAAGGGAGAAGAGAGAAAGGAAGGAGGAGGGGAAAGGAAGAGGGTAGAGTGGAAGGAAAGACAAGATGGCTGTACAAAGTACTGGCTGTATGTGCAGAGTCTGAACTGCCGCATCTTGTCTAGGAAAACTAAAGACCACCCAGAAAGTCTGTCCTAGGTAAATATTTAATACAGCAGCTGAACCAAGTCAAGGGCACTTTAACTAGCTTGAGTAATGAACTGAAGAACTGAAGATTGGAAAACAGACTTCCTTCAGTCCTTGTTCTGATGAGAACTTGTCAGGCAGGCCCTGCACCTGACATTTCCAAAAATAAAATGTTATCACAGTTGAAAGCATCTACTTCTCATTTAATCTGATGGGAAGAACTCAAGAATTGATGTCTTGGCTGATATAATATTGACAAACTGGATGTCGTAGCAATTGTCAAACGAATGCTTCAATCATACCAATATAGAGCCTGTCAAATTAAAAGTAAGGAGAATATTATTTTAATACTGATTTCAGAGCTGTAAAATCAAAAGCTTTCAGATCCAGGAAGAATGAAAAAAAAATCTGAATGTGGCATTTGTGGTAAGAACATCTTTCCAAGGCAGACTTAGGAGCAAGACAGTCCAAGGAACCAGTGGGTCTTGCTGCTCTCTAGAAAGATGCTGTGAATGTCTAGATCAGAAGGTGCCACAGAGCTCTGCTTCAGTCCACAAGAGCACAAGGGTATGAATCACAATATGGGGATTTAATATGAGGATCTTTGTAATAACAAGTGGAATTTTTTAAAGTTACTGATTTTTTTTTTTAATTCTCAATGAAATGTCCCATTTTCTCTTCAAGGAAAATCAATATTCCACTACATGAGAGGGTTCTCTTTCACTGCTGCAAGGAAGAAATGGGGCTTCCTTTGAGCATCCTCTTTCTTCTCTTACCCAGGTTATAAGCCAGCAGAAGATGTACTGTCTTATTTGCTTGAGGAATCTGTTGAGTGCTTGTGGCAGACAGAGTGAACCGGGACTGTGCAGTGTACCACCATCAAAGCTCAGGAGCCCAGAAACATCTTTCCTTGATTTCTCCTCCTCCTCCTCCTCCTCCTCCTCCTCCTCCTGTCTTCTTCTTTTAAAACAGGGTTTCCCTGTAGCCCCAGCTGTCCTGGAACTCACTGTGTAGACCAAGCTGGCTTTGAACTCACAGAGATCTGCCTGCCTCTACCTCCTGAGTGCCGGGATTAAAGGCCTGTACCAACACACCTGTCTGTCTCCTGTCATTCTAGCTTCCACCTTACAGCCGCAGGACTCCCTGAGTAAGCTGTACCCCAGATCATGCATGCCTTTAAAGTTATCTGTATGCTGTAATGACTGTGGAAGTCTGAGCTGGCGGGGGAATAATTGTTCGCAGTTACAGAACATGGTATTAAATCATCAAGGCCCCATCGGACCTTGCCAGATCCAGAAGATGTCTACAGACTTAGTGTTTCGTTCATATAATGTCACAAAAAGACCAGGAAGGACAAATACATTGGTGTCACTCTGTGGGTACACAGACTTGAATTACTAGGAGCACTCAGTAGAAATAATAGCCCTACCCCATATAAGCTACCCCAAATATTTTTTTCTGTTCTTTATTTCTGGCCACTGCTCCAGTTTTTCCTACAGAAACTGACATTTAACCCCCTGCGTTTTCAGCTTTAAATCCTACAGCTCTCTGGGCACATTTTCCATTTGGCTCGAGTTCTTCCTAAGCCACCTGGCATGCAAACCTAGAGTTTGAAAGATTCATCAAGGTCTTGAAACTCTTGCCAGAGAACTCCTAGCAACTTTGGAGGGAGTTCTACACTCGAGCTGCGGACTGCTCAACAGTGTGATACGCCAAGGGATCCAAGCCCTACACATCACAGGAGTGAATTCAAATCCAATGGTTTTATTGCCTTTACAAGCAGCATGCAGCACACCTAGCTTTCCTCTGAAAGGATGCTTAAAATGCAAAGCCGAGCTGCAATGTGCTAGTTCTTCAACCAGAAGCTTCAATCTTGACCTCATAGCTTCTGTCAGTGGAAAGCTTGCATTCCTTTAAAAACAAACCCCATGATAAGCCACCAGCTCCAACAGGAGCACGGCATGGTAGCTTCCATTTCTTTCTCATTTTTGTGTTCTTATTTCTCTCAGTCTCCTTGAATCATGTCACTCACGGGCTTTTGTAAAGTAAATACTTCATTTGTGAATAGTATCTTTGACTTAATAGATTACAAACTAAGAAAGGCAATGGAAGAAAGTACCAACACCCCTGGCTTCCAGCCTTAATGGTTCTTAATCGAAATCAACAGGAATGTTTTTTCAGAAAAGTATGTTAGGAGAAAATGGACTAGATGGAATGACTCTTAATTGAAAATGAATGTAAATTAAAAATGGACCCCTCCGGTGATCAAATACCAAAAGGGCAAGGAAAGAACTGTGCCCTGGTCTTTAAGAAGTAATTGAAATTTGCAGAAACTATTTGTTTTTTTACTAATAGCTTAACATTTAACATTTTGCTTCATAAGTTTACATAATAGCAAAGGATGCACTTTCTATAATATCCAGACTCATCTATAGTATCCAGACTCACCTATAGCATTCAGACTCATCTATAGTATCCAGACTCATCTATAGTATCCAGACTCATCTACAGTATTCAGTCTCATCACTCATCTAAACGTTCCCAGTAGAATTTGATACCATGCCAGTTTGACACCCTCTTTTTCACTTGTACATAATGTTTAACCTACTGCAATGCACTTTAAACCTGAAAGTCTAATATCAGTAACTCTACTAAATGTCTGTGCAAAAATTATGAACTTTGGGGCTGAAAAGATGGCTCAGTGGTTAAAAGCACTGGCTGTTTTTACAGAAGACCTGGGTTTGAATCCCAGCACCCACATGTCAGCTAACAACTATCTGTAACTCCAGTTCCAGAGGATCGGATGCCCTCTTTTGACCTCCACAGGCATTGTATAACATGGGTGCACTTACATACATGCAAGAAATACATGCATACATATAAAATATAAATAATAAAATTTTTAAGAAAAAATCATGAATTGAACTTAAAATTTTGAATTAGTTTTTTATACTCTAAGCACTTCTAATTTTTCTGAATTTATTAACATGATCATTAGTAAAAAAATAAAATTATAGAAGCATCTTACACATTTTAGAAAATTACTAAATACAAAAAAGTGAAATTATTGCAAATAACTCTTGGTGAGATAGATGAGGAGCTTTTCTGTTTATTATGTATATGTGGGTGAATGTCATTTATTTATAGAGTAATGTTATTTACTATTTTTAAATAGATGAAATTTATTGCCCTCAAAAATAAATAGAATTGATGGTGAGTTTGGGGAATTCAGTAATAACAATGTCACTCAGTTCTTTGAATTAATAACAAAAGTTATTTGTGATGATCTATCAGCTGGTAATTTGATTAGGCCATCCTTTATTTTTTGTTGAAAACAACTCACTGAAATGAAAAGACTATTATCTATATACATATATCAATATTTCCAAGTGTCTTTTTTATTAGTGTTCTTGGAGTCTTATAATTGTCCATGTGTATAATTATGATTTCTGATGGGGCAATAAATCAACTTTCTTTTTCAATATTTTACTTATTATTTTTATTTTATGTATATGAGTGTTTTACCTGCATGCATGGAAGTGCACCCATGTTGTGCAATACCCACAGAGGACAGAAGAAGGTGCCAGATTCCCTTGGAACTAGAGTTACAAATGGTTGTTTGCTTCCATGTGGATGCCAGCAAGCGTAGCCAGTGCTCTTCACCAGTGGGCCATCTCTCCAGTCCCAGTGAGCTTTCTTTTAAGTGAGAGACTAGATATAATTGAAGAGAAATAGGCAAGGAGAAATTCTATTTCTACATTGTGTGTGTGTGTGTGTGTGTGTGTGTGTGTGTGTGTGTTGCTGGTAGAACAAGGGCGCTTAGCATTGAGCCACTTTCCCAGCCCCTATTTTATAGTGTATTATTTTATTTATTTTTGATAATAGTTCTCACTATGTAGCCCTGGCTGATCTAGAACTTGTGTAGACCTGTATGACTTCAAAGAGTTCTGTCTGCCTTTGCCTCAGAGTGCTAGAATTAAAGGTGTGTGCCACCACACCTGGAATTTTTTTTTTTTTTTGAGGCAGAATCTCAGGCAGTATGTAGTTCTTGAATTCCAAAGTTAACCAAAGATGACCTTAAACTTCTGATCCTTCTGCCTCTACTTCTCAAGTGTTGAGATTATAGACATGTAATCTGGCTTGGAATAAAAAATGTTAAGAAGCAAGTTTTTTAAAAACCTGAAGCTTTGGACATTGATTTCCTTTGACGTATATTGACACTCTGGAAAATGAGTCTCATAGAGTACTCTAATTTCAAGATAACAGAAGCAGCAGTCAAAATATAAAACATGAAAGCAACACTGACACAGAATTTCTCTTTTCTACTTTGAACCTGAGTGCCCCAGCTTTAGTAATATTGTATGTAGAGGTAATACTTTATATTGAACTGGTTTCATTATTGATGCTACATTTAGGACAGAATTATGCTTTTGATTGCTGCAAATGTTCCTTGGAATAATTCTTAATGTGGTCTGGAAAACAGCTAAGTAACAAATGAATGTTTGTGCCTATTAAGGTAACGTTAAAACCTTAATCTGTTTCTTTAATGGCTATAATGTCGGTGTTTATAGTTTTCAAGAACAGAGGGCTATGATAGAAACTTAAACACTTCTCATGTGAGCAGTTGCTGATGGTGATGGGATTGATGATGCCATTTCTCTGTGTGTTTAGTTCTGCTCATGTTGCAGAAACAGTGTTAGAATCTTTGGTTCTGTTAGGTACTGCATCTTCTAAGCCTAAAGAGGAAGATGGATTTTCCTAGCCGAATGCCCATATTTCTTGCAGCTTTTCCACAGGATTTGGATGCAAAGTTTGTATAGAACAATGCTATGCTTCCTGTCCATTTCGCATTATTTACTGACTGACACTAAAAGACCAAATAACTGCCACTTCAAGTCAATCAAATGGCCTTCAACCTAGTGAACTGGGGGAAAACAATACTGTGTAAATTTAGGTCATATCTGAAACTTGATATTTCAAAGAAAAAAGCTATTTCAAAGATCTTTTCAAAAAAATGTATTTATTTTTATTTTTTGTGTATGAGTGTTTTGCCTGTGTGGATGTTAAGTACTCCTGTATTGCACAAATCCCTTAGAGGTTGGAAGAGGGTATCAGATCTGCTGGAACTGGAGTTATAAACAGTTCTTAGCCACCATGTAGGTGCTGGGAAGCGAACGCAGGTCTTTTGCAAGAGCAGCAAGTGCTTTTAATGGCTGAGCCATCTCTCCAGCACTAATTTAAAGATCTTAAATGGAGGAACACAACATAATCTACTATGTGAATATTATCGTATAATATATCTACATTTGATAATAAAATTCTACATTTAAGAAATTATTAATGAATTATGCCTTATTTTTATCCAAGAAAAAAATAGTTTAAAGGGAAGATGAATGCTATAAAGCCTTTGATTGTGAAGGTTTGGAATGTAGGGGCCTCGGGCCTAGGAGGAAATGTGAAGATGATCAAGATCTCTTTTGAAACACTCGATGTACTTCTGGAATGTCAGCTTCTTTGTCTTGAACCCAGTATGTGTTGGCGTGAAGCAGCTAAGTAAACTTCCAAATTAGAACCTGCTGTTCCACATGCCTGGAATTGTCATAAATTTTAGCTGTGCAAACATCACATGAGCAGTCTTTTTTGAAGAGCCAGAGTTATTTGGATTTAACATCTAAATTTAAATGTTATGGCAGATGACTCTTCCGCTTCCCACTGATACCCATCCTCCAAAAGGCTTGTTCAACTCCTTAAGATGAAACAAAGCAAAAGGCTAGGCTGTATAATCTTTAAGCTTTTTTCCACTTGTGTGAAACAGAAAAGAGGATATCCGAGTGGATATGTGCATTGGGAGACAGTTCTCTGTGAGTCTCTGGCACTCCTTCATGTCATGTGAACAAGGACTCTGACACATCTTTGCTTCAGACTCTAAGGCTGCTTATTATATGACACCGCTATCTCCCTTTGAGGAAAAGGACAATGTCGTTAGGTGTGAGGTTCCTCTTATAAAACCCATTATCTATGCATATATTATATGTATGATCATGTTGCCCTGTGAGTACTTGAGTTTGGACTGATACTCTTGCTATTGCTAAATATGAATAATAAGCTTCCCTATGTTCTGACCAAGGGGTTTTGTGCCTTTTATGAATATTCACAGAACTGCAACAGTTAACTTGTTAGATATAAATGAGGTAAAACCTCAGTCCTTTTCGAGTTACTGACAATTTGATTACTTTTGGCTATGGTATGATTTCTCTACAAAGGTCTTTTATTACAGTTATTAACTCTGACTTACTCATTCATACCAGAGGAATTTAATGCAATTTTTAAGACTAAGGTAATTCACTGAGACATTTCTTTAAGCTCCCATGCTATTAGCTAAGCAAAAAAAAAGGCGGAGGGATCTTTTTTCCAAGGTTTAGGTTTAGATGGTCACACACTTCTCTTAGGAAAATCATGAGGGAATTGCCTCAAATCCTTTTTTCTCTAAAGAGCCAAGTTTAAATATATTTGGTTAAGCTGGAAATGGTGACCCATACTTGTAATCTCAGCATTCAGGAAGGCTGACACAGGAAGATCATGAGTTTGAGGTCATCCTGGGATATATAACAAAACCTATTTCAAAACCAAAGGAAAGCTAGGCTTGGTGGCATGCACCTTTAGTCCCAGCACTCAGAATGTTGAAGCATGTAGATCTCTATGCGATCAAGGCCAGCCTGATCTACATAGCAAATGCCAGGCCAGCTGGAGCTAAAAGAAGACCCTTTTTCAAAAAGACCAAGCAAACAAAACAAAAAAAAACAAAAAAAAAGGAAAGTGAAAATAAGTAAATAAATTAAATCTAATAAATTAAAGTAGGAATAAGCACAGCTCAACTCAGGTTTTTCTTAAAGGGGAAGGTAGAGTTCATTCTTGAAGAACAAAATGGAAAAACTTGGAAATTGACATTTTGTCTCACAACGTAAAGTTTAAGTGGCCTGAATTTTAGCAAATTTAATATAAACCTTCCTCAGACATCAGCTATTAAAGATGGCCTGGTGTCCCCATTGATTAATTTTGTTGAAATAGAATGTGTGGACAGATGCACATGGGGTTCGACACAAACCACATTCACTGGATACTGACTCTGATCCACACCAGCGGAAACATGGATGTAGTAACCCCACATTACAGAGTTCCTCCTTAGCCAGTGAGAGTCTGAGTTAGTGTACCAACTTAGAAGAGTGTACATTTATATTCTTAGTTGAATTCACACCTTTTATCTTCCAGCAGAAGATCATGATTCTCTGTAAAACCTGCCTGGATTCCTAGAAAACCCTCTCAGCTTTAAGTGACCCAGGACTGAACCATACTATGCAGAGTCACAGGTCCATTTCAATAGTATCAATTCAACTGAAATACAGAGGACAGTGAAGTAGACCATGGTTTGATAATCAAGGCAGAGTCATGGAGCCCTCTCTGTGTGTCCCTGAGTGGCTTAAGTAAAATGCCCACAGAGGTCAGCTCTGGTATTCTCTGAACTATTCTCCTCATGGCTAGACCACAGCCAGATGTTTGACTCAGTCACCACTGGATCCATACTACATGCCAGGGCACTAAGTGAAGGATGCTTTGACTTTTTTTTTTTTTTTGGTGTTTTGGAGACAGGGTCTCTCTCACTGTAGCCCCAGCTAGCCTGGAACTCACTATGAAGACCAGGCTGGCCTTGAACTCACAGAGATCCACCTGCCTCTACCTCCCGAGTGTCGTGGGACTAAAGGTATATGCCACCAAGCCTGGCTTTCCTTTGTTTTTGAAATGGCTTGTGAAGGAAATATTATACAGATTGTTTCATTTCATTTGTGTGATTACAGTGAGGTAGGTACTACCGGCTCACTGTCTAGGTTAGAAAACTGAAAATTTGAGAAACGAACTGATTTCTCCAAAGTCCTACACTGCAGAGCTGGGGTTGAGGATAGGCAGTCTTAGGCAAAAGTCCCACCCGAATTCCAGCACTCTGTTGCACAGACTCAATGGACATTTTTTGATATTCTCTTAGTCCTTCAAATTCATGTCCTCCTCAATGGCACTTGACCTGCCTTTATCTCTTCATAAAACTCCCCTTTTCCAGATAGCGGTGTCATATAATAAGTCATACTGCTTTCTTCATACAAAACTTGTCCCAAATGTCACCACATCAGGAATGCCCTCAGTATCTACCTTTTGAAGTCCCTCTTCTCCAAGGGTACTGTTTCTCTTATTCTTTTCTTCCCTCTTCTTGTCTCTACCTAAACCTTAATACTTCTATATCCTGAAATTATATCATGTACATATTCTGTTTCTTTTTGCCTGATTCTATTACTAGCCCCATGAAAGCAAAGTGTGGCTCTCTCCCATTACACACTTGAATCTCCAGCACTTGGCTCTATATTATGTATGCCATGGATGAGCCAATGTACCTGATGGATGAATAAACACTGTCCACCACTTTCTCTTCCTGTTGTCTCTTCTTGGCTACTTACTCCTGCCTCTATCAGTCTTCCGAGTTGGTAGATGATATTGGGAGAGATGAGTTAGTGCCACCTGTCATTCAAGTCTTCAATGTGAAGTTCCACTTAAATATGTCAATCAAAGGTATATTTAGTTGGAGTAGTAATAGCCACCATCTCATGATCTAACAATCTATGATATTTAGAAAAAGTTTCTACATTTGATCCTAATGAAAGGACAGTTATGTGATGAATGAAAGAGGATAATTACTCATTAATAAACATGAATTTTTAGATTTAAAAAAAGGTCTATGAAAAGAACAGACACACATTGTTCTAAGTTACAGGGGATATTTTAGGGAGGAATGGCTTTCTACATTAATTTTACCTCAAATGAACTCACTGGACAACAACAGGTCTTGGGTTTGGGCTTGTCTTTACTTGTGAAGCATGAGTAGACATTTTCATGTGCTCTGTGTTCTCACAATGTCAAGAATCTGTGATTCTATGTTCCAAATATTCCGGTAATTAAAAAGAGGTAAAATGAGAATCAAGACCACTAAAACATGCACTGGAAAGTCTACTTGAGAGTCTGAAGCTATGCTGAAGCAAATGACAAGGCATGAATAGTCAACAATTTAACAAATGTCTTGCACAATGACTCTAGGGTTTATGTCCTGATTTTATTTCACGAAATAATCTTACTATTAGTCACAGAGAACTGCAAAACAGGGGCTCTTTTCTCCTGTGTTCTATGAACATCTTCAGCAGGTAGGTGAAGCCAGGGACTTGTTCTTAGAATGCTACTTTTAAAATATTTCATTTATTATTTTTATTTTTTGTATATAAATATATTGCATGCACCCATGTCATACAATACTTACAGAACTCAGAAGAGAGCATCAGATTCCCTTAGAACTGGAGTTATGGATGGCTATTAGCTTCTATGTGGATGCCAGGAATTGTACCTACATCCTCTTCAAGAGTAGCCAGTGTTCTTAACCACTGAGCCACCTCTCCAGTCCTTAGGGTGCTATTTTAAGTGTATAAAATGAAGCACACAAGATAACTTGATGCCACATGTAGGTCCCCTCCTTCTAAGTCCTAGATTCTAAGTCAACTTCATTATTTTGCAGTTAGAGAAATAGAGGACCAGAGAATGAAATGACTTAGGACATACACTTTAACCTAAGAATAGAAACACTTTCTTGGCAGGAGAAAACCATGCTATGATCTAATATAATTAAAGAATGTCATTCTAAGCCAACTCATACTTAAGAAGATTTAATGAGGATGGTTTAATCTTCCTTTCAATGTTGCCTTAGAACAGCAAGTACTTTTCCCTTTACACCTCTGCTTACATAAAGGATTTCTTTGTATTACAAGCAATAAACGCTCTAAACCCCATACCTGAGCAGTAATCACATGGATTAATAAGTTTTGTAGTGCATTTGAAATCTAGTGTGAAAGGCTTGCTCCTAATATTTTTAAAAGTTTTAACTCGTTCTTACAGTTTATGCCAAAGCCCTAGGGATGATTGTGAGGATTGAAATGGAATTCCTGTGGCATGTTTTCTTTAGAAAAGGAAACGAAACAACAGCATGAACACAGGCAAAAGTGACATAGGTGACTGACTCTTAGTGAAATAAACTGAGGGCAATAATTGCAGATCCTCCTAAAACACTAGGAAAATCTATACTCCCAAGTGATGGTGAGAAGGGACTGTACTTGTCAGGATGGCTAATTCAGGTGCCTGCCTCGCTGATAGCATGATGCACAGTTTCACATGTGACACCCAAGTCAGTCCTTGGGGCTGCCATTCTGAGCTAGACAAACTGTGAGATGAGAGACATTCCTTTTCCACACTCTGCTTGCCTTCTATCCTAAGATTCTCCACCCTGGCGGCAGTACTTTTGGCTTATGAAGTTCTCAGAAGGAAACTCCTCCACATTGTAGCAGAAAGTAAAGGTGTCCAAGAAAATCCAGGACATCTTTCAGAACTCTGTGTCCAAATGGCTATTTACGACTTAACAAAGACATGCCCTAGATACTTCCCCACAATCGGCTTTGAGCAGGGCTATCTCCCCAATGTCTTTCCTTACAGACAAAAATGGACAAAGATTTTGGAAAGTCATGTCCAAGTGATATATTGTTTTCAGAAAGCCTCGTGATAGTGTCTGGCACTATCACAAGAACTGTCTACGGCAGTGTAGCATTCCTAATTTATTGGGTCCTTTGCCCACCTGTTTAATAGCTTGATACGAGGAAGGAAGCTCCTTCTGAAAGCCTTCCTGAATTGCATATATTTTTTTAACATTTTTCCTGTCGTCCCTTGGCAATTCAAATGCAACCTGGTATGACTTATAAATAGACTTCTATGGTATTCACAATGAAAGGACAGAAAGAAAACACTAGATGTGGTCTCTTTCTTCAAGAACTTTTGATTTAGTAACTATGCTCTGGTTAATAAACCAAACCAAATCTGCAGAAGCAATGCAAGCTGTCAATCAAGGACTAAGCTGTGCTCTTCCACTGCAATTCATACTGGCACTGTGCTCTGCAGCATCCAAAGTATATTCGCTCATCTAGCAGCATTAGTCCCCTTAGCTGACAGAACAGGCATTACTATGTCCATTTCATAGATTAGAAACAATTTTGAGAAGAGAAATGTCTTGTAGGTCACATAACCAGTAAGTTAAAGAGCTAGGATTAGAACCCAGGTTTTCTGATATTTAATTCAGACTCTTTGCACCCCAGAACTGAACAATTTTACATGAGACATACACTAATAGCTCATACAAACAAGAGCTCTCTAAGAATTTGAGTGAATTCACAGAGTTCAGGAAGCCTCAGAGGTAGGAAGAATTGGGACTGAGTGAGGAAGAAAGAAGTCACAAGTGCTCTCTATTCATGAGCAAGGGGGATGGAAGAGTGAGAATTCAGAAGTCTCCAATGAGTGAGGCCTCCTCATCACACGATGCCCGCCTGAATTATCGCACACTGCCCATGCTATGTGGGGTTTTGCTGTACCTCTATGTGAATAATGGTCCCAGAACACAACTCCATAGACTACAGTGGCACTACATGGGTACAGTTGGTTGAGATGATGGAAGGCTTTGAGAAAGTAAGTTTTCCTTTCAAAGCTGGTTTATTACATGATACAGAGAATGGAATTACCCTGCAGAAATCTGGGGTTCTAGACCTCAATCCATGGCATCTTAGAATCATTTGCAGTTTCTTATTTATTTTCCAGGAGTGTTTGGTCACCAAGTGGCCCCCACACATCAACCTTTAATGACCACCTGATGGAAAGGGAGAGAAATGTAAGTGAATCCTGGTGTAAAAGGAGAAAGAATCCAGGCTTGGTCTCGCTGTGCTTGGCTGACAGTGAAGCATCAAGGTAGAAAAGTCTCATATTCACGAGGGAAAAATGGAATAGAAAGTCATGAGAGACTGGAGACCCAGAGATAAGGGAGAATCGCCAGCTCAAGGGAGAAGATTAATGTCCCTGAGAAAACAAACAAGTGAGCCTTGACAATACATTAGCCAAGAAGATTTGGTTTTCTGGATAAAGAAACAAAGGTCAAGAGATATGAGTAAAATGACTTCACTTCCTTTTATAGGTGGAATGGAGCTAGTCTATGTTTTGATAATTAACATTCCAATTTTTAAAGATTTATTTTTATGTCTGTGTGTGTCCAGGTGTCCACAAAGACCGGAAGAGGGCGTCGAATCCCCGGGAGTTAGGGTTACAGGCAGCTGTACCTGACATGGTACCTGACATGAGTACTTGGGTCCTCCGACAGAATAAGAATGGAGCCATCTCTCCAGACCCACATTTTTGTTTTTTTTTTAAGGATCTTATTTTGTTTGTGCTTATATATGTGTGCCTGCCTGTCCCGCTGTGTGCACATGCATGTGGGTGTCCATGGAGGCCAGAAAAGGCCATCAGATATCCTGGAGCTGGAGTTATAAGTAGTTGTGAGTTACCCAACATGGATGCTTGGAACCCAAACTACTGTCCTGTGCAAGAGCTCTCAACTACTGAGCCACCTCCCCAGCACTAACGTTTTTGTTCTAAACATCTGTCAAAGCACCTATAAATTTAGGACCCCTTAACCTTTTGAAATCCATTTTTCCACATTTACACCTGCTCCCTCCTGCTCCACAGCTTATTATGACAGTGGTTTTGTACTGTGACACTTTAGCTAAGCTGGAACTGTTTCCCGAAATCTCTTCACATAGCCCTAGATGAGGACTGTCAGAAAGACAAATCTGAGTGAGTTTGGAAGGCCAAAGTAAAACCCCAGCCCAGGCTTGCTAGTTGGTGCACTGCCTTGCCAACACTCTGACTTGGACAGCATGCTGCTGATCACTGGCTCCCCTTGTGGGCATTAGAACACAGAAAATTTGGCCAGATCTTCTGTTAGAACTTCTCAGAGTCCAAGGCCAAGCACACTAGCAAGAGCTCTTGGAGGAGAGCAGCCATTTTTTTCAGTGATGGGCATGGGAAGGCACAGGTGCGGGCTGCAGCGTCTCCCCACCCACTCCGGGCTGTCATGGCAGGTTCTGTGGATTTTGCGTTCTTCTACTGATCTAAGCTTCTCGTCTGCCCTGCAGAGATTCCTGGCCATAGCTTTCCACAGATGTTTCTACCAGCTTCCCTCCATGGCCCTAATGAGTACGTTTTTCCTTCTCCCCTTCCCAATCTTTGCTTCCTCAGCCTCTCTCACAGTTGTGTGATGTCTGAACCCTGTAAGAATTTCCTTATGGGTTGGGGAGACTGGTGGGTGAAGCATCTATAATCCTAGTGCTTTAGAGGCCAGATAGAGGATGCAAACAGAACGTGCCTGGAAGCTCATCGGTCAGCTAACCTGCAGTACACAGCAGCAAAGAGACTGTCTCAAACAAGGTAGATGTGAAGACACCTGACATTGTTCTCTGACCTCTGCAGCATGGGCTTGAGCTCACACACATGAACGTACTTACAAACACTCATACATGCACACACATCATGCATACAAATAAGATTTAAAGAAAGAAAGAAAGAAGAAAGGAGGAGGAGGGAGGGAAGGAAGAAAGGAGGGAGGAAGGAAGGAGGGCGTTCTGTCACTCAGAGTGAGTGTGCTTCTAGTGCAGTTGCTCACAGATCACTGAGGCCTTTATCCACCTGACCTTCCTTTAATTGATTATACACACGATGCACATTGTGCTTGTTCTTAGAGGGTCATTAGCTACTAGCAATCCTGCTTAATCTTGTTATTTTGGTCTTCATTACATAAGCTGATCTTGAATTCTAATCAACGAGCACATTCCATCTTTTCTTAATCAAGTTCAATTCTTCAAGTAAATGTGCAGCCAAAATGGGTTTTGTCATTATTCTCCTCTTTTTTTCGGGTAGCTCAGTCTCATAAAAAATATATGCTTCCCTACCGACAGCAGAGCTTTAGGGAAGAGAGACTATGTCTCTATTTTGAAGAGAGAGAGAGACAGAGACAGACAGACAGACACACACAGAGAGAGAGAGAGAGAGAGGAAAAGAGAGAGAGAGAGACAGAGACAGAGAGACAGAGAGAACACAGTGGTTGCTTCAATAGCCTACTGAATAATGATATAATTTTTAGTCTACTCTTCTAATGCCTATTAAAGAGACAATTGAACGAAAAATAATTAACTGCTATAGTTTGAAGTGCTCACAAAAACCCATGTGTTATGAGCTCAGTTCTAGCCTGTGGTACCATTAGGAGGTTATGGATCCTTTAGGAAGTAGGATCTAGTGGGAAGAAACAGGGTCATGGGGGATACACTCTTGAGACAGGTGTTGGGATCCTTGACCCTTCCTCTCTTTCTGCTTCCAGGCTTCCATGACCTGTTCCCCTTTGTTACATGCACCCTGCTGTGATGTACTGCCTCACCACTGGCCCAAAGGCAGCAGGGACAAGTGATCATGGACTAAAAGCTCTGAAACCATGAGCCTAAACGAAACTTTCTTTTTAAGTTGATTATCTCAGGTATTTTGTCACAGTGAAAGAAACATGCCTAATTTATTAATATTTACTATCAAGATCAATTGAAGATTAGGTGCCTTATTAGTGTGGTAGGTAGCATGTAAGTCTTATAAGATCAACGGAAAACAGCCTGCTCGTATCACAGACAACAAATTCATGTAAAATTTTAGAAGACTGGAGTTGTTTTAATTTATTCCACCAAGTTACTTTAATTTATCTTAGGTTCAGTGTCTTCTTCATTTGTAAAATTCAATGAATATCATTTCTCCATGAGCTTGTTGTGAAGGTAAAACTGAAGTATTCCAAAGTATGTAAAATGCTTAGCACAATATTCTACATAATATCTGTCAATAAACACTAGTTGAATCTAAGTGTGTTAGTCAATATTTCTATGGTTGTGGCAAACATGTGAGACAAACAGCCTAAGGAAGTAAGAAAGATTTATTTTGGTTTCAGAGTTTCAGTTCATGGTCAGCTGAATCTATTGCTTTAGGCCTGGGGTGAGGCAAAATTTCATGCTCATGGGAACATGTGGTGGAGGAGGCTGCTCTCTTTATTGTGGCCAGGAAGCATAAAGGCACCCAGTAAGGAACCTGGAGCAACATACCCCCCTCCCCTAAACACAACCCCAGTGACCTGCTTCCTCCAATTAGGACATGCCTTTAAACTTTCCCACCATCTCTTAATGTTGCCATCAAATTTATGAATCCATCAATGGACAGATATTTTGATTAGATCAGTGTCAAGATTCAGGTAGACCAGTCAGAAGCCAGTGGTATGGTAGTATTTACCGTATCTGCCTCTGCACAGCTTACATGGGAATTTGTTCACTCAGGGTGCCACAAGATTGGATGCTTCTGGTTATCCGTGTTTTAGAATGTAAAACCCAACCTTGTTACAGTCCTGAACTGCCTCTACTGACTTAGCAGAACAAGGAGTAGGTTTCTCCAGATTTATGCCCTCCTGCCTCTCTGAAATTTAAAAATCAGCATCTAGAAACTGATATTTTGGAAGTGGGAGTAAAACTTGAATAATGAGTTGGTAGCGCTAAGGTGGGCGAGGCCACATCAGCATATGTAAGAGTGTGGTGATTAATTATCAGAGACTGAGCAGGCAGACTCTGTGGGTTTCTGATCAGAAAGACAGCAATACAGGGTTACACTGTAGGCTATACAACTCAGACTCTCTGAAGACAGGAACACGGTCTGTCTTGTTCATTACTATTTCCCCAGTATTTAGCATGGTCCTGGGCATTAAGAAAAAGTTTCAGGGCTGGAGAGATGCCTCAGTGGTTAAGAGCCCTGACTGCTCTTACAGAGGACCTGGGTTTGATCCCCAGCACCCACATGGTGGTTAATAATCCTAACTCCAGTCCCAGGGGATCCAATGCCTCTTCTGATCCCCGTGGGCACTTCACAACATGGGTGCATGCACATACATGCGGGCAATACACTCATACACATAAAATAAAAATAATAAATAAAATATTAAAAATAAAAAGCAAGTCTCCTGAGACATTATTACCTAAATACACAGTGAGTTAACAGAAGATGGCTAGAATATGGCCTCTTTCTCGAAACTTGATAACAGAGATCTACATTCCTCCATGAAATCCACCTTCAACAGTCTCTGTGCTGTTATTGAACTGGAACCTCCAACACCTCCTTTCATTAGAACCAATTTGTTTGTCACCTTGATCCTTGTAAAATATGTTTAAAAATTCACTTTAATGAAGGGAGGTAAAGGAGGAGGAGAAGGAGGAGAAGCAGGGAGACGAGAGAGAGGGGGAGGGAGGTAGCTGGTGGAGGACGAGAGGCTCAGATTTGGGAGTGTGAGGAAAAAACGGTCTTGATTTTTAAGCATTATTTCCGAATGTTATACGAAGATCCTGCACAACCACTATAGGAAGGCTGAACTTGGCCTATGAAGCGGAAAGACTACAGAGTGGCAGTAAATAAACTACCCTAACAAGTGTGTCTCTGAATGTGAACAAGAGAAGTGTTTAGACTGTCCCTGGAATGGGCTGGATCTAGAAAATCAAACAACCTTTTATAGGTCCCTGTAAATTGTTCATATTGCGTGGGATAAAATTAGTCAAACATTTGTTCTCCTGCTTAGTGGATGGGCATGAAGGACCTCAGGATTTGAGGTAAATAAGTAAAATAAGATTTACTCAAATAAATAATAAATCCTTCTTCCCACTTCATGTTTCCCCTTCTTCATTATCACCGGACTGCACCATTAAGAAAGTCTATAAACACTTCATTGTTTTTTCTTCTACCTATAAAGAAAGTCATGGAGTACAATATAACCCCAATAAAGTTACATCCATTAAATAACATAATATCGTCAAGCAATAAATTTCTTTCCAGACCTGATTCATCTCTGGTCAATTGTACTAAAGTATGCTTGTATGACAGATAATAGAAGTCTTATCCTTCAGTTGAATATGGGCTTTGTGCCTTTCAGAAGCAAGATACACCAGACTTGCTTTCCACATTTGTGGAAAAGTCAGACAACTGCTATTATCTCATCTTGTGTCTTACCTACCTATCAGAAGGCGCTACCAACGGTAGATTGTACTAACTGACCAAAGGCAGTGCAAAGACAAACAAAATGAGAGAAGAAAGGACTGAGGAATCAGGTACTTACTGGGTCCTAGACCAATTGAAAAAGCAGCAACATAAACAAGCAAGCTGCCTAAGGACAGCCATTTGTAAACCGCTGGGACAGTTGCAGGGTCTGTGACTTCTTGCTGTTCAGTTTGGCTTAGTCCAGTATTTGGTAAAGAAGTTGATGCCATCTCCCCTTTCTTATCCATGTCATTTCCCACGGGCAGAAGTGAGCCCCTGGTGTGGGGATTGACCTCTTTAAAGTGCTCTCTGAGTGTGCTGTTGATGGTTGACAGGTTTCCTACTCTGTAGAACACAGACTCCTCCAAGGACTGATTGACAGGGTGATGGCTTCTGCAGATATTGGTGAAGTTCATGTTGATGTTGAGATTCACAATGCCCATGGTCAACAGTGATGCTGCCATCACAGAGGAGCCAACGCAGAGGAAGGTTTTGCTACCAACATGATCTACAAGAAGAGTAGCTGGGATGGTGCTGACGACCTTAACCACTCCAACCCCAGTGGAGGCAAGGCTAGCTGCCTCATTGCTTTGGAAACCAACGGACTTCAAGACAGTTGATGCATAGAATAATATGTTTGGCTGGCCAGTGGTTTGTACAAAAAATACCAGTGTCAGACCTATGATGATTCGGGTCCTCATGTTGTCCTTGGAGCGAAACAAATCCCAAAACCTATACTGATATTCATCTTTCAGAGAAGATTTGATCACAGTGAGTTCTTCAGTGGTATCTGAGACTGCTCTCAACTTTCCGAGAACCTTGCTAGCAGCTTCCTCTCGCCCTTTCATCACCAGAAATCGGGGGCTTGGGGGAAGAAAGTACATTGCAATTGCTTGCAAAACCCCCAAAGGAATCACAAGACCAAACATATACTTCCAGCCCTGGGAGACACTGGCAAATGCATAATTTGAAATATAAGCAAAAAGGATACCGATGACAATCATCAGCTCATTCAGTGACACAAGAAGGCCTCTTCTGTGTTGGGGAGCAATCTCTGCAATGTACACACAAGTAGCGATGGAAGACAAGGAAATGGAAACCCCTATAGCAATGCGTCCCATGATGAGAACTGTGAAGGACAAGCTCAGTATCAAGACCAAGCTGCCAAGTCCTAGTAGACAGGATGACAAGATGATGGTGATCCTTCTTCCATACCTATCTATCAGGACCCCTCCAGTGAGAGAGGCGAGGAAGGCCCCAATGAGGAGAGAGCTCACGACCATTTCCTGCTCGTGACAGGTCAAGGACAACAAGGTTCTGATCTGAAGAAGAGCCCCAGAGATGAGCCCGAGTTCATAACCCATCAGGAGGCCACTGATGGCTGCGGTGACCGACGTCAGGAAGGTGAACATACTGCAACCTACATGTAGAGAAGAGAAACGACGAGGTCAGTTCAGAACTGTTATACCAAAGACGTCATATCCAAATGGAGACTTACCTTTGTATTAGAAGTTTGTAACACTGACTTCAAACACACACACACACACACACACACACACACACACACACACATATATACACACACAGAAAAAAACTGTAGTAGAATAATAATACAGTAGCCCAAAACCAAATAGCTACAGAAAGCAAAAATTCTTTTACTTCATTGTTTAGGAGAAGAGGCTTGGAGACTTGTATGAAATAGGGCTTCCTTCTGGCTATGATGTTGATATTGTTTTTAGTCAAGAGCAGACAGCCATGCAAGATAAGTAAACGATAAAGACGGAATAGCAAGGTTACCAGTTAGTATGTGCCTTTAGCATTGGATTAGAAATCCGGAGAGCCTGGTTCCTCCCATCCCATCATAGTTCTCTAAAGACAAACCTCTGAGGGAAGGTAGAGGGAGAAGGAAACTCTAAAGACGGTGCAGGTTGGCTGTATGAAGGAACGCAAAAGACACCAGCCTCTAAGCCATTTGCCTTCATTCCTCATAGGCCACAATCAGGCTGCCCTGGGTTTTTTTCCAAGGCACATAAGGAAATAGAGTTAGGAGCAGGAGGTATAGGAATGCCTTAACAAAGTCAAGGTTGTGTTAGAAAGAAGGGAGGAAGGGATACAGGATAGGTAGCCCACAGTGTCCAGTGCTTACTAGACCACAGTGTCCAGTGCTTACTAGACGACCACAGTGTCCAGTGCTTACTAGACCATAGTGTCCAGTGCTTACTAGAGTAAGGAGGAGGGTGGAACGAAACAGGAAGAGCAAAGCAGACTTTGAATCTTTCCTTTTTAAAAATCCTAAGGAAGATAGTAAAAAGTGAACAGTTATTACTTTTCAGTAGCATGTATACAGGTCATTACATATGGTTATAAGCTGACAAGGTAGAAACAAAACAGACAAGAAGGAGAGAGGAAAGAATATTATAGCACAGTGATAGCAATTTCCAGGACAGGACAGAAAAGCTCTGGTCACAGCTTAGGAGCAGTGAGATGGCCAGCACGTAGGATATTGGCACAGTGTAGGCCTGGTAGCAGAAAGTAAACTTGCATAGGTACAGAGGAGGCACTCCATGCTGGTGTAGAATTGGGGTCATGGTGACATCTTTTCCTTGTATTCCAATTGTATTCCAAGTGCAATGTGTTTCAAACCCACAGAATAGTTCAGAGACCATGAAAACCACAGCTTTCTTGTTTTTGAAGACTATTATTGCTGCTCTGTGGAGACTAGCTTTTCTAGACTGGTCAAAGGAACATCATTGCTTTGAATTTGACAAGAAGTAATGTCACCTTAGACTTGAGTGTTCAGGGTAGAACTAGAGACAAGTAAACAAATATAAGACTTATATCAAGCCAAGCAATTGCTTGTGACTATAACTGCTCATAAACTGGAGGTGGACTAAGGAAGTGGGTTGTGACCTAAAATGACTCTTTGGTAAAGCAGTCAAATGGGTGCATCTACAATACTCAATATACATGCTTACATAGGCCACCTGATGAACATACCACACAGACAAGATCGGAAAAGAACCAACTGCGTGTGGTCATAAGAGGGATGAACCAAAAGCTTCATTTGGACTTACTAAAATGTTTTCCTTGTTTCTACTGTAAGGCATTGGAGTAAAAATGTCAAGGAGGGAATTTAGTATCTATAAATCTGAGTGTAAGAGGGATATCCAGGCTGGAGATATGTACTTGAGAAGCAGCAAACTTGGTATTTGAAACCATGGGAATGAGTGAGAACACTTAGGAAGACAGAATGAAAGAAGAGGAGGATGGTTAGGATTAGAACCTTGGAAATTCCAATACTCAGAACCAGGGAAGACAATGAGAAGCAGGAGAACCATACTTTTAGGCAGATAGGCTGCGGACAGCTGCTCGCGCCATTTACCAGCCATCTTTTGAAGGAGAGCAGGATGTCACTTAAAAAAGCTAGTCAGTGCTCCTGAAATAAGTCGGTTAAATTAAGATATTCTAGTTGTACCAGGCATGGTGGTGCATGCCTTTAATCCCAGCACTTGGAGGCAAAGGTAAGTGAATCTCTGTGAGTTCCAGGCCAGCTGGGGTTACAGGGAGACCCTGTCTCAAAAAGACCAAATATAAAATTATAATATAATATAATATAGTATAGTATAATATAATATAAATTATGTTATATTATATTATAATATAAATAATAATTATAATATAAATAATATAATATAAAATATATAATATAATATAAAAAAGATGATCTGATTGTTTCTCATCAGAAGTAGCCAAGCTAGTGTCCACCATCAAAAATTTTAGATGTGGGAATTAGGAGGTTAAAAAATAAATAAATTGGGGTTGGTGATGTGGGTCAGTGGTAGCATTCTTATTTAGCATGCTTGAAGTCCACAGTTCAACTTCCAGCACTGCATAAAAACCGAGTATGGTGGTGCACGCCTGTCATCCCAGCACTGAGGAGGTGGACGCAAGAGGGTCATCCTACATAGAGAATTCAAGGTCTGCCTGGGTTATATGAGACTGCCAATAAATAAATAAATAAATAAGTGAATATTACGATGGAGGAACAAATTTTGAAAAATAGACTATAATCCACACTAAGTAAAGTCAATTTATGAGTACTAAAGCATTAGATTGAAGCTGAATCATCAATTTGTTCAGAAAATAACTATTAAGTCCCATCATATAGCAGGTACTTTCTTAGATAACAACACACACACACACACACACACACACAGAGAGAAATAAAATGAATGTATGCATGTGTCAAGGATAGAGGACAACTCTTGGAGTTGGTTCCCCCCTTCCACTGTGGGATCTGGGAATCAAATTCAGGAGGTTGTTAGGCTTGAGCTGCAAGTCCCTGTACTTGCTGAGCCATCTCACTGGCCCAAGAATATTGTCCTATTCCTACCTCCTTTTGTCATTGTTCGTTTTATCTATGCTTGATACGTGTGTGTGTGTGTGTGTGTGTGTGTGTGTGTGTGTGTGTGCTTGTCCATTGGTAATTATTCTCTAATGTTATGACTAAAGCAATTATTGATTCTGGAGAATGGAACCTTGGAGGCAGGCTGAGTGGAGGCACCAGAAAGATGTCCTAAGTGACCAAGGTCATCCAGGGAAAAGAGCAAAGGATGTAGGGAAACTGATAGAACTGTGTGAGAGCAGAAATTGTCCTTCCCCCTCCTGCCTTCCCCTTTCCTTTCGGTAGATGGGAAACAACGTTTTCCGACAAAAAGGACATCTTGAGATTCAAGGGCCTCTTCCTTCAGCATACCACCGATCTACCTTGGAGAGATTCAGGAGGTGGACAGAAGTGGCAACTTCTTGCAGTCTAGGAAAAACCACTCCTCACAGGAGAGGGGGTATGGCTTCCATTGATGCCCTGTGGACTTAAATCATTTGCCTTGCTCCTAAGCCAGGGCTCCAAGAACACTGAAAAACAGTGGTGTGTACAAAAGGAAGCTATCTCAGTTTGTCAGTGTTGAGACCCAGAACACTGAGTATAATTGTTCAAAGAATAATGAATATTATCACCAGAGCATATTGTTCTCTCTCATCTAACCTTCTATTCTGTTTTCTCTGGGCAGATGACCATTAAAAGATTAAAGCCTTGTACTAGGATAGCCCATGACCATAGTCCCACATGGAGAGCTTACCAACACTTGGTAATTTGCTACAGAATTAAGCTAAGGACTTAGCTGATTGAATTCTGTCCGGTTCTCCTTATATGCTTTAAGGAGTATTGCCCCAAGCTGCTGTCCTCACCTTACTACTAGTACTTAAGGACAGCTGAAGTTCCATTTGTTTCCTGAGGCTACTCCTTTGGGCTTTGAATTCTAATTCAGTGTGCAGTGCTTCCCTGGCGGCCACCTGTGACACCTCAAGACTTACACCAGAGGACATTCCCTGGAGCTGCTATCCCACGACAAAGGCCATGCAGGGAGACATAAAGTGTAGATCTTCCCCTCTATCTACGTTTTATTAAATGATGATGACAGAAACAAAATGTTGCCCTACAGATGCCAGGAAGCAGATAGAACTTTTCCAGGAAATCGGACAGTGACCAGGACAGGTAGGACTAAGGTGATGGCAGAAAGAAGATCTGTCTCTAAATATAGACCTGAGATTTGGGGTCAGCTGTGTGTTATGAGGAGAGATAGCCAGGCCTGGAGTAGAGGATGGGAGCATTCATCAGTGTTATAAAAAGTTCAAGAGCAACAACAAAAGCTGTCCTCTAAAGTAAAGTCAAAAGTCTGCTTTTAGCCTCCCAAGCATTTTGCTCACGTCCCCGCTTGCACGCCTCCCTTCTTGCACATGGCCATTCTCCGCAAAAACGCCAAGGGAATTCTCAGCTTTCTAAGCTGAAGAGAGCAGAGTAGACAGCTTATTGCAGAAATGGAGACTATGTGGTACCCACAGCTGTTGGGTTCCATTTGTCCCCAGTGTCTTCTGGCAGCTTTGCTGGAAGGCCCACACCTGTAACAGGAAGATTCCAGGTGCCTTTTGATGCAGTGACGATTCCTTACTAAGGTAATAGTAAGATGCGATTACAACCAAGAGGCTTTATGCAAAGGAGCGCTGAGACTCACAGGGCACAGAGGGCACGCTGGTGGTTGGCAGGCCCTGGACAGGGGACTGCAGTGCTGGCTACCACAACAATAGACACATTGTCTGGGCTCATGGTGAGTCACATGAAACCATGACTGTACTCCACACTCAACACAGGACGCTCCATTTTCACAATATTTGAGTTTCTGCCTACTTGCTTCTTTCTTTCCCACATGCCAGTCTGACGTATGTACAAAATGGGCATACAATAGATACTTGCCGCCTCACTGGATCCCACTGTGGGCTGAAAGGCACGCACACACAGGTTTCCTTGGCAGGCAGCCAGATAATTATACAGCTTGACCAACTGTGAAAGCTTCTTAAATTTAAAGAACCCTCCTTCATGTATTGTTCCAGAAAATCTTGCAGTTGCCCCCAAATGGCCTTGCCCTTGTGGTTGCCCCTTTCTTTGTCCCTTGTCTCCGAATGCCTTTGATCTCAACTCATCTTCCAACGGCCATCTCAAGTGCTACACCCCGGGATAGACCCCCTTGAGTGATGCCGTCACCCTGCCTACTTGGGTTCTGCTAGCTTGTCGCAGTCCATCTGTGCAAAGACAATGTTCTCAGAGGGGCTGCCCCATGAAAGGAACTGTTTTATGGACCTGCTTGTCTTCACTTTTAGACTTGTTACTTGTTTAGAAAATTACTTGACGGCAAAGTCTTGCGCACCTTACATCATTGTTCTCATGTCTAATCTTTTACACATGGTAAATAATCAGTGTTTGCTGAGATTACGAATGGAGTGAATAGAAACAGTACTGCAGAATACTGATCCCTGATCTTCTCCCCATAGCTGTGACATTAGACAGAGGTCAACACATAGCATTACACCCGGCTAACCTTAAGAACTTTATAATTGCACAAATGCTTGCGGTTTGGATAGCCTAGTATCTGTATTTCCAGAACTGCTGGGCTAGACTGTGCTAGCCACGTACACTGCCTGGGACCCCGGGCTGCTGTGGCATCAGGTCCCATGGTCAGAGACCTACGTTGAGGGGCCAGGTAGTGGGCTGAGCCAGGAGGAGGTTGTGACCACCCCACCGTGCTGCAACCAACATACTGCTCCTGCCTGAGCCCGGGCCTGCAAGGGGCCACTTCACAGCAGTACGTTCATGGTCAGCCTAGCCGTCATCGTCACCCAAGTGACAAGCTGAGCTCAGTGGAGAAGGGATTTGGCAATTGAGAGGGACGGTGGCTGAGGAACCAAGATGGCAGTGGCGGCAGCTCTCAGCAACACATGACTCTAGTTTGAGAAAATGTCTCAGCACTGATGGTGGATGTCAAGACCTGACTGCAGCCCTCAGCAGCAAAAGGAACCTTAGAAATCTACAGACTTCAGAACAGAAGCTAGAGGACACTGGTGTAAAGCTGTTGTGTGAAGCTGTGAAGTATCTCAGCTACCACTCAGAGATTCTTGGGTTGGAGGTGTGTTAGCTAAGTGGTGCCTGCTGTGAGCACCTAGCTTCCGTTTAAAACCCTGTGGGGAGTCAACCTGTTGGAGAACACCTTGGACTGCAATTGGGGTGATTGTGCTGAGGCCCTGAACCAGCCAAAGTGCGATCTGCATGTACTGGGGCTGTGAATAACTAACTGACTCTGAAGAGGAAACCCAAGCATTTCTGATTGCTGCGGAAGAGAGAAATCCCTACTTGACAATCCTAAGCAGTGTGTAAGAGAAACAGAAAACAAGAACGTTCCATTCCAAGAAACCTGGGTGTATTCTGACCCCAAACCACATACAAAGGAAGGGAGTGGGCCTTTACTTTGGCCCATCTGTGTGTAAGAATTACAGATCACCGATATTCTAATGAGATATGATCTCTCTGGCACTCGGTGCACATGTGTTGTATAAGATGGATGAGGTTTTCAGATGCTAATAGAGGATATGAAGCAGAGGGTGGAGGATGAGGGGTGGGAGGGAGATGGTGGTGAGATGTGGGTGAAGATGGGAGAGGGGGGTCTGAATATGATCAAAATAGGGTGTATAAAATTCTTGAATAAAAAAATTTAAAACTATAAAAACCAAATAAAACAAACAACAACAAAATACTTTTAGAACTCTTATTAGCTTGGTAATAATGTGTCACTGCAGGGACCATAACGTCCTGTGTATCTGTATTTCATTAAACATCAGCCTTCTGGGTGAGACTGTTCTGGGTGTGCAACTGTTCTCTGCCTTCTCATATTCAGTACTTAGCAACTCCCTTCCAGGGTTCAGTTTTCAAGTTCCACATCACTCTCCAGCACCAGTTCCCCAGCCCTGCTGCATCAGCTACTGTTTCCAGAAACTTCTTCATTCCTCCCAAGATGTGTACTGGCCTCCATGCTGTCCCAACCCTACCTCCAGCCACCAGGATATTTCACCTTACCTCTCAGCTCTGTGAAATGATTTATTTTTTGAAGGTATAGCTGAACTATCCATACCTCCAAAGAACCTTCCAGACTCCCCTGGCTGAATTAACATTAACCTTGTATTTGTAGTCTATAGTACCTGGGTGATGTGCAGTCATGTAATCATGTGTTGTGTAATCATGGAAGGGGGTGTCTTAGATTGGGAGCACTGTGACAGTCAGAGTGAGATGTCACATGCATGCCCAGTAGAGGCTTTAGGATGCCCCGTGATGGAGGGAATCTGGCTCAGTCAGAACACTTGTGCACATAAACTCCTAGAGGCTTGCTGTATGCAGACTTACAGGCCACATACCATGGAGAGCTGCAGTGGGGTGTTCTCAGCCAACTCATGGTCCAAGATGCTGCCTTTTGGCCCTGTGCAATACGTGGGCACTAGCATTTTTCTAACTCCCAAGTCCCTACTCCTTTCCCGTACCTCTAACTGACCCTGTAACACACAGTAAAACTCACACAAACAGAAACTTGACTTCTCTCCATACCTGCTATTGCTTGACCTTTAAAGGAAAAAGATAGGAACGCAGATTACTTTCTTTTTTCATTCTTCCAGTTTTGGGTTTGACTTCGTTGTACTTTCATGACATACTTTCCTGAAATTAATATTCTCCAGTTCTACCGGCCAGAAAGGGACCAATGGGAACACTGTTTAGGTCTGTATGTTAGGGTTTGCTCCATTTGGCTTTGCTGTTGTTATTCACCATCCAGCTCTATGGGACTCTGGTATGGTTTCTAGTCTTTCCTCTCCCTCCCTCCCTCCATCCCTCCCTCCCTCCCTCATCCCTCCTTTCCTTCCTCCCTCCCTTCCTCCCTCCCCCTGTTCTTTTTTCTTCCTTTTTTTTTTCCTTCCTTCTTCTTTCCTTCCATGGCTTTCAGGAGGATAAAGCCAAATGCTTGTTTCTTCTAAAATTTCTAGTTTGGGGGCAAGAGAGATGGTTCATTAAGAGCACTGGTTGCTCTTGCAGAGGACCCAGGCACATGGTGGCTCACAACTGTCATTAATTCTGGTTCTAAGGGATCTGATACCCTCTTCTGACCTCTTTCAGCACTGCACAACACAGGTACACTTACATACATGTAGGCCATGTACTCATACACATAAAATAAAAATATTATATTTTATATAAAAAATAAAATTTCCAGTTCTTATTCTTGTGCTCAGAAAAGATTTCTTCTAATATTTGATCCCAGTGGTATCCTGGTAGAAAGTTCTTAAGCACAGGATGTTGTCAACAGAGGAGAAAATTGATGTCCTAGACTAAAGTGTTCTTGTTGTTTTGCTTTTTCCACTTACTTTTTAACAAAAGGCCTCACATAGACCAGACAGACTTCAAACTCACTATAAAGCTAAGAATGACCTTGAACTCCTGATCCTCCTGCCTCTACCACCTCCGCAGTGCTAGGGTAATAGGCATGTACCAGAACACTCAGCTCTGGAGTGAGTTGGGGTTTTTTTGTTTGTTTGTTTGTTTGTTTGGTATTTTTTGAGATAGGATCTCCCTGTAGCCCCAGCTGACCTGGAACTAGCTATGTAGACCAGGCTGGTCTTGAACTTACAGAGACCTACCTGCCTTTGCCTCCTGAGTGCTGGGATTAAAGGTGTATGCCACCACACACAGTGAGTGAGCTCTTAAAAATGCCTGAGCTTGACCCTGGTGACATCTCTTTCTGGCTTCCTGGTTTGAAATCTCGACCCCTGACTTTCTGGCTTGAGATCGGAATTTTTTCCTCTTTCATATATGCTCCTAATATTATGAATTGTGCATAGAGCAAAACATGTAGACCCAGCAAGAAGGCAGCTCTCCCAAATGGTCAGACAAAGGGGGTCTTCAGCTTTGGACTTTCAGCTTCTAAAATCATGAGAGAAAGGAAGAAAGAAAGAAAGAAAGAAAGAAAAGAAAGACTTCCTTAGGTAGTTTTCCATGATAATGAAAAAACAAACTAATAGAAATGTCCTGTGTTTTTTTTTTTTCTTCACAATCCATTGTTATAAAAATTACATTGAGAATAAAAGAAATTTTCCAAAGTCTATGTTTTCCATAAAAAAAGAATCTTAAAGTACATTATTTTCCATTGTATTTGGAATGTACTGGACAATAATCAGGTTTTCTATTTTCTCTTTATCACTAAATCAGTTATGGTGAATTTAACTAAAAGAACCCCCAGGATCTGGAACCAGGGGCTTAGAACATAATGCCATTTATTTTAATTAAAAATATGACCCTGTTGGGTTTGGCGTCTCCATGGATTCCTGCTCTGTCATTTCTCTCCCTAGCTTTCTTTAAAAAAATTCTAAATTATATTTATTTATCTTTTTGTGTATGAGTGTTTTTGCTGGCATGTATAGAAGTACGTCATGGACATGCAATGCCCTCAGGGGCCAGAAGAGGGCATCAGATTTCCTAGAACTGGAGTTAACAAACAGTCATGAGGCACCATGTGGGTGCTGGAAAATGCAAGCGCAGCCAGTGTTCTTAACCACTAAATCATCTCTCTAGGCCCTCCTTATCTTTTTTAATGCTTTGCAGCTGCCTTTTCTGCCCAGCCTAGACTTGTTGAAGTTCTGAAAGCTGTAGCCCAGAAGAGACACAGAGGAAGTGATGACAGACAGTGTGGAAAGAATTGTGCATAGAGCAAAACATGTAGACTCAGTGAGAAGGCAGCTCCTAGGGACCTGTCTTCCCGTTCACTTTCCGCCAAATGGGGGTGCACAGCGAGACCTCATGGGAATCCACATTTCACTCTCCCGTCGTATACATTAGCGCCACATCTGCACTTATTTAGTGTTGTATCCAACTCGCTGACAAATATTTCTGGCTTACAGTGCTACTGAGATTTTGCATATGTGTCTATGTCTTCACAGAGCTTTGCAACAGATGGTTAAGAGAAGTGGAATCCGTAGAACAAGCTCACAGCATCCTGCCTAGACACCTTTGGGGTTTCTGGATGGAGATTCTCAGCTCGTGAGAGCTGTGGTGATCTATGGATTTTTAAAAATCCATAATATCTTGCAAAGAATAACCATGAGTAACTATTTAATATTGAAAAAAAAAAACAGTAACATACCTTTTGTTTTGCCACTTTCCAATGTATGGACATACGATGGAATGTGCTTGATTTATAATGCTGCTGTCATTGTGTTTTCTAATAAATGTAAAATCTGTCAAGACAATTTTGTGAGAATTTGAAGTTGTTTTTTCTATTTTAAAAATGGTTTGGAAGGAAAAAAAAAAATCACCCCCTTGTGGGTTCTGTTGTTTTGTTTTATTTTTTTGAGACAGTGTCTCACATAACCCAGGCTGGCCTTGAAACTGATATCTAGCCAAGGATGACGGTGAACTCCTGATATTCCTGCCTCTGATTCCAAAATGCTGGGATTACAGAAGTACACCACCACACCTGGCTTCCTTTGTGCTTTTTTAAATCCTTAAATAGTGCAATGAGCTGGGAAAAGCATAAATAATACTATAAATCCTATAATGGGAGTAATTTTAGGGAAAGTTCTTTATTAAAAATAAAGCCTGGCTAGTCACATAGCCATTAAGAGAGACTTTAACAGGGCATGCTTTCAATAGGTAGACGGACTATGGGGGCCAGGGAGACAAAGAGAGAAGAGACCAGATGCTTCATATAATAAAAAGGTAGAAGTTTAGAGAGAGGAGGGAAGTACCAATAAAGAAGAGCTAAAAGAGCCAAGGAATAATGCAATGGAAGAACAGGTCAGGTGTGCTGTGAATTTAAAGGGAACAAGGATTCAAAGAGAAACCAAGGGAGGAAGGTGGTGTGGGACCTTGCTGATTTTAGAAAACTGACTTTGCAAGAAATATCCCTTGGTAGACCTGAGAATTTTTAGAATGGATCAGCATAATAGTCGGTTACACTACAGTTTTCTTAACTCATGAGAAAAAATTTTGCAGAGCTTATGTGGAGAAGATTTGCAAAAGCAGAGTTCCGGAAAGAGGCTGAAGTCTTTTATGGCTTAGAGTGGGGATAACAAAAAGTACTGAAGCTAGAAGGGCAAGAATCCAGGGAAAAGAGAAAGTTGGGGCAGGAAACTTCAGAGGAGCTATACCTCCAACACACAGCTGTGTGCTCAGAACGGAGGCGAGGTGAGGCACCGGGCCTTGCTGACTTTTAACCGTATGGAGGTTGGTCCTACTTTTACTTGAATATTGATCTTTTTTTTTGGTATTTTTGAGACAGGTCTACCTGGAGCCCCAGCTGGCCTGGAACTTGCTATATAGACCAGGCTGACCTTGAACTCACAGAGATCCACCTGCCTCCGCCTCCCAAGTGCTGGGATTAAAAGTGTGCACTACCTTGCCCAACTTTTACTTGAATATTGAAAGAATGGTGACCTCATAAAACTGGAGAATTTGAAGTCAGGCTGGTGCTGCTGGGCTTTTCTAAGACTGTTTCTGTAACTGGCACCATCACCTTCAGAACCTTTCCTGATTTTTTTCTAAAATAATGTAGGCTTGCTCCCAGGAATTTCTGTTTTCATGGCACACGTGAAGGCTTTCCCAGCACAGTCCCTGTTTCCAGCTTCAGATTCCTTTTTCTTTTTTTGTGCTTTTTTCCTGCTTTGAATTCTCTGCTCCCCAGAAACTGAAATATCTGGCGTTCCCGGAAGATGCACTCTCTTTTCTCTAAATTTCTTCCTAACGTAAGCTATTTTCCTTGATTAGAATGTTCTAAAACCTATGGGACTCAGTTATACCAGTTTTTCACACCAGTACACGTGAGTGTGTGTACAAGTGTGCAGTGGCCAGTTTCTCAGGTGTCTTCTGCCATTGTTCTTCACCTTGTAACACTGTTGCCATTTCTTTTTCTTTTTTTTTCAACAAGGTCTCCCTGTATCCCCAGCTGGCTTGAAACTCACTATGTAGCCCAGGCTGACATCCATCTCATAGACACCTCCCTCTGCCTCCCGAGTGCTAACACTTAAGGCATGTAACACCACACCTGGCTCTCAATCCCCATTTCTTACAGCTTCTTGTTTGATATTCTAGACTAGGGCATTAGTCCTGGACAGTTTTAAAGTACTTAACACGGTAATTTTTAGACTGTGTGACATCTACAAAGCATCCAATAAATAAAGACAGTCCTTCCTACATCAGAAAAAAAGAAAAGACAAAAGCAGTTATACAGCCCATGGCTGAACCAAGTACTGTAGGCAAGCTTAACACAATGGCATATCATAGGAAAATGTAAGCTGCAAGGTGCATCGTAATCTTACAGATCCACTGTCATATGCCAGTCCATAGTTGATCACTATGACATTAGGCAGTTTAAGACTACAGTTATTTAGATTACTTTTGGATGAGTTGGTAAGCATCTATAGACGAGGGTCCCGGTGCTGGGTTTCTGGCCCTGAAGCGTCCAGCGCTGTGCCTCTGATGCGGCAGGTGCTCAGTAAGTTCCTGATCAAAATGGTAGCTTGCTGACTTCAACAAGCATTTTTTACTAATTTGCTCATTCACCAGTTATGCATGGTTCATGTGCCCTGCTGTGGGCACAAATGAAGGACAAGGCTCATGTCGATGGACAGCACTCTAGCCTTGATTTCAGCGAGCTCTGTTTTGGGACATTTCCTAGGTTACATCTAATGGTGATATTTGTGCCAACCTACAAGATCCCTGATACAGAAGCTAGATTAGAGAGAAAAGGGCACAATTCCTACCTATGATGAATTGCACGAAACTTTTAAGCACTGTCAACTCAGAGTGCTGATAGATAAAATAATATACTATTATTATTATTATTATTATTATTATTATTATTTTGGTCTTTTGAGATAGGGTCTCCTTGTAGCCCCAGCTGGCCTGGAACTCACTATGTAGACCAGGCTAGCCTGAACTCAGAGAGATTCTCAGCTTTTATTTTTATTTTTTTGGTCTTTTAGTAAATAATGTATATTTTTATCTACGAGCTTATAATCTCTTTCATGTGTGTGTGCATGTTTCTGTGTATATGTGGGTGCATGTGTGTTTGCAGGTGTGCTTGCAGCTATATGCATGAAGAGGCCAGTCTACCACCTCAGGAGTCATGTGTGCTCCTCAGGAATGCCATCTTCCTCTTTGAGACAGGGTCTAGTTAGCCTGAACTGTACAATTAGGCTAGCCTGGCTGGCCGGCAAGCTCCAGGGACCCTCCTCCTCCTTAATGCTGAGATTACAAGTGCATTCCCATGGGTGCTGGGAATTCAACTCAGGTCCTCATGCTTGAAGGACAAGCACTTTACTCAGCCTAGGAACTTATAATTTTATATTTTAAAATGTCATGAAACTGAGTGAATTACTAAAATGTAATCAGGTTCTGAAATGAGAATAATCCTAAATCCCCAGATCAGGCAGGTCAGGAAGTTGAAAGATTGGTCAAGTGACCAAAACCCCTGCGCTGGATTTAGGATTGTGAGGTTGGAGGGGTTTCTATGCTACCACCTACTCTCTGTGCAATTTGGGCCAAGCCATTTGACTCTCCATGTGTGTCAGGTAATTAGAGTTGAGCAGTGGAGGCACAGTCTGGAATTGGGAGTGTCTGATTAGTTAACAGCTAGACTTTATAAACTTTCTGCTCCTCTGTGACTTCAGTCATAAGCTAAAATAATATTACCTAGTTCATAGCCCTGAGAGAATGGATGAGATAGAAGAGTGTCTGATAGACGGTCGCAGGTACTTGGTGAGTGTCGGCTGTTCTTGGCTTCTGCTCTCGTATGTGAAATAAGGTCATATTGCTCTACTCAGTCATTTTAGAGATAAGAAGGGAAATTGTAACTGGCCCACAATAAGCATTTCACAAAAGTCTGTTTAATCTGAATCTGTGTGGTAAAATCTCCTTAATAAGAAAACAGAACCATGTGGGTATTTAACAGGAGCACAGGAGTTGGAGCTGAAGTTGACCTCTAAAGAAAAGCTACAATAGGCTACCCCTATCAAAGGAATGAACTTTCAGACAAAGAACCCGTCAGGACTGAAATGGGGAAACTGAGGCATGTTGTTATGGATGGCTGAATCAGGTAACAGCATAGTGTCCATGGACAAGAACAGCTCTTGTGATGTGATCTTTCCCAACCTAAAGAACCGACATCTGCTTGGGCCTGAAGAGTCAACCTGAAATTTATAGGAAATATAGGACAGACAGGAACATACTGCACTGTATCACGAGGATGCAGCCAGCCAAATCTAGATAGGAAACTAAAGTTTTATTTTTTCAACAATGGAAGAGAGAGAAAGAGAGAGAGAGAGAGAGAGAGAGAGAGAGAGAGAGAGAGAGAGAGAGAGAAATGGAATACACAAGAGACAGCACAAACTCTAGTCACAATGTGACAATGTGTGGGCATTCCATGGACCTTGATTCAAATAAAACATACTAGACCACCAAAAGACAAAAAGAAGAGTCTTGAAACAGCTTCTTGATATCACAGAAAATAAAATGATGCCTTACTTCTAGTATAACAAGCATGCCTCTTTATAAATTCGCGAATTCCCTCATTTTTAAAGTTGGCAGCCTCTGCATAATAGAGTTGCATACTAAAAATTCTGTCTGGGGCTGGAGGAGATGGCTCAGCAGTTAAGAACACTGGCTACTCTTGCAGAGGACCCTAGTTCAATTCCTAGCACTCACATGGTGGCTAACAGCCGTCTGGAACTCTAGTTCCAGGAGAATCTGACGCCCTCTTCTGACCTCCACAGGCATTGCACAACATGGGTACACTTACACACAGGCAGGCAATCCACTCATACACATAAAATAAAAGTGATAAATAAAAACTCCACCTGTCATTTTGCCCTATGGGTTTCTACAGTTCAGTTTTCCAGTGGAAATGAAACATTTTATTGGCATGAGGATGCACTCTCACCACACAAACTGATCCTAATTACAACTTTTCTTTCTCTAGTCTTTAAAAGCCTCCTGCATCTGAAGCCAAGATGCCATTTCAAACGGGTTTCCAAATTAGCTCCTGACTCCAACTTCCATAAAGTGTGGACACATTTTATATAAAGTTATTTGGACATTGTCTACAGCCCTGGGGCAATGCTAGGAGCTGAGTCACCCCAGCTGTGAGAGAAACAACTACTAAAAGAATCAAATGAAGTGTGAGGTTAAATTACATAGTTTTACTTAAGGTAAAGGAATTCCTATAAGTCAAACAAAGGACTGCACTTCTCTCCCTGACACTTTGATAGAATTGTATAAAATGAGCCATTTTTCAAATATAATGAAAGCTGCTGGTATTAGAATGAGGTGATAAGTATATCAGTCATACTGCTTTTATGCCAAGCACATAAATAATTAGGATATGATTGAGACAAAGCCATTAGGAAATGTATACATGAGTGTGCTATAATGTAGAGAGGAAAATGATACCAGTGAACTCAACAAAGCAGAACTAAATAGAAAAAGATCATACAGATTTATGATTTACGATGATGTTCATTTGATTCCATCTCACATGGGAAGTGTGTTAAGTTTTCAGTGTCTGTGGCTATAACTGAGATTGGATACTTTTTGAGAGATTACAAAATGAGAAATCCTCCTCATTGGGGATTTGGTCAAATGGGCCCTGGGGAAGTTTGAAGGATCTGTAGAATTTCCCTGTTTCTTACCACCAAATTTGGTGTCTTTTAAGTCATTTGATAATTCACCCTTCTGACAAAGACTGTTCATGGGGAAATATTGATGTAGCGAGCTCCCAACTCTGCTTGTCTTTAAAAAATCCTTTTAAAATCAATTCTTGCTCATACACACTGGGTAAATAGATGCTTTAACTCACAGTGGACGCTCATTGCTCCCTGATGGAGGGTCATTTGGCACTCTCAGAACTTTCAAACGCTGAAGCTAACTAGCATTTATTTAGGTTTCCCTTACTGAGGACATGCTTCCTATGAAGCCATAATTCCAGGACTAGTTTTGAATGAAAAATAAAACCTCACATACGTAAAGCTGCATTTCAAGATCAGCTACATGTGCGCTTATGTTAATGCTTCCTCTGGTTGCTCTGAGGTGGACTCATGCTATCTTGAGTTCTGTATCCACCAGCCAGGCTAAGAGCTATTACCACTAAGAAGTATCTCTTGGAGAACTGTTAAGGAATATTCTCCCAAACTCACCTTCGTGTCCTATCAGCTACCACCAAGTATGTTCCTGAAATCGCAGCTGCCTCGGCTACTGTGGCAAATCTGGCAGAGAGCAGGGTAGTGCTGAAAATGTTTAACACCTGTGATGGAGCACCAACCTATCAGAATGGGTCTTGGTTATAAAGGTGGGTTCAGACATTCAGGTGTGTGCTAGCTTAGTCTCAGCCAACCCAGGTGGGCCCCAGGGCTTGGCTGGCTGTTTCAACTCTGGCTATGGCCATGTCTGCCAACTCACTGCCACAACCTAGGTGCTGCAGTTGCTGCTGCTGCTGCCATCAGGATCTGTGGCAAGGGACAACCTCTCTGCCCTCTCTGAGTGACTGATACCCTTGAGAGTAACAAGAGCACTGTTCTTGCTATGTGACTTTGTGGTGGAACAAATTCCACCATGTTTGTTTAGAGTCTCCCTGTCCTAGGAGGTCCCCCAGGAGCCATTTGCTCAAGTCTCACAGCCATGCAAAGTCTCAAGTTAGAATTCTGATGTGATTTCCAAGTAAGGTTAAATGTTCTGTCTTAGAGACGCTGGTTGGACCCAAAGGAGAGACATCTATCTTTAAAATTGGTCTCTTTTCTAGACATAAGACCTCTAGTTCTTCACAAATGAATGTTTCCAAATCCTGCCGTTTCCTTTTGTGTCACAAGGAACCCAGCAACTTGTTTAGCCATCATTTGTTAAATACATATGGGAACAAAGTGATGGCTCCGTGGTTAAGAGCACTGGCTAACAACCATCTGTAACTGTTCCAGGGGATCCAATACCCTCTTTTGACCTCTGCCGGCATTAAATGACACAGGTGCACTTACACACATGCAGGCAAAACAGTCATATCCATAAAATAAAAATACTGAATAAAATAGTAAAAGAATACATACATATTTTAATGCAGTATTTTGTCATGTTTAAAAATTATTACATTTATTTGCATATTGTATGGATGCATATGTATGCACATGTGTGTATATTATAGCATACATGTGGTGGTCAGAGGACAACTGACCAGAGTGAGTTTTCTCTCCTATCTTGTGGGTCTTGGGTATTGAACCCAGGTTATAAGGTGTCACAGCAAGCACCTTTATCTGCTAAGCCATCTCACTGGACTTTATTTTTTTAATATACAGAAAGCCTGTGAAGATGGCAATGACCCAGCAGCTCGCCCACTGAGAGGCCTGGCCCCAGTCCTGGCTCTGCACAAGATAACAAGGCCTGTTGTTAGATTCCATCTTCTCAGAGTCAAAGCTCTATCATTAGGCCTGGCTGACTGGCTTGATTTCTCGTCCCTGGGGATGTGTTTGTTCCCCACAACTCTCTTCCATGAAGACTACCCTTTGGACAGCCCCGAGAAAGCCAGACTGGTGTCATTCAAGGACCCCAGTTTTATACTAAGCTTGCGAGAACAGCACTGGGGAAGTCTTACCTACTCGTACATACTAACTACCTCTCAACTTTTAGAAAAGGTCCTCACAGCTTTAAAACCTCTGAAAACAATTTCCTTGGGGTATTCTGATTAGTTGAAATGTGTATTCTGAAGTCCCAGGCTGTGGGGTCTTCAAAGGGATGAGGAGGGGCCCTTCCAGAAGGGTCTGTGAGTCTAATTCTGAATGTTTCATTTTCACAGTATTATCTGAAGTGCTAAGAACGTGATCTCATATAATAAATACTGTTCTTGGTTCCTGACCTTTGGGGGAGAAGGGAGAAGAAATGATGAGGCAAAGGAGACTTCAAGAACTCTCTCTCCCCAGGTGTTTGGATCTAGAAATAAGGAAAACATGGAAACAGAGGATGAAAGAAAAGGCCAATGCTCCAGAGCCAGGCACTCCCATGGTCAGTTGACATCAACCTCTATCAGCGACCAATCCTCTGGCCTCAAGTTCCCTCAGTGTGAGATGCTTTGGCTGCATAGTTTCTCCCTTTATGGGTATCGGTCATTAGCTGCAGGCAGTATGGTTTGAACTTGAACTTGACGCTCCCCTAAAAGGTCAATTATAATGTGTGCGGGAACACTGTGAATTTTACTAACAATGCAACCACTTTGAGTCACAGCTTCTTGGATATAATGCAGTTCATTAGCTTCTGGTCATCCAGGCAAGCACCCCTTTTAATTAAAAGGCAGTAGATGGAGGAAGACCTGCCAAGAGGCTTCCTGTGTGCAAT
This sequence comes from Eospalax fontanierii, assembly GCA_035773235.1. Lineage (NCBI taxonomy): Eukaryota > Metazoa > Chordata > Mammalia > Rodentia > Spalacidae > Eospalax > Eospalax fontanierii. Next base: position 28,418,216 of record CM069545.1, on the reverse strand, counting down.
ACCAGTGGGCGAGTGTGGGGAGAGCACCTTCTCAGTGCTCACTCAGAGTTTATTTTGTGTTTTGTTTTGTTTTGTTCAGTATATCACATGGTTTAATCACATTTACCTGACTTGTGTAATGCATTCATGTTTTGCTTTGATTTTCCCCCATCTAGAAATATAGAAAACCTCACTACCTTCAAATACAGAAATATGATGATAATCATCAAGCATATTTTAAATACTCTGAATTTTCTGGGTAAAAGAAGTTATAAAAGCTTGAAATACAAAGAAGTTGAAGATAGTGCTTGGCAAATATTAGGCCAATAAACAATCAACATCTTGCTAACACAGACTAAAATATGATCTCAATATTAGTGAATATTAGTGAATATTAAATGACTTCTTAAAACCGTACAGCAAGACTGCATAGTACATGTACTTGTATATATGTGTGGGATGTCAAGAGATCCTTAAGACACTTGAGGAAAATTTACAAAGTGTTTCTTAAGAGTTTAAGTTCTTCTAAACATAAACTACATATATCATAAACTGAAGTTGTATTTATGTGGGGTGTTAGGCAAAAACGCTAGGCTTTTTCTTCTACATAATAAAGGTTCATATAAAATCAAACTTGATAAATAATTTGTGGTATCCAGTCATCATTTTTTACAGTTTATATATAAGCAGCTGAACTTTACAGCGTATCATGAGTTATGTATTGAATATACCCCATTATATCTATAAATCACTTTCCATACTTGGGAACGTGTGCAGTGTGAGCTATGAAGGTACACTGCGCTTTCAAAGTCACATTAAAGTGTGCGTGTGTGGGCGTGCACATGTAAACAGGGTCTCACTATGTCATCCATGCTAGCCTTCATCCTCCATCCCACCCTCCTATATACTGAGATTACAGGTGGGTGGTCAAAGCAGTCAGTTTTTAAGAGTTGTTGAAAAAGCCCTGTTGGGTGGTTTCTGTCCCTCTTCTTTGTTACACTGTGACACACTGACTCCATCTGATTGCCACCATCACCCCAGCCTTCTCTGCTATCTCTTGCAGCTGTTTCTCAAGAATTCAGAGATAAGAACTCTCTTTTTCTCTTTATCCCTATTAGCAATCCCCTCGTCAGCTCTTATTGGAATTTCCAATCAACCAGCAATCCTCTGCTTGAGACGAGAGCGTCCATATTGAAAGATGGCCTGGCGTGGTCATTCTTGATGAATGACCTCTAGAAGAGGGAGAGCCAAAGCAGGCTGAGCAGGTGGCAGGGCAGGGCCCAAGCTTCTCACTTCACCTCCACCCGAGACTTCTGGATTCAGTGCCCAGATCAGGCAAAACCACAACCCAAACAGCATCCTATAGAGTCATCCCCAGATCAAAGACAATGACTTCTGTATTATTGAGCATTGTAAACTATTCCTGAAATTCCACTAGGTAGGTAGGAAATTTAACACATGATTAGGAAGAGAAGAGCTGATGAAAATATTAATAGTAGGCGGGAGAGGGTTATTTGTATTTGATATCATCTCATATCACAACTACTCTATTCCTTTGCGAACCGAACGAATGAAAAGAGAGAAAAAAAATCTGTGCAGTGCATTTGTGGGGACTGTAAATGTGAAAAAAAAAAGAGACAAGCATTTGCGTTAGCAAAGATAATGGAATGAAAATGCTGCGAAATTGCACTTCGGGAAGGAGTCTCATTTTGAAAGGCAAATTCCAAGGAAAGCAGAAACAAGCAAAGAAGGCACTTCAGACACGGAATAACACAGACTCAAAGGAAAGCTGTGTCCAGGATTACACAACTGATGATTTTATGTTGCCTACTTAAAAGACTGATCTTTAGAGCGATCACTTGCTCCACACTGTCCATTTGCGACAATAAATGAAAAGTGCGTGTGTTCACAAACGAGGCTGGGACCCACCTTTCCAAGGGAGAGGTGTCTATCAAATGCAGGTGATAGAGTCCATCATACCAGTAGCTGGTATGTAATTCACATTTTCTTAAAGCATGAAGTCCCAAGGAGACTTCAGACCTCACGTCACAGCGTTGGGTCCCTCCACGTCGCATCAGACCCGGAGAGCCTTGCTCCACGCACCCAGCGCGCTCCCGTGGGCGCGCACACCCGCGCTCGCGTACCGCACCCGCACTCCCACACACACACAGCCCCGAGGGGCACCCGGCACACGGGGACGGCTCGCCTCTGGCGGACACCCGAGCCGAGTCCCGTGGTCTCACTTTACCTCCCGCGCAGGCAGGATGCCCGCCGCCGCTGGCTCCGTAGCTGCCATGGGTCTCCGCCTCTCTCCCGGTCTGATTTAGCAGATTGGGGCCCTCTGTGTTTTCAACAGGTACCATGGTCACGTAGAAGTTACAGACTCTCCCTCGCCACCAAACCACCCCGACCTCCCCCTCTGACAGCACTCGTCAGTTTCCCCATAGCACCATGCTAAAGAAGAAGGGGAGGGAGAAGGAAAAAAAAAAAAAAACTTCGGCCAAAGTCGGTGTGATTTGTGACCAACTTTGTTTCTATTTCCGAAGGCTTTGCCCTTTTCAGTGACACAGGCTGTTGCTATTCCCAGCAGCCTATCAAAGGCAGGGGGAGGGCCGTGTCTCCGGGATTGTTTTGCCTTTAGATGCAGAGTTGGAACCAAGAGGTTAAAAGAATTGGGACTTCGAGGCAGTGTTTGGCCACAGGCTAGGGCTGGTGCTTGTGTTCCTGCACCTTTGAAAAGAAGCTCAAAAAAAGAGACTTGCAGATTTAAATGCAAGCCTGCGAGCTGAGAATGGGGACAGAATGCCCACAGATGGTATCAGTTAATCTCGCAGAAGAGGAACAATTTAGGCAAAGACATACCAGAAGGAAAAGTGTGTTAATTTTTCTTTTTTAGCAAGACTATTATTCCAAGAGCCATGACACTCACCAGCTTAAACAAAGCGTAAAATATGTTTGTTTCTACGGGATTTGGGTCTAGGTAAATGCCTTGCATAGCTTTCTCTCCAGGCCTGTGAGACAGAGGAAGGCCTGCTACCAACGTCAAATGCATGGCGGGTTCTTTAGGTTTTTCCTGATCCTGAGTTTACCTCAAAGAAGTCCGATTTAAAATGCACGGTTGTCTTTAACAGTGGAGGGAAACCTGGCTGTTCTATCAGGTTGCATGTGGCCTGGGGAGGGAGGAGGGTACTCTGCATTCAGAGCCCTTGCAAGTGAAACAAATCGGCACCAGAGGGAGGAATGTTTTGCTGATTTGTGAATATGTATTTATGAAAACAGTCCTACAGAGTTAAAATATTTTACATTCAGTTATATATTTAGCAAATCGCGATCTTTGAAAAACTTTACAGAGGGAACTGGGATCATCTTAGAAGATAATTTGGAATGAAAACTACAATGTATGAAGTATTTCTAGGACAGAAATTATGCCAGGTGCATTAACTTGAACAATTCTTTTCTATGAAAGATCCTGTGAAGCCGCCGAAACGGAAGTTGAGCAACTCGCCTGAGCTCCCCAGAGCTGGGGATGTAGCTCAGTGGTAGAGTACTTCCTGCCATATGCAAGGTCTTGCCCAATGCCCTTGAACTCGTCTGAATGAATCAGGAGTAGAGCTGGAGTCGTGAAACCAGGAAGCCTAACTCCAAAGAGGACAGGTGTGTACCACCATGCCTAGCACCCTTTAGGTCTTCTTGACGTTAAGAAGATGCTCAGAATATGGCTTTCCATCCTAGTTGTTCCTCTGGATGAGACAGCACATCTGTTTCTGTCTAGACAATGACCTGTTTTTGCTCTTGTCCACACTTTGGATCAGAATCAAGCTTTTCATTGGCATTATTTGTACGTTTCTTTACTCATCACTATTTCTGTATTTTTTCTATCCATTAGGAAGCAAATGCTAACAAATCTGTAACAATTCAATGAGTATTTTATTATACACCTGCTGTATATCTGCTGGTAGTATGGGAAATGGAAGCGTTATGAGCAGAGCCCAGTACACTCCCCATTAAAAGAATACAAGCTCAAGTCCTACACAGATCTGTGTGCCCCTACTAAAGAATTTGTATTGCAAACCGGCTGAAGAAATTGCTTTTCTTTTTTCCCAGGGAGTGTTATGGTCGTAGGAATGGCTGTATTTATCTATGAGACATATTTTTCCATATTCTCTTGGTTTTCATCCTTTTTTTCTGCTCAGAACTCATAATGATCTTGAATCAAGTGTGATGTCCTTGCCTTGGGTGAATTGCATAGTTGCTTTGTTTTGTGACCCCCCTCAGGACCTACGCCACCAGGAAGTATTGGATTGTTTGCTGTGGCAATTGAGTAGGCACAAGACAAACCCAGTTCTAGAATACCTTATTATGATTGTAAGCAGTTCAGTAATTCTTGCTCTCTTTCTATAACTGGGCTATTCAGAGACTCCACAGGCATAAACCAGAAGTCAAAAGAACAAGGAAACAACATGACTGGCCATATTGTCCTGGCATCTAACTCTGTTTCTTGGTTTTGCTGCTTCCCTGACAAAGGTCATTGGCTATCTCAAGCTGTACCCTGTGCTCATTTCTTTTTCCTATGCCAGAGAAAAGTTTAACTCCAAAGTCTGTTACCATGTCATGCTGAGTGCTTTGAACTGAAGGATATTGGAGGGCCTGAGAAGCAGTTTCTTTGACCTTGTTGTGGCTTCCTGTCTTTCGTTTCTCTTTCTCCCCTGCAGCAAATGATAGAAATCAAAATTCCAGGTTCCCCAAGTTTGTTCATAGACATTAGAGCTGTTCTTCAAAGTGAGCGATAAAACCTATGTTGTTTTATCAATTCTTCCTTGGAGTTGGGGTCTCACCCCATTCTCAGAAGGACAGGTCTTTCTGAGTTTCCTACTAGATTACACCCTTGTGGTCATTTACCTTTCTACCTGAGAGTCTATTCTCCATTGAGCCTAGGAATGAAAACAGCTACATTTCTGGAGGCCCCTGTATCACACAATAGTTTACTTACATGAATGTGTCATGCTTTCTCTCGTTAACCTGCCTTCTGTTATAGTTCTGCTAGCCATGATCCCCATGATGAGTGGTAAGAAAAGCATCTGATATGTCTGTTCTACAGCTAAGAGACTAATCTCTGTAAATCTAATAAACTTATCATTGCTAGAGCTCTAAGAGCACATATAGCTATAGCTGTCTGTACATTCATCTATCTCTGTATCCCAGCTCCTGAGAAAATATCAGGAGTGCTGTCCACATTCAGTAAGTATTTGTCACATCAATGAGTGATTACAATTGGAGCTGTTAGTGAACCGAATAAGTATTTGGTTATTTTACATACCAAAATCCACATTATGATTACCTTTGACACTTTGTCTCGTCCTCTCCCTTTGTCTCTCATCTCTGGAATCTGAAGCATGAATGCCACCATGAAGAGTTATTCCTCCACTCAGGGACTATATAATCAGTCACCGGCAAGCAGGTAATCCATTGCTCATAGCACCAATAATTTTGCTATATTCCACTTCAGGTGACTGTTCATAGGTGATGCTCCCAAAACCTCCAACTGGATGGCTTGCAAAGTGGTTAGGTAGATTCTTTATTTTGTGAAATATTACTGTCTCTATTTTACAGAAATCAAAATTGAGAAGTTTATGAAATATGCTCAAGACCAAAAGACATTTTCCAATGTCTGGTTATGAAATTTTGAATCACACAGAAAATCCTAGAATTAGTAACAATATTTTACTGTTTACCCAGTCACCTATCTATCTACCAATCCCTCCATCTGCTGAAATATATTAATTTCTAATGCATTTAAAGTAAGTATAAATGCTTCCTGTGTGTAGAATTAGCTAGAAATCAATACTGTTTAGATTCTTTCTTTGCTTTTCAACAAAGTTTTATATAAGAGCACAAAGCACAAAGCCTAAGAATATTATTAAGTAGATTCAGAGAAGCACACCGTCCAACCTCTGTTTACATCACAGAACATGGCTGTCATCTCAGAAAGTCCCCTTGCATCTCTGCTGAGGAAATTTCCACCCCAACCTCCAAGAAGCAACCAATGTTCTCATTGTTTTCCACATAAATCCCCTTTACCTGTTCTGAATACTTATTTAAGGGAAGGGTTATTAAGACTCTGTGTAAGGCTTCTCTCACTGAGCATAATTTGAGAGTCACCCATGTTTATTTATATATATATATATATATATATATATATATATATATATATATATATGCTATTAGGTCATTCTCTTTTTTGCTAAACAGCATATCATAGGTGAATACACCAGTCTATCCATTTCCCTATTGATACCTCTGGGCTGTTTCTAGCTCTTGGTATTGTAAATAAAGCTGTTATGAAAATTCGTGTTCAAGTCTTTTTGCAGAACATAGCAACTCAAGGCACAGCAGTCCAAGTCTTTCTGATTCCAAACCTGCAAGCTTTTCTTCATATCCTGCTGCTTCTCTGTGGCACGCTGTGTTTATGTGGAATGGATCTCCAGAGGTTTGGGCCTAAAAGGGCTCACGGGCTCACTATAGCATAAACACAAATGGAGAAATATGATCTTTAGGCACACAAATAAGAAGTCTAGAAACAAATTCAGTTCTTGCTTAGTCACATGCCAATTAATTCCCACCCGGGCATGATTGTTTGGAAGGATATTTATTTAATCACCTGTTTGTGATATCTAAATAATTCTGCCTTCTAAATGCTATCTTATTTGTTTGTTTGTTTGAAACTGGTTCTCCATAGTTATCTATCTGGCCTGAACCCACTAAGTTTAGAACAGGTAAAGATGATTTGTATGGGAAACAACAAGAACATTGGCTACTTCTAGATGCCAGGGTAGGATTTTCCTTAGAAGAAACACAGTGGAACCTTCTGGAATGAGTCATGTCCTGTGACCATCCTCTTGCCTTTGATTCTTAAGTGCTGGGATTACAAGTGTCTTCTACCACATCTGTATCCTAAATGTTTTCTTTCTATTATTATTTTTAATAATTTTTACTTTATATGAGTGTGTTGCCTTCATGTGTCTAAGTGCACCCATGTTGTTCAATGCCCTCGGTGAGAAGACAGTGTCTGATCCCCTGAAACAGGAGAAACCAATAGCTGTTAGTTATTATATGGATGCTGGGAATCGAACCTGGGTCCTCTGCAATAGCAGCCAGTGCTCTTAACCACTGAGCCATCGCTCCAGCCCCACTAAATGTTTTTAAATGTAAATTTCTTCCTTATGTTTAGAGTGTTATGATTGTAACATATTGATTAAATTTCCTTAAATTAAAAAATAAGCATAGTTAAGTTCATTATATGATGACTCCATATAGTATTATATAATAGATCATTAAATACAAGACAATGAAGCAATGTAAGAAAATGTTGTTTCTAATTTTTTTTTAAGGACAGTGTCTCTCTGAAGCCCAACTGGCCTGGAACTCGATATGTAGACAATCCCAGGCTGGCCTCCATTTCACAGAGATTCTCCTGCCTCTACCTCTCAAGTACTGGGATTAAAGGCAAGCACTACCATGCCAGCTTCCTTCTATTATTTTAAGTAGAAAATTACATACTCAATATTTTCACAAGTTTTTAAAATTATACATGTATCTTGCTCAAGACTACAAGAGAACTTTGAAAAATTTTAAAAATTGATATGCTGAGGTGGTAAATCATACATAAAAATGACTTTCTTAAAAATTGTTTGTGACTTGGTGTTGTGGCCCACATCTTTAATCCCAGTCTTTGGGAGGCAGAGGCAGGCAGTTCTCTGGGAGATCCAGACCATCCTGGTCCCCATAGTGACTTCTAGGAGGGTTGGGATTAGGAAGACCTTGTCAAAAACAAAAACAAGAAAGATGTTTGTGGGATGAGGATGTTTGTTTACCATTCACAAAATACTGAGTTGAGACTCTGAGCAACACACACACACACACACACACACACACACACATACACACACACGGGAGGGGGGGCAATTTGCTTAATTTTGCTAAATGTATATATAATGAATATAAGTCTGAAGAAAAGACCTTCATATATTAAGGGCTGCCATAGCCCATTGAAGATAGCAAATGCAAGATAGCAAATGCAAATAAAGCACTTTTCTCTAGACTATGGCAATAAATATGTCTAGAAGAGAGTGCAGCTTTTTCTAATATGTATTAAGTTACTAACGAGGCTGTTCAAATTATAATCTCCCTTTAAATCACACCATCATCGTCTCTATTAGTTTGGTCTCTGTCTGCTTTTCTAGTGTTTAGTTATATAAAATGAGCACCCTTCTCCCTTTTTTTTTTTCAGATAAATTATCTGCGGTGTTTAAAATCCCCTCAGTCTATTCCCACACTGGTTGGTTGGAGAGTATGCACAGGAAGCTGTACATGGGCTGGAGAGATGGCTCAGTGGTTAAGAGCACTGGCTGTTCTTATAGAACACCAGGTTTCGAATTCCAGCACCTACATGGTGGCTAACAACTGTCTGTAACTCCAGTTCCAGGGGATCTGAAGCCCTCTTCTGTCCTCCTCAGGTACTGCAGTCACAGGTGCACTTACATACATGCAAGCATAACACTCATACACATTAAATAAATAATGTTTTTAAAAGAAAGCTGTCCAGCGACCTTTCTTTGAGGTTAGCCTTCCTTTTACAGAGTGATGTCAGGAACATCTGCTTAATCATATGTAGCAACAGGTGGCATTTATTGGCTTGAAGGTGCTGGTCCTCTTTCATTACATATCTTTTTTTGTTTGCCAGTGAATGAGGGTGGCACTACACAGTAAATGACTATTTTCCAAATTTAAATAATCTGAACTGGAGGAAATTTAGGACCAGAAAGCACACTGAAATAAGAAATCTCATGCTTAACTTCTTAAACTCACTAAAATTTAACCCTGTGGAATCTTAAAACTTGTTGTACATTTTTCTTCTAGTGTATCTAGCATCTTCCAATTGGAAGAACCCATATCAACAGCCTGTCTCTTGAGCAGAAGCTGGGAAGGGGTCACACTGCCCTCCACTTTGTGTCACCATTCTCCACCCATCATGAAGGTCACAGCCAATATAACTCTAATGAAAGACAGGTGAGGGCTTGGGACATGACCCAGTCAGTAGGAGGACCTGAATTCCATTCTCAGAACCCATGTTAAAAAGCCAGGCGTGGTGGTGCACACTTGCAATCCCATTGACTGAGAGGTAGGAATAGGAGGATCCCTAAGGCTTGATGGCCAGCTGAGTTACAGGTCAATGAGAGACCCTTCCTCAGAAAACAGGGTAGAGCCACACCTTTGACTTCCACATGTGTGCTCATATAGACACAGGCAGATGCACACGCACACACACACACACACACACACACACACACACACACACACAAGACAGGCTAACAAAAGAAAAGAAAAGCAAGAAATTACTTAACCAAATTTTTTGCATAATAAAAGAGCCTTTAGTAATGAAGACCCAAAAGTAGATGCAGATGCACACTCAATCCCAGCAGATACAATTCAGAGATGAGAGGATCACAAGCTCTGGGCCAACCTGAGCTACATGGTAAGACCCTGTCTCAAAAGAGAAAAGGAAAGGGAGGAGAAGACTGAAAACCCAAAGACTTAGGAAAGGTGGTTTTTGCTTAAACATAGACATCTGTGTGACATGTGATTGAACAAAACGGCATGTTCTAATGCTACAGACTAAGGAGGAGAACCCAGCAAGACCTATCTGCAAACAGCTGTCTTAGCCTCTCTGTAGTGTTCCTTTCTTTCTGGAATGCTGGCAGGACTCCTTTGGAATAGGGGTCTGTAAGGAAGAAGGGAGAGACTGACCGTTCTGGGTTTCCTAGTTTACTTCTGGTTTCTGTGACTACATGAGGAAAGAGGAATTTGGATTTCTGTGGCTTGCTTCAGAGAAGAGAATGAAATGGAAAAGCAGAGAGAGATCATAGAGACCTTGCTTCTAAGAACTGCCAATTTCCTTCTGTTCAGTGTGCCAAAGACACCCTTTCTGCGCCCCAACACTTTACCCTCAAAGCCAGGCTTTGGCAAGATCACACACCTTGGATTTTCCATCCAAAGTTGGTGGAATGAAGTAATAGGCTGGGTCTGGTCAAAATATGTGGTCAAAGTTACTAGATAAATGGTGTGTGATATGTGTCCAAGGGTGACCAGTCCAGCTCAGGACAGGATTTGGGTATTGTTCTTGTGGCATTTTTTTCTCTTCCCCTCCCCTTCCCCACTCCCCTCCCCTCCCCCTTCCCCTCTGCTCTCCTCCTCTCCTTTCCTTTTTTGCAGTTCTAAGGATTGAACGTAGGGCCTCACTCATACTAGGCAAGTGCTATACCACTGAGCTATAGCCCCAACCTTCTATTTCATCTTTTGAGACAGGATCTCATTAGGTTTTCCTTGAAGTTATGATCCTCTTGTCCTAGCTTCTTGAGTCTCTTGAATTACAAATATGCATCAGTACATGGGTTCATTTGGGTTTCTCATAAATGACTCACAGGCATTTGGTATATAGTTAACTTTTTTCCAGCCCTCCTATTAAGAAAGGACTTCTAGGAATTCTTCTGCACCCATGATGCCAACTCATGTGGTACATGATCCACACCATCATTCCTGAGGCAGAGAGAAGAAAATATGCTGGGTTAGAATGTTTCTTATTGTGAATCTGGCTTGTGGCTCCTAGGGCTGTGGAGGTGGACTAAGCTAGGGGAAAGACTGACTTCTTTTATTCTTTCTATAGAAAGCAATGCACAATGTTTTAGGGGTGCAACTGGTTATTGTGTGGTACTTATGTAGAAGGTATTTCTGCAAAAAATATTGGGCTGCGAAAACAGGGTCTAAAGGTACATATACACAAAATAAATCAAAGGGAAAAGACTGCGGAGGTATAGCGGACAATTCCTTGACTGCATGATTGCTGTAATACTTGATAGCTCTTTAACATTGTTACTGAAATAAATTTAATTTTGTATTTTTATTGTTTAAAATAGGAGCCCCAAGTTTTATAAATGTCACGCCCCAGAAATTTGGATCTGCTCTGTGAATATATTTTGGAATATGTTTTTTTCCAGATGATTATGCTTACTAAAAACGTCTCTTGTCCATGCACACATCTCCACTGTTACTCTCTAAATACAGGCCACCTCACTGCCTCCCACGTGGATAGCTCCAGCAGCCCACAACAGGTCTTCCTGCCTACACTCCTGCTCCTCAAATACCCACCTTCCTGACTGCAGCCAAGAAGGGGCTAATCTGAAATCTAGATGGTTTGTTCTGTTTGAGACAGGATCTTGCTGTGTTGCCTTTGCTGGCTTGGAACTTAATATATAGACCAGGCTAGGTCTAAGTACACTTCAGCAATCCTGCTTCCATGTCCTAAGTGTTAGGATTCTAGGCTTGGACTACCACACCAGGCTTGAAATCTAGATTATTAAATGGTTTCCAATAATTTCAAACCTTCTGTGAGCTTCTATTAGTTATCAGGATTAGGCTAAACTGCTTAAAATGTCTGCACAGTCTGGTATAAGCTGACCTTGCAGTGCTTCCTGATCTGAGCTCTACAGTCTGGTCCCACCATGGACTCTGTGATGGACAAGCCACTTTCCCCCTCCTTGACCTTGAGTCTTTTAGATGCTTTTCTCTCATTTCTCACTGGAGTTCCTGTTCTTGTCCATCTCTTCCAGTAAAACCAAATAAGCCACTTTGACGTTTCATGTGCAGAGAAGCAGCAGGATAGTTGAGGACCTCCTTTCAGATCCTTTCTCTCTGAATGAAGTTAGGGAATGGTTCTACCAGTCAGAGTAGGGCCCAGGAACTTTAGTAGGAAAGAATTCAACACAGGAAACAGAGGACTTACGTTAATGTAAAGCCTGAAAAATCATACACCAAGCATTCAGGAATGAGTCTCGGATAATATAAAACTTACACATTAACTGGGCTCCAAATCTAAGCTGCCTGCCAAACGTTGCAACAAGTGCAAGAATGTGTTGTTTGAGTCACGAGTCATGATGCTCCACACTTGAAAGGCAGAAACAGGAGGATCATGAGTTTGAGATCAGCCTGGACTACAGAGACAATCTGTCTCTAAAATAGTGAAGAAAGTCAGATAAGAAAGAACAACCTAGGCATGGTGGTATATGCTTGTAATACTAGCACCGGAGAGGTCGAGACAAGAGGGTCAGGAATTCAAGGCCAGCCTCTGCTACATAGCAAGTATGAGGCCAGATTGGATTACATAAGACCTTATCTTAAGGCATAGGGGTGAGGGAGAGCTGGTACCTTGGGTAAAGTGCCTGCTGTACAAGTATGAGGACCTGAGTTCACATCTCCAGCATCCACGTAAAAACCAGACACAGTGGCATGTGCCTATAACCCCAGGGTTGAAAGGTAGAGACAGCCAGATTTCTGTGATCATTGACCAGTTAGTCTTCCCAAAATGGAAAGTTCTGGGTTCAGAGAGAGAAAGAGAGAGAGAGAGAGAGAGAGAGAGAGAGAGACTCTGTCTCAAAGAAAAACAAGGTGACGAGCAACAGAAAAAAATCAATCTTTCATCTCTGGCCTCAATATACAAACTCAGCCTCCACCCCAATATGCACACTCCCACCACCTCCACGCACATAGGGAAGAGGGAAGTAGGAAGGAAGAAGGGATGGAGAAAGAGAGAGAGAGAAAACAAGCTATGGAGGGAGGGAAGGGAATGAAATAAGGAAAGATAAAGGAAGAATGAAGGAAGGAAGAAAAGAAGAAAGAAGAAAGAACTTTAATCCAGGTCCAGAGATTAGACTATCCCTGTTCCCAAAACTGCATTCTCCAAGAAGGTATAGAATGCATCAGAAAATCCTGTGTGTGCCTGATCCTAGAGGCTAGCAGAAGCTCCCCAGAGACGTAAAGAAAATAGCTTCCCAGATCATATCTACCTTATGCAGATGCATCTGATACCTAGAGCCCTGTACAAGGAAGTCTGGGAACATAGCTTTCTATTTCTTTCTAGCGGGGTGGAAGATGGAATGGAGGTGGTCAGGGTCACTCTACCGTATCTGCCACACTGAATGTTTGGGTTAACAGACTGTTTGGTGTAGGGTCTGGAGTTGGGGTCAAGACAGATCAAAGTTTATAGAGGCAAGTTACAGCAGCTGGAGGAGAACAGACATGCGACACGAGAAGCAGGGCTGGGAAACAGCTCCCTGGGTAGAGCACTTGCTGCACAGGCATAAGGACTAGAATCTGGATCCTCAGTAGGTCCCTGGTAAGTGTGGTAGCACTCCTGTTTGTCCAGAACTCTGAAGGGAAAGCAGAGATAGGATCTGGGATCCCTAAAGCAAGCTTGCTTGTCCATATTGGTAAGGTCTGAGGTCAGTGTGAGACCCTGCCTCAATAAATGAATGAAGAGTTCTTGAGGACTCCTTAATATCAACATGTACACATGTACACATGCAAAAAAAAAGAAAAGAAAATGAGAAGGCAGCGGAGAGACAGCAGCAGAAAGCTCTATGAACCATGAACAGGGTCTAGGATTGGAGTTTCTCTGAGGCCAGCTTGTATTCATGCCTGCCCTTTCATACTCACAGTGGGCTGGTGGTAGCATAGTCCCTCCTCCTCACTCCTCATCATCCCCATTTTTTAGATACTGTGGTCTTCTCTGCTCTCCTTTCTTCCAAGTGGACCAAGTATCTCTTCTCTCTGCTCTCAGGGTCGTATTGCCAACAAGAGTTCAGCGGAGAGTTCTGTACTAATTCACTGCTCTGTTTCCCCTGTTAACACTCTCTAAGTGCTGAGGCAAGGTCATGATCACCTTGTTCACATTCCTCCTGAAATCGTGAGTTGCTCACTAAATGTTTGTTGAAAGATATCCAGGAGAACAGGATGAAGAGGAGAAGAGGCTACACCCTACACAACTCCAGCTTGATCTTTGTGTCGACTCATTGCCAGGTGGTGTGAGAATAGATTCTGGAACCAGTCTTGGTTTTCGGAATGGCCATGCCATTGGTATCTCTGGAAACTTTTGATGTATAAGGTTCTTCATCTCTAAAATGGGTTAGTAATGGTATCCAGTCATCTCGTGGGTTCCTGTGAGGATTAAGTGGGTTAACGCTCAAACAGGATTTAAGCCAGCATTTAATCGTAGTGATCAGTAAATGATAGCTGGATTATTGCCAAGAGGTGCCACAGAAGTAGAAAGAGATACTAAAAACCAACCAACACAGAGGCAATATAAATTTTAATGGTGGATCTTTGATTGGGGAGTTTTGAAAAATCAAATGATCCCCCTAGGTTCAGGTAACTGATCTCCAATAAAGGGTGGTACATGGTGACCTTATATAAAGTGGCTAAATGTTTGCTAAAGCTAAGCTTCCTCATTTTGGAACTATTTCTGCAATGCTCTTCTGAGAAATTACATGCCAGTTTGCTGGGCTTGCCAATGAATCCATACCATCCTTTAGGCAAGGGATAGGCTTACAATTGTCTGCCAGTTAACACACACACTCCCTAGCCAAAAGGTATGCTTGCAGCAGCCTACGGTGATAACTGAATGTTCCAGCCTGAAATGTAGGGCTGAGCACAGGTGACTGGAACTTCTGATACTGTCTCTCGTAGCTCTCTTACAGAAGCCTTGGAGGCCATTGAAGCTTTGGACCCTACCTCTTATTTCCCTGATAACACTAGGAAGATAAACATCAGCTTCATCATTCTTTAAGGCTCGATCAAGAGAGTTGAATACCTCTGGCCCTGGGTGGAGACATGGCCTTCCGATCTGCTCCAAAGATTAGAACATTACATGCTTTGTCTTCTCCTTTAATAGTTACTCTAGCTAGGCCTGTAACTGACCAAGAGACTATCTCTCAGGAAGGCTGATTCACCTAAAGCCATGCTACAGAGATGGGAGAAATAATTATGCACTTAATAAGATCATGTATTTACCTTTCGAGGGACTCTGCTTTTGCTTAGTCGGAGCCACCAACGTTTAGCTCTGCTAAGCTGCTAAATTTTCTGAGAACTCAGGAAACTGTCATCTTTTTTGTCTTTCTTTTGGATACTGGGCAAAGCCTATGCATGTTCTTTCTGGCACGTTGGGTTTTCCCACTCTTTCTCTGAAGCTATGTTCCTTTTGCTGTGCGGCTGACATGTGGCCACTTGCTGCTAAGTGCTGAACATGGTTGCCTAAGTCAAATAGCCTCTCTCTCTCTCTCTCTCTTTCTCTTTCTTTTCTTCTCTTCCATCTCCCTCCTCCAAGCAGCTGCTGAGATTTACAGCTTGCCTGCCTTGTTGTTTTCTCTCAAATTCAAATCAAATTGTCTTCAAGCTGCCTACTGAGTTTGTTTTTAAATTGCT
This sequence comes from Eospalax fontanierii, assembly GCA_035773235.1. NCBI lineage: Eukaryota > Metazoa > Chordata > Mammalia > Rodentia > Spalacidae > Eospalax > Eospalax fontanierii. Next base: position 28,402,928 of record CM069545.1, on the reverse strand, counting down.
TTCTTAATAAGAGTAAGAACCCAAGAGGGAACCCCAATTTTCCTGGTAACATACAACAGCCAACAGGGCTCCCTAAAGTTTCTGGTAATGCTACAAGATATTAACAGGCATTCCTAGGAACTGAAGGAAAAAGTGGGAGACAAGGAGGGGTGGGCTAAAGTTCAGTGGCTGAACTCAAAGGTAGTCTTTTGGTGCTTATCACCTGATTCTCCTTAACTGTCAGGGTTCTTCATAAGACTTTGGTCTTCCTCTTTCTCCTTCTACTAATAGTTCTATAAGACACTCCAAAGTCATGATTTTTAAAAAAATGTTAACCAAGTATAAAGATTTCCTAACATACATTCTCTCAAAACATTTAAGTTAATGGAGCTGGAGAGGTGGGTCAGTGGTTAACAGCACTGGCTGCTTTTGCAGAGGAACTGGGTTCAAATCCCAGCACCCACATGGCAGCTAACAACTGTCCATAACTTCAGATCCAGGGAATCTGATGGCCTCTTCTGACCTCTTCCAGCACTGCACAATACAGGTACACTTACATACATGCAAGTATAACACTCATACACGAATAAACAAATTAAAAATTAGATTTTAGGGGCTGGAGAGATGGCTCAGTGGTTAAGAGCACTGTAGAAGAGCACTGAGTGGATGCTTAATCTATTTATCTATTTATCCATTCAGACTCTAGTGTCTCTTGCTAAACAACGGCAGAGGCATCATATGGCAGTGGTGTGGCAATCGATACAGTGTTGGTAACCAGAAAGGTCCATGAGTCTCCAGCCTTTACAATAGTGTGACCTGACCAACATTCCAGAAAGCCACACACCCAGCTAGAGGACCTTTGAGAGCATTAACTCCCAGGTGAAACTTTGGAAGCTGGCTTTCCTTCCTAGGCCTGAGGACAGCTACCCAGGGAGGTAAGTGGCCGGTGAAAGCACTGGATAAAAACTTATTTTTTAAACTCTGTATTTAGACAGTCTATCCCCACAAAGTAGCACTGATCAAAGTTCTAATCCTGTCCTTGTTGGTAAACAGAACAGATAACTTTAAAGCTGAGATAATCAACTTCAGAATAAAGGTAGAAACGGTTGGGACACTACCTCTTTCTTATCTTGCTTGACAATCATCAGACTTCTGCAGAATCTGCATGTCCCACAAGATGCTAATGAAAGGGGGGAGGGTGGCAGGGGCTAGGAATAGAGCATGCATGAGATCCCTGCTGCATACACACAAATAATAGCAAGAATAACAACAACAATAATAGTATAGGGGTCTTGATCATCCAAATGATTGAGAAATCCAAAAGACATTCTGTATCAGAGACATTTTGTGGAATATGTGTGTGTAAGCACACTCTAAATTTTGAATCCTTAATTCTCCCCCTACTCCAAGATCATTAATTCTTAGCAGTACAGAGTTGGGGAAATCTGCTTAAAGCAAATGTTTGTGTGGAGTGGCTTAGCTCACAAGGCCATGAACCTGAATCTTTCTCTTCTCTGCTGCCCTCTTTTGATATGTGAGGGAAGGGCAGGTTTCCAGTTTCAGGGATGGAGAAAAGAGACCGCGCCTTGCATCTAGAGGCTAAAGATGGAAAGAGCGAGCCACTTGAATTCTAGTGGCCACCATTGTTGTCAACTACTCTGCAGTTTCTGTGGCTCCTGCTGGCTACAAGTTTGGGCTGTCTCTGTACCTGCCCAGAAGTCTTTGAACCCTAGAGAAAAGGGAATGTAGACATTCTTTTAGAAACTCATCCATCCAGTATCATGATCACCTATCATGTGCCTACCACGTTCCTGGTACAAAGCAAGGTGACCAACAGGGATGGCACATGGAAGAAGCAGGAACCTCCACAAGCTATCTGTCTGCCGTCACTGGCCCCATTCCTACCTTCTCTAGATTCTAATAACCTCCTTTGTGAAAGTGAATTACAAAGGCAGATCTTTGATCGGGATTTCTTCTTTTTCTTAACCACCTTTAAAAAATTATTTGTTTACTTTTATTTTATGTGTATGAATTTTATATATGGATGTGTGTAAGTGCACCCAGACTGTGCAGTGCCTACGGAGGACAGAAGAGGGCATCAGATCCCCTGGAACTGAAGTTGTTAGCCGACATGTGAATGCTAGGATTTGAACCCAGGTCTTCTATAAGAGCAGCCTGTACTCTTAATTGCTGAGCCATCTCTCCAGCTTCTCATCTGGATTTCTTTACCTTACTAAAACATATCTATCAACCATCTCTCTGCAACTTTCCAGATCCCAAACATGACTTAGTAAGGACGCTTTGCCCCTTTAGTCTGATGTGGTCTCTTCAGGTTGATATAATTTTCACTGTTTCCAGAATTTCTTTTTATTTTATTTAAATTATTATGGTTATTATTATTAGTTTTATACTGAGACTTGAGGCAGAATCTGAGTCACAGAACATACCATTTGAGGCTACTCTGGAATGGGAGGATATTTATTCTGTAAGAAATCTTAATGGAAATCTTGAGAGCTAAATGCGTTGACTCTTATGCTAGCTGATGAAATGGAAGGCTTTAGAATTTCTCCAGAAAATGTAAGCTTATGACACATTTTTAGAAATCCCTATCCCTCTACTGGCTACCTTGAACTTCACAGCAAATTCTAAGTGGCAATAAAGTAACTAAGAGTTTTACGCCACGAAATGGCTGGAGACACTTTTGCCCCAGTTATCATTACTTTATGCTGTTCACTGTGGAACATAAGCCACATGATATAGAAGGACAAAATAAGTTTTCTGTTTTCCCAGGCAAATAGAAAGACACAAATGTCTCACAATCTGTTCTCAGACCCTGTTGGTCTGGAGCCCTGGGAACTCAGAGGTGCAGACGAACCTTCCAAAAGCTTGCTGACTCCTGGAACTCCCACATATGACTCATTGGCTGGGCAGAAGCACTTCTTCTTTCTTGCTTTCTAAACTTCTGCAAGACAGCATCTGTTATCAGCCTTCTGCAAAATATAAAACTAGGGCCCAACTGTTATGGACACTCAGACTAGCTCCCCCCCTTCCCCCCGCAACCAGAATTGGTCTCCTCAGAACTTTATCTTCATCACAGTTTGTCTAAGTCTTTCTATAACTCCCACTATCTATTCTAGCACCTTTAAACCTTTAAGAATGTGTGTGCATATGAGTGTCAGTGCCCATGGACACTGGAGGCGTCTGATCCCCGCGGAGCTGGAATTAACAGGCGGTTTGCTTATGAGCTGCCTGACATGTGTTCTGGAAATCGAACTCAGGTGCTTTGCATGAACAGTACATGCTCTTAACTGCTCAGCCATCTCTCCAGCTCCTGTTCTAACACCTTTTTATATATAAATAACAAAATCGATCATTTTCTCAAAATGATCCTTCCATTCCTTAATTAAGTACTGGAGGAAGGAAGGAAGAAGGAGGAGGAAGAAGAGGAGGAAGAAGAGGAGGAAGTGGAAGAAGAGATGCCAGACGGTCAAAGATGACATATCTAAGAAACCTAACATCGACAACATAGTAATTTAAACAATGAACACCCTTCAGAAAAGCAGCATTCAGATGCCTAAGTTCCAGAAGACAATGTATAGAAATTTACATTTCTCTGAGTATTCTATTCCTAAACGTCAACAGGGCTAAGACTAAGGTCAGAGAATTTTTTTCTCATGAGAAATCATGGTTGAATTTCTGTTCTCACTCCCTGTCTACGCTTTATAAAGACAGCACTAAGAATTATAAGCTGCAATGAATGTGACCCAGAAATCAGTGTCCCCTTTTGACAGGTGGAGAAACTGAGGCCCACTTTGGTTAAGTAATTAGCTATATGGTGACCTACTCAGTAGTTCTCATTTTATAAAGGAAACCTGTAACTCTTCATAGTAGAGTCATTAACAACTTGGTTGTTATTATCAGATGCCTTATTCTTTTTTTTCAGAGACAGTCACATGTAGTCAGAGTGGCAAGGAAGCAGCCTGTTCATGATCAGAACAAAGATGAACATCAGGCACTAACAGATATAATATGATTTCTTCCTTCCTGACCCTTACAGGCATGTCATTTCTGCTTTCCTCTCTGTATCATGAAATATTTAAATGCCACGAGAGGCAACTAAAAATCTAGAACATGTGGAACTGGAGAGATGGCTCAGTGGTCAAGAGCACTGATTGCTCTTGCAGAGGACCTGGGTTCAATTCCTAGCACCCACATGGCACCCTAGTCCAGTTCCAGGAATCTAATGTCTTCTTCTGACTTCTGCAGGCACTGTAGAACATGGGTACATTTATGTACATGCAAGCAAAATATTCATACACACAAAATAGTGAAAGATTTAAAGAATATGCAAGACATGTTCAAATTCACCATGGTGTCAGGAAATTCAATAAAGAATAAATTTGGGGTAACTATTTCAAGGAAGTTTTGTTTTAGTCAGCATGCTGATCTTCTGTTTATCTGTTTTGGTCCAATTCACCTGTTAAGGTCATCTGTTTACCTTCATTATCTGTTTCTTAACCCAGTTCACCTATGTTAGGAACCAGAACGAATATTTTCTGATTACTCTGAGAACAAGTGCATTCTGCTGTTATATCCTGATATCTGGTAGAAGAACCAGTGTGAGATGACACTCACTTCGCTCCTTTACTCCGTTGCTTCTAGATGGTGGCCCTCACACAATTTTTCCCATGAACACTAAAAATAATTGAAAAAGTCTTTACTTTTTCAGGCACTTTAAATATGATATCTAAAAAATTTTAAGGAGCATTTAAAAAATTTTATATTCATTTGTTTGTATGTGTGCACATACACATGCAAGTGCTTGTGCCATGGCACACACATGGAAGTCAAAGAACAGCTTGTGGGAATCCATTCTCTTCTTCTATCATTTGGTTCTGGAGGTGGTCAGATTGGTGGCAAGTGCCTTTACCTGCTGTGCCATCTTGGCAGCCCCTAGATTTAAAAAAATAATTATTTTTATTTTATGTGTATGAGTGCATTGCCTGCATGTGTGTAAGTGCACCCATGTCATGCAATGCTCTTGGAGTCAGAAGAGGGTATTGGATTCCCCTGGAACTGGAGTCATCGGACAATTGTTAGCAGCCATGCGGGTGCTGGGAATCGAACCCGGATCCTCTGCAAGAGTATTCAGTGCTCTTAACCTCTGAGCCATCTCTCAAGCCCTAGATCTTTAAAATTATTATTATAAATTAGATAACGCAAAGTCTGAGATTTTTCCTTCAGGGTACTACATAATGAGTATATTATGTCAATATATTAATTAAAATAAGAACTATTGATCCAACTTATGCATAACATCTGTCACAAATCCTAATAGGCCTAAACCTCAAACCAGTTCATAATACTTATTTCCCCTGCCCAGGAAATTCCCAAATAAATATGGGAATTGTGTTCTGTGACCATGTTCTCATTTCTGAATTCTTGACTTAGCCTGAGTTGAGTTTGAAGTCTCAAGTTTGTAGGAGCAGCAGACAAGCTCCTCCCCCATCTCATTCTGAAAATAAGTAAAGAAGCAGCTGGAGCTATCAATCCATGAAGGGTCGTGGAGGAAACCCATGGTTAAGAAGCCAATTGAAAAGGCTGGGTACATGCGGTATGATTCCAGCTGTGTGACATTCTAGAAATGACAGGAACTGTGGAGACAATAGAGGGATCAGTGGTTGCCAGGGGCTGGGGAGAGGGAATGATGAGTAGGCAGAGCCTGGAGAACTTGGGGAGAGTGATACTGTTGCATATGCACTGTAATGGGAGCTGCAAGCCTTCATACACTGGCCTAGATCCACAGAATGTAGCACCAACAGTGAACCCAGCATGAATTATGAATTTGTGATGAAACTTATGCTTCGATGCCAGTTCATCTGCTCTAACAAATGTGCCATTCTAGTGATAGTGAGAGAGATTATAGGTATGGGCATATGTAGAAAAGCTTTGTCATTTCAGCTCAGTTTTATTGGGAACCTAAAAGTGCTCTAACAAAGTCTATTACAAAACCAAAACCAAAACAGAACAAAAAGAAAAACAAAAACAAAAAACTGGACTAGATTTGAGCAGGCTCAGTCTGAGCTGATAAGCTGATGTCTCACACGATTAAGTCACGTTGGCCTGGGGAACCTACAGTGAAGTTACTCTGTCACATGTGGGTTCTGTCTGGTGTATTATTGGCCCTTTTCTAGATTTGGGATGCAGCTCAATTAAGCAAACAGGGAACTTCCGTAGTTGTGATGAAAAGGTTAAGATCTATAAACACCACAAATGAAAACTTCATGTTCGGGGATGAGACCAGGTGGGAAGACGGAGACCATTTCTTTCTTTTGTATTTTAGGAAAAGAAGGGTCAGGGGTCAGAAGCAAAGACAAGCCCAGGGAATTGCCATTGAGGCCCAGCAGTGAGCACTGACTCCTGGTTCAGATGAGCAAATGGCAGTGAAGCTGGCGCAAGGCCAGGCTGAGTCATTCAGCTGCTGCAGGCTATTCTTCATGTCAACACTATCTGCAGATTTGGCACAAGGTGGCATCTGGGTCCCAGCTGGATTGTGGAGAGTTGAGGCAATGGTTTGTATATGGGACTAGCTCAGGTCAAAGGCTGACAGAGGTAGCAGTCACCTGAAGACCTCTCCTGTGCCTCTGTAAATCCTTACTGCTGCTGGGCACACAGGCTTCAGGGACATTACTGACTGATTTCACCCCTCTCTTCCTGTGCTCCATGAACCACATCAAGCATCTCTGCTGGGAACCTAAGAAAGAGCTTAAGGCTGCCAATAGAATAGAACCCCAAAACACCAATGCACTTAGGTTCTGTGCCTGAGAAAGGAAGGGGCGAGCACCCCTTGTCCAGTAAACAAAATGCACACACTGTGATGGCTATTGTGGGAACTGAAGGAGCTACTGTGTGTACCTCTTCTGATTTTAAGCCCTTCCTGTGTAAGTAGCAGTATCAGATATATAGGGTCAAAATGCATTTGGAGATGGAAAAATATTGGCCTCTAAGGACTCACCCGATCACATCTTTTGGCCTTCGCTTTACAAATGTTGTGAATGAAACTTTGAAAATTTACGGAGATGCTGAGTATCTCTATCCCCTGTCCTCACCGGAAATGCTTGGTGTGCCTGCCCTGGGGTACTGCGCATCAGGCTGGAAGCATCAGTGACCCAGCGCTAAGAAAGCAAGACTCCTGGCTCTCATTTTGCCCAAGTCTAGACTAGTAGATTGTTCTGAACTGTTCAAAGACAGAGGAAGGGAGACCAGTGCTTGAAACGTAGATGCATTTCCCAGAACAATGTACTACAATCCAAGTGGTTTAAAATGGTAGAAAGATCTTCCCCCCGTTCTGGAGATGTCTAAAATTAAGGTGAGAACTTCAGGGAAGAACTTTTTCTTGCACCTTGCAGCTTCTCCTTGGTTCCCTTGGCTTGGAGACACATCACGCCAACCTCTGTCTTCATTGTCACTTGGTGGCAATGTAGGTCTATTCTCCCTGTAGGTCTATTCCTGTTCTCTTCTTAGAAGGATCTCATTCCAGTGGAATATAACTCAGAAGGTCATATTCCAGTAGCACCAAACCCACTCCAACTACTTATAACCTTTGAAGACTCCCTTTCCCATCCAGGTTGCAATCTCGAAGCACTTGGATTTGGGGGAACACTATTCAATCCAGTACAGAAGGGAAGAGTCAGCACAAAAGCAGAACAACCCCTTCACAAAGGGAGCTTTGGGGATTTGGGGCGGGAGACACAGAGGGTTTTGTGGTGCCACAAATGGCTGTGTGAATTCCTGTGCAATCTATAACTAATTACAATTCATAAAACTGAGCACCATCTTTCTTTTTTTCTTGGTGCCCAGCATCAAGCCCAGGCTTCTGCACATGCATGTCAAATGCTATAGCCTCACCCAACTATTAATTTTTTTTATAGGAACTTGATTCTTAGAGAACTGATCAACAAAGTTGAGTGAAGATATAGATGTGTGTGTGTGTGTGTGTGTGTGTTTGTGTGCTTGAGTGCCTGTTTATGTATGGTTATTTGAGAGAGGCTCTCAGTCTGTAGCCCTGGCTCACCTAGAACTCACTATGGTAAGCTAAACTGGCCAGGAATTTTTGACAGTCCTCTTATCTCTTATCAGTCTCCCAAGTGGCAGGATTATAGACATGTGTTTTTACAACTGGTTCCTAAGTGAAGACCTTCATACGTTATTGCTGATATGGAGAAAATCTGTGGATAGTTTTTCCTTTGGGACAGGGTCTCACACAGCCTAGGCTAGCTCTAAATTCACTTAAGCTCCAAGTTCTTCAGCCTCCACCTCCTGAGTGCTGGGATTATAGGTTTGAGTTGGCACATTTAGCTAAACTTGTGGATTTTGAAACAATACTTTCAAAGACAAAAAAAAAAAAAAAAGCTTCAGAACTCCTGGACAGATGCTAAGTAAGATACTGACAGACAAGTCAAAGAGAGGACCCAAAGGCAACCTTGCTGAGTTCACTGAAAGAGTTATGCTTTATATATCAGGGGAAGCTGATCAATGGGAACCACACTGAGGCTGACTGTAAAACCACATTCTCAGATTCTGAACTGTTTCTTTAAAAAATAAGCTGTTTCTAGGAAATCAAAAGCAACAAGTGTGCCATGCTTCCTCAGCTAGAGACTAAGCTGTCGGAACTGGGGTAGGAAAAGCCCCAGGTAGAAATCAGTTAGAAAATAAGGCACTGTAAATCCTATGTAAGGAGAGGTGGGGATTACGTAGATGGTTCCATGGTGATAGAGATTCACATCCAGAATTACATAAACTGATGATGTCTCCTAGGAAATACTAGCTTCTGAGTGCTGCTGTAACAAAGCACTACAAACTTAGTTGCTTAAACCATAGAAGTGCATCGTCTCTTACATACAAAACACCTGTTCAATACCAGCCCCGTCATCATCTTGCTATGGAAGCGGGAGGGGCTCACAAAGCCTCACCCTTCCCCGAGGACTTACAGGCAGTTAAGTTACTAGGGAAGGGAGCTCATGAAGCCCCACTCATCTCTGTGGGTCTGTAGGCAGTTAATGGTTGCTGGGGGAGGGAGAGACATTTTCTTCAGTGGCATAGCCAATGGAAAGTTTCCCTCCATGCTCTGTAAACAACTCCTCACCTATGCTCCAGACTTATTTTTGTCCCAAACCGACCTTATTGTTGTGCATTAAATACACCATTCCCTCAAACTTAAAGTGCACCAGGGGTTTCATCAATCAAAGAAAATCCAGATGGCAAAACAGTGACTAGCAGAGTCGCCTCCCTGCCTGGAATTTGGCACTGCCCCTATAACCCAGTCCCTGAGGACACAGGGAGGAGACCCCTTTCAAAACTGACGAGCAATTTAAGGCGGTGAGGATAACATCCTGGGATCCTCAAGACCTGGTTCATCCCGAGAAGCATCAGGATAGAGGTTTCGGAATTTTCTTTTCAGAGACTAAGAGTCGCTTTTGTGTGTGGCGGGGGAGAGACTGATATGAGATAATGCTTTGAAAATGTCAGTTTGTCTTTAACACAGCTACATGCTTACCTCCCCCATCCTAGAAGTCAGCCAGACCTTTGTGTTCCCAGCCTGCAGTGGGTGCTTTTGTGTGGCTCTGCCGGAAGTAGCTGTTGCCAAGCACCCTCCTCCTGGTTTTTGTTTTGACTAGGCCTAGGGTGATTGGGGGAATTATACTGCTTTAGAGGGAGAGAGAACGGAGAGTGTGCTCAGGGCTGAAAAGACCTAAGCAACTGCAGGTCCGGGATTTGGAGAGTTCCTTTCCGGGAGGAGGAAGGGGGCGGGGCTTTTGAGAATCTCACACTTAGAGAAGCAACACTCGGTCTTCCTGTACATTTGGAAGAGAAAAGAGTGATGGAAGTTCAGAAGATTAGTTTATTTATTTATTTATTTTCCTTGTGGATATCAGAGAGATGCTCCAAGCCATCAGGCACTGATACCAAATACAGACTGGGTATCAGTGTCCCTGGCCCCTCCACTCACACAGCCCCTTCTCTCCTCCCAGATTCCTGTACTTATTCTTAATTCTCGTCTTCTATTCCACTCCCTAAAAAGTGCCCGGCTTCTGGCCCAACGCACTCCATTTTGTCCTCTCGTATATTTTATTTCTTTAACTTATTTTTTTTAGCTCCCTAAGTCACTTTCTTCTTTAGTGACCTTGCATCTCAGGAACGATAGGAGTGATTGGTAGACAATTTTTTTTTTTTTTAACAAGGACTGACTGCTCTTGAGCAAACAGCAAGTACATAGCACTGATCACCCCTGATAAGATCGCTCCATAAATGGGGGCATTTGCTTCCCCATGACAGGAACTCCAGAGCAGGGTTTATCATCTGCCCCAGTTTCATTTCTGCTGCTGTGATAAAATACCCTGGCAAACAAGCAACTTAGGGAGACAGGGATTTACTTCAGCTTACAATCTCAGGTTACAGTCCATCACCACGAAGCCAAGGCAGGGACATCAAGCAGCTGTCATGTCGAATCCAGCAAAGAGCAGAGGGAGATCAAGGCATGCATGTTCCATGTTCCCTTGCTTGTGTGTGCTCAGCTAGCTTTCTTCACTGAGAGTTCAGGAACCCCTGCCTAGGGAATGGTGCCTTCCACACTGGGGTGTGTGTGTGGCGGGGGGGTCTTCCCACATCAATTAATTTAAGACAGTTAACTCAATTCCTAACAGACATGTCCACAGGCCAATCCAGTGTAGACAGTCCCTCACTAAGACCCTTCCCAGGTGATTCTGGTTATGTCTAGTTGACAATAAAAGCTAACCATCACATCATCTTGTGGGAACCAGTTTGCCCCCCTCAAGGGATAGCAGGTGTCTCCAGAACTCTTTGCAGGACCAGAGCTGAGACACTGATCAGTTAGATCACTGACCTAACAAAGACTCTGCGCTGTGTGAATCCTAGATACCTCGTCTTGTCAGCTCCCTGAAAACACACTCTGGATCACTGAACTCCCTTCGTTACCACCACTCTATACTCTTTGATATATTGAGACTAGTGGCCAGGACTATTCACTGGGACTTTTGAGCCAGGACTTTTGGCCTAAATCATCAATAATACTCCTAACCCCTACAGCTAATCTATTTTATATGATCAATTTTTATAGCTCTTGCTGTTTAATTTACCCAGTTCTGATTAACTTATTCATGCTTCAACTATAGATTGATTTTAAAAACTAGCACTCGTCATATAGCATTGGTAACAGTATGATTATGAATTATTCTTCACTATAGAATTAAAATATAGCTATGGGGTGAATAAAGAAATGTACTCATGGGGATGGAAAGATTGTTCAGTGATTAAAAGTGTTTACTATTCTTGCAAAGGGTTCAGTTCCCTGGATTCAGTTCCTAGCACCCATATGACGGCTCATAATGGTACAGAAGCAAGAAAGGCTTCTTGGGAGAAAGCTGGTCAGGAAAGTGGAGATCCCTGGTCTGGATGAAAACCCAACTTTGCAGTTTTGCTAGGTCAATCACCTGATTACAGGACCACCCCTAGGAAGGCAGGTTCACCTTAAGTCATGCTAAAGAGATGGGAAGAACACCTAGTGTATTAAAGAGATGGTGAACTTGTCTTGCCCAGAGTCCCCACCCCCTAGTACAGTGCTTATGGACCTGGCCACAGACATGTAGCTTTCTGTAAATCTGTCCACTTTTCTGAATTCTTCAGAACAACCTCTTCTTTTCTTCTGTTTCTTCTCTAACCATGCTTTTCCTAACATTTTGAGCTGCACCAACACTTTGGGTTTCTTTACTTTTTCTCTAAAGCTTCCTTCCACTCTCTGCCATGTGGCTTCTAATCAGCCACATGATTGGCCTCTCTGCCTGCTCTAAACAGGTGGCTTTATGACTTTTTTCCTTTTCCCCTCCATTCTCCTCCCTCAGGCAGCTCCTAAGAATTATAGCTTGCCTGCCCTAAGGAGTTTTCTTTTAAATACTGATAAAATTATCCTAAACTTTCTGTTTGAACCCATTCCACTTTCTCCTCTGATACTGGAGATTGAGCAGCAAAGAGAAGACTATATACTAAAAAAATGATCATGAAAAGGAAAAGTGATTCCCACTGCAACAGTGGAAAATTGCAACATAGAAACCAAAAACAGAAACATGGAAAAGCAACGCAACACACCTCTTCCAAAAGTTCATAACCCTTCAAAACCGAAACTAAAGGTAGCTTAATGTTGAAAATGCCAAATAGTCCAGAAGTGTAGTTTTAAAAATGGTCAATGATCTCAAAGAAGATTCACATAACAGATAAGTGAACCAAAGAAGTTAAAGACTTGAAAAGTCAATAGAGACAGAGGTTCTGAATACAAAACAAAACAAAAAACTCAGTAACAAAAACAATTAGAAATTTTAAAAATGAATATTCAGGGACTAGAGAGATGTGTCAGTGGTTAAGAACACTGGCTGCTCTTGCAGAGGACCTGGGTTCAGTTCCCAGCACCTATATGGTGGCTAACAACCATCTTCAACTGCAGTCCCAAGGGATCCGATGCTGTCTTCTGGCTTCCACAGGCACTGCACATATATGGTATATTTACATTCAGGTGAACCCTCATATACGTTGAAAAAATAATAAAATGTTCACCAAACCAAATAAAAAGCTCAGTGGAAAACATTGCTAGATAAGGTGGAAAAAAGAACAGCAGGAATCAAAGACAATATTTGACAAAGAAGCAATGCATTCAGATAGCAATAACGTTAAAAATTAGGACCATAGCATCCCAAACCTCTAGGTCATGACTGAAATGTAAAATCTAGAAATCTTTGCTGTGGAAGAGACAGAAAATCTATCCAATGAGATTATAGCAGAAAATCCTCCAAATCCATAGAAATAAATGGAAACCCAAGTACAAGAGGCATACAAAATGCTAATTCCATACTAAATACTAAATTCCAAATAGACATGATTATAAAAGAACTTCGTGTTATAGTTAAAATGTCAAAAATACAGAGAACAGAAAAGCGACAGGAGGGAAGTGCCAAGTTACTTACAAAGGCCAATCAGTCAAAATGACAGCAGAGCTCTCAGGCGAAGCCTAGAGACCAGGGGAACAGAGACTGGTATATTTCAAGCCCCCAAACAAAATAATTGTCAACTAATACTACTATACTCAACAGAATTGCCCTTCAGACTTGAAGAAGAAACTAGAAATAGAGCGATCATATCTTAATACAAGAAAAGCAATACACAGCAAACCCACAGCCAGCATGACGCTAAATGGGGAAAACCCAAAAACATTCCTTCTAAAATCAGGAATGAGTCAAGGATGCCCACTCACTCACTCTTACTCAGTACTTGAAGTCTTATTGGAGCAACAGAATAAGAGCAGGAATAAAAGGAATACACATAGACGTCATCCCTAACGTCTGGTGATGTGATCCTATACTTAAAAGACCCTGAAGATTGCATTTCATAGATCTGACAAATACTATCAGGAAAGTAGCAGGATACAAAATCAACATGCAGAAATCAGTAGCTTTTCTATCAGTAATGAACTTGCAAAGAAAAAAAATTGGGGGTGGGGTGGGAATCCCATTCATGACAACTTTGAGAAAACAATGCTGAGAGTAACGCTAACAAGGCAGTCAATGATAAAAACATGATACTGAAGAAATAAAGGAACGCTAGTAAGTGGAAAGATCTCCCACACTAATAGCCTTTCATGTTGTTCGTCCTAGTTTCCAACTTGCTGGTTAGCTGAGGAAGAACTTGAACTTCTAATACTCCTACACCTACTCTCAAATGCCAGGAGTATAAGCGTGAACGGTGCACCACTCCCAGCCCAATATATTGTATTCTTGAAAATCACCAAGAGAACAGATTGATAGGTTCTCACCACAAAAATAAATACATACATAATAAGTAAATAAAAACAATGTGAGCTATGTATATGCCAGATGGCTTGGTTTGGCCATTTCACCATATTGCTATAGTTCAAAACATCTTTAGTACATGGTAAACACGTGTAATTTTTATACATATTTTGTCCATTATGAATGCATATGTAAATAAATACATAAATAAATAAATAAAGTTGCAGACCCAGACCATGTTCAAAGGGAGAGGACTGCACAAGAGTGCGACTACCAGGAGAGGAGCAGTGGAGGGGCCCCTAGACCTCTTCTCTATGCACATAGCTTTCTTTTTCAAAAATATTTTATTCTTTTTATTTTATGCATATGAGTGTATTGCTTGCATGTGTGTAAGTGCACCCATGTCATCCAATGTCCAAGGAGATCAGAAAAAGGTGTCAGATCCCCTGGAACTGGAGTTATGGATGGTTGTGGGTGCTGAGAATTGAACCTGGGTCCTCTGCAAGAGCAGCCAGTGCTCCCAACTGATGAACCATCTCTCCAGTCCTGGTTTTCTTCTTTTTAAGGCATTTCTTTTTTACTTTTTTAATGTATGAGTGTTATATATACATGTATATAAGTGCACCTGTGTCCTGCAGTGCTTGCAGAGCACAGAAGAGGATGTCAAACTCCCCTGGATATGGATGGTTATTAGCTGCCATGTGGATGCTGGGATTCAAACCCAGGTTTTCGGCAAGAGAAGCCAGTGTTCTTAACTGATGAACTGTTTCTCCAGCCCCTTAAAGACATTTTTTTAAAAGCATGTACGGGCATTTTTCCTTCTGGGGATGACAACATGGCTCAGCAGGTGAAGGTGCCTATCACCGAGCCTGACAACCAACCTAAGTTCAAGCTCCAGAATCTATGTGGTAGGAGAGACCTGATGCCTGCAAATGATCCTCTGAATGCCACATCCATGTAAGGTGCATGGGTATGCACGAATGCACATACACACAAACACATAAATGTACATACATTTTCAAAAATGTTCTTTCTTCTATATTCTGGGAGATTTTTTCTTCTTTTGCGGTCATGAAAGACCTCTCTAGGGTGTTAGCAGCCCAGGAATCTAATGAAGGGTGTATTTCATGGAGAAAGAAGTGGTGAACAGCAGTATTTTGGGAAGAGAAAAAAAACAAGAATGATATAAGAACTCACATTTCAATACTGGACTTAGCAAGTTGGGACACTGTGGTCCTGGCAAGTGTGATGGCTCATCTTCTTTCTTAGTTTGATTAGATTTAGAATCACCTTGGAAGTACATCTCTGGATATATCTATGAGAGTGTTTCCAGAAAGGTTTAATTGAGGAGGCAAGACTGACCCTGAATGTGGATGGCACACTGCATGGCATGGGGTCCTGTATTGAATAAAAATGCCAGAGCAAGCTGAGCGTCAGCGTCCATCTCTATGTCCTGACTGTGGATCTAATGGGCCAGTTGTCATAAAGCTCCTGTCACCACACCTCCCTCACCATAACAGACTCTACCCTCAGACTGTGGGCCTAAGTAAGACCCTTTCTTCTCTTCAGTTGCTACAGCAATGAGTAGAGGAACTAATACAGAAAGCTGTCATCTGAACTCCACACATGCACCATGGTACACACACACACACACACGCACACACAATAATTCTTAAAAATCAACTGTTAATCTAAAAACAATCTGCATCCTAATGAGGGAGAAAAAAAAACTGCCTTGAAAATGGAGGGTGACAGATGAGGCTCTTCCTGAAAGAAATGCCTCCTCTGCACTTGGTTCTTGTCTATGATCTTTGATTGGTTTGTTAGTGTACTGAATAGCACTGAATAGCATCGCTGACAATTCAGCCCTCCTCCTCTTAAGGCAGGTGGGTGGACAGATGTTACTGTGGGAGTGGGGTGTGCACAGTATCTTCTTTGGGCTTTACCTTTTAAATTCTCCTTGGTTCTCCGAGCAAACTTTGATTTCTCCAGTATTCGTCATTCTGTTTCTTCTTCCTGGACCTTCTCATTTGTTCACTAATTTGGGAAGATTGTTCTTGGTTACCTGGCAAGAAGCTAACTGGGAATGGTGCCTCATACATTCAAGGAGAGCTTGAACTTTCCCATGCACTGGAGCTTGTATCGCAATTCAACTTCTCATGGTGGAAGTTACCCTCAAATTACTCAGATGTGGACAACTGGCATTTCCCAAGATGTAACTGGCATTTGAACTCAAGATACTTGGTACCCAAAGCAAAAATGTCTGTTTTCATATTCAAGACTATAATCATGCTCCCAATATACGAAGATAAGCAACAAGCACTCAGGGTCTCCTTCTGGAACTCTGTGGCACTCTGCTGAGTTGCTCCCATGTCGAAAACCCCCTCCCACCGGATGTGAGCAACTAGGGTCCCAATCACTTTATCTAACTTTGACCAGATGTGGTATTTGCCTGATCTTTGCAGTGAACTGGTGTATGATTATCCTTTCTTCTTTCTACCTGAAGGGTTAGACTGGTTAGTGAATGCTGCTGGCACAGTTTCCAAAGCAATTTCAAGGTCTATGCTCCCAACAGGGCTTTTCCTAAGACAGGCAACCTGTTAGGAGGGTGAGGTGGCCATATTGGTGAAAATACATTGAATGTGGGCTTTACTTTTGGGTAGAAGCCCTTCAGGGAACACAAAGACCAGTGTTGTTGACAAAAAACCTAGGGATTTACCCTGATGTACCAATGTTGCTGTTGAAGCATAAGCTTGTTATGACAGATATGTCACTGAGTTTCTGTGGAAACCAAATCTCTCTGGGGATTCTTATCCAAGGTTAAAAATATTACTGGCCACTTGATAACTCTTAAGATTAGGGAAGGTAGATGGGAAGCTAGCTACTGGCCTTGCAGATTGATTAAATGTGTTCTAGGGGCTGGAGAGATGGCTCAATGGTTAAGAGCACTAACTGTCTTTCAGAGGACCTGGGTTTGAGTCCCAGCATCCACATGGTAGCTAACAATCAGTTAGCTTCCAAGGTAACTCCAGTTCCAGAGGAATCCGATGCCCTCTTCTGACCTCTGGGCATTACACAATACGGGTGCACTTACATGCAGGCACGACACTCATACACATAAACTAGAAATAATAAATAAAATATTTAAAATTTTTAAATGTTCTAATAAATGCCTGCCTCCCTTGCTCCTGTCCTAGCCAGTGCTAAGCCATGAGCCCTCCTAGGAGCTTGCACAGAGCATATCTCACCTCTCCTGTAGCCCTTCCCTGAGAATACGCAAGTTGTGCATCTTCTCATCTACTGGCACTCGATCTTTTTTAGTAGGAAAATCTGCTGCCTGCTCCTTGGCTGTGGTGAGGACAAGGGTAAACTTAAGGATGCTTGAGCATGCAATGAACCAACAGAGCAATGAAGGTGGAAACTGCCTCCATCGAGAAGAAACACAAATGAACAGCGCTGAGCGGGAACCCCATCTTAGCAAGGGAGCAACCAGTTGCAGAAAGTGGGTGTTGTCCCATGGTTCAGATAGGGGCATATCATCCACAGAAGGGCCTGGGCTGTGGGGAGGGGTGGGGTGTCTCACAGAAGGCCCTGGGGGAATATTCAAAAGCACCAAAGAGAAGAGTCAGCTTGGACCCTGTATAACCCATCCTTGATTAGAGGAATCTCAAGGCAATTCATTGGGTCCATCTTTTCTGTGGCTAGTCTCCAGGCCAAAGCAGGCCTGACTGGGTGAGGAAAAGCCTTCAAGTTGAAGATATTTATATCTATTAAAATAGCTATTTTGATTAATGAGATAAATCTGACCAGAAATAAATCTGCCCATATGGAGAGAGATCTTTTCCATATCCTGGGAAGAATCTTGAGGCTGGCCTTAGGGTCTATCCAACACACAGTGAAGTGTCTGACCTGCAGCTTGGAAAGGGCAATGAAGGAGAGAATAGAAATACAGCATTCTGTCTCCAGTACTGCTTTCTGCTCCCGCTGTAGTCTGCTCACTCGGATCCAACTTCAAACAATGGAGTGGGAATTACAGGGAGCAACTTAGATGACTTGAGTCAGCACCTAGACTCTCAGAATGCTGATATATTAACAACAAACCCGCACTCAGTATTAACACATCAAAAATAAATGGATGAGATCCAGGAGTGGTAGTGTGCACCGTAATCACAGCACCTGGGAAATAAAGACAGGTGATCAGAGACGCTCAAGACCAGCATCAGCCATGCAGTGGGTTCAAATTACCCGAGGCACTTTCAAAAACAAGAAGAGAAACAAAAAAAATGCTTACTGTTATGTATTATGGGCTGAAGTGGACAGGAGGGATTCAAATATAAATGCGAAAGAACCTGTGCTGCCCAACTCAGTCTGGTGGAGAGTGAGACACATAAATAAATAAATTACAGCCTAAGGACGTCATAGCGCAGACATCTACACAGAATGAAATTGAAGCACTTTCAAATCTCATTTGTTCACTGGTATTTCTTAGGTGCATTTCCTAAATTACAGTTGACATTTATATGGGGAGAATCATCACAGTGACTTTGGAATTTCCTAGTGGACAAAAAGGGAGACCTTCATAATGGGATATGGGTGAAGTGGGGCCCAAGCCTTAAGAGAGAACTGGCCCATTTTACAGGGCCAGTTGCTGTGATCCAGAGCTACTGCCAGGAAATGAGTTCTTCAAGAGTCATTATGGAACTTCAAACCACCATTCGGTGATTAAAGCATGAGGAACCTGGCACAGCAACACATCATTTTTCTTACACATATTTTAAGAACCGTCACTAAACTAATGCTATTTCTTGTGCTTGGATTTGGCAGATAATTATAGCAAACGGGAAGAAAACAGACAATTTCCAAATGCAGAAATCTGATCCTCGTCCTAATCATGGATTAAGAATAATTCTAATGATTATCTAACCTCAAAATCTTTTTCCTTGGAGTTTCCAAAATTAGCAAGTTACAGGGTTGCAATTTACTGGCACCCCTCATCTTAAAGAGGACAGCCGGTTTTTGTTGTTATTGTCATTTTTTTAGATTAAGTAATGTTCCTTTCTTACAGATAATGGCATTTTGGATGTTCAGCTATTAAGAACTGCTTCAAATCCGATGCAAGTGGAATCAATATATTTGAATTTCTCTTCTAAATCACTTTAATGATATTTTTACAAAGAGAATAAGGAGTCACATTTTAGCCTTCTATTTGGTTAAAAAAAACTACCATTTCATTTTCAACCAAATTTACTCAAGGTTAGGATGTTCCCCATGTGAGAGAGTAGTTTGTGCAAAAAAAAAAAAATCACACTGTGAGTAAATTGCCCTGTAGTTCTATGAAAACCCTCCTTATATTTTCCCTTCCTATTCCACTCTTTAAACCATTCAGTTAACAGTTATTCTTGCAAAACAAATTTAAATTATTAACAACAGCTATGAATTTGATCTACAGGACATGAGAAAAATCGTATTACCTATTATAAAGGAAATAAATCAGTCATGATTTAGGGGTGTTATACAGGATCTGAGTGTGTTCCTGATGTCCCCATACATAGAAAAGGCATGTAGCCTTCACCACTGCGTTGCCACGTTTAAGACATCTGACTGCCATTTTCCCATTGCTGAGTGCAGTACCCGGCACACTGTGACTTGTCAATCAAGCTTTATTGATAAGTGATTGATGTTTGAATGGTTTATCTGGAGCAGACAGTATCCAAGGCCGTGAGTCTTAGTTACTGGTTTCTGAAGGGGTTCATACATAGTACCCCCATTTCTCCTCTTTTCTATTTCAGGAGTATCTGAAAGGCAGGCCCAGTGACAGTACAGATGGAAATCACCATTCACTTTCGTGATGGTTTATCTTCCTTGTCAACTTGATTAGATTTAGTGTCACCTAGGA
This sequence comes from Eospalax fontanierii, assembly GCA_035773235.1. Lineage (NCBI taxonomy): Eukaryota > Metazoa > Chordata > Mammalia > Rodentia > Spalacidae > Eospalax > Eospalax fontanierii. The sequence goes on along the minus strand of CM069545.1, from coordinate 28,383,200 downwards.
GACACACCTCTGGGCATATCTGTGAGTGTGTGTCCAGAGAGGTTTAACTGAGGAGGGGAGACCCACTCTAAATACACATACCACTATCCCATAGACTAGGGGACCAGACTGAATAAAGAAAGCAAAGTTGAGTACCAGCATCTCTCTCTTTCTCTCTGTCTCTCTCTCTCTGTCTCTCTCTCTGTCTCTCTCTCTCTCTCTGTCTCTCTCTCTCTCTCTCTCTCCCTCCCTCCTTTCTGACTGTGGCCACAATGCACAATCTACATTACATTCTTGCTGCTGTGCCTTCCCTGCCATATGGTGGATGATATCTTCTCAAACCACGAATCAAAAATAAGCCTTCCATTTCTAAAGTCACTTTTGTCAAGTATTTTGACACAACACTGAAAAAAAATGAATGCAATTTTAGTGACTGATAAATCTAATTTGTTAGTGGTATCAGAACTCGGCATTAGACTCGTCCACTATCCACCCTACCAAGGCTGGTGGGCATCTTCAAGAGCAGATCAGGGAAAAATGGAAGAGGCATGGGACACTCAGGCCTGGTTCCATCTCCTACTTCTTCAGAACAGTGGCTTCTCCTCCCTTGGGAGAACTGGCAGTGATGGGTGAAGAGGAATCAGGTGTTTGATCCTTATGGAACTCTCACATAGGAGGAAAGAGGAGGTACACACCCCTCGACACACCATTCTGTCTCAGTCATCAGTCACTTCACCACAGAGGTCTTCTATTTGGGGGATATGCACATCTGCCATCACGGAGCCCCCAGTCTTCCATCGCCTCCTTGGGTGGAAGCCCCCTGCCTCTGCAGCCTTGTCTGTGCTGCTCCTCCACTCTCCGCTCACACTGCCAGCCCTCCTCTGTAGGGCTGTTTGCCTAGCACAAAAGCTGAGCCTGAGATCTATGGCACAGAGAAAAGCTTATTCTGAGTGGCTTTCTCATGTTTTAAGTTCTGCAATAAAAATATCCTGAAGCCCAGGAACATGGAGTCTGAATTTGCTTTCTTTGGATGTGAAAGGAAGAGGGACAACTCCCAGGTTTTCATTTTTTTTTTTTGTACAGAATTAGGAATAAAATGCAAATATTCCAATAATTTATTCTGTGTTCCTTGTTAAAATAGCATTTGCAATTTAAATAATAGGCATTTCAGCAGATCGCTTTGTAACTCATCATTGATATGAGAGAGGAAAGAAGATGAAGAGTTTCTTCTTCGTGCTTCATTAAAGACTTAGCACAGGGGTTGAAGAGAAAGTCTTAGAAAGTTGAAAAATTGACCAGTTATAAAATAGTCAGTCTGAGATGGACAGATTGCTTAGTGGTTAAGAACATGTACTGTTCTTGTAGAAGACTGGAGTTCAGTTCCCAGTACCTGTATCAGGCAGCTTCCAACCACCTGTAGTTCGAGCTCCAAGGGGATTCAATGCCTTTGACTACATACACTCATGTGTACATACTCCCCACAAATACATATACAGGTAATTAAAAATAATAAAATCTTTAAAATAGTCAATTTCTTTAACAGTCTCCGTGAAAGAGGGTTTTGTTGTTGTTGTTGTTGTTGGAATAGGCAAACACCTTCTGAAAGAGATCTTGCTCAATATGACTTTCAAAATAAGTCTTCTAGCCAGCCATGGTGGTAAATGCCTGTAATGCCAACAGTGAGGAGGTAGAGGCAGAAGGAAAACAAATTTGAGGACAGCCTGGGCTACATAGTGTGATCTTGTAGCAAAAATAGCAAAAGCTGTAGCTCAGTGCTAGAGCACTTTTCTGGCATGCTCAAGATCTTGGGTTCAATTGTTCACACTGGGAAAAAAAAACTTTTATCAGAAATGTCAGCATCAAAATAGAATTAGAAATATGACCATGGACATCTGGCCAAGCTAGACTCTCCCTGCAAACAGATATTGTTTGCAATGATCTCTTGAAATTAAGGGCTGGATGGGGTGTGTGTATGGGGGGGAGATTTATGCAATTAGAACAACAAAATGAAATTATGAGTCTTTGAAGTCACAAGTCAAGCCAGTCTCATTTTTATCTTCGAAATTGTACACCAGAAATACGTGCACATCCTGTTTATTACTGCATTCTTCATAGCAGTCAAAATATGGAACCCTTCCAATCAGATGAATAAAGAACATAAAGTGAATATACAGACTGGAATTTTATTCAGCCATAAGGAAGATTGAGATTGTGACATATGCAGGGAAATGGATGGAACTGGAGATCACTATGTCAAATGAAATAAGTCAAGCTCAGAAGCACAACGTGTTTTCTCTCTTACGCATAGTCTAGACTTAAGTATATAGAATAGAGAAAGGACTATGAGAGGTAAGGAAGCGGTCTAAAGAGAGAGGAGAAGTAGAGCAAGAGTGAAATGAACATGTAGCAGAGCAGAAGAGGGGGCTGTTTGGGTGGAAGAAGGACACAGATAAAAGACAGGGGCAAGGCAAGTTGGGGGGGCAAATAAAGACAAAATACGTTGATATATATGTTATGAAAAGGCCATAATTAAGCCCAATACTTTGTAAAATAACTAAAAATATTAATAAAAGAAGAAAATGAATGAAAAGAAAGTTTTATTTCTATGAGCCAACAAGTAGACACAAAAATATTTTGAGAAAGTCTTGAGTTATTTTCCACCACAAGTTTGGCTTTTAAAATTTTTAAATTTTTATTTATTATTTTTATATTGCCTGCATGTATGTAAGTGCACCATGTCATGCAATGCCTGAGGAGGTCAGAAGAGGGCGTTAAATCCCCTGGAACTGGAGTTACAGATGGTTGTTAGCTACCATCTGGGTGCTGGGAATTGAACCCAGGCTCTCTGAAAGAACAGTCAGTGTTCTTAACAACTGAGCCACCTCTCCAGCACCATACATTTGGCTTTTTAAGTTAATTCCTGTCATTAGGCATGTTTTTTAAAAATTAAATCACAGTGAAGTTATATTGTAACAAGAGAAAAGGGGAAATGAGAAGGAAAGAGAGAAAGGATGAAGAAAAGGAGAGAAAGGAAACAGAAAGGAGTCTTTAAGGCCAAACTCTGGACCATCTTTTCTTACCAAAGTGAAAGACAATGAAGGAAAATTAAAACCAACCAAGAAAATTTTTTGTAAAGGTAAATTTGCTCAATTTGAGGGGTTTTTCTCCTTATTTTAAGGTTAATTTCTTCCAACAATAGGGACAATAGGAACCAATTGCTTAGAAGGTTCCATCTAACGTCTCCATTTGAAATAAAAAGTGGGCAGCTTTGTTATGGTCCAGCCGCTAAGGACAAAGAGGTGTACTGATCAAGAAGGGCAAGACTCAGGAAGATTCCAGATCCAGGCTTGGTGACTCACAACTGTAAGCTGAGCATTTGGAAAACTGAAGCAGGAGGATTACCCAAAGGTCAAGGCTACCCCAACTTGCCTAGAGAGACTCTATCTCAGAATACAAAAATGAGAGTGAGAGAGAGAGAGAGAGAGAGAGAGAGAGAGAGAGAGAGAGAGAGAGAGAGAGATTTTATTTGTTAGATGTGATAGCTCATGCCTAATACCCACACTTGGGAGATGGAGGCCTGAATTCAAAGTCATCCTTACTTATGTAGAAAGCTTGAAACCAACCTGGGCTATATGAGATTCCATCTCAAAAACAAAACAAAACAAAACAAGGGATTAAGGGTGTAGCTTATTTGGTAGAGTGCTTGTCTAGCATGTACGGAAACACTGGGTTCAGTCTCCAGCACCTTGTAAACCATGGCGATACATGCCTGTGATCCCGGCAGTCTGGAAGTGGAGGCAGAAGAATCTCAAGTTCAAGGTCATTCTCTTTACTTAGGTCAGTCCAGTTCTGGCTACATGAAACCCCTTCTCAAAAACAAACCAGCAGGTTCAAGAGACTAAGGTAAAGGCCCAGAATAGATGGAAAACAGATCTCATGTGAATCTGACAGGCCTGAGGGGAGCTAACACAGAAAAGTTAAGGCCACAGGTGGGGAGGCCAGCGGAGAAGGCAGAAAGAGATAAAGAAAAAGAACTGAGAGCCTTTCCATGTCCTCCCTTTATGTAATCTTTGACTACTTAAATGAGGAAGATGCAGACCTCAGGACCCAGGATGATGAGCTTATAGAAGTGTTTTCTGTTATAAGATTAGCAGAGTTATATTGCATTATGTTGGGGAGGAAGGAAAAAGAAATCTAATATTTCATGTCTGGCATCGATTACTTCATTGTACTCCTGTTTACAGATGGGCAGGCAAAGTACCTAAGGAATTACTGGAGCCTCTAGACCTCACAGAAACAAGAGCTTGTTTATACAGAACTTCCTTAGAGCCATGGTGAGGAGGGAGTGGACAGAGGGACACTCAGCTGATGAACATGTATGTGCTTTCAAGTTCTCAGTGAGCAATGAAGAGAAAGGAATATAAATTAGTAAGACACCTGGAACTGATGTTTTAGTTTAGTCACATTCACACTAGTGACACATTTTGTGGAAATGCTAAATCAATCTCTAAAATAATGAAAATTTCCAGGCAAAGTAGCTCATGTCTGTAATCTCAGAACTTGAAAGAGACCAATGCAGAAGGACTGCCATGAGTTCTGGGCTAGCTTGAGCTACATAGTGAATTCTAGGCCAGTCAGAGCTAGAAAAAAAAAAACCCTATCTCAAAACACATATACACGTACATACACACACACATTTCCTCCAGAAACTGTGTTGAGTTTTCTTTAATTTTAACCATTCTTCATACATATCAACATGTGTGACCAAAACAGACAATACCTGTCCGAAATTTCATTTTGGGTTTGAAGAGATATGGGTCAGTGGAAGAGCACTTACCTAGCACCCATGAGGCTGTAGGTTCAACCCCCTTTATGAGACAGAGATCACATTTTCATCCAATTTATAGCTGACACGTGATGAGGCAGGTGATTCGGCACTTACTAAAAAAATAAAATTCACTCTGCCAAGCCCATTTTAGGATAGATTTATATTATATGTGGCTTCTGATAAATCTGGAATTTGGCACCATTAGAATTTTAAAATTTCTCAGTAGATAAACTCAGAATCTCCCTCCAGCCCTGCAGAAGCAGAGGAGAGCAACAGTGCTTATTGCCACCGGAATTTGGGTCTCCTTTAGTGAAGCAAGTTCTCCCTCCCAGCTCGGTCACCCACCCCAGACACAGCTAAGCACAGATCTCTCTCTGACTCTGCAGAGACTGTTACCCAAATTCTGGTCGCCCCCCCCCCCCCTCTAGAGCTGGTTCTGTCAAGTAACACTTAGGGAAATTAGCTCAGGACGGTGCAGGTTCCCTTTCTCTCACTCAGTCGTATTCTGGGACCTGCACTTCCTAAATAGAAAGAAGAAAAATACCAAAAGTGCCTGCAAAGGCCTTTCTAGCTGGTGGTAATTTACGTCTAAGTTCAGCAGCCACAGCAGAAAGGAATAGGCACTTGGGGTTTTGTCTCATCTCCAGTCCAGTCTGCATTTCCAGACCCGGAGTCAAGCGTTGGGATGCATCATGGCTGTCCAGCTTCTCTTGTCGCAGGGCAGGCTGCACTTTGCTACCCCAGTCAACCACTGTAGTTAAGGAAAGTTTCTCTTTGCATCTAGAATACCAACGGCCTTCACCTGCATCACTGAGAGTGTTTATACATTCCTCCCTTTTTGAAAAACTTGTAGTAAGCAGGAACAGTGAAGCAGACACTCTGTACTAGACATCCTTTCAGAGGAGAAATGCACACAGGATTGCCATGAGAGTGTCTATTTCTTATGGGAAAGGATCTCATCTACACATCTTAGCTGATTTATAGTATATTACTGGACACATAGTGATTATTCAATAAATTTTCTCTGATAGGCAAAATTATTTTGGTCTTAGCTGTTCACAGTCCCTAATTATCCAAATGGCACTACTTGGCAACCAAGAAAGGCATTTCACAGCATTTCCAAGGTCAAAATATTCTGCTACTAAGATACTAAGCCAATTCACTAATCACTTGATTAAATTAGTACCAACCTCATAAACTCACTGTGAAGATTAAGTGTTGCTTACAGCATTCAGCGTGATGTCACTTCGACAGCTCAGATGCCTTACAGTTTGCTTAAATTTGAGCATTTATTATAAAGTACTTGGAATGAAGGTTCTTTTGCAGCAGACTTTAATGATTTTATCCAATCCTATTACCTTAGTATGCAGGGGCTTAGCACTCATTTATTAAATGAATATATGAATTAATGAATAAATAAAGTCATGCTTAGAGTTAAATCCTTTGCTTCCCATTTTGGAAAATTACTCATTGGTTCTTGTAATCTCTGTTAGAAATTAATAAATTACTAAACATTCTTGTCCTTTGGTGGCACCGATATAGGTAGTAAGATTCCCAGAATGATTACTCGAAAAATAGGTACAATTGACTGAAAAAAGTATCACTAAATCAAAGGAGATAATACTTGTCTAAACTTGTTTATAATTTAAAAAATCATGGCAAGTATGAAAAACCAGAGGAAAGATATTAGTTCAAAATCCTACTGAAAAATAGACAAAAAGCACAGTGCAAGACAGGAGAACCTCCCTTCAAGTTGCTGGTCAGGGTAGTCCAAGAGACCCCCAAAACAACATAAGCTATTGCCATAGGCCTTGTTTACTTCCCAGAACTTAAAGGTAAGATCCTATTGCTGAAGACAGGCCACACTTCAGACTCAGGACTTGGAGAAATGGATCTGGGACTGATCTGGAAGCCTCCTCCCTGAAGACTAGCTCTCATGGTATCAAAGGATACTATACAAGCTGTCAAGGAGAAAACCAATCCATCCCATGAAGTTCAATAAACAATTGACCCAGCAAACTATGGCTCCTAGTGCAATAGTAGCATTTTCATCTTAGGGTATGAACAATTGTCTATTTGGAATTAAGGCCCACCCAAAGGGAGGGAACTCATGTGTGGTACTGTAAACATAGTCAAAAACACAGTTTGAGAAGTCCATAGATCCTAGAGAAAAACCTACTTTTGCCACATTCCTCATTCAACATAATTCCTTACTTTATTCTAAATATGCATCCTTATATTTACAGAAAACTGTACCTTTCACTCATCAAATGGAGACTAGTACAGAGTTCCAGAACTGGTCAAACACAGAGAATACGTGTCTATGAGATACTTAACGCCAAGTGATATATCTTCAGTGCAACTTCTACTCTATACTTAAGATGAATACATCCCTTCACTCTTACCAGGGAAAGTTCCTTGTTTAGCAGACGGTGATTAACACAGAAATCCATGATTGGCCGATGTGCTGGGAACAAGAGGCTGCAGAGTGCTTATCCCTGAATAGGACACCTACTTCAGACCTCTGCCTCCCAAAGTTCAGGGATCATTGTGGAAGAGGGGGTGGAAAGATTTTAAGAGCTGGGGGGTGGTGGTGGGAATGACCACAAGAAACAAGTCTTCCAGACAGCTTGTCAGTTCCTTAGATGAACTCTCAGCAATGGTGACAGCCTGCACCTGTACCATTCAAGCTCAAACCAGACAAAATCCCAGCATGGACGTGGGAAAGGGAGTAAGAAATCCCAATGCAGTCTAAGGAATTTTTGGCAATTGATGTATGCTGAGGAGGGGAAGACAGTGCTTTATGGGGATGGGACTCTGGCTGGGCCCAAAGGATGGACTCACACTGGGGCATCTGGGGATACAAGTCATAGGCCGTAGGTCATAGTATATACATATAAGTTCATTAAATTGGGAGGGGGCAGTGAGGGGAGTTACACAGAGGGGAGGGAATCTAAATACCATCAAACTATATTGTATGAAAGTGATAAAAATTCAGTAAAAATTTTTTAAAGAAAAAAAATAAAAGTAGCATGTCAGGTACTAACAGCTCAACAATAATCCCACATAGATTATAATTTAAGCCCCTAAATATAGCTGCTTAGAAAAAAATCTCTGATTTTGGTGCAATGGCTCCTGAAACACACACTATTTATGGCAATGTTGACATTTATTACAAAAGTGATTTTGGCTACTGTTAGTGAAAAACATTGGTTGAACAAGGAAATCAATCATTTCAGGAAAAGGAGGCAAATCAATATCTATAAGCAATGTTGATATTATAAAAATGATTTAAAGGCAATTTCTACTAAATTTCCTGATTTTATGATGCTTTTATAAATTCAATGAACTTGGATATAATAAAGAGACTTAAAAATTTTTAACTCACAGCAGCTCTGAGGACCTGAATAGGATCCATACAAGATCAGGTGTGATGTCATCTTGTCATGGAGGCCGGCGGGGTTCCTGAAGCTCCTCTCCTGCCTGAAGATTTACAGGCAGTTCATGGTTGATGGGCAAAAAGAGGCGTTTTCTTCAATGGAATAGCTAATGGTAAAGTGCCCATGATCCTATAAGCAACCCTAATTAAACTCATTGGCTTAAAACATAAATAAATATATAAAAAGGATTAGTTAGGATGAGAAAGGGAATCAGTGAGAGCGAGAGGGAACAAAACAAAGTGATGAGGCATGAATATGGTCAAATGCATCATATATATATATTCATGAAAATGTCATCATGAAACCCAATAGAAAGATATTTTGGAAAGAAACAGTTTTAAATTCCCTTCAACTTCTATATCTTATGATCTTATGATTCTTCAGTTTGATGGGAAGTGTTCTTTGCATCAATTTTCAAGTAAGTAGATTTAATGGGCTGGAGAAATGGCTCAGCAGTTAAGAGCACTTGCTGCTCTCCCAAAGGCCCTGATTTCAGTTCCCAGCATCCATGCAGCAGCTCACAATTGCCTGTAACTACAGATCCAGGGAATCCAATGCTCTCTTCTGGCCTCTGCAGGCATTACATATGTGTAGTGCCCTTATAGACATGCGGGCAAAACAATCATACACATAAAATAAAAATAAAAAGTAAATTAAAATGAGTGTTATTTCAAATTTTTGGAATGACAAGTGGTTTCTGTTCTCATGCACAGCACACATTGTCTCTCATAAAATGAGTTTAAGAAAAATGACTTCCAGATATTAAGGTTTCTGGAATTTTCTTTTACTTCCATTTTAACTTGAGTACTTGAATATTGGAAAGGAATTGTAAAGTAATAAAGCAGCAATGTAATCAAAAGCGAAATATCTCTTCTAAAGAGCAATAAACAGGCCTTGCTGCTGCATGCCAGAATGTTCCTAAGGATCGCCTTGCAGGGCTGTGGTGGGGCTTATCTCAGCCAACATTGCCATCTGTTGGTAACATCACCACAGTTTTTAGAGAATGAAGTTTGGAGTGGTGAATGAATTTGGAAACCTTTGTTTCAGCTTTGCTCTGGTTTGTTTTATGAATTTTTAAAAGTTTATGTGGAAAAAGAGGAATTTTTTCTGCTTCCTGAAAGAATTTAATCACTTCGTGTAGTGACTAAGGGCACTGATGCTGTACGCTGCCCTTTTCCAGGCTGTGTGAACTTGGAGAGTTACCTAAGCTGTCTGTACCTTTGCTTTCTCAAGTCTAAGACAGGCATTCTTGGGGGAGTTGCACACAATACATTCTGAGTATTAGCCGTTGTTATTGTTAGTATTACTATTGTTATTATTTCCTTCTTTAAGCAAACTTGAAAGTGTCTTAATTCTTTTCTAGAAACACTTCAGATATCTAAGATATTTTCTGTTTTTATTTAATAGCTGTACAACAGAATGAAATAAAACACCTAAAATTTTACTAAAGTTTTAAAAAAATACCCACTTTCTGAAAGGATTCAAACTCTTAGCATATATTTAATTGTCTTTTCAGGATACAATTTATTTTTGAAACAATATATTTATTTTTGAATGTTCACATTTTTCAGTAGACCTGATTTAGGTGATAGACTTTGGAAAAACTAACTATAAAGAAATAAAAATAAATAGTTCTGGCTTTTGTTTATAGTCCCAGTATTGAGGAGTCTAAGGCAGGATTTGGCATCTGGATTTGGTGAGTTCCAGGCCAGGCTACGCTACAGAGTGAGACCCTGTATCAAAAGGCCAACAAAATAGAACAAAACACAAAGGAACAAAAGACCCAAGAGTGAGGGAAGGTCCTGCAGAGTCCTCTGAAAGTCATGAAACTGGGGTCGTGGTTCCTTTGATATGTGTCCCAGTCTCATACATAGTGTATCAATCTTAATGCACAGTACAATTCAAATAATGTCCCATATTCCCTTCCCTAGAGACTTGGTAAAACTGTCACCAGATAGTTCTGCCTTACTCCAACTCGGATCTTAATTCCTTGGTCATTTTACATCTGGGTTATCTTCTTATCTGAATCTTCTTCTTACTAGATCAGTAACGGCCACTTTTCTGGTGAGAATTTTCTTTGATCCTAATGACAGAGGGCTCCCACACTACATCTGAAGCTGGTTTCTGCACCCGTAGACACTCCTGCCCTCCCCCAGCCCGCCCTTCTTGTCTTCTTCCTGTCAGGGATGAGCAGACATCCCAGCTCATCACCACGGTCCTTAATAGATGATGTGACTTTTCATCTCACTGCTCGGGAGCATACCTAGGAGACAGTCTTCATTTCTGTTTTCATCTCACATCTCAAATTCAACCCACAGACAGCCTATCAGTTCTCTTTAAAGGGACCTTTTTAACCTTCCCTCCGACTAACTCTCATGGGACCTTTTTAATCTTCCCTCCTGATAACTCTCTTCCTGCCATCTTCTCTTCCAGAACCACTGAAATGTCATCTGATTGATCCTTTTAAAATGTAATCCAGATCATCACTGTTCTCTCTTGTCAGTCCTTTAGTGGGGCCGGCCATGGAGACCTCATTTTCTCCTGACCCCTTCTTCTCTGATATGCCCGGTCTCCTTACAACCTTCTGGCTTGTCTTGAGCAAGCCCACCTTCCATCTTTTTCTCTTGCTGTTTTATCTAACTTACGTGGTGGTCTCTTCACCTGGGTGAGGCAAGCACTTATTTCTGCCATCTCTTCTTCCTCTGTTCAAATGTGACTCCTATGGAGAGGCTCCCATCACCCCAAACAAGCCAACTACTCCATTCCTCATGCCTGAGCCTGTCTTCTCCTCCGAACAGGCTGTGTACGGTCCTGCTAACATTCCACATGATGGCGTGCTTATTTGTGAGTGCTGTGGCTTCACTCTAAGCTGCACACTTTATCAGTGGAGGGTCGTGTTTGTTTCTTCATTTCTATGTTTCAGCACCTCAAACACTGCTGACCATACAGGACAAATTTTATTTTAAAACTTACTGAATTTGTAAAAGAATTACTGAATACATGAAACAGGGTCTCTTTTGATTTTTTTTTCTTAGACTTTACATTAAGGTTATAATCGACTTTGAGTACTTTCCAAGTAACAATACTGAAAGAAATAATTTGTGTTAGCTAGTTTTCCATTAATCTGACAAAATGCTTGCACAAATGCACCTCAAGCCTTCAGAGGTTTTTGTCTAGGATTGCTTGGTCCTATTGCTTTGGGCCTGTGATGACACAGGATACCATGGGAGGTGTGCATGGGAGAAGAGCTCTCTTTACCTCATAGAAACTAGAAAACAAAGAAAAAAAGAGGAAGGGGCCAGGTCTTAAGATCCCCTTCTCGGTCACACCCCAATGACCAGACTTCCTCCCACTAGACCCCAAATCTTAAGGTTCTACCACCTCCCAATAGTGCTCCAAAGTGGGACTTAGACCTTTATCATATGGGCTTTGGGGGACTTTAAGATCCAAACCAAAGTGTGTTAATCTGTGAATCCTCACTGTAACTCTAAAAGAACTCCATGGGTTCTTCAACTGTCTGGTAACCTTGGTTATCTATTTTTAGAATATAAGAGAATTGTTGACCCTTATATGCAAATGGCCTAGATATATTATAGGTATATATACTTAGGTATAGGTAAATAGCTATATTTCCCAACCATGCCTTTTCTCTTGACTTCAACTGGCTTAAGCTATTCTGACCATTTGAGATAGTTTACTGTGGGGACATGTCAGTAGGCTCCAGGGTCTAAAGGGAGAGAGTTAAAGGTATGTCCCAGCCATCCTTTCTATCAGCTGTATGTGGAAGGAAGTCTTGGGTTCAGTTATGTCACACGAACAGCTTTCAGTGAGCTGTCACATCAGCGCTATATGACTTGCTTTTATAAACCCAGTGACCTTGCACGAGAAGTTCACTAGATGTGACAATATTCTAGCAACAGGCGTCAGCTCATCTAGGGAAAATAGGCGATTTTTTTGAAGTGGAGTGTCAAGGTCTCCTGTAGAGCCTAAAACAAGAATTTGAAAGACATGATTAGCTGTGCTCCTTAGATTCATATATCCCAACAGGGAAAGCATTTCTGCACAATATTTCTAAACAAACCATGTAACTTGATAATTTAAATATTATTCCTTTTAAAAATTAAAAATTAATTTGTGTACATGTATGTTTGGGTGAGCTAGGGATCAGTTCCAGAGCCCGTATACACAGAAGGCAAGTATTCTGTCATTCTGTCACTGAGCTATACACTGGCCAAAAAAAAAAAAAAATTACAAGAGCTCTTCTGGTGGTAAACAATTCTTATGCTGCAGATGGAAATTGCTAAAAGTTTGGCAGTAGTTTCTGCAGTGAGACTGTCTGATTAAGTGTTTCAAATACTTCTAACAACAAGAGTGATATTTTTACTTAGTACTTCACAAGTCAAGTAGCCTATCCCAGGGTATCTGCCTGTTAAACAGAGATCGCACTGTCCAAATTGGAATACCAATAGATACATTGAAAACCATGGGACAGTTCTCAACAAGCTCTCCAACTCCAGGGCTGTGTGTGTGAATTGTCAGGTGGGCAGACAGCCAGAGACATTCTTTTGATGCCCTTGTGGATTGGAAACAGGCTGTGTACAGTCCTTACAGTTGTTAAGCAAAGACCTGGCAGTGGGGGTTTCTGAACTCTGTTCCCAGGGAGAGCATGCTTGATTTCTATTCCCAGTGGGTCTGAGGTTGGGTTAGAAGTTACCTGTTGTGCTTTCATCTCTTGGCCTCCACGTGGAAGCTCAGTAAAGCAGATGCCCTCTTATCTTAGAGACCTGTTTTGGGTTATTAAAATAAAGACAGGCCAAGCACAGATTGGGAAGATGGCTCAATCAGTAAAGTGGGGATGTGAGTTTGATCCCCAATACCCAAGTGAAAAGCCAAGTGATGGTGCATGTTTTTAATCCCAGCACTGGAGAGGTGGAGATAGGCAGGTCCCTGGGACTCACTGGCCACCCATTGACCTAATCAATGAGCCTCAGGTTCCAGTGAGAGATGTTGTCTCAAATAACAAGGTGGACAGTTCACAGTTCAGAGAAATGATACCCAAGATTGACCCCTCTGGTCTCCAGATGGAAGAGAGAGAGAGAGAGAGAGAGAGAGAGAGAGAGAGAGAGAGAGAACAGTGTACAGAATATCTATTAGAATTCCCTATAGCAAAAGTCCTCCACCAATATAAGTATATTTTGGCAGACTCAAAAGCAGTCAGAGCAGAGGGGTGGGAGCTGCATAGGGAAAAAGGAAGTCTTGCAGTATGCCCTGACTAGAGGCTGGTGCCCTGGATAGTTGAGGCAGGCTATAAGAAGTGGGGCCCTCCTGGACACATTGCCTTAAGTTGTGGAAGAGAGCTCTACCTTTAAATATGGCCTGTCCATTGTCTGCAAACTGGGTGTCTTGGAGTCATCAGAGATGGAGGCAGGGAGGCAGGGAGGCTATTCGTGCAGGCTCCCTCATCCGCTTGTGGTAGCATCTAAAGCTCACGTCGCAGACTGGAGTGGTGGGCACCTCCAGGCACCATGCGGAAACAGCCCCATCTCTGCCCACATCCCTTCTCCAAGCCGCATCTATCTTGTTTTCTGACTTCTCTTTTCTATGAGTTTGGTCAGTCTATGGCCATTTGACATGGGCAGGGATGGTGGATGGAGGAGGGCTTAGGAAGGGGACGTCATAACCACAAAACTGCTATTACTCACGCTACAGCAGAGGCTGGCCATGAACTCCTGACTCTCCTGTTCTCCCCCGCCCCCGAATGCTAGGATTAAAGATGTGGGACATCACATCATGCTTCATTCTGTTTTTACAGATCAAGTGAATTCAGGTAAAATTCTAATTTTCCTTGCAATAATTAGGCCCTCAAACTATACCAATTTGATACAAAATTATTACACATCCGCTCCCATAGAAGGGAGATTCATTTCCAGAACTTTGATGTTTACTTGCTGCAGTTGTTTGTTTGTTTGAGATACTTTCACTATGTAGCCATGGCTGGCCTGAAACTTGCTATGTAGACCAGACTGGTTTCTAACTCACGAGCTCCACCTGCCTCTGCTGCCAAAGTGCTAGAATTAAAGGTATACACCACCATGCCAAGCTGCTCTCAGTATCTTTTTCCAGGAGTGTCACTTTTAGTAAATTTTAATTGTGAAGAGCCATATTCTTCAATAGTGAACAATTTTGATGTAGTTTCAAATAGTCTGTAATACTAAAATAAAGATTTCAGAAATGAAGCCAGGAAATAATCCTTCAAGATTTCCCTATGCTTTCTGTGAAATGAATACAATTTCCATTGGCACACGAGAAGTTTATTCGGTGATTTTCTTGGGATGAACATTGCTTAGTGCAAACCTGAATCACATGCATATAAAGTTAATAATAGTCAATGTTTTCTTAATATAGTCCCTGAAACATTCATGCTCCTATAAACCATATTCCAGTTTTAGGTCTACATCAATATAACTGAAATCTTGCAAAAACTATTATTAAATTTATTTTTATTGCTGCAAAACAAACACAGAAAGCTAATCGCACCAAACTCACATTCTGTTAAGGTCAGATCAAAAGTAGAAAAAAAAATGCGAATGTTTTAAAAATGTATATGTTCTTGTTGTCATCATTTCATAAATAATAAAGAATGACAGACATTTATTTTTTGTATTAGGAATTATAAAAAACCTAACTTATAGGTTTCTAACAATAGCTAACTTAAAGTACACAAAGTATATAGGTTAAACGCAATTATCATGCTATTTTACACAAGTGACTTCAGTGTTCTCAGATTTTGATGTCCAAAAGGATCCTGGGACCAATGTGTATACTAAGGGCAGACTATACAACTGAGCTCTCTGTTTAGGCTTTCACAAGGTTGGAATCAAGATGTCACCTGGTGCCTGGTCATCTGGGACTCAGTGTGCTCTTCCAACTTATTCAGCTAGTACCAGAATTCAACTCCTTTTAGTTATAAGACTGAGGTCCCTAGTTGGTAATCCCAAGTACTCTATTATCCAGGCATGTTGGCACAGGTCTGTAATCTCAGACCCCTGGAGATGGAGGCAGCACAAGGTCAGCCTTGACTAAATAGAGGTTGGGTCAGCCTGGTCTTCACGAGGAAGGGGAGGGGGAGAAAGGAAGGAGGAGGAGGAGGAAAAGGAGGAGGAGGAGGAGGACAATGAGGACGACGACCAAGTTTCCTGTTCTCTTGCTGGTCAGACAGGTTTACCCTTAGCATCTTGAGCAATTTCCAGTCTCCTACCATGTGGTCCCCTTTTTAGCAACAGAGAATCTTTTTTTGTATCTGATGATCCCCACAAATCAAGCCTCCATATCCAGAAAAAGCCAAATCCTCTTCAAGAATTCCTCTGAGTAAGTAAAGTCAAGAAATATCAACTGTGTTTCTTTTCAAAAATTATTTTGTTGCATTTATTTATTCAGGTGTGCAGATGTGTGCGTGCATGGGTGGGCTTGTGCCACAGCATGCTTACAGAGATGAGGACAATTTGTGAAAGTCAATTCTTTCCTTCCAACATATGGGTCCAGGGGATAGAACTCAGGCTCCCAGGTTTGACGCAAGTTCCTTCCCACTGACCTATCTCACTGGCCCATAATCTTTCTAAAGTTAAGTAGTATCATGGACATAGGAGTGACTAGCCTATCATCTTCTAGTGTATTCATGACTCATGCCCACATTCAAAGGGAGCACATTATACAGGGTGTTTACCCCAAGAAGTGCCAGGCTGGATGACTATCAAAATCGTGCCTTCAACAAAGTCATTTTGTTATCTCTACATTTCCTAAAGTATTTGAGAGATACTGATCATCATTTTGCAGATCTCTAAAATATTGTATCTGTATTTAGAAAAAGAAAGCTTCTCGGATGACAGGGCTAACTTTCAACAATAGTGTCATGTTATTTAATCCTCAAATTACAAAGTCATATGCCTGATAAAGTGCAAAATTCATTGACTGAGATGATCATTCAGATTTGGCCTCTAGGGTTTGTGAAATTCATTTCTGGCAGGCATGAAAGCAGAGAGAAACATGTCCCATGAAACATGTTCCATTTTGCTGAAACTAGTAGCTGAAAAGTCTATTTAATTTCTGCTAGACTGCAAAGATGGCTGCTGGTGACGCCTATCACTCAGGCTCTACCTTTGTTTTGATTCCATAGTGAGTCTGAGGGAATCTAAAGCTGACTTTACTCAACAGAATACACTAGATGTAATGGGTAGTTCTATGACCAAGCTTTCAGAAGTCTGCACACCCACTAGCATGCAAAATGACCAGCTTACTCTGTGAGACAGAGAAGCTATATACAGAAGGTCTGGAGGACAGGGCGCTGCCTGGAGACGGATGTCACGTGGATGCAACCTCAGAATCCCTTAAAGAAGCTCCAGACAAGTTGAGTCTCTAGAGGATTCCCTAGTCCCAGCAACCATCTGCCCTGAGGGATCCCAAGTAAGACAGGCAGAAGAGTTGCCCAGGTATGCTCTGTCACTCTGCAGTCTACAGAACTGTAAGGCATAATGATGTCATTGAATTGAATTGACCCACTAAGTTGTTGAGGTAACCAAGCACCTCTCCTGATGCGGCACTCTATATCTAAAGCAAAATGAGTAGGCAGCTGAATCTTGCCATAGCAAACTTCAAAAACGTATCACATTGGTTTGGGCAGAAGCTTATAAAGCAGAAGTTTAGCAAAGGCTGGAAGGACACTGAAGAAACTGATATTAGAGACAAGGAAAAGGGGACATAAGTAACAGATAGAATAACACATTGTATGCATGTACAAGATTGTCAAAGAATAACCTTTAAAAGTTATATTCTAAAACAGAAGCAAAGAGGGTTGGAGAGATGGCTCATTGCTTAAGAGCACCAGCTGCTCTTGCAGAGGACACAGGTTCAATTCCCAGAACCTACACAGCCACTAACAACTATCTGTAATTCAGTTCCAAAGGATCTAACACCCTCTTCTGACCTCTGTGCATACTGCATGAATTATATGACATGGGTGCACTTACATGCATGTAGGAACAATACTCATACACATAAAAAATAAAAATAAATAAATTCAATAATAATTTAAAAAAGAAGCTAAGTAAAAATAAACTAGCCACTCATTTCATACACAAGCTGTTTCTTTTCTTTCTCTAACACCTATTTTCTCTCTCTCTCTCTCTCTCTCTCTCTCTCTCTCTCTCTCTCTCTTTCTGTCTCTCTGTATATGTATATGTGTTGGTGTGACAGGTCTCAGGTATCCCAGGTTGGCCTTGAACTTCAGATCCTCTTGTCTGTGTCTCCAGAGTACTGGGATTACGGTATGGGTACAGTCCAGATATGTAGCACCATCACACTCATTTCAAGCGATTTCCAAATGAGCTGAGAAGACCTATATCCAGAACAGAACTGGGACTTAATCAAGAAATGTACTTGCTCTCAGGCCCCAATTTTAGTGAGAATTATTGGCAATTTATTACTGCTGGGTGAGAAAGAACTGATCTTCTTAAAGGGAGGGATTCTAGATCAGCTGACTAGACCCCAGTAGATGAACTTACACCGAGGGACATCACAGAAGGGTGCCGGTGGGGAATAGGGTATAAAAATGATTAAGATGTTCTGTATGAAACACAGAAAAATTCCAAAAAAAAAAAGTACCTGCTCTCCAAGTTGCAATTTCTCCTCCCAAGATTTTTTGAGTTTTAAATAACTTCAAATAATTTTATCTACTGCTAAATTTTAAAAATACTTTTATTTCTTCTTTGAGAATCACCTACATGTATACAGTGTATTTTAATCATATCCACCTCCAGTCTCTCTGCCAACTTTTTCCAGACCCCCACAATACATTCATCTGCTGGCTTCTTATACTGTTCTTTTTTTTCCTTCAAAATAAATAAATAAATAAACTACCATGGTGCACACTTTAATCCCTGCACTTGGGAGGCAGAGGCAAGTGGATCTCTGTGAAATCTAGTCCAGCCTGATCTACATAGCAAGCTCCAGGGCAGTTGGGGCTACAGGGATACTCTGTCTTAAATAAATAAATAAATAAATAAATAAATAAATAAATAAATAAATAAATAGCCCACGGAGTCTGATTAGTGCTACCTACATGCACAGGGCGGTGGGGCCATCCACTGGAGCATGGGCAGCCTACTACGGGTCACACAGTCAAAGGAAACAGAGTCCATCCCCCCCTAACCCCCAGCAACCATCAGCTGCCAATAGCTCCTCAGCTAACAGTGGGACCTCATGAGTCCCTTCCTTGTCCACACTGAAACCTTGACTGGCTATATCGTTTAAAAATATTTTATTTATTATTTTTATTTTACTTTATGGGCCCCAGTGCTTCGCCTGCAAGCATGTAAGTGCATTCGTGTCATGCAATACCTGAGAAGGCCAGAAGAGGGCATATGATTCCCTGAAAGTGGAGTACAGACAGCTGTTAGGTAACTTGTGGGTGCCGGGAACCAAACCCAGGTCCTCTGCAGGAGCAGCCAGTGCTCTTAACCACTGAGCCATCTCTCAGCCCTCTGACAGGATTGATCTTATGCGGGTGATCACAGCTGCTACAAGTTCTTGAGTGCAAAGGTCATGGCATGTCCAGAAGACAGCAATTCACAGCATTCCTCTCCATTCTCTGGCTCTTGCATTCTTTCCAGCCCCTCTTTCACCATGTTTCTTGGGCCTTGGGGTTGAAAAATTAACCATTTAAAGCTGAGCACTCATAGTCACTTATTCTCAGCACTTTGACCAGTTTTGAGTCTCTGCAAAAAGAAGAAAAAAGAAGTCATCACTGCAGAAAGAAGTTTCTCTGACCAAAGTTGAGAGCAGCACAAATTTGTCCAGTCAATTTCTGGCATAGCTCCACTGAACTGAAAGGTGAGGTCTCAGATCCCCCGGCTCTAGCAGATTTCAAATGGTACAGGGATGGGGGAGTGGTCCCTTATCACTGCAGCCTTGTTGTTCTTGGGGTTCTGGCGTGTGGGAGGGGAGGGGAGGTTGTAAGTCCTCTTCTGACAGTTCCCTCAGACCCAACAGTCCACTGTGGCCTCTTCTAGTCCTGAAGGTCCAGTGTGTCTAATTTTCATAATTATAAAATTCTAGCTGGGCCAAGCATGGTGGTGCATATCTTTCTTTAATCCCAGCACTCAGGAGACAGAGGCAGGTGGATCTCTTTGAGTTCAAGGTGAGCCTGGTCTATATAGAGAGTTCCAGGACAGCTGGGGCTACAGGAACTCAAAGAAGACTAAAAAAAAAAATTGTAGCTGGGCATGATGGCGCAGCCCTTTAATCTCAGCACTAGGAAGGCAGAGGCAGGAGGATCTCTGTGAGATCAAGGCCAGCCTGGTCTACATAGAGAGTTCCAGGCCAGTCAGGGCTGCATAGTAAGACCATGTCTCATAACCACCTCCCCACTCCCCATAGAAACGAAGGAAAAAATGTGTGTGTGTATGTGTGTGTGTGTGTGTGTGTGTGTGTGTGTTTATGGGCTGGAGAGATGACTTGACAATTAAGAGTGTATATTGTACTTGCAGAGGACCTGAGTTCAGTTCCCAGCACTGATGTTCGGCAGCTCACAAGTGCCCATAACTTCAGTTCTATGGGATTGGACACCTCTGGCCTCCATGAGCAATGACATTCACGTGTGCCTGCAGACACACCAACATACACACACAATTAAAAATAAAACTAAATCTTTAAAAATTTGTATAATAACAAAAAGCAAGGGCTAGAATGTAATTAGCACATTATTCTACTTGATATTTAATTTATGAGTAATTTTTATTTGTTGATTATTAATAGTAATTCATCATCTCATCACTTATATTGGAAATACTTGTAGATTTAAAAAGCACTCGGCAATACAATTTTAGAATAGTAACAAAATTGCAGAATCTACGAATTTCATTACAAAATGTTAGCTTATGTATCAGTTTATGAGCTTATTAACTTATCAGTATGACAGTATTTTAAAGTCCCCATGTATTTTAAAAGGAAGGGCAGAGACTTATTTAGACACACAGGCTATTTTACTATTGCTTAATCAGTGAAATCTTTGGTGATCAAGCTTGCTCCTTCTCTGAGTTGAGTCCCAGTATTGTCACTTCAAGGTTACATTCCTTCCTGTGCCTCTCTTCCCTTCCTTGGGTTTGGCCTCATTATCTCACTTCATTCTTCTATGTTAGTGTCTCCTATGATCTCTCATTGAGACTTCTTTGGGTATCAATCTACCTTACATATTGTTGTCAATTTAATTTCCCTAAAGCCAAGTTCTGATCCTGTCAACCATAACTCAGAAGTTATTTAATGAACTTCCATGGCCTATAACAGCAGCTCTCAAATGTAGCTGAACACTAGAATCAACTGAAGAGCTTTTAAAAATTCATCTTTTAAGATTATAATGCCCAAGCCACACTCCATCCTAATTAAATCAGAATCATCGGCAGGAATAGAGTGAGGTAAGATGAGAGCCAGGCTTCAGTAGCTTTTAACACTCTCCAGATGAGGCCAATTTGAAGTCAAGGTTGAGGTGCTCCCTTGAGAAGAGTGGTTTATTCCTGGAACATTAACCCTGTCTGTGAAGCCTTCGGCGACTTTTCCTCTCATCTAGAGCCAAGAGGTGATGAATTGGGAGGATAGGCCTTGGACGTTTCATCTTTTTCTAAAGACCATAGAGAAGCAGGGTGTGGTGGTCCATGCCTAAAGTCCCAGCACCTGGGAAGTACAGACAGGAGAATCAGAAGTTCAAGGTCACCCTCCACTACACAGGGAGTTCCAGAGTAGCCTGGGCTATAAGTGACCCTCTCACAAACATACACACACACACACACACACACACACACACACACACACACCAGCTGCACCAACAAAGACCACAGAGAATTTTGTTGCTTGTTTCTGACAACCTCTAACCCACACTAGTTAAAGACAACACAATCAAATCAAAATAAAAAATTTCTTGATTATGGCAACATAATTAGTAACTAATCAGGAGCAAAAATGTATACAAAAAAGAAAAGTGATAGAAGGACATTATGATTAAATTGATGGCTTTACTCTTTTGAAATCAAGGCAAATCTAAATCTGATTTCGGTTTTCTAGATGATTACAGATCCCCTGACTCATGTCTATGCGGCACTGGCGTGATCTTCCTCACACACCCCACCCCCATGTAACAGATGGCCTTCTTTTTAGCTTCCTGGGAAAATGGGTCCCATCCCAGAAGATCTTCCACAGCAGCTCTCTTACTTGATGCTATACCCTGAGAGATAAGGCAGTGCTTGTTTCGAAGTATATGTTTTAAAATTACTTGGTGAAGGGCTGGAGAGATGGGTCAGGGTCAGTGTTAAAAGCACTGACTGCTCTTGCAGAGGACCTGGGTTCGATTCCCAGTACCCACATGGCAGCTAACAACCATCCATAACTCCAGTTCCAGGGAAATCTGATGCCTTCTTCTGACTTTCACCAGCACTGCAGGACATGGGTGCACTTACATATATACAGGCAATACACTCATACACATAAAATAAAAATAATAAATATTTTAAAAATTACTTGGTGAATAAAGATGTGCAATTTTCCCATTCCGTTCCTTTCCTCATTAATCATGCAAAAACAACAACAACAACAAAAAACAAACAAACAAAAAACCTCATCCACCTTTTAAACACCAGGTGGCGCTGGCTACCCCTAAAAGTACCAACCTTTCCCTTACTGACAGCGATGTCACTGTTAGGACTGATCTTGCTTTAGAGCACACACTTTCATTGCCTGCGGTCATGATGAACAGTGATTTGAAGTACTTCTTTACAGGCACCAGTCGTGCCCTGTTACAGGAAGCAATGCTGGAGGGGCAGAGCCATCTCAGGCTGCTGGAACAAAAATCCCAGACGTCTAACACAGAGCTACAGCAATGTTTGCTCTGATGTGTTTGGTCTTGTGTTAGTCTGGTATGAAACTGGAAACACTAGGCCCCATTCCTCCATTGTGGAATGGAAATGTATATTCAGTTCCACTGTATGTTGGAAATATGCAATTTTTCATCTTGATTTTACAAAGCGTTAAAATTAAGAGAGTGCCTTGAGTCTCAGAAGAGACTTTGATCTTTTAAATAGTGTTGAGAACATGTGCTTTGGAATTGGAATTGAGTTCAAATCTCAGTTCAATGATCTTGAACCAACTATTTGATCTCTTTGAGACTTGTCTTATTGGAAAAATGAAGTTGATCATAACTATCACATATTTAGGTTGTGACAATGAAAGACACATAAAATGTACAGTACCGTAAGCACTCACTTAAAGTTTGGTAAGCATTAGGGACTGTAGAGATGGCGTAGCAGTTAAGAGTGCATACTGCTCTTACAGAGTACCTGAGTTCTGTTTCCAGCACCCACACTGGGCAGCTCACAACCACCTGTAACTCCAGCTCTGGAGATCCAGGGGATCTATGTGTACTGGAGAGCTTCAGTTGTCAACTTGACACACCTGGGTTGAAAAAGCCTCAGTTGGGGACTGCCTCCATTGCACTGACCTGTGGCCATGTCTGTGGGGTATTTTCTGGATTGTTGAGTGATGTGGGAGGACCCAGCCCACTGTGGGCGGTGCAAACCCTGGGCAGGCCGCTCTGTATTTTGTAAGAATGCAGGCTGAGCACGGGCCAAAAGGAGCAAGTCTATAGGCAGCGTTCCTCCATGCCCTGTGCTTCAGCTCCTGCCTCCGGGTACCTGCTCTGAGTTCCTACCTTGGACTCCCTCAGGGACAAACTGTGACCCGGGAGATGTAAGCCAAATAACCCTTCCTCTCCTTGTTCATATTGGTCAGAATGTTTTGTCACAGCAATGGAGAAGCAAACCAGAAGAGATGCTCTGGCCTCTGTGGCCACCTATACTCATGTGCGTATATTCACGCAGACATATAAATGTGTGTCTGTGTGTAATGTAAAACAAATATTTAGAAAAGATTGTTTGCACTACTGTTTTATAAAGAAGGGATGCTCTTATATAAAGATGGCAAGCTCTGTCATTTTAAAAGCTAAGTCTTAAGCCGGGATCATATGATTGCTAAGATCTAACCGCATGTAAGCCTTTTTTTTTCCATAGAATAACTTAAAGAAATATAACTAAAGTCTTAAACAAAAATGGTTGATGCAACACAAATTGACACAGTCTAATGTTTTACTGTACAGAACCACTGCTACCCATAAAGCAACAGCTGAGGATTCTTAGCACACTAGTCTTTTCTTTGTGTAATCTCTATGAATCTTGATTCAGTGTCTCACATAAAGCAGCTATCTTTTCTCTAGTCAATTTCTAAAGGTGGTTGACACCAGAACCTGGATGAGCAAGATGACCTGTCCATCAATAGATGGCGACATACTTAGCCAATCAGCGTCTTTCTTTTGGGGTGCCTGAATGGAAGACATTCAAAACTGGACAACTGTAATAACACAGAAGTTGCAAAGGACACAATGAACTGCTGTTAGCAGAAACTAAGAGGCTTAGAGTCCATGAGTAAAAAGACTTTGCTGTCCTAGAAGCAGCTGAACAAGTCATTAACTCAAGGAGCAGGAGCTTCAGCCAGATGAAGAGATGCTGAAGCCAAATGCTGAAATGGATGAAAATGATACCAGCTCCTGTTGTCGCATCTTCTGTGCTTGCAGCTGGTCACTGCAGCCCGTCTCTATAGCTCTGCTGTATGCTGCCTGGTGGCTTCTTCCTCTGGCTGTGCAGCTGCTACAAGGCTTTCTGTTTCTCTCACTTCTCACTGAGTTCTGACAACAAACCTGTGAGCTGAGTTTTTCTCAATGTGACTTATCTCTAGTATATTGGAAGATCAAGGGTAATAATGCACTCTCTTATGAGCACCAGCAAGAGCCTCTTAGCGGAAATGGTCCAGGATGTTCACTCCTCTCCTGATGCAGACAGGCTAAGCTGCCTCTCTTAAACTGCAACTCCAGAAAACCTCCCAAGTCCTATCATTCAGGTTTTCTACTGTCCTTAAGCAGGGTGCCTTAATTCGAATAACAATAGCACAGTATAAAGTCAAACACTCCCACATTCACTATTTCATTTAGCTCTCATGATTACTTTTTATAATTCTACGAAGCACTACCCATAAATCCCAATACTTGAGAGGCAGAGGTAGGAGGACTGCTGCAGGTTCAAGGCCAACTTGATCTACATAAGGAGCTCTAGATGAGCCAATGCTACATCCAAAAACCTGTCTCAAAATAACAACAATGAATCAAGGGATCAAAGGAACAGACTCCAGTTATGAACAGAGATATATTCAAGATGTAAGCAAGGCCAAGCCTAGTATTTCCTAAGATTAGGAAGCTATATAAAGCAGCAAATCCTCACGGATGGAGGAAAACAGAAAAATACTAGGCAATACTTGGCGGGCGGGTTTGGTCAATCTGACAGAATAAAACGGAAACTAGTCTTCCACTTAGAGGGTTTGATTTATTTAAGGTGCCTCACAAAGTTATTGTTTGAACATACTACCCGTGGCTGGCTGCCATAGCTTTTGCAGAGTCCGGGCGAGTGCGTGGCTCCCATCCCTGTCCGGCCTGAGTTCCGTTTCCACTCACACTATTCTGAGACCATGGGGACTGGAACAGCTGCTGTCTGAGCCGCTGGCTCTCCATGCTCCTGGGGCCACGGCACCTTCCTTCTTCGTGGCTTTGAGTATTCTCTGCCAGGTGGATCAGTGCCCCTTGATGAGGCTAGCCATCATGTCTCCTCACCTTCCTGCCCCCTTATTGGTCAGAGGGCGGGACTTTCCACTGAATGAACAAATAGTAAAAATTCAGAGAGAAATACGTATCTTCTCTACAGACCAACAAACTGAAGATGGAATATGCCTCTGACCTTTTCTGGTAAATATACTCAGAGGAGTCCCAAGGGAATTCCAGTCCTGACCGTGGCCAGCACACTTTTCAGTTGTCTACAATCTGATAGCTCTTCTATTTATCCTGGGTAAGTAATATTGATCCCACATTTTTCACTCTCAACATTACCCTGATATTTGATTGTAAATCTTGAATTACTGCTAGTGTTCTAGTTTGCTTCTAATTGCTGTGACAAAGCACTCTGGCTGATACCAAGTTGGGGAGGAAAAAGTTTATTTAGTTTACATCTCCCAGGTCACAGTTTATCACTGAGGGATCCCCAGGTAGGAACTCAGGGCAGGAACCTGGAGGCGGGAGCTGAAGCCCAGGCCATGCAGTAACACTACTTCCTGGCTTGCTCCTCTGGCCCATGCTCAGCCTACTTTCTTATAGAATGCAGGATCATCTTCCCTTAGGGTGGCACAACTCACAGTGGCCTAGGTCCTCCTACATCACTCAGTAATCCAGAAAATACCCCACAGACATAGCCACAGGCCAGTCCAATGGCGATAGTTCCTCAATTGAGGCTCTTTCAACCCAGGTGTGTCAAGTTGACAACTAAAAGTATTCAGCACAGCTAGCTAGTAAATCATGGAAACAGTGATTGTTTTCTTTGTAACTAGGACAGAAAAGCATATTTGGGGGGAGAGATTGCTTTTGGAAAATTGCCTATTAAGTTTAACAAAATAAGCTTGGCCCTTATTTATGCAGACTTCAGAATCAAACAGAACTGGGTATCTTAAACATTTCAGTCCGTATTTTTGCAGATCTAGTGAAAGAGGTCATTACCTTTATGGTATATAGGAGCCTCTCACAACCTTGTAGGAAGAAATGTTTCAATTCATAGGAAAGAACTATACAAACAGCTCACAGTGTCTGGTGTCCACAGAAATTTCATGTTCGTACAAAAACCTGAAGCAACCCAAGTTTGCTGTTGATTCTGACTACTTTGGAATCACCTTAGTCCAGGTCCTGATCATTCCTGCTGTTTATCACAGAGTTCCCGTCTTTCTTCTTCAGTCCATCACTAAACCAACTCATCCTATGGATTACCAACAGGCTAGTTTTCCCAGCATACCACTTTTATCATCATGTCTCTGCTAAAAACATTCAGGGTTTCCCATACCCCATTACATCCAAAGGTGCTCCGGACTCATCCTCTGAATTACTTACTTTCCAAGTGTTCCATAGCTGTCTGTTCCATCTCTCCCCAAACTCTGTATGATGTGCCAGTCTTGTGCTGCTAGTTATTCTTTTCTTGTTCGGAGGGTTCATTGAAAGTCATTGTTAATTGCAAAAAATGAGTCAAAAGAGAAAGCATAGCACAATAGCATCCACCTAAAACCAACAAAGATTTGGCATTTTCACAGATGCTTACAATTGGAGAGGTGTATAACTACAGATGATAAATATAAATGTAATGTGACACATTTTAAACGATCAACACCAAATTAATAGCAGTGGTTACCTCCAGTCAGGGATGAGGGTTATAGATAATGATTGAGAACCATTTATTTATTTATTTATTTATTTATTTATTTATTTTTACGTATATGAGTGTTTTGCCTACACATATGTAAGTATACCACATGTGTGTAATGCCCTCAGAGGTCAGAAAAGGGTGTCAGATCCCCTGGAACTGGAGTTATAGACCACAATGTGGGTGCTAGAAACTGAACCCAAGTCTTCTGGAAGACTAGCAGGTGCTCTTAACTACTGAGTCATCTCTCCAGCCCCATTGAGAACCATTTTTTATTCATGCAAACTGTTTGATTTTTATAATTAGAATATGTTTATTCAGTGTCGATATACTTTAAAAGTAAATAATTTAAAACAAATATAAAGTCAAGCATAGTCATAAATACTTATAACCCCAGCATTCAGGTGGTTGAGACAGGAATATTGCCTTGAGTTTGAGGCCAGTCTGGGATACATTCTAGCCTAACCTAGGCTACAATATGAAATCCTGTCTCAAAAACCAAAATGGCTCAATGGGTAAAAGTCATTGTCCTACAAGCCTGATGTCCTGAGTTAGAGTCCCAGAAGTCACAAAAAATTTGAACATCGTGGCTGACATCTGTAGTCCAGCATTCACAGAACAACCCCCAAGAATCTTGAGGGCTGGTTAGCAGATCAGCAGAAACAAGAGAGACCAGCCTTAATAAAGTAGAAGGCAAGAACAATGCCTGAAACTTGCGCTGGCCTCCACACGCCTGCCACGTCATGCCCACGTCTGAGTGCACTCAGACTCTTTCACACACAATAATATTAACAAATAAAAATTAAAATAAGTCACTTAGAATTCATTTTAATTCCATTCCAAAACAAAATGTTTTCTATTCATGAAACCTAATCTGTTAAATGTGAGCTCCATGCCGCTGTTCCATTTGTTTTCCCGTTATACTCTATCCCTTCCTGTGCTGCCAAGGGTTCTTCTGGCAACATCTGGTTATCCCAGCTTCTTTCACTATGATCCTGAACTCGCCAGTTCTAGGCTTTGCCAAAGCTCACCCATCCTTCAACGTAGTTCTTCAAGTGATTGCCTAGATAATATGGTAGCTTACTTCCCATAATATCTAATAACATTAGTTAGTGTGTTGTCTTTCACAGATCGATGGTGTACTTTAACAGGGGTTTTGTGCATTATCTTAAAGGGAAGATTAATAGTTGTCATTTTAGGAAGGTTGTTGTGAAAGATACTGGGGAAAGGGAGACTTTAGAATCTAATTCCTTCTCTTAGAAAAGGTAGATCTCCCAGCCTTTTACAGATGATCATTTTATCGACTGTCTGGATTGTTTAACTGATTTCTATGTTGTCATAAATTCCCAGAGTTATTCTTGCATTATTTATGTCACTATAGCTAGTAAATAAAATTTAGTTTGCATGCTATACGACTTCCTCAGTTTTTCCAGTTTAGGTTAGGAAAGGTTTGAATAAACTTTGAATTTATATGTATTTACACACATAGACAAGCAGTCCCTGGAGAGTCTTTTAAGTGACTTATAACAATGCCAGATCATAATAAATAGAGCAGATAGAGCATTTTCAGGTGCTTTTTATGTACTTTCCTACATTTTAAGACTCTGCAACTCTTGAAACTTTAGTTGGAGTATTTGGAATAGGCTCCTTGTTTGAAGAAATGATTTGTGATATAGTCATGTTTAATGTAACTGAGATAGGATCTCATGGAGCACAAGCTTGGCTCTAATTCTCTTTCTAGCTGAGGATAACCTTGATCTTCCTATCTCTAACTCCCCAGTGTTGGGATTACCACCACACCTGGTTTATGTGGTGCTGGGGACCAACCCAGAGCCTTGTGTATGCCAGGCTAGCCTCTACCAACTAAGCTACATCCTTAGATCCTTTCAAATTATATTTATCCAGGGGTTGGAGAGATGGCTTAGCAATTAAGAACACTGGCTGCTCTTGCAGAAGACCCGGATTCGAATCCCAAGCAGCCACATGGCAGCTAACAACTGTCTGTAACTCCAGTTCCAGGGAATTCAGCATCCCTCTTCTGTCCTCCATGGGCACTGTGACACAGATGCACTTACACACATGCAGGCAATACACTCATACACATAAAATAAAAATGAATAAATCAAAACAAAGTATTATTTATCCCTCATTAAGAGGTGAAGGTGGGAGGATCAGGAGTTCCAAGGTTATCTAGACCAGCCTGGGCTACATGAGACTCTGTTTCAAAAACAAAACAAAACAACTTATTCATTGCATATAATTCAAATGCAGAAGGAAAGTTCAAAGAAAAGAGAACTTCCAAAATCTAACTACCCAGAACTTATTACATCTTAAAGTAAAATAAATCTGGACTGAAGAGACAGTGCAACTGTTACAGTCTCAGGCTCATAACCGAAAAGACAGAAGTAAAGGAAATCTGTTGTCATTACTCAGGTCAGGAACAGGGTCAATCTTTTAATGTCACATTAAGTTCACCTAAGTTACATGGAATTAGAGGTTAACTGCAAAGCATTGTTATTCAAAATCATTCATGTTACGTGTGTGTGTGTGTGTGTGTGTGTGCATATCAGATAGGTTTTGACTAAATTTTTTAAAGCCTTGTTATACTGAGGACTTCCAGAGGTTAGGACTTGGAACCCGAAGAGTAAGAAAGAGAGTCTTTATCAACATCATTAGTCATTAAAGAAATGTAAATCAAAATAACAATCCTGTACTTCATACCTACCAGGATGACTAAAATAAAAAGATAGAAAATAATTACTGAGGATGTAGGAAAAGTAGAATTCTAACACATTGTTGGTGGAAGGGTAAAGTGATGTGGCCATTGTGGAAAACAGTTTGACAGGTCCTTCATAGATTAAACAGAATCATTGTAAGACCCAGAAAGTCCCTACCAGGTACATGCCTAAAAGAAATGAAACTTATCAGTTGCTGTGACAGAACACCTGATAAGAAGCAACTTAAAGGAGGATGGATTTTTTTTGGCTCACTGTTTTAGAAGGCACAGTCCATCTTGGTCGGGAAAGCAAGGCAGCAGAAGCAGGAGGCGGCTGCTCATATCACATCCAGAGTCAGGAAGCAGAGAGAGATGACTGCTAGTGCTCAGCTCGCTTTCTCCTTTTGATTTGGTCCAGCAGTTGTGATGGACCTTCCCACCACAATTAATCTAATCTAGAAAATCCATCACAAATGTGCCCAGAGATTTGTCTCTAAGGTGATTCTAAATTCCTTCAAATTGACAAGATTAATCTTTATGCTTATGTCAGCACAACTTATGTTAATACCTAGTAACATTTATTATTTATAATAGCTAAAAAGTGAAACCTGGATGTATTGGAAGTCCATCCCAGCAGGCAATGACCACAGGGAAGAGGCCTGTGACAGCTGCTGCTGTTCTGCCAACATTGTTGGGGACCAGGCCTACCCACCAGGACAAGGGACTTTGCTCTCAACTGTAGGCAGAAAAACCCCACTTCCTAGAATCAGGACTACCACTACCAGATAAAAGACCACCCATGGGTCCACTAGCTGATTTTGTCTGCTTATCCTAGAATGTGTTCACTATGTACTGAGGATATTATTAGTACATAGCAGTCACTCTTTTTCTTAAAATGCATCTTGTGGAATTGTGTATTTTGTGAGCTTTCTATATTAACTATAGTTAATAATAAATGCACAGAACTTAAATATTTTAATTAAAATAAGTTAAAAATAAAATAAGAAGTGAAAACAGCAAAATAGCCATTAACTGTTAAGCAAATACATAAACTCTGCTTCTAAAAACTATTATAAGATTGGATGCACTCACCTATGGCACAGTACGGATGAATCTTGGAAACATGCTAAGTGAAAGAAGTGTGCCATGCATATTATACATATTATATGACCTCATTTATTGGAAAAGTCTGGAATAAACAAATTCATTGAGCCAGAATTCAGGTCAGTAGCTGCCAGAGGCTTGGAGGAGGAATGGGAACTGATTTCTGATGAGTATGGGATTACTTCCTTAGAGTTATGAAAAGATTTTAAATTAGATTATGGTCATTGTGGTAAGTCTTTGGGAATACATTTCAGTTTGAGTTGTACTCTTTAAGTCAATGTAAAAATATTTAATAGTATAAATGTTAATCCAACCCCAAAAAGGTTTGGGGTCGGGAATGTAGCTCAGTTGATCATGTGCTTTCCTAACATGAACAAAGTCCTGGCTTCTGTCACCAGTTTCACCAGCTTAGACATAAACTGGGTGTGGTAGAAAGCTCCCATGATGCATTGTAACTACAGCACTCTGGAGGTGGAGGCAGGAGGATCTGAAGTTCAAAGTTGGAACTGAAGAGATGGCTCAGCAGTTAAGAGCACTGGCTGCTCCTCAGAGGACCCAGGTTCAGTTCCCAGCACCCATATGGCAACTAAAAACCATCCATAACTCCAGTTCCAAGGGGTCCAACACCTGCTGGCCTCCACAGGCACTGCACACAAATGGTACACCCGCATACATGAAGGCAAAACACTCACACACATAAAATAAAATGAAAAGAGAAAGAAATTCCTTGGCTTCGTAGTGAATTCAAAGCTAGCCTGGGCTACATGAAATTCTGTCTCAAAAAAAAGATCTCAATTTTGTCAAAGAGCATGTTATTCAAAATATGTGTCAAACACATATTTTTGTGTTCTTTTCATTTGTTTGTTTGTCTTTTGAGACAGGGTCTCACTATGCAGCCCTAACTAGCCTGGAATACATAGCCTCAAATTCACAGATCTGCTACTTCTGCCTCTTAAGTGCTGGCATTAAGGACATGTCCCACCGCCTGGCCATAAACCACATTTTAAACAAGATTTATTGCAATTTATTACTAGTATTTATTATTGTTATTATTAATTATTACTGTGTGCATGTGTGTGTGTGCCTGCACACAGAAGCCAGAGGGATGTCAGATCCATTGGAGCTAGAGTTACAGATATTTGTGAGCCACCTGACAGAGGTACTGAGATCAGAATTCCCATTGTTGTTAACCTCTGAGTCATCCATCCAGTTCTATGAACCACATTTTTCAAAATCATAACCCCAGTCTAAAGTGGGCAAATTATCATCAACAGCTTTTCTTTTGCTGTCTTTCTTCCTTGTTTGCTCTTGTGAGAAGCATTTGTACTTTAAGAGTTCTCTGATTAAACCACAAAGAAGACTAGGGTCATGTCACTAGAGGAGAATTGTGTTGGGTAGAGATGATTCTGGCATCTCAGATTGGTTCTCAGGAGCAAGAACCTGTGAAATTCATCTTTTTAATGCGTGGCAGCTGCTTCCCTCCACCTATGTGGCCCATGATGATTCATGACCTCAGTGAGACACTCAAGACCCAGTATGAAGCTCCGGAGCAGATGCCTCTTCTCTGCTCATCAGCCCTTTCCCATTCTTGAGAGTGTTTCCTCTTCCTATTAAACTGTCTTCATTTTGCCTAACTTAAAAAAAGATCCGACATGAGGTCCAAATGCTGTATTTCTAGAATTAGATTAAAAGATAATATAATTTTTAGTTCCATTTGTTAAAAAGTTTAAATTCAAAATGATATCAAAAACATCACTGAAATGTTAATTCTAGCCCATAAATACATAAAATTACTTTATATTAATTAAAAATAATAGGTAACATTAAAAATAATAGATGTCAATTGAAAAAGTCAAGAAGTCAAACAAGAATTCCTGCAGTCTTTATTTGGAAGAACATTTCAATGTAAAGATCTTTTCCTAGTTTTTTTTACATAATGTGTGTGTGTTTATGTGTGTGTGTGTGTGTATATATATATATATATATATATATAATATATAATTGTTTTGTTTTCATTTATAAGAGTTTTTGAAATCTGGGTGTAATCACAGATGTAGACACAAATTCTTAATCATGTTTTCATAGGTAGTAATTCTTTTACACTTTAAAAAAATTTTATTATTTTTATTTTATGTGTATGAGTGTACTGCCTGCATGCATGTAAGTGCATCCGTGTCTCCTGAAATTTATTCTCCATGCTTTAGTGGGTGGGATCTGATTAATCCAGCTGGATAAAACAGGAACTGATCTTTCATTTAGAGAGATTTATTTAGCGAAGTTTACAAAGTTTCTGGGTACCAGTGGCCCGCCCACAAAGTTTGCAACAGCTGTGTGCAGGTCTCTTAGTCCGTGCCCAGCCAGCATTTCACTTCCACTCACATGATCCTTAGGACCGCAGGGACTTAGAAGTGGCCTCCTGGGTTTGGCCTTCTGCATGGGGCCGGGACCGGGGCATTTTTCTCCCTGCGTGGATTTTAGCAATCCCAGCGCCGCTCTCCGGCTCGTGTCCATGTTCCTTTCTTCCTTTCTCCCCGCCTTCCTTCCCCCTCAGAGGGCGGGACTTGACACAGAATGAACTAAGAGGAACAAGAAACCTTAGAGAGAATCCTGAATTCCCCATACAATCCCTGTTGTACAATGCCAATGAAAGCCAGAAGAGGGCGTCAGATCCTCTGAAACTAGAGTTATGGACAGTTATTAGCTGCCATGTGGGTACTGGAAATCGAACCCAGGTCCTCTAGAAGAAAAGCAAGTATTCTTAACCACTGAGCTATGTCTACAGCCCCCTATTTTACACTTTTTAAAATGGATGTGGTAGCACACATCTGTAATCCTAGAAACTCTGGAGGCAGAGGTAGGAGGACTGCTGCAAGTTGGAGACTAGCCTGGTCCACATAGAGATACCTTGTGTCCAAAAAACAAACAAGCAACAACAACACAGGATACCTCTAAAGGCAATTATCCAGGCCAAACTGTCCACTGAGCTGAGGCTGTATTTGTTTTATCTTAAGCAATATGATGCCATGAGAAGCTAAACTGGTGACTGAACCTGTCATCACATACCCCTGAGCCACATTTCCAGCCTTGTATCCCTAAATTAACCAACTCTTTCCCTTCTTTGTGTGTGTGTGTGTGTGTATGAGAGAGAGAGAGAGAGAGAGAGAGAGAGAGAGAGAGAGAGGAGACCCATATGAATGTATGCATGAATGTATGTGCCATGTTGTGTGTGTTGAGGTCATAGGACAATGTCAGGTGTTGGTTCTTACTTTCTACCTTGTTTGAGGCAATCCTTTTGTGGTCTGCTGTTGCAGTTGGCAAGCTAGATGGCCTGCACGCTTTGCTGATTCTCCTATCTGTCTCCAGTCTCACCATGGGAGTGCTGGGATTACAGACCGGTGAGTTACCATACCTGGCTTTATGTGAGTTCTTGAGATTTGAACTCAGGTCCTCATGTTTGCATGGCACGTGCTTTACCCACTGAGCCATCTCTCCAGCCCAATTAACCATCAAAGGATCTATGGATTTTAATTTTAGAAATAGACACTATTGCTAGACATGAAGAGTTACCTGAGTTTGAAGAGGAGCCCAAAAGTTTGAGAGTTCAACTCTGAGCTATGATGACTCACTCAAGGTAGCAATATTAAGCCATCAACCCATAATGTGGGACATCAAATACTCTTTAAGAGCAATGTGTATTCAGCTTATCACTAGACACCCAATGACCATAACACAAACAGATCTGCCCTGTTTCTACAGGGACTCTGTCAGAAACTGAGTGCATTGATATTTTACTTACTCCAGAATGAATGACATTTCTTTTCTCTATAAAAACATATACAAATATATGTATTGAGTTTATTTGGCTTATGGTTCTGGAGGAATAAGAGCCCATCATAATGGGAAGGCACGGCAGCAGAGGCTGTAGGAGCAAAAAGCTGAGCGCTCACAGCTTTAAGTACACATAAGAAGCAGAAAGAAGAAATTTATACTTTACTTCTGACAATGTGCATTAACCTCTTCTGTTAATATTGCTTAGCTGTTCACCTGTAATCATTTTTTTATGGTGTTTAAAGAGACATAATCTAGATAGTTAAAAGCCATGGGCTTAGTTACATTTTTCCTACTAAAAGTGCAATAACCTGTGTTTCTTCCTTCAAATGAACAACTAATTTAAAGCATTTGCCTGTCCCAAACTGTTGAGGCTATTAAGTGAGAATTCAGACGAGGTTATGGAATGTCTTTAAAATATGAGTAATGTAAAGCTCTACAACTGGAATCCATACATTCTTTCATCTCTGTTAAAGTCTATTGTGTCAAGTTAGTGTTTCCAAATGACCTCAATGCAGGTTCATCCACTGAGGTCTAGTCAGCCTAGCTAGAGTCTCTCACTTTAGAAAGAAGACTAGCTCATCTTCACCCAACAGTAATCAGTTGCCAATATTTCTTCAGCAAAGACTGGGATCTGCTGCCCATTTCCCCAGTTCCATGCTGGGTTTTTGTCTGCTTGAGTTTGCCTGGGTCTTGAGCATGTCAAAACAATCGCTGTAGGTTCATATGAGCAGGTCCCAGGAGCTTGTAGGATTCTGTTTCTATATGGTCACCCACCTCCTCACTGGCTCTTATAATCTTTCCGCTCCCTCTTGCAAAATGGCCCTAAACCTTGGGCGAGTGAAACTTAATATAGGATTCCTGTCCAGAGACCTACACTCTGCAGATTCCTAATCTCCATGCGTTAGCCATTTATGACCTTTCATGTTACTGGCCCTTCGTTGTCTGAGAGAGCAGCATTAATGAGAGTTGAGAGAGTCATTAGTCTTCTCTTTACCCTTTGTTCTGTATTACATGATCCTTGGGTGTAGAGGCTGTATTGTAGACGCACTTCTTAGGCATGGGAAATTCACAGACAATGTCTGTGTGTAACCAGCTGTGGTAATCTGTAGTAGTCTCATCTGGTGCAAAAGAAACTTCTTTGATGAGTGGTGACTGGGATACTTTACAATGAAGAAGGCTATGCATAGAAATCCAGGGCAGGTTGAGGGAAAGGACAGCCAAGGTAGATATGGCTAGTCTCAGGAATGCAGTGGCAAGTTGGGGGTGGGGACAGCCTGTGAAGGCTCTAACAAATTAGACTGAGAAATTGAGCTGATCTGAGTACAGAGGATTGGGTTGCAGTGGATGGGCCTGGACTAAGAGGATAGTCCAGGGATCTGGGGTACAAAGAACAGAAGTGGGCCTGTGCCCAAGGCTTAAGGCTAGAAGGAGAATAGTGTTAAAGTGGTAAATAGCCCCAGAAAATTAACTGGGATAGACTAAACAATTTCTAGGGTATCAGTCAGAAAACCCACCTTCCCAGTTTCACTGGTCAATCCTTTGGTCAATCCTTTGAAAACAAGAACCTAAGATCATGCATTCTTTTATCCACAAGGTGGCGCTGCAGACTGATATTAATGATACAGCACACAACCAATGTCATTAAATATGTTAAAACAGTAATTCTGTTTATTCATTCATTCATTCAGTTATTCCAATTTTTACCAGGATCTTTAAATTCAACATTAATTCTTTATATGTAAAAAATTCTTATTTCATCTGATTCTGTTTTATTTTTGTTGTTTCACTGTATGTTTTTATTGAATTTTTGTGCCTGTTTTGTTTTTTTGACACAAGGTCTCACTTTGTAGCCCTGGCTGTCCAGAAACTCACAGTATGAGGACCAGCCTGGCCTCTAACTTGCCATTATCACCCTGCCTTTGCCTCCTGGAGACTAGGATTGCAGGCATGTGCTGTCACACCCAACTTCATTTGATTTTTTACAGTGGCTCTGTGTGAAATACAGTGTGTGTGATTATCCTTTAATGCAGACCTTGGACACCGTTAAACAGAAATTGCATCTCTGGAGATTTGCAACAAACGTTAATGGAGCTATTCTACTTTTAAATAGCCTGTTCATAGTAGAGCTACATGTTTTAAAGTTATCAACTGGTGGGTGACCTTTGTTTCATTTCTCCAGTTTCAAGAGTCTGCCTCATAAAAAAATAGTCACTGCAGCAAGGAGCCTAAAATTCTGCTCCATAGCATTGCTCAGTGCTCAGTAATACTGATCCTCCTGCGCTTACCTTCAGAGTGCTGGGATCACAGTCGTGGACTCCTCTCACCTGGCTGGACTTCTGTCAGTGTTTCTGTATAAACAGTCACAGGACCTGTGTGTCCATGACAAATTTGTCTTCACTGATAATAGTATTTGATTTATTCATTTACTTATTTATAAATATTTTATTTATTTTTATTTTATGAGTATGTATGCAAGTGCACCCGTGTTGTGCAATGCCCAAGGAGGTCAGAAGAGGGCATCAGAGTTCCCTGAAACTCAAGTTACTGGATGATTGTTAGCTGCCATGTAGAGTTCTGGGCATTGAACCAGGGTCCTCTGCAAAAGTAGCCAGTGTTCTTAACCACTGAACCATCTCTCCAGTCCCCTTAATTTATTTTTTATGGTCTCTTTTTGTGTTTCTGAGACCTCAAAAATCATGCTGAATGTGTTCAGTTAAAGAATGATGAAGTAGCTAGCTGTGCATTGTACTGGGAAACTGTAATCAGAATACTCAGCAGGCTGAGGCAGGACCTGAGTTCAGGCTAACCCGATTTACAGTGAGTCAGTCTACACCAAGCAAAAACAAAATGGTAAAATAATAGTTTAGATTTAATTTACTATTTTTGTTCTTTAAGAATTCTTCTATTTTTGCTGCTAGGAATTGAAGACAAGGCCTTGCTCTTGCTAAACATGGTATCTATCACTGAATTTACTCTTCAGTCTCCTTACATATAATATTTGCTTTTAATTTTTGACTTTTTTAGGGGGTAGGAGGGTTGAGACAGGGTCACCCTGTAGCCACAGCTAACCTGGAACTCACTATGTAGGCCAGGCTGGGATTAAAGGCATGTGTCACCATGCCTGACTTTCTGTTTTTGAGACTGGATCACATTACCTAGACCTGCTAGCCTTGAGTTCACGGATTGGCCTGTCTTTGTGTTTGGATTAAAGACATGTGCTACCAAGCCTGACCACACCTAATATTTTAAGTTGCATGTGTATCCATAACTTTCCCCATGTTAAGTATTGGCAAGACAGGGAATAATTCTTAAGCTTTGGGATTTAATTTTTTGAAAAAAACTTCCTGGTTTAAGATGGGAAGATTTTTCAAAGTGAACTCAAATAAATGTATTCATTGAGATATATTTAAAACTGATTTAGACAGGCGTGGTAGCACATGTCTTTAATCCCAGCCCTTAGGAGGCAGAGGCAGGTGGATCTCTGTGAGTTCAAGGACAACCTGGTCTACATAGTGAGTTCTTGGGGCATTTGAAGATAGAGGAAGACCCTGTCTCACAAAAAAGACCAAAAAAACAAAAAATAAAAAACTGATTTATACTAAGTAATAAAAAGTCAACAGTTAGATTTGTTAAGAAAACCTTTCTAAAAAAATCCCATGCCTTTAATCCCAGCATTCAGAAGCCAGAGCAGGTAGAGCTTTGTGAGCTCTAGGCCAGCAGATCTACACAGCACGTTGTAGGCCAACTGCAGCTACAAAGTGAAATGAAGTCAAAACAAACCAAAAGCAAAACAACAACAATGAAAAATCCCAGGAATCTGTCCTCAGGTCTTTAAATGAAAGACTGTAAAATCAGGATCTGGAATTCTTGATTGAAATGCTGTATCTTGTCCTTTTTAATTTGCCTGTGGAACCTGGAAAGGTGTGCCTGACTGTGGCTAAGACAGCACATCGCTGTCCTGAAGGCATGTAAAGATGCACACCTTCTGAGAAGAGTGACTTGAGTTAGAGTTCAGTCCTACAAGGACTGTCTTCTTCCACTCCAGGGCCGGGGATGCGGCGGGAGGCGGTAGCAGGGATGTAGGAGTCAGAAGACAGGGACGAGGGCTGCGAGACGCTGGTTTCTGGATGTGACCCGGAACTCACAGCAGAGTTGGTGGTGGTAAACAGCACAAGACCTGTACTAATCCGGGCCCTTCGACCTTCTACCATGGACAGGGGAGGGGCTCACACGACCCCACCCTTCCCTGAGGAGTTGTAAGCAGCTAGCTGTTGTTGGCCGAGGGGAGTCAGATTCTTCAGCAGTGTAGCCATAGGTAAGTAGCCCTTGTTCAAGTAAATGGCCCCACACATGCTGATTCAGTGATTCAGGCAAGCCTATCAAATGCAGTGGGCCACCAAAAAAAAAAAAAAAAAGACTTGAAAGGAGAAGGGAATTTGTTAGAAAGGAGAAGAGAGTTGGTAAGAGGGAGTAGGAGATAAGAATATGATCAGTGTATGTTATAGGTATGAAATTGTGAAAGAATAGGTTTGGTTAAATAAAATATGAATAAGGATGCATAACGTTCGTTGGAAGCTGTGTTCTAGGTTTCAAAACTCACTGCAATCTAAATGGTCCCAGCTACACAATCAAGGGCCAGTAATAAAATTATTGACTTACTTGTTAGATGTTACAAAATTTTTTTCTGCACCCTGACACATTAGCTCAGATCCTCTAGGGTACAAAAGAGATGCTTTTAGTTCTAACTGGGGAAAAAAGAATCTAAAAGTCCAGTAAGACAAGCAAGTGGGCACAGTTCCAGAGCTAGAGGGCTCTTCTCATTACCACGCTGCCTTCTTCACTGGCCTTTGCTTGACTTCCTGGTCTTTGTAACTAGGACATCTTGGCTGAGCTGATTCTTTGCCCTTTGATAAACGGCTAAAGAATTCTCCAGATTATTGTGAACAAACACACATTCTTAAGATTATTATAAACTCACTCTTAGGCTGATCCATTTTCCCTAGAGTGAGTGACTGGTCTGCTAATGGGGGTTGGGGGTGGGATCTATTAGATGCTTTTTGATAATATCCAAAGAGCCTTCTTGCTTCCTTTCCTGAACTGTTATAGAATGCTGAAGCAAATTAGAGCCATGGATAGAAACATGATTAGAAGCTCAGCTTGGGGAGATGGGCTTTGTGTCATCCAGTGTCAAAGTCCTGTCCCCTTAGCAGCTCATTCACTGTTCCTATGCATAGATGAGAGAAGAGGTCTCAATCCCCAGTGTTTGGAGTCTCATTTTTTATTGTATTTCTCATAGGGAAGCATCAGATGGACAAGAATGCAAAGGAGGGGATGGTTGCATAATTGCCTGTGCAATTAGACTAAAAAAATCAGCAGATGTTTCTGGCCACAGATTCATTTAACTTGGCCAAGTAATGACTGTTCATGTTTTTGATTTTCACTGTCATTTTATTTTAAATAACTCTATGGAAAAAGGCACTGCCATCATCTGATCGTCTTATTCTGATGCTTTGCAAGCTTAGCCCTAAAGGTATTGAGTTTATCATCTTTGGACTTCAACATCTCTAA
Source organism: Eospalax fontanierii (assembly GCA_035773235.1). Taxonomy (NCBI): domain Eukaryota; kingdom Metazoa; phylum Chordata; class Mammalia; order Rodentia; family Spalacidae; genus Eospalax; species Eospalax fontanierii. The sequence goes on along the minus strand of CM069545.1, from coordinate 28,343,360 downwards.
CTCTTTTTGTTTGTGTGTTGAGAGAGAGTCTCACTTTGTAAGCCTGGCTGCCTGAAGCTCTCTATGTAAACTAGGTTGGCCTTGAACTTGCAGAGAGAGCCACCTGCTTCCGCCTCCCAGGTGTTGGACTAAAAGTGTGCACCACCAAATCCCTTGACTCTATATTTTTATAATTTTGTGTAGTTGAAAAGGACAGGATAGTTCACACCGTGACTCACAGGAATGTAGAAATGGTTGTAAAGGAAAATATCCCTTTATCAGGACACTGGGAAAACAATCAGGTCTGTCCCAGATAGAGAAGAGCTATCTAGTGACAAGAAAATCATGATGATGGTGTGCTTAGAAAGCTAGTAGCTAGGGTAACGTTGTATGTTGGAGGGTGAGCTATTAGGAAAGGCAAGAACCATACCTAATTGCAAAGGACCCACCTTGCAAGCCAACCCTGGTGTCTCAGGGAATCTATCACTTTATTTTCCTGTAGCAGTTGAACCAAACTGTAGTGTCTATTTTTAGCACTAGATGTCAAAGGCCGTGCACCTTTAAAGCTCATGCCACACCAGCTCATTCAGCACTGTCTCATAAAAGTTAACTTTTGAACTTCTGAAAATAAACAATATGAATAACTTCTTTAAAATAACAACAACAACCAGAAACTTCTGCTTATCCTTAAAAATTTTAGACTTGGGCTGGGGAGATGGCTTAGTGGGCAAGGATGCTGCTTGCAGTTTGGGGATGAGAACCTGAGTTCAAATTCCTAGCACCCATGTAAAGAGCTGGGTGTGGCCATGCATGGCTGTGCCAGGCACAGACAGAGGATCACCCGGGGTTACAGGCCACCAACCTAGCTCCAGGTTCAGTGAGAGACCCTGTCTCAAGGGAGTAAGGCAGAGAGTGCTAGATCAGGGCAGCCAGTGTCCTCTGTTGGCCTCTGAATGTGTACTAGCTCATACCCATGAGCATATACTATACACACACACAGCAGAGAGAGAGAGAGAGAGAGAGAGAGAGAGGAGAGAGAATTTTAGAATTAATTGCAGCCAAAAGATAGAGAAATAGTTGCTTTAAAATTTAATTTAGAAGCATCTATTATTGGACATCTTTATGCTTGTGTGTAAATCTTATTAACCAGGAGAGTTAACAATAATCTCCCAGCCAAGGAAAACACCAGTGAAGATGTGGGATGAGGATGTGAGATAAAGAAGGCCCAGAGAGAGAGAGTGTGTGCATGAGACAAGCACCCACTTTCCATTCACCATGTTTTCATCTACTTAACCACAAACATTACCCATGTATAAACGTTAAAAATAAGGACTATTTTATTCACTTCCTTCTTGCCGCATCTTTCATTTGCTATATTTTAAAATAATAATTCTCACAAACTTTTTGAAGGAATACATTTTCTCTAAATTTCCCCAAAGTGTTCATTAGTAGGTAGCTTGTCATTTAATTCAAGCATGAGATCATTTCTTGTGTCTCTTTTTTATGATCTTTCAGGAGAAAATATAATCATTGTTTTCAATTTGGATCCCAAATTATTTTGAGTTTAATTCTAGTTGATCTAATTAAATCAGCCTTAATATGATTCTTTCCTACATGATAAATCAGTGGTGAGACTGAGACGTCCTAGCTGTTCAACAATATGATTGGAATCCAGTGGTTTAGTTCAGCTTAAGGAGGGCAATGATTTTGACCTCCAGAATGGTATGTTAAGAGTCAAAAAGGATTAAAAAAAATACATGAGGCGGCCCCATTCCTAGTGGATCAGCTATTAGCAGTTGATGGCTGCTGAGGGAAGGAAAATTGCTCTCTTTGGGGATGTAGACACTGGTACATTGCTTATGCTCAGTACATGTACATGGCCGCACATCCATGTACGTATGGGAAGCACCATTTGGACTCAGGGGGTTATTAATAATACCACAGAAAAAAAGACAATATAACATTGGAGGAGAAGGTGCGGGGAGCAGTTGAGGAGTTGGAGACAGGTAGTAGTAGATGGATATGATCAATATATGTTGCATAACATTTTCAAAGAATAAAATGTATTATTGAAATATAGCAGAAAAAGAAACCTGAGCAGATATGAAGAATAAATTGGTAGCCAGTCACTGTTCTATGAATGTGTATAAAGTGGCACTACCTTTATGATGGTGACCCTTGGTCTTCACAAAATGTGCCTATCTGCAATACAACTTCTCATGAACACACTGTACTTTGTATACTGTCATTATGCATCACCATGCCTGCCAGGTGGGGTCCAGGACAGAGGACACAAGAAAGGAAATCCAGAGCCCTGCCCATCAGACGCGTGGTTTCTAGGGTGTCTAAGTATACAGACATCTACCTGGACACAATGTAACAGGGAAACACTTAGTAAACATTGTCATAGTTCCAAGCCTCACTGTTAAAGACCTTCGTAGAAAGCAAGTGGAAAACATATGTAAGCCAAGCATGTCCTCATCTAAAGAGTGCGTCATGTCATGGACAAATTAGTCTAGGATGGATCACACCTAAGCCACAGTGGAAACTAAGCCATCATATAGTTTGGGTTTTAGCTAAATAATTAACAATTTAAATAATTTCTCAAATAGGACTTCATTAATTATGATGAGCAGATGTCTCTTACTAGAATATTATACCGATCAGCATCTTGTAAGGTGTTACCGAGATGCTCCCAAAGAAATTCTCACAAGTAAAAAAGCATTTTAGGGACTTTTGATGGATGTGTAGAGAAATTCCTTAACTGGGTGAGGAGGAGATGAACTATAAACAAACATTTGGCTTGCTAATTAACTTGATTGGCTATTGATTGACTGGTGGATGATCTTTGTTCTAGAAGCTATTGTAGTTGGGACAGTTTAATTAGTGGAGTTGATTTCATTAAGGAAAGAAATTACATTACAGATGCTTCTCTTTGGAGTCACCCTTCCTTCATTCTCAGCAGCTCACTAGGACCTACTGATTTGGGAACCTTTGAGATTCTTTGTCCTGTACAGGCTTCCATCACTAGGGTGGCTGTCTCAAGGTTCCAAACTACTTTTCCTAAAAACCATTGTTATTCCAGTAATGGTCTCTTCCCTTCCCCCTCCTTAACAGGAACCTAACTGTCCTTTCAATTCTACTTTCCTTGTGGAAATTCTCTAAGCCCTTTCTGTTGCTCCCTCATGACTCTGAGTCTCTCTGGTGCTGGCTAAGGACATGACAGATAGAGAGGTCACACTTTGCTCCAAATATTTCTCGCTGGCTTTGATCTTTTTCTTCTAAAATCTAGGAAAGAAAAGGAAAAATTAGAAAAGGCAATGGGTTGAAAGGGTGACTAGCATTCTTCACATTCTGATTCCTTCTGGCCTAGTGTCCCAGAGATAGTAAGGGCGGGCTGCATTTTCCCTCCAGGAGAAAGCAGTTAGAAGAGGTTCCTCACAGTTCCCTGTTGCCTCAGGCTTGAAAGCTGCTCCAAGAACTGGATTCAGATTCAGCTCTCGCAGAGTCCCTTCAGCTGTCGCAAAGCCACCCACCAGATTAAGAAATTAGCAGCAAGCTGAGCATGGTGGTGCACCCTTATAATCCCAGTACTGATGAGGCTCAGATATATCTCTGTGAGATTGAGGCCAGCCTGGTCTATGTAGTGAGTTCCAGGACAGCTGGAGCTATAGGGAGACCTTGTCTCAAAAAGATGAGAGAGAGAGCGTGAGCGAGTGAGAGAGAGAGCGCTGTGGAAGTCCAGAGGCCTCCTGTGTGTGGGCTTGGGAACAAGAGGTACCCTGAGATTCTGACAGTCTCTTTCTAGAGACTTTCCTAGTATGTGGGCCTAGGGGCAGGACAGTCATAGTCACAGTTAGTCACACTGAGCTCGGACTATATGCTGGATATTTCTGGATCTTATACTTGATTTATTTATCCTCCATCATAACACAGAGCCATTAAAAGTTGGAAAACTGTACAGGAAGATAATCTGCTAGTAATAGGTCAGAAGTCAAACCATGGGACTTTGTCCCTAAAGTCTGTCCATGCTGCCTGAGATATGATATACGGATATAAAACAAACAAACATGCTTTTTGGTCATTTTCTTATTAACTTATTAAATCAGTTGCCTCCCACCCCAAAGTGCCCTCTAGCATTATTCTAGGCACAGAGAGGATAGGAAGTGGTAAAGAAGAGAAATTCTGCAATTGAACAGGTTAAGGGCAAGGCAAAAGTATTCGTTGTAATGTGAGAATAAATTAGTCTCTTTTCTTGGAAAACTGTGCAGCAGTATGCACTAAAGGTGAATCTATGTGTTACTGAGGGCCCAGTGATTTTACTCCATGACATGTAGGGGGCATATATTCAATAACATTTTTTAGCAACAGAAGCAATCTTATTCATGTGGGGCCCAAAATAGAACAATTTGAAATGTCTACCAATAATAAATTGAATAAATATATGCACAATGTACAATGGAATACTAGATGATGAAGAAGAAGAATGACTACTCACAGTATCAAGGAAGAAATCTCACAAACAAAAACAAAACTGATTTTATTTAAAACTTAAAATATTTTGTTTATTATTTTTATTTTATGTGTATGTGTCCATTGCCTGTATGTAAGGACACCTGTATTGTACAATGCCCATGGAGGTCCGAAGAGGGCATCAGATCCCCTGGAGCTGGAATTATGGATAGTTGTTAGCTGCCATATGGGTGCTGGGAATCAAACCCAGGCTCTCTGCCAAGAGCAGCCAGTGTTCTTAAGCATTGAGCCATCTCTTCAGTCCCATAAATTGTATAAGCATGTTAACAAGACGAATTGATTTGGAAGTCAAGATCTGTTTACCGTTGGGGAAAATATCAAGTGACTTAGAGGACAGGTGAAGAGACAGACTGTCTTTGGCCTGCTGCTAATTTGTTTTATCTATGCATCTATCGATTATCTGTCTGTGGATCTATCCCTGCTTGACCCTCCACAGTTCTCTCCGCTGACCTTCACCCTTTGCCGTACACTAGGAATAGCATAGGAGATGGGACATTCTTTAAGGACAGTGACCTACTCTTCATGGTATTAGTGGTTTAAACCACATTTTAACTTAGGGGAATCACAGCAGAATAAGTTGCCCCAAGTCCACATCTGAGCATGCTCATAGCTGGGACACCATGGGAAGTGAGTTGTCCCTTTTTCTTTCTCTTCTTTCCCTCCCTCCCTCCTTTCTTGTCTTTCTTCCTTCTTCCCTCCCTCCTTCCTTCCTTCCTTTTCCTTCTCCTTACTCTGAGACAGGATATCCCTGTGTAGCTCAGACTGCAACAAACTCTCCGTCTTCCTAACTCGGTCTCCCATGTGCTAAGATAATAGGCGTGAGCTACCACACCTGGCTCTAGCTGTCCTTTTTTATAAAGTCATCAGCTGGCTGGGCCTCTGGGAACTTGTTGGCAGGAACATGACCCACTCCCTTAGATAAGAGCTACCTTGGCACGCATGTTATTTGACATCACAGAACTTAAATATTTGCCATTTGTCTATTGATCTCTTGTTCTTTCTCGACTTCCCTGTTCTTGACTTGTTCCCTTCCTACACAACTGAGCTTGATTTAATCTCTTGTTTGATAACAGTTGGGTCTCCTCTGGCACTTTTCAGTTCTGGATAAATTCATATCAGATCATATATAGTGATTGACTATAATGCAATAAGTCAGATTTCTAACTGAAAACAAGGCAAAAACAAAAACAAACACTTTCAAGCTGGGCACTTGAGAAGCAGGGGCAAGATCAGGAATTCCAGATCATCCTCGGCTGCACAGCAAGTTTGCCAAGTTGAACTCCATGAGATACTATCTTAAAAAAAATTTTTTTTTTGGTATATTCATTTTTATGTGTATATGTGTTTTGCCTGCATCTAAGTGCATCATACGTGTGCAATGCCTGCAGAGGCCAGAAGAGGGTGCCAGAGTCAAACCAAAAACCACCAAACAAGCAAAAGATACTTTATAATCCATAACTAAGCCCTCTGAGGCATCTACAACTAGATTGTAGCTCTCTGTCTATGAGAACGGTGTAACCATTTTTGTACAAGGAGCAATTCATAATTGCTATTGCCAGGGAGAACGAAGGGGAATGGGCAAGCCGTCTGCCCACGAGAGCTGGCAGGACTCGCCCTAGAAAATGCGGTCTGGCATTCCTTGTGTTGTTTGGGCCTGGTAGGGAATTTACTATGCATCAGATACAAAGTGCCTTGACTGCAGAACCCTCTCTTTGGCCCCCAGGAACAGGAAGTCATCTCACTTGATCCCTCCCACGCAGTAGTTTTCAAGATGCACTAAGTGATGCTAAGCACCTGTTCACTCGGAGAAGCCTTGGGGGTCGGGGAGAAGTCAGGGGGTCAGGGAGAAGTGGAGGCAAAAGTGGAGTCAGAAGAGGGAGAAAAGGCCCCGGCTTTCCCTTGGGGGATCCCTGTGTAAACCAGGAGGGCAGATGGAGGGGAAACAGTAGGCCTAGAGCACACTGGCAGGGTTCAGGTGGCAGCAAAATCCACTGTCTGGGGATTTCTGACTTGCTCTCAATTTGTGTGAAAGGCTTTGAGAGGTATGAAAGTCCAAAGGATTTGGGCTTGAGGTGATCCCCCTAATACTGCATGATCCAGTGGCATGGACTGTTGGGGAGGGCTCTGCACACCAAACACTCAGCCTGCAGGTCATTGTAATGCTGGTTCATCCTGAGGAAGGAACATGCTCCCTCAGGCTCTCCTTTCTTGAGTCTGCTCTGGGTACACCTGAGAAAGCAGAAATCCTGCCAGGGCAGCTTGTTGGAACTCGGGCTTTTATGCAACCTATGTTAACCCTGTCTGGTGGCTTTCTGCACACACAGTCATCTCGATTTCCCTTTCAGTAAACAGCCTCGAGGGCCTGCCTTCTCCTCCAGGTGTCGGCAGTGACCTCTGCCTGGCTCTTTATCATGTCCCCAGCCCTTAGTAGAGTCTGGCCCTGACTAGACTCAAATATTTATTGAAAGACTTGCCTGTTACTTAAGACAAACCAAATGCCAAGACAGAGAGTCCAGCTTCACGAGGACGGGTAATAAATGTACAGTACATTACAGCTGCTTTGCAAGATGGGTAAATTGAAAAGGATTTGTTTGGATGGACTAATGCCTGACAGCATAAATTACTTCTGAAAAAAGAATGTGGAATATCGGTTTACAGTGATGGGAGATCAAGTCCAGGACTGCCTGCTAGAAGTACTCCTTAACAGAGCTGTAACCTGTCTCAGCAAGCCACAATCCAAGCCTAGCTGAACAACCCTTGCCCAAGTGAGCTACAACCCCAGCCTCAGTGGATCTTAAGACTTGACATTGCCTGAGTAAGAAGCTGATGCTTTCATTTGTTTTGTCACTCTTTAACTCAAGTTAGCTTCAAACCACAGAATCCTGCCTCAGTTTCCCTCAAGTCCTGAGATTATAAGTGGGAACTACTACACTGGATTTACAGTAGCACTCTGTTACTTAAATGGATCCATTATTGCCCCTCACCCCCTCTCCAGCTATCAAATAATACAGAGTAACACATGACACAATTTATGTAAATATTTTTCAAGGTTTTATTGCAAACCAAAATTGGTTTATCACACACAAAAAAAGTTGTGTGGTAAGGAGGAATTATACATATTATAACCATGTTAATTACAGTACATTAAAATGGTGGTTTACAAATAAGCCTGTTTAAGTTTAAATATACTAGTGTTATAACCCAATGTACAGACTTTCTTTACATGATACGTACAATTATCAGGAATGCAAAAAAAAAAAAAAAACAAAAACAAAAAACCCATAAATAATGCCCATTATACAGGTGACATTTTAAACAATGAAAACGCCAACGGTTTTGACCGACAACTGGGGCACTGGTCCATAAAAACCCTTTCTAAAAATAGAAATATTTGTAGCAGCAATGCTTCCTTTTAAGCATCTGGATGCAAGTCATCGCAAGACCATTTCAATAAATTTTAATTAACTATCTTACAAAAAAAACAGTCTACACATAAATTTATCTTCCAAATATGGAAGAAACAAACAATGTCCCACATTGTAGTGTCCTGCAAGTGTCACATTGATGCTTATAACAAAACCGTCTTGATCAGGCATACCGCACTCACACCACTGTTCACACCGGAAATGCACAAAGGAAAATGAAGAGCTGAAACACTGTGATAGGAAAGCTTGGGAGCTAACACGATCTCATTGGAAAAGGCACATTGCAGAAATATTCGTGATCACAGCCAAGACAGACCTGTGGAAGACCCCTCTTAGACCTGCATCTTCCTTCCTTCTAACAAGACCATGGCGTCTGTCTAAGGCGGCACTGATGCTCGTTTCAGAGCTAGCACCACGTTGGAAGAATAAAAATGAAAACCTCACGAGCTCGCTGAGAGGAGGATGTGCTCTTTGAAAAGCTTCCAGCAAGCAGTGCGTGACAGGACCGCCAAGCTTCCAGGTGTGCAAATTCTCATTTTAAGGAGTCCTGTCAGCTGGCAGCTCCACCAAAGGCTAACTAAAAGTTAAAAGAAAAACCACAGAAAATCCTTCAAAACTACCCCAAGAACTGCTCAAAGGAAAGAGTCCATGGGAGGCGCATAGGAGAAGCCAAGGAAGGCCTCTGCAGCTTCCTTGACGCTGGCCGTGACGAGTATGCTGTCAGGGGACCTGCCGATGGAGTTGGGAACGGGCTCTTCAGTAAACTCAGGATCGAAGTGCCTCAGGTCACTGGGTCCACTCTATATAGCAAGGGAAAAATGTACTCAGGTCAAAAGTGTACACAGGGCACTGGGGAGGGGACCCTTAACACTCTGTCTTTTGGTACTTTCTCCTGATTATAAGGTCTTACTATGTAGTCCAGGCTGGCCTTAGACTTGGGATATTCCTTTAGTCTCCTGAGATACTGGGACACAGGCATGTGCTACAATGCCTGGCACTGCCTTTGACACTTGAACTGATAAATGTACTTGAAGAACTTTGGTGGGCTTTGTTAGGGTAAAAATTCTTTTCCTCTGGTAAAATAATGAATCTGTGGGTAAAATCTACTACTTGTTTCCTGAAGGCTCTTACTGACAATTTTGACCTAAAAGAAACCTTTTGTATCTCCACTATTCTTAGATCAGAAAGAGACCCAGATACTTACCACATTTGGGTTAAAAGGAGGAGTAATCTTCTTATTGATGAGATCATCCCAGTTAATTAGAGAGAAGAAGACATGACTCTTAATCTCCATCTGTTGGAAAGAAATGGATTCATTGAGATGGGAAGAACAACATAAAGGAAATGAGGTTCACGATCCTCCCCAAGGGCTCAGGAGAACAGGGCATCAGCACTCACAAAGTCATCCTTGGCACCCAGCCTCTTTGTCCGGTCCTTCTGCAACAGGCCCTCCAGGAGGTGTCTTGCAGAGTTTGTAATATTTGGTTTCAACTGGAGGGGCTTGTTCAAAATATTGTCGTACATCTCAGCTGTGTTCCGGCTATAAAAAGGAGGCTGAAAGGAAAAGGAAATCCTTCATATTTAATTGGAAGCTTTATAGTATATACGATCAATAGAAAGAGCTATCCCTTCCCTGGTGTCAAAATGTACTTGATTTTTAAATGTTTATTTTACAACCTTCACTGGGGTGTGTGTTGGGGGGTGTAGGCTAATAAATAATAAGCCGTGGTTTCCACTATCACACAGGTTAAGTATGTTATATCACACAGGTCCTCTATAGTAAAATGTGATACATGCCAAGTGTGCCAAGAAAATCCACTAGAGGGCTGGAGAGACTCTCCATGGTATAGAGTGCCTGCTTGGCAAACGTGGACCTAGGTTCAATTCTCAGGACCAAAATAATAAAAACAAAAAGACTACCAGAGGAAGGCAAACAACCCACTAGGATAAGAGGTTTTGCTTTGAAATGCACTGTTTTTATTAGCTTTGGATAAGGTTACTGATAAGGGCAAGCTAATTACATTTCTAGCCTATACTTAGGTAAATAGGAAGACAATGTTCTAGAGTTTCAGAGGACAGACAGTTCCCATGTGTGGTTACTCACCAGGCCATACAGCATCTCATACAAGACCGCCCCGAGGCACCACCAGTCCACAGTCCGGTCATAGGGCTGCTTGTGAAGAACCTCTGGTGCGAGATACTGAAAAGACATACCAGAAGAGTTTAGATAACCCACAAAGCCAGACAATCCTCATTATCTCTTACTTGCACTCAACTGTACTAAGGAATCTCTTAAGTGTTTATTCTCTTTGCACTTTAAAAGCATTTCTGCTCATGTCTCTCTTGAAAGGAGGGCTTAGATCAGGCAGCAAATCAAGAGCTCCTACCTCAGGTGTGCCACAGAAGGTGGATGTTGTGCCGTTGGGTTCAATGTTCTCCTTGCAGAGCCCAAAGTCAGTAAGGACAATGTGTCCCTGTGAGTCTAGCAAAATATTCTCTGGTTTTAAGTCTCTGTAAAAAAAAAAAGTGAAAAATTGTTGCACAGGTTAATTTCACTTTGTGAGAAATCTGTAAAGACAACTGCCAGGAACATTAGAAGCATTTTAAATCCACTGATGCTCTATAACAAATAATAGAAAGGGAGTCCTTGTTCTGCTAATCTGTTCTGGATTAGACATCCACCCTGATTGGCAGGTTCCCCTAGTGGCCTGGAGTCAAGACAACTCACATGCTGGGGAATCGGGTTTTAGATGACCATGTTGCACACAGTCACATTATTTTAAGGTTCCACAAAAGGGCCAGGCCTCCATCCTTCTTGGCACTGACTCTTGGACTCACCTATAAACAATGTTCAGAGAATGCAGGTAACCCAAGGCACTGGCTATTTCAGCAGCGTAGAAGCGAGCCCGGGGTTCCAAGAAGCAGCGCTCCCTCTGGAGATGGTAAAACAACTGCAAGAGACAAAACAAGTCTGTGTTGGGACCAAAACATCTGACTAGCCCTGACACTTAAAGCTAAAGAGAACAATTGTAGGAAGTGGCTCTAAATAATCTATTAACTGACTTGTCTATCTGAAAGCGGGCCAGTTAAAGGAAATGACAATTCTGGCATTTTCACCCCTTACGTGTATCTTTAAAACTTTCTTCTCAAACCCAAACAAGCAAGAAGTGCAGAGACACCCACCACTGCCCCAGCATACCACCATCACCAATGCCACACCTTCCCCAGCTCACCTCTCCACCATTAATGTAGTCTAGTACAAAGTAGAGTTTGTCAGCAGTCTGGAAGGAGAAATGAAGGCCCACCAGGAAAGGGTGTTTCACGTTCTTCAGGAGAACATTGCGCTCTGACATAATATGCTTCTCCTAAGAAACACAGTCAAGTCTCAGCGACAGATTTCAACTTGGCATCAAAACTGTAAAGGTCTTAAAGATTAGCCGCTAAACCTGGGCCCAAACTGTGAAGAGCTCATACCTCCTTCTTCTTCAGGATGGCTTTCTTCTGTAAAACTTTGACTGCATAAAATGCTTCCTCTGCCTTGTGTCTGGCTAGAAGAACCTGCAAAGGCAATTGAACAATCATTTTTCAATCTGCATCCAGAGAGAATGTAAATATGAATATGTAAGAGTGTATTTGAAAGTCTTTAGGTTTGAAATTACCTTTCCAAAACTGCCCTTCCCAATCACTTTGAGGAAGTGAAAGTCGGATGGTTTAGCATGGGGATTGGATGATGGACCAAGGTTGATTTGTTGAGAAGGACTTGGCTGAAAAGTAAAACATTGTCCTTTAATATTGGTTCAAAGGAAGACTTCTAGACTACAATATAAGCAATGTAAAAGACACTACAGCTACAAACCCAAGGCTAGTCAACAAAAATCTTTAAAAATTTAAAATGACTTTTTGAACCCACATAACTATTTCAAATGAGTACATAAACTCCATGCACGTTAACAGATTATAATTTCAAAAATATTCCAAGTTACTCAATACTTTAACACTTAGGTCACTTCTGTTTGTGCATACAGACATTCCTACCTTGGTAATTTCTACAAATGCTGTCTTGATTGACTGTTATAAAAGTAGTAATTAATTTACGATTTTCTTCCCCAAATATATCACAACAGCAAGTACTTACCGGAGGAGAAGGATTGGCGTTCATAAGCTCGGGTTCCTGAGGCTGGGAGATTTTCAAAATGGACTGAACTTCAGGACTGCAGAAAATAAAAGAACGAGTCAGAAACATTAACTCACCACTAGAGGGCACACCGACATAAACTTAATTTCTGACTCATGTTATAGGGAGAATTCAGTAGTACTTAATTGAAAACAGTCAAATTTCTTATAAAACGCTAGCAAAGAAAATGATAACCCAGTTGAATAGAGAAACTATGGTTGTTCATCGACAGAGGAAGTGAGTCCGATGAACATTATGAAAATTTATCTGACATCTCCAGGGCAAGCTCGAGTCATACATTAATTTTAATATCTAAAATGTTTCAGATAAACCAACCAAAAGTTGAAGACCAGAAGAGATCTCTACCCCCGGAGAAAGTACTAAAGCTTCCCCAATGAACAGTGATAACTCTTAGGTGCTAGTGGTAAATTCAAACTATTCTACTTTTTAAATTTGTCTAGTTCCCCAAACTTACTGTTTGCATGCATAGGAGTTACTGGCGATCTTCTGAATAAAGTCATTCAGGCCCATCCTTCTCTGTTTCATAAAAGCTGTGAATTAAAGAAAAACAAACAAACAAACAAACCAAGGGTTAGACGGCTTCATAACGTTCAACGCCACACACTAATCTGATCCCAGACCTTTAAAATCTTTGAACATTTTTCCACGTCGCGCCTCCTACAAAAGTCCAGTGTTTTTCCAGCACTCACCGATGAGAATCGCTACCATTCCCCTCATTCTGGAGTAGGTGAGGGTGCCTCTAGCAGCCTCGGTTTTCACAGTCATCGCTCCGAAGAGATCACTTAGATATATCGAAGCAGAGACCGGCTCAGCCAACTGAGGTCTGGCTGAGCTGCCGGCTTTTTAAGCCTGAGCCGCCGCGGGGGCGGGGCCGGAGGAACAATGAGGAAGCGGCGCGGCCCCGCCCCCGGCTTTAGGCCCCGCCCCCTCCTCAGCCCCGCCCCCCGCCGGCGCCTGGGCTGTGGACGAGGGTGACCGCTGCGGGCGCCTGGGTCCCGCGTGAGCTAGGCGGCCGGTCCCCGCGGGGGCGAGGGGTCCGCGGACTGCGCGCACTGGGGCGCGCGGCGGCCTCGGCCTCCGACGAGCCGGGCCGGGGAGAGGGAAGCGCAGGCGGCGGGGACCGGAGGGGTGGAGCGCCCGGGGTAATTTTCCATTTTCGCCCCGGCTGCGGGGTCGGAGCGCTGATCGCAGCCCGGGCTGCGGCACCGACCTCTCCCCGCCTTCCCTCTCGGTTCCCGCCCGGAGGCTTGGGGCCCGGGAGCCCCGGGCTGTCCTCCCTGGCGCGGTCCTCCGCCTCCCGCCGCCGGCTCCCCGCCCTGCATCCCTCCGCGGCTCTGGGCGAGCGCGGCCCCGGCCGGGACCCGCGGGGCGGCGGCGCTTACCGAGTCCGCTCAGCAGGACCGACTCGCTCCTTTTCTGCGCCTCCGCCCTCTTTTTGTGGCGGGGCCGCAGCAGCGACTCGAGCCGGGCCCGGGCCAGCGCGCCCTGCATCTCCCCCATGGGCAGCGGAGCGACGGGCGCGCGGCGGGCGACAGCGACCGGCGAACACTGACGTTTCCTTGAAGGAGCCGCCGTGACTCAGGCCGGCGAGATTTCCTGCCCCAGTCCCAAAACAAACAAACGGCCCTTGTGCACGGCCGAGTCGCTTCCGAAAACGCCTTTTTTGTGCTTTTGGCCAAAACCAAGCAAGGCTGAAAAATCCCAGAACTTGGAAGAGGAGGAAGGAAGGAAAGAAAGAGGGAAGGGGGGGGGGGGTCAGGAATGTGTAGGGGAGGGGGCGGAAATAAGTCTCTGCACTACAAGAAAAAAAAGTACAATCTGCAATTTCACTTTTTTTTCTCCTAATCTCCGAGAACATTCTGTCCGTTCCGCGTGTGATTTCTGTGCCTTGCAAATTTTAATCCCCGCCATGCCAAAAACACGTGAGGAGGTGGCAAGTTGGGGGAACCGTGGCTTCGTTCAGGGGCCGACCTCCAGAGCCCCTTGCACTGTGGAGTCCCGGGCTTTTCGGGGGGCCTGGTCCTCTCCGGCTCCCCCACCTGAAAACCGCAAGGTCACGTTGCATTGCCTTAAATCCCCTTCGTTTCCCTGTATCATCTCTTAGCTGACCCACTTGGTCTTAGTTTTATCACCTTGATTTTTCTCGAAAGTTCACCTATTAATGTGTCCCGTTAACTCTTGAAAGATTAACTGAGACCGACCGGACGCCAGTGGAAAGCTGCTGGAGGCAGCCGGGTCTGGGCAGAGTGAGGCGGGTGCCTGGCGGTAACCCCGCCGCTGGGGGATGCCTGGCGCTGCTGCTAGACCGCGGGCTTGGGGATGCGCGCCAGCGCTGTCTGGGGAGCCTGGAGCACCAGGTCTGGGCCAGGGACGGGAAGACGGCTGCAAGTTAGCCGTAATCGCAGGGCCAGAACCTGGCGCTGGCTGGTGCGGTCTTCTGGGGTTGCCCTGCTATGACCCCTTGCTGCCTAGGGCCCACTCTTTAGAGCTGACGCTGTCCAAAATGCCAGTTGTCAAGCTGGGAATAGCCTGCGAAACGCTTTTCCTTAGGTCTTCGGCACGGGTTTGTTTTGCATGCCACCTCACATGCCCTAATACGATCTCTAGTCGCAGCTGCTTCTTGATTTGCTCAGTGCTGACAGCCAGAAACCTGGAGAATGGAACGCAAGTTCTCTCTTCTGGAGACAGGCTGGCAGATTTTTGCTTAGCAGCCACACTTCAAAAAACACTCACTGTTGCCTGAAATTGACCTGAAGCAAGGTATAAGTAATTCCAAGTCTCAGTAACTGACCCATGACGGTTTTTCCATGCTTGGATTCTGCATAGATATGACTTAGTTATTGCCAGTGCCCCCACAAAACATGTGCCACCATTCAACTAGCCTAGCCTAACCGAGCCCCGCCCTACCCCCACCAACCTGGCTCCTTCCCTATGGAAAGCAGAGTTTGCTCAGAAACACCAGTCTCCACAAAGACGTTTGCTTATTTGTTTTAAAGCACTAAACCAAAAAGCCTTCCATCAGAGACCCTCCTTTGTACACCATCCCATGTTTGGAGAGCTTCTGGTATGGCATCTCGGTTTCGCCCACCCCATCCAAATTACGGTACTCAAAACACAAACCTCTCCAAGGGGATCTTAGAGTCTCCTCTTTCATTCTTCCCAGTGCTGAAGATGTGAAGGCTGGAATTACTTTATGGAGGCTGGAGGGAGACCCAGTTAGAGCTGGAGTAGCCTCTAGGCTACTGATAAGGCTGGAAGCTCCAGATGACTAGGGAGCACCAGTCAGAGGCTGCGGTTCTGTTCGGAACCCCACTTTATATCTAAAGGGAATTTACATACAGGAAGAGAGCAAGCTGCAAAGTTCAACACTGGGCTATTTATTCTGCCGTTGCAACATCATCCAGAAAATTACAGTCATCAGCATCCTAGGTTTATTTCACCCTCCCAGCAAGACACACAAGAAATGTAACAACTGATTATCACCACAAATCAGTCCGGAAAAAATTCAAAACACATGCACAGGGTTCATCCTCTCGGGGAAGCTCTGTGGCACGCATTCCAGGAGGAACATGGAATTCAAGTTAAGAGTGCTCCAAATGCAACAGAGAGAAGGCACAACCGTATATTTGTGGTTGGAACAGAAAAGAACCCATCTGATGTGCTCCTTCCTCCCCCTACCCCAAACGCTCAGCACTTGGAGACGGATGGTCTGCTAAACTTATCATTTAACAGAGAGACTCAAGTTGTTGAGACTGACTTTTCTTCCAACCGGATACCTGATGGGTGGAGCAGGCGCCCCCTGTTCTGTCTCAGCAACCTACTAGGACTTCCGAACAGGAAGGTGACACGCGGCAGTGGGGGGAGGAGAGAGACTAGAAGTCTCTCCGTGTGAGGCGCCTGGTAACAGTGCACAGGCTTGAGGCTGCCCAGTGGCTGCTATTCAAATGCTTGATCTGTTCTTCCTTCCTTGTTCCAGATAGTCCCTACCAGGAGGTATCCGGCCCCTTCCAGGTGGCGGTGGTGGTGGCGTAGCGACCAGACTTGCTTGGCTTACCCTGCTGATAAATGCAACCTAGAGGGCGATCGAGTTCTCTGGGAGAACTGCTCCAGAGTGTCAGATTCCCTCATTGCTCTGCAGAGCTTCAGCAGACCCCAGAGATATTGTTCTGTAGCCCATCCTGCAGTCACAGAAAATACAGAGATTTGTTGAGAGACTGGATAATTAACTAATTCATCTTCACTTCCCAAGCCAGTCTTCTCCCATGTATGCTCTGGTGTAGGTAAAACTGCAATTAAAGCTCTAATAGAAATGATTTACCAAGATGTAAACTTTGCACTGGAACAAACACGTTCCAGGGCATGTGATGTGTATGTTAATCCTTCCAAAAACTGCTTTTTGCTCCTCTCCTTTATTTCTGTTTAAGAATGAACTATATAAACATATACGACATATGACAGTTTAACTAAAATAACTTCCCATTTAATCCAAAGCCTCACAAATTGCAATGTCTTAATATATTTGAGAAAATGCCTTGAAAAGCATTGCATAAGCACTTAGCTACATCAACTCTTACACACCTTAAGTGTGTCAGATATGTTAGTTGTGACTATCTATATACTATATCTTTCATTGATGACAAGGAAATACCATTTTGTATTGCTCAAAATGCTATAAATTCTCGAACAATCCTGTGCACAGTTTAGGGGCCCATGTTGTTTCTGACTCATTGATTGATATATCTAGAAACCCCTAGAATACCCACAAAGCACGCAAAAATACCAGAAAACATAATTACTCTTGTAGAAAGCAACTGAATGGATTGATTTTTGTTGGAGGCTATTACTAAGAGCATGTCCTTCAAAAAAAATAGTAATCTCCCAGTAGAAATGATGACAAATGAGTTGATTCATGACAACCATTATGTATAAGTAACTAACAGTGGTGAACAAACATTTATTTATATAAGACCGGTTCTATAGTAATTATTGCCATATATATAGTCTTTTTGAGACAGGGTTTCCCTGGGTCTCCCTGTAGTCCCAGCTGCCCTGGAACTTGCTATGTAGACCAGATTGGCCTTGAACTCACAGAGATCCGCCTGCCTCTATCTCTCAGGTGTTGGGATTAAAGGCATATGCCACCACACTTGGAGCCATCAAAAGTGACATGAAGAAGAGAGTGAGACAGTAGAGAATTAAGAGAAGGATATATTACCTGCAAGAGTATTAACATTTTTTTAATTTATTATTTTTATTTTCGTATGAGGGTATTGCCTGCATGTATTTAAGTGCACCCATGTCGTGCAGTGCCTGAGTAGATCAGAAGAGGGTGTCAAGTCCCCTGGGACTGGAGTTATGGATAGTTGTTAGCTGTCATGTGGGTGCTGGAATTCAAACCCAGATCTGCTGTGAGAGCAGTCAGTGCTCTGAACCACTGAACCAAGAGTATTTTTAAGAGTTATTAAACCCCACAAACTACATGCTTTATTCAGTGTGCCCTGCCCCCCCCCCCCAAGGAATAGTGAGTGATAGCACCAATGTTCTACACCCATTCTTTCTAGAAAGGAGGATCACTGAGAAAGCTGAAGGGAGGGCGGGGCACAGTTTTGGTTTTGTAGTAGATTCTTTTGTGTTAATTGGGGGAACATAGGAAGAAACCAGCGAGAGCTCTTTCTCTTTTATTTATTTTATCTTATATGTATGAGTATTTTGACTGCATGTATGCAAGAGCACCTATGTCCTGCAGTTTCTGAAGAGACCAGAAAAGGTATCAGATACCCTGGAATTGGAGTTATAGACAGTTGTTAACATCATGGAGTGCTGGGAACTGAACCTGGGATCTCCAGAAGACAAGCTAGTGCTCTTAACCTCTGAGCCATCTCTCCAGCCCTCATGAGAGCTGTTGACTAGAAAAGATGGGAATGTAGAAAGCAGTAAGCAAGCTGGTCTATGGCAGGCTGAAAGCTCAGTCTCCTTCCATCTTTGCAACATTGACACCATCAGATTTATCATGATACAATGAATGATAAATTTTAAAAATTAAAAAAAAAAAAACTTACCAAGTAGAATATAATACGAAGAGCAAGGAACAATCTGGAAAAAGACGTTTAGGGAAGTTTCTATATGGTCATGAAAAATGATACAATGGTCTGGCTAGAAAAGGAAATGGGGAAAATCTTTAAGTTAAAACTCAATACTATTTTCTTTAAAAACCCTTAAAAATAAATGAAATATGTAAACATGAAAAAGGCAAAGTAATTATTAAAGATAAACTTATTTCTACTAAAAAACCCCAACTCAATACTATGTATGACTTTCTAACCTTGAGAACTGAGGCCTTACTGAGAGCCTTATATACTATTGACATAGCTTTATGGTTAAACATTTTCATGTTAAAAGGCCAATTGTCATCTCATACAAATTAATTTATGATGATGAAATGTCAAGCTTCAGGGAGGCACAGGTCAGAGGGCAGAGGGAGTGAGGACTCTGAACCCTGTGCCTCCTCGCCTTCACCTGCTCCAGATTGGTGTCGTTTTCATGTACTTTAGCCTCCTGAGCTTCCTTTTGATTTTCACCCTCCCTCCATACTCTCTGAGGTTACTCGTACAGGCTCAGAAGTGACAGGGGCATGTTGATGGAAAAGCTTTTCCTCCACTTGGCTACAGTCTAGGCCTGCTATCTGCAGAACTTGCAAAAGGTGTTCTTTATACCTTAATCTCATCACCTGTAGAGTGTGGATACTAACTAACTTTCCGTCAGGTAAAGTGTAAAAAAAAAAAAAATTATGAAAATCAAGAATTTAGTAAGCGCTTCGCTCAAGTTAGATTCTCATATGAAAAATATGTCCTGGCTATGTTGTCTGTCCCCATCCTACACACACTGCAGTGACATACACAATACCTCACACCACACAAATCCAAATAATGCCTGTGTGTACTGGGATGAAAGCATTCGCACAGGATGGTGCCTTAATCTGGGCCGCAGATGGGCCTGGGTAATAGGAATTCCGTGGAAAGGGGCTGAGAGATTGTCAACTTTGTTCTCTAACTTCCCCTTTCACCATTGCTCCACCCCCAAGGTGTCCTTTCAAGAAACTGAATGCAGTGACAAGGGAAAAAAATAAACCCTCATTTTCTAAATGTTTGACGTAGAGGCTGCTTCAGAGAGTCCAAAAGCAGGGTATAAACTGGGTGTGGTGGCACATTCCTTAATCTCGGCATTTTGGGAAGCAGAGGCAGGCAGATCTCTGCGAGTTCCAAGCAAGCCTGGTCTCCTAGTGAGACCCTGTCTCAAAAACTAAAACAAACAACAACAAAACCCTAAGCAAGCAAACAAAAAACCCTTCAGCATATAAGTGAAAAGTTAACTGTCGGAGTTTTTAATTGTTTATAGTAGGTAGGATACAAAGAATACAAATATGGGCCTGTCAAGGGCGTGGAGTCAGAAAGGACAAGCGAGGCCTGTGGTTTTAAGGCTTTTCTAGGTCACTGGACTTATCCTTCAAGAAAGAGGAGCAAGTTCCAGTTGCCCCTGGCCTCTGGTGTTTTCATCTTTCAGATCTCAGTGGAGCATGTCTTCGGTGACACTAAGACCAGAGTTTATTACAAGGATACTCATGACGGGTGGCATTGTTAAATTGAGTGGCACCTGTCCAAAAGCTAAGGCAAACTTCCAGATGCTGTTGCTTTTCCTAAGGCCTACTATGCCCTGATGTTATTAAAATATGACCTGGGATGTGTTTGACCCTTAGAAATGTGTACTTTGTCTTTTCTTTCTTTCTGTTTTTGTTTCCGAAGCAGGGTCTCATGTAGCCCAGGCAGGCCTCAAATTCATTGTCAGCCATGGATGACCTTGAATTCCTGATCCTCCTGCCTCTACCTCCTGAGTTTTGAAGTTACGAGTGTTACATTTGGTTTATGTGGCACTAAGGATTGAACTCAGGACTTTGTGCACTCTATATCCCTAGCCTAAGAACATATACTTTATCAAGTAAGAAATGATCTAGAAGTTAAGCAGTTCAGATATAGCAGAAAAAATGAGAAAAAGTAAAAGTAACAGCAAATTTTGGGGCCCAGGACAACCCACCATGGCCTCCTATGGTAGTGGTCCATCCTCAGATGCTCCTTTAGAATCTGTGCCTGATGGCTATGTGCCTTATCGCAGCCTTTGGGCTGGAGTGCTGTGTCCTCTGCCTGCCTCTGTGTGAGTGCTCTGAAGATCAGACACTCCCCACTCACACCATCCACTCAGCTCCTTGCCTCCCTTCTACTCTCCTGGCCCTCCACCTTCACTCCACCACACATACTCTGTTTCTTTTGTAAGCAAACCTGGGCTCTTCCTGAAGGACCTTGTTTTCCCTGTGGCAGCCTGGAATGCTTTCCTTTTCACACCCAGTGTGGCTAAATCCTTCTTTTCATTCCTAGCTCCAGGTAAAGGTCACATACACAGGGGATCTGAACTAATCAGCTGCCTGCCATTGTCACCTCATGTCCACGACCTGCATGCTAATGTCATCTGACATTTTTCTTGGGTCTGTGTTCTCCTACTAGAAACCAGTGTCTATGAGGCAGGGATCCTATGTGCCTTCTTTTCAAAACTACCCCTGGGTCCTTGAAGAGAATCTGGCAGGTTGGAAGTGCTTGATAAATGAAATGAAATGGTTTAGTAATGAGCCCTTCCTATTGCGGGCATAGGACTGGTTCTCAGTCAAATTTTGTTTAGTTTTCTTCTCTTCATTGAACAATCTGGAGTTATGACATCCAAGGATAGAAAGGAAGAGTTTACCTTAGTGGAGAGAGAGAGGGAGAGAGAGAGGGAGAGAGAGAGGGAGAGAGAGAGAGAGATCTTTTCTCTCCGTTTTGTTTTATCTAGGCCTCCAACCAATAGAATGACAAATGGTGATTGCTTGCTCTGAAGGCAGGCACTCCCCCGCACAGTCTGCCAACTCAGATGCCACCTCTGGACACACAGACACACCCCAGAGTCATGTCTTACCAATTCTTAAGGTATTGCTTAATTCAGTCAAATTGGTAACCTGAAATTAACCATCAGAAGTCACTCTGTTACCAATTTAGAACCTATACAGATCTCTTTAAACCACACTTAATTCCCAAATGAAAGACAGCAGTAATGTAATAACTCTACCTAAATGATGTAGCCACCCTGCACACAACTAAAAATGAAGCAGTCCCTTACCTAGAAGAGGAGACA
Source organism: Eospalax fontanierii (assembly GCA_035773235.1). NCBI lineage: Eukaryota > Metazoa > Chordata > Mammalia > Rodentia > Spalacidae > Eospalax > Eospalax fontanierii. Next base: position 28,322,015 of record CM069545.1, on the reverse strand, counting down.
ATGTTCACTCTCCTCTTAGTCCATATCTTACACAAAATCCTAAGCCAGTATGTCTTGTGTTACATGATAAGGAATAAGAGGAATGAAAAGAAAAGCATTTGCTTAGTATATATACTCTGCATTCACACAAAGGCAGTCTTAACAAAATGTGAAAGATACATTCGTGGTAACAACTCTAGTTTCTATAACTGATCACAGAAGCATAGATGATACTTATGCTATTTTCAGGCACCCATTCTGTATCTCCTTTGCTCTCAGTAAGCATGAAACTGCTGTTTTGTTTTGTTTTTTAGATGGGAGGGTGAGACAACCTTCATTTCTGATTGGTTTGGAACTGTCTTATTCCCTCCTGGACTGGGTTGTTGTAACTTCCACCACCAATTCTGTAGCTCCCTTCTTCTCCTGTTGACTCAGAGGCATGGGGAGCCCAAAGAAGTCAGGTGGCCATCTTAACTTCATGTAATGGAATTACTGTTGTGTCTTCTGGTGGAACTTTCCCTCTGGGACTAAGACATATAGGCCAACAGGGCAAGAAGTTGAAGAGACAGGAAGTAAAGCTTCTGCTCATGAGTCACTAGGACTATAAGTGACGCCAGTTCCATTTTCAACCTTTCATCCCTTGAGTTGATAAGCATGAACCTTAGCTGTGGGAAAAACAGTACCATGTACTGGAAGTCTATTCAGAGCATAAACAGCCTTCTGAAGAATCTTGCCCCAATCAGCAAAGTACTGTCATTGTCACTGAGATTTGAAAAGGTCACTCCAGTGTTCTGTCTTTCAGCCATCTGCTTCAGGATGATGGAAAGAATGCTAAGACCAATGTATTTCATGCTCTCAAGCTCACTGCTGGACTTCTTCGGTTGTAATGTGAGGTCCTTTCTCGGAGGACTATGAAAGTAGATAAGGCATTCCATAGGGCCATGATGATAGAGTTTTATCAGAAGCAGTATGTGTAGGAAAGGCTAATCTATGTCCACAGTCTATTCCAGTTAGTAGAAAACATTACTTTTCCGTGATGGGAGTGATCAAATGTAACCAACTTGTTTGGAGGCATCTAGATTACTTGGTGGAATGGGAGCATACTGGGGATGCAATATTGGTTTCTTCTGCTGCCTGGATGAATATGTAGTAGTGACCAAAGTCAGAGGCTTTGGTGCATTCAATTTATGTTGCTAAGCTCTTGCATAACCTCTATCCCTGCTACCATGGCTACTCCCATAACTGGATTGCAAAATAATAAGGGAAGATAGGAAAAGAGGCTGACTGGCATTCCTCTCCAAAATAGGCCATCTTATCCACTTGTTTTTTTTGAGATAGAATCTCATGTAGTCCAAGCCATCCTTGAACTGTTGACCCTACTGTCTCTACCTCCTAAGATCTGGGATTATGAGTATATGCCATCATGTCCAGTTTCATTAAATTGTTAAAGACCTTCTCTTCTGAAGTCAATCTTTGGTGAGCATTCACATGGGACACAAAGAGATCTTCCCATCCTTTGACCGGGTGTAGTGACACATGCCTTTATTCCCAGCACTCAGGAGGCAGAGGTAGGTAGATCTCTGTGAGTTCAAGGCCATTCTGGTCTATGTAGTGAGCTCCAGGCCAGCTGGGGCTATAGGGAGACCCTGTTTCAAAAAGACCAAAAAGGAAAGAAACCGAAAACCAAACCAAAACAAAAACTCTTCCCATCCTTTGGCCACTCAGAGAGGCTTAGCCACATACATATCCTTCCCCAAGTTTCTTTGTTACCCTTTTTCTTACCATCTTCTTTCCAAGTGTCTGACTATTCTCCAAACCAGTGGCCCGCACAGCGGTATATGGATATGTATTTGACCTTCTTGCTTCCCAGGAACCTGTGCATCTAGGTACATTGTGTAGAGTTCTGCCCACCGAAAAGATGTCTCTTCACCACTGTCATTAAGACTGATTTTTAGTTCCTGAGACTTCAGTATCTCCATTTGCTGTTTGGTTAGCATGTAACAGCTTTCAGACTACAGCTCACTATTTTGAGCACTTCTGGCTGGCTTTGATATTTGTGTTTGCTGTTTATATTGCCCTCCCACTCTTTCCAACCAATAATTTGCAATATTCTCTGTACTCCATGAAAGATGGGCACTGCATCAATTTATCAGGCAAAAGTCTGAAGAAACTGTTGTGGGACCCTGATGAGACTGCCTGTCTGTTCACTCAATATGTTTGAAAACATTACATCGAGGTGAAAGTAAGAACACGGTGCTATCTTAACCCCACCAGCACCGTGTGCGAACGTGAAGTCGGCAAACTCTCAGGATGCCAAGACTTGACAGCTTAGTGCTTCTGGTGATCAAAAAACTCTGAAAAGCTATGGCTTCTTTATTCCTGTTTAACAAGAAGTGTTCATTAATGCTTCTGTAGTTGGTTACTCTACAATTGTAGGAGATGTGTGGCAGGACACTTATTTCCCACATTGCTTTTTTTGCATTTTGGAAACTCATCCCTAACTCTGAAGACAATCAGCAACTCTGTTCTTATTACCTCCAGGAAAACCTCCTTCAGTTTAGCATGGAATTTAGGAGTATGTACATGTTTATATTTTTCCTAGCAACTTAAGACACAGAATAGGATTGTTTTGGCAGTTGCCTTTCTCAACTTCCTGTTGTACATAATTGATGTTCACTAAACACTGGAGTATTTGAAAAATAAGTTCCTTCTCTCCTGAGGCCACCACAACCCTTCCTCCCCCCTTTTATCTTTCTCAGTTTTAAAATTCTAAGACACATTTCGGTGGGACTGTTTGCTTGCTGTAGAATGGAAGTAAACATATTGCTGCTTTTATCGTTGTATTTATCTGTGTTTTTATGAGCACCAGAAGTTCCATGGTTGTCCCTCATTGCCTTATTTTCTGAGAGCAAATCTTCATAAAATTAGGCACTTATTTTAAATATTTGGTTTTGCTTTGTTTTGATTTGATTTTTGTCAAAAACTTCATGTAGCACAGGCTAGCTTAGAATTCCCTATGTAGCTGAGGCTGGCCTTGAGTCCCTGATTCTCTACCTCCCAAATGATGGGATTTCAAACATGCAATGTCACACTTGACCTTGATTTATTATGATGATAAATAAGTAACCGAAGGGCAGAAATGGCCTTCACAGACTGTTTTGTGAAACTCCACCTTGTTACTGTTCTCTCTTCCTTCTTTTCTTTTCCCAGCTCCCGTGTGCTTGAGGATTATAGGTTTCTGAAAGTTTGAAAGAGAATCTTAAAGTTCCTCTAAACTGCTATTCCTTTTCAATCCCTTTAAAAACAGCATTCGAGAATTGTAAATAGTATTACCCATTAAAATATTAGTAAATTTACATAATATTATCAAAGAAGCATACAAATCAACAAATATACAAAACATAGCTAGAATACTTTTAGGAACTTTAGTAAACATTTCTAAATCAGCCTTATATGAAGATATTACTAATGCTAAGGTTTTTAAAAACTTTGAGATAAATAATAGTATATTTAATAGCATTTATAATAGTCTATTATTTTTTGTAAGATTACTTTAAAAATTCATTGTATTTATTAGTTGTATATGACACTAGGTTACAAAATGATATTTTCTTTTCTTTTTGGTCTTTTTGAGACAGTCTCCCTGTAGTCCCAGCTGGCCTGGAACTCACTATGTAGATCAGGTTGGCTTTGATCTCGCAGTGATCTGCCTGGAATTAAAGGCATGTACTAGCACTCCCGGAAACAGAGGGTATTTTCTTAACAGTATGTTGTGTGAGGTTTTCCCACGTCTCTTCTTCCTCTGCTATTACTGAGTGCAACTGTTGTCTCTCTTCCTCCCTCTTTTGCTCTTTATGTCTGTCTGCTAGTGAGAGTAAAGTGTGATTTTCTGAGGCTTTTAAAGCAGGGCTCCAGTCTTTCCCTCTCACTCAAGATTTCTTTTGAACCTGAGACAGGGTTTCTTTATATAGTCCACACTGGCCTCTAACTTATGACCCTCCCACCTCTGACTTGTAAATGCTAGGATCACAGGTATATCCCACCCATGCTCAGCCTTGCCTCTAGGAATTTGTTCTCCGGGTATGAGCCAAGTTTTCCTCAGAAGGCAATTCTTTCGGATCTTCACAGCTTGCTTTTTGATCATTTGTCTTACAAAGAGCCAGGGAGAAGGTGTTTAGCTGGGTCATCGCAGAACACTGCCACTTCTATAAATAGTCACTTCGCACGAATGTCCTGCCCATCTTAGCACTGCCATCTTCATGTGCTTGTATGAAAGGAAGTTCATAACCAGAACATTCAATGCTTCTTTTCCTTTTGTTTTACTTTTAAAGCGATTCAGCATGTGAAAGTTGGGGTTCTTATTTGAATAGCACTGCAAGCCTCAACTTTCAAACTATTCATAGAATTGTGAACAGGCCACACTCATGTCAAAAAGGACCTAAAGGAAGATGACCTTATCATAATAAAATAAACAGTCATTTGCAGGGACCTTGTCTAATTTTCTACCAAAGTCACTTTCATTCCAACGACCTGCCTGTACAATTATCAGCTAGCATCAAATGTTTTTTCATAGGTGAGGCTCTATTATACTTATTTAGGTTTTCAAGGAATAGCTGTTTTGTACATTCTAAAGTCAGGGGCTACGCTGGTGCAGAAATGTGTGCATTCCTCTCTGTAACTTCCACAGGTTAGCCCATCTATTATACTAGTTAACAATAGCTGGATGGTTTTAAGAGTGTAGACATTACGAGTAGTACTCTTTATGCAATTTCCCTCTTAATCCCCATAATGACTATGGAAAACTGTTACAGTCTCATGTAGATCTTTAAGATCTACAGCTTTAAGAGGTATCAGTTGCCTGATACGATATAGTGGCAAAGTCAGAAAGCAAATGCTCCTGACACTGAAAGCCCTGCTCTTAACCAGTAAATACTTACACCCCAGTAGACCCATCATGAGTTAAAAACATGCTGAAAATGTACCCCGGTGCAGTAGTGTAGGGTAGAGGTAAGTAATCCCAGCTCTCACGGTGGGAAGGAGAGGTAAGGCCGGAGGAGCTCAAGTTTCAGGATAGCCTGGGCTACTTAGATAAACCCAGTCTCAACAAAACAAAACACAGTAATCCATTTAACCCATCCAACCTATGAAACTTCATTGCTAAATCTCGCCTACCCTAAACATTCTCCAGACACATTAGCGCACAGTGGAGCATCATGACTGTATCCTACAGTCTATTCCAAGCCAGGAACAGGTTGCAAATTCAAAGCAGTTTCTCTTGAATGCTACCTTACTCTTAAAGAGTTTCACACTATCCTTTCTATAGCAGTGCATGAGAAAATTGGAGGAGTTTCTGGGAAATTTGAATCAAAAATTGCTTAATTGGGCCATCATAAATAAGAATTATCTGTAATCTGAACCTTTATCTGACTTAAATGACAGTATTTTACCTATATAGAAAGCTATCACCATTTTAGCTGGTATTTGCACTATTTTATTCATAGTCTTTCTAAGACTATGTGTCTAAGAGTGAAAGCTGTTGCCTGTTTCTCCAAAGAATTAGGCACAGTGCTGGGCTAAAAGGGAGATGACAGGTCTCCTTCCTGCACTGGTCTTCCCTTCCTCCTGTCCCCAGCTGCTTGGGTCCACTGGCAAGACTGCATCTCAGTTTGGTTGTCCTTTCTCCAAACACCTGTATGCACATCCAAACTATTATTTCCAAAGTTCCCCTCATGTTGAAGCAGCTGAGAAAGAGAACTGGTCGGGTTTCCAGGGAACCCGACTTTCTAGTTCTGTTTAGTGTTTGGAATTCATCATTTAGCTTTGGGCAAAGCAGTTCACTTCAGAAATCTTCAGGGTTAAAACCCATTTGGCTAATCTCCTGAGGTGATTGGAAGGATCAGATGAGATTAGGTGTAGGGGAACAATTTGAAAACTCAAGTAGGTTATATAATTTAACACTCAGCACTAGAACAGTACAACCTAGCTATTAACACAACATTTTCTTCCAAAAAACAAAACTCTAATTAGTGGAAAGAGTTGATGGTCATGCATTTCTGACGAGGGAGGGTCACGATTAGAGAGCCACATTGCTATTGGATGCCTGACTGTTCAAGGGCCCTTAGCCTACCCTGAAGCAAAGCTTATCCTAAATCCTTTTGTTTTCTCTTTTTTTCTGTCAGTCTACACCATAACAAAACCTTGAGATTGAGTCAGAAGTGTTTCCTTGTTGCTGGGTTTACTTTCTTTTCTTTTTAGAGCATCTACCCATTAGTGAATCATTTCATTCTTGGGATATCCTGCTTTCATTATTTATTGATTATTGGCCAATTTTCTTTACTATATAATTTTAAAGTTATAAAATAAATTTTTAAGCATCAAAACTAGATTTTGCCAAGTGTGATGGTGCATGCCTGTAATCCCAGCCCTTGGGAAGTGAAGATCAAGAGCTCATGGTCATCCACAGCTACATAGAAAATTCCATGCCAGCCTGGAATATATGGGATCTTGTCTCAAAATCTCTATTTTATTTAACAAAATATAGTCCTGTTATTAAGAGAAAAATTCTAAAAATCATTTTCCATTATTTTTCTGTGATGTATTGTCTTATTTATACATATATAGAATATGTATGGTTGCATGTATGTTCATGTATGTGGTGGTACATGTACATGTATGTGTGTGCAGGTGCATGTATTGGCTAGAGGATAATCTCAGGAATCATTCCTTAGGTGCCATATACCTTTTTCTTTGAGACAGAGTCTCTCATTGGCTTGGAACACACCAAGTAGCCTAGAGGGACTGGTCATTGTGTCCTAGGGACACCACTGTCTCTAAAATCTCTAAAATTCCATTTTTTTTTTTTTTTTGGTATAAAATACTCCCTATGCAAATCCTACCTATTGTCCAAGGGAACTCCCTGAACCTCTTTTCTGTTTTGTCTCTCTCTCTTTTTTTTTTTTTCTTTCTTTCTTTGAGGTAGGGTCTCTTTATGTAGCCCAGTGTGGCTTTGAACTGGTGACCTTCTTACCTTAGCCTCCCAAGTGCTGGGGTTATAGACATGCCCATCATTCCTGGCCCTAAATCTCTTCTGATTCTGAAGCTTGTCTGATGTGAGAGTTCTTTGCAAGAGTAAATCCAAATTTAATAAAGTTTCCCTTTCAACAATTTGTATCATGTATGATAGGAAGGGATTATGAACATCCTTCTTGAACAAAAAGAAAGCTATCAAAGGCTGGACATTTCAGCACATTCAAGCTAATAAAATACATTAGAAGCTTTTTTTGTTTTGTTTTGAGAAAGAAGCTCATATATCCTAAGCTGGCCTCAAACTCAATATGTAGCTGAAGATGACCTTGAACTGGCTGTGTAGCAGAGGGATGACGTTGAGCTTCTGATCTCGCTGCCTCTCCCTTAAAAGTATTGGTTTACGAGGTACTGGGACAGGAAACTAAGCCTTTATGATGCTCAGAAAATCTCTGTACTGAGCTGTATCCCCAGAACATCAGAATATTTTCACTTTAACTGCAACTAACATCTCCGAGATATGTTTTACTTACTATCATATTACTTTGATATAAGCCAATAAAATGAGAAAAGATGCATTGAAACTGGAGAAGAATAACTTTCCTAGAACTGTGAAGTTGCCATCAATTTATCTCTTTTGCTTTTTTTAAGGGAGAAAACTTCTTGTTATCATTTTAGCAGTAAGACATTTTTTTTTGCCATGTGTGGTGGTACACCTTTAATCCCAGCACTTGGGAAGCAGAGGAAGGTGTATCTCTGTTAGGTCAAGGCCAACCTGGTCTATATAGCAAGTTCCAGACCAGATGGGCTACAGGGAGACCCTGTCTCAAAAGACCAAAAATAAATAAACAAATAAATAAAATAAAAATAAAGGGAAGAGGAAAATCTTTTTAAGACTGTGAAAATCAAGTGGCTGGCCATATGGCACATACCTGCAATCCTTGCACCCCCAGAAATAGAGGCAGAAGAACTGCCACGAGTTCAAAGACATAGAGAATTCCAGGCCAGCCAGGGCTATACAGCCAGACCCTGTTTCTCACAGACAGATAGATAGAAAAACACTGAAAAGCTTTGGGGCATGAAATGAATAATTTGAATACAATTCAAATACAAATGGTCAGAACTTATGTTTTTTAAAATAATTCAGTTGTTATTACATTTATTTTATGAGTAGGTAAAGGGCCTTGTGGCGGGGGGAAGTTATGTGCATACATGTGAAGGTCAGAGGACATCTTGCAGGAGTTAGTTTTCTCCTTTTACTATGTGGGTCCTGGGGCTTGAACTCAGGTTTCACACTTGGACACAGATTCCTTCAACTGCTGAGCCCTCTTGCTTTTGATGTGATCCTGCAAGACTGATGTGTATTTAGTAGGAACCACAATTTTAAAAGAGTTTGATGTTTTCCTGGCCAGTGAAATGTACAAAGATACCTTTTGACAATGGTCTGCTGAAAGCAAATAAGTATTCTGAACACGTTTCTTGCAGGACAGGCGAAGCTACCATGCTTGGTAGGTTGTGTGGGCTAAATGTCTTTTTTTATTTTGTTTATGTTTTATTCACGATGGGTTTATCGGGATATAACTTCATTGTGAATTGACTGGAAGAGCATCTGCACTGTGTGGAAATATTTTCTGAGATTTTTAGGGATCAGAAAAATCAGACGTCGTAAAATAAAAATACTATTAGTTTATCCTCTAGTCAAACAGCAGAAATAACAAGTAATTTTGCTGAGAACAAAGAGAAAGATAGATTTCTGAGCTCCACAAAGACAGAAACAGATTTTGCTCCATTTGTGAAGCCGCAGAAGGCTGAACCCTTAATTTACTCAATCTGAGGGAACGTGAGGGGGCTCCTCTGTGCAGAGCTAAATTGAGTCTGTAGTTCCACACACGAATTTGGCAGCAGGACAGTCAGGAGGCTGGGATCTGACAAACTTCACTGCCAAACATAACTAACTCAAATGCTAGATGAGCATGATTCCCAGAGCCTTCCAGCAGAGGAGTCTGGAAGTGACATTCAGTACCCGCTGGAATGAGTAACCAATCCTCAACTCGGAACTCTGTAAACTGCTGTAGATGGTCAAACAGCACAAAATTATCTTTATGGCTTTACAAATCCTGGCTTCAAAATTCCATCTGTTTTGTTGTTCTCTCTCTCTCTCTTTTTTTTTTTTTTCTTTTGAAACTAGGTCTCATGTGATCCAGGCTGGTCTCAAACTCACTATATAGTCTAGGATGCCTTTGAACTCCTGATCCTTCTGCCTCTACTTCCCAGGTACTGAGAACATGGGCATGCACCACCATATACAGAATAAATTCCATATTTTCTGCTAGGGATTTTATAGATGTAAGAAAAAATGGGTTCTCAAGATTTTGTCTGTCTGTGGTAGCCAAGACTGAATTAACATTGAAGAGACTGTTTTACTCTAAAAAAAGAACCTAAAATTTGAGTTTACATTACTATATCAGTTGTTTAATCATAAAGATTAAAATTAGTTAAAAGAAAAAAAAGGGTGAGCTATTTTATCTAAATAAACAGACAATGTCTAGGGTTATCTGCAGTTTGAGGATTATAGGGCTAGCACGTGTCTACTTCCAGGAAGCTTATCAGTCTTGTATCTGGGTACCCCAGATAATAGGATGCAATAAATGATAAGTGTCAGGCTTCAGGGAGGAAAAAAAAAAAAAAAAACAAAAGGTCCAGCAAACCACAAAATAGTAAAAGTAATGACAAGGCATGTTCTTTTCCTGAATGTAATGTGTAAAATGTCCTATGTAAAGACATAATTCTTTCTCCAAGAAGAGCTACCATAAGCTAACCACTAAATGACACATTAGACAATTTTTAAGTCATTTCACTGCATTATCTCCTTTAAATTGCACAAAACTCTGTGATTTGTTATAACGATCCTATTTCGCGAGGGAAAGAAATCACGGAAAGGTTAAATCATTTGCAGGGAGTTACAGAGGCAAAAGCCCTCCACACTGTGGCAGACTCAAGAGGCCTTATTTATAAGTTCACCATAGCAGACTGTACCCCACACATAGCACGCTCCACCAGTTCTCAAGCGAGGTCAGTTGGATCTGTACAGAGTGAGAATATGGCAGCCATCTTTTCTAAGGTACAGGTGATATCCATACATGGCAGCCCATGCTTGTAATTCCAGCGCTTGGAGGCTAAGGCAGGAAGATTGCCATTAGTTTGAGGACATTCTGGGCTACACAGAGAGATCCTGTCTCAAACAAGATGGAGGTAATGGATGCCAAGTTCTAGTCTGAAATGTCTGAACTGTAGTAGAGACTGAATTACACAGCATGTGAGTGGCAGAAGGAACCTTTATTCTTCTAATGGATTTTCTTCAACAAACCTTTAAAAATGGAGCGCCCCCCAACTTAATTTTTGGGGAGAGCTAATTGTATTTATTTGTACATGTTTGATTGTGCACATCCCACACGCAAAGGACTCTTAAGAACTGAATGTTCTAGAAATTATTTCATTGAGTAGAGGGAGATAGGTAAAGACTTGGTGATTCTAACTTCAAAGACTGTCCATTTTCTCTCTCCCTTCTTTGCTTGATAGTGCTGTTTTTATTTGTGCTTGGTAAAGGGAAAACTCAATCTACAGGGAATCTTACTTGCCAGAGTAACACATTGACTCATTGGGTTAATGAATATCAGCAGCTATTGTTATATGGAGGTCACTGTTGATCAAATTTCAATTTCTAAAAAAGTAAAATAGTCTGAATCACAGTTCCTAGTAGAACTGATTTTATGGTTGAGCCCTTCTCCTTTCCATGACAATGTGTTGATCAGACCAAAGTTGTTCAGATCTTGTGCAGGAAATCACAGCTGCGGTGGGTTCCAGAGCACAAGCACCATGCCATGTTCAGAAGTTAGCGCTCCACACCACTATGCCCCACCTCCTCCAGCTTTTACACTTTTCCTATCTTGTCTTCCAGGGTAGAAACCGAATTCTGAAGGGAGTGTTATAGATGTCCCATTTATGGCTGAGCATTCAACAAGTTGTTTTTTTTTTTCTTTCTGTACTTTGACCAGCTATGAATCTTTGCACTCACTGCTGACCCCTGCAAAATGAAGCTTCTTTGGCCAAAGCTGACAACAATACTATTCTGTGGGCATAAACATAATTATTTCAAAGCAAAATTGGTGGGCATATCATGTCCATTTGGCAAAACATTGTATTAGTTTCCCCATGAGGACCCATGATCTCACCAGCCTTGGGATTTTGACGGGATTTCCAATAGCAGATGTGAATTCCTTTTTTTGGAGTGGGCATCCAATCTTATTAGAAAGGGATTGATTACCCACATGTCAGATTTGCTGCTATTGCACCAGGGAGCTCACCTTGCCAGTCAGTAATATCAAACACAGGATCTACAGCTGAGTAGAACTGTCAATGACAATTATCCCCCAGCAGCCTGCATAGCACCTCCTGGAATTCTGAGGGCTAGTCAGCAGGGAGGAAACTTGCAGCCCAGCTGCAGCTTATTTGTCTATGTCTGGTGACCAAGGCATGTGGCATTTTCAGCAGTAGGATTTTAACATTTAGTTTTGTTGGGCAACTAATAGCTGGGACAATTACCTATAGTATTTTGGAGTCCTCAGGAACCTCCCTGGTCAACAGCTCATAGGGAGATAGCCTACCCCTGGCAATGAGACTTTCATTTAATGACCCTTGGCTTCTGAGAGCAGCTTTATCCATACATTCAGACTCTTTTTATTTTGTTTCATTATTTGATTAGTTGATACAAAGTATCAAATATCCTTACAGCTTTCTCATGCGCCGTTGGTGTTGGTCGATCCTGCCTCCAGCTTCCTCCTTTCACCCATCTCCCCATTCGCTCTCCACCCCCCCCCCCCCGCATTCCCTTCTCCAGTTTCACATTGCATGTGTTCTGTGTATGTGCACACACAATTCTGAAACATTCACTTGTCTTCTTTGGGAAAAATGTGCATAGTTATGATTATTGCCCTTTAGTTTTTACTTAAAAGAAGTCCAGCTGATGGAACAGTTTACATCTTTAATCCCAGCGCTTGGAAAGCCAAGGCAGGATAGCTCAAAGTTTGAGTCTAGACTGAGTTACACAGCAAGACTCCTTTTCAAAAGGCAAACAAGTAAATGAACAAACAAAAAATAGATAAATCTAGATATTTTGACAAACCAAAGGGTAGAGTCATCTCTTGAGAAGGAGGCTAGAAGCAGAAGTCCAGTGTTTTGCTTTCTTACTTGCAAACAAGTTCCCAGTTAAGACATGGCCCTTGAGAAGGATCTTGCTGCTCAGTCAGTTCATTGACTGACTTCCCCTAAGTGAAGAACATTGTCTGTGTTGCCCATGATGGTACGGGGAAAAAACACATTTTAAAGTGTGAGGAAACTCATTCGACCTTGAAATTCTAATTTAAAGGATATTTCAGTCTATTGCAGAACCAGAAACTGAAAAACAACGGTGTTCAAAAACAAACCACTCAGGTTTCAAAGTCTAAAAACCAAGATAGCAGAAAAGAGCTCAAACTCGTGCAGCCTGTTTGCTTGTTGTCTGAACAATGCTGGGAATGAATGCATGACGGACTCACTCAATGAATAGCAGGCTAATTCATTCTTTTTCATTCTTTTCTCCTCTCTCTCTCTCTCTTTCTTCCTCCCACCCTCCATCTCTTCCTCCCTCCCTCCCTCCCTCCCTCCCTCCCTCCCTCCCCCCTCTCTTTCTTTCTTTCTCTCTTTCTTTCTTTCTTTCTTTCTTTCTTTCTTTCTTTCTTTCTTCTTTCTTTCTTTCTTTCTTTCTTTTCTTTCATAGGGGTTCACTATGTAGCCCAGACTGACCTCGAACTGGTAGTGATCCTTCTTCCTTCTGCCATAATACTCCTGAATGTTGGGATTATAGGTATGGACCACTAAACCTGGCTCTTTTTCTTCTCCTATGTTAAATATAGGGCACTTTAAAATTATAAACGAGAAAAATGACTTAAAAATTTTGTGTCTCCATCTACTAATATCTACATATGGCAACTGAGTACACCAGTCTTTCTCACACATAGGAAACTGGGTGTGAAAATCTAGGTCATCCTACCAGATTTCAGGATTTCAGGAGTTAATCCTCAGAAATTTATTAATTCTTAATACAATAATATTTAAATTAGCTTTTCTTTCTGTCGAGCAATGTGGATTAGTTTCCTTAATATTTAATTCTATCAAAATACTCTCAAAAGCCTGAACCCTGGATTAAAACTCTGATGATGGCTGACTCTGAATGTAAGTATTCCAATCCTTGGAATATTTTCCATAGGAAATGATATAATCATTTCATTAAATTTTTTTTTCAGGAGTTTGTAAAAGTTACAGGAGTAAAATTGCTTCTGTATCAATATGTAGAACATTAGAAAGAATTCCCCTGGAGGCCCCTAGCTAAGGAGTGCTATAGTTTATGTTTGTTCTTAGCAGAAGTGAAGGCTGTTAGGTAAGAGGACTGGTCCGCTGAACAGGCTCACTAGGCACAGAAACCACAAACATATTCCTTAGACTCAACTTGCAAGAAAACAACTCATACACTAGTATTGAATACCCTAACTCTGAGAGGTCTACATCTTAAACACTATAGATTTTATTCTAGGGATATCGTCGTCAAACTGAAAAAAATCTAGAGATCAGAAAAAAGAAGAAATCGAAGAGGGGATCTAGCTCAGTGTTAGCGCTCCTGTCTAGCACATACAAGGCCCTAAATTCAGTCTCTAGGATTGGAAAATAAATAGAGCACCCAGTAAAAGCCACATTGCATTCAGGGTATTTATGATTTGAGCTTTGGGGCATTGTAGGGACTCTCAAGGCTAGGAGACATGTCCTGACATCAACACAAGACATCATCTATCCAGACTGAACAGCTAGAAAGACAACCCTCAGGACTGAAATAAGATGGCATAATGGTGAACGCCTGCAATCCCAGATTTTGGAAGGCAGAGACAGTAGGTTCACCCATGAGTTTAAAGCCAGCCTGGGCTACAAAGTGAATTCAAGGACACTCAGGCAGTCAGGGCTACATAGTGAGATCCCAACTCAAAACAATTAAAAAGGAATGAAGTGATACCCAGGCATGGTTTTGCACATTTGTGATCTCAGTATCCAGAAGGCTGAAGCAGGAGGATTTCCACAAGTCGGAGGTTAGCCTGGACTATCTGGACTATATAGGGAGTTCAAGGCCAGTCTGGGCTACAGAATCTCTCTCTCTCTCTCTCTCTCTCTCTCTCTCTCTCTCTCTCTCTCTCTCCCTCTCATACAACAAAAGAAATTACAATAGGCATAGAAATGTAAATACCTAATAACAAACTTGAAAGTATATGTGGTAAGGTGAGATGGCTGATTCCACAAACAACTTGCCTCTTAAGCATGAGGACATGCCTACAGTTCCCAGCACCCATGTAAAAAATGCCAGGTGTGACAGTAGTGCCCATGTAATGCGCAGGCTGGGGAACAGAAACAGGTGAATACCTAGGGCTTGCTAGTCAGTCAGCCTGGCCTGCTTGATGCATTCCAGGTCAGCAAGAGATCTTGCCTCAAAGGTACACATACATAAACATTCACACACATAAACATAAACACACACACGTAGAAAATACTGACTAAATTAAACATGTATAGGGCAGTTCCACCAGCAAAGGCAGAGAGTTTAACACAGTAGTTTCAGTAATTGAGTAAATAACTAGGCAAAAAAGATCAAATCCCGCCAGACAGGGCCCTAGTCATTGCGAATCCCACCAAGCAGGGCCCCAGTCATTGCAAAGGGAGGAGGTGGGGCTGCAAGAGGAACGCCATTATAATCCAAAATCACACAAAGTTTCCAAGTAAGTAGATCTGAAGTAGTTCTGTTTTTTCTCTATTTATTTATTTGTTTGTTTATTTTTGAGATAGTCTCACTCTACAGCCCCCAGGCTGGTCTCCATTTCAATCTTCCTGCCTCAGCCTCCCAAGTGAACCTATGTGTTCTGCATTTATTTTTCTTAAACTCTAATGTCTCTGGCTCCTACAGGTAGTCAAAGTAATGTATATGCCTGAATGTTTATGTGTGTGTACCTGCATGTGTGTTTGGGTGCATGTGGAGGCCAGAGGACAACCTTAGGTGCCATTCCTTAGACACTGGACTTGTCCTAGGTAGAGTCTAGCCTCCCCTTCCGCTCTCTTTGTATCACATAAAAAATCACTTAGGTTCATTCTAAGGCTCTGTTCTGCTTTGCTCCCTCATGGATCTTGCTGTAGATCTTAACAGTCTCAGCCCGCAGCTGGCTTGTTTACAGTGGTGTTGTTCTGCTAATGGATTGAAATGATAGCATACGTAGGCCAAGGTGCTTTCATGTTTTTTTTTTTTGTTTTTTGTTTCATCTTCTTCAAAAGACATACATAATGCAAAACAGAAAAAAAAATGGACAGATAAAATTGATAATAAGTTTATACTTCAAGCTTGATCTTTCAAAAAAGAAAAAAAGCTATCGGAGTGCTTTCCAGTTCCCTCCGCAAGTCTCCTGCTTCTGTTAATAGACATAGTCTTTGACTCCCTTTCATGAAGAAAAGATTAAAGCACGCAGCGAGCCCCAGCTGCTCCTCACAAGAGAGCTGCTTCTTCCCAGGGAATGGAGGGCATCACCCAGTGGGCTTGGTTCCCAGCCTTCGATGTCGGATGACCCAACCGGCTTGCTAGTCCCCTTCCAGCTTGTGTCACCTGGATAGGGTAGAGGCCCCTTCTACAGCACATGCTTGCTGCAGACACTAAATTAGATTTTTGTGAACACACTTCATAAACGCGTGAAGCATAATACAAATATTAGGGATCAGTACAAGTTGGCTCCTTCATTAGACCCTAATTAGAAAAGGCAAAAGCTCTATTATCACTCTCTTAATTATTTTAGCTGCTTTTGTTTCACCTTCCCTTTTCATTTTTAGTGTCTGCTTTATGCAGTTAGATGTCATGGCTCATAGGAAAAACACACTTTACCCACTTTCAAAAATTTCTTTTTTCAGTCCTACAGTTTGAAAGGTCTTGTACAAGCATTTTGCCACTGAGCAGATTCAGGAACTCTGTTATTTTGATTAGTTTCTTTTTTTTTTCCATTTTGTTCGTGGTACTTGGGGTACAAGCTAGGCAAGTCCTGAGCCACATCTTCAGTGCTAATTTTTATATAAGTTGATGCATATTCTCTGATCACATAAAATGATGCCTCTCTGATTCTGAGTGGCTTTATTCTTTTGAATCCCACAATGTAATCATTCCTGTTCTCCCGTACCATCCTGATTCATGATTTGCTTTAGGTTCTTTGAATCACCCTTTCATCCTGTGTAGCCCAGGTAAGAAAAAGACTCATTCCTTAGCTCCCCAATATTGGAATATACACATCATAATCCATATATACCATAATCTACCAGATGGTGTATATTCCTTAGATACTGAAAAAAAAAAGGAATATAATGAAAAGGTGTTTATGATAATACAATTGATAGTGGAGTGTCTTTAAGTGCCAGATTAGGCACAAGTAGGCAAACAATACAGAATGCACCCAGGACATCCCAGGACCAGGTTATATGTATCTAATAATACCTGAATCATCATTAGTCCAGAAGGTCCTTGGATCGGGCTTGGTCAGGATGTTCGCATGATTACAGGGCTCCTTCACCTTGAAAACAGGAGAAAAGAACTGATGTGAAAATGGCATCACTATGTCAGTGATTTGAAGTCTAGGACTCTGAAAAGTCCTATGGTCACATATGCAGCATGCCATTCTCTTGCTGGGATGCTTGGCTTAGAACGCTGCTGATAGAAGCACCGAAGTCCCATATCCTGGGAACTATTTAATCCTAGGGAAACCAGAATTGTTGTCATCTCAGGCCCAGGGTAATTCCACCATCAGGCTGATGGAGAGGTAAACATTTGGAGACCACAGTTTAGTTCTCATTCAGGTCCTCTCAGTGTCATGCACTGTGCACATTCTGCACAAATGTTTGCAGGACCTCAGTGATGACCTAAAACCATTTTGCATCTCTATATAACAGAAATGGTACTTTTAGTAAATACTGTTTATGAAAATGCATGTTAATGAGTCTGTTTATAATCTGTGATAGGGAATGTCAAGTGTCTACTTGATATGATAGAGAATAACCCAGGGAGACCATTGTCTGAGCATGTCGGAGGGAAATTATCCTGAATAGGTTAACCGAAGTGGAAAGACCAGGCCACTGTGGGTGGCCCTCTCCCCAAGGTTGGAATCCCAGACTGTATACACAGAGAAAGTACACTGAGCACAGGCAGTCATTGCTCCCTGTTTCTTGGCTGTGGATGTAACATGACGAGTCACCTGAAACTTCTGCTGCTGCAATTTCTCTGCCATGATGAACTGTAACCTTGAGCTGTAAGCCAAACTAAACCCTTTCTCACTTAAGTTGCTTTTGTCACATATTTTAATATAGAAACAAACAAAAAACCCAAGACATAATTACAATAGAATATTCTTAAGTATTTAGACACTGATATGTGGACCTATATAATATATGCTATTTATTTAGTTTAGAAAATCTCCGTAGTGCAGATCCAATTCATTGAGTTTTTTGATATTTTTGAAACAGAGTTTCACTATGTAGACCAGGCTTGCCTCACACTTGCAGTGATCTTCCTGCTTCTGCCTCTTAAGTTCCAAGGAACAGCAGTGATTAATAATCAGAATTCTCAAGAATGTCACTAGGATTTTGTTCAATTCCGTGGCCATTTCTTTTTCTATAGGAAGACATCACTGGGTCAGTGCGATGACTCAGCAGGTAAAAACATTTGCTACACAAGCCTGGTCTTCTAAGTTTGTCCCTGTAAACATACAGTGGAAAGAGAAGTGACTAAAAGTTGTCCTCTGATCTCCATACCTGTTCTGTGGCATGTACACACTCACACACATGTATCTCTCATACACAATCATAACAATGAATAAAAAGGAAGTTTCTTTGAAAGAAGAACTGTGCCAATTTACAGGGTTGTGCGAGCTCTTTATCTTAGAGATCAGCACCAAAGAACACACAGAAACAGGGTGTCAGGCATTTGTGCTCACCTTCGTTGCAACATTACTCACAGCAGCTAAGATGAGGGAGCAAACTAAATGCCTATGTCAAAACAAGGTGAACAAATGGATGGATAAAGAGCATGGAGTATATACTTATAATGGAATAGCATTTGGCCTTTGAAAGAAGGAAATCCTGTCACTTATGACAACGTGAATGAGCCTTGAGGACATTATGCTAAGTGAACTAAGACTCAGATGGACAAACTGTTTCTAATCCCACTTCAACAAGGTGCATACATATAATAGTCAAACACACAGAAGTGGATGGTAGGATGCTGGTTTCGGGGACTGGAGATTGGGAAATAAGGAATGTAAAGTTTCAGTTGTACACAATGGTTAGATTTTAGAGATCTGCTGTACCACGTGGTGCCTAGAGTTAACATTGCTATATTATTGTACACTGTACACTTAAATGTTTGTGAAGAAGACAGAGCTCATGCTACGTCTTCTTATCATGATTTTTAAAAATCTGGGAAACTTTACCATCCTATGTCTGTTAGTATATCAGATAGGCACACAGACTCTTTGGCAAATAAACATGTAAGTATTCCAAATATAGAAAAGGAAATTCCTGGTAATTGTAATGTGGTTTTTCATTTATAGGAAATAAGATCTTAGAAGTGAAAATGCCATTACAATGTAAACAGAGTATGAGGTGTAGCTAAGAGCACAGTGCTTGACTGGATAAGAACTGTGCGATTCTGGGACCGATCTTCAGGACTGAAAAGAATTTCAATCTCAAGAGAAAAAATATCATGGACTAGAACCATTCTTTCATATAATGATAAAGACCGTTGGTGCAAGTTCCTTGTAAGGCGTTTCCTGTTCCACTAAGGGTGCTGCTGCCATTATTAGAAAGCTTTTGATAGGATGGACTGAAATCTGGATCCTTGAATCTTGGTAACTGATTCTAGTTCACACTTGTTTGGTTGGTTTGTGACAGGGTCTTGTTATGTAGCTCAGATTGGCTTTGAACACTTCTAGCCTCCATCTCTTTCAAGTCTGGGATTCCCGATACATACTCCATACTGACTGTATTTCATGCTTGTGTCACACAGCATGCCTATGTTCTTTCTTCCATGGAATAAAACATTTCAAATAAAAACTATTTGAAAATTACTATCACATCTTATGTTAATCTTCTGTGTCCAGGTTGCCAGGCCTCTTTCCTTCCACAGTTTCTGCTAAATAGTGTTCAGTCTCTTTACTGAAGTCCAAGAAGACATTCTCTCTGCAATATGAGCTAGTCCCTGGGAGCTCTCAGGCCAGGACCAAATAATCGCTGAAATAAGGTATTGATTTTGAAGGACAGTTCTCAAGTAGGACTACTAGCTTTCTGTCCAACTGTGAGTAATGAAAACATTGCCAAGTTCATTAAAACTAACATACTACAATAGTTTTAAAAAAGCTAGAATTTCCCACCCTTTATACACTTTCATTGCAAAAATCTCTAAATGATTTTAAAACTATCTATGCATTGAGGAAAGTTATCATATATGAACATATCTATGCCATATCTTTCCATTCTAAGCTCTGTAACCATCTGGTGTCCTTGGGACCTTTGTGCAAAGCAAGCTAATCCTCTGGATCTCATTTGCTTAGGAATGATTTTCTATCACTATTTATTTATTTATTTATTTATTGAAGAAGTCTCCCTGTAGCCCCAGATGGCCTGGAACTTGCTCTGTCAACCAGGTTGGCCTCCATCTCACACATCCACCTGCTTATGCCTCCCAAGTGCTGGGATAAAAGGAGTGTGCCACCACACCTGGCCCTACGATCTGTTTTTAAAATGTGCTGTATATGGAAACATTTCCTGTCAGAACCAACATGAATTCTTTTCTGTTCTCTGTGTTGTCATCATGTGGAGATAACAGGCCATTCTTCATAATTCCCCCAAACCAAGGTACCCACAGTAACTTATCTGTACTCTGCTCACCGTGGATGTTTAAGAAGGAATCAACGCATAGCTTTATCCACTGCAAGGGTTAATAGGCTATCTTTATAACTAGCTTCAGGCACTTCTCAGAAGTAAAACAATTCAATATTGATGGGAATCCTATTGAGTCTTCATGGGATCCCTATGTCCCCAAAGACAATTGAAAGCCGAATAAATGACCAGCACCTGAGATTTCACGCCCATAAGGGGCAATTTGATTTCTTTGGGGAACAAAGATTCAAGAGGATTTCTCCAATAGGATTTCTGCTTTGAGAGTGCCACAGGGAGGGTCAAAGAGGTAAACTATAACAACATTATCGATCTCTTAAGTACGTTATTATGCAAAATTTTAAACATACTCCACAATCAGTTTCCTAATATAATAAATAGGTAAATATCTGCATTTACCTATTATCTAGTTTAAACAGTGATCAACATCTAGCCTATCTATTTCATCTCTTCTGTCATTTATTTAGTCAGTTAACTAGTTTTTGAGACAGGCTTCCATGTAGCCCAGGCTGGCATTGCAATTGCTACATGATCAAGCATGACCTTGAACCCCTGATCCTCTTGCCTCTACCGCTCAAGTGCTAAGCTTCCAGATGTGTGCCATCATGTCCAGTTTATTAGTACTGGAGAGCAAACCTAGAGCCTTATGCATGCTAGGCAGATACTCTGTCAACTCAGCGATATGCCAGTCCTCCAGTATTTTTTTCTTATTTGTATTTACTGAGACTTGAATTTAGGGTTTCATACACATAGGCATAGACCCTATGTGTGTGAGCTCTGTAGCTGAGACAGGCTCAGATTCTGAGAAGTTTCTAACTGCTCAATCACTACACTTTGAAACCTACACATACTGTTTAGTTATGATTTACACATTAGAAGAGGAAGTACGTTTCAGGAGATGTAGTTGTCTAACACTTTTCAAAAGGGAGCAAATGTGGGAATAAGTCATTAATAGATTTATTGACGGGACAAATGAGCCATGGTCAGTTCTACACAATGCCTCTAGTCAGTGATGGAGGAAATGCCGAGGAGGCAGTTCTGGTCATTTTTCTCTATTCATCTTCACTCTTATTTGAAGATCATGGCTCTTGTGATTGTGAATTACTTAAAGCAACTGACCACCCAGCCCACCTCTCTTATGCTTCCTGCTTGGGCCCAGCAAATACTTCTTTCAAGCCTGTTCCGCATAAGGTCAAGCTATCCAGGTTGAACTATTAAGTTAATATTTATTCTGAGGATTCAGTCCAGTGCCTCACACACGCTAGGCCGGAGCGCTTCTCCTAGTTGCCCTCAAGCCCAAGTCAAATATTTTCTATATTGGGGATTTCTAGAAGAGTTCTAGAAATCAGATTTAGAAAATAAGTAGAGGCTTTCCTCACGACCTTCCTATTCTACAGTCAAGGAAACTGAGGACTGGAAGGTAGTATAAAAGTATTAACCAACTGAAGGCTAGAGTGCAATTTATTATTATTATTATTATTATTATTATTATTATTATAATCTGTTAAGCCTCAGAGTGCCATCACTTGCTTAGTTTGTTGCTGTTTGTTGCTGGTTTGTAATGCTAAAGCATACTAAGTCTCTGATCTCAGGTTTTTGAGTCTAAGATTCAACTCTTTATTTCAAGATGTCATCTGAGAACCGATACTAGTTTCTTTGTTTTTTAAAATGTATTTTATGTGTATGACTATTTTGCCTGTGTGTGTATGTAAGTTCACCTCTGTGTGCAATGCCCATGGAGGTCAGAAGAGGGGGTAGGATTCCCTGGAATTGGAGTAAAGGACCATTGTTAGCCACCATGCGGGTGCTGGGAACTGAACCCAGGTTCTCTGCAAGAGCAGCCAGTGCACTTAAGCTCTGAGTCATCTCTCCAGGCTCTGATATTAGTTTCTTAAAACTCAGATTCATGTTCAGTTTTCAAATTAATTCAATAATCTGTCTCTGTGGATAACTCTGGGTACAGTGCCTGAAGCCACAGCATAGCTGTGACCACACAGACAGTCCCCACCACTATGACTTTATTCCCTGATGCTGTGGATTGAAATGGATGCTGTGGAAACGAATGGAGAGACAGGATTAGAGAGTGAGGGAGGTGATGCCTGATTATTTTTGATTCTTTAAGGAAGCTTGTCTTCTTACATAAGTGTTTTCAATCATATCAGGAGACTCCAAGATTGCATATCTGCATTTGTAAGTTTAAATTAAAGCCAAATCGACACATAGAGTTTGCTTGACTGGAGCACAGCTTTTCAAGATGTCTAAAATGGCTGCTTGGCTTCCAGCCAAACTCATACAGCCATTACATTTCACCTACTTAAATTTCCTGCCTATCCCTGAATGCATTTGAGTTTCTACCTGAGAGTCGACAGGGGGGCAAGATAGCTAGACCAAATCTTTGTGTATTCTACTCCAAAGCACACGATTAAATTCTTAAGTAAAATTTCCTTGTGGCATAGTGTTTGTAGACTAGCCCTGATGAGGAGAGAAGGTGATCGATGCATGTTTATCGACTGCATCATTGATTTGCTAGGGCTCAAAGTATATTAAAGTCGCTAAAGTTAATGCTATCGCAGAATCGCAGTATTTGTGTCTAGAAAGTATTTGATGGATGATTTAACTGAGTCTCCTTAATCAATGGATGGGGGAAAGACTCTGAAAGGAGCGAAGTGACTTCTTGTCAGTGACACAAACAGAAAGTGTTGGTCATGTATCTCAGTGAGTAAGAGAAGTTGCTTGTGTTGGTTTTAGAATGTAGTTGGTAGAAATACAAACTGAAAGATATAGACCTTAGAATTATTTTTATTGGGTTAAAATTAAGATTATCCTACACCTGATGATATATACGCCTCAGAGGAAGGTCTTAAGCTCTTTTAGCTTTAGACTTCTCATTGAAAACCTGGCAAAGTTAAGAGTTAGGGTTAAGACTGAGGTTAAAGTGAGGTTCTTCTAAGTCTCTGTGATTGACAGGGTTATTTTCACCTTCATGCCATCAAGCCTGTCAACAGGAGTATGATGACTCAGAGGCTGGAGGCGGTGAGGAGGTATAATCTTTTGACAGAAGAACTCTGCTCCAGCATTGTGGCTCATGCTAACAATTCATTCCAGTAGTTAGGAGGTTGAGGTAGGACTATTGCTGTGTGAGTTCAAGTCCAACCTGGGCTACATAGTGAGCTCTAGACCGGCTTGAGCTACAGTGTGAGACATGGTTGAAAAAGAAAGATGACAGAAAGAAAAGAAGTAAGGAAATAAACTCTTTGCAAACAAGGAAACAATAGTAAAAAAGATTTCCTTGGCCAGGTGTGGTGGTGAATGCCTTTAGTCCCAGCACTTGGAAGGCAGAGGCAGGTAGACCTCTGTAAGTTCAAGGGCAGTCTGGTCTACATACAGAGTTCCAGGACAGCCAGGGCTACATAGTAAACCCTGATTTTCTGTTTTTTAATTCTTTTCTTAGCAGTGTGCTAAGCTCTTAGTCTAGAACTTTCTTTCTCAGATGACTTTCTTCCTCATGAAACCCTCACCTCCAGGTTTCAGTTTTTAGTGAAGATTTTCCCAGTGTCCCATTACTGCACTGGAAACTTCCTTTCTCTATCCAGCTTATTTTTTCTGCATGGAATGTGCTATCTTCCAGAATAGAATTTTCTTATTTGTTTTGTTCGTGGTATCTTATGGATATTATGAGTCCTCAAAAGGGGGTGCTTGGTATATAGAAGGTATTCAATAAGTATTTGTTGAATGTATAAATTATTGATCCTAAAACCACTAAAATGAAAGTCACAGCAGATGGAGTGGCACATACCTGTAATCTTGACACTGGGGAGGCTGAGGCAGGAGGATGACTATGAGTTAAAAGTCGTTCTGGGCTACAGTGTGAGATCCTGTCTCAAAAAGCAAAAATAAAAATAAAACAGGAAGTATAAATCACTTACAACTTGAGCTATTGGAATTAAAGGACATATTATTATGCCAAAATGTTGTGGTTAACACATGTGTTTTCATTTCTTTTAGTGTCCTAATCCTCCTGAATTTCTGGCAATAAAATGTAACAGAGTAGGCTTAACTTGGAGTAGCTGATGTCTCCATGTATGTCTGGCAGTGGAGGAAACCACTCCCAAGCCTCACAGTAAGGCTGTGGCCTGACCTGCTATTTGTTTGTTTCATTACAATCCTGTATTATTAGCCAAGTGTGGTGGTGCATGCTCTTAATCCCAGCACTTAGGAGGCAGAGGAGGTGGACTCTGTGAGTTCGAGGCTAGCCTGGTCTACATAGCAAGTTTTAGGCCAGTTAGGGCTACAGAAAGACCCTGTATAAAAAAAAAAACACCCCCAAAAATCCTAAACCAACCAACCAACAATCCTGCACTAATGTTTTTTTTTTTTTGCAAAAGGAAATAGAAAACTAATAGGCCTAAGTTATTGATGACCAATCACTTTAATCTTTCATATTGTTTTCTATGACCACAACACAATATGTGGCTTTTCAAAACAATCAGCAACTTCAAAACTCCTTACATAAATTCAAGTGCAATGCAGTAAATTATTTTAATTTATCAAAAAAAAAAAAAAAACTGAAGCAAGATTTTTTTCTTCCCTATCTAAGGCACACTTTTCTCCCAATGGATTGAACTCTGGGTTCAGATTACAGTGAGGAAATAAAGGGAACTGTGCCAGGAGTCCAACCAAAGGAAGTGGTGGGTTTAGGGTTATCAACTGGCTTTAACCGGCTTCTACCAAAAGGAAATAAAATGGCTTGAGTGATGTATGTGTATCTGCTGTTAAGTATGGTGACTTTGGGTCACTGTACTGTGTAGGGTCAGTGTGGGGAACTAGTCCACATCCTAGGTTAAATAAGGAACGGGCATTGGGTTCTCAGCTTATGAGAAATGTCTTAAATGTCTCTCATTGTAAATGATACTGTGTTCCTTCCTTAATATTTGAACTTACCTCCCAAAAGATGGTTGATAAAACAGGGGAGGGGAGTAGGAATCTGGATCTGGGTTTTATGTGAAGCTCAAGGAAAAATATTCTTACTGTTTCCCTACACAGAAGCTATGTCAGGCTCCAAACCAATGTGATACTTTCATTTGCTCTGTTAGACTGCATGTTTCATTTTCTTTAAGGAAAAAGAACTCTAATATTCAATCTGCGATTCACATTTTAGCCATAGGGTCTAACCTGTAAAATGCAACTGTCAACAAATGCCTGGTTTCCTTTTCCTGTTATGAATGAAACTAGACATCCCATTAAGATATTTGCATTTTTCTCATGTAGTGGGCTAACTGTACAGTGTTTGATGGTCTGCAGGTCTAAAATGTTTCTTATATGCCTTGGCTTGCACAAAAAATGCTTCTGCAAAACTAGTTAACAATCTGACCATCCCAAGAGTCCTGAATGTTGAGTTAATTTTTCACAGAGATCCCCAGATGTTCAGGCAGAGTCACTAATAGAGTATCTTGCCAACACTTAAAAAAAAAGATTTCTTTTGGTTTTTCTTAGATTTGATATGAAGCATATGTTAAAAGCAATACCTGACAACTATGAAGTGAACTCTTCTGCAAAAGCAAAAACATCACGAATACAACTTTTACCTAGTTTTGATTGACAGGAATGCAGGGTTTTCATTTAGAAATTAGGTTAACAGTTGGCCAAGCTAGTCATCTACCACCACAATGATGCTTAATCCAACATCTCTTTGGTATTCCGTGGGTAGGTCATTACGCTCATGGAGACGTAACAGAGTGAACACACAGGGAATGGAAAACATACATATAACATGTGGAGAAATGATAGTTTTACTAAGTAGTTCATTTCAACTTTAAGAGATGCTGGTACTGATCCCAGTTGGATCACTTGAGCACCTTACTTTTGAGAAGTAAAGAGTAACAATGTGGGTCTGTGAGGACAACAGGAGTAAGCCACTTACATTTGCAGGTGTTTTCTATGACATTTCCATGTGTTTGCTTTAGGTTATTCTGGCAGGACATCACCTGAAGCTTTGTCTCTGCTTTTTGTCTGAATTTTCTTTTTTGTTTCTCTCACATAGGGCTCTGGGGAGTCAAACAATATACCACATGTGTCCTTCATTCTTACACAAATTTAATTTGTGTGCTCTCATTTTTTCTCCCATATCTAACTTTAGAAATCCCATCTTTATGAAATATAATCGTGGATCTAGACTCTGATTAGGATGAAGTAAACATTCCAGATATTTGAGAGCAAGAAGTTACCAGTGGGGAATGAATGAAGCTACTTTTTTGCTGTCTTGAAACAGGAAATTAAATCTCAGTGAAGCATGATATTGAAGTTTTCTTGGAACTAGAACATTAAACATTTCAAGGCATACTGGATTTCAGAAGAATAATTACTGCTAATATTTCCTTATTTATATTTTATTCTTTTTGAGACAGTCTCATGTATTCCAGGCCTGCCTCAAATGTGCTATGTAGTCAAGGGTAAGCTTCAAGTTCTGATCCTCCAGTCTCTACTTCCTGAGTGCTGGGATTATAGGATACACCACCATGCCTGATTTATATGGTCCCAGAGATGGAATCTAGGTCTCTGTGCAGCCTAGGTAAGCACTCTATCAACTGAGTTACATTCTTGACCTCTAACTAATGTTTTTGTATGAGATATTTACAATGAGCCAGACATACCTGTTATCTCATTTCTCTCTGCATCCTCAGAACCAAATGGGCAAACTCAGTAGCTTCACTGAGAGGAGGACTCATGATCAAGTTAACACTTAAAAATCTTTCAGGGGGGTGGGTGGGGCTGAGAGAGAGCAAATTTGGTAAAGTATTTATGTTGCAAGCATGAGGACCTGAGATTGATGCTCCAGAATCCAAGTAAAAGGTCAGGTTTGGTGGCACAGACATAAGTCTCAGGGCTGGGGAGGTTGAGGCAGGTAGAGTCTAGCACTCATGGGTCAGCCTGCTTAGCCTGTTTGGTGAGCACCAGGCCAGCAAGAGACATGTCTCAAAAAACAAGGTGGTCAACCTCTGAGGAGAAACACCTGAAATGACTCTCTGGTCTCTGAGCATACACACACACACACACACACACACACATGCACACTCCTTATCCAAGGAACTGGTATGAACAGGATGACAGAGTAAGGAGCTCCAAGTCCCCATCCCTCTAAGGAAAGAGCAAAAAGCAAGCAGAATCCACCAAGTTCAAATCTGATAAAATTCTAGACAACAGCAAAGGTTTATATCTACCACCCTGACACATTCCTACCCCAAGGAAGGCATGATAGGCTTTGTAGGAATGTTCCCTGCCTGGTGCTTTAACTTGGCTCGATTTTGTTCTGCCCTTCCCAGCTCTATGGCCTTCTCAGAGATCAGCCCTCATCCGTGGTCAAAGATCTGGGTTATCTTTCCAAACCTGTCTGGAAAGTATAAAATAGACACAAGGCTTGTGTTGCTGACTCAAGCTAGAAAAGTGAAAAGCTTGAAAAGCAACCTACAGCTGCTAAACAGTATGACTAAAGCCAAGGAGGGAAAATGGGCCAATCTCCGTGCTTTACATGAATTAAGTGTCTGCTTACATTGTCTCCATGGTGATAACATTATTATCACCATCCTATCCTACAGATGAGGAAATGAAAGTAACTTGGAAGAAGCAAATGCAGTTAGTGAGCATGGCTTTCTCTCTCTCTCTCTGTCTCTCTCTCTCTCCCTGCCCTTCTCTTTCTCTCTCTCTTAAGATTTTTTTTAATCTGTAGTTTACAGTTATGGCTATTGAACAAACCCAGGTTATTTATTTACTTACTTACTTGATCTTTTGAGATAGGGTTTCTTATAGCCCAGACTGGCCTCTAATTTGTTCTGTAGCTAAGGATAGCCTTGAACTCTTGCTTTTCCTTGCTGCTACCTCTTAAGTGCTGGGATTACAGGTCTGTGTTGCTATGACTGGCTGGAATTTGGTAGAATAAGTATTCATTTTCTTTCTAGATAATATAAAATAGATTGTTTCAATGATTAGTTTGGGGAAAATAATGATGATAAAATAGCACACCTTTTCATAAAACCATGGCTCAAAATTAATCATGGGCAAGTCTTCATTTCCTGGACATGGAAATGAAAATGATGGAGGAGAGAAAGCAAAAAGTATATATTTCTAAGAACCAGGTATAGTGGCATATGCCTTTAATCTCAGCACTTGGGAGGTGGAGAGCAGGCAGATCCCTATGAGATCAAGGCTGTTCCGGTCTCCACAGTGAGTTCTAGGTCAGCAGGGGCTACAGGGAGCCCGTTTCTCAAAAAGACAAAAACCAAACAAAAGAGGTCTAGAGAGATGGTTCAGTGGTTAAGAGCACCGGCTGCACTTCTAGAGGACCCAGGTTCGATTCTCAGTACCCACAGTTGATAAAACCACCCGGAACTCCAATTCTAGGAATTACTCCGTCCTCTGACCTCCTTAAGCATTGCAGGACACAGGTGTACTTACACATGCAAGCAATACATTTATACATAAAATAAAAATAATAAATAAGAATTTTAAAAAAGACAAACATTATATACTTGTTGAATAAAACAGAGCATTGCTACTGCTTACTTTGTCATTTAGATAACTCTAGACTATAAGCTGGA
The DNA here is from genome assembly GCA_035773235.1 of Eospalax fontanierii. Lineage (NCBI taxonomy): Eukaryota > Metazoa > Chordata > Mammalia > Rodentia > Spalacidae > Eospalax > Eospalax fontanierii. The sequence goes on along the minus strand of CM069545.1, from coordinate 28,293,372 downwards.
GAGGAATCATGACCGGAATTATTCAGACACCATTTCTAGTGTCTTACTGTGATAGCATGCACACACTGGTCATAATAGTTAATCAATGGATACTTGCTAAATGAGGGAATGATAAACTGGGCATAGTGGTGCACACCTGAAATCTAAGCATCAGAAGGTTGAGGCAGGGAGATTGTGATTGCTTTAAGAGTTTGAGGATATCCTGGGCAGAATGAAACCCTGCCTTCAAAAGCCGAAACAAAGAAAGGAAGAATAGACAGTAACCATCTGCTTTACTTGTACGTATATCTTATTAGGGATCTCTGCTCCAAATCAGAAGACGATCCAACATAAACAGATGCGGAGGCTGCTGATGCTGCCTTATTTTCAGCGCATGCAGGGATCTCCTCTGAGTTCTAAATGCTGTCTGTAAAAGGGATGAAAATTCAAGTCTTGTGCTTGCTCTTGCTACACGTCACTGGGACTGTGAAAGAGAGATAAAAAAGGAATCTGTGGCAAGACTTCATCTCCTATGTGCAATGATTGTTAGTCAGTTCCTAGGTGTGCAAACCTATCTTACCCTTTGTCACTCTTCCTGTGGACTTCAGTATGCTTGTAGCACTCAAGAGCACCAAAGAAAATGAATCTGAACAGTTTACTTAAACATCTGCTAAAGTCATTCTATCTCGTTGTCTTTCTGCATAACTGCACAAAAGTATCATTTCCATTTAGATTTTTTCACAAAATGTTTAGTTTTTTAAACGAAATGGATGGATCTCTTTTTAAAATATTCATGGAACCAATCCATTTTTATACTAAAATGATTTTCAAGTGAAAAAGTAACTTCTATCAGATGTGCACAGGAAAAAGACCTGTCCCCGTGTCCTGCTGAGCACCACAACCTGTTTCTGATAGCTTCTTTCAGAAAATGTACATGCATATGTGCCCAAATATTGTCAGGAATATTTCCATTTGGTTTGTGTGAGTGTGTGGAGGTGTGGGGGGGTATGCTAACATGTACATATTAGGACTTTGTTCTCTCTGGAGAACGGCAAGAATGAAGCCTCATGGTCAGGAGTATGAAATCAGGCAAAAAAGAAAAGAAAAAAGTTTCCATTAAAATCTTTGGGGTCCTGTAAGATGATTCACTGGGTTAAGGCAGTTAATACCAAGCCTGAGGACCTGACCCACATGGTGGAAGGAAAGAATGCCCCCAAAGTTGTCCTCTAATCTCCACGTGTACACTGTGGCTCGTGTGTGTGCACATGCACACACACACACGCACACACACACATAATTTAGAATTTCTTTCATGAGCTCAATACTTCATTTATCAATGCTGAATTTGCTCAATTAAAGCTACTAAAATATCAATATGCAAAAAATTCAGTTCAGGATACCAGCGTGATGCACATCTGGGCGATGAGTAACAAGCCTTGACCTTGCAATAATTAGATGCTAAAAAGACTAGAAGACCATGACTCAAAACACACCAGTTTATGTAACTTTCCTGTCGATGAGGCAGATTTTGCCCTTGAAGCTATGGAAAGTCTGCCAAAAAGATTACTGATGTGAATCAAAAATTAGTGCAAGGGTTCATCATCGCACTCCTCTGATCCACCAAGCTATGCATAGAAAAGCTAAAAGGGGAAATGCTTTATCTATACGTTTAGTGCACATTTTTCTTTCTTCTCCATATAGAAATGGGTTAGCAATAATGATATTTAGACTACTCATATTTGGAGAGAAAATGATATCCAGATAATATGCAGAATTAAATTTCCAAATGGCAATATTCAATAGAGGCAAAAGTTTAATAAGACCAGCATTCTCATAGACTGTTTAACTCTAGGTTTTAAAACTTTTAGGTACAGCCAATTATATTTTCAGAGCTTTAAGATGCCCAATAATTTTACCCCATTTATCTTCATTTAAGTAATATATCCTAAATAAGTAATTGATAAACCAAGCTGGGTTACGTGGTACACAGTTGTAATCCTAGTACTCAGAAAGCTGAGGCAGTAGAATCAGTAACTCAAGGCCAGCATTAAAAACACAAGCAACAAACCAAACCACCAGTGGCAACAACAAAAACCATTAGACATGACCTAATATAACATTTAATAAGGAAGCGATTGAGTAAAATGTAGCACAGCCACAATTCAGATGATACGTACAAAGTGTCATTTTGTTTGTTTTGAGACAATGTCTCTATGTATCCCAGGCTGTCCTTCCACTGTGCATCCAACCTCCTCAGCTTCTACCGTGTACCCTCTTCAGTTTCTCAAGCCCCGATGTTACAGTTATGAGCCACTACACACCACACGGTTTCAAAGTGTTTTTCATAGTACAGAGAAGTGTTATTCATATCATGTTAAATAAAAGAAATCATAATATGAAGCTGTGTTTCAAGTGCAGTTTGAAGAAAAGCTGTCAGTGTATGGATCAAAAATTATTGAGATAGTTTGGATATTTTTCTTTTTGTTCCTATTTTCTCAAATATTTTTTTCTTTGAAAACAGGGTCACATGTAGCCTAGTCAGGCCTCAAGCTCATTATGCAGCCAAGGAAGCTTGTTCTTTCTGCCCCCACATCCCAAGTGCCGGCAGTATAGGCATGTAGCACAGAGGGAGGTGGATCTTTATGAGATCAAGGACAGCGTGATCTACAGAGTGACTTCCAGGCCAGCTGGTGCTACAGGGAGACTCAGTCAAAAATAAATAACAAATGATACAATAAATAAGTAAGATGTGTTTTGAGGTGATAATCTCATACTTCTAGCATCAATTGTGGGTGATCTTGACTATAATGTGTATCCTACTTAAAGTCTTCAATTCTAATTTGGAGTTAGAGTTTCTCTGGGCTTGTGTAAAGTAAAGGCTGTCTGATACTTATCTATCAGAAGTACATTCTGTGTCACTGGGAAAAGGGACAGAGAGTCAGCATTCTACTATATGATTTCCATAAGTCCCCATGGGCTTCAATCATGACTTCTGTTGACTAATTTCCCCATGGAGTTGGTTCCTTCCCACAATAACTCCATATGCCAGTGAAGCATGTTGTTGAACATCCCAAAGGCTAACACTGAACGTGCCAGACAAGGTTACCTCTGGCAACCATCCTAAAGGCCTGAGTCCCCAGGGAGACCACTGAAGTCCAAACTGCACACTGCACGTGTGTTGCCATCACTTCCAGTCCGCTGTCAAGAAATTAGAGAGGAGGGAGGAGAAAGCAGTGAACATTAGATTACATAGCCCAAAGCATCTCTAAAGACTCTAAATTTGTTCTGGAAATTTTCTGGAAAAACTCCAAACTAGAAATTTCACCCAAGAACAAGTGGAGAAAAAAGTTGGAAAAAAGTAAATAGAAGAGCAAAACCAGGGTTTTTTTTTTTTTTTTGATGTAGTTATAATTTCTACAATCAATAGTATCATATTAAAATAACTTTAACTGTCTATAAACACCCTTATCAGTTACACTAAAAAAATCCAAATTTAAACAGATACTACCTTAATAATAGGAAACTTTAAAGGACCAACATAGAAATTAACAAATGCGGGGCTAAGAATGTAGCTCAGTGAAAGAGTACTGGCCCAGCCTGTGCCAGCCCTGGGTTAGACTCTCAGCACTGCAGAATAAATAAACAAATGTTGGAGGGTAAGATGAGCAGAGGTGGAAGGAAGTCTCAAGTTAGTGGTGATCAGAAATATGAACTTGTGGAGCTGACATTTAAACACTAATTGGAGAACTTGTGAATTATTTAGAAAGTCATCACGAACATGGCAAAATTATTCAAGTGTTAGAAGATATGACCAGTGAGGACAGATGGACAGAAGGAATATTAATTTTTTTGAAGAGATGACCAGATGGCAATTGAATGTGTTCTTTGAGTTTGTAGAGAAGTTTTGAGCAAGCAATGGCTGGTAATCTTCACAGAGTCTAAATCAAAGCAGGTTGAACTTGAAGTTTGCATGCTCTGGATAGACAAAGTAAGGCTAACTAAATAACCCAATGAAATGCAGGTTAAGGTTCTGGAATGTTCTCTCGAGCCAGAAAAACAAGATAATATATCCCTTGTGTGACTCTATATGGATAAAGGATGTGCTATGCAAACTTCCACAGGGTCACCACAGGGCTACGGCCCATGTCCTTGGAGAACTTTCTGAAGTCAAGGAGTCAGGAACAACTGTGAAGCAAAGGAACCCAACATCATGAAGAAAGGGGGATGGGAACAAGAATGATCACGATGAAAGTGAGGCGCCCAAACACTCAGAAAACCAAAAGAATTACTTTAGAATAATATAGCTCATTATAAAAAATTGCAGGTTTTGATGGGAAGAAGTAGAAAAAAATAGATATTTGAAATAAAAGACAATATCAAGTGTTTCACTTAGTGAATTAGGTTATTTCTAATTTTTTTTTTTTTAATATAGCAACATGACTTCAAAACATGAGAGTATAGGGCAACCCTTAGAAACCACCTGCTCACTATTAATTCAGGGCCACATGCATGTGAGGTCCCTTAGTATTAACTGACTTTTGTGTATTAATTTTTAAGTACTATTTTGTGTGTGAATGTTTGATGTGTATAGGTGTATATAGGTGATGTGCAGGTACATGTGCATATGTGCATGTTTGTGGAGGCCAAAGACTGACACTGGATATTTTCCTCAGTGTCTCTCTACTTTATTTGTTGATGTAAGGTCTCTCCCTGGACCTGGAGAGCACTGATTCAGCTAGACTGGCTCATCAATGAGCTCCAGAGATTCGCCTGACTGTGCTCCCTGGTGCTAGGGTTACAGACAAACATTGTGGCATCCAGATCTTTACATAGATGCTGGAGATCCAAACTCAGTTCCTTCTGCTTACAAAGCAAGCACTTCACTGACAACCATTTCCTTAAACCTGTGTATACATTTTAGTGTACAGTGATTGTAGTACTTGGCAGGTGTGCCCCAAAATAGATTGTGAATCAGTTATGGAAAGAGGGATTCCAGGAATTAGAAAATAAGAGTGAAGTTAAAAAAAATTGCATCAGGGTATGGCGGTAGAGGCCAGCACTCTGGAGGGAGAGGCAGGAGGACTGCTAAAAAGTTCAAGGCCAGCCAGGATTGCAGGATTGTGTCAAAAAAAAAAAAATTAGGGGGCTGGAGAGATGGCTCACTGCATCTCTGGGAAGATTGCTCTCCATCTGGAAAGATCACCTTTGTTTCCATCTCCTACCTTTTGCATCAGAAAAGAAAATAACCTATTTTTTGCCTAAATAAACCTGGGTTATTTCTCAAGAGAATGAGAGACGGGTTGGTTTATGAGCTCAAAAAGTGACTATCAATTCTTAGAGAATGACGGATATTCGAAATTGGGCTTGACACTCTGAACGGAAGTGATGAGGACATGAGACCCTTGTCTGAAAGCCTGTGAACATCAGGAGTGAGGTAAGATCCTTTTCAGCAGTGATTCCGCTCACTGCTATCTAAAGCAATGGGATTCTGGCAACTCCTTCCCATATGGCAGAAACCCAGAACACACTAGAAACCACAGAAGCAGTGGCAGCTGTCTAATGAGCTTACATAAAAGTTTTTTTAAATTAAGACTAAAGAATATAAATTCGGATATATCATTCCCCAAATCAGTCTTTTTAGACATTTTAATTCCCTCAAAAATTTTCATGCATCAGAAGACAATCCTGAGATATTCGCATGGAAATAATTAGTACTTTTAATTGGTACAACTGGGAAATAAGGCGACCGACCTTAATAAACTCCAATCTGGAGTACATTAAAGTCAAAACATTTTTTTTTCTAATATCAAAGTGCATTCTACTTACTAACAGACAAAATGAATGATTTTGCCAAATGGAAAGAGTGTAATTGGATTCAGGAGAGGTTTGACGAATTAAGAAAGGAGAAGCTGCGATCCCCAGGACCTGGGAGTGAGACTGCCAGATGTTCCCCAATACATTTGGAGAACACATTATCCATAAAGCAGGGGTTTTACTGCTTAAAATATAAATGTTTTAAAATATTGTATGGTGCTTATTTTGCAGATCAAAATGGGACATTAAAAATGATCAGGTTTATTAAAAGTGGGCCTACCCATATTTCTAAAGTCTGTTAACTTGGCAAAGAAAGAACTGCCTTTACATTACTGCTGAATTACAGCAGTGAGTGCATCTGGAATCCTAATGATCCCAGAAGCTTTGGGCCTTTAGGGGACAGCCATCTGGTACAAAGGAAATCTGGACAAAGTGTCCCACCCAACAGAAAGCACCGTATTGTGCTGCTATGAAAAGCAGCAGGTTGCACTTCCCTCTAAAATACAACGGTTTCTCAGCTGGTGAGTGATCCAGAAAAATACATGTGCGAAAAGTGTTCACTAGCTGACCTGGCTCCACACTCACCACCCACCTGCAGATAAGGAATATTTGTGAAATCAATTGCTTTCTGAGGCAGCCTGGGAAAATTCTGCTACTTTACTGACTCTTCATAATTTCCATCGACTGTGGGCTCTTCTGAGATTCACGCATTTATTTCTATTTTGTTTTGTTTTTAATTTTTATTTTCTGTGTATGAGTGTATTGCCTGCATGTATGTAAGTGCACCTATGTCATGCAAAGCCTTCAGAGGCCAGAGGAAGGCATCGGATCTCCTGGAACCAGAGTTATAGATGGTTGTTAGCCACCCATGTGGTTTCTAGGTCCTCTGCAAGAGCAGTTAGTACTCTTAACCACTGAGCCATTTCTCCAGCCCATGTGTGTCTGTTTCTTAATCTAAAATGAAGAGATCAGGCAACTTGAAGTACTTAGCCCTTTCGAGTCCTAACATTCCAAAAGTTTAATTTTATAGAAAATATTATGGAGCTGGGGTGTTTGGTCAGAAGAGTACTTGCCTTGTAAGCATGAGGATATGAGTCTTCCCTGCTCCCCAAAAACCCATGTTTTACAAAAAAAAGCTAGCTATGGTAGTGAGTGCTTACAATTCCAGAGCTAGGGAGGCAGAGACAGGCAGATGCCTGGGGCTGAACATCCGGCAAGCCTTGACTACTTGATGAGCTCTAGGCTAATGAGAGACCCTGTCTCAAAATAAGTAAAATAAACAAACAAATAAGGTGGACGACACCCGAGGAATGACAGTCCATGTCGTCCATTGGTTTCCACACACGTGAACACACATAGCAGCACCTGCATACACATGCATGCATGTGCACGCACACATGCACACACGTGCACACACACACAAATGTTCTGGACAGCTAAGGAACACAGAATAGCAGCAAAGACTGAAGACAGCCCTAGGACAGCGAACATATTGCTTGGCAGCAGCAGACCATTTGAGAAGAAGGCTGCATTCAAAGACGATCTCTCAAATGATCAGCATTGTGCCTGATCACCTCTTGCAAATTACACAAGTGCCTCTTCTGCTCTAAGCTTCCTGCAGTTGAGACACAGGTGTTGAGTCTGACCCATATTCAAAGCACTGCAAGGTTTGGGTAGATGAGTAGAGATGCATAGCTTCCTGGAATGTTGATGGTGCCTCTTGGGGGTGGGGTGGGAGAGGAAGGACACTGAGGTAAGGGGGCTGTCTGGAGGACAAGGTGGAGGAGGAGGGCAGGTATGGATGGGGAAGGTGAGCAGGGGCAGAAAAGCGCCACTGAAGACTGCACTGCGAGGCTGGGAATGTAGCTTGGTTGGTAGAGTGCTTGGCTAGCATGAATGAAGCCCTCAGTTTGATCCAGTACAGCACATTAAGGTTTGATAGTGCTGTCTTTAATCCTCACACCTGGGAGGTTCAGGCAAGATCAGGAAATTCAAGGTCATCCTCAGTGTATGTTCAGCCTATGTGAGACCCTGTCTTGGAACAGGTTAGGAGAGTCAGATCAGATTTAGAAAAAGGCCGTGTGCCCATAGGTTGGTGGAATGTCGGGCTAAGAGCTATGTTGAAGGAATCTGAATAACTGTGACATATGGAAAGACATTTTGGATTAAATAAACATAGCTCTACATCCTGATTCTGCTGTTTAATATCTTGTATATGATTGGAGTTGTTTAATGTGTTTTCCTTCTCAATAATTTGAAAGTATCTCTTTTGTACAGTGCTTTGTAGAGATTAAATGAGATCGTGTATGCTGTGTTAAACATATTTACTGGTACACAGTAGATAGTCAAAATGATATATTGCTAGTGTTGGTGAAATCATGAATCTTAATGCTGAATTTGCGCAGGAAGAGTAAAGAGGAAAACAACATTAGGCTCTGATATGGTTAAAGAATACAAACTGTCTCAGAAGGAGGGGCAGATAGAGATGTAAACGGCAATAGAAGGCACTGGCAGATGAGGCAGGCAGAGATGTCTTGGAGGACCAAGTCCCAGAGTACTTGCTAAGGGCCTCGAGACATAGGGCATTGGAGAGGAAGCATTTCTGCTTAGGAGTTTCAGAGAAGATTTGTCATCTTTAGTAGGGGGTCAAATCTCAGTCAAAGCAGCCCTTTCCTGAAGATGTTTCTTTAAAAGCAGTTTTTTGTCTAATCTAAGTGGGACAATCAGGTTCCTTTCCTTTCAGGTATAGTATCTGAATGAAGACTTTGAGAAAATCTGACCAGGCTTTTGCAAACCCCAGTTGGTCAACAAACCACTTTAATATGTGATATATTTTACCATCTACACAATGAAAGGGTAGTGGGACGGTGGTGAGGAAATGGTTAATGATTTAATAGAGTTTATTTTCAACAGTCCAAAGGAAAATAGGATTAATGGGGTAGCTGAAGAAAATCATAGGCCAGGGATGAAGACAGCAAGGTGCTGTCAGGGTGCTGGCACTTTCAGAGACAAGAGGAAGGAGGTGTTGTGATGGGGGACCTGGCTGCATCTCCAGTTCCATGTTAAAATGTGCTTTGAGATATGACACATGGGCTTTTAACATCAGAAGTGCAGCTCTTGAACGTGTGGAATTTGTCTGTGTTGCCTTATATTCCTTTGAATATTTAGAATTAATATTGTTTCAAATTTGTAATCTGTCCTTGACTATGAAGTAGTCACACTTATATTCCGAAGAGCTAATTCAGTTAATGTTTTCAAATTATACCAAATATGTATTCTAGATATGTATTTATGTATACATATACACACATGTGTGCATAACATGATTCTCATGTTTTTATGACTTTTTAAAGTTGAATTTGTCTAATTTTCATACAATATAGTTTGATGGTATTTAAATCTCCTATCTGCACCTCCCCACAGTCCCCACCCAATTTAATATACTCTCATATACATATGAGCTATAGCCATATATACACTCTCATATATATTATATGACCTACAGAGTCTAATTTGTGTTCCCAAATATCCTTTAGTGTGGCTCCAGGCTCAGGGCCCACCAGGAGTCCCATCCCTATAAGACACCGTCTTACCCCCTCTCAGCAGTCATCAGCTGCTCAAAGTTCCTTAGGTTAGGTTGGGATTTCTTACCCACTTCACCATGTCTAGGCTAGGATTTTGTCTGATTTGAACTTGCACAGGACTTGAGCATGCTGTCATTATTGCTGAGAATTCATATATGTAACTGACCAGCTGTCTGGAAAACTGTTTCCTTCCTCTCCCTCTGGCTCTTTTACAATCTTTCCATCTCTTTTTCTGCAATGATCCCTAAGCCTTAGGAGGTAGAGCTTTGAAATAGATGTCCTATTCAGGGATAAGCACTCTTTGGCCTCTTGTTCTCTGCATATTGATCAATTGTGGGCTTCTGTATTAATCACCATCTGCTATGTAAGGAAACTTCTCTGCCGAGAGTTGAGAGATACATTCGTCCTATGTCTAGAGGTTGCAGTAAAGATGTGTCACTTAGCATTGAGTGTTTTTTTTTTTTTTTTTAAAAGATAAGGTCTTACTGTGTAATTTAGGCCTGCCTCAAATTCATAATCCCACTCTCTGAAGCTCCTGAATGCTAAATTACAGCTGTCCTCCATAACCCCCCACTTGATTCCAGGTGTATTTCAAGTAAAAATATATAAGTATAATATATCCTTGTATGAAAATGTCCTTATAGAAAAGAATCCCATATACAGTGCATCTGTCCAATGAAAATCTAAAAATTTGTTTTATAATATACATAATTTTTACATATGGACATAATCCTTTCCCAATCCTAAAAATATTTTGTCTTTAAAATGTATTTAGTTTTTATATTAAGACACAGGAATTATAGAATTGATAATGACTGATTCTTAAGAGGATTATATGCTGGACGTAGCAGTTCATACCTGCGAATCTGGCAGTCTTGGCACTTGGAAAATAAGGGGATTTGAGATTATTATTGACTACATCTTGACTTTGAAGCTAGTCTGAATTGTGTAAGATTCAGTCTCAACCCCCACAGGAGAATAAGAAAAAGTATATGTCATCTGTAATGCTCCAGTGATTAAGCTTTATTTCTAAATTATCTGGGATAGAGGCATATTAAAAATAAAAGATGAAATTATAACTGGAACAATTCATTATGACACTTGGAAACATTTCCATTATGTCTTCCAGTTTTAAAATACGATCTCCAATGAAATTAAATTATTAGTGATTTTCCCATCAGTATTGTTCATTAATCTTGACCTAATGAATTTTATTGAGCGGTTTGTCCATAGAAAACTCAATAATCCAAGCATGGTGGTACACACCCATAATCCCAGCACTCAGGGGGCCTGGCAGGGGTGGGTGGAGACTTGAAGAACAGGAATTCAATCATTCTCTTCTAAATAGAGAGTTCAAGATCAGCCTGAGCTACATGTGACTCTTTCTGAAAACAAAAAACGAAACTAACAAAAATACTAAAAAACCTAATATGTTCTTATTCATCTATAAATAATAATTATTTGGAAAAGCCTATTGCATGTTTACATATATATATATATATATATATATATATATATGTGATAGGAAAATTTTTCTTTTTCTGTCTTTTTGGTCATGACCTGGGCCGCCTTTGGCTGAGCCAGCTCTCCATCCCCTTTTTCCAGTTCCTTGAGACAGGGTTTCTGAGTCAGCTAAATGAGACGTGATATCTGACTCTAGAAATAAGAACCTTGACTAGTAAAACTCTTACTTGTTCTGCAAAAACTGCACTGATGCCCTCTCATTCAATGATGTAGTTTCTCTACAGTCACTTCCTTGTTTTAATTGTTTTTGATGAGCACAAAGATCCAGAACACAGACCTCTGAGGAACAAGCCTCTTCTCACGTGGAAACACATGACAAGGGAAGGGACAGTGGCTGGCTGGGCTCGGTGTCCACAGCTCAAATCTTCCATGTGATTTTCATGGTAGACCTGCTTGATTTTTTTTTTCAGGCTAGGGAAGCTGGAGAAGAGGTGTGCATATATATATATATATATATATATATATATATATATATATAGAGAGAGAGAGAGAGAGAGAGAGAGAGAGAGAGAGAGTTTCATGCATTCCAAGTTGGAATCAAACTCCCTATGTAGCAAAGGATGATCTTGATCTCATTGTCCTGCATCAACCTCCCAAGTGTTGGATTATATGCAATCACCACCATGCCTGGTTCTATCTGGTGCTGGGGATTGAACCCAGGGTGTTGTGCATGCTATAAAAGCACTCTACTAACTGAGCTATCTCTTCAGTCTTTTTCTTTTTAATACTGGGTAACATATTAGCAAGTAGCATGTCCAGAGACATGGTGGGTTGGTCAAAGTATTCAGGGGTTCTACACTCTCAATAATCTGGTTCTGAATCTGCCCTCAGTACCCCAGTCCCTATTTAGCCCCTCCTATCCCCCAATAGAGTCACTCAGAGAGTATAACTGTTTGGGGAACATTTTGGTATTGTAAGGTTTTAAAAATAAGGAAGCAAGTCTTCCAGAGCAGAGAGGAAACACCTCTCTTGATGTAACATCCTGTGTAGCAATTGTAAAGCCTGGATTTCCCCCAAGTGCTGCTGCTTGTCACGTGACCCTCATTCAAAGTTACACCTGCCATGGACTTTTTATAAAATCTGCCTATAGTCAGCCAACACAAAACCACAACCACAGGATTCAAAATGGCATTCACTACTTCTGAGATGTTAAACAGAAAAAAAATGACAGCATGGTTTTCATGAATTAAGAGCACAGTTGATGTCATGAAGAGGAAGTGGACCTTATTAGCCTCAACATGCACATCTTCAGCACTGAGTTTTCATGACTGAGATTAATAATATAGTTATTTTTGTGTTTAATATGACTGACTGATTGGGACAGCAGGTACAAGATTGATGTACCATGCCTAAAGCTCCTGAGTCATGTTCCTGATGCACAAGTTGTCCTTACCATGAGAGCAGAAGTCAGAGCCAACCTTGGGTCATACAATTCATGCTAGTTACTGAAATTATAGATACGTTCAGCCTGTGCATTTTAAAGATAGTCCAGACCATTTTTGCTTCAAATATTTTCATACTTGGTATTTCTGACTTATCTAAATAAATAGTATCATCCATAATAATCACAACCAAAACATTATGAAACCATGACCTACGTACAACTCAGACTCTTAATCCATGAAATAAGCCTGTGATGGCTGCTGGTATCTCTGATGAACAACTGAGTCGTAACAGCTGTTAGGATTTCAACTGTGAAAAAAACTGGAATGCACACATCTCCCTGTGGCTAAAAGTTGCTTAGAAAAAGACACTTGAAGCATTGCTGGGTTTTTCCTTTGTGTGTATCAGGAACCATGCTTCTGATTAGTCCATATGATTAAGGCACTGTGCTAAGGGGCAAAGGCTCTTTGTTGAAGCCTAGGAAAGGTCCGTTAATCTTCCAAGTCTATTGAAAATTTCTTCTATTAGTCTTCAATAAGATTAGGCAAGAGAGTACAATCTGATCTATCTAAATCTAGTCTACAGTTCTAGCATATTTAACTGAAGGCACATTCAACTTTAAAAAAAATTTTTTTTAAGTGTATGACTATATTGCCTGCATGTATGTAAGTACACTTGTGTTATGCAATGTCCATGGAGGTCAGAAGAGGGTGTTGAATCTGGAACTGGAGTTACAGACGGTTGTTAGCTGCCGTGTGGGTGCTGGGAATCAAACGCAGGTCCTCTGCAAGATCAGCCAGTGCTCTTATGCACTGAGCCATCTTTCCAATCCCCACATTCAAATTTTGGTTGTTGTTATTGTTGTTGTTTGGATTATCTTTATTTATTTTTTTACATTTATTTATTGTGTGTGTGTGTGGCAGGGGGCAGTTTGTGTCTGGGAATACTCATTCCACAGTGCATGTGTGGAGGTCAGAGGGCAACTTAAAGGAGTTAGTTCTCTCCTTCCACTATATAGATTTCTGGGATCAATCTCTGATGGTCAGGCTTGGAAGCAAGTGCTCTGACCCACTGAACCCTCTCAGTGACACAGTTGTAGGTTTTTGAGTCAGGGTTTTGCAATATAGTCTAAGCTGGCCTAGGACTTGCTGTGTAATCAAGCCTGGCCTCATCTTTTCAGCAATCTTCCTTCTTCAGTTTCCCAAATGCTGGAATAACATGAATGAGCTATCAACACAGATACAATACTGGCATTCTGGACTGGAGATGTGGCTCAGTCTGTAGAGTGCTTGCTCACTAGCATGCTTGAAGACCTGGGCTAAGCGTCTCAGTGTCCCACAAACCGGGTATGGTTATTCACACCAAAAATTCTAGCAATTTGGAGGTAAGGGTAGGAGGATGGAGTTCAGGGATAGCCTTGGCTACACAGTGAACTTGAGACCAATCTGAGATACACCATACCTTGTTTTAGAAACAAATAACCAACAGCTACAACAAAAACAGAAGGATTTTGCCTTCACCTGCCCTCATCTTTGAAGCTTGCAACTCCCTCATCTCTTGATTTTTACCCGTTCCATTTAGTCACTATATACTGACTGACAAACCCAGAAAATAAAGTTTGTTAATGCTTCAGACTCATCTTTGTAGTCTTCTTTCCTATTTTAGAACTGAGAACTCATTAGTTAATATTATAAGCACCGAGCCTGAGTTTCATGGTGGAAGGAGAGAACTAACTCCTAGAGAGCTGCCCTTTGATCACCATGTAAGTACCCTAGCACAAGCATGCCCCCTTCCTCCAGATAAATATATGAATAAAAAAATTAAAGACTATTTCAATATTTATTCAAAAATATATTACCCTCTTCCAAAGCTGGAATCTTTGTCTCTCTTTGCAAAGCAAGAATCCATCTTATTGTACTAAATCTCAAGCATATTTAGTCTTAGCAGGGTCAGAGTCATAAACCTTAATCCACAGCCATAAATCTCCAATGGAAGAATTTTGGGAATTTGACTCTCTCATCTATTCCCTATTTCTATAGATACACCACTTTTGTGATTAAATCACTAGATAGATCTTCATTTCCTGAGGCCTGTAGGAGAATTATTTTAAAAACCAGTGAAAACCCTTAGTGATCTGAATCCTGCTTTCTACTTGCGTTTCATTTTGCTTGCTTCAAATCTGCCATATCATTCCGGGCCCCAGGCCTTGTTTTTTTGTCCCATCTGTCTGGAGCTTCTTTTCCTCCCCTTCCCTCTCATTCAGCCTTTACTTCCTAGCTTTGATTCCTACTTTTCTGAGAGGACTTTGTTGGTTTCTAAACAGTAGGCTATGGGATGCTCTTCTGTTCTGTTCATACCTTCTTCTATCATTAGCACTTATGGTATGGACCATATGTAGCCACCTGGTTATTTGTTAATATATCCCTCCTGTTTCTAAGGAGCACTTCATGGAGAATTTTATTATGAAGCTCACAATAGAAAGTCTCAAGTATTTTAGAGGACAAGCAAGGCTCTTTGGTAGACTACAAGGGAGCTCAGCGTTCTGGTGTCTCTGACACCATGTATGTAGGTGATCACCACCTAAAAGGTTGACCTCATGCTAAGATCAGATCCTCTTGTTTTAAAAATAACACAGGGCTGCTGATTCATGCAGTTCTAAGCCAAGAAAAGATATGTAACTGTCATCAATTTCTCTCTCTCCTTCTTGCCCTGGTCTACCGAAGCTAATACACTTAGCATTTTCTAACCTGCAAAGACCTGTAACCTCTGCTCTCCAAGTCACTCTGAGTTACTCAAGGAGGGAACCACCTATCTGCTGCTTATCTAATCCCGCAAAAGATGCTGAGTTCTTGCATTCTTCCTCACACAGAAATCTAAATGAACCTCCTAAAATAGTCATTTAAACATCAACCTGTGAGGAAAACAACAGGAAATACCCATTGGAATAATAGGCATGAGTTTATTGAGACCAGACTTGTGTATTTATAGCTATCGAGGTTGATAGACATTGGAAAAGTAAACTAAAGTTGTAGATAATAGGCCATGGAATTTGGCTGGGCTTCAAAGAGCATTTCATATGTTCTTATACGAATGGCTGAAAGTCAACTTTGATAAGGGAATTTGATCTTCTCATAGGATAGAGCTGAACAACCCATATGGTAGCAATGCGTTTCTGTTAGCTGGAATGATTCTTCTAAGAGAAGCCATCACACAAATTGAGTTTTGCCAGAATCTTGCCTAGAAGTAGTTACATTTATTTACCAGTTCATAAAGACAAAGAGGTCTGATATTGGTGACAAGTGAAAATGCCTTGCTTGATTTACCATGGACGCCATGGGCAGAGATATGTTTCAGCACACTTAGGGGCTTTCCGAGATTTTCTGAGGAAGCGTCATCAATCAGAAGCAATTTACTTCACAAAGTATCATGGGGATATCAATAATTTTCACTTGCTTTTCTTTTAAGAACTTTTATAGAAGAACCTTGCCCAGTCCTCATTTTAGAATCAGGTGTTTTAACACTACTTCAACAAAGTATTGCAGTTGAGTGTGGTGGTTCGGTTCACATCTGTAATCCCAGCACTCAGGAGGCTGAGGCAGGTCAGACTGGGCTATTGTGTGAGTTTCAAACTGCTAGCCATGGCTACATAGTAAGAGCCCATCTCCATACATAAACACATACATATATGTGCACACTACATCTTTCACAAGAAACTTACTTTTGTTTAACTTGTTCTCTTTAGAATAGTCTATAAAGATGCTATTTGATAAATTCTATCATTTCAATAAACAGTACAAGCAAAAATAGAAACTTCGAGGAAAGGAAGAAATAACATTAAAAAAAATCAACTCTCATAAAATTACAATGAGCTTCCCCCTTTAAATTCTATTCTTTTGGATTCTCCTATAATGCGTAAAAAGTCTTCTTTTACAATGTTAAAGGTCTCAAAATTACTTAGAAGGGACATTCTAATGGAGAAAAGTCATATAGTTCAGGGAAAGTTATACTAAAATGAATACACTTAATTAAAAGCAGGAAGGATTGGGTTACATACAACAAAACCCAACAAAATCTCAACCCAAGGATCACTGCTGGCTAAGGATGTTAAGAGGACAGGACAGGACAGGGAGTACTTTTCTTAGAGCATTTTATGTCCTGAGCAGCTTGGATAGTTTCTTATCTATTTCCAGACTCATTGTTGAGAGCTGGCAAGTTGGTGGGACAGAGCTTATAGGGGGGAACCTGTGTAAAGAAGTGAAGACAGCCATGGTGCAGGCATGACTCAAATCATGTCTCTCAATTGAGCTGAGTGTGCTGTGTGGCTGGTGAAATAATGGCTCGTTTAGTGGCTAAAGAGATGGCACTGCTCTGGAGTTCCTGCTCTGTCTTCCTGATTTTGGGAGAACTCTCCAAATTCCCAGCTCCAGCTTCTGGAGAAGGGCAACACTGGATCAGACAGAGGTGACCTTCAGGGGTCAAAGGAGCGGAAACTTGGAATGCTGTGCAAAGAGGACACAGCGTCCTGGGTATCAGTTTATTTGACAGGACACGAAATGTGCTTGTGGGGCAGACAGAAAGCCAGTTAGACTAGAATCCTTTCCCAAGCAGCTTTTATGTTGGGAACAAGGGCTTGCTTAGGATATTTCTACAAAATCCAGAGTATGCTTAATTTAGCTTTCCACTAACATAGATATTTCTTCTCTACTAGGAAAAAAAAAAAAGAACAGACATAGTTCATCTTGTGAGTTTATTAATCAAAACTCAGAACATGTGTCAGAGGTAGGGTTGAAAAAGATTTTAGATCTATATTAATGATTCATTTTAAACTTTTGAAAGCAAGTACAAAATTCAAATGCATGAAGAAAAATAACTACCACAAGGAATGACAACACATTCAAAGGAGAAAAATTCCTTAACATTTTTGATAATCAAAAAAATACAAAGCTAGGTGTGGTGGTTCATACCTGTAACTTTAGCACTTGGGAGGCTGAGGTGAGATCATTGCCATGAATCTGAGGCCAATCTAGGCTATGTAGTGAGTTCCTGGCCAGAGTGAGCTAGAGTGAGACCCTGTCTTCAAAACAAAACAAAACCAAACATATCAAATCAATTTAGCATTTAAATCAATTGATAAAAATTAAAACAAGTCACTTTAATTAAGGAAGGGTGAAGTCTTGGTGGGATAAGTTTATTTCTATAGTACGGGTTGTTTTTTATTTTTTGATAGTATCTTTATTGATTCAATGCTTTCTAAGTTGGTCTGGAAAGAATTCTGACATCACCATCATTATCTTCAAACCACTAAATTCCTGGGAATTTATACAAAGGTTCAATTTATCCTAAGATTAGTCCAAGTGAGAAACACCCCATAATTTGAAGCATTATCCAAAACAGAAAACAGAAAGAAAGAGCTAATCCTAGGTCTGTGGTTATGTAACATCAATCTGGTATAATATTATCCATAATGCTAATTATCGAATTTATGTTACAATATATAAATGTGTCAAATGTTAAGTGAATAAAAGGATAACTTTGCTTTCAAATATACATAATAACAGCAATCACTGCAAAAAATGAACATACCTGTAGAAAATAGAGAAAACACATATAAAAAGCAATTGATATACAAAGAAAATTGGATTATTTTTAAAGTTCTCAATAATGCAGTTATAAAAAATCTTAACATAATTTTTTAAATCATGAGGAAAAGGCAAGAAGGAGTTCATAATATAAATCAGATGGATTTATTTATACTGAACGACATGTGAAATTGACGATGGAAATTGAAGCTCCCCACCAGCACATAGCAGGGGCTACGGATAAAAAGGCAATTTTTTCTGGCTTTTATCCAAAGAGAATTGCTTGAATTGAAGGTTACTTAGGACATTTCATATTACTGTAGACCAAAGGAATACAATATTGAAAGCCTCAGGAAGAAACAGTAGGATTTCATCTATCTTTACGTACTTCTGAGTGGAATAGACAGTTTTTTAATGCGATCTTTCTTTTTAAAATATTGTATTTGTTATTTTTATTTCATGTGTATGAGCGTATTGCCTACATGTGTGAAGTGCACCCGTGTCATGGAGGTCAGAAGAAGGTGTTAGATTCCCCTGGAAATGTAGTTACAGTTGTTAGTTGCCATGTGGGTGCTGGGAATGGAACTCGAGTCTTCTGCAAGAGCATGCAGTGCTGAGTTATGTTTCCAGCCCTCTTGATGCTGTCTTTCTAGAGAAAAGAATTCTAATTTGTTGTAACTTTTTTCTCCAATTTAGTTTACAATAATTATAATCAGACAAACATTGGCAAAAGTCATTTTAGGAATTTTCTTGTCCTAAGACAGCAAGGTAATGAATCATTTTTGCTATTTATCATGACTTTTTCAGATAGTTTTATTTATGATATTGTTAGTATTTTAAATCATGAAAGCTTGTAGGCTAGGGATGTAACTCAGATAGAAAAGCACTTGCCCAGCATGCATAAAGCCCAGTGGTCCCCCGCACCACATAAAACTTGGACTGGTGGTCCACATCTCTAACCTACTACTAAGGAGGTAGAGGCCAGAGGATAAGATGAACGTTATCCTCAGCTATATAAATGAGTTCAAGGCCAGATTGGGCTATATGAGACCCTGTCTCAAAACGAACAAACAAGCAAATGAACAACAGAAAAAGAAAGATTGGCGATGTCATGCTTTTAAAAGGCATTTGCTTCTTTAGATGCTTTCGCTTTTATCTCCCTAAGTGTGTTGACGTCTATTGCCAATTAGAATTGTCATTGTTTTAAAGACTTTCCACCACACAAGCTTCCTCATTTGATTCCAGTCCTCTCAGCCTCCAGTGAGACAGCCAGAGCGGCTTACTCTTCACAACTTCCCAGTGAACCTCTGCTCAGGAGGTCAAGGGACAAGTGTCAGGTCATGTGACCTGACTGTGCCTTAGTTTGGCCTAAAAACCTAGGTTTTCTGGGTTTGTCTCAAATATTATTTGTTCATATTCCAGCTATGAAGAACAAGAGCAATCTGCTTGTCCCTCACTTAGTGTTCTACGTTTTTGCTTTTTGTGATGAAGGCTTTCTCAAGGGAAACAAGGGCCAGAAACTGGAAGAACATGGGCGATTTGTAGGTGACAAGCATAGAAATCCCAACACACTCACTTCCCTGGAGACCGTAATGTCATGTCAAAAGCAGAAACTGGGGGGGAGAAGGTGGTTTGAAGTGGTTATTTCAATTCCTATGAGCCTTCATAAAAAATTACGATATAAATTAAAGGAAACCAGAAATCTTTAAAGTCATCTGGCTGATTTAAGTGTATTTTTTATAGTATCTTTTTAAAGAGAGATCAGAAAAACTCAAGATGATAGGAAAGTAACTTGGTGTGAAAACTTCCTCAGATGATCATTTCCCTTGCAGACTTCCTGGGTTCAATGCTCAATAATTTGGAGACAAAATCTAAAGGACACCAGGCACCTCCTAGAGCATTGGGTATTCGGCATACAGAGTTGGAGTCTCTCAAACACTAAAAAGTGGCAGGATTTAGACTCTAGCCCACAACTGTGTAAAGTCTGCTTAATTAGTTAATCAATTAAGAGAATTAATTAAGAGGGTCTAGTATTAGTGTCTTTGGTGAACTGCAGAACAGGAGGCAGTGACCTCACCCTTCATTATGTCAAAAACTCAATTCTTCTGTTTGTAGTAACATGGCTCGTAACTGCTCCAAGTGCCATGGCTCCTTCCAGAGGACTTTGACTTCATTAGGCCTTAAAAAAACAGTGTATGCAGCCTTTGCCTGCTGATTCAGCACCTTCAGTGGAAAGACAGACAGAGGAATTGCAATCAGAGGAAATCCTCGCTCAGCCAAATCTATTCCATATGAGAGGGCAAACTTAATGAGAATCAGCCTTGAGCCTTTGGCAGACAGCTGCTGGAATGCACGGGATTTACAGCCAGCCCCAGCTGCTGAATTTTCTGTCTTAGCCTCTCTCCATGTTACAAAACTATGCATGAACAAAACATTTTTAATCTTTAAAAAAGATTTATTTTACTTTTAATTAAATGTGTTTGTATGTGTCTCTGTGTGGGAATGTGCACGTAAGTTCTAGTACTTGCGGAAGCCAAAGGTATAGAATTCTCCTGAAGCCGGAGTTAAGATGGTTGTGAGTCATTGGGTGCTAGGAACTGAACTTGGTTCCTCTGCAAGAGCAGAAAGTATGTGCACTTAACAGATGATTCAACGTTCCAGTCCCTGCATGAACAAATGTCAGTCCTGGCTACCTGGCTACCGAGAGTCAAGAGAAAAAGAGGCACAGTCACTTTTGGAATGTTTGCAAGAACCTGGAGTAGACGAGAAAAACTAATGCATTGAGGCTCATGATGATAAGGACTTCAGTGAGAAGACACCCAAACAAACAGCTAGAGTCAGAGCAAACTCCCTAACAAACTGGGCAGATGAGGTGCTGTGGGAGCCCAGGCATGGCGCTTTTCATTCTCCTCCAGAGATGTTCTTTGCAGTGATGAGACGGTCATGGTGGGAGACCAGCTTTGTGATGATGGTGCCTGACTTTCCACCAATAGGGCAGAGTTGTAACTATTTCCTCTCTATAAGTAGTTCTCCTGATGGGCATGATGCTTCCCTTAAACCCACCAGTAATATATTAACACAGTTTTGAAATCTTCAAACAATATACACAAAGCTAAAGTCCTTCTTGAAAAATCTTCCTCATATCATCACCCATCAGCTCTAATCCCAACAGTTTGTCTGGTTGATGGATGCATGTACTTCCTGACCTTTTGTTTTTAAAGATACACATAACAATGTAATCTGTAATCTGAGTTCTTGGGATTAGAGGCAGGAGGGTTAGGAGTTAAGGCCAGACTTAGCTACATAATGAGTTCAAGGGCAGTCTCAAAACACGCACATACACACACACACACACATACACACACACACACACACACACACACACATTAACTTGTAGAGAGTTAAGATGTTAGAGGTCCAAAGCCAAACTTACATTGAGCTATTTATTGCCCGACTGCTTTTCTGTTGCTGTGATAAACTCTATGACCAAAAACAGCTTAGTGGGGAAAGGGTTTACTTCAGTTTGTACTTCTAGTTACCAGTCCATCCTGTCCTGTTACCAGTTACCTGTCCTGAGAGAAGTCAGGACAGAAACTCAAGGCAGGAACCTGGAGCAGAAGCCATGGAGGAAAGCTGCTTACTGTCTTGCTCACTGGCTCATGCTCAACTAGCTTTCTTATACAGACTAGACCCCACCTGCCTAGGGATGGTGCTGACCACAGTGAGCTGGGCTCTCTCACATCCATTAATCAATCAATCAGTCAGTCAGTCAGTCAGTCACTCATTCACTCACTTACTCAAGACAAATTCTCACAGACACAATCTGATCAAAGGAATTCTATTGAGGTTCCCGTTTGCCTGGTAACTGACTCTAGGCTGTGTCAAATTGACAATAAAAAATGAACAGGGACAGATATTTTCATTTAGCCTTCGTAACAGCTGAATCTACTATTTTCCTCTGTATGTTTCTTAATAGACAAATCTATTCCTCTGTATGTGAACATCATTCTTGTGCCCAAACCTCAAAAACTATTTAATGAAATTAACTTTAAGGAGATCTATAGGAAACGTATTATGACCATCTTCACTCTCTGCTTTCCCACAATCCTCTAAAATAAAAACTTACAATCTTATGGGCATTCCCTCCTGATGCCTTTTCATCATTATAGCTTCCATTTGCCGTCCACCCCCTTTTCTTAATAATTCCAACTCAGAATGATTTCAAAGCTCTTCATGGACTTCCTGACTTAAGCTTGTGATTATTCCTTTAATAACTGTTTGACTCTTATACCCATCGGCAGTTTCTCTATAGTCTGTATGCTGTCCCGACATTCAGAACACTGTCCAACCAGCTTCTTGGATTCATTAACATTTTCCTAATCATGAATACCACAGAGACCAACGCCAAATAGCTTGCTCTGGCTGAGGAGGCCCTACCCCAATCCTATGGAGTTCTTTCAGGTCATAAGAAGTTAGGCTGAGTTGACGGCCACTATCCATCCCTTAGGTCTCCTCGTCTACCTCTTTTTCTTATAGAATTATTCATCTATTTCTTTTTTTATATAAATAAAAAGCTGGCGATATAAAAATATAATGGTAGAATCCAGGTGCTGCTGGAACCACAATACGAGCAGTGCCCTTCCCCACTCAGCGACACCTACAGGCCCCATAGTGAGACATTGTCAATACCAAATAGAGTTCCAGGTGCCAGGATTTCTCACTTGGGGAAGTGAGTTTACATCAGTAGAAGTGTGATGGCCACATGACCAGCGCACTCGCCATCCCCTTCCGGGCCTCTGGACTGGGAGATCAGAGTCCTTGCTGCAGCTTGTTGTGAAACAACTCCCATCCTTAGAAAGCTGGAAGAACAGACCTGCCCCTAGCCCCACCTTTGCCACCTGGTCCCTGATTTCTTGCTCAGAGTCCCCACTATGCTGTCAGTCTCTGGTGCTGGATTTGAACTGTGCTCAGAGCACCTGCCTGTTGTCTGTCTGTCTGTCTGGGGTACTAATAATTTTTAAAATAATCTTTACCACAAAGAAAGAAAGAAAGAAAGAAAGAAAGAAAGAAAGAAAGAAAGAAAGAAAGAAGGAAAGAAAGAAAGAAGGAAGGAAAGAAAGAAAGAAAGAAAGAAAGAAAGAAAGAAAGAAAGAGAAACCCAAGTCAAAGAAAATCCCAAACCAAGCTAAACAAAAAACCCACTATTTTTTCTAGTTTTATAGACCTTGGTCTGTGTCAGCAGCATATTTTAGACCCATGCCACCTTTTTTGAGACACAGTCTCATATCTCTTAGGCTAACCTCAAGCAAGCCAAAGAGGGTGACTTTAAGGAACCTTGAACTTCTGATCCTCCTGCCTCTGCCTCCCAAATGCTACGATTACAGTGTGCACTCTTTTTAACTACTGCCTAGTAGTTGACAGCAAGGGTTTGTCATAATTTTTTCCATATGAGTTTACAATTGTATTTCCATCTTTTCACCATTTCCAGTATTACAGTGGATATTGTTGTACTTGACATCACTGTCCCATGAACAAGTTTTTATCTGAGGTTGATGTGGAAGTATGTCTTTCCTAAACCAAAAGGCATGTCCTTTTCACATTTTAAACAGAGAAACATTCCCACAAGCTCTTCCACTAACACTGATCCCTCCCATACTTTACCAACATAACATTATCATTCAACATTTGATAACATGATGAATTAAAGAAAAATGGAGCTAGGACTGTAGCTTAGTGGTAGAGCATTTGCCTAGCATTCCTGATATCCTAGGTTCAGTCCCCAATATTGGCCCCATTTCTTTAAGAGAGAGAGAGAAATGGGAAGTTTCATTGTTTCAATGTTCATTTCCTTGGTGGTGTGATAAGCACTTAAAATAGTTCTGAATTTCCGTTACTTCCTATAAGCTCAGGCACTAATAGGAAGTGCGATTGTGAACTGCAGGTGGGTGAGTTGGCTGGAGGTGGTGGTTGACTTTCACATTGTCCTCTGTTCCTAATTTTATCAAGTTGAGATCAGTTGGTGTGAGTTTTGTGAATTTGATGAGCTATGCTTCATGATATCATTCTTTTCTAACTATTCTATGTATGCCTAAATAATTTATATCTTTTGTTTATTACATGTAAATATCTACATAAATCACAGCTAATTATTTGGTTACTTATTCATTTTGAGATGAAGTCTTGTCCTGTAATTGAATGACCTTGTTTGAGATGAAGTCTTGTCCTGTAATTGAATGACCTTGAACATGATCTTTGTGTCTTGATCTTCTGGGATTACAGGCCAGGACCAACACACACAGCTTTGTCTTATTAACATGCTCAATATCTTTTTCTGTTTAAAAGTTTTTCAGTGCTGGGAACTGAACCCAAGGCCTGGTGAATGCTAGACAAGGACTCAACCACTGAGTTGTACTCCTAGTTGTCCATCTTCTTGAACTAGAAATGTCCTGTATATATTCTAAATTTTCCAGGGTTTGTTGTATTTCTATTGTTGCTTTCCATATTATATTAAGTGTAAATGTTTTATATTCTTAGTAAATGTCTTTTTTGTTTTGTTTCTTTTTCTGAGACAGGGCCTCCCTGTAGCCCCAGTTTACCTGGAACATACTGTGTAGACGAGGCTGGACTGAATTTCACATAGATTGTCTTCCTCTGCCTTCTAAGTGCTAGGTAATTTTCTTAGTAAATATCTTTCATCAATATGAAATATCTCTTTTAGGTTCTCTTATTTTTTTGTTTTGAGTTTTTTTCCTGGTACTTATATGGCCAAACTGCTTGCTTTCTCTTTGCTAACCTTTACTTGACATAGTTTTTATTGAATTTATTTATTTATTTAGCTCATGCTAGATAGCTCCAGCTGGCATAGAACTCACTATGTAGACCAGGCTAATCTCAAACTCGCAGAGAACCACCTGCCTCTTGCTTGGACCATCTTTAATTGTTAACATCCAGCTTCCCTCAGTTTTTGCTCCTGTTATGATTTGAACTGTACCTTCCTACCTGCTTGTCATCTTCACATGATCTCTTACCCGTACAATGGCATTTCTTATTTCGGAACACTATAATAAACAGAAATGAGCGTCTTCTGTCATTTAAGGTAGGAGGGAGTGATGACATTGTCCATTCGGGCTGTCATTATGATATCTCCTTCCCCACCACCACTCCAAAGCACCCTTTCTTTTCCCTCCAGTGTAGTTGCCAAAGATATTGAAGGTGGTTTGGGACACACAGGGTAGAACGGAGCTGGTGAATATGTTTAGTAGCATGAGCTCTTGAAAAAACCCTTGGGTGTCTGCTTCTTTGTGGCCTGTAAATTGACGGTAGGCTGATGCTCTAACCTATGTTCCACCAGCATATACATTATTCACAACAGCTTCCCCAGCTCCGAGTTATCATCTTTCCCTGTCTAATTCCCAGAAAGATCTGTTTAATTTATAAACAGTCCGCTTTAGATAGCACTACCAGTGACATCACAGTATTGCTATTCTTGGGGTGATTTATTGGCAATACAAGTACTGCATTTTCTTCCATGGGAAAAGCACATGGAAAGGGCAACAACTAGAGACTGTGGGAAGGCTGGACACAATCTAACTGCAATATAACTCTTAGCGACTCAGCCATTACAGGTAGCATTTAGAAGGTATTGGTTTCTGAGCTCAGGAAGAAAATCCCATAGTTATTCATAAATGGTAGGAACTTTTTTCTTTCTTATTTTATTTAAAACATTCTCACCTTATTTTCATGTTTTAGTTTAACACATCAGAGGGTCACCAAATTCCTACCCTATGATCTGAGATTCCAAAAGGCTTACTTAGCTTACGACTATCACATGATATTTGGAAGGCTGTCACCTGCCTAGGGTGATCAGAGCTGACACCAGAATACAGATCTCTGTACAGTACACACAAGTAAATTTATATTCACAAAAAACATTTTTAAACACCCTGTCTCTCTTGTAAACTCCTGGAAACTCCCAACTTATTGCCAAGCACTTACTACCTCTGCTTTTATAGGTGGAAATGTCAGATAGGTAAGGTGAATTAATAATTTGCCTAAAGTCGTCTGCCTACATAGGCGATGTCGGGAGAACAGTCTGAGATCTATCCTTCCTAGCAGCACTCTCTCTTTGCAGTCTTCATCTTCTTGCCATACAATTTTACTTGGGAAACTTCAGAGTGGTTTTTCAAGGAACTGTTTCACCATTTTATCCCTATAGGGATACAACATATAACTCTGCTTTAATTTTTGAAATATAAGTGTCTTCTTGTTTGGTAGTGATGTTAATAAAAAGCCAGTGTGGTCTGATAACCATGTAATCCACTGTAAATTAGGGAACGATTTACCTGACATCCCAAGGAAAGTAAGGGAATAGAACAGAATGTTGATTTAAGTCCCTTTTAGTTCTTTGTTTATTGTTCCCCTCGTGTGGAAGTCCATTTATTGGTTAATCTATTTCTGGCTCCTGTCAATCACAGATGGATTGCAGTCTCTCAAGTAAATATTTAGAAGAGGCGTTTAGGCTCCATGTAGGATATGTGGAGCCTTCCCTTTGGACTCCGGTGAATTGGTAAACTTGTTCAGATGCTCAGAGCCTACAACTGGCCAGTAGACTGGCTCTGAGTTTCTGTAAATCAATGTTTTATCCAAACACAGCCAGGTCCATTCTTTGAGGAATTATCTTATGGCTGCCTTCCCTATAGGGGAAATGTTCAATTTCAGAAAAAAAAAAACCCTCCATGCCTTGCATTTAGAATCTATTTATTCCCTTTTGTGACCAACCTAGAGTTTTACCAGAGTCCAATTCACAGGATTCACTAATATGTAAATCAGTCAACAGTAGTAATAATATATATTTGTACAAATATTACAGATTGTGAAGTGTTTCTTATATACTGTGTCTTTAGAAAATGGACTAGTATTACTTTTCCATGAAAAAAAAATGGCTTTCAAAAATTTTGCCTGCTGTCCTGGGATTAAGAACTGAGATTTCATGTTTTTCAATCTTTTAACATCTGAAATGGCCCTTTTATCTCTGGGAAATATTTTCTGATTTAAAAAATGATGATGGGGATGGGGAGGATAATGGTGGTTATTAACATTAATTATCCTGGGGTGTACTGATTTGAAATAATATACTGCAAGAGCTTCTGCAATTAATTACCCTTTGTAATAATATATTGTATTTTCTAGAAACTGTATTGTAATGCATATAATGTACTAAAAATAACATGAAAATTTTATTTTAAAAAATTAAATAAATATGAGCCCAATTGAATTATAAGTTAAAAATATGACCTTAATTTAATCTTGATCCTTAAAACAATACAACCTTAAGTTTTTGAAATCTTAGACTCTTAGAATCAGTTAACCTGGTTTTCAAGAAATTCTTCTGGAGTAACAAGGAAAAGAAAATAACTAGGGAAAAAAATACGGAATAGCTGACGTGGTTCTCTGTAAATCATGTTGAATTAAGTGTCAGTGCGAGAAGCAAACCTATCAGTGACTATCACAATCTGGTTTTGCATCATTTAAAAATTGATCTTCTACATGGCTAAGCATATCATCAGGCGTTTTTAGATGATAAATGCATTGCTGCCCTAACAGTTGACTACCTCAAACATGAGAATTACATACTGTAGAATTCCACTGGTGTAACGTTCAGTGAAGGGCAAATCCGTGCAGGCAGTAGAAAGATCAGTGGCTGTTAGGAATGGGTCAGGGGAGGATGAGAAAGTGGAGGGTGGTTTCCAGACGGTAAGCTGCTCCCCGGGGCGGTGCCCTGCTGGATGTACGGCATTACATACTTGACAAATGCTCAGACTGCGTAACGTCAAAGGGAACCAAAGCCAGGTGTCGGGGCGCATGCAATCCCAGCACTTAGAAGGCTGAGGCAGGAGGATGGAGAATTTAAGAACAGACTGGGATATACAATAGACTCTGTTTCAAACCACCACTGCCACCACCACCAACAGCACAAATAAAGACTGAGTCCTGACATAAACTGTGAAGGAGAGCAAGGATGAGTATCTGACACAGATGCTGATGACGGAGCAGGCGCGGCAAGGACAGGGCAAGGAGTGTTACATCTTTGGACTCTCTACTCGACACTGCACCACAAAGTTCATTTTTTAAAAATTAGAAAACTTGCATGACATGGGTGCACTTACATACATACGAGGCATAACATTCATACGTATAAAATAAAAATAAATAAATCAAAAAAAATTTTAATTAGAAAACATAGTAGGAGGCTGGCGAGATGCTTAGTAAGTAAAGGCACTTGCCACCAAGACTGATGACCTGAGTTCAATCCCCTAGGACCCATGTGTGATAGGAAAGAACTAGCTCCTGCAAGTTGACCTCTGACCTCCACACCTGTGTGGTGAACACACACACACACAATAAACATGCAAACAAACAAACAAACAAATAAATAAGTGGAATCTTGAAAATTTAAAAAAAAAAAAAAGGAAAAAAACACAACAGCGTGTACTTGCTGCAGGCCTGTAACCCTAGCACTCAGGAAGCAGAGGCAAATGGAACATTACAAATTTAAGGTCAAAGAGTTCCAGACCAGCAAGGACTAACCACACTGTGAGATGCTATTTTAAGAAAGAAAGAAAGAAAGAAAGAAAGAGAGAGAGAGAGAGAGAGAGAGAAAGAGAAAGGAAGGAAGGAAGGAAGGAAGGAAGGAAGGAAGGAAGGAAGGAAGGAAGGAAGGAAGGAAGGAAGGAGAGAAGAAAAAGAATGGGCCTAACAAAGATCACTGTTCTATTTTCTCTCCAGAAGCTTTATGAATATATGTGTTTAAAAATAACTTTTTGACATGCTCAATGCAAGAAAAAGGCTTCTAATCCTCCCAGAAGAATGGGCCCACATCAAAAAACAACTTACTTCACAGTCAGGTTGGATTTCCCAAGAACAAGACTCCTTGTCTGCAGGGAGCATCCCTCTTTGGAAAGCATGGTCACCCAGGCATGACTGACACAAGGCTGGCTCGAAGTCTGGCTCTCCAGGAGGAAGGTGCAGGCCTGCTGGGCCAGTATACTTCAGGCTGGGGCTCTGATGCTTGTCCACACTGACCATTGGGCTCTTGATCCATCTTCGTACCTAGAAAGTGTAAAAGAAAAGAGAAAGCTAATGCACTTGCTATCACGGTTGTTTAAAACATCTTGGAAAGAAATTTGGTGAGTTGGACACTCGTAAAAAAAATTTCATCTTTCAACTTCTCTCTCCTTCCAGCCTTCATAGGATCTGAACTGGTCAAAGCTAACTGGTCATTTCTTCTCAGTTATAATATTGGGATAATGATATTTCTTCTTCTCAAGCAGTAAAGTTTTATGTTTTCATTTTACATGATTATTATTTAGAGTGCTAAGGAATGAACACAGGCCTTCATACATGCTAGGTGAACACTTCACCATTGAGCTACCTCCCAAGCCCTACAATGATTTTATTTTTTAAGATTTATTTATTATGTGTATGTATGTGGGCCTGCATGAGTTTATGTGCACCATGTGCATGCAGGTGACCATGGTTAGGAAGGCATCAGATTTCCTGGAACTGGAGTTACAGGTGATTGTGAGCCACCTGAAATAGGTACTGGAAACCAAGACTGGGTCCTATGCAAGAGTAGTTAAGAGTTCTTAACCATTGAGCCATCTCATCTCTCTGGCCTTTAATTAACTTTTTTTTTTTTTTTTTTAAGACAGGGTCTCCCTGTAGACTCAGCAGGCCTGGGACTTGCTTTGTAGATCAGGCAGGTCTCTGGAATGCTGGGAATAAAGGTATGTGATACCGGACTTGGCCCTAATTAACTTTTTAAGGAAGGAGCTGTTTATTTTGGCTTACAGTTTAAGCAGACATAGTCTATTTCAGAGGGAAAGGCATGGTGCCAGGGGGTCTTCAAGATATACTTCCTCATACTTTGGTGGAATAGGAAGGAGAGAATAGGCAGGAAGTTAAACCAGGTTCCAAACGGCCTTTCTTAGGACAAGGTCTGTGATGATTACTTATGATTTTCAACTTAATTAGATTAAAAAACACCTAGATTAGTCAAGCCCACCTCTGAATGACTATAAGAGTGTTTGGGTTTTTTTGTTTCAGACAAGGTCACATGTAGCCCAGGCTATCCTTGAATTCCCTTCTGTTTTAAGTGCTAAGATTCAGGTATGTACTGCTACAGCTAGCTTATGAGTATGTTTCTTAAGACAGTTGGCTCCTGAGGGCTCTGATCTAAGCAATGGATTCCTGAATGACACATAATGGCATTAATGTATAGGAAGGAAGTTGTTGGTGTCTTTGGGGTTAACCTTGGCCTGGCCCCATCTCTGTTTCAGGTGCACCACGAAGAAGCTTCTCTAACACAGGTTCCTATCACCACAATGTCTTGACCAAGTTCATGAGGCCAGCCACTAGTAGCTGGAACCTTCTGAAACTCTGAGCCAAAATACATCCTTCCTCAACTATGTTGTTTATTCATGAAGTAATCTGGTCACAGGAACAATAAAACTAGTGTAAGTCCTTGCTCTAAGCCCAGGCTGTCCTCAAACCCTAATTCTTCCTGTCTTTGTCAAGTACTGGGATTACAGATGTGATCTCCTATGCTGGTTGCACATTTTATAATGTCTAAGTATTTTGTCTGACACATGATTAGTGTTCCATAAATGGCTATTTTCTTCAACTCTTACTTTTATGATTATACAGAATGATCATTCCATATTTCAGAAGTACATTCCTAGTTATACCTGCCAGGTCAAAGACTGACCCCTCAGCTAATAACCTAATGGCTTCTAAGCAAGTTAATAAGTATTTCCTTATTGTAAAGCCTCATTTATAAAGTGAGTTGTAGACAGAAATGGTCGTGTATGTATATAATCTCAGCACTTGGGAGGCAGAGGTGGGAGGATTGCTGTGAACTCAAGGCTAACACAGTCTACATAGTGAATTCTCAGGGCTAGAATGAGACACTGTCTCAAAAAACCAGAAACATACAGAAAAAGAGTTGTAAGCAGACTTGTTGAAGACTGGCAAGCAGGTCTTGCTATCTGAGAGGCAGAGATGGAAGGATCACAATTTCAAGGTCAACTTGGCCCACATAGAGAATTCTAGGCCTGCATGAGCAATTTAGTGAGATCTTGCCTCAAAATAAGCATTTCAACTGTGTATGAGAGATGGTATAAGCCTGTAATCTCAACATTTGGAAAGCTTGGATAGAAGGATCACTTCAAGTTTAAGGTCAGCTTGAACTACACCACAGTAAGGTTCTATCTCAAAAGGGGGAAAAAAAAAAAAAAAGGCAGCACCAGCACCACCTCATATCTCCAATCTTAGCACTTGGGAAACTGAAGGGAGGAGGATACAGAGTTTAAGGCCAGTCTCATCCTCTTAGGGAGTTCAAGGTCATCCTGGGCTACTTAAGACTCTGTCTCAAAAACCAACGCCTATCTGCCCCTTCCCCCAACAAAAAGTCTACAACAATAATGATGCTATTAGGAAAATGTTTAGAGTACAATTATACATACATTTGATTTTTATAATTATAGGTGTTTCACACATACACACATACACACACACACACACATACACACACAATCTATAGACAAAGCAAGAGAGTAACAAGCACAACAGATACCATTGTGTTCACTGTTAGAATTGTGTTTTAGTTTTCCTTTTTTACAACATCCTGTCTTTGAATTTTTTTATATAAATGTCAAACTGATTTATGAGTACTAGTCTGGGCTGCACTTTAAGGAATAATAATTTCATTTACAGTTTATAAAAATCTTAGGCAATTAAAGTCATAGTTCGTTCTCTGGTTACATAAGTGTTTTTTCATACTTTTAATTTGCTGTGGTGATTTCTTTCCTTCCTCCAGTCTTCTCCTCTTCCTCTTCCTCTTTCTTCTTCTCTGTCCTCCTCACTCCTCCCTTCCCTCTCTCCTTTTCTCTTTTTCCTTCTGCTCCCCTCCCCAAGTTCTCTTCTTGCTGTGTCATGAATGCTCCCCATTCATACACACATACATACACACATCATACATACACACATGTACATACATACATACACATATATCAAACATACATGCACATACATAAAAATAAAAGTGTTCATGTAAAAGGCTGGGGGTGTATTTAGGAGGTAGAGTGCTTACCGTCCTTGTGTGAAGTTTAGTCCTCAGCATCACAAAAGAAAAATGTGCCTGATTCATGAATGGAATCAAAACAAAACTCTGAAAGTGTGAGACTACAGCAGAATTTCCCCTCTTGATGTTAGTCTCCAATTTGTTTATTGTTTGAGGCGGGGTCTCTTGGCATTGGTGGGGATTGAACTTGGGGCCTCTCACATGCTGGGCAAATGCTCTACCATTCAGCTATATCCCTAACCCTCCAAATGTGTTTCTGATCAATCCAGAAAGTATTCAGTTTTATTCCAGATGGAAAATATATATTTTTTATTATTTTTATTCACAGAATTTTGAGCTTAAAGTTGGTAATGATTCCTGCTTTATTTCCAAACTTGAATTTAAAATTAATCTTTTTACCCTGGCTTTCTTTCCATCTCTTTTGCCAAGTTGCTTTAACTTTGGCATTACTATAAACAGGATGTGAATAGATCCATCTTCAAATGTATTTCAAGTTGTAAGGCTCAAGTTAGTTATTCTCAGTATCTGAAAATGTAAATCTCCCCTTGGCCTCTGTGGACCTTGAATTATAACTAGAGGTATGCATTTACTTATTAGGATGATATACTATTTGTAACAAAATAAGCAAAATACTAGTATGTAAGGGAGAAAATGGTTCAGGGAAGGATGAGCAGGCTCTTTAGGTGGTGGAGGTGAAGGATAAATACCTGGACTTAAAAAGGTCTTGAGCTGCCAGACATGGTAGTGCATGCTTCCAATCCCAGCACTTGGGAGGCAGAGGCAAGCAGATGTCTATGGGTTCAAGGCCAGTCTGGTCTACATAGTGAGTTCCAGGCCAGCTGGGGCTACAGGAGACCCTATCTCATAAAAACCAAAAACAAAACTTGAAAACAAAACAAAAACACAAAGACCCTGAGCTAAGTTCCAAAGGGCCCCATACCGGGTTGAGTAAACTTAAGTAAACTTCAAATCTGAGCGACTGTCCAACACAGGAACTGTGTAAAATCCCCAACTCAGAGACAGCGTTATTTGGGAAAACAAATAGCAACCCTTAATGTCTCAGAATCTCCAAGCACGTCACTGGCACTAGCCCTTCCCATCTTCCTCTTTTCCAATCCTCCAACCCTTATAAACAGCCCACCAACTGTGCCTGCGCGGGCGCAGGCTCAAATCCCAAGAAGAAACTGCTGACACGCTCACTGTCCTTAATAAAGAACTATCCGCTCCTAGGGTCCGTCTGCCATCTCTCATCTTCACATCACACTGGTCAATCCTGATCTTATATTTTCTAACAGGAGGTCCCCATTTTCCTAGGTCTAAGGAAGGCAAGGGTCACTGGGAAGGTGGCCCTTTAATGCAACCCTGGGCAGTTAAGACAGAACTGTGATTCAAAGGTGGCACATGAGCAGGCACACCCCCAGGTCTGTGTTTCAGGGGGGCGATCCTGGCGGCAAACATGGAATTGGAGGTGTAGAAAGTGTGGGGGGAGGTGGCAAGTTCCTGGGTGTCAGCCCGATATTCCTGGGGCTTTGATGCGTTGACTCCACTGCACGCCTTTCACTCACTGCCTCTTAGA
This sequence comes from Eospalax fontanierii, assembly GCA_035773235.1. Lineage (NCBI taxonomy): Eukaryota > Metazoa > Chordata > Mammalia > Rodentia > Spalacidae > Eospalax > Eospalax fontanierii. The sequence continues at coordinate 28,259,793 of CM069545.1, read as the reverse complement.
GACATCTGTGATTTGCTAGTGTTTGAAGAGAGGGTGTCTTGTGCTTTAACCCTGCTGGGGGCACAGTGGAGTGGGAGTGGGGATGGGATGGAGTTGGTACTTAGTTAGAAAGGCCTGTAACTCCCAAATACCCTTGAGTCAACCCATTCTGAGCCTGAATAAGAACACGATCACCATAGAGGCACCAGAAAAACATGTTACAAAAACGGACATAACAGTACATTTGTGAACAGGACTGGTGTTTATTGCGTGCTTCGTCTTCAAGGAGCTCATCCATCTCCTTTGGTAAAGTCTTCATGCTGGCTTCAGTGTGTCTCTTTCCTGCCACTTGCTGATACTTTTCATGAGCTTTTCACAAGCTTTGTAGCCTCAGAAGTGGTTTTTATAGGCCCTTAATTAAGGACAGGGTTTATGGTGTTTACTTGATCCTCAGAAATCCCCAGAGAGCTGTTGGGGTGTGAGATGTGAGTGGACACAGAGGCTTCCCCTCCAGCTCTGGGCAAGGTTCCCCCTAAAACTGCTGACAGAGAAAGCTTCCCTCTGGTCCCTAGGGAATTCAAGCTACAACTGGCTCATTGTGTCCCTTCAGGCCTGCTAATGAATTGCTTGGGTGGAGGGGACTGTGAATGGCTTGGGAGCCCCTGGGAGACTAGCCATGGCTCTGAGTGGGGTGGCAGCTGCATGCATGCGTGTGTGTGTGTGTGTGTGTTATGAATGCCGGGATACAGCAGCCTGACTGTGCAGCCACCTGGGCCTAGTTGTATTCAGAGCTTACAAGTGTTTGTAAAGAGCATTGTAAACAAACACAGACTAGATGGAGACATCCTCAGCGCCCTGAGCAAATCAGGAATTCTCTCGCTGGATGCTTAGAGAAGCCAATTTCCAAACAGAACCGGTCTTTAGAGGGAACTAGCTCTACAGTCTGAGAGTAAAGTCACACATACTTCTCACCAGAGACACTCCAAGCAATGCCCAGGTAAAACACTAAACTAAATTCTTTGTTAAATCCAGTGTGCTTTGGTTTTACTAATTTATTTGAGGGAAAAAAATGCTACCCAGGAGCACTAATCCTTCCAACTAAGAGATTGCCACATGTGATTCAGGAGACTGGCCAGCTTTTAGGGATTTTCCACTTGCGGTTTTTTTCCTATTACATAATAGTAGACAGATATTACTCTTCATTTACAGTGGCTTAGCTGATAATGATATCAACTGATGTAGAAAAATGATAGAGTATTAGGCCCTTAAGTGTGAACTCAGCTGGCAGTACCTTCTGTCCCGTGATTCCCTTTATTTTCAGAAAGGAGACCTGCGTCTTTCTCAGAAGCCCTGGGAACCTGAGGTGGAGAGGATGCAACTGCAGTTTCAAAGAGATGTCTTTTATTCTTTAAAACCTACTGTTTATATGAGGCTGCAATAACTTTCAGTTCTAGATGCTGTGGTACCTGTGTTCCCTGAGGCTAAGATGAGGATTGCAAGGTATGGTGTAGCACCAGCCTGGGCTAAATAAAGAGTAAGAGCAGTCAGGACTACAGGCTAGAACCTGTCCCAAACAGAGCAAAACAAAACAATACCCCCAAATCCCCTCAAAACAACAAAATAAAACACACTCCCAAATCCCTCCACAAACAAAACAAAATAAAACATAACTCAAAAATCTTCCCCAAACAAAACAAAAAATGTTTTTTAATCCTAATATGGTCCACTCAGTTTTCTATTGAAATTACTTGGACAATTATTGTCAATTATAAAAAGAGGAACTCCTCCCATTCATACTTTGCCCAGAGGGTAACTGTTTGTAGACTGGGTTATGGTGAATATATTTTCTCTCACATTGCTACCTAGAGCTAGTTGTTCTGGAACATCTCTCATAAAATACTACTATACTATAAAACTGTAATATAAAGTCAGTAACATTAACTTGATTTCTTTAATCATAGTTACATCTGGTCATCACACAGCTTTGTTTTCTCTGAACATCTGCATTGCATAGTGCTTACATAGAACCACACGACTTTTCTTCTGTTACTCCTGTGTCATATGTCCAACTGGAGGTTGGATCAGATCGACTTCTTAGGATTTGAAACAACATAATTTCTCAGAGGTTGGCATGTGGTTTACAAATAAAGAAAAATAGGCAATAAAACATTAGTTGCTAGGACTGGAGAGATGGCTCAGTGGTTAAGAGCACTGGCTGCTCTTGCAGAGGACCCACATTTGATTCCTAGCACCCACATGGCAGCTAACAACTGTCCATAACTCCAAGTCCAGGAAAATCTGATGCCTTCTTCTGACTTTCACAAGCACTGCAGGACATGGGTACACTTCCATATAGACAGGCAATACACTCATACACATAAAATAAAAATAACAACATTTCTAAAAATTAGTTGCTTGATGACTTTTAATGACAATTACGTTTATGGATATGAACAAGCTTTGCTAAAGACCCCTTATCAACATAAGAAATATGCAGTTTCTAGTTGTCCCCTTCTGGAACAACGAGAGCCCTGAGCAGGGTGTCTGAGGAGTCCGAGGGGCCTCTGGAATTCCCCGTCTTCCATGCGCTTGGGATTTCCCAGTCCTTCCTGAGCATCCTGTTCTAGATTCTCCAGGTCTAATGCATTTTTCCAGCCTTGTCTGGGGGACGGGTGGAGGAGGGATTAGGAGGAGAGGCTTGAGGGAGAGGGACCTTCTCTGTGATCCGCTTTGTAGCACCCTCAGCTCCACCGCAGCATGCTGCACATGTTGAACACCAAACACAGCCTCAGCCCTGAACGTCCACCTCAGTGACTAAACGCTCCCTTCTTTCTACCCCTAATATTTGGTACTCACCCTGCCAAATATTAGTAGATAGAATTCACTAATATGAGTCCTTTAAAATGGAGACTGTTTTTTTTCTCATTTCTTAAAATTATAGGACTGCTCTTTTTATTTGAATTAGTTTGTCCTGAACATAGGAGATGAAGAACAAAAGGGAAGAGGAAGAGGAGGAGGAGGAAGAGGAGGAGGAGGAAGAGGAGGAGGAGAGGGAGGAGGGATGGATGGATGGATGGATGGAAAAAAAGAGAGGAAGGAGAAAAAGTAAATTAAATTATTTCTGATACTGTCTTTAAGGGTCAGTGTGTACTATTTGCTTTAGGGATCAAAAAGGAAGACTCAGGGGAAACAGAGATGCTGGGCTAATCCCTGGTCTTCTGGGCCACAGTAATCCGCTAGGTTTCAAAACTTCCTCTATCGCCTCCAAGCAATTCCTTTTTCAGTATTTTTAACTTCTCTCTCTCTCTCTAGGCTATTAAACATGTTGTTCTTTCAGTACCTCTAAAAGCTAGCAAACGAAAAACAGCCCCTTCACACCCACAAACTCTCCCTTATCCCAGCACCCCCTTTCCCCACAGCCTCCCCAACTTCTTTCTCTTTTTAGCCAAGTTTCATGGAAAAGTAATCTCCATTCCTTCACCTCACACTCAACCCAGTGCACTGTTTTGTTTTGTTTTGTTTTGAGATAAGATTTCATGTAGCTCAGACTGACCTCAAACTCCCTCTGTAGCTGATAATGACCTTGATCTTCTCATCCTCCTGCCTCCATCTCCCCAGTAATGAGATCGCTCTTGTGTCGCCACTCTTGATGTTATGGAGTGCTGGGGATTCTAGGCAAGCATTCTACAACCCCAACCACCATTGCAATTCATTCGTTAAAATAATATTGATGGATCACTTAACATTTTCTGGGACTAAAGGGGAAAGCATAACAAAAAAGTATCATTCTGTGAGCCAAGCTTTCATCGAGATGTCAACAATTCTCATTGCCAAGTCCAACGGACTTCTTTGTTCTGGTCTCGTGTGTCTATACAGACGCAACTCAGCTTCCTGTGGGATCCACTTTCCATAAACCCATTGCAAGCTGCAAATAATGTAAGTGGGAGATGCACTTAAAGAGTGTGAGGGCTCAACAGTGCAGGCCACTGTGGAGTGTTGGTCATTTCCCTTGTGACTATGGGGTGGATTGGGGGGCTTCAGGTGCCCCACATCATCGGAGAGATCTTAGGATCTCTGCTGGCCTAGCCGAAGGTCAAAATTCCAAGTTGGAAGTATCCGGCCAGATGAAATGGTGAATTTCTGTTATTCCAGGGCAGCTGAGGCAGAATGATTACAAATTCTGAGGCCTGGTCCACATGGGAAGTTCTAGGCCAGCCAGCGCTTCACAGTGAGACCCTATCTCCCCCTCACCGCCCCCCATCAAAAGCAAACACCACCACCAACAAAGCCAAAATGGCACTGGAAGTTTAAAGTAGCTCAGTTTCTACTAAATGCACATTGGTTTTGTTCCAGGGTAAGCTGAAAAATCTGAAGTTTAGCCATCCTAAATCAGGACAATCTATTCGCTGCAGTATTTAAAGGTTTCAGCAGAATTGGGTGTGGTGGCACATGCATATAATCTCAGCACTTGGGAAGTGGAGGCAGGGTGATTATGAGTTTGAGGCTAGACTAGACGATTAAAGGAAGGCCCTGGCACACACACACACACACACACACACGCCCCAAAACATATAAAAACAAAGACAATGATGTTTAAAGCATCTAAGTTTGTACTATATGTACACCATGTAAAGCTGAAAATCAGTGTCAAACCATTTTAAATTGGGACCATCTGTCCTCTGCAGCATTTAAAGGTTTCAGCAAAACTGGGCAAAGCATTGCATTTTATTCCATGTTTGTTGTTATCCCAGCACTTAGGGGGCTGAAACAGAAGGATCAGGAGTTCAAACCAGCCTCAGCTACATAATGAGTTCAAGGCCAGCCTGGAATACATAAAATCCTGTAACTACAGCAGCAACATCAACAACAAAAAAAAACAAAAATATCAGCAACGATAAGAAACAACCAACTCAAAAAGGTTTTAAAAGGAAGGACACAAAGATCAGTAACTATTGTCCTGGTATTATGGGTTGGGGACAGAAAGAAATATATGTTGACCTTCAAGAGAGGAAGCTTGCATTTCAGAGGGGACTGGCATGAGCCTGTGGTTTCTCTTGCAGCAAACCCTAAAAAACATGAACTGTAGAACCATTTGTTAGGCTGAAGAGCACAAGGTCACCTCCTATAACTCAGTTTCTGAATTACTAAGACGAGAAAATTAATTGTACCTGAATCATGGGGTTTTATAAGGATTAAATGAGATGATCAAGTCAGTCTGGTGCTTTGGTTGGCAATGATGAACATGAATGTGCTTAATATTTAATATCATAATTATGACTTTATTCCATGAGAGTTTTTAAATAATATTTTATTATTTTTATTTTATGTGTACGAGTGTATTATCTTCATGTGTGTCAGATGCACCCAGGTCATGCAATGCCAGAGGAGGTGAGACTCAGAGATGCTAGAACCCCTAGAACTGGAGTTACAAACAGTTGTTAGCCATCTTGTGGGTTCTGGGAATTTAACTCAGGACCTTTGCAAGAGCAATCAGTGCTCTTAACCACTGAGCCACATGTGAGAGTTTTATAATGTGTCATGGGAGAAAGGATGGTGGATATTTGACCTTAGTTGGGAGAAATCAAGGAAGACTTCCTAGAAGAAGTGGTGGTTAAACTGAGTCTTTAAGGTTCAGTCAAAGGAAACCCCAAGGTTCCAAAAAAGCTGGGGGTGGGGCTAGGGGAAGGCATGCCTAGTATAGGTAAAACAAGCCTAAGAAAGAAGGGTCAAAATAAATGAATGTTTGGATTTTATTTATTTATTTATTATTTATTTATGTGGGTGTGCTCACACCATGGCGTGTCTGTGGACATTTGAGGAGTCAGCTTTCTCCTTCCATCACTTAGGTCCTGGGTATTGAATTCAAGTCGTCAGGCTTGGCTACAAGCAGTTTTATCTCTCACTTGCCCAATGTTTTTGATGTTAAAGGAGAGGTAACAACTAAAGATAGATAGGAAGCCTGAGTCACAAGGCAATGAGGTACCTCTGAAGTGTTTTCGGCAGGAGAATGGGGTTATTAGATGACTTTTCAATGAAGTACGAAGGAGAGACTTAGGAAGACTATAAGTAGGTAGGTGAGTCATAAATAGGTTAGATTTAAGAGATAAGGTCCAAACAAAGTTGTAAGATGGGAATATAAAGTGGAATGAATCATCAAATCTTTCATTTGTTTCTCAAGTCCACCTGCTTTCCCATCAAGGTTATCTGTATTTTCTGCCTTTCTTCTGGGTTCCTAAAGCTGTTGTCCAGTGACATGGTAACTTGACTCTGTTCTGCTCATTGGAAACATGGCCTCTTCCCAAATGCAAGAGGCAATCTTGCATAGTAGCCTCTTGCTACTGGTCAGTGCTGGCAGCAATAGCAACGTACTTAAAGGCTGGACTGTAGAGAGTGTTGACCTTGGGGGCAAGTGTATGTGTGTGTGTGTGCGTGTGTGCATGTGTGAAGACAGAGGTAAATGGGTCAGACAGCAGCCAGACTTAAAACTTGAATATCAAGCTGCTAATGTCAGCTGGCTTTGTGCTGTGCTCTGGAGGGCCCAGATGAAGAGCAGTCTAATTGTGGGAATGAGCACTGTGTATAGATGGAGTTCCAGAGGTCTCCTTCTGGATCTCCCAAACTGGGAATGCTACAGGGGCTTTAAATTGTTCAGGTATATTTGGGTTGGGGGTTTAGCTCAATTGATAGAGTGCTGACCTGGCATGCACAGAGCCGTGGGTTTGATCCTCAGCACCACATAAACCAGGTGTAGTGTGCTTGCTTATAATCTCAGCACTCAGGAGGCAGAGGCAGGAGGATCCATCAGCAGTTCAAGTTCAGCTTTAACTATATATCTTGTCAGAGACCAGGCTGGACTATATGAGACCTTGTCTCAAAAAAGCAATGAAACAACTATAGCAAAATACAAAACAAAACAACAAACAAAAAAGAAAAGAGAAAATATTTTCTATTGTGGTAATAAAGAGAATTGAATTCTAGTTCTAGCTTTGTAATGACCTTGAGAAAAACACCTCATAGAGTTGAACTTCAAGAAAAGAGAAAATATTTTCTATTGTGGTAATAAGAGAATTGAATTCTAGTTCTAGCTTTGTAATGACCTTGAGCAAGACACCTCATAGAGTTGAACTTCAATGCTATTATCTGTAAAACGAAGGTCATGAGACCACATCTAGAAGCAGGGCATTCTGTCCAGGTTTGTTGAGTGGATGCATGATTGAAGGACATTTGTCCATCCTTCCTAGTTCATTTTTTCCCCCGGGTTGACTTTTCTATCACATTCTTCCTTTACTCTAGATTTCCTTCATTAAGCATACTAAAAAAAGAAAAAAAATCCATCAGGCTTTTAAAATCATCTCATGGTCTTAAGGGCAGTTGTTAGAAAAGCCATTTCAATTGGAAAGATAAAGAACAAATGAAAGTCTCATTATTAGACCTGTGTACATTACTTAATTAAATTGAAAGTGGTAAATGAAAGGAAAGAAGATTAACATCCAGAGGGCTCATTACCAGGCTCTGACATTTCTGCTCGTTCCTGGAGTCCTCTTACACAAAGCTGCAGGCACACTCAGTTTTAGTTTTATATAAGAAGAGCTTTCTCCAAATTATGCCTGTGCTGTCTTGGTAATGGTTTCTATTTCTGTATTCTATTTTTTTCTCCTCGCTTCATGTTTTATAAATGAAGAAAATGGTAAGATTTAATTGTTCCTTGAAAACAAAAATAGAATCAAAGCTAAAAAAATAGTTATTGACTGAATACCTACTATGTCCAAAAGCTGTGCTTAGGGGGTGAAAGGCAGAAGATGGGGGAATGGATGTTCAAACATGATATGGAGTCAGGTGTGATGGCTTACTCCTTGAATCCCCGCACTCAGAATGCAGAGGCAGACAGATCGATATGAGATTGAGCCAGCCTGGTCTATGTAGAGTTCCAGCTAGCTGCGGCAACAGGGAGATCCTATCTCAAAAAAAGAAATCCTATGCATATTGCTGAAATTGGAAATGGCCTATACTTCCAGCACTTAGGAGTTTAAGTCCATAGATCAGAAATTAAATGTTAGGCCTGGAATTTAGTTGGTAAGCACTTGACCTGGGTTCAATACCATAATGCTTCACAAACCAGGCATAGTTGGATAAGCCTGTGATCTCAGCACTGGGAGGTAGAACGAGAGGATCAGAAGTAAAAGACCATTTTCTGTTATTGTCATAAAGCCAGTTTTAGCACACCTAGGCCTCCTTTGTAACCCACAGAGTAAGAAAGTTGAATGGCATAGTCCAACAAGTGTTGATTTCGCTGGTATCTTTAGATGGCAAAGTCATTACTCTGGTGAAGTCATTCTCAGGTGACTATTAGGTCTGTTGTAACTTTGATAAGTATTCTACTTTTGTTATTTTTAGTTTTTTTTTTTTTAAGTGTCAAAACTTGTGACTATTGAAATACAAGTTTAATTCAAGGCAAATGTTCTGGTTTGCTTTTTTGTTGTTGTGATAAAAACCATGACCGAAACAACTTGAGGAAGAAAGGGTTTATTTCGTTTATACTTCCGGGTCACAATCCATTGCTGAGAAAGGTCAGGGCAGGCACTCAAGCGAGAACTAAAGCACAAACCATGGATTCCTTCAGGCTAGTTCCTGACTTTTTCCGAGGTTTATGTTCAGCTACTTTTGTTATATAGCCCAGGCCTACCTGCCCACAGTAGACTGAGCACACCTACAGCAATTAGTGATCAAGAAAATGCCCCCACAGTCCAGTCTGATCGAGGCAATACCCCAATAGAGAGTCCTTCAGATAACTCTGGACCGTGTCTAGTTGATAACTGAGGCTAACTAGGAGAGAAATAATAGAATAAAATAACAAAATAAAATGTCATCCTTTGCTTCCTAGGGAATTTTGAGGCTAGGCTGGGAAACATGAAACGCTTTCTCTCAAAAAAAAAAAAAAAAAAAAAAAAACCAAACCAAAATAAAATATAAACAATAACAAAACAATGACAGAAAAAAAAACACAACAAAATAGATTAAAAAGAAATTTCACTGTGCATTCCAGAAAAGTAGAAACAGAGACATATGATTGTTAATATGAAGCTGTGTGAATGGGGAGAAGAAAAGATTTTTCAAGACAGAAGCATCTAAATAATCATAATAATCATAAAGTTAAGAGATCGGAATTGAAGAAGAACCCCATTATCCCTGAATAGCTCACCTTTCTAGGTATTGCCCAATCTCAGTAGATATCAACACTGGACCGCAGGAACTGACTTGCCGAAGAAAAATAAAATAAAATGGAGTGGGCTTATCATCCCCTCCCCCAAATATGCATTTAGCAAATTACAGTATATAACCCTATTACACTTCAGAATGAAACAGCAAGCCTTCTGATTTATTAGAAGTTATAGTAAATGTGTCAGGGGAAAGTAAATGCTTCTAAGCAGTGTACTTATTGCCAATCGTTTCCTATAAAACCAACATTGAAAGGAATCAGGTACTAGGCTATATACAAGTGTGCATGAGCAGATGCAATCCTCTCTGTATGGCAATTTGAAAAGAAAAATATAAATGCTGAGCTTTGGCGTGGAGGGAGTATTTGTTGTTTTGTCTCTATCCTGGTACTTCTCTCCAAGGTCTCAATTCTGAAACCCAGACTGGCCAGCCTTAGCCTCCCCAGTACTGAGATTCCAGACATGCTCCACACACCCAGCTTGATAAAAGCAAGTTCTCCTCCACCTCCTTTGGGAACTAGTCCCATTGACAGAGCAACTTTAGAGGGTTGGTCAAGGTCAGTTCTTTAGATACCAGACCAGAGAGATAAGAACATGTTTGAAGGAAACCAAAACAAAACTCCTTGCCTCTGGCAATGGTAATCAGTCCAAGTGCTAGGGGTGAGTGAGTAGTTTTTCTCAGTGTCTCTGTCTCTCTCTCTTCTCTGTTGTGTGTGTGTGTGTGTGTGTGTGTGTGCGTGTGTGTGTGTGTGTGTAGTGTTGTTGAGACATATTTTCCTATGTATCCCAGGTTTGCCTTGAATTCACTAAGTATTCAGTATTCCAGGCTGGTGGAATTCACAGCAGGGTTTACATACAGGCACCACCTTGACCAAGGCTCTTTCCTGTGGATTGCAGATTCTGGAGTTGGACTGAGGGGATATGAGGAGCCATAATCCCTGGTCAGGTGGAAAGGCTCAAGATAATGGTTTACCTAATGAAAAGCAGTGAGAAGCAGTATCTCACTGCATTCAGATTCTAGAGTGTACATCAGAATGTGGATGAAATTATGTGTAAAGTGGCTTTCAGGTACAGTATACTAGTTCCAAACACTTCACAAAGTCAATGGCAAGCAGAGTGAACACAGCTGTTGGCTGTACAATCCAGGAAAGACTGTTAATTAATTTTTAGGACTTGTGATGTGTCATGCTTTATCTTTTTGCTGGATGGTTTCTGGAGAGTTCTTGGAGAGTCCTCTGGGGCAGGCAGGCACAGCTGGGTCTCCTGGGCACAGACACTTAGAGGACTTATGTGACAGTGATAATTCATTAACATTTATGGCAATATCTCAGTATTTTTAAACCAGCATGCTTACCAGTGAATACCAAGCAAACAATAGCCCTGGTATGAGGAAAGAGGAAATGGAACTAAGGCTGTTCTTTGTGGAAATGACAGTGTACATTAGGTCACATGAGTTGTATATGACAATAAAAACTATAAAATTGTTTGAACTCATTGTGTGTACAGTTCTGTTCTTGTAGTCTCAAATTTTCATAACCACTTTATTAATATATTATGTATGTATGTATGTATGTATGTATGCATGTATGCATTTATGTTTGTAGTGTTGAGGGTGGAACCCAGGTCCTTGGTCATGCTAGTCAAATAATCTGTCAATGAGTTTCATCCCAGCCCCTGATTTCTTCTGGCAGGGGATCCTCACTACTTAGCTCAGAACAGCCTCCAACTCACTAAATAACCCAAGTTGGCCTCAAACTCATGATCTTCCTGTCTTTGCCTCCTGAATACTGGGCTCACACATATGCAGCACCATGGCCAATTTGGAGATTTACTGAGTAGTTTATGTGTCAGTCTCAGAAGGTTATTTGTTACTGAGAAGGTATCTGTAGGTACAGTTAATGCTAGTTGTCAAACACATGAAACTATGTTGATGTTAGACAAGCTTATCTTTAATAATCAGAGTGAGCCTCATTCAATCAGTTGAAAGACCTTAGGGTCAAAGTTGAAGTATCCTTGAGAAAGAATTCTGCACCTCAGCATCTGTCTAGGAACCGGCCCTTCAGTTTACAGACTTGATGCCCTACCAGTGACATGACCCAGTTCACTCTATTTATATCTACCTCCTAATATTTCTGTTTTTCTGGAAAATCCCTGCTAATACAGAGATCAAATAAGGACAAAGATTTTAAGTCAGAAAACCCAGGGTCACAGTGTTTCGGGATTTGAGCAGCTATCCTGTGAAAGATAATTCAGTGGATGGTGGAACAGGAAGACATACCTAAGTTTCCCATATTCTGAAAGTTAAATGGGGTTTTCCTTTAAAGAGGACAGCTGCCTTGCAGCACCCACATCAAAGAGGAAGACTGAAGATCCTTAAGGCTCTGAAGTGTCAAAATCATGCAGTTTCGATTACAGGCATTAACTGAGTCCCTTCCTTACTGATATTTTTTTTAAATAGCTCTTTGGATATTTATTTGCTCTTATAATCCTTTTTTTCCCAGAACTTTGCTGTGGCCCATATTAATATAAAATGTATTATATAAGTATGATCTATGGAAGCTTCTAGATGCATGTACACCCAATAAAACTGTTTACATGGTTCTCATTCTGTAGATGATAAAGCTCAGACTTGTCTGCATTCATCCAGCCATTCTGTAACAGGTCGGGACTTTGATACACTTAGCAAGTTTATAAACTTTCCCCTAATGCTTTTCTTACCAAACTGTACTATATCCTACTCAGCCAAATGCCTTCAGTCATCTACAGTTTCCACAGAGTTTTCTTTTTCTTTTTTAAAATTATTTTTATTTTATGTGTATGAGTGTATTGCTTGCATGTATATAAATGCACCTATTTTGTACAATGCCCATGGAGGTCAGAACAAGGCATTGGATTCCCCTGGAACTGGAGTTATGGACTGGAGTTATATGAGCCACCATGTGGGTGCTGGGAATCAAACTTGTGTTCTGTGCAAGATTATCCAATGCTCTTAACTGCTGAGCTATTTTTCCAGCCCCTCCATAGAGTTTTCTATGGGACAATAGGCAGAAAAACAAATTCTACACTAGATAAACAGTGAACAGTGAATCTAGACGTCTGTGTGCATGTGTGTGTGTGAGTGTGTGTGTGTGTGTATGTGTGTGTGAGTGTGTGTGTGGACAGCTGTGGCTACAGGGAGACCCTGTCTCAAAAAAAATTATTGAATTAATATTATGAAAATAACTTTAAAGCTGAGAGGTGACTTGGAAATTGGTCAAGTATTTCTGTGAAATAGATATTTTAAGTGTGTCTACATACCCCACCTACATGTCAACATGCAGACACATGCTCACAGAGGACTTCTTTCTCCTGTGAGTTTTGTGTACCACAATACATACTTCATGAGACTGCTTGCTATAATTTTTTTTTCTTACTCTTCAGCAACTCTGACTGAAAAATGGAGCCAATATAAAACATAATTACAATATAATAATAATAATCCTTTGCCACTGGAGATGAAAATAATGGAGTTCCTTATTTGAAATGAGACACCTTTTAACTGTAATCATTAATACTTAGGTGAAAATTATGCATGTTTTAAAGTCTAGTCACCTTGAAGGATATTGTGTGTGTTCTGGTACTGGTTAACATAATTTTTGTTCCTACTTTCTTTTATTTCATTAAATTATATGCAATTATATTAACTCAGTGAGATGTAGATTTTGAAATATTTTTAAAATGAATTTCTAAAAAGGGAAAGGTATTATTTAGCATCAATCTGAAGAGAATGAATAAAGCTTGGATTTGAATACATTTTCTGTATTTTCCAGCTCTTACAATCTCCACAGTGCTCTCAGTTATCTGCTTTTTCGCATCTTCTTAGAAATAAAGACATTTTAAACAAATTTACTTAGCATTTTCTAGAGCTATGATAAGCTTGTTCATTTGGAAGTTGAGGTTATTTTAAAATATAAGAACCCAGGTTTTTAGAACATATTCCAGAATCGTACATAGAATAGTCTTCTTAAAAATTTATATCTTAAGACTCTTGACTGAAATGATCAATTCATTTATAGTATATAAATAAGCACAAAAATATGAATGGTTCTTTCTACTGCGTGGCAACATCAATTTTCATAGAATTTGTTGCATCCCTCTCAAGGACTAGGTGTATTTTGTTGTTTCTGAGGCAGGTTCTTGATATGCAGCCCAGACTAGCCTCTAACACATGGTCCTCCTGCCTGTACCTCCTGAGTCTTGAGATTACATTCATGAGTCACTAAGTTTTACTCAAATACTAGGGGATTTGAGAGAGAATGATGAATTTCTTTTCTGGATGAAACTGTAAGTGGTTGATTTGCCCTGGACACTAGGGTAGTTTGTTTGTAACATAACTAGGGCTGCAAGATATCTGAGACTGAGCCAAGAATATCAGTAGAGATCCTGACCAGGCCACATGACTTGACATCACTGCATAGGTTCACTTAATCACCCCATTCCTGTCCCAATTGTATCCATGGTCAGCCTTACTTGGCGAACCTTGGAAACTGACTTGGAGCTGTTAGTGCAGGAAATTTCAGGGAACACAAGGGCCCTAGTGTGTGGCCTTTGGGGGAGGCATAGTCTGCCAGGGCTACTGCTCTGGTGGGAATGGCCCTTGGCTCTTCATACTGTGGTTTACGTGACTGATGAACATAGGTGGACAAGGTAGAAGGAGCAGGAGGCATTACATAGACAGAGTCCAGAGGGACCCCTGTGGCCCTCGTCCTAGGGGCAGTGCCACTGACAAGGCTCTCTTCCATCTCACAGACCTCCCTTATTTCTCTCAGTTTCCAAGGGATTGATGTATTGCCAGCAGTTAGCCTTCCCTGGAGAGATACAGTGGTTAGGAGAAAAATAAACCGACGATGCCTGCATGAGCACTACATAGTGAGCTTGCTAAAAACCAGTGCTAGACCCCGTCGCAGGAATTTCCAGTTCAGTAGGTGCAGTGGTGGTCACAACCTACACTTCTCTAAGGCTTCTAAGGAAAGGGACCACACCTTTGAAAGTCACAGTCTTTCCCTGGGTTCCTGCTGATCCCTTTGGTGTTTCTGCCTCTGCCACTAAACTCATATTTGCTTTTTTATAGTCCTGATAACCTCTTTCCCTAAATGAAATTCTTTTCTTTACCACAGGGCTAAGTTGTCAGTACTTTCTAAGGTAACTATTTGCTAATCTGATTAACTCCTGAGAATATGTCCCGAACTTTGGGTACCTATTGGCAAACCTAGGCCAGTTTAAAGGTAGCAACCAGATGCCTACTTCTTACTTTCAGTTCCCCTCTCACGCTGGATCCAGTATGGTTACTGTGTATGTGTTGCTTCAGTTAACCTCTTCTGGGCCTGTAACAGGGCTTTTATTTTTGTGCTGTGCACAGTCAGACACCTGCTAAGGTGACCGAGGTATTCTCAAAAGCACAGTTGCCAAATATCATTAACACAGGAATGTGGAGACTGTTTCCAGCACATGAACGCTGGGGAATATATTAGAACCAGAGCCATCTGATGACAAAGAGAGAGGAGTCTGTAAGACACTGAGCCAATCCCTTGGGCAGTAGTGAGAGCAGAGGCCGACATGAACAAGCGGCAGGCATTTCAAGGGGCAGGAAGGGGTCAAGGCTATGGAAGCAGAAGTTTCTGTATAGGAAAAGGAGTAAAAATGAGCCTGGAGAGAAGCATCTAAAACCAAAGCTCCTTCCCAGGTGTAAAACTCATGATCCTTGAAATGAGGTTTCCTAATTGGCAAAGAGATGTCCTTAACATTTTGTGCTAAGAATTTTGTTCAAGGTCCCTTAAACAAAAAAGGGGACTGTTTATGAGTTTAGCAGGGGACACTGGCTGAATGGACCATAAAGACAATTGGTAAACTCAAAGTGAAGTAACTCTTAAAATTCCAGACAGGGTGTTGGGAAATCCTAAATGCTTCTTCCTCATTCCATAACTGCTTAGTGTCCCAATAATTTTTTTCTCTGAGGTAGGTAGTCTGTACTCTCTTTTTCCATTTATTTATCCATTTTTTATTTAGTGTGCATGCACGTGTGTGGGTGTGTGTGTGTGTGTGTGTGTGTGTGTGTGTGTGAAGAGCCTTTACCCACGGAACCATCTCTCTGGTCCTGTTTCCTGTACTCTTAACAATTTTCTTTGGACTTGGTCTCATCATTAAAGCAGACCAGTTCAACACTAGGAAGCTTCCACAAGTAGGAAACCACATTTCATTCCTTCACACATAAACCCTGTTGTTAACAGTCAGTGTCAGGTTAACTATGGCAGCACACAGAGGAACTACAAAGGCCCTTTGAATGTCGACTTCATTTAAACCCCAACCTCTGAGTTTTTCCACAACCCCATGAGAGGTCACAAAGATCCTCTTGTCCTAATGCTGCTTCCACACACTGCAATAAACGTTCTTGTTTTGAAAACAGAAACCAGCCTGAGTCATCCTTCAGGGGCTAACCCTGCTGGCGGTAGCCACGCCACGTGTCCCATATAGTCAGCCTTCCGAAGCCGAGGAGAAATCTGCTCTTTCCTTAGCTCATTTTCACTGTGGAGTTTTGACTACATGTTTTAGAAGGAAAATAGGCAGTATGTTAAAGTTGCAAAGTACTTTTTTAGAAAACTTTCAAAAAATGTCAATGAATTTAAACAGCACTTGGTCTTTACTACAGACCTTCCACTGTTCCTTGAGGGAACAGGTAGATAAAACCTTGAATAAAGTTTCACCACTGAAATGTGTACAATGTAGGTACAAGAGTGTTTCCAATAAAAACAGAAAATGTTCTGTAACTACATTATATAAGGTAAAAAGGAAACAAATTAATTTCAATGATATAATTTACTCAACCCATTATACCCTAAAAATTTAGAATTCCAGGTAAAAATGTTAATCTCATATTTTGTATTCATTTTCACTTTAGTTCTAAATACATTATTCATTTTATTTGTACTGAATCTTTAAACCTTGGTTTGTATTTTACACTTACAGCACACCTCAATTCACACTAGCTACCTTTTGGATACCCAGTAGCCACGTGTGGCTACACTGGACCTTACTGGACCAGTATGTAGACGAGGTGATGACATAAAAGACTGAATTGCCAGCTCCCTTTGCTTTAGGGAGAAGAGGATGTTTTCAAGAGAAGGGAAGGCATTTGACAGAGTATAGCTCAGTGGTAGAGCACCTGTGTACACACACAAGGCCCTGTTCAATTCCCAGCGTTACAAAGAAAAAAGAGGAGGAGAAACTGGAATTACAAAGAATGATTATGAATCAAGCAGACAGAGATGGAGAGGATAGAGTGAAGTTTAGGCTAAAAGCCTATAGAAGCAACCACTCCAGAGGAAAGCAACTGCACTTGTCATAGCGCTGTTCAGGGATAGCGCTTCTCAGTGGTCTCAGATGCAGATCTCTTACAGAGGCCCACAAGGTCAATTCAATTTACGAGTTCAGCTTTGCTCTCCAGATTTAGCCTCTACTTTGGGGCTCCATATGTCACTTTTCATAAATTATTCACATCTTTTCATCCGAACATATATATTTCCTGGCCTAAAACTTGTTAGATTGACTTATTACTTCTAGTACCCAGCAGATGATAAACATGTAGTCATTTTTCAACAAATACACTATATTTGAATGAAATTAATGACTTAAGTAATAAATTAATCAATTAGAGGGACATAGGAAAGAAGAAAATGTTGGTAGAGAGCCCGTTGCAGAGGACCATGGGAACCAGATAAAGAGTTTGTAATGAATTCTGTGAACAAAGTCCATATTTACACCTTGTGTATTAAATCTTGATGTGCAGCCTGCTCATGTGTGCAGGGAGAAGTAGAAGACAACAGAGTTTTTCTAGAAGCCAGTGGAGAAGCTCAGCTGAGAATAAGCCAGGTAGAGTAGCATAGGAGAGTGGTAGATATATGTATCAGCGGATCATTTTGTAGAAATTAGGCTCTCCTGGGAACTCATTTGGCTTATTTGCCTATCATGAACGAAGCCCTGGCTTCCAACCCCAGAACTGCGTAAGACCAGGTATTGTATAGCACATGCCTGTAGTCCCAATACTCAGGAAGTGGAGGCAAGTCATCCTCAGGCACGCAGTGAGTTCAAGACCAGCCTGGAATACATGAGACCCTGTCTGAGAAAAGACAAAAAAGAAAGAAGAATGAAAAAGAGAGAGAAAGAAAGAATAAATATTTTGGAAGTAAATGACCTTTTTGCCATGATCTGGAAAATGAGAGCCAGAGAAATTTCTCTAATAAAATCTAAAGAGTTCATTACTCAGTACAAATGGGTATCATCAAGAAAATGCAGCTCAGGACCATGTTACATGTTCTAAAAGAAAGAATCATCCCACAAACATTAAATTAAGTAAATACAGAAAGATGAAAGGAAAAGGCAAAAAAAAAAAAAATCCAACATCCATATGAATTGTTAGGAAAAAAAATGGTTAGAGGGGCCATTAAGATGGTTCAGTAGTAAAGCTGCTTGGGGCCAAGTCTAATGACTTGGGTTTGATCTCTGGGACTCACACGGTGGAAGGAGAGAACAGATTCTCAAATAAACAAACGAACAAATGTAAAAATATATTTAAAAATGGCTGCAGAAAGTTTGATACTGGATATGACTGACATTGAAACAGCTAGGCTGGTCTCATATGCATTCAAGGGTTCAATTCAGCAGTCACTTAAGTCTTTGCATTTTTTAAAAGAAATGTTAGAAGTACTATATCAACATAGGTTAGATCTGGTGACACACACCTGTAATCTCAGGATTTAACACGAAGAAACAGAGATCAGGAATTCAAGGTTGTTCTTAGCTAAGTAGTAAGTTTGAGGGCAGCCTGGGCTACACAAAACCCTGTATTCCCCTGCTCCATCCCCCAGAAAAAGATAAGAAATAAAAAGAAAAAGGGTGTTAGTAATAACACTTCACAGTGGTCAAAATGTTCAAGAGTTCCCATTTGATGGGAAAATGACACAGCAGCAGCATGGTCCTGGAAGGCTGCTTCGAGTCGTGCTTCCTCTTCAGAGCCGGGTCATTCTCTTGTTTCCAGGCTACATTTTCAGTCGTATACCGTGTTTCCCTCTGGGTGACTCAGAAGAATTTGAACAGAGGGAGAGAATATTTTCAGTTTGGGAGAATTAAGCTCTGGCAATCTATACTTTAAGATTGAGGTATAGAAGATGGCTCAGAATTCGACAGCTTCTAATGAGCTAGACACGGCTCACTGTTACTTGGAACAGGACTCACACACTTGGAACAGCTTACGTAGCTACACTACAAGAGAGTGTTGGGCTAAATGTTCCGTGGAAATTTGAGGGCCAGTACCACAAAATGGTGAAACCTTTAGGCTAAAGGCAAACACAAGAACCAGAAGATCTCTATTTACTGAACAAACTACAAAAAAACCTCAAATCAGTTAGATTGTATGACCTCTCAAGCCAAATCAGCCTTGATGGAATATAAATTTCACTTTATAATCATTTATTTTGATATTATGCATCTCAAAATTTTATTTCTCCATAATATTTTCTTTAGTAAAAAATTCTACTCAAATGTCAAGAACAGGGGCCAAATCCCTTACAAAACATGAGAGACTTGGAATCTACATTATCTTTAGTGAATGAACAAAAACTAAATAAAGTCAAACTCAAGGGAGCACAGATATTAAAGTGATTTATGGAGAGATGGAAAAATATATCATTGTCTGATAACTGATAAAATCTAGTTATTTTGCCTCCTCACACAGTCTTATAGTTCCTGGATGACGTGTGATAGGAAAATGCTTCAGTCAAAATGTGGGTGTAAAGAAAAAGCCAAGCCTAGTGACAGCTTGAAGATCCCTTTATTTCTTCTGAAGGTTTCACTGGCGTATGCCTAGGAAGAGCTGGGGACATGAAAGGCGTCTGGGTCCCAAGAATTGAGCATTACATGTTACAAAAGCTGTGATGTTATGCCTACTGATGATTCAATGGAAGATTCAGGTCATGCTGATCTTCTCGGCCTGTGGCTGTGTCATGAACCCAAGCAACTGCAACTATTGAGCAACCCTGTAGCTCCAAGGTCTGTGCTGGCTTCTCAGACCTCAGTGCTCCTTGTTCCTCCTTCCAGCTTTATTTTTCTCTAGCATATTTCCCATCTGAATATAATGCACTTTAAATTTGCTGTTGTTGTTTGAGACAAGGTCTCATGTAGGCAAGGATGACTGAGCGCTTCCTGTTTCTACCTCCCAAGTGCTGGGATTACAGATGTGAGCCAGCACACCCAGGTAAAATTTACCATCTCTTCCCCACCTCCGCTTTCCCCTTTCCCCACAACCATCCTTCTCTCCTCTTCTTTTTCCTCGCTCCCTCCCTCCTTCCCTTTCTCTCTCTCTCTCTTTCTTTCTCTCTCTCTTTCTCTCTTTCTTTCTTTCTTTCTTTCTTTCTTTCTTTCTTTCTTTCTTTCTTTCTTTCTATCTTTCTTTTCAGGGTCTCATGCAACCAAGGACAACCTCGAACTCCTGATACTCCTGATGCCATCTCCCAGACTCTGAGATTACAGATGTGTACCACCATATCAGGCTGACCATCCTACTTTCTATGAATTTGAATACTAAAAAAAGAACTCATGCAAGTGTTAGAAGAACCAACTTCTACAAGTTGACCTCTCACTACGTGTGTGCCATGACATGAATATACGAACACACACATACCACTAAATGAATAAATATAACAAAGAAAAACTCATGTAAAGAAGCTCCTTTTTGCATTGGTCAGCAGTCAGTACAGAGACTCCTAACTGGACAAAGTGATGAGAATAAGGGACTGTTGAGTGCTCAGCCCCAAATGGGACATTTGTATCAATCCATCTCCCACTCCCAAGGCTCAGGGAGCACTGCAGAGAACAAGGAAGAATGTAAGTACCAGAGAATGGGAAGGAGAGCTGTGAAATGCTGTTTTCTGTACATGACATGGCCTTTGCACTCATGAACTCACAGTAGGTATTGTTCTGTGCACAAGATCAAGCCAGACAACATTCCGGCAAGGACGGGAGAGGAGTTCATGAAGCCCCACCTCTAGCTGAGCTATGGGCACTGAATGGCTTCTGGGAGAGGTTGCCATGCACTGGGCATGGTCCCACATGCTCACCCATGCTCATACAGGAAGCACTGATTTGATTCTCGGTTATAAAAGAAAAAAAGAGAAGAAGCTCTGAAGATGGGAAGGTGAAGAAAGTATCCAAGGAGTCTTTGGGGAGTGGAAAGGAGGATTTGTTTTGGATATAATCAAAATATATTATATGGATGTATGAAACTGTCAAGGAACAAATTAAAGTAGCCTAAACAAAAGCAACTCATATAAGTAGAACCATGCACTATTTATCCTTTTGTGGTTGTATCGCTTCACGGTTCCGTATTGACTAACTCACTTCTTGAGAATGCAAACATCCAGGAAGGCTGTTTCTGTCTATGCTAGTCTCTGCTTTATTTCCATGCATAGAAAAGTCCTAGGATCTGTACAGTCTGAATAAAGGTGTATATGAATGAATGGTTCAGATGGGTCACACTGCTATTATGGGCTGAGGTAAGTTAACACTGAATAGAGGGTTCCTGAGCACTTATTATGTGTGGGGCATTGTGACTACAACACAGGACTGCCTTAAGGAGCCTTTGTCTAAGCAGGGGTTAGGAGCTGGAAGGTAACAGAAATATCATTGCTCAGGAAACAGAGAGGAAGGGCTCCAGGCTTTAAAGGTTTGTAACTATCTAGGACATACCTTTAAACCAAGCCCTGAGGGGTGAATGAGTGTTGGCCATGTCTAGGGTTTATTTAGAGTTCAAGATTGTAGGAACTTTCTGAAGGCAAGGGCTCCTTTCTGTACTTCGAGCCCTTCTGACTGTCTGGTGAAGCCTAAAATTCCCATCTTAGAATAAGATGTTGGTGAATAAAGTAAAATACACAGGATCACAAAGGCAATCTATTATACAGTTGGCAAAATTGCTTTTATTTGTTTTTGTTTTGCTTTGTTTTTTTGTTTTTGTTTTTGAGATGGGTATCAAGTAACCTTGAACTTCAGATCCTGACTCTACATCTCAAGTACTAAGATTACAGACTATACTGGAAGGTGCCACCACACCCAGCTGACAAAAAAATTTATTTAAAAAAAACTTGTAGTACAACTGGGCATGGTAGTGCACATGCCTTTAATCTCAACATTTGGGAGGCAGAAGTAGGTGGATCTCTGTGAGTTCAAGTTAAGCCTGGTCTGTATCATGGCATTCTAGTCCAGCTAGGAAAACAAAGCAGAATGTTCTTTAATACAACTTGAGACTCTTTGTTATGGTAGATAAACTGGTCTAGCGGAAAGTTAGTAACTACTGTAGATTTCTCAGTAAAAACAGGAATAAATGATAGATTGCAGGACCTTCAACAACTATTATGTGAGATGAAAAGCCCGATTTCTGCAACTGATAAAATTGTAAGTTCTGGCAATATTACTGTGGATTCTTGGTGAGGGTAGTAAATACAAAGAATTTGAATCTTTTCTATCAAAAGATCATAGGAATGCAACCTTCCTAATGGTGTTTTATAATCTCCCCACCTTGTAAAACTTTGTTTATGCAAAGGTCCGCTACATTCCTGGAACTTGATGGCCTGGAGCTGCTGACCCCCTCCTGATTCTTTCATTGCTTTCACATCAATTCCTTTTAAACTAGCCAATTGTGAAAGACTATGAGGCTGATCTCAGCCAATGAGGAAAAGACAGAGTACACTGACATTAGGACAACAATCTAACACGTTTCCTGCTCAGTGTGCTTGCTGATAACCCCGATTTAGGAAAATAAACCCTTTTGAAAAAGCAAAAGCTGACTTGTCCATCTACAAGCCCTTTGTCTACACGTTCTTTGTATGGTATCTGTGAGGTCCTTGAGCCTCAGATTTTATTTTTAACACTGGATGCATTTATATTTAGAATAGGTACTAGTTTTTAGGTACAGGTTGAAAACAAATATGCTATTTTTTTTTTTCATGTAAATTCTGAAGTCCACCCTTGCTCTCAAGGGTTCCATGGACCCAGGGTTCATAGTTCATAGGAGAGTGGCAGGATTGTGTAGTTGGGAAACAGCACACAATTCAACATGGGTGGAGAATGGAGTTCAGTGAGTGAGGAAGAAGGACCAAAGAGATGGAAGACTAAAAGAATGAGCGTGGGCACATCTCAGTCTGGCCCCGGAAGTGCCACAGGTAGAATGTGAAGACTCACAATGGATCATTTGACATTTGTTGCTCTGGGGGGTTGAACCCAAGGTCTCAAGCATGCTCACTGAAATGCTTTAAGCTCTGAGATGCCAAGCTCTCACTTGTGTTTTATAAATCCTTTCCAAACTTCAGTTTGCTGCATACCGTGGGGCATGACTGGCACCGAGAGACCAGTTAGGAGGTGGTGGCCATTTTGCAGGGAAGAATCATGATAGTATGCATTAGGGAAAACGGCAGTACAGGCTGTCAGGACCAGAAGCTGCTTGGAAAGGACTGATTTAAGTGGACACCCACATTCTACTCCTAGCCTGAAGGCGAGCAGGAGAACAAAGAATGTCATTTCAATTTTCTCATGTTCCAAGATAACAAATGGACAGCACAGGATGCCCAGGGAAGAGAGAAGTGATATGATGTAATGGAAGGAGAGTCTCTTGTGTCATCAGTTGACATGAGGCCCTTTATCTAAGAGATTGTAGAGAAGTTATGAAGTTTTCTGATGTTCAACATCCTTGTTGCTAAAGCAGGTTAAGGACATGAGTTCCAGAGTTGTGAATCACCAGGGAGAGATGGTCATCAAAGATTTTATAAATTAAAGGCTAGAGAAATGCAGCTGTGCTAATGTATCATGATCAATAAAGGGTAGTTATTACTATAAATAAGTGCTTATTAAGAGTTGAAGAGGAATTAGACAGCAGTGTGAACAATTCATAGTGACTGGAAAAATGAATCATAGGAACCTATGCTGCTTCTGGAAAAATGTAGAGAATTTAGCTAAGTGGGGGGTGAGGGTGAGGAATGGGAGCAAAACAGTAGCTGTTGGGTAGAAAAGAAAAACTGAGTAGGAGGACATGGAGCCAGAGCCTGAGTGCGCCTGTCATAGCAGAGGGGGATCGTGCCAAGGAACGGAATGCATGGTAGAGTGGGCAAATGCTTGAATGGCTTTGAAAACTAGATAGCTGGGCATGGTGACACATTTCTACGTTTCCAGCTCTCAGGAGACTGTGGCTGAAGGATCTAGAGCTGGGGCCAGCCTGAGCTACAATGTGAAACCCTGCCAAGGAAAGTAGGGAAGGAAGAAAGAAGAGAGAGAGAGCCAGATGTGGTGGCACATGCCTGTAATCTACACACTTGTTTGGCTATATAGCACATTACAGGCCAGCCTGGGCTAGATGAGATCAACCAACCAACCAATCAATTAATACTTCAATGAATAATAAATAAGAAAGAACGATAGAAAGCTGTTAAAGTATCTGCTGATGTATAGTAAAACTTATCATGGTTCTTGCACCAAAACATCATGAGAGCCTGGCTTAGGAAATCACTTGTGGCTGTGCCACATCTCACCAGGGAGGCCTCACTGCTGTGGGATGCTGTTGAAGCTGTCTAACGTACTGTGAATTCTTCCAGGTCAAGCTAAAGAAAGAGAATAGAGGGGAGAGATAATAGAAGAGACTTCACTAGAGAACCCAGGTTAAAGATGATAAAAGTATGTACCATGACAATAGGTCCTGCCAATAGAGAGAGACTTAAAAACTGCTGCTTGGAGGTAGACCAAACAGGATGTACTAAAGAATCACATCAGTGGTGGAAGAAAAAGATGGAAGGACAGTTTCTGTACTTGTGGCTTTAATGACCGGGACAGGGAAAATTGAGGAAGGAACACAATTAGGTAAGAAGGAAAATCAAGAGTTCAGTTTTGAATGTCAGGAGTTCAAGGTGTGAGTGGTACATCTCAAGCGGAATATTAAGGAGACAACTGGGAAGGGTGATTTTTGCCTTCAGAGAAGTGAAGCATTTGTGAAGAATGTGAGGAGCACAGTTTCTTTGTGAGAATGAACGGGTGTATATATTAAGGGGTAGGATAGGAGACGTAGGAGAGTGAATGGAAGGAGGAAGAATGTGAGAAAGATGAAGAAAGAATGGGAAGAAGGAAACAGGTGGTGGGAGTCTGCTTAGCCAAGCATGAAGCCTGAGCCATGGCCATAGTGTGGTAGCGTAGGAAGGAAAAGCCTGAAGGGAAACTGAGAAACTAGGCAGGGTGAGAGGGGGACCTGTGGTGCCACAGAGGGTGCACCTGAGTTTTCATGTGAAAGAGTCCACTGGGAGGCACGCAGAAGGAGAAGTCCAGATGAGGGTGGATGGAAGTTCATAGGACAAAACAAACAAACAAACAAACAAAAGAACACAAAAGAGCTAGATCTTTATTTACGTTAGAGAAAAATATGATGATATGCCTGCAAATGCATTTTTAAGTCTTTAATGAGGAGAATTTTAGTGAGCCCGGAATAGTAGTGCACACCTGTAATCCTAGCACTTGGGAGACTGAGGAGCAGGGAGCCCCCTGAGTTCTCAGCAGTCTTGGCTATATAATGAGGTCCAGGACAGCCTGGACTATAGAGTGAGACCTCATCTAAAAAACAAAACAAAATCCACAACCACCACCACCACCACCACCATCACCACCATCACCACCACCACCACCATCACCACCACCATCACCATCACCACCACCACCATCACCACCACCACCACCACCACCACCACCATCACCATCACCACCACCATCACCACCATCACCACCACCACCACCACCATCACCACCACCACCATCACCACCACCACCATCACCACCACCACCATCACCACCACCACCACCACCATCACCACCACCACCATCACCACCACCACCACCATCACCATCACCACCACCATCACCACCACCACCACCACCACCACCACCATCACCACCACCATCACCATCACCACCACCACCATCACCACCACCACCACCATCACCACCACCACCACCACCACCACCACCACCATCACCATCACCACCACCATCACCACCATCACCACCACCACCACCACCATCACCACCACCACCATCACCATCACCATCACCACCACCATCACCACCATCACCACCACCATCACCATCACCACCACCATCACCACCACCACCACCACCACCACCACCATCACCACCACCACCACCATCACCACCACCACCACCATCACCACCACCACCATCACCACCACCATCACCACCACCACCACCATCACCACCACCATCACCACCACCACCATCACCACCACCATCACCACCACCATCACCACCACCACCATCACCACCACCATCACCATCACCACCACCATCACCACCACCACCACCACCACCACCACCACCACCATCACCACCACCACCACCACCACCACCACCACCACCACCTCCACCTCCATCACCACCATCATCACCACCACCATCACCACCACCATCACCACCACCACCACCACCACCACCACCACCATCACCACCACCACCACCTCCACCTCCATCACCACCATCATCACCACCACCACCACCACCACCACCATCACCACCACCACCACCATCACCACCATCATCACCACCACCACCACCACCACCTCCACCTCCATCACCACCACCACCACCATCACCATCACCACCCCCACCACCTCCACCACCATCACCACCAACACCACCCTCACTCTCATCACCACCATCACCACCACCACCACCGCCACCACCACCGCCACCATCACCACCACCATCACCACCACCGCCACCACCACCACCATCACCACCACCACCACCATCACCACCATCACCACCATCACCACCATCACCACCACCACCACCGCCACCACCATCACCACCACCACCACCGCCACCACCACCACCACCACCGCCACCATCACCACCACCATTACCACCACCACCAGCACCATCACCATCACCACCACCACCACCACCACCGCCACCGCCACCGCCACCACCACCACCACCACCATCACCATCACCACCACCACCGCCACCACCACCACCATCACCACCACCATCACCACCACCACCACCACCGCCACCGCCACCGCCACCACCACCACCATCACCACCACCATCACCACCACCACCGCCACCACCACCACCATCACCACCACCACCACCACCACCACCACCACCGTGGCATCACTAAAATAGAAAAAGAAAAGAACTACTTTAGCAACTGGGAACAACAAAAGGATTTTAAAGATTATCTCAGAGCACTGTTATAAAGAGGTTTCACGCCCATGTATGTTTATACAGACTCATGAATGATATCTCAGAGAGCTGAGAGGGCTAGGGTTGAAACTCAGTATTAGTGGTTGCCTAGCATGTGTGGGACTCTGGGTTCAGCCCTTAGCACAGTAGCAAGAAACTTGAAGATTTTCTTGGTAATATCTAAACTGTTTGAATACAACGTATTTTGAGTAACAGGTATCAGGGCTAGATACCTTGTATGAATCATGTTCAATTCTCAGAAACAACAGTTCTGTAAGGTAGGAGTACTATTAAGCTCAAATTCCATGTAAGCTGAGACTAACAGCCTGACCACTGTTACCGAGCTACGTAGCTGAAAATCCAACAATCTGTGTCTGATCTCACATTTGAAATCTATTGACTTCTCCCTTTAAGGCTCTGAGTGTTTAACTTTTTAAGTGTAGCTAAAAATGTTTGGGCTTAAAACTGTAGATATATTCAGTTACAGTTGGATAACAAGGTGAGGAATTATGCTATCTTCTTGTCGAGCAAATAGAAACTTATATAGCTTTCATTTGCCACTGTTGTTTTTGAGATGTGGAATTTAATCCTCCCTTTCTTTGACTCTGGACTAACTCTGTGACTTTTTTGTTTAATTAAAATATGGCAAAAGGCTGGGTTTTGTGGTGCACACCTTTGATTCTAGCACTTAGGAGGGAGAAGTAGGCAGATCTCACTGAATTTGAGGCCAGCTTGGTCTATGCAGAAAGTTCTTGTTTCAAAAAAACAAAAAAAAATAAGTAGTGTGTACTTTCCTTACTTACAAGACATACATGCCAAGATCCCCGAATGATGTCTAAAGCTATACATAGTACTAAAGTCTATATACACTGTTTTTAGTTTTATATACAATAATAAAGTTTAACTCATTTGTTAAGCATAGAACAATTATAGCCATATACCATACTGAAATAGTTACTAATGGGTTGGCAGTGTCTAAAGCATGGATACAGTGAATAAAATAATGATTCATTTCTTGAATGGTATGTAGTCAGACAGTGCAGTGTGAGATTTCATTGTGTCACTCACGGCAACATACAATAAAAAGCTGATCAATTATTTCTGGACTATCTCATTTAATAGTTTCAGACTGAAGTTGGTCAAAGGAAACAAATCTGAGAAAATGAAACAACAAATGAAAAACAGGACCATTGTAACTTCTTTCTTTTTTAAAGATTCTTTATTGTTTTTATTTATGTGTATGTGTGTCTATGTGAAATAATGCTACATGTGCCCAGGCAGAGAGAAGAGGGCCTCAAATCCTCTGGAGCTGGAGTTATAGGTGGTTATAAGCTGACTGGTGTGGGTTCTGGGAAGTGTACTTAGGATTTCTAGAAGAAGAATAGGTGTTTTTAACACTAAGCAATCTCTCCAGCCCTTGCTGTGTCTTCTAAAACTAGGCCCTATAAGATCTGTACCTTTTTAACTTTAGCATTTTTTGTTTGTTTGTTTTGATCTATTTGAGACAGGGTCTCTCTGTAGCCTGGGTTGACCTGGAACTCATTATGTAAACCAGGCTGACCTTGAACTCACAGAGATCTGCCTGCCTCTGCCTCCCAAGTGCTGGGATTAAAGATGTGTGCTACCACTCCCAGCTTAATTTTAGTTTTTATTTTATGTGTATGAGTGTTTTGCCTGCATGTAAGTATACCCATGTACGCAAACCCCGAGGTTTCCAGAAAAGGGTTATTGCTGGTTGTTAGCTGATATGTGGATGCTGGAAACCAAACCCCAGTCCTCTGAAAGAGCAGACAGTGTTCAGTCCTCTGAAAGAGCAGACAGTGTTCTTAACTGCTGAGCCATCTCTCCAACACAGGCCCTCCTCCCCCCAGGCCCAGCCTTTTTGTGTGTTTTCACACAAGGTCTTACTATGTAGGCCAGGCTTGACTCAAACTTGCAGTAATACACCTGCTTCAGCCTTTTAAAGCCATGACATTGTGAGGAAGATCAAGTTACACAATGAGATCAAGAGGCCAGTGGAGAAACTCTGGATATCAGGCAAGGGAATGAAGCTTTCCTGAAGTTTCTGGCCCAGGCCAGCCTCCATCTCAATGCAGTTAAGAAAAGCCCCAGCCAATGTTCAAGGGAGTGGAATGACTAATGAATCCAATCAGATCCTAAGCCACAGGATTTTAAACCAGTAAAATGATAGTGACATTTGATCACCAGGTTTTTAAGTAGTTTGTTATATAATAACAGACTACAAATTTAGTACCCCTGGGAAAAGTTTGGAAAGTTGTCCTGTAGCAAGCATTTCTGTGGTTTTAAGTACAAATGTTCTGTAATAAATAAGAAACCTATACTTAAAAGTTAGCTTTGACTCAGTGGTTAATTTCAGCAGGTGTTCTGCACGCATTTTCATGGAATCCTAAGGGAAGACATGGCATGTCTGAGAACTACATGTCTGAGCAGAGACATTCTTTTTCCTCTGCTTTCTGATCTACCAAGATGTGAGCAAGCAGCCCCCACTGCCATAGACAAGAGCTAGTCTCATCATGATGGACTCTACTCCCTGAATCAATAGAAGCAAACAGCAGTCATCAAAGATTAAGAACAAGAGCAAGTAAAAAATGAAAAGTTTAAAATAAGCAGACCACATCTCTTCTGTGGGTGTGGGTTATCATCATGATGCATGAGCACAATAAGCATCTATTTTTAACGTCTGGAATTAGTCCTGATAATTGCTTTTGTATTTCTCTGCCCTCTCCTTTACTTTCAGAAACATTTGGGGCAGTTCACAAAGAGGATGTACACCAGGAGGGTGAGAGTGAAAATGTAAGGTTAGATCAAATTCGGCAACTGAGAAGTCACTTCTAAAGATGATTTGTCTAATTTGTTCACTGAAATTTACCTTTAAATTTAGCTTTGAGTTTCCCGGCAAGTGGGGAAACCCAAGGGATTATTTCAAGCTAACTGTGATTTCCTTCAAAAAAAAAAAAAAAAAAAAAAAGCTTTCCATCCTACTGCTAACTTCTGAGATCATGACAGGGGACAGTAAGTGATAAAAGAGATGATGTGTTCAAAAGAGATGTCATTTAGAACATAAATGTGTCACAAACAGAATTTTAATATTCATCATACAGAACAAAATGTTTAGTTTTAATTTCTGAATGGGTTTTACATTTATTCCTTTCTCTTCTCCCCTAAAGACAGAATTTCATAATTTTTTTTCTTTTCCTTCCTTCCTTCCTTCCTTCCTTCCTTCCTTCCTTCCTTCCTTCCTTCCTTCCTTCCTTCTTTTTTTTTTTTATAAAGGATCTCACTCTATAGATCAGGCTAGCCTCAAACTCAGAGATCTGCCTATCTCTGCCTCCCAAGAGTTGGAATTAAAGGTGTGTGCCACCACATCTTGTCTATAATTTTAAAAATATTTTTATTTATTATATTTACTTTAGGTGTATGAGTGTATTGCCTACATGTATGTAAGTGGGCCCGTGTCATGCAATGCCTGCAGAGGTCAGAAGAGGGCATTGGATTCTCGTGGAACTGAAGTTGTAGAAAGTTGTTAGCTGCCATGTGCGTACTGGGAATTGAACTTGGGTCCTCTGCTCTTAACTGCTGAGTCATTTCTCTGGAAAGATAATGACTTTAGGAAGAAAAACACATTAGAAATTTATTGTCCTGGGCTGGAGGTTCAGCTTAGAGGTAAAGCACTCAACCTAACATGTGCAAGGTCCTGGGTTTGATCCTCTGTACTATGGGTGAGAGAAATAAAAGAAAAACTTTGTATTTCTCTGATTTTCAAAAAGAATGAAATGTATTTCCTAAGAGATCATTGCAAGGGTATGGTGTCTAAAATTTCACCTCATCAAGATTAGGTCTGAAGGATTAATCTCAAGACTGATATAACAGGTTCATTTGGTGCCAGAATTCTGATTATTAGGCATGATTTCTCCATCAGTGGAGAGAAGGTGTGGGCTCTTTTACGTAAAGACTGACTAAACAGACAAGTAAATTAGATACGGCTGCCTTATCAACACTGATAACTAAAGAATTGTATGCACACTGCCCTAGTCACAATTGCTACTGTGGAATATTTAATCTTTGAGGTCAAGTGCTGAATGGGAAAGCAATTATATTAAGGTTCTTCCATTTACCAATTGCTGTTATTTAGTTGTAAGCTTCTAAAAGCTATGTTAGACATCCTCTGAATGAGCTGGCTCTGCAAGCTTTATTATAATTTAACAGCACCCTACGTCCCAGTTACTGCTAAATTCTTGTCTTTATATTATCATCGTGTTTTTCTTTGTAAACTTTGAATTGCAGTATCTCTGACACACTTGATACTTTAGTATACAGTATTATAGATTTTTTTTAGTAATATGTTAACAATTTCAACAAAATTTAAAAGAAAATACCTTTGAGTCCATTTCAGATAGAAATACAGCTCCAATGACCAGGGTGAAAATACTTCTATTATGGGCTCACTTGTGCCTACCTCCCCTAATTTATATTAAAATCCTAACCTCAGTGCCTCAGAATGTGGCTGTGTTAGCCAGCTTTCTATTACTGTGAAAAGCATCTGAAATAACTAAATAATTAACATCACGTGGAAAAGTTTACTTTGGCTCATGGTTTTTCAAGTCTCCGTCCATGGCTGCTTGGCATTGCCATTTGGCCTGTGACAGCACAGCACATCTAGACAGAAGTGAGTGGCAGAAGCCAATGGCTATGAGGAAGAAGAAGAAGAAACAGGAAGGGCCTGGGGTCCCAATTTCCCTAGAAGTACATGTCTTCAATAGCCTTACTTCCCTCCATCAGGCACCTAGCCATGAAGGAATCACTTCCTCTCAATGGGGCCATGGACTGGTGACCAAACCTCCCACATAGGGCCTTTGGAGGGACATTCAAGTTCCAAATTAAAGGATAGGTATGGTGATACATACAGGTATTGTGATCCCAGCGCTTGAGAGAAGGTGCAGGTGGGTCAGGAGTTCAAAGCCACCCTAGGCTATAGGGAGTTTGAGGTCATTCTGGGCTGCAAGAATCCCTGTATTAAAAAGAAAACAAAATCCAGCTGGGCATGGTGGCATACTCCTTTGGTCCCAGCACTCGGGAGGCAGAAGCAGGTGGATCTCAGGCCAACCTGGTCTACACAGCAAGTTCCAAGACAGCTGTGGCTACAGGGAGACCTTATCTCAAAAAGATAAAAAACAAACAAAGAACTAAAACCGAGTATGAGTAAATAAAAATGTTCTTATTTATTTTGATTTCTGAATCCTTCATTTTCAATTTTTCCTACTTAGTATTTTAAAATTTTGGTTCTACATGGATTCTATATTCTAAATACATTTTAGCTATTTTGATAATCTTGTTTTTTCTAGACACTAAAATCTCTTATATGTCAAGGTCTTCTATACTGACTGACTTCATTGAGATAGCAAGATATTCTTTTTTTCTGTTTCCAATGGGACCAAAATCTAGGGTTGTCTCACTTGTGGCTTTTCTTTATTTTGCCTCGCTATTCACTTATCCTCTATAGGGTTGGGAAGGGGAGGGGAAAAGAAAGGAAGAGAGACAGAGAAACACAGATAGAGACAGACAGACAGAGACAGGGAGAAATTCATTTTTCCAAGCAAGTGACATTTTGGGTGAATGCCCTGACCTAGGAAGGGAAAAGAGGCCAAGGTGACCCCAATATTAGGGAAGCAGATAAAAGGACTCTTCCCAGAAAAAAAGGCGCCATTCTCTTTAGAAAAAAAGCAATTAGAAGACTGTTTGACAGCTTGCAGTACAAAGCAGAAGATTCTCCCAGAGCACGCTACATCCGTGAGCTTCTTTGGCTTGTGAATACTTACGATATCTTTTCAGAATGCTGTGAAGAAATAGATGTGAGAGTACACACCCCCTTGACCTTCCTGCCTGTGTGTCCTGTCCTCCTCTTCTTCCTTCTGCTCCACATCTCCCTCCTCTTCCTCCTTTTCTTCTCCATCCTCATTCTCTTCCCCCCACCACAACTTCCAACTTCTTCCTCCTGCTCTGCATCTTCATCTTCTTTCCTTTCCTCCCCTCCTCCTCCTCTTCCTCTTCCTCCTGCCATGAATACTCTTTATAAACTTGTGAGCATCAGTGTGCAGCCTGTCAGGGAACCTGGCTCCTGACTGAGTAGATCTGCTCTCAGGCCACAGACCCAGGAAGGTCATTGTGTCTTTATTTATGAGTAGAAGAGGACACAAGTAGACTGCTTTTCCCACAGGAAGGATAAGATCTCTAGAAAGACAGAACCCATTCCTTCAACTAAAGCACCAAAGGGAAACTTTATCCTGTGAACTCTACTTTCTTAGATTCTGTGGAATGGGGCCACCTTCACCCCGATGTTGAAGAGTCAAAGATTCTGCACCCAGAGATGCTGACAAGCAGGAATTCTGACTTTTGTTAGTAGGCAGGAAACAGCATCCCACACGCATGAAGATCGGAGACTCCTCTGCTGGTGTGATGAATGTTATTTACTGTCTAACTTTTAGGCTTTTAACTCACGTATTTTTCAAGTGCCACACTAAAATATGCTTCTATAATATTTTCTCTAATATACTGTTTTTAGCTTGACCTAGATTGCTAATTAAATTTTTCTTTGAGACAGGATCTCCTGTAGGCCAGACTGGCTTCCAACTTGCTATGTAGCTAAGGATGACCTTAAATTCCTGATTCTCTTGCCTCTGCCTCACAGAAGTGCTAGAATTGTCACCTTACCCATCTTTTTTTTCATATTTATTTTAGTAATTTTTATGCATATGTGGGAGGCTTTGTGCCCATAAGTACAGTATACACAAAGTTAGGAAGAAAAAGGTAGAGTTTCAGGCAGTTGTGAGCTGCACAGTGTAGGTGCTGGGAATCAAACTATGTCCTCTGCAAGAGCAGCCAGTGGTTTTAACCACTGAGCCATCCCTCCAGTATCCCTCACCCCTGCCTTTTTGTTATTTTTAATTGCACCAGGAATAGAAAATAATTGTGACAGTGTATAAAGACAGTGCAGAGGTTTGTCCTAACTTCTCTCCAAATCTTCTTCTGACTAAAAGAATAGTTGCTTTCATTTGACATCCCCCCCCCCAATTAAATGGCAATCCTTTGACATTTTGATCATTGTAAAAATGAATTGGTAGTATGTATGTATGTATTATATATATATTTATCTAGAGACAGGTGTCTTGTGTCCCTGGAACTCACTACATAGCAAGGATGACCTTGAACTTCTGGTCTTCCCGCCCTGCCTCTTATAGCTTTGACTGACCTTGCCAGGCACTTACAGGTCATTAACACAGGTCAGTTCCAGATCTTTCTGCCTCTTCCAGTGGGAAATGTGGCATCCACACTTAGCATCAGTTCTTTTAAAATGGAACAGAGTGTCAGAACAGTGCTGTGCTTGTCACTCAAAACACTTCTTAAGCACTGCCGCAGAGTAAGGGCCTTTCACAGGACTTTCTTGATGGCCACTGGGGAGACAGAACACCAATTTCATGAAAAGAGCTCATCCTCCAGATTCTGCAGTACTTGAAGCTAATCCCCTGGCATAGCCAAATGCAGCAGCCTGGCTCTAACCCTGGAAGCTTAGTGGCTGGTGTGAAAAAAGCATCTTGAATTCAGTCTTTTCTTCATATCCTGCAGCTCCTAACACCACATTAAAACATACAAAGAGCAAGTCCAGAGTGTAGCTCAGTGGTGGAACACAGTAAGTATGCATCAAGCTCTGGGCTCTATCTCCAGTGCCAAAATAATTAGTAATAATAATAATAATAATAGAAAATATGTTTTAGTGTTCCAGGTAGAAGAATACATAATGTCAATACTATATAATATTGAAAGCAGTGATTTATATTAATGTAAAATAAAGAGATCACTATAATGTCTAGTTTCAGGGTTTTCTTGGTGGTGCTGGAGATCAGATCCAGACCTTCATTCATGCTAGGCCACTGCTCTTCTCTGAGCCACATCCTCAGCCCACTGAGTCTGTGTTGGTTTGACAGGAAGTACATTACAGAATTGAAGTTGTGTAGACCCTGGGTCAGCAAAGATTGATGTTACATTGCCCTAAGTGGCTGCCAACTGCTAAAGGGTAGAGATAATTTGTTTTTGAGTCAGAATGAAGTTATTTGTCAGTCTTATTATAATAATCTATAGCCAAGCATAGAACTAGAATGCATTCTTCCTAAGCCACTAATCTTTCTAAAGAAAGAAAGGAGGGGTTGGAGATATGACTCAGTGGTTAAGAATGAGTCTTGCTCTTATAGAGAACCCAAGTTTGGTTCCTAGCACTCACGATGGTTGTCTGTAACTCTAGCTCCCATTGATCCAATGCTTTTGGTCTCTGAAGACACCTGCACTCACGTGCACATACCAACACAGACATATACATGCACACAGAATTTAAACCTCACTCACGTGCACATACCACACAGACATATACATGCACACAGAATTTAAAATAAGAAGAAAATAAAGCCTCCGTGGTGGCCCAGCACTTGGGAGACAGAGGCAGGCAGACAGATCTCTGTGAGTTTAAGGCCAGCCTGGTCTACCTAGAGAGTTCAGCTGGGGCTGCATGGAGTCCCTGTCTCAAGAAGATAAAAATAAATAAATAAATCTTAAAAAGAAAAGCAAAAGTAAAAAGGAAAGAAGGAAAAATGGCTTAGGGACAAATAAATTCATTGATTCATTTCATACAGTCTTTCATACAACAAATGTGATTTGATAAATGGGGTGAAAATTCCCCAGTCTGCCCTGTAGGATCTTCAGATGAGTGAGTAAGCAGGTGTCTGGGCCATGGGGTTATATTGGGCCGTGGAAGGGGCCCAGGGGAGACATGGAGGACTTGTAAGACACTTAGACTAGCTTTTTTGAAGACGCTTAGACTAGCTATTTTTGAAGATGCTTAGTAGAAGGCACTGGAGTCTCTATGATGAAATATATCCTGCAGAAATTGAAGATAGAGTAGAGATTTGCTGAAATATATTCCTGCTTCCATCAGAAGTTGCTTGGAAAATAAATCTCTCATAGACACAGGGAGGAGTCTCTGGATCCTAGTCACAGGTACAGTGTGATGACTGGGGAGCTGCCTGAGCACTACAGGAACCACACTGTGACACTCCAGGATCCATTCTCTCTCCACTTCTCCCTAAAGCTAGCTGCTAAATTTGAATTTCGGCTATACTTCTCCCTAGCCCTGTACATTTCAATACCTTCCTTGACTGCAAAATGGATCTAATTAGACAACTGATAAGGAAAGTGTTTTGAAGAGTGTTTTGGCCCTTAATAAGTGTTCAGTAAATGTTAGCTGTTTAAGATTAACTTTGAGGGTTTCCCAGAAGAAAAGGACCTTTGCTATTTTGGAAGCTTCAAGTCTCCAAATAGAACAGAAAATGGAAATAAGATATAAAATTCACTGGGATGGTGCCGTGGTAAAGCATTACTACTACCTAGGATGGGTTGAATGTCACTTAACTGTGCTAGAGTCAATACCACAAACAGTCCTTTCCTTTGTTCCCATTTCATCTGGAGTTACAGGAGAAGAGAGGAAGTCAAGCGTCACACCTTTTCATTTTTCTATCCAAACCCTGTGGTTTGATGTCACAGGGAGGAGGATGTGTGATGGTCAGGGACATGGACTTTCTAAAGTGGAACTTGGACCCAAATCTTGACCTTGTCACTCACTAGCTGTATGAATTAGGGCCAAGGAGCAACATTTCTCCCTACGGGAGATTGAGGTAATGATTAGATCTTCCTTGGGGTTTATATATGAATTTAAATATATAGTATTCTTAGAGCTCTTGGGGTAGTACCCAGGAGGTCTGAGGAAGGATGGAAAGACAAGGAAAATTGGTTCAGCATGGTAACACAAACTCTGTAACTTTGGCACTTGAGAGTTGGAGGCTAAGGGGAAGGATTTTGAGTTTGAAGTGAATCTCATGGTAGCTTCAACTATAGAATGAGAAAGGGAGGAGCTAGCTGAGAATTAAGAAGACCTTGTTCCTTGGCTGGGCATGGTGGTGCTATAATCCCAGAACTCTAGAGGCAGAACTGGATGGGTCACTCAAACTTGAGGTAGCCCAGGCTAAACAGTGAATTCTAAGTAGGCCTGGGCTACAGAATGAGACCTTGTCTCAACCAACAAGAGCAAACAAAAATTAATAAGCCCCCAATTTTGCTTCATACTGATTTATCCTGAATTTCTTTTTTTGCTCTCTTGTCAGGAATCTGGGCTTCACCTTGAGTAGACAGACAGGCTTCTGAACAGATCTCTTTGGGCTGCTCTCTGAGGCTGCATATAAGCAGCATTTCCTGCTGCAGCTGACAATATCAGTGCCATAGAAGTGACAGTTTTAACAAAAACTCTTGTTATCAAAAACAATAGAAAGAATTGGTCAGATTCACATAATCATGAAATACTGAGTCAAGACATAGGCATCTCATCCAAGTTGGTAAGCAGCCAGCAACTGACTCCATGAAAGAAAAAAACAAAACTTCATTTGTCTTTACTTTTTTGAAATAGGAATGAATGAGACGTGAAACTTTAGACAACTCTGATGTCATAATGAAGAGGAAAGCTTCTAGATCTGCAAGTGAAGACTCTGCGTTCGAAGCCTAGATCAAACTCATCATTATTTGGATAGTTAATTAGCATCCCAGAACTTAGTACTTTCTTCTTCAAAGCAGGATGTCAGAGATGTGGGAGATGCTTTCTCTTCTCCCCACTGTCTTTTTCTCTCTGTCTCTGTCTCTCTCTCTCTCTTGCACGTGTGTGTGTGTGTGTGTGTGTGTGTGTAAACATGCACTTTGCTTTTGAGGGCAGGGTCTTACTGTTAACCCAGGCTGGCATCTAACTCAAGGCAATTCTCCTGCCTTAGCCTTCTGGATCCTAGAATTATTAGAACTATATGTCCCAGCCACCAACACATCCCTCTTTTGCCCCCAGTTTCAAATCTAAAATTCTATATGGCTCAAATGTCTTTGAAATTTGACAACCACAATGGAACCAAGGCTGTTATCAGACTTTTTTCATAAACCTAGTGTATTTCCACAAAGGATTATCAAGTTCAAGACTATGTCATTTGTTTATGCTTTCTGGGTCATTCAGTAAGAATCTCAGACAGGAAGGAATCTTTAAATCTGTGGAAATGAATTAACTTTATCAGTGCTGATACCTTCTAAAGCTCTTGGACTGTCACACAAAAAATTGATAAGGACATTTTCCCACTTATTTTAAATGAATTTTTGATGACTCTAAGAATAAAATATAACGGGTACACTTTCAATGCTAATTTATCATTAACACAGAGAATGAAAGTAGGACTCTTATCTAGTTTAGCTTAGCAATTGCCGGCTAAATGAAATTAAGCTGATTTAGTCAAGCTTTTAAAACAGGAAGGCAAAAAGCATTAGTCTACAGGATTTGGAGAAACAGCATGGGACCTGGCTGGGTGGAGATGCTGCGTCTGCGGTCTGTTGAGCTATCGCTAGTGACTGTCGCTACTAAGGGGCTACAAAGGCGCCCTCAGAAGTTTGTCTTCTGAGGTACTTCAGATATTGGATAGTGATATACAAATTTCATGTGGGGTAGAGGGGAGGGGAGGCTGATGTGGAAAAATGAAAGAGATGAGGGAAATGTTATGAGATCAAAAGGTTTAGAGTAGAAACTTAAGAATGTTAGACTTGGATCTAGGATGGTAGCACACCATTATAATCTAAGCAATTGGGAGTTGAAAGGAAGGATGCTCAAGAGGCCAAAGCCAGTGTCCTAGTTTGTTTTTCCATTGCTGTGACAATATACTCTGAGCAATACCAACTTGGAGAGGAAAGGATTTATTTTGCTTACATCTCCTGGGTCACACAGTTCAACACTAAGGGAGCCAAGGACAGGAATCTGGAGGCAGGAACTGAAGCACAGGCCGTGGAGGAATGCTGCTTACTGGCTTGCTCCCCTGGCCCATGTTCAGTCTACTTTGGTATACAATACACAACAATTTATACAATGCACAGTGTACCTGGCCCTCCCCTATCACTCAACAATCAAGAAAATACCCCACAGACATGGCCATAGGCCAGTCCAATGGAGGTAGTCCCCAACTGAGGCTCCCTCCACCGAGGTGTGTCAAGTTGAAAGCTACAGCTATCCAGCACAGCCGGCCTTCACTATATAATGAGTTTGAGGCTAGCCTGGACTCAGTCCTTAGCCTGGACTCAATCCTGTCTCAACAAAAACAAAACCATATTGGTTTTAGATAAATTAGATATAAAATTTGACTCTGTTATTTTTTAGGTATGTGGGCCACTTGTGTAATCTGTAATAATTTTTCTTATTTCATTAGGTTGCCATGAGGATTAATTAGGTAATCTATGGAAAGCACTTGGTCCATGGGGTCTGGAACAGAGTCAGTACTAATAAATGGATACTGGTGGGCAACCATGAAGGCCCATTCACTATATTCTCTTTTGGTAACTCCATGGGTTTTCTCTGGAATGCTCAGAGGCCAAGGTATAGGAAGCACTCTTTTAGTCTTTTGTAATAAAAATTTGGGTCCATACTTCTGTCCTTTTTAGTGATTCCTAAAAAATCAAGCTCTGTTCATGGTTCAGTGTGGGCACCAGACAAAGGTTTACTTTGTAAGCCTGTCTAGCTGGATTAAAACTAAAATATGCAGAAATGTGAGGAACTTCAACAATAGACTATAGGGAGATGAATTATTCTTAGCTAAAAACAAAGACTTTACAGAATATGGATTCATAAGAAAAATATATAGAAAAAGTCTGGAAAGTATCAATACCAAGACGACAACAGTTATTTCTGGGGAGGAAGAGCTAGGGGGAAGGTGGAAAAAACCTCTATAATGTCTTCATATTCCATACATTCATTTTCCTATCACCTGTGTAATGAAATAGCAGCCAAAAGGCCAGTCATAGTGTGACATGCTTGTGACCCCATAAGCAGGAAGATCAGAAATTCAAGGTCATCCTCAGCTATACATTGAGTTGGAGGCCAGTCTGGGTTAGAAGAGACTCTTCTCAGATCAAACAAAAAACAAAACTAAGAGAGGCACACGCAACGTCACCGTGTAAACTGCAATGGACATTGAGAATACAGAATACACCAGATGCGTAATAAAGCAAAGGAGACAAGAATCAAGGGATTTGCCCCCAGGGTTGTCAGTGACTTGATTCAAAGTCACATTCTACTTAGCTGGCTGTCCTTGAAGAGTGAAGAGAGCAGAGGGGAAGGGAGATTTCTGACCCTATGTCCAGGCTCAAACTAGAAGACCAGTGAAACTGTCTGCTGGTTATCTTGGTGTAAATTTCTTTCTCTGAAAGTATTCAGAGAAGACATCTGTATCCTGTCTTGTTCTTTGCAAAATCCAGTGTCTGCAGAAGCTCTAACTGAAGTGAGTTGGTAAATTATGCTTTTAAGCAAAATGCAACCCCATGGCAAACTAGTATTTCTAGTAGTACATTTTGATGGCAAAGAAAATAAGAGCTAATTGCCAAATGAATCTATGCAACAGATACTTGTTTGATAAGAATAGGTGGCTGAAAGAGTGTTAAACTATCCCCAGGGCTGGGAGTGTAGTTCAGTGGTTTACAGCTTGCAAGCCTGAGGCCCATTACCCTGAAAAACATAAATAAAACCAAATACCCTCAACCCCACAAATGAGTTAATTAAGATAAATATGAGGGATATGCCTATAGTCTCAAGACTCAAGAGGCTGAGACGGGAGGATCCCTGGGCCCTGGGTGTTCAAGACCAGCCTGATCCATGTAGCCAGACTCTAGCTCATGAAAACAAAAACAAAAACAAAACTTGCCTAATTAATTGGAAAGGAATAGGGAATCTAAGTTCTGAATAAAAGGTCCCTTCCCTCGAAAATAAATATTTTGGCTACAGGGGAGCATTTGGAGCTCTGTGAAGTTGCAGGCTTGTTTTCATTCAGTTTGCAGACTCTACCAGGGAGAGACTTCACCTGCTACTCCAGCTTCAGGAGTTAGTTTTACTTGGTTTCAATGCACATCCTTTGACCATGGACTTTGGGGGAGGTTTGCTCTGTGTTGAAGACCTTAATTAGGGTGTGTGGGCCACTATCCCGGCTCTGTGGCTGACATGACAAGCTGTCTGTTTGCTGCCCTGGCTATCCAGCTTGCCCCTTGGTGCAGAAAGGCAATCCAGGCCAGCCTGTAATTCATTCTGTTCTGCTGGTGAGTTAACTGAAGGGCTGCTGTTTCAGGCATGGCACAGAAAGGACCTGAATGAAGGGAAGGATGAATGGAAAGAACCATTTTGCTAGAACTGCCCTGGGGTGTTAAATAGGATGGGGCAGCTGGGGGCTGGAGGAGGCTTCTGATACTTAAGAAACACTCTCCATAAGAATGTTAGTCACCATCCCCCAATAATCATTCATTTCATATTCTCCTCCCCATGTATAAATTTGCAGAATTACAGACCTCCTGTGTGGCCAGTGCAATGAATTAAGTTTATCTGTGAAGCGCAGAAAAGGAACTATTCATTTACAACCCCTGGAACATTACTATGAATGGGAGAACAGGGAATTTAAATTAATGCATACAGCAGCCTAACCCTGAAATATAATTCAACGCAAACCACCTCCTGTTCTCTTTGGTGGGAGGAAAGAGGCACAAGTATTAAGAAAAACTGAGGCAAGTTGAAATAGAGAATTTGAAATGCAGGATTCCATCATTCCTGTAAAAAGGTCACTCTGGTCCTTTGCTGTTTACACCAGAGACAGACAGAGACAGAGCAAATTATTGGCTGAGTGGATTTGAGGGGCTGAAGCTGCTTCTGACAAACGAAGATGATAACGCAGCAGCCCTTGATACTAAAGGAATAAAACGTGTGGAAAAGTTGAAGCCTTCAAAGATAAGAGAGGGAGAGCTACTTAATTAGCCCAGACTAAATTGCCAGCCTTAACTGCACTCAGGCCAGCTCCCTTTGAAATTGCCTTGTAATCTTGGACATGGCTTTGACTGGGAAAGCTTCATTCCTATCACAAACCCATTTGAAGGCATCTCGGCCCAACCCCCTTCTCCCGGTGTAACTCTTCTGAGGCCCCTCCTGTCCATCCCTGCCCTCAGCCCCCAAACAAATCTGAATCAAGGCAGTGCCAGTTCTCACCTTGGCCACTGGCATTAGAAGCACCGCTTTCACGCAGGACCAAGCAACAAAACCCCAAGCTTACCCCGGGCAAGC
The DNA here is from genome assembly GCA_035773235.1 of Eospalax fontanierii. Lineage (NCBI taxonomy): Eukaryota > Metazoa > Chordata > Mammalia > Rodentia > Spalacidae > Eospalax > Eospalax fontanierii. Next base: position 28,218,054 of record CM069545.1, on the reverse strand, counting down.
ATCCCAAAGCGGTTATGAGAAGCACAGAAAACAAAAGAAACAAACACAACCTGTCCTTACCCGCTTCTTAAAAAATTGGAAGGCTGAGCATTTCTTGACTGGGAATCCATTCATGTCTTTGTTTACCATCTTCCACAGTACGGACTTCACAGTTATAGATCCAGGGTGGCACCCGCCTGGTTACTGCATCTGTTTCCTGGTTCCCCTCCTGGAGACCGTGAATGAAGACCGAGCGGGAGCAGAGGCTAGGCGGGCTCAGTTCTTCACTCGCTTGTTCTGCTGCTCCAGCTACTGCAGCAACTCTCCCCACTTTCAGTTGCCACCGGCGGCGCCTTTTCTGTTTCCATCATTGCTCCGAAACATAAGCATCACCGCAACTGGACTCCAGGGGCCCGGATGGCGGGATACAGCAGATCTCCCAGGAGATGCTCTGGCAGCCGCCAGGGCGGGAGCAGGGTACGGGTCCCCGCCCCCAACTACCTAGCTGCTCCACCGCCTGTGTGGTGAGCTAGTGGCTCTGCTCCAGGTGATGCGCTTCAGGAGGCTGCTCCAGAGGAGAGCTGTTTTTGATTGTGTAAGTTCCAGTGGGAGCTGTAGTTAAGCAGCTGGGGGAAGGAGTAAGAAAGAGCAGAAGCCAGAGGGAGGGAGGTTGAACCTCGCCAGAAACGCAAAGGGAGAGAGAAAGCGAGGTTGGAAGGAGCAAAGATGCATGCCTATGTGAGCAGAATCAGGGGATGGACAGAAGGCACAAAGCACAGGACGCACTGGGAGAGCAGTTGAGTGCCCTTGAAAGCGCCACTTGAATAGGTTTTTCTTTCCTAAGACCATGTCAGTCAGTTTCTTGTAAAATGCAGACAGTGCATAACGTAATGCTCAATGAAGTTCTTTGGATACCTGTTCCCGTACAAGGGCATCTCAAAAGAAACGTAATCAAACATATTCCCGACCTGTGCAAACCTCGAGAAAAATCAAAGTGCATGTGTAGGTGTAACAATGGACGGCCTCTTATTCTGTAGGGTCTTTTCCCTAACCCCTACACATTTTATCCTCTGCATGGTTAATTCAGTTAACAAAAATATTTAATATGTGTGGCACATTTTCCAGTTTTACTCTTGGATGTTGACATTTTATGATAATTCTTTAAAAATAATATTTACAGCAAAATGGAGAAAGCAAAGAAAATCAGCTTGGCTTAGGACCGGTGACTGCTTCCCTGTCACAGTCACCAGAGCTTGCTGCGTCTTTCGAATGCTATCTCATCCATGAAATGGACACAATCCCTCATTCATTCATTTAATCATTTGCTTGTTTGTTGTATCATTCCATTAATCTCTTCAGGTAAAATCCAAACATTGCTAGTGTCCCCAGGATAGAGACTCCTTCTGCATAGTCACCAGAAAGACATACTATAGAACTCTCATTAATCGTGAGAAATATACAGTGCCAATCTAATGCGTCTAATAGCCATTGTTAGTAAAACACATCTCAGGCTGTTGATAGAGTACTTGTCTAGCATGCACAAGACCCTGGATTTGATCTCCAGCACTGCATAAAACAGACACCCGCTTGCAAGCCTAGCACTTGGGAGATAGAGAAAGGAAGATTAGAGATTCAAGGTCATCCCCTTCAGGGAGTTTGAGGCCAGCCTGGGATTCATAAGACCCTGACTCAAAACCCAAATCAAAACAAAACAAAAAAACCCCCACATCTAACATTGTTAAGTCATTTATATGGTAGTCTATGTAAAGAAGGAAAGTATACAAGTTAGACGGAGAAGAGGTACATGGGTTTCATTAGAATAGGATTCTCTACCTTTGGGCCAGAATTTTGGGAGTTACAGTGAAATCTTATTTTCTAAATGCCTTAAGGTTTCCAAAAGGAAAATGAGCAGAACTAAATGATGGCTTGAAAACCAAGAGAAAGCAAACTATTCATTTAGGAGATATGCATTAAGTTGTCCCAGACACAAGGCTACATTGTGTAATCTACAACACTAATAGGTTTTGTGGTTCTTCTAAAGAGGTCATTTCAAAATATGAGAGCTCAAGGGCAATTATTTTGAGATGATAGAAATGTTATGGCAATGGTTAATAAAACTACACATTTGCCAAAACTAACTGAACTTCATATATGAATTTTGCTTCACATAGTAAATTATACTTCAGTAGATCTCATTAGAAAACAATGGTAGTCATTCAAGTGTTTTAACAGGCATTTATTGAATCTGAGTGATATTTAGGGGAGGTTTTCTAAACAATCTGTAGGAAAGGAGATACTGGTGCCCTAACTTTGATTTCTATTGTTATACCACGTTTACTGGTTTAAAAATATTTTATCTATTATTTTTATTTTAATGAATATGAGTGTGTTGCCTGGATGTACATGCACCTGTGTCATGTAACCCACAGAAATCAGGGGAGGGTGTTGGAATTTCTGGAATGTAGTTACAGATGGTTGTTAGCCAACATGCGGGTGCTGGGAACCACTCAGGTCCTCTGCAAGAGCATTCAGTTGAGCCATCTCTCCAGTCCTGAATACTGGCTTTAGGTAGACTGTATATTTATTTGGGAGTAAAGGGGAATGATTAATAGAGACTAAAGGAGAGGAGGAGGTGAAGACAGAAGTAAATACTATCTTTCTCATACCCCAAATGCCACCTCTAGAGACACTCACTGTTACCTAATCTATTCTGTAGCCTTGGTCGTCCTGGAACTCACTACGGAGACCAAGCTGGCCTTAAACTCACAGAGATCCACCCGCCTCTGCCTCCCAAGTGCTGGGATTAAAGGGGTGTGCCACCATGCCTGGTCTGAAAGCTTCTAAGAGTGCAAAAACTGAGGAACACTCAACCTAGTGCAGAGATGCTCTTGTGTGAATGGATGCAGTACATAAGCATCAGACCCATGTTGCTTTGGAGCTGGGTGGGCAAAAGGTGGAAGAAAGAAAAGTAGGAGAGGCCTGGGAAATTTTCCTCGAAGGAATGACATTAGTGTACAGCCTGGGAGGCTAAGAAAAGGTCAGCTAAATGAAGGAAGGAAGGCCCAGAGCAAGGGCTCTGAACAGATGACCTGTTATTTGAAACTATAGTTTGGTCAGTGCAATAATAGGGAAGTGTGTTAACTGCACTGTTGGCTGTCCTGGGAAAACAGTCATCTTTCCTCTCTTACCTCTGTTTTCATAAACCTGTAAGTAGACCTATCAAAACTTCTGTTTACTAAATTTCCTGAGAGCCCCAATTTTAATACTTCACATAGCACACAGGCTGTTTCTTTCTTTACTTGTTTATGTCTTTCTTTGTTTACTTATTTGGTTTTTCTTGTGGTAGTAGAGATTGAACGTGGTGCCTCAAGAGGCTAACCAAGTGCTTTACTGTTGAGCTGTATCTCCAACCCCTGGTTTTGTTTTTATTTTTTCTTTTCTTTCTTTTTTGTTTTGTTTTGTTTTGAAATGTTGTAACATGAAACTATCCAGACTGTCCTTGAATTTGCTTTGTAGCCCAGACAGGCCTTGAATTTAAGATCGTCTTGCCTCAACCTTCCCAATAGCAGGAATGATAGGACGGTACTGCCAGCCTTGGCTCTATTTCTCTTTACTTTTCATTGTTGTTTATGTGTACATGTGTGCATATGCCACATGTGTGTGTGCTAGGAGAGGACAACGGAGGATGTCGGGTCCACTGGAGTTGCAGTTATATGTAGTTATAAGCATCTGTCTCTCTCCGTCTCTCTGTCTCTTTCTGTCTCTGTCTCTCTGTCTCTTTGAGAGAGACACATGTATATATGTGTACACACACAGGTGAGGCCAGAAGTAGACATTAGGTGTTTTCCTTCATCATTTTCCACCTTACTTTTAAGATATTTAAAAATTATTATTTGACAAGTTCATACATTTACATAATATATCTTGATTATACTCATCCCCAGACCCCTTCCTACTCCCCCAGGAACCCCAGACATGTACACCGTCCCCGTCTTCATGTCTCTCCGTCTTATTTTTTACTTTTTTGACATAGGGTCTTATTATGTAGCCCTGGCTGACTAGGAACTTGCCATGTTGACTAGGTTAGCCTTGAACTCACATAGATCTGTCTGCCTTTGCATCCTGCCTTCTAGGTTTCAAGGCATGCATCATCATGCTTCTTCTTCTTTTTTTTTTTTTTTGAAGCAGATTCTTTCACTGAGTCTAGAGTTCACCAATTGTCTAGATTGACAGGCTAAAAAGTCCTATGTATTTTCCTATCTCTGCCTCCTGAGCTGAGCCCTGGGATTACTGACACATGATACTATGACTGGCTTTTTACATGCATGCTAGGGCTTCAAACTCAGGTCCTCATGCTTGCATGGCAAGCACTTTACTGACTGTGACTGAGCCATCTCTCTGGCCTCTATTAGCTTTCTTACAGCATATCCATTCTTCCTCCTAACAGCATTGTTTAAACTACAACACAAAGAATAAAGTAAGGAACTAGGCAGGATCGGTGAGCACTATATACCCAAGAGGCATAGATGATATGACAATCTTTGCTCATCTCACTGAGCCTGTTTTCTCATCTGTAAAATAATAATCACAAAATGCTTGTCCACCCTCCTCACAAGGAAATGCCAGTCCTAAGTTATTATATGTGAAGGGGCTTTGTCTCTGTTTGCAAATTTTTCAATAAATAAATCTACATTTTTAGTTTTACTCAAGCAAGAGACAAATACTGATATAAATGTTTTAGGTACACTTCATAGATTTAGAGTGTTTTCATTGGATACACTTAAGTTTTGAGTGGAATGTGATTTTCTTATGGCACCCTAGAAAAACAGAAAAGATGATAAACAAGAAAATATCTGTCTAATGACAAATGTCTCAAAGAAGAAAGGAATACAAACAGATCATGTCATGAGAAATATTTCACATTCCTCTTTGACCTGGGCAACTTGATTATATGCTTAAACTCTAGCCCCCGAGGCAATGATGCTTATAATCAGGAATTAGGAAACCCCACTGGGCATTATGGGTCTGTTTTCGTACATTCCAAAGACTCCTCTTACTATAATTTATTTTTAAACTGTAATCTTTTTATTCTATGAAATTGGATTTCTTTGGGGTTGTTTTTAAACTTTCACTTATTTATTGTGTGTGTGGGTGCTATGGTATGTGCATGCATGCATGTGTGTATGTGTGTATGTGTTTCAATCAGAGTCAACTTGTGAAAGTCAGTTCTCTTCCTCTACTGTGTAGACCAAGGAGATCCAACTCAGGTTGCCCGGCTCCACAGTAAGCATCTTTACTGACTGAGCAATCTCACTGGCCCCATGTTTGTTTGTTTTAGTTTTTTGTTAAGACAGGGTCTCATGCTGTAGCTCAGGCTGACCTCAAACTCAAAGAAATCCTGCTTCAGTCTCCTGAATCCTGAGATCAGAGGTGTAAACTATCATAAACAACTCGCCAAATTGGATTTATTTTCATTTGAAGGTAGGTTTTCAGAGGAGAGGTTATAAAAGAAAAACCAAAATTTAAAACATCAGTTTATGGCATTTTGTATTACTTTAGTTTAAAATTTTTTTAAATTTATTATTTTTATTTTATGTATATGAATGTATTGCCTGCATGTATGTAAGTGCATCCGTGTCATGTAATGCCAGAGGAGGTCAGAAAAGTGGGTTGGGTCCCCTGGAACAGGAATTACAGATTATTAGCCACCATGTGGTTGCTGAGAATTGAATTCGGGTCCTCTGCAAGAGCAGCCAGTGTTCTTATCCACAGAGCCAACTCTTCAGCCCCTTTAGTTTAGCTTTTGATACAGACTCTCACATGCAGCTCTTGCTAGCCAAGAACTCACTATATAGACTAACTTGGCCTGGGACTTGTGTCAATCCTTTGCCCTGACCCCTGAGTGCTGAGGTCATAGACATTATACAGTTCAATCAGTTGTCAGATCCTATCTAATAATAGTATTTAATCCCGTATGTATGTAAGACATTCTCTTTTCTATCCAGGGATACAATTTTAGCCAGATTATCAAATAAACTTGGCCTTACTTATTCCTACTACCTAAAACCTTTTCAGATGGAATTCGTTGAGGAGGAGTTCTGGCAGAGCATTCAAACCGAACATCACCTCCCTCTACCTCTGTTCCTTGCTTTTTACCTGGGCCTATTTGCTCACCCACTCGGGCACCCACACACGCCTCTCTGCTTTTTCTCACCTTGGTTCTTTCTCTCTGATGAATGGTGCCAAACATGTTTATGACATAGCCTCTTCTGTCACAAAGGCATAAAGACATGCTGTTTGTCTTGTGGCAATGTGACAACGTGTAGCCCCAAAGGACAAATCAGTTTGTTAGAAATTGCTCATTTGATGATTAGTGATAATCTATTTAACATTAATGATAAATGTTACAGCTTTCCCAGATTTCATATTTGCACTGTTATTTTATGTCCTCTTTTAAATCATACAAAGGATTTAGAACCTGCAAAGTTTGTTTATTTGAAAGAACAGGTGTTCCTTTGAACTCCCTTTTGATCTGACCCTCCCTGATATGGGAATCTCTTATCTCCTCAGTCAGCAGCAACAAGACTTTATCACTGTGTAAATTCCACTGATAGAGACCTGGGAAACATGTTGACATACATTCCTACGCATAAACACACACTCTTATGTGTGTACTCAGTGGGAATTCATGGAGTGGGTTAGCAGGGCATCCAGAAAGGTCATTATCATTTATGAATTGGATGGCTTTGTGATTCTGAGAAACGAAGAAGCTACACATGGTCATAGATTTTGATAGCCTTTTCATAAGATGCATTTTTTATTTTTGGCATTGGTAATAATGCTTCTCTATTTTCTCTCAACATTCGCCCTTTGAGATCTGGTTCAAATGACCTCTTGACTGATATGCTGGAAGGTTATATTTGCAATCCGACTTACTCCAAAAGGTATTCGTTAGCTCTCTGTGTTTGGTGCAAAAGAACCACGGAGAGGGAGGGCTGCTGTGGACATGACACACTAGCTTGTTGTGATGCATATTGATCCAAAGATACTAGGGGGAAATGAGAAGCCGTAGTCCTGCCTTCTCTACTCTGTAGATGGCATCTTGGCCGTGTCTCTGTGTGTACCCTGAAAAACAGAGCTGAGCTAATTTCTCAGATCATTCAAATCAGCTGCCACTTCCAGAGAAGGGTAAGTGAGCTGGGCAGACACGGCCAGCAGCAGGAACAACCTCAGAGAAAACACAAAGAACCACCCATGGGGCTCACATCTTATTTATTCTAGAAAATCTGTCTTAGGGTAAATCTATCCCTAAACACGATTGCTTGCATATTTCAATTTGAAATTTGGTCTACCTCGGGTTGATCTGTTTTTTAAATTATGCTTATTTAAATTGAACATAATTCCCTTTCATCTGGTTTCTTTTATTTTCAGGGGGACTCAACCACCATACATGTGGTAGCAACTCAGAATTATTGGAGTAACAATAATGAACATTAAAACTAATGTGGTATTCTTTCAAGCGGCTTAGTAGAATTTGCCTGGGCTTTGCTGTGAGGGACTTGAATTCTGTCCCCACTCTTTACTAGCTATGTGACCCTGGACAAGCCAAAACAGATTAACTAATGAAATGCTTCCCAGCAATAGGTTTGTTGTTTGAATTAAAGGGAAGTTAAGGGAGATTTAATGTGCACATGTGTGTATATATCTATATTCACTTATGTGTGCTTCAGCACATGGATTTTGAGGAGGCCTGATTCAATCCATAGCATTATTTCATCATGTGAATCTATTTCTGGTATTGATGCACACTTAATCTCCATATAAAAAATGAATACTGTTATATTGCCTGTGGAGTAATAGGTAGGAAAAAAAATTTCCAAAATTCATGTCAATCTACAATTGAGAGAACTTTTTTTTACAAAAGTTCTTATAAATTTATAAGAATAATTAAAGTTGGCTGGGTGTGGTGGCCCATGCCTTCAATCCCAGTATTCAGGAGGCAGAGGCAGGTAGATCTCTGTGAGTTCAAGGCCAGCTTGGTCTACATAGTGAGTTCTAGGCCAGCTGGGACTACAGGGAGACCCTGTCTCGAAACAGATTTTTTAAAAAAAGGAGAACAAAAACAGTCACTTAAAAAGAAAAATGATGTAACACAGACTGTCTTCAAGCTTGCTCTATAACTCTGTCTGGCCTTGAATTTATGGATTCTTCTGACTTATTCTCCTGAATGCTAGAATTATAGGGGAGCATCCCTGTGCCAAGCCAACAAAGAACTTAACAGGAAAGGCTCACAGGGTTAAAACCAAACCAAACAAAAATAGAAGAGCAAAAGTAAATTCAAATAAATACATGTATACATTTTTCACTTATCAGAATAAAAATCATTAAAGTTTCCATTCAAAGCAAACAAGAGTTCAGAGAAATATCTATTGTCAAATAGTTTAAGAAAATAGGATATTTATAAAAATAACTGATCAATATTTATGCAATTTTAAATATGCCTATCTACTGACCCAGAAATCTTACTTTGTTTTTTTGGTTTATTTTTTTGAGACAGAATCTCCCTGAAGCCTAGATGACCTGGAACTCACTATGTACACCAGGCTAACCTCAGTCTTATAGAGATCTACTTGTCTTTGACTCCTGAGTCCTGTGATTAAAGGCATGTGCCAACACACCCGGTTTAGTAATCTTAATTTGAAGCTAGGCAGGGTGGCACAGGCCAGTAATTCCAGCATTCAAGAGGCTAAGGCAGGAGCCTTGCCAGGATTCAAGGCCAGCCTGGGCTACATAGTAAGTTCTAGGTCAGCCTGGGCTAGAGTGTAAGAGTCTGTCTCAACAAATAAAAATAAAACAAAACAAAGCAAAGTAAAACATCTTACTTTTTAGAGCAAACTATGAAAAATGTCATCACCTCACTAGCTCTGTAAAGAAGACTTATTCCAGGTTACATAGCAAAATTTAGGGAGATGGGAGCATAACTAGATTTGTTGTACAACCATATTATATAATATCCTGCTGCTATTAATGGGCATAATCATTTTTGAAATACAGTTTCATTTATACCAGGCTAGCTTCAAACTTGCTATGTAGCCAACGATGGCCTTGAGTTTCTGACCCTCTGGCTTAAGTACTAGGAGTATAGATGAGCACCACCACACTTAGCTCAACAAAGTCTTTCAACTTTTATTACATATTGTTCCTATGGTTTGAACATGTCCTCCAGGATTCATGTATGGTGACATTGGTCCCCATTGTGGCAGTATTGAGACATGGTTGGACCTTCAAAGAGAGTTTATGTTTTGGTCCCACTGCCAAGATTGGATCGATGCTATCTTTGTGAGAGCAAAGCAGTTCGTGTGACAAGTGATTGTTATAAAGAATCTTCGGCACAATGTGTCCTGCTGGGACAGTTACAAAGAGGATCATTTTGACAAGCAGTGGCTTCTCGAATTAAGAGGTGTAACAAAGCTAGAAGGGAACTTAGAGATTTTCTAACCCAGTCCTTAATTTTGTAGGTGACAAAGTCTATGTAGTTGGAGACTACATGCAATGTCTTAATCATCCAGTATCTACCTCCTGAGTGCTGGGGTGACAGGTATGCCTTGGCATGATTAGGAATTTCTTTGATTTTTCATTACAAGATTTTTACAAAGATTTCTGGAAATTTTGAAATTAAATGTATATCTTATATTTCTATATTAAATAGTTAATTTAATATTATATAAGTACATAGTGATATACTTATATATTTATATATGAAATGTTTCATTCTACTCCATATCCATATATGTATATAAATTTATATATATACATATACCACTCAGCAATAGAGAATTGGCCTAGTATGCATATAGCCCTGGATCTGACCCCAGAAACACAAAAAAATTTTAATGAGTCAACCAATCTCTCTCTATATATATATGATATATACATATTATATAGAGAGAACATTCAGAGGAGAAGGTATCTATTTTTGAAATCTTTGTGCAACCCCCAAACCTCTGCATAGTGAAAGGCCGGATTTGAAAATCATTGAGTACATGTTAACAGCTGTGTTTTTCATTTCATTTGGGTCTTTTCCTCTCATCTTGTCATTGTCTAGGGAGCAGGAAGCCAAGCAGGCTCTTCTAAAATTCTCCTGCTTATTTATTTATATTTAAAAATATTTCTTATCTCGACTGTCACTTTATATTTTCTGCTTTTAATGTAGAGTTTTACTAGTGAGTTCGCCTAGAATTTCTTCTCAAATTTAGCTGAACAGAGTGCTGAATTTTTAACTTGTTTGGAAGAACTTAAAGTATACTTAGGGTGAAATATTGGTTTCAGATATTATTATTAGTGTGTCTGTGTGTGTGTCTGTGTGTGTGTCTGTGTGTGTGTGTGTGTGTGTGTGTAGGCACCAGTGCCATGATACATGTATGAAGACCAGAAAACAACTTGTGGGAGTTGGTTCTCTATTTTCACCTTTATGTGGGTTCTGGGGATCCAACTCAGATTGCCAGACTTGTGTGGCAAGTCCCTTACCTGGTGAGCTATCTTGCCACCCTCCAAAACTCTAACTTGTACCTAGTGTGTGCTATTTTTATAATGAAAGGAACCACTGAAAGGCTTTCAAAGTATAATTTAAATTTATGTTTTATTGTAAGACATTCTACATGGTACAAAAACACGCAGTCTACAAGAAAAAAGAAAAGTTCTAAAATAAAACTTGGCTTCATTTTTAATGGTATATAAGCCAAGCTGTATTTATTTAGTCTGCTAGAAGTATATTACCACTGTGTGGGTGAGAAAGGAAAGATAGTCTAAATAAGGGACAAGAGTGTTATCTCTTTATCTCAATGATTCAATGTGAATATTTAAGCCAGCCCCATAATTATCATAAAACAGTGGGTAATCAGACTTGGGGCCATGTAGTTTAATGGTTGTGTGACAATGCCAGGGTTTGTAGGTGTCTTTGTTAGAAGACTTCTAGGCGCGAGACACATACTTTAAGCCTTTCAAGCATGTTCTCCATCTTTAAAGAGGAGGTAATTGTACTTGTGTCTCTATGTTATTGGAAATTTAGAAGAAAGAAGGGCTGGGGATGTATCTCATTCATTAAAGTGCTTGCCTAGCATACCGGAAGCCTAGAGTTTAGTCCTCAGCCTTGAACAAGCTGGGATCATATGCTTATAATCTCAGTTTGGGGAGGTAGAAGCAGAAGGACCAGGCATTCGAGGCCATTCTCTGTTTCTTAATGAGGTTAAGGCCAGGCTGGGCAACATGAAACTCTATCTCAAAAAATAAATTTAGAAAACACAGTGAAGAGAATCTACGCTACCCTGCGGGAGGTCAGTAAGGACTGGCTATTCTTGTCGATGCTGTATCTGGAAACATCTGTAGAAGACGTTTTTGTTGACACCAGTAGCTCCAGAATAGCACCCAGAGCGAGGAAGGCAGGAAGGGCTGTAAATAGCTGTTGGATGGTAGGCAGTACTGTCAGGGGGCTACTGACTAGTTTCCAGAGGGGTTTGAGAGTATTAACCTAAAGCAACCACTTGCAAGTAAGAATTTCTTTAGATGTATATTTTATTTTTTGAAAAATTAATACAGATTTTGGAGGCAGGCCCCAAATATACACTCACAGTGTTGTATCAGAGTGACATGCCTCAGAGCTAGAGAGATGGCATGGCGGTTAAGAATGCTTGCTGCTCTTGCAGAGAACCCAAGTTTGGTGGCTAGCACCCTCAGGATGACTAACAATGATCCATTACTTCAGTTCCAGGAGATCTGACACTCTCCTCTGGCCTCTGTGAGCACTGCATGTGCATGGTGCATGTACCTACATGCAGGCAAACACTCATATATATATAAGATAAAATTTTTAAAAGAGCAACGTGCTTCCTTCACCTTGTACTTCAAGATATCAAATATAACTTTTGCTCCTGAGAGTTGAAGCCTATTTATTCTGTGGCTTCTGGCATGCTCCCATTTATGCCAGATGGAGAAACACAGGTTGATGAGAGAAGAGCCATGCGCAGGACTGGAGGCAGGACTTTAAGTTGGTTCTGGGAATGCCTTTATAAACAGGACACAATGAAATATTCTAATATTACCAGTCCAGATACTATATTGAGATATTATGAATGGTTTTCAGTGTCAGGTACTTCCTAGGAATTTTCTTATTCAATTCTCATATCATTGAGAGCAAGATATTATCTGCATTTGCAGGGAGGAAAGACAAGTCTATAGGCAACAAAACCCTTCAGAAAGCTGTTATTGGCTTCAGTTTTGACATGATAACCCTTTGGCCTGAGAGAATACCAAGATAAATTCTTAAAGCACATATTCTATTTTTCATTCAACAGTCACTTACTGGGTATCAGCTGCACACTCAAGCTGGTGAATGGAAAGCCTCTCGCTTCAGAGGTAATCAGCAAGGCTACCTAGCGGTTTCATCACATACCTAGCTATGTGATGTCAATTATTTCGACAGCAGAAAGCTCAGGGTATTTGGGAGACCAGACTCCTCAAATCCTTCAGCTATGGGGATGCAGAAAACTTTTTATAGACATCAAGAGATAGCTTGAAGAACTGAATTTCAATTTAAAAATATCATCTGGAGATGGAGTCTCACTCTGTTGCCTGGCTGGTCTCAAACTCTTAGGTTCAAGCAATCTTTTCAACTTAGCCCCCTGTATAACTGGAACCACAGACATGTCACCATACACGTCAAGAACTTAATTTTTAACTGAGTGAACATGGCAGAAGAATCTGGAGTTAGACTGAGTTCAATACCTGGTCCTGCTCTCTATTAGCAATGTGATCTTGGAAAGTTCCTTCAGAATCTGCCCTTTGGTTTTCTCACTTGAAGATGGAGCTAGAAGTAATTCCTACCTGTTATGGTTTAGAAATGAAGTGCACCCCTCCATGACCAAACAAACCAAGACAACTCAGGTATCAAAGAAGCCTTGATCTTCAGCTAGTAAATCCAGTCCTTGAGAGGTCATTGGACCTAACCAGTAGACTGTGCCACTGATGAACTCATAATTGATTATTGGATAATCAATGTTAATTTTTGGAGGCAGGGCCTAGCTGGAGGAGGTAGACCCCTCTCTGTTGCTCTCTTTGTTTCTTAGCCACTATAAGGTCCTCTACCACAGACTCATGCTCCCATGATATTATGCCTGACCTCATGCTCAGGGCAATGGATCCAGCCAGCATTAAAGTGAAATCTATGAACTGCCAGGAAAAATCATTCTTTCCTCATTCTAAATTGTTTCTCACAGGTACTGGTCACAGCAATGGAAGGCTGAATAGCACATAGCCGTGCAGCATCACAACAGAGGTGGAACTGAGTTGATAAGTAGATATTGAAATAATAGCCATCCATCGTAAGTTCAATATAATAACTTGCTTACTGGTGTGGGAAATAGAGAGCACAACTGTGAATGTTGCCATAGGAGCCAGGGCTAATGACAGCCACGGGGATCAAGAAGTTGGTACTTTTGAGGTGTTGCTCACTACTGTAGATTTTCCATTCATACTTCTAATATTTTGGCTGGGCAGGCAGTGGGAAAGAACTGAGGAAAAATGGCCTTCTAAAAGCAAAGGGTGTTACTCAGCTCCAGCCCACTGTCACATCCAAGTATTAGCCTAGTGGCACCAGATCTGCCATTTTAAGAGAAACTGCAAAACTTCACATGCATGTAAATCTTCTGATCTGGGAAAGCTAACAAAACCAAAACACACATTTATAGGTTAAATTTAGCCTCTCAAGTCTTCTTCTGGCTCTCTATTGTCTCTAGGAGTATTTACAAAACAGCTTTTTCTTTCACATTCTTCACAAAAAGAGAGAAGAACAAAAGAAACTGTTGGACCCTGTAGAGTCATTACAAATAGGTTGTGGTTTCCTTGAGTCCAGGGCCCTGGGATGGTGAAAACTGGGCAGATTTTCTAGGTAGTACAGCCTGGATCGGGATGCCCTCGGGCTGGGGAAATCTGTGTGTGTGCCTATGTGTGCGCATGTGAGGGGAGCTGGTAACTGACTATCCCACAGATGGTGACATTTCCCAAGCTTCAAATGTCATGGGACAATTCAGAGCTGTCATCGTGCAAATGACTATTTTCAGTATAATTCAGACTCTTATTGTTTCATATATATATTCATGTATATATTCATATATATATTCATATATATTCTACTGTATGAAAGAACCAAATTGAGCTTAAAAGACATGCCAGTTATCAATAATGGCTGCCAAATGTAACACTGGAGGCATGAATCCCAACAACTATTTACTGAGTATCAGTTACCCAGTACTCTGTTGCTGCTCTTCCATTTGGCCCTCCTGGTCACAGGCCCTGGGAAGATGATGGGGTACAGTGCGTGGCAGGGTGCAGCCTTGTCCTAACGACCTCCATGCCTTTACAAATGATCCAGTCAGCAAGGCCTCAGCTGGAAAATGAGATGCCATAATTAAACATGATGTCATCATTATTTTCAAATGCAGAATGAAATTAGCTATCTAGAGTTTATTATATTTATCTTGGGTCTGAAAGTAATCAATCATCAGGCCAATGATTTATTACCTTTTCCAGCTTTTCCTTATTCTATAGAATACTTAAACTTCGTCCATTCAGATTTCTGGGGGGAGGAGGAGATCAGATAAAATAAGGTGGGGAAGGTGGCAGGGTGGGTAAAATGCTTGCTGCACAAGCATGAGGACCTGAGTTTGGATCCTCAGAACTCTAGTAAAAGCTGGCCACAGCAGTGCATGCCTTACTACTTGTGTGTGTGGGGGGGGGTATGGCAGCTAGGTGGAGTCAGGAGGAACGCGGAAGCTCGCTGATCAGCTAATCTAGCTGGAACAGTAAACTTCAGGTTCATTGAGAGACATGGTGTCAAAGGAAAAAGGCAGTGATTGAGGAAAGTTATCTTGGATGTTGATCTGCATAGGTAAGCACACCTATACTCACATGTATACACACACACTAGGATTAAATAACACTTAAAAATTAATGTGTGGGCTGGAAGTGTAGCTCAAAGGTAGAGAACTTGCCTAGCATGTGTGTATACCCTGGGTTCAGTCACCAGCACTACAAAAAATGTTTTGTTTTTATTTAAATATTTAATTTTTGTACCATTTATTATTTTATGTGTAAGTGTATTGCATGCATGGACGTGTGTACACCTCAATTCTCTCCTTCTATTAAGTGAGTTCTAGGAATTGAACTCAGGTTCTCAGATTTGGCAGCAAGAACCTTTATCCACTGAGCAATCTTTTCAGCCTTGCAAAAACAATTTTTAAAAATAATGTCTACACAAAGTCAATATGCTGGCATTTTCCTATACACACACATACACATAAATAGACATGTGGCTCTTATTATAAAGCCCGGGCTATATAATGAATTTTTAATCCTGTTCTCATTTGAGTGCTGAGATTACAGGTGTACTCTTCAATAATTGACTCAGAGTATTGATTCCACTTTCATTTATTCATGTTGCAATGCTGGGGATTGAACCCATGGTATGCTAAGGCAAGCACTGTTAACCTACATTAACCTACATCCATAGCCCAATGTTTTTATTGTTGTAGTTGTTATTTTATTTTGTTTTGCTCTTTCTCTCTCTCTTTTGCTCTCTCTCTTCTCCCTATCTTCCTGCCTCAGTCTCCCTGGGTTACAGATGGCATACACTACCATGCCTGGATTTGTTTTAATATCTGTTGAGGATGCAATGCTTATGACTTTGTCCTACCATAACAAATTCAGCCTGTTGGCTATCTACCGGCTTGTACCAGCTAAGGAATTGAATTTTCATCCCTAGTAAACACATTGTAACAGTAGTCATGACTGCTTGCTTCTCCTGGGTCCAAATGCTCTAAACTGAGCCACTTCCAACATCAGGATGCATGATTCACTTGGAAAATGAGTTGACTTTAACCACTACATAGCTTTATCACAGGATTTTAAACATCTGTCCTTATATAGCCCTCCTATCTTCAATTAGTTTTTACCTATGTGTTCTGTAAGCATTTTACCTCCAAGGACTCAAGCTGAGCGATCCTCTTCATTGTGCTCTAATTGAAAAAACAAATCATTTTTTCTTGGTAATGGAGAGCCTTAAACCACTACAGCAATGAAACCCCCCAATATCACATAATATGCTGCTTCCTTGGGGTAAGAATTAAGACTTTTAATGTGTCAGTTTATAGTAACTGAAAAAGCTAATCTCTTCTCGTTTTGACTTTGCTCTTCCATTTTGAATACATTTATTTATGTTATATATGGATGTTATACATGAATGTAGGTTATGTAGGCTACTTGTTGTAAAGACTTCACTGTCATTCCTGTAAAGGACTTAGAATTTTCCCTATTTGCTTTCGCTGTTGTTGTTACTGTTGTTTGATACAAGGTGTTATTGTAGACTAGGCTGGCCTGGAACTCATGGAAATACATCTGCCTCATACAAGTGCTAGGATTAAAGGCACACAGCACCATGCCTTGTCCTTCTTTCCTTTTTAAGAGTTGTGTGACTCCAACTTGGCGTTTTGCATCAGGATTTTCTTTTCTTTTCTTCTTTAATATTTTTATTTATTTATTTTGTCTATGTTTATGTGTGTGTTCCCACAGGAGGATCACTGCACACTTACAGAAGTCAGAGGACAACCTGTGGGAAATGGTTCTTTCCTTCTACCTTGTGGGTCCTGGGGTTCAAACTCTGGTTGGCAGTAGATTCCCTTACCTGCTGAGCCATCTTGCAGGTCCATATATCAGGATTTTTCAATGATAATACTTAAATGCACATGGTTGTTTTTGTCTTGTTTTGTATCAGGCTCTTGCTAGGGAACCAATACTGGCCTGAAACTTACAATGTTCCTGCTTCTGCCTCCTAAGTGCCAGGATTATAGGCATATGCTCTCATACCATCCATATAAGGTTTTGAAATATTATTCAATATTAAGATCCTCCAGAAAAAGAGAACCAATAAAGGATTATATATATATATATATATATATATATATATATATATATATCTCCAATGATCATAGGGATTGAACTCAGGGCCTTGCATATGCTAGGTAAGTGTACTGTCACTGAGCTATATCCTTTTAATGGATTTGTGTCTAAGAACAGGAGACCACAAAGCTGATAGTTATTGGAACTGTAGAGATGAAAACAGGAGAGGAATGGTGGAAGAATCCCCAGACCAGGGAGCTGAGCAAAAGCAGATCCAACACAGGTTGGTGTCCAGTGAGAACCCCCAGTGCCACTCATAAGTCCAGCCTGGGCTACAGACCTTAAACAATGCCTTTTCTCCATGCATTGTCTGTGCATGGCTCCTATAAATCTGTAGCCTGCCTCTTATGTGGAGAAGGGCTGTCATGCCCAGAGCTTCTGCCAGGGTTCTGGGGCACCACAGAACCAACTGGGAATTTCTCTTTGAGGACCTTAATAGCCAAACCATTCCTGGTACAAAAAGAGAAGAACAGATTTTAAAACTAGCACTAGCTTTAGGTAGAATGAAAAAAATGTAAATTTAATTCATTCATTTGTTGTTTTTTCTTTTTTTTGAGACAGGGTCTCTCTATAGCCCCATTTGGCCTAGAACCCAATATGTAGACCAGCTTGCTTTAATCATACAGAGATCCACCTGCCTCTGCATCTCAAGCATTAGGATTAAAGGCATGTGCTTTAATCCCTCATTATTTATTTATTTTGAGACAAGATCTTACCATGTAGCCCAAACTGGCCTCAAACTTGGAATCTTCCTGCCTTAGTCTTCTAAGCTGACTTGTTCATTTGTTTTGAAATGGAGTCTCAGAGACTCTGTAGCCTAGGTTGGCTAGGACGTCAGTCCATAGCCCAGGCTAGCCTTGAATTCATGATAAGTTTCCTGCTTCAGCCTCCTGAGTGCTGGAATTATAGGCAGAACCTCTAAGCACAGCTTGGTTGGTACTAGTTTTTAAGGGCATAAGAAGTGCCGCTGACAAGTAAGCTGTTGACTTGAATACAGAGTTTGGCTCATGGGGACAGCCATTATGTTCAACCCCATAGAAAATTCAGATCCCACATAGATACAGATCCTGTAACCACTTTCCTCCCTTTCAAGCAAGCTAGAAAATTTCATTCTTTTAGATTTTTCAAAGGATCACAGGCTGTCTTGGACATGTAAGGAGGTAGTGCTATCACAGCATTTCAGGACTGAAATGGCAGAGCTGGTCTGCCAGGGGGAGGTTTAACAGCTGCCAAAAAGCAAAAAGAGAATTGGGAAATCAGCATGCTTTCTATTTACTTCTCGAGCTGTACTTTCTGTGTCAACTTCCATCCAACCTAAAGAGTTCATGGCTGTAATGATCATTCATCCGCTCATCTAGCCATCCATCCATGACGTATTTATTGAATGATTAATGTATTGCTTTCCATGTTGTTAGGACAAAACTCCTCACAAAAGCAACTTAAGGAAGGGTTTATTTTAGCTCCCAACTGAAGGATCCACCACGTCAGGGAAGCCCTGGCAACAGGAGCTTGAGTTTCCATCGCATCCAGTCAGGAAGCAGAGAGAGTTGAATGTTGGTACGTTAGTTCACTTTCTCTTCCTTATTCAGTCCTGCAGTCGGGGTGAGTCTTTCTACTTCCATTGACCTAATCTAGAAAATCCCTCATAGCCATGTTCCAAAGTGATTCCAGATCCTGTAAAGTCAACAATCATTATAAACCATCACAGCTACTCTGGACTAGGAAGTCCTGTAACAGTAGGTATTTTAGCAGTGAGATCAAGGGCAAAAATCTCAGGTCTCATATTTATAGTTTTATACAGAGAAGTAGGTAAGAAACAGAATGATTAGATGTGAATTAGGTGTGAGATACAGCAGACAATGGAGGAGAAGGAAATGAGGAAGGACGCTGCCATGTGGATGAAGGGACAGATCACCTGTAAGTGTGCTGGTCAGAGATGGCTTTTCTGAGAATGTGACTGAGAGTGAAGGCCTGAAGAAGGCCATGGAGGCGCACAGTCACCAGAGGAAGTGAGCTAGCAGGTAGAACAGTAGAACAAGATGCGGAACTGCTTTATGGAACATAAAAGCTGGTAGCTTTGGACCAATCAATGACACAAGATGTACCTATAGCCATTCCACATTTAAGACTATGTATTGAACTCAGACCTGTCATCCCAGCACTCAGGAGGCTGAGTTAAGAGGAGTTCCTGGCCAGCCTGGGCTACATAGCAAGGCTGTGGGCAGGGCAGGGGGAGAAAGGAGAAAACAAACACACAAAAATAAATAAAAACAGCAAGTCTTCATCCAAGCCCACATCCCTGGTACTGTCAGGAAATTCCATTTGAATGTTTTTTATTCAAGAGCTAAAACTATCATTATAATCTACTTCAGAGTAGAGTAAGGAAAACCAGAGCAAAACTCAGTCATCCTTACTATAGTCCAGTTTTAGTTTATAACTCTGCTACCCTGGCTTCCTCTTTTGAAAAACAATTTTATCTTTTTGTTAAATTACCGGTGATAGATTTTAGCATTTATTTCTTGCATTGTCTGGCATGTTTATCAAAAACTTACCTAGATCACATATTGGGCTCCTAAGGAGTTCTTTTCCCCAAAAGTATTTCTGTGTGTGTGTGTCTGTATGATGGACAGTTCTGAGCCAGAGAACAGGAAAAGGCCTTCTGTCCCCACTTTCTCTGCACCACGACTTCCTCATCAGTAAAAGGAAGATAGCTTTTAATTAAAAAGGTTTTGGAGGGGATAAAATGAGTTGGTATATCTGAAAAACTATAAAACTACCATTATTACCATTGTTATAGTCAGCTCTATGTATCTCTATATCTATCTATCTATCTATCTATCTATCTATCTATCTATCATCTATCTATCTAGATCATCTGGTGGTCCAAGCTAGCCTCAGACTCAACAAGTAGCCAAGGATGACTTTGAACTTCTGATCCTTCTACCTCTATCTCCGTAGTGCTTAAATTTCAGGCACATACCATTACTCCCCATTTTATGAGATGCTGGGCATAGAACCCAGGGCCTCATGCATGCCAAGAAAGTTCTTTGCCAAATAAGCTACATCCCCAGGTTTTTCTCGTAGTTCCTGAGGAGTGCAGGTCTTGAGTAAAAGGTATTAGCCCAACACAGCTTTGGGGATCCTCCAGAAAATTTATGTATAAGGCCTTGTTAGACCAAAGAATGATTCCATCTTAGTTCATCTTGGTGAGGCAATGAGTTTATTGGGGTTACTTTACAGGAACATTGGTGACTCAATGCAGTTATACTACTGCAGAGTCCAACCAGCAGTATGGGTTCATGAAAAGCTACTCCACCGAAGAGTCTTTTGGGCAACTTATAGGCACCTCACTATTAAAGAGTCCCACTCAGTCAATGATTTACTTTGTATAAAAACAAGGGGAGCATAGAGCCTCCTGTGGGTCCTGTGAAGGTTGAGGCTCTGTAAGCTTATTCCTTCCATCCATGATCCATGGGGAATGTCAATTGGCCTAATCTCAGAGCTTCCTGCCTGTGATCAGAATGTTGATTCAAGATGGTAACCATCACATCCAATTCAGAGGAAACAGTCACACAATACAGCTACATATCAGGCTTGAAGAATTGTATCAAATATTTTCCAATATTTCAGTTGTGTAAGGAAGGTCCGTACTATGCAACTATACAGTGCATTGTTGGAGAACACTAAATACGACAGAGTTGTGGGCAGTGGTCCAGGTCTGCTCAAGGCAAAGACCAGAATCAGCTTAAGGAGACTTTAAACCACAGTGAAGGCCTTGGACAAGCACAATGGTGTCGCAATTTCTGGTCCCTAGGGATTGCGGCAGGACCTGGAACGGGTCGAGCATCCTGCTGCTGTCCCCAGTTGGTGCTGGCCGCCCTGCCCTTTCCTGGATGGGTGTGGACAGCTGGCCTCGGGAGCTCTCAGGGCAGGCGCCAGGGCGGAGCTGGAGCTGAACTTCTCGGATGACCCCTCCCTCAGAAATGAATTCCAATGCCTGACTGCAGGCTTCATTCATCTTAACAAAGGACTGCTCCTATTCAGTTTGATTAAAATAGAAAAAAAGCCTTCTTGTCTGATCTCAGACACTAACCATGGTCCAGTCCAGTTAGCACTTGGGTGGGAAAAAGATCTTTAAAAAAAAATTTTATTGAATTTTTATGTATTTCATACAGAACATCTCAATTAGTCTTAATCATCTTTAAACCCCCTTCCCCACTAGCTCCTCCCACACGCCCCCTACTAGAATTCATACATTCTGCTATTTGTGCCAAGTTAGTGTCCCCAGATAGTCCTCAGTACAAGTTCATCTCCTGAGGTCAAGTCAGCCTATCTAGAGTCCCTTGCTTTAGGAAGATTGGCTTTTCTTCACCCAGCAGTAATCAATTGCCAATATTTCTTCATCTAAGATTGGGGCCTTTTGCCCATTTCCCTAGTTCTATGCTGGGTTTTTATCTGCTTGAGTTTGCATGGGTCTTGTGCACACGGACACCATTGCTGTGGGTTCATATGAGCAGGGATCCAGGAGCTCGTAGGACTCTATTTCCATATGGTCATGCCCTTACTCCCTGGTTCTTACAATCTTTCTGCCCCCTCTTCCGCAATGGTCCCAGAGCCCTGGGTGGGTGAGGTTTAATATAGGAGTCCTGTGAAAGGACCAGCATTCTGTAAACTCTTCATCTCTACACTGGCCAAGAAAAGGCCTTCTTAAGAATTCCTTACAGGGCTGGAGATGGCTTAGTGATTAAGAGCACTGGCTGCTCGTCCACAGAACCCAGGTTCAGTTCCTAACACCCACAAAAACAGTGAGAGAATTGCATACTCACCTTCAGTCATTTTTGTCATGTGTGAGAATTCTGAGGAGTAGCTTAGAATTTCTATGCAATGCTTGAAGGGCTTTCCTTCCTCCAGGGCCAGGTGTCTAGGTCTGTGGTACCAGGATGGTTGTCTCTGGTGATAGCCTTAAGAGAGACCCAGGTACTTCCTTTTCCAAACTGCAAATATATTGAATGTACTTAAAGGTCAAATGGCAAAAACATTTTTCATGTTTTGAAAGTTATGATTTGATAACAAATCAATCATCAACAGGTAGTTTAAAGTGTATCTACTGGTAGTCAAGTGGGGACTAGGCTCCACATACAATTTAGCATATCTGAAGATTTATTGAACAGTAAAAGCACCACGTTTGCCAAGGAGACAAATAATAGGGTGAAATGGATCCTGTCCTCAGAATGCTCTTGAAGTGAGTCTAGGGAATTGGTGAGGGATAGTTAACAAATGTTTCCAAAATGTAAATCTTCCTTACTCCACAGGAGGACACCTATGCCTTGCACTGTGACTCTGGGCAAGAACCCATGGTTAGGGACCTCACGGACTCTAGGGGCTGAAGCTGCTATTGTTCTGCTAAGTGGACATAGTCTCAAAGTAGCTTTTAAACTGAAATCTCCCTACTCACAGAGTGGTGCAGCTCTCAGACCTCAGCAGAGAAGTTTCTTTGTGGAGTGGAATGAGGGTTAATGTCCAAACTTAGAATTGGTCAAAATGCAGAAAATAGTGTCAATATAGAGCTTAGTTGCAAATGGGACATCTATATCACACTTCTCACCAAGGCTCAAGGACCATCAGGCAAGAGGGGTCAGAAAGATTATGAGAGCCAGAATTCTGGGAGGACGGGATCAACATAGGATCAATATGACAGGACTGCAGCACTCATGAACTCACAGAAGCTGTAGTTGCCCACTCAAGCCCTGAACAGCAGCAAGCCAGTCAACATTCCAGAATGGAGCAGGGAAGGGTTCATAAACCGTAACAGAAGAGCTATGAAAAGTTGATGGCTTCTCGGGGAGGGAAGAGTCGGTTTTCTTTAAGAGTATGACCTCTGGTAGGTCAACTGTGCTCCAGTGGAGGACCCCACATCCGAGTCTCTATGTGGTCAGAACAAATTGGAGTCAGTGGGCTATGACAAAAAAGAAGACAGGAAGTTAGGAGGGAATGGAGTTGGGTTGATCTGGGAACAGTAAGGGGAGGAGTGAAGGTAAATATGATCAAAATACTTGTATGAAATTCTCAAAAAATTAATAAAAATATATTAAAAATATAAAAATGTTAGCAGGTGTCATGGCTCACAATTGTAATACTAAGGCCAGTTTGAGATTACATAGTATATTTCAGGTCAGCCGGGCTACAGAGTGAAACCGTGTCCCAAACAACAAAATCAAATCCTAAATGTTGTACAAGAGGAAAAGCAGGGCAGTCAGGGTCCAGAGGGGCTTCTAGGCCAGGAGCTAAAAGGAGCTAGGCTGGAGCCTAGGCTGGAGCCGAGCCTCAGAGAATGAATAGGGTTTGGCAGGCCAAGCTGACGGAAGGGTGGGGGGAGAGCTCTGAAGCCGGGTGAATAGTAAACGCTCTCATAGAGACGTGGAACGGTGTTATGCCTGTGAGCACAGAGAAAAGCGGAGTGAGGAGCTGCGCATGTAGCTCAATTGGTAGTGTTTGCTTAGCATGCACAAGGCCCTGGGTTTGATTCCCAGAACTGCATAAACCATGTGATGGCACATGCCTGTAATCTCAGCATAGGGGATGTGGAGTTAAGAGGATCAGGAGTTCGAGTCCTACTTTGGCTATATAGCAACATCGCAAGTTTGGGACCAGCCTGAGCTACATGAGACCCTGTTGGAGAGAGAGGGGGGCTGGAAGCAGAGAGGCAGAGAGACAGAGAGAATAGAGGACGATAAGACAGGAGTGGAAGGAGGCCAAATTGGGCCCCTAGAGGTGATTGCACCATGCTAGGAAATTTGGATTTTCTTCCAGGACTGGTAGAATTTGTCTGTTTGTCTCTTTGAACACAGCTCCAACCTAGTGGACCTAGGGATTGTTGAGGTAAAGTTCACCAGGTATCCAAGGTAAAGGAACACTGAAAAGGGCACTAGCTAAGAAGACGGTGCCCGCCTCCACACCCAAACCTGGCCATGTGCAATGCGAACTCACTTTCTCAAGTTCCTTCTTCTCTTTTTCCTTTTTTTCTTTCTATCTTTCTTTCTTTCTTTTTTCTTTCTTCCCTCATGGTACTGAGGATCAAATCCAGAACCTTAGAGAAGTTAAGCTATATCCTCAGTACTCTTTAAATTTTTTTTTTTTTTAGTTTATGAGAATGAGTGCATTGCCTGCATTTGTACAAGTGCACCCACGTTGTGCAGTGTCAGGAGGGTGTCAGATTCCCCGGCAATGGACTTATGGACGGTTGTTAGCCACCATGTGGGTGCTGGGAATCAAACCCCGGTCCTCTGCAAGATCAACCACTGATCTTAACTGCTGAACCATCTTTCTAGCCCCACTCCTCTTTATAAAAATTATTACCATTTAGTGATTATTATTTGTTCCTTCCCACATTTTAAGTCTACAATGCTAGAAGTACTGGGCTAGAGTATTTTAACCCAGAACTGTACAGTTTTAATATTTTTCAAATTAATAGTAATGACAACCCACATGAGTAAACATCTAAAGCTGCTTTCTGCAGCAGGGAGCTCCGTCTTTGACATACACCCTTCTCCCTAGATTTCAAACAGAAGTTCTGGGAAGGAAAATGCCTTTATCTTGCCACAAGTACAAGCAGAGTTGGTATTGGGAAACTGTTCTTTAAATTTGTTCCAAGATCCTCTTATTCATCAAATAGATGTTAACTAAACAAGCATGCATTTTAATCAACAATTACTTATTAAGGACCTGTCATGACAGGCCCTGCCTGGCCTAGGTCTCAAGGGTGTAGCAGAGAGGAAGATGGTCTAAACCCCTGACCACACAGTATAAAGACAAGGGATGATGGCTGGGGACTGATAGTGAGGGGGACTCATGTATGAAATGAAATGGGAATTACAATAAAGGGTGCTGGATGCCATGACAGGGATTTTCCTTAGGTGCATGTAATGGGAGTGTAACCCCAGATTGGAAGTCAGAAAAGGCTTCTCTTCAGGAAGTGGTATTTAAGCTGAGAGCTGGAGGATCCGTAGAAGTGAGCCAAGCCAACAGAAGGAAGACGACAGTTCCAGGCAGAGGGACAGCGTGAGTAACAGTCTCAAGGCAAGTGAGAACATGGCACATTGCAAGAATTTAAAAACTGTGGTTGGAGAGCACTGTGGGGAGGAGCGGGCTAAGAGATGAGGGCTGGGGGAGGGGCCTTGGGAGATGGTGAAACAGCCCTTTGCAGGCTGTTAGGACTACATGGGACTCCAAAATCCTTATTGTACTTTTGAGGGCGGCCCCCAGTAGAGAGGTACATTTTCTTAAAATTACATTGGCTAGGGGCTGGAGACATGGCTCAGTGGGTAAATTTCTTACTGCTAAGACTGACAGCCTGAGTTCAATCCCTGGGACCCGCATAGTAGAAGGAGAGGACTAACGCCTGAAAGTAACCCTTGGGCCTACACATACATACAAATAAATCTAGTTTGTTTATTATATTGGCTATAAACTAACAAGGTCACTGTGTCCTTCCTCGAATAGCAGAATCAGACCAGGACAAGGGGTATCGGGGTTTGGGATTAAGCCTAGGGAGTACCAGGCAGGAAGTAGGAAAGGGTAGAGGGAGAAGGGCCATTAGTAAAGGGTGAATTTACAAAGGGGAAACTCAGCACAGGTCTCAGGGTTACCACACACCAGGGATAGAAACTGGAACCCCCAATTCCTGTCCCTGTTGGGCTGAAAGCCGCAGGTGGGGCGGAGACAGTTTCTGACACTAAAGTGTGTCACAGGTGAATATTCATAAAGTGGACTTCAGGCACAAAGAAAGCACAGCAAGTGTAGAGATGTGGACATTTTGAAGGTTGGTCAACATGTACAAGAGTGGTCAGGTCAAAGGGTCATGAGTCAGGCACAGAAATATCTGCTGCGCAGTTTGGGGTCCACATATGAGCCCTTGTACCACACCACACTGGATGGATTTGACTTAAATTTCAAATGAATAGCAGGAAATGACAGGTAAATCCACAGAACATTCTGGAACTCTATACTAAGGCCTCAGCAGCTCAGGCTCTAGGTCAACAGCTCCTTGATTGCGGAGAACACTTCCCATAGCTCTCCAGCTCCCTTTGCTCTGGAGTCTTGGTGAGGAAAGAGAATGCCTCAGTTTGAGCAACCTCTAAATCTGAAAGTGTAAAGTTTAACCAAGAAAAAAAATGAGAATTTCACCAAATGAGAGCTCCACAAGGCTAGAAGAATTGAATAAGGCCAAGCACTTAGCAGAGAACTGTTGGATTAATTAGGAATCATTCATTTGGTTTGGGATTTGAGGGGCAACGTGACTCATGGAGGTTTTCCAGAGGTGACAGGGAATCTGATATCTAATGATGTAATCTTGGGACTAAATATTCTGCAGTAAGTGTATCTGAACAGCTTCTCTTGGGGAGAGGCAATAGGATGCAAGGAAGAAGGGAACTGAACTGACTCTTCTTTTCTTCCCTGGCTTTCTGTTCTCATCAAATAGAGGTTGTAGTGGACAGTGTGGATTGATTTTATTATTGTTTTTTTGAGACACAGTCTTACTATAAAGCCCAGGCTGGCCTCAAACTCAATATATTCCTCCCTCAATCTCTCCAGCATTAGGATTTTAGGCATGTACGATCGTGCCTGGTAGACACTGTGGGTTCATTTTATTTTATTATTTTGTTGTTTGTTTTGAGGCAGAGTCTCACTATGTAGCCTTAGCTGGCCTAGAATGTACTATGTAGACCAGACTGGCTTCAAACTCACAGAGTATTCCACCTGCTTCTTTCTCCCTTGTGCTGGGATTAAAGACATGTACCACCACACCAAGCAACACTGTAAATTTAAATGTCAAAGAATTCATAGTCTCATCCAGAGCTGGGCCAGGACATTCTGTTAGTCTCTGTGTCCCTTGGAAGGGTCTTGATAGACAAGGTCAGGTCTCCATCTGGTTGCCTTCTAGAGTTTTAAAACAATGCCAATGCCATAACTGACCTTACTGCTCTAGGGAAATTCCTTTAAAAGGTCCAAGGGAGATTCTCATGTGTATCCCAAATTAGAAGCCACGGAGTGATAACCTTCAAGTCTTTGTTAACTCTAGAGAACTGTCTTTTGGGTTTTGTTTCTCAGCAGGATACTTGCTGTCTGTTTAACTCAGCAGAAGGCAAAAGAAGGGATTTGCCACTGTTGTTCCGTTACATGACCTTGTATTAACATGGCAAGCAGGGAGGGTTGGGGAGCTCTGAGTTGGGTGGCCCTGTGCTGGCCAGCGCCTGGAAACTGAGCAGACAGTTTACCTCAATACCATGCATAGAACACTCATTCTAGAAATACCAGGTGTCCATATTTTTCTTTTTTCTCTTTACTCAGGAGATTCACTCATAATGCCAACAACTAATTATCATACCAAGAAAACAAAAACTGTGAGAGAGAGAGCAGAGGCGGGCTGGCAGCATCAGGGAGTTGTACAAACGGTGACTCATTCCTGCTGGAACTGGAGCATCTTCATGGCCTCTCTCTAGAAGTATTCAGTATTCTCTGGCAAAGGAAGACAGACAGCATACCTCATTGGGGACCTGAAGGGGAAGGGACTTCTTCTCCAACTTCTTGCATACTTTGGGAGACTTCAGGCCTTCCAACAAAGGAACAGTTGGCCACCAAGTGGCTCTTCTGGCTTGTTCACTATACAAAAAAATCTTTTCTATTATGTCTAAGGTAATTAAAGAATAAACTTGGAGGCTGGCATTTTTCCTTTAGAGCAATAGCCAGAAGCACATGTTTGGCTGGTGTCAGTCTCCTGTAAAAATTCCTCTCTTATTAGTGATGACTTAGGAGTCATGTTAGCTCATTGTTCATGTCGAGTCTGCCCCGTGCCCTTCTGAGGCCCCTTCTTTGATATGCAGCCGACAAACCTGCTCCCTGAGCACCAGCATGATGACCTCACCATGCAAAAGCCTAGAATTCTCTGAAGACTGGCTGATTTTTCAGAATACACAGAGGGACAAGTTGGAAACATGTATAAATTGTTTGTACTTTTCCTTGCTGGCTGTAAAGCCAGTATTTCTCCATCAAGTGGAATGTCTACAAAAAAACCACAGGAACTCCGCCTCCCCCCCCCCCCCCAGGCTGATACATTTCTTACTTTATCTGGTACAGTAGGTCTTGTCTGAAAGGATTTTTGGAATATTTAGTGACCACTGAGATCATGAAATTAAATTAACCAATTGATTTCAATGGGAGCCTCTCAGTTTATGAGACTGAGGTCCATGTGGTGGAGGAGATGATTCAGTAGGTAAGGTGCCTGATGAGCAAGCATCAGCACCTGAGTTCAGATCCCTATATAAAAACCTATATAAAAACCAGGTACTGTGCTGCAGGTCTGTAAGCCCGGTTTGGGGAGAAGGTTAGGCAAGTAGAGACAGGCAGATCTCCAGAGCTCATTGGCCAGCCAGCCTAGCCCAATGGATGAGCTCCAGGATCTGTGAGAGACCCTGCCTGTCTCAACCCCTTTGGTTGAAAGCAACCAAAGAAGATACCAGATATCAATGTCTGGCCTCCACACACATGTGCACATATGAATATGTACATATACCATGTTTATAAATGAATATGCTGCTCGTGCACACACAGATAAATGAATGAATGAATGAATGAATAAATAAATGGCTTATCTGCCCAGGAAACATTTCAAGTGATTAAAACTTAGAATAATGTAATTTCCTAAACTTGCTTCATGATGTGTGTTGTGAAAAGGTGCCATGGCATTAGACAAAGATAATATGGTTTTTGCAATTGGATACAGTTAAAAATATAAATTGCATTATTGCCTTGTTTGAGAAATAACATATATTTCTGTAGAAGACATAGAGAAAATGGGAAGAAGACCTTGGAGATGACTATGTTTTTATGTAGAATGATGGGTGGTGCAGCTTATTTTTTCTGTATCTTTGTTTCTTTGTGATAACATACTATAGACATATGTAAATAGACAATATTTTGTGGGCACATAAATCCTTTGGAAGCACTGAGATTTTTCATCTTCGCACCGGGAATCATCATAGCATCTCTCTTACAGTTTGCAGTAGACAAAGGAGTAGGTAGACAATGTCATGCGGTTTCCATTCTGTAAAGGCTAGTATCACTGTGTAGCCTTCATTTTTTTATTAACCTGTGAAGTGTATTTTCCTCTTAAGAAATATCACTGAATAGCTTTTTCTGTCTAATGATATCAATTCTTTAAATTAACAAAGTGATATTCTTTTATTATTTTTTGTTTCTTTGAGATAAGGTCTCCCATAGCCAACTCCTTCTGTTGCTGAGAATGACCTTGCCTCTGTCCGCACCTCTCAAGTGCTAGGCTCTTATTTTCTTTCTATAAAGTGATGTTTACTATAATGTGATTGGCAAATAATGCCAATATACTATCCTCTCATTGCTTCAAAATTGATAATAAGTTTAAATTTTACAGAGTTACAGAGATTCTTGAGGATTAGGGCTGGGGTCAATATTTCAGAGATGTCCCTGTGAACAGATTTAGCCATACTCACCTTTGGTGATGAGACCTGGTATGGTCCTGAATCTCAGAACCCTGTTGAAGTTAAGTATGCCATCCGAGGAATCTTGCTAGCTCTAAGGATGTAATGTAAGTTCTGACTTGAATGGAAGGCTCAACTGAAGGAAAATCTCTGAAGCAGAAACAGGAAGTGACGAGACCAATGTTAGGATAAGGCTGGGGATGCTCACCTAGCATGCACAAAGCCCTGGTTCAGTTCCCAGTACTGCCTAAAACAAGGTGTGGTGATGCATGTCTATAAATCCAGCACTTGGGAAGCAGAGGCAGGAGGATCAGGAGTTCAAGTTCACCCTCAGTTACATATGGAGTTTAAGGTGAGCCTGGGATACATGAGATGCTGAAAACAATTAAAAAAATAAAAATAAAAACCAACCAACTGAACAAACAAAATGCTCTGTCCAAGTTCTAGTTTCATTTTTGTTTGTTTGTTTTTTGTAATAGAGTCTTACTCTGAATTCAGAGTAGCCGGAAATTTACTATATAGCCCAAGGCAGCCTTAAATGCGTGGAGACTGCTTCCCGAGTACTGGGACTAGAAGTGGACCTACCATATCCCCTTATGTTTCATTGTATAAAACTGAATGGAAATTTTTGTTTCCAAGCTAAGTACCCTAACCAAAGTATCATGAAATAAAATTAAGTTCTTTGTGAATGAGTTGTCAAGTAAAATGCAAACGTCTTAGTTAATTTGAATTTCAGATAATTCGATTTTTTTAAAAAAAAGTGTAAACATGTCTGAAGTATTAAATGTGATATATTTATACTAAGATATTATTGGTTATTTGCAATTCAGGATTGACTGGGCTGCCTTTCTTTGTTTTGCGTTAAGTAAGGCAACCCCATAAGTGGGATAAGAAAAGTTAATCTTGTGTCATTGTTACTGATTTTTGTTGTTTTGGACAGGATCTCCCTATAGCCCCAGATGGCCTGGAACTCACTATGCAGACCAGGCTGACCCGAATCTCACAAAGATCCACCTGCCCCTGCCTCCCGAGTATGGAAACCAAAGGTGTGCACCACCACACCATACCCCTGTTTCAGAACCATTTTTTGTTTGTTTTTATTTTCCCATCAACTTAGAGTCTTGCATATCACAATCAGTATCGGGGGTTGGTGGTGCTGTAGTCCCAAGCTACTCCTGAGTTGGAGGTGGGAAGCATGCCTTAACTCTCAAGTTGGAGGCTAGCTCAAGCAACATAGCAAGACTGTGTCTCAAAAGCAATAGCAAATAAACAAACAAAATTTGTTTGATGGATGAATCCTGAATCCTCTATTTTATGTTCAAAAATTACCTAATATTCAGTAAATTTTTATTTCTTCCATTGAAATAAGTTGTCATAAATAGCAAATTCTTGGGCCAGGGTTGTAGCTCAGCTGGTAGAGTGACTTCCCAGCAGGCACAAAGCCTTAGGTTTGATGACCCATGGCTCCATATAAACTGGGCATTTGTGGTACATACTTGTAATCCCAGTACTTGGGAGGTAAAGGCACAAGGATCAGAAGTTCAATGTCATCCCTTATTTATATAGATAATTAGAGGCCAGCTGTACTACATAGACCCAGTCTTAAAACCATTTACAGATTCTGAACCGCTACATTTGGTACTATGGATAAGTTGATAAATAGTAATGTTCTTTCTAAACCTATACCTTTAAGACCCACATCTTGGCTTCTGCCTCTCTATGCCTTGACCCTATGAGATAGAGATGATTATATCTGTTGAATTCCCATTGTTACCCTCTCAGAAGCTTCTCCACAATCGGGCAAAGGAAACAAATAAATGCATTATAGTTTGATTTTAACTCTTGTGGTCAACTGGGGTTGCTAGTCAGATTTAAGTAAGAACTCACAAAACAAGGAGATTGGGTATGATTAGAGCCCACTTCCCCTTGCCCTCCTTGCTGATGGTAGTAAGAGAATGAGAACGTTTTCAGGCAGAGCCAATCTTAATGTTTGTTTTGCAGGGGTGTATATCAGCAGCAGCATCCACCAGCATTGTGTATGGCCACTGGACACTTGCTAATGCTCTGACGCCAGGCTCGACTTGATGAGAACTAGTCTTTCTTGAACTCATACAATTTTAAAGAACTCTTCATTGAGAATTGAGGTCTAGATTGCTTGTCGGTACCCCTCAGAACCTTTCACCAAGCTGAAGGAGGAGTGACTCACTCCCTGTGGCATTGAGCCTCTTTGACTAATTTCTCCTTTAAGATATGCAAGTGACTAATAGATGGGAAAGTTCCCTGGAGAAAGTAACTTGGTTGCTTGTAAGTTTCCTGAGTCGGCCCTCATGGGAAGCCTCTGAGAACTGTTTTTGAATAGCTGTGTTTTTCATGTGGGTCATTCATAACTCAAACAGCTCAAAGATCTCTGAAAATATACCTTTGCTCTTTCCTACAGGTTTTAAAGCAAGAAGTTTTTTTGTTTGTTTGTTTGTTTATTTTTTTCCCTTTAGGTAAGTTTTTCAGCTCAAAGCATGTAACTGTTAGAAGTAAGTGAATAAGTAAGTGAAACCCCTGGGTGGCCCCAAATTTACTATGATCTTCCTGCCTCAGCCATCTACCATGCAATCGATCTATTTAAAACACAGAAACAAAAAAATATGTTTCCTTCTCTATAAGGACTGAAAATAAACCTTAAAAGTAACTCATCTATAAATCTATAAACACCACACACACACACACATACATACATACACACATACACACACATAGATACACACATACATACATACATATACACACATACATGCATATACACATACATACACACATACATGCATACATCTTCATGCCTGTTTTTGATCCATGAGTTTCATTCTCTCTTCCTTCCTCTTCCCTAATTTGTAATTCCTTCTCCTAATGGTGAAAACCCCAACTACTCACTCTCTACTGTAAATTTACTCTGTGCCTAATGTTACAATGTGCATAAAGGTTTCAGAATTGCTAACTGGTACCCTGAGAAATCCTAATTTACCTGAGTGCAGTGCTTACACTCGTTCTCCTGTCTTTGAGTCCGTAGACAAAGTTCTGTCTCCTGAAGTTACACAGGTTTTGCTCTCTTCTAGTACGTTTCTTTTTTTCCATTCATTTGCAGTACGGTGAAGTTGAGTCATTGCTGCTGCTTTTCCATTTTGTCTCTTTCACCCATCACCGGGCTTCGCAGGATGGGGCTTATGACTCAGTGAGTCTGGTCAGTGCATAGACTCTATATCTATTCAGAAAGGCAGTCTGTGTATCTTCTGTTCTCAACCTGGTCTTTGGAGAGTTGTCTGATGGTAACCTGAAATCCACAGCAACATCAAAACTGCTTTTCATCCATTTCTCTTTACCACCAAACCTCCCATTTCCTGGAGTTTCTAAATGACAGAAAAAACCGGTTTGAAAAAAACCACTCCCTAATCCTTTTAATTTGGGAGGAGTTCAGAATGAATAATCAGAAGGCTAAAAGGTCAGTTGTGGGAGTGTGGAGGCACAGCAGCCCCGGGCAGTAAGTGGATAATAAAGATCTTAGTAGAAGGGATGATCAGGAGTAGTTATATCAATTTAGTGATGGTACAGTGAAGAGGCATGCCCATCTTTACCTCTGACTTGTGTTGTTTAGAGGAGCCAGTCTCAAACCGAGCTGCCATTAGGATTAGCTGACTTTTATCTAAGTGAACCTGTGAGGTTGGCAGGGCTCCACCTTTAGTGTGTCCAAGCATTTATTCAATCACTCATCTATTGACGGATGTAGACCTGGATTCTTATTCTGCATGAAGATCTTAGCAGGAGATGTAGGATAGGTGGGCCATCTCTCAGCGCTGGCACCCGACTATGCAGGCCTGCTGTTTTTGTGACCGCGCCCAATGGTTGACAAATTGACTCCTAAATATTTGAGAACGATATACATCAAAGTGTTCGGATTATGCTCAGAACCAGCCACACAAAGAGAAGTCACTAGAGTCTCTTTTAGAAGAAATCCTTTTGAAAATCTGATCCCACACCCTCTATTGCCACACAGACTTCTGGGAGAGAGGGAACTACTCACTGGCCTGGTGGCCTCAGTACTCTTCGCTGGAACTGTGCAAACAGCCCAGCCCAGGCTTGCCTGGGAATCAGTGTAGACAGATTCCCCAGTGAATGCATATAGGAAAATACCCTTGGGTTGGTGTCGGGAACCTACAGGGGCTGAGCTGGTAGAGCCAGGGTGATTCACCAGGCAGGTCACAACAAGGCTAACTCCAACTCTCAAGTTGTTTGTTTCACCAGCATAGTAAACAGTGCTACAAAACCATTATGTCAATAACTGCATGCAACAATCAAAATCTCAAAATTGCCCAAGGCAGAAGCAGGAGAGAGGTGATTGTAAACACCTAAGTCAAGTATTTGAAATAATGCTGAAGAGTAGGGTAAAGCTTCAAGCTTAATGACTCAATAGTCACATGGTTGACTGAGAGAAAGCTGGGTATAGATGGGGAGTTGTGTGTGTGTGTTGTGTGTTTTATGAATAGGCTTGTGGTTTTAGGGTGAATTACTCAGTTTGCAAAGGTAATCCCCTCTTTTCTCCCCCTACCTGCCCTTGTTTCTTCCTTATAACACACTGGGAAAAGGCATTGTTGTTTTGCTTAACCTGGGAACCGGATACTGAGGTGAGTATACTTAATTATGCAGAGGTTAAGCAATACCTTTAGTAATTCTTTTTCCCAAGGAACAAACCCAGAATGTTGTATGTTTCGTTCCTCCTGGATAGCTTACCTTTTCCTATGCATTTGACAAAATCGGTGTTTAGAACAATACTTTCAATAGAAATGCTATTTGTTCCTCAGGGAACTTGTGTTAAAATAAATATGTACACAATGACTACAGCACCTCAACATTTCACTGCGGGGAATTTGTATTTACCCTGTGTTCTCACAAGACTAGGAGGAAAGTATTTCCAAATGTTCACATCATATCTGAGTATCACCTGAGTTATAGAAGTTACCAGGTCTGTGCACCAAAATTGACTGGCCATTAGGCAAGAGCTCAGAAAAGGTTATTGGTATTTCCTGCCCCTATTAAGTCCAAACTGTTGAAATAATAGCTTTTCTGGCTGGACTTAGGTGCCTCTGCTTTAAGTCCAGGCCAGAATCAGGAAATGAAGAGGCGTGTGTGAAAGGGAAAACTACTGGGGTGGAGGTTTGGGGTGGGGAAGGGAGAATTTCTCAATCTTTTCATGACATCAGAATACTCAACATGGGTAAGTTGTTAGTGCAAAACAACACACAAGAAAGACTTGCTCCTAGTGAAATTTGCCACTGGTCTGGTCCTCTGCTGTACCTCTGGCCTTCACCTGATGCAGATGGTCTGGGCAGATCAGAGAGGCTGTGAGTTTCCTCAGGTCAGGGGGTAAAATGCTTAGATTTTGTTTCTCTCTTTCTTTTTTCTTCTTCAGGTGTTGTGAAAGAGAGCTCCTGGGGAAGCAGTCTAGGGGAAGGTCTTGAAGGAAAATTTGGTGTGAAACTGATGCTAGTGAGTATTTAAAAAAGAGAAAAGATGCCAATGATGACCACTTTTTAAGAGCTGGTAAATATCGCACATATTGACCGACTACACCAAAACTGACCCAGCACACAACATATTTTTGTTTGGTGAATTTTTTTCTCACTATGTAGCCCAGGCTGGCCTGAACCTTGCACTCTTCCTGTCTCAGCCTCCCAAGTGCTGGCAATATAAGCATGGATTATAGCTTACAACACATTTTTCCGAGCAACTGTTGGATATATTTCTACAACACTCACCGTTCCCTTTCTGCTTTTTAAAAGCTACATACATTTTGATTGGCTCTAAGCTTTCTCTTTTATTAGTTAGTTACTTAATTGGAGAGAGGTTCTTTTTAAGTGCTCAGTCTTCTCGCCCCAGCCTCCTAAGTGCTAGAACCACAGGTGAACCACTGTGCTCAGCTTCTTCACATTTCCGTAATATTCCTTTCCCATACTTGGACTGCACAGTCTTTATGTGCTACAGTTAATAATAACAGTTTTCTAATACATTCCATAAAGATTGGAATGACGATCCATTCAAAACACGCTTCTCTCCCACTATCCGGTCCTCAGTAATTGTAGTGTTGGATCCTGAAAGGCAAGCTGTAACCCTACAGCTGTCGTGTGTAAACCAGAGGGGTTGGTACAGGGAAAGTGAGAGTGACAGGGGTTAGAAATCCATCTTCAAAGCCTGCCATATCAAGGAAGGCTGCTAATAAATGTAGTTATATGCATCCATGACCTTAGACAACTATAAAATCACACAGATCCTAACATAAACCCTTTATTAGCTGGATTCTGTGCTCAAGGCTGGCCGCTGTAAAGTTAAATCTGACAGTGTTTCTAGAATTTCTGTGGTCTTTTGCGATCACCAGATGATGCGGGGAAATAGGAATTCATTTTGGGGGTTCTTAGAGTTACTAATAAAAATTTAAGAATTTACAAATGGACTCAAACGAAACCTTGATGATAATTTTACGAGAGTTTAAAAGAAAAGCCTCCAGGGTGGGCAAGCTGTAAATTTCAGCAGCTTCCCCAACAAAGAGAATGGAAGAGAGAAGGAAAAGAGACAGGCTGTTTAATCCTGCAGGGAGGTCAGACTCATGGTGGACTGGAAGCCACAGGCAGGGAGGGGTGCTTAGAGGAAAGACAATGGAGCCCAAAGTGTTGGGAAGCCCAAAATGTTAGGGAAGCATGCTTAGGAAAGAGATTTTTAAAAAGGAGAGATTACAACTTTCTGAAGTGGCTGGGGAAAGACTTGCAAAGCTGCATGCCCTCAATCCTGAAACCTACTGAGTTAGGGGTGAGGATTGTGAGAAGGAAAATGCAGGAACTCATTAAGGAACTAATGACTCCCCCATCTCTTTATCATGGCTTCAACTGCGTTCACCTTCCTAACGGTGGTCCCATTGGCCCAACTGGAGTGCTATGTCCTTACCCAGGCCAGAAATTCTGCTCTCTTTGCCAAGAGTCCTGTCTTGATTACTACTGTAACAATAGAGAGAAATTTGAAATGGAAAGAAACATTACCTATTGTTACTTAATCCCAAAGTATGATCCATTTGTCTTACTTTCACAAATTTTCAGAAACTTGTGACTAAGTGAACACACTGGTGTGCCTCTTCCCGTTCCAGGATCCTAGAAGGAGACCCAGCAAGAGGAGAGTCCTAATGTTTAGCCTTGTAAGTTTCACAGTCAATCTGTCAGAGATTCTCTGTGAATTTGAGCAAGTGATTCACTCTCTTGCCTCAGTTTCCACTTCTGTCCATTCTGCTTCACTATTCCGAGAGTCAAATAAGCACATCTGCAGTTCTGTGTGACTCTGAGCAAGTCACTCATTCTCTTGCATCAGTTTCTACTTCTGACCACCCCACTGGATTCTTGTGAGAGTCAAATAAGTGCATGTAATTTCCCGAAGGGGGAAAAACAGGCTCAGTAATTTTATAAGTTATTCAGATATTCCTGCTATCTGGGCTATGCAAAATATGGCCAAATAAATGAAGAATTTGAAGAATTCAGCATAAGGAATATTAACCCTATTAACTCCTATTCTTGGGGTATACTTTAATTTTTGTCAAGCAATGATCCATGTTCCGCATTTCAGAATCAGCAAAAACAAAACAAACAAAACCAAAAAGCTTTAAGGAACAATGCTTCCACAGGAAGCCACATGGTCAGCAAGACCTTGACCTATCTCAGTAGATGGTACAACTCGTAGAGAAAAGTCTAAAGGAGCCAAAGATTCCTCCCAGTTCTCTGAAAGTAACCCCTAAGGACCTTTAACTGACCTTGACAGTAAAAAGGAAAACAGTTAATTTTTGGCTACTAATTCCCAGCAGGAAATTACAGCCAGAGATTAAGATCATTGGCAATACAAATAAAAAGAGCTAGACTAGACTTCAAAATGGGACAATGGGTCATGACCAACAGACCTCCTCATGGACTACTGACATGTCAGGTCGGGCAATCACGGCCATCCCAGATATAATCAGATTAAAGGCCTCATGCTTTTCCTAACCACAAACAAAATGCTGTTTGTATATTCCTGATATTTTTGCTAATATGTCTCATTTCCTTTTCAGTATCTACAAAATCAGATTGAGACTAGGCCAGACACCACTATTCTTTTTGGTGAACAGCTTTAGAATTTGATTTTCATGGTGGAAATGGGTTGAAGCTATTACAATGTTAGGAGTGATTCTATTCATCTTTAGACCTTACGTGCTTAACTGCTATCTTAATTTTATCTTTTCTCCTTTACAGTAGATCCACCTTCAGATGGTCTTGCAGCAGTTTATCTATACGGGTCTTCTTGATCACATTCCCTGGTCTGAAAGTCTGCAAGAGTGAAGACCCTAAACACTTGTACACCTCGTTGTAGCCAGAAGTAGCCAGACCAAATTGACGCCCATCTCTTACATGATTTAGGGTCTCATCTTTCAGAAGGGAACATCAGGCTTGGAGACCATTGAGAATGGATCCCCACCTCATAACTTTGCCACTCTTTAAGATTTCAAATAACATGCAAAAGGGAGGAGGGTGGAGGGATGAGGGCTTTATTGAAGCCCATTAAGGGAAAGCTATTTCTTGATGGCCAAAAGAGTAGAATCTGGGGGTGCTGAAGAGATGCTTCAGTGATTAAGAGTCCTTGCTGCTCTTACAAAGGACCAGAGTTCAGTTTCCAGAACCCACATAGTAACTCAAGGGATCCAATCCCTGACTTCCATGAGCATCAAGAACACATGTAATGCACTCATACACATAAAAAGAAAATAATGAATCTTAAAAAAATATAAAATCTGAGTTCTATCTCTGTCCCTAGTTGGAGTCATGACATACTAAACCACCCAAAGCATAAGATTATAAACATGTACTATTTTCCTTTCCCTTGGGAGTTAATCCAAAAGGGCCTGTGAATCATCTAGCCAGAAGACCACCCTCCCAGGAAAGCTCATTCAGCTGAAGAAATGCTAAGGAGTCTGGAGGAATAATTATCTCCCTAAGGAGACATGCACATATGCACTTAAATACCCCTGGAACCCTTCCCTCCATGAAGCTGCTTATTGATTTCTCCACTAAGCTTATGCACTTTTCTGAGTCTAACTCAAAAAGTATAACTTCCTTTTCACTGCTTGTTTTTTGACAACTTTTTGAGAGTCAGTTCTTTGATTCTACCATGTGGATAGTGGGGATTGAACTCGGGACATCAGGCTTGGCAGCAGGTACCTTTACCAGCCGAACCATCTCAATGGCCCCCTTTCACCCTTTTAGCTCTTCTTTAAATGCTGACCAGAATCCTTAGTATTCTTGCCCTGACACGCTGGACATTCCCACTCTTTCTCTGAAGACATTCCCCACCTCCAGCACCTGCTTTGAACTTGTAGGGTAAATTTACAGAGTTTTCTCTCTGCCTCGAGGAACATACCTCCAACAATGTGACTGACAGCGAACCAACCAATGACTTAAGTGAGAGGATCTAGTAAGAAAGCAGTGAAAGCTGGGAAGGAGATGCTCAATTGGCACCACGCTTCTCCATCTCGGGTGTGTGTGCTGGAGGTCCACTGGACTTCTGATCAAACTGCTGGCTTCCCCATACGAAATTTCTGTCTCTCTTCCCGGGGATGAATCTTTTGTAAGTAACCCCAAATAAAACTGGTTTCTCTAATTATAGAGCATTCTCTATTTGCTCAAACTTAGGGTGGGTGGGGCTGAATGCTGGGCCTCCTCACAGAGGAGAATTCATAAGACAGACCTCCATTGCAGAACCTGCTAGCTCTCTTGGACATGACTCAAAACACTGTACTTTCTTTTATCCATCCCTCTCTGCTAAGTAGCTACCAGCAATTACAGCTTGTCTGCCTTGTTATTTTTTCCTCTCAAATTCTAATAAAATGGTTCCTGAACTTCAAAAGTAAATGAACAACCAAATAAATAAAGACTGGAGAAGCCAGCAAGTGGAGGGGTTTGGTTCTGGTCTCTTGAAATAGCCTGATTTCTCCCTCCTCATCTATCCGTTCTGTAACCGTGATCTTTTCATGGCTATGATGGACCAGCCCTAAAAGTCTCACCCTCAAGAATCTCCAGTGCCTTGACTCTCCCTTCTGACTTTCTTAGTTCCCCTAGTCAAGTAACCTTCAACAGCACCATGCAGTTTCTCACTGTTACCTCTCTCTCTTGCCCTCTTTTTCTTCTACATCCACCATAAGAACCCTTGCTCCTTTCCCTTGAGTTTTCTCACCCTGAAAGCTTCACCCCTGGTCAAACCTACTGTGGCTTATTCACTTTCATCTCGGGAGGGGCACACTGTGAGAGAAAAGCAGGCTGCTGTTCACATTCCAGTCACAGAAAGTTTATGGGAAAAATCTCAAATGGGCCCTTAGCAATACTCTGCAGACCCAATAAACCTCCACTCTCTCTCCTTATGGGCAACTGTTTCTCCTCTCTCTTCCCTTTCAGTTTCTGACTCCCCCACCCCCACCTCTTTTATTTGACCAAGAAAACAGCAGATCCACCTCTGAATTTGCTATCACTACCAAACTGCCCACAAACTGCCTTTCACAGAGTGGAGGAAGACTTCTTGTCCCTCAAGGCTGACCACTGCTTTTTCGAAATCTTATTCATGGCCTTTCTTCGGCAAGGATTGCCTCCCTCTGACATCCTGACTTTCTCTTTGTCTACGTCGTCAGCCGGCATAGACACATCCATATTATTTCCGATCTTATGTAAAAGCAAAGTCCTTCCTAGACCTCATGCATTCTCTACCTTCCAATGCATTTTAAGTCCCCTTTTTCAGAGAGTGGTGCAGAGTTGGTGTCGTTGATTCCTTTTCTCCTCCTCTTCTTCCCCATCCTCCTCCTCCTCTCCCTTTTAAGTCTATTTCATTGTTGCTTTGTTTTTCTGGGACAAATTTCCTCTTTGTAACCCAGGTTGGCCTCATGATCATCCTGCCTTAGTGTCCTCAATGTTAGGACACTCTGCCAGGCTCCATCATTTCTTTTTAACCCTGAGTCAGGGTCTCACTCTGTAACCCAGGCTGGCTTTGAACTCCTGATCTCCTGCCTCCACCTCCCACATGTTCCAGTTCATTGTCTTATCCCACCCTGATCAGACCTTTCTTTTTCACTCTACTGTGGCTCTTTGTGCCCACTTGCCAACCAACTCCTACCCAGACACTTTTTTTTTGGCATGTTTGAGACAGGGAATCCCTGTAGCCCCAGCTGATCTGGAACTCACTATTTAGATCAGGCTGGCCTTGAACTCACAGAGATTTGCCTGCCTCTGCCTCCCAAGTGCTGGGATTAAAGGTGTGCACCAGCATGCCAGTTTCTGCCTCTGTCTTAAGCCTATTTCATTTATTCATCATGTTTGGGGAAGTCCACACTCCTGCCTTCCTCATCTTTCCTTGTCAATCTATTTCCTTTTCTTATCCATGCTCCAATTTTTTTTTACAATTATTTATATTTATTTAGTGTGGGAGGGCAGTGTACATACTTGTTACAGCTTTTGTGTGCAGGTCACAGGAGCTGTAGGAGTTGGTTCTCTCCTGCTTTGTGGGTACCCAGGACAGAACCAAGCTGCCAGACTCCAGGGCAAGGGCAGTTACCCACTGAGCCATCTTACCAGCCCCTTTTTTTCCAAATTCTTGAATTTCTTACTTTTCTTTTGGATTCAAATGTCTCTCTGAATATCTTTTCTTCAGAAGAGCCACCCACCACTCTCCTATTTGCCAAAGAACTGACCCATCTCCACCACTTTTCCTTCGTAGCATTTATCTCTTACCATATAGTCTTGCTGCATAGTATTCCTGACTAGAAAGTGTACTGTCAGCTAGAAGTTTTTATCTTCTACTCCCAATACCTAGAAGAAAGCTGAGCACCTAACAGGCCTCACTCCATATATGTTGAAGTAAAGAAAGACATAAAAAAATGTAGCCAGACCTGGTGTCTCATGCCTGTGATCCCGTCATTGGAGGTGGAAGCAAGAGAATCAGGAGTTCAAGGTCATCCTCAGTTACATAGTGAGTTCAAGGCTAACCTGGGCTCCATGAGACTCTGTTTATTAGAGCCCAAACACATAAATACATAAAGGCATAAAATTCAAAGAAGGAAACATCTGTCCATGAGGCACTTGCTGCCAACATCTCCCTATAGACCTGGAGCCTCCTTGTGTCAAACATGCTAATTCTCCCAATATAGACATCCTACTTCCCTGTCCTTGCTTCTTTCTCCTGAGTTCTGCACAATACAACACCCAGGCCCTGCCCTTTAGCTAATCTTTAAAATCATCTCTTTTAAGGCAGCTCTGATAGCCTTGACAATTCCTGCAGTGACTGTTAAAGTCAAGTCAAGCTCTTCATTTTGACTCCTGTTGTACATGTTGCTGGATACTTCTACACATGGCCTTCCCATACATTTGGACAATGTGACAAAACCCTTAGTTTTCCTGCTCAGTCAGTGTGAAGACATCATCTGGAGCAAAAATCCATTTGTTGTTCTTTTTTTAAATATCTTCTACCATGGCTAGCCCTGGGCTGGCTACATGAAATCAATATCTATTGATCTATTGATAATAATCACACAGCAGTCAAAGCAAAATGTTGAGCTTATTTTCATTTTTAAAGATAAAATGGTCACACACACACACATAAATGGAATACAATTTTATCTACTGAAAGAAGACATAAAAGCAAATAACTACTGAGATTACCACCAGCGTCATAGAAAAGTCAATAGAAGCTTAGGCAGTGAATTCTGACCCAGTTTCTGCAGCCTTTGAAAATGAAAGGCTTTAGGCTTCAGGGTAGTGTCTCTATGGGTGTGATGTGGTGGCTCTGGAGATCAGAGGCCCCAACTGCCCTTATGGGATACCCTTATTTTATATCTGACAGGACCTCAGTCCTGCAGTGACCTGTTCTATTACTGATTTCCATAGTCAAAATCTGGCCATACTTAAGGTAACTCCTGGAATTACAGTCACTTTCTGTTTCATAAACTAGATGATGTTGAATGAAGTGCCGGTATCTAATGCTAGGATGTCCAGGAGTTAAGAGGAGACCAACTAAGTAGCAACTACAGAAATGAAGTATTGGTTAAAGGAATGAAGGAAGATGGTAAATGATCTGTCTGGGCCCTCTTGGAGCATATGTGTTTCTCTGAAAGAGTGGGCAGTAACTAGAGACCATCAGGCCTTCCAGTTTTGAACAAGTGGCTTTAGAATTTCTTCTTGTTACTTGATTTCTAGGCTGAGAGTTAGGGCAAAGTCAGGGATTATATTCTATTGTCACCTGAAACTTTGGTGAAGAAAAACATATTTAGGGGCTGGAGCAATGACTCAGTGGTTAAGAGCACTGGCTGCTCTTGCAGAGGATCCAGGTTTGGTTCCCAGCACCCACATGGTGGCTCATAACCACCTATAATTCCAGTTCCAGGGCATCCAATGCCCTCTTCTGGCCTCCATAGAATTGTACAACACAGGCACATGTATACACATGCAGGCAAAACACTCGTGCACATAAAATTAAAATAAATACAAATAAAAAAAAAGAATTATGTATTTTTCATTCAATTTTTTGTTGTTGGTTTTGTTTTGCTTTTTGTTTTGAGGCAGGTCTTACTATGTAGCCCAGGTGGGCCTCACTCTCCCAGAAATCTTCCTATCTCAGCTTCCCAAGTTTGAAGTGCTCTGTTATAGCAGACATAGCAGTCTAAGATAGAGCTGTGGGCAGGAGCTTTGAGTTCTGGCTTTCATGGATAAGGCTAGAAGTAGTCAAATTGCTAGATTACAAGTGTGCATGTCCCATCGAGTCCGGCTAAGAATTATATATTTCAAAAGAGACAGGCCCATTTGGCCCTGCTGGTGCATACCTATAATCCCAGAATTTAGGAGGTAAAGATAGGAAAATCAGGAGTTCGAGGTCATCCTTGGCTATATAGTGAGTTCAAGGCCAGCTATACTATATAAACAGGTTTCTCCTAAAACCAAAACTAATCAGACAAGAACCCAATAACAAAAATCCAAGAAATCCAGGCCAGTTATCGTGGCTTATAAACTCAGCCGGAGAGAAACAGACACTGGAGGATTACTTTCTACAAATTGCTTTGCATAAACAAAAGGAACAATAACTTCTCTGAGCTGGAAGAGTGTAGACTGCCTTGCCCAGAGTACATCCAGTTGCTCTCCGTGTTCTATGGAATGAATTTACCCTTTTAATCTTAGGAGAATATCTTGCCCATTTACATACTCAGATAAAATAAAAATAGGTCACATTTGAATGTCAAGGTAGCATAATAATTATCATTAGTGATGGTCAATAATACTTTATAATGTATGCTTTTGGAGATGGGGTCTAGCTCAGTGGATAAAGTGCTGTTGAACAAACCTGATGAAAAGCCTGACATGGCAGTGGGGTCTGTAACCAGTGCTGTGGTGTATAGCAGGGAGTGGAACTAGCCAGCCCAGGAAAAACAGCCAGCTTTTGGTGAAAGATCGAAACCAGGTTCAGTGAAAGTCCTTCTCATAGAATCACATGGAGAGCAATAGAGGAAGAGTCTGACATTGGCCTCTGGCCTCCACACATGCTTGTACACTGGAGCACGTTTGCATACACACCACTCATGCACATGTACCCCCCCCCCCACCCACATGCATATTCTCCCAGAGACACACTCAATAAAACTAAAATTTATGTTTTGACATTTCTCCTTTTGAAGATCTTTAGAATGCTGATACATTAATTGGGAAGACGTTTGTGTAGTTTCATTTCTCTAGTTAACTCTTTTCTCACTGCTGCTTTTAGCCTTGTTTGTGGGATGCTCAAAGGCAGTGATCTCCCAGCTGCTGTCAGCATTCCTGTACTGGAGTTCTGTGGCTACAATAACAAAGGGCCGCAAAGTGTTGATTTAGATAATAGAAGTATGTTGTCTCTCATTTACCAAGTCTAGAAATTCAAGAGATATCAGCTTGTGGGCTTGGTGATGCATGCCCATAAGCCCAGCACTCAGGAGGCCGAGGCAGGAAAATCAAGAGTCCAAGACCAGTCTGAGTTACATAAAGAGACTCTGTCTCAATTAGACACACAGATAAAAGTGTAAATATCACGAATATCACGAAAGCAGAAGGAACACTGCTGGGGAAAAGGAAGTGATCTGAGGGAGAGAGGAGGTTAATAAGTCAGGGTAATGGGAGGATAAAAATGATCAAAGATGTTGTATGTAAGAAAATATAATGAAATCCATTGTTTTGTTTAGTCAGTAGACACCAGTAAAAAATAAAGAAATCTTAGCTAG
The DNA here is from genome assembly GCA_035773235.1 of Eospalax fontanierii. Taxonomy (NCBI): domain Eukaryota; kingdom Metazoa; phylum Chordata; class Mammalia; order Rodentia; family Spalacidae; genus Eospalax; species Eospalax fontanierii. Next base: position 28,173,231 of record CM069545.1, on the reverse strand, counting down.
ACAAACAAGCGTCCTCTTGCTATCTTTTCAAACTTTGATCAGCATGCCATGTTGATTATGTGCATGGTTTCCTAGTGAAAATGTGCACAGCATACTCAGGGTTCCTTTTCTGCTCCTTTGAGTTCTGCAGTTGATCAGTTGCTCATCACTTATCTCTGCCTAAGGTGTAGTGAATTATCAGCATCTATCCAAATGACTCAACTAATAACAAACGTTGTGCTGGGAACTGCAAGATGACTCAGAGAGGCAGCGAGGGATCAATCAAGAGTGCTGTTCCGAAGGCATATGCTGGTTTAATCTGCACCATCACACTTGGTGCTGGAGGCTCAGAGGAAAATTCTTTCAATTTTGCTGTGTTTGAAAATATCTGTAAAGAAATGTTAAGTAAAAAAAAAGTCCACATGCATCAATGGTTTGGATAACTAATTTAGACTGAATGAGCAAGGTTGGTTGGTTGTAGAGGACACCCAGAATGAGAGAGATGAAGCCCAGTTTTAACTGTTTTGGTGATGACTGGGTGAACAAAGCATCCCCAATTCCTGTTTTGATGTCTGCTCCTTCATTTTAAATTATTAGGAAGTGGTAAGTGGCCTTTTTGCTTTATTTATTTTGTTTTGTTTAATTAATAGCTGCCAGATCCTACCAATCTGCACATTTAAAATATCTAGCCTGTCACTATTTTTAAATTCTCTCCATTTATTTGTGCCCTAGGTATAATTGCAGATTTGGTAGCAGAGGCACAATAAAACACATAGACAATATGCATTCCCACTCTGAGCTGTCTTTTTCTCCATTCTATTTTTCTTAATATATACTTTTTTATTTTATGTGTATGAGTGTATTGTTTGCACATATGTGAGTGCAGCCATGTTATGCAATGCTTGAGGAGGTCGGGGTGTCGGATTCCCCTGGAACTGGAGTTACAGATGGTTGTTAGCTGCCAGGTGGGTGCTGGGAACTAAATCCAGGTCCTCTGCAAGAAAAGCCAGTGCTCTTAACTGCTAAGCCATCTCTCCAGTGGCTCCGCCCCCCCGCCTTTTTTTTTTTTTTGCATTCTAAAGCAGAGTAGTCAGCACACAGCATCTGCAGTCAGCTTGCCTACTTTATTAGAATTCAGTTCAGCAAGACTGTGGACAAATTACTTGACTATTTTGTGCCTTATCTCAGGTTCCTGCATCGTGACTGTCTGGGTAGTAAGAACTCAGTAAATTTACTGTTCTCTTCCTGAGTCTTATTTGTCTCCCTTCTCTCTCTGGCACATTTCTGTCTCTGTCTCTATCTCCACCTTCATCTTCATAGATCTTTTTCTCTCAGACCATCTCTTCAGGGATGTAATGAGGGATGGTTCCTAAGACCACTGGGGGTTTTCAATCCCTTCTCTTCTATTTCCATGGTGGGGAACTGTCGTCTTTGCCTTTGGAATGCCCTGAGCACTCTGTTTACCTTTTGGCTACCTCGTAAATAATTATTTCCTGTGTGAACATTTTCTTTACCTCTCCAGTTTTAAGCACAGAGCTCTGACCCATTCTATAATCTTTTAGGGAACTGTTGAAGTTCCAAATCTACCTTGAAACATTTAGTCAGATCTCTTTTTTGACAGTCAATCCACATGTCTATATTAATGCTATCCCAAACTGCACTGCTCTTTAATCCACAAAGGCAACATTTGAAGTCAATCATGGTGTGTACGTGTGTGGGTGGGGTGTGAGTGTGTGTAGGTGTGTGTGTATACATTTAATCAGTTCCATTAAGTTAATCTGGTTTATATGTAGTAATAGGTTTTTTTAAGTGCATATTACAAAATCCCTAAACAATGTGCTTATTATCCCTATGTAGACTAATAAAAGAGTTAAAGATCAAAACTCCAAGGAAATCACATACTGGTGATAACAACTTATGAAATAGCCAAAGAGGGAGGGAGGGAGAATACTTGATTGAGGAAGCTGAATCATCAGACAAGGGACTTGCAGGCTTTTCTCAGTTAATGCTAAGCAAGACAGGTACCTTTAGGGGGAAAAAATCATATATTTATAGCGAGAAAAGTGCTACCATTAAAAAAAACCTGAAAGTATATTTTTTTGTTTTGTGTTTCAGCTAAAATTCTTCTGGGAAATTTATTAGAAACCAGTCAAGGTGACCCTTACCTACCTAAGAGCCTAAAGTAAAGTTGCTCATTACAATGTTGAACTGAGCATGCCCAGACACATTCTTGTCCACAATCTTTCTTTCTCTTTCTCTTTCTCTTTCTTTCTTTCTTTTTTGAGTTGGGGGGCAGGGTCTCCATAGCCCTAGCCCTCCTGGAAGTCCACTATGTGGACCAGGCTGGCCTCTGCCTCTCAGAGGCTGGGATTAAAGGTGCACCACCATGCCTGGTGTCCCAAATCTTTCTTTTATAGCCATTGGACCTCCTTTCTGAAGTTGAACATGCTCAAATATTTGTTGCCATATTTCCTTTCTGAATATGTGATCTATATGTGACCTTGAGCTGGACATGCTCAGAAATGTCTCTGTCCTTGCATATACTGTCTTGTATAAATGTATTTCAGCACTCTTCTTACCTATTACAGGTTATAAATCTTCCTCTACTCTTTTATCTCCTTATTGTCATTTTGGATTTGCACTCATCAAACTATGAATCCATCACATTTGGTTACAAGTTGAAGACAATGATTTCCTTAATGTTTCCTCTGACACTTAGACTGGGTTGAGATGCTTCAGACATGTAGACAGAAAGCGAATAATAAAATTCTAACTAAAAGACTCCTGTTCATTTTCAAAGACCACTGATACTGTGGGCACTGTCTTTGTGCTTAAAACATCCCATATCCCTACATGTGTGTCCCAAACAGAGACCTGAGGTACTCCATCAGAGGTACTTCTTTGAAAGGCACATGCAAACTCAACAGGTGCTTCTGGTGTAACCGGGAGTTAGAGAGCCTTTTGGACCCTAGGCATGAATAGGACTCATTCTTTATCTAGGAGTGCATACAGAGCAGTTTGTTATTCAAGAAAATGCCATTAGAATGTGATAGTACAAATATATTGCTGATGTTACTTAAACATTAATCTTTATAATAATTAACAAGATTGAAAGCATTCTCTTTTTTTAAAAACAAGTGTGTGTGTGTGTGTGTGTGTGTGTGTATATATTATGTACATGCATACCATGGCATGCGTAAAGGTCAGAATACAACTCTGTGGAGCTGATTCTTTCCTTCTACCTTGGATGAAACTCTGGTCACTAGGACTGGGAGGCAAACGCCTTTACCTGCAAAGTCATCTCACCGACTCCCTTCTCTTCAAACATAACACAAGAGTCACTTTTCAGCTAAATCCTAGCCCTCAGTTAAATCCGGGGTGCTAGTTACTGCTGTCTGGAAGTGGAGGAGGCCTTCATTTGCTACTGTAACTCTGCTGGGTTCCATCACTGTTCAAGGCAGGTCAAGACTGGTCTGCAGAGTCACTGAGTCCTTTGGACACTGGGAAAAGAGGAAAGTGGAGGTAGGATGCTTCTTTGTGGGCCTCACTTATCTCTTTAAACAATTTATCCCACAACTGTACAATCTGCACAAATAAAATTCTTTAGCTTTGTTTTAGCCCCCAAAGTATAATTTGAGCAGTTCATCTAAGAATTTATCTGAAATAATTAGGACAGAATTAATTCAGTAAATTATGCTTTGTTTCTTTTGACACATAGTCTCTCTTATATATTTGGATTTCAAGCTATAGAGGTTTTGTTTCTATTGTTTTTGTTGTGGTTGTTTTTATTTATCTTGTATTTATGTGTATGGGTATCAATACACATACCTCATGTTTGGCGGTCATAGGACAACATGCAGGAGTCTGTTCTCACCTTCCACCATGTGGGTCCTGGGGCTTAAAATCAGTTCCTTAAGCTTAGTGGCAAGTTCCTTTATCCACTGAGCAATCTTAATGTTCTCTTCAATCTATAGCATTTTTAAATGGTATTTTTATTAATTATTTGAAAATTTCATACATGTATACAATGTATCTTGATCTTATTTATCCTCTACAACCTCCCTCTAACATTCCTCTGTCCTTGGACCTACCAACTTACCTGATGTTCTTGTCTATGATTTTTCTCAACTTGATATTCTCTTTAAAAATTATTATTATTATTATTATTATTATTATTATCAAGAGCCCCATTGAATCCAGTTAGTGCTGACCATGTGGGGCTTTTCCCTAAGGAAAAGTGACTCTCTGTATCTAAGAAGCCATCAACTGCCAATAACTCTGGCTACATTGAGGAATTGTGATAATGGGGTTCTGCTCTACAGAGAATTGATCTGATTGGCTTAGGAGATGGGTTGAGCATCATGGCTAGATTATTTTAAGTATAGTCAAAATTGAGAGCTAGTTCTGGTAGTTTTTTGTTGTAGTTGTTGCTTTTGAGACAAGGTCTCTATGTAGCATAGGGCTGACCTGGAACTCAGTCTTCTTCTTTAGCTTCTCAGTGTGAGAATTACAGGTGAGTACACTGTATTAAACTTACAAATGCCAATTATATTCACAACAACTATCAACACTACCAAATGTCAGAACCATTTGATTTGACCTAAAGTTGAATAATTTCTGCATTAGTATTGTTATATAATAATAATAATAATAATAATAATAATAATATTGTTACTGTTGGTACTGGGGATGGATCCCAAGCAGAAGGTAAGTTAGACTACTATTCTACCACTGAGTTGCATCCTCAGCCTTAGACATTGTATGTTGACTTGAGATGTTCCTGGGAATTTGACTACATTGCATAATTTAAGTGGCACAACCAAAGTTCTAGGATTTTGATATCCTCCAAAGACAGAAGATTTTCTGTGGCACAATAGTCAAATAGCAATACTAAGCGCCCAATTTACATTTTATGCCATTCAAAAGCAGAATCAAACAGAGTAAGCTTATTTTCTCCATTTGTCATGGCATTTCTAACTTCAAAGCTTTCTAGAATCTAGTCTCAAAATCCAATATGTATAACAAAATCAGCTGTGATGTTTATGTGGTTCAGTTCTACTCCATTGATCTTTGGACTTTAGAGCAAATCTATGCCATGGAACAGTCAAAGCTGTGAAACCTGTCTGGCCACAGTTGTTTATCTCCTTTAATAAGCAAGTTAATAACTTTCTGGGCAATGAGGACAGGCAATAAAGACAAGACTAGTTTGGCTTTGGGGGACAGTGGCTACCTCAGATAACGATTCCACAGGGATCATTTGCTGAGGAAGCTCACAGATCACCAGCACAGTCATCTGGGAGGAGGCAGCAAGATGCGCTTCTGGTCTAGTGACTGCTATGGCTCCCTCCAATTTACTGTAATGAGCTTTGTGATTCGGGCTGGTAGGTCTTGGTGTCAGGTAAAGAATTGATAAAATTAGGTTGCTAACCCATTGGAAAGTCTGAGAAACACACATATACAAACCTTTTTTCCAGAGTGAGGGATGACTAGAAGGCAAAAATAATTATAAAAAACAACCCCACTCCCAAACAAAACAAAACAGAATTAAAAAAAAAAAAAAACATTTGTTTTGTTCATGTCCTCTTCTGGTGTCTTCCTCCTGACCTTGTCCTGTGAAACTGGGGTCATTGCATTTAGTGGCTGCAATCACATGATAACCACAACTTATGGAAGCTTTCAGAGTGGGCAGGGCACAAGAACTCAATGTGATCATGCTAACATCCATTTAAAGCCAAAGCCCCAGGGGAAAGTAATTAGATTTAATGGGTAGAGAACTTTAGAGTGAAAGTGCATGGATTTGATTTACTTAACTTAATTAGACTTACACTTTAGGTTATCTCATCCAAATTGTCTGTGTTTCCCTTTGTGCTTTGACTCGCTAGCCTTTGCTCTATGCCATTTTCCTGCCATGAAGCTATGGAGAGCTGCTTACCTTTGCTTCATGGTCCTCCACACCAGCTGGGCTCCACAGGCCCAGTTCTCCCACGGCAACCTGATGCCGCTTGGTGGAGTTGTACAGTGTGATCACCTTGAGCTGCTTTTAAAACTTGCTGCTGTTTGATGCTCTCCCGAGCAGCAGTGTCAAGACTCCTCCTTCAGAGCCTCTGATTGCTCCATAGCTAGGGAGCTGCGTTGCTTGGGCTGTAGGATATGACTTCTCAAGGGCATCCAATGCTTCTGAGGGTAAAGGTCCTGGGGAACTTTGAAAACACATCAGGCAAGAACTAAATATTTTCATTGCTGAATGAAAATCAATCCTGCACAACCAAGGTATTTCCCCCTCTATCACACACACACACACACACACACACACACACACACACACACACACACACACACACCAGTTAAATGAAGCAGCTAGTCCAAGCTTATGATTAGCCCAGTAGATTGCACCCATATGGGGGCTTCTTTCTGCACTCGTGTTTTCTCCCTTGAAAGTAGGACAGTAACGGCACATGTGCTGCTGAGTGAGTGTTGGGCGGAAGGAAGAATTTCTCCCTGTGGTGCATGTGGAGGTCCTGTAAGAGGGCTGAAACAGGCAGCAAGCCCCTGCATAAGCTCTCATTTCTCAGGTCCCTGTAGAGTGGGGGATGGCTGGATCTATGAAGCAATGAATCTTTTGAAGGTACAATACGGACACATTTCCACTGATGGGAAGCAGGACTCCATGACTAAAATCAGTCTTTAGACCTTCTTTCTACCTCAGTCCTCTCGTTCCTTAAAGATATTCAGAAAACTACTATTAATAATAGATTTATTTTCACCATTCAGTAAAGGGAAGAATTATTTGGGGATATGTATTTCTTAATATGTATTTTTACATTTTATTTATTTATCTTACATGTATGAGTGTATTGCCTGCACGTGCGTCCCTATGTCGTGTGATGCCCATGGAGGTAAGAAGAAGGTGTCGGATCCCCTGGAACTGGAGTTATAGGCGGTTGGTTGTTAGCTATCACGTGGGTGCTGGGAATCGAACTTGGGTCCTCTGCGAGAGCAGTCAGTGCTCTTAACCGCTGGGCTATCTCTCGGCCCTGAAGAGGATATATTTTGTCTATGAATTTAAGTACATGCACATGTTGTCTAACTGAGCTCTGTTTTCTCCTCATTGGGCATTTTTCTCAATTAAACTTGCACACATATAAGAAGCATTTTGTTATGAGTCCTTATTCATTCTCAGCAGAATAGGCAAGATGATTATATAGGCAGGGATCAAGTCAATAGACACTGATTGGGTAACTACTTCTTTGAGGGCACTGAGACTCAGAGAGAACTGAATGCTAGGGAATTACCCAAGGTTCCTAGCTAATAAAGGAGATTAAGCTATAGATACCGATAACTAACTCAAAGCAGAAAGCAGCAAGTGGGAAATAGGAAGAAAATGGTAGCCAGCAAGATCATGTGTGATTTGGGAGAACGGGGCAGGCTTTCTGTGGGTATATGGGTGGTAGTGGTACGGATTTCTTCACTGGATCATGTGGGGAGGGACTGCATGTAATGGAGTCCCTCCAGGCAGTGAGAATAGCAAGAGCAAGCTCATAGCACTGGACAAAGAGGAGTACTTTCCAGACCCATTCACAGATTGTTTGTGATGTCACACAAGTCTGGGTGCTTAGAGAAGGAAGATCTACTAGGCCAAGATTCTGAGTACCCTTTGCTATCAAGCTAAGGAACTTGAATTTACCAGTTGTATTAGTGTCTAAGCACTGCCCTATCTAAGCACTCAGGAGAGGGTGGCTTTAAACAGAAACATTCCTAGTTCTAGGCAGTTAGATGCCCTGTATCAAGGCACTGGTTAGGGCTAGGCTGCCACTGAGGCTCTGGGGAAGAATCCTCCCTGGCCTCCTCCCAGAGGTCTTTGACAGATATGAGCTTTACTCCATCTCTACCTCTGACTTCATTCACAAGGTCTTCTCTATGAGTCTGTATCTATATGTCTGCTCCTCTTCTTATAAGGATATATGGAGGTAGGATTTAGGGCCTGCTGTCATTCAATAGAAACTCATCTTAATTAGTTACATCTTTAAAGACCCTATTTCCAAGTAAAGTTCCAGGTAGACATGAATTTTGAGGTATACAATTCAACCCACCATACTAATTGAACAAAACCCTGAGTGCACGCTGATGTCAAGCTAACAAGTTGTGAATTTTTCCAGTTTAGACCCCTAGGGTCAGAGGGACATCAGCCTCCAGTCTGCCTAAATTACCTGCCTAAAGCAGGTAATTCCCTAGCATTCAGTTCTCCCTGAGTCAGGCCTGATACACCTGTGAGCTTCTGACACCTGGCTGCCTGGAGTCCCGAGCTACAAACCTCACACCCACAGGCTCTGTCTGGGTGTAGGAGCCCTGCTCTCAACCTCCGCTCAATAATGTGGCCCCAGCACTCTATCTAGCTTTTTAGGAGTTCTTTTCCCACTCTTCTGTATCCAGCTGCCAGCTGCTGCTCGGGACACAGGAGTAGGAGGTAGGTGTGGGATGTGAAGCTCTGTTTCTTCCCACTCCACCGCATCTGCTTCTCATGACTTACTTTTGGAATAATGTCTGTCAAATTAAGAGATAGAAGGGCAGACTTTTATTTTAGTTGCTATTTCTCAGAATTTGCTCTTTGTTTTAGAGACAACTAAATAGCCATGTCAGAAGAAAGATCATTGAAATACACTTTGAGGCATTCATTCATGAATGCTTTTGTGAGTATGTCAAGTTTTTTCTATGACAGACACTGTGTAAGCACCATGATTTGTTACTCATCTTAAGCTTCTTGTGTAAGAAACAATAGCATGTTTAGCCATAAAATAAGGCATAGTCCCTTCCTGTTACCACTTATAGCTTCAAGAATTAAACAAAATAATGTAAGAGAGTTAGAAATCTTAACATTCCCTACAATATTCAGCAGCTATTGTCATTCTTATTGTGTATTCTTTTAAGTGTCTGACTTTAGGAGGCTATGTTTAGCAAAATATGGTATATTTTGTGGGTTTTAACTTAATTAGAATGTGTCTCTCTCTGTGTCTCTGTCTCTGTCTGTGTTTGTGTGTGTGTGTGTGTGTGTGTGTATGTGTGTGTGTGTGTGTGTGTGTGTGTTGTGAGCAGGTACACCATGGTACATGTATGAAGTGTCAGAAGGTGACTTGTAAGAGTTGGTTCTCTCCTTTCACCATATGGTTCTTGGAAACAATCTCAGGTTGTTAGGCTTGGCAGCAAGTACCCTCACCTGCTGAGCCATCTCGTAGGCCCTTTAATTTTTTTGAGACAAGGTGAAAAAGGGTCTTACTACGTAGCTCAGCTTTACATCAAATTCAAATCCATTCTTCGCTCTGCTTCCCCAGTACAGGATTACAGGTGTGTACCACTATACCCTGACAGGTTTAATACTTCTTACCATCAAAGGATTGCCATATCTTTTTGGAAAAGATTTGAGATGTGATTTCTTTATAGATATGACAATCATTACAACATACCTCAATGTACAAACTGGTTGCTAGGGGTTGCGTAGATAATGGTAAAAAGTGGGCTGATGACAACTGTCATTTTCTTTTCTTTTCTTTTTGTCATTTAGAAGGGGGAAAAGCAGTCTGGCAGATGCTTGGGCCTGTGTCTGAGATATCAGAGCAACATTCTGAAAACAAATTAGTCACCACAATCCATCTAAACTTCTAAAGATGAATCTGCCATCTCAAAACTATTCTTTGCTATTGTTCAGGGAAACAAATTCTTGTTCTAAAGAAACTCTAAAACAAGCATGCTAGCATTGTGCAGCCTGAAGCAAGATGATCAGAGATGACAGGTTTGATGACAGTCTGTTCTATAGTGAGTCTGAGATCAGCCTGCTGTGAGCAGCTCATAGGAAGTTTTGCTCTGTCCCCAGAGATTTCAGCCAAGAGTCCCTCTCTCCATCATGACCAGAAATAAATAATCTCTGTATGACAGCTAATTTTCTAACACCACAATCTCCAAGGGCAAATCAGCTCCAAAATCAAACTTTAATTAAAACCCAGAGTGTTTGGGACCTGAATTTAGAGACATCATAAAGAGGAGTGATTCCTACCACAGGAAAGACAATTTTCATGACGGCAATGACTTCTAATCTTAGAGTTTTATTTGTAGGATTAATGTCATATGAGCATGCTTTACACAAAGTTAAAGGGAGAAAAAAAAGTGTAGAAATTAATTCTGAGCCTAAATATACCAGTGCATAAATAAGTCGAGAAAAAAAAAAGAGTTAATTTTAACTGGGTGAAAAGCTCACCCAGTTTGTTTAGTACAACTAAACAAGCAACGAAACCACAAATACACATGTCCAGTTGCGGCTGAAAGTCAGAGGAGTTTGTCATTTCCCTCTTTTAAAAGGAGAAGTAAATGTGTCTGGTTTACTTAATTTTTTCCTAACTTCACGTTGTTATCTATAAATAGACATTATGGAGACTTGCTGACTCACAGTCACTGTCAGGGTAATACTCCCCCCCCCCCCTTACCTTTTTTGGTTCTAGAAGAACCAAGAATAGTGTTAATGATGCAAGTTTATTTTTTAACACAAATACATAATTCTATACATTTATGTTGATTGGCATAAATCTTTATGAGATCATTTCTTTCTCTTTTTTTGTGGGGGAAGGTCTTTTTCTGAGACGAAGTCTCCCTGGCCTGCAAAATCCCTAAAGGCTGGGAGATTCCCTCCTGTTGGCCTTGGTCTGTCAAGTCTCCTGCAGTCTTGTCTGTTAGATGAACACATTTGTGTTACATGCCTGATCTCTTGAAGGAATTTGAGATTGCAGTCCCTGGACTAATTAATTCCTACTATTGAACCAGTGATCTGCACAATGTCACTTCCTCCAGGAAGCCCTCACGTCCCCACACTCTCAAACACCCGATGCCTTCCCTTCATAGCACTTGTTGTGAGGAATTGTGTAACAGATTGCATTTTGAGGCATTTGAAGTCTGCTTTCCTAGCTGGACAATACAAAAGGGCAGTGGCCGTTTGTTCTCCTCTGTGATCTCAGTTCTCTACACACAGAAGGAACTCAACAACTCCCTTGGTAGATGATAAGGCTAGAGCATTCCAACACTTAATCAGAAAGTATTAAATGAGAACTGTGGACACCTGTTTTTCTGAACTTATTTGAGTCCAGCCCTTCTAGTAGACACAGGAGGGTGATCTGTTTGAAGCTGTGAAGACACTGACTTTGTGCTGCTGAACTGAGTTCAAAGGACAGAAGGAAGAAGGAGACACAGAGTGCTCTGGGTTCCCTTCTCCTAGTCAAACCCAGAGTAGCTCCGCTCTACTCTGCTGTCCTTCCCTCCCCTCCCCTCCCCTCCTCTCTGTCTTTGTCTCTCTGTGTTTGTCTCTGTTTCTGTCTCTGTCTCTGTCTCTGTCTCTCTCTCTCTCTCTCTCTGTGCGTGTGTGTGTGTGTGTGTGTGTGTGTGTATGTGTGTCTTGGTTTTTTTGAAGCAGAACCAGGGCTTCACTATGTGTAACCTAGGTTGGTTTCAAACTTTCCAATCTTCCTGTCTCAGCCTCACTACCCTTGGGTTCATGCCCTATAGCTTCAGTCTATCTTTCTATCTATCTATCTATCTATCTATCTATCTATCTATCTATCTATCTATATCTATCTATCATCTATCTATTTCTCTTCTGTTTTTGAGCAAGATCTCACTACATAGCCCTGGCTGTACTGAGCTCTCTCTATGTAGACCAGGCTGGCCTCGAACTCACAGAGATCCACTTGCCTCTGCTTTCCAAGTGCTGGGATTAAAGGTATATACCACCATGCCTGGCCCTCCTCTTTTTAAGATAAATATAATAGGCCTCTGTACAAAATGAATCTGAGCAAAGCTTTCCTCGGAGCTGGAGTAATGCCTGTCTTATTGATTGTAGCATCATTAGTCTCTAGAACTGCACTTAGATCTGAGTGCAACAAGCATCTGTTGAATCCTGTCTTTACGTGGTAACCTACTTGTGAGTGAACATATTTTCAGAGCTGAAGTGGACTTCCCTTGTGTCTCAGACTCAGAAAGCAGGCAAAGGGGGCTGGGAGATAGCTCCGTGGTTTAAAGTGCTTATGCTGCAAGCATGAGAAACTGAGTTTAATTCTCAGAACTCATGTAAAAAGTCAGACGTGGTAGTGTACGATTGTAATCTCAGTCACTGGAGAGCAAGAGACAGGAGATCCCTAGGGTCCAGTGCTCAGCCAGCCTGGCCAAACCAGCGACCCCAGGCCAGTGGGAGACCCTACCCCCTAAAAACGGTAGATGGTGCCTGTGCCGGAGGCATGACTCCTGAGGTTGTCTTCAGGCCTACACACACACACACAGACAAGCACACACGTGTACAAATATGCATATGCATAAGCACCTAGTCTGTGTACCTGTACATACATGAACATGAGTATATATATTTATATCAGTCACACATACATACACACACACACAGACAAGCACACACATGTACAAATATGCATATGCATAAGCACCTAGTCTGTGTACCTGTACATACATGAACATGAGTATATATATTTATATCATTCACACATACACACACACACAGACAAGCACACACATGTACAAATATGCATATGCATAAGCACCTAGTCTGTGTACCTGTACATACATGAACATGAGTATATGTATTTATATCATTCACACATACATACACACACACAGAGACAAGCACACACATGTACAAATATGCATATGCATAAGCACCTAGTCTGTGTACCTGTACATACATGAACATGAGTATATATATTTATATCATTCACACATACATACACACACACACAGACAAGCACACACGTGTACAAATATGCATATGCATAAGCACCTAGTCTGTGTACCTGTACATACATGAACATGAGTATATATATTTATATCATTCACACATACATACATACACACACACACACACACACACACACACAGACTCACTCACTCTTGAAGGCAAGTGCCAACTTCAGGTAATGCTGTCAATACTGCCTGTCCCACATGATGAGTGTTTCTTTCTTCCATCCAATTCAACCTCAAAACCAAACCTCATACTCTCTGCTCACCTGAGGACATTACCATGGTCCCTCAAACGCATCTCAAGGGTGTAGTCTATTCCAAGCCCTTCTCTATGCTACATTGTCTTTCGTTCCTTTAATCATATCCAAAAGGCAATGAATTAATTTTGATAAGCCTTTTTATTTTTTATTAAATGTGATCAGAGTGTGCTTAGAGGAGGTGTGACTGAAGTTTTTTCAGGAAATTTGATTTATTGCCATTCCTTTCCTCCTCCTGTAAGCCAACTAAAATAAAGTGACAGTTTCCCAGTATAAGGAGATACTTTCTAATGTGATAATTAGTAGTTAAAACCTTGGATGAAAGTGAGATAAAGGACATGGAGTGGCATATGCCACATGCTTGGTAAGACATCTTCTATTACATCCTCTCCTTCCAGTCTTCATGCCAAATCCTCTGCTTCGGAGGCAGGCCTGTCTAGGTTCTGCTAATAACTCACTTGCCCTATGGTTTGCATCTGATTTGTCTAATTCCCGGAGATCAAAGCGACAGGGACAGGGAGGTCAGGGCACACGTTCCTCAGTTTCCTCCCTGTGGGGTTGCCTTGAACTTTCTCCGTAACTACCACCATTCGTTCAGGTGGCCCTTACCAACTTGGGCTCAGCGTCCTCCTCTTTTCCCTTGAGACCTAAATATGGTAGCACCTGTTGTTACTAGTATGGTCATCATACTCCCTAGTGGGGCTCTGATTTATGTATGGTTGGGGGTTCCATTTATGATCTTTCTCACACTGACCAGGAATCAGAGCCACTATAACAAGCCATGTATCCACCAGTTAACTCCGTGAAAGAGAAATCTTTTGAAATCATAGTCTACCATCTGTCTTGTGTACTGTGTGTGTGTATGTGTGTGTGTGTGTGTGTGTGTACACATGCACAGCTGTGTGCGTAGGTGCCCACACATATGTATGTGCTTATTTGTGGAGACCAGAGGTCAATACTTTGTGCATTCTGAATTTGCTGTTCCTCTTTTAATTTTCTTAAGACAGAGTCTCTCACTGAACCTGGAACTCTCTGATTCAGCTAGATTGGGTAGCCAGCAAGTCCCAGGAATCCTCCTGTCTCTGTCTCCCCAGTGCTAGGATTACAGGAATGTGTTTCAGTGTCTGAATTTTTATGTGGATGCTGGGGACTGAATTCGTGTCCTCATGCTTCTTGCGTAAGTACTTTACCACCTGAGCCATTTCTCCAGTCTCTCACCTGTATTAGTTAGTTTGTTTTGCAGCAGAGTCTCCCTATAGCCCTAGCTGGCCTAGGACTTACCACGCAGATCATACTGGCCTCAGTCTCACAGAGATTTGTCTGCCTCTGCCTCCCAAGTGCTGGGAGTAACGGCATGCACCATGTGCCCAGCCCTGATCTGCATTTTAAAATTTTATATTTTATGTGTGTGAGTGCTTTGTCTGCATGGATGTAAGTACACCAGGTACATGCTGAAAAGGTCAGAATGAGGGTGTCAAATCCCTATGGGATTGTATTTATGGAAGGTTGTTAGCTGCCATATGGGTACTAGGAACCTAACCTAGGTCCTTTGCAAGAGCAATCAGGATTTACTATGTACCTCACACTATGTTTGGGATTAGGAATAACACATTGAATGCAAGACTTTTTGGCAGAGCAACCTTTACATTTGGAACTGATTTTGAACAATTATAGTCTCCCTTAAACCTCTTTAAGTTGATATATTATCTTAAAATCAAACTATTAAAGAGTTGCACAGGATATAATTTCTATCATTTGTGAGTGGATGGTTAAAATGGAACCCGTGATAAGTTTCTTCAAAATATGGACCATTTCTTAACCGCCGTATCACATGAATATGTATTAGCATTCTGATTTCATAAAACTGTGATGAGACTTTCTTCTGACAAAGTAGGGCTGACAGAGGGCTGCTGAAACCCTGTCACTCATCACCCTGTGTGCAGTAGCAGAGTCATATAAAGAACTCACTCTTTTGTCCCAGAGTGGGAGTTCAGAGTCACACTCCTTTATGGGGAAGTTTTAGAAGTTTAGAGAATAAGGTTAGTACATGTCTGCTGCAACTTCTTATTCTCCAAAGACAACTGGAGCCCAGAGAGGGCGGGCACTTGTTTGAGTCATGTCACCAGGTGCAGAACCCAGGCTCCTTGGTTAGCATTTGACATGTTCACTATCGTGATAGGAAGGGCTACAAACCCTGGACTAGTTGCAAGAAAAAATGATGGATGAACTGAGCATGGTGGTGCATACATTTGATCCCAGCACTCGGGAGACAGAAGCAGGACAGTCTCTGTGAGTTTGAGGCCAGCCTGGCTTACATAGTGAGTTCCAGGCCAGCCAGGGTGATATGTCTCAAAAAAAAAAAAAAAATTGATGGGAGCAAATAATAATGACAGCAGTAATAATACCATATTATATATGAACACAAGTCCTAAATATAATCACTTCTTTTCATTTCATTTCTTGAATTATCATTTTATTTCCTGTACAGTGTTTACAAAATATTTATCTAAAGTTTTAAATCAATTTTGCATTTCTATCAGGGTAAAGCCACTGTCTTTATTTATTTACTTTTTATTTGTACAATTAACTTCCATTTCACTGAGAAGATAGAAGTAAGTTCAATTTTGTTTTATAAAGGTAAGACTTGGGAGAATTCATTTTCGTCACTCAGTTTTGTAGGGAGAAGAGTTTGATGAATGATGTAATCTTCACAATAATTTAGGTTGCTCTTTTGGGTTATTTAATAGCAGTTTAATCATGTGGCTTGATGCTATTAAACCCATGTCATACTCGAAAATAATTTAATTCTCTGCAGCTTAGTTATTTTTCAGTAATACAACAGTTTTTTGCCATGATAGGAATTCCACTTATAAAGTTTATAAGCAACAAGTGACCTTATAGGAAACTTTACTGAACAGGTTCTGTTGGGAGGTTCTGTAGGGAGAGGAATGAGGTGTGGTAGTGAGACAGGGACAGAGAGACTGAGAAAAACAGAAACTGCAAACATTCTTTTTTATAACCCTTTCTGTTTGTGATACAATGTTAACATTAGAAATTGGAAAAGTAACAAAGAACTTCATAACTGGTACCAGTACTAACATCCAAATTTCCCATGCAAGTGTCTTTGTAAACGACAGCCTCTGACATAAAGATACATACTTGTGTAATGCTATATTTGCATATGTTTTCATGTCTCCTAAGGACCACTGAACTTAACATTTGGGACATATATCCACTGGGAATTAAACTAGATTATACATGGATAGATAATGTGAAATCAAACTTAAGACTGCTTTACTCAACAGAAGAAATTCCCAAATAAAACCTAACCCATTAAAAAAAGTAAATATATAGGTTAATAACTCATGGTGCAGACTTTTACTATGAAATTATGACCCAAATATCAAAAAAAGAACTGATTTTGAAAAATCATTTTGCGCAAAATGCTGAGCTAAATGAAGGCCGGACAAGCATTAAGTACCCTTGACTAAACTGAGGGACCCTACACAAATTGTTTTGTGTTATTTATTTCCATATGGAACATTCCTGGGTGTGGCAGTCAGTAGGCAGCTTTCAGGAGACAGCTTTCTCCTTCCACTTTAGATGGATCCTGGGATCAAACTCAGGCCTTCAGGCTTAGTGACAAAAGTCAATACTCATTCACTGAGCCATCTCACCAGGCCCAAGGACTCTTTTTTAATTTGTGTATTTATTGATTGATTGAATTTTTTTAAATTAGGTAAACGCCTTCTTCGGTCTCCTCTGTTGCCCCTTCAAACTTGTTTTAATCAGCTTTTCTCCTACACAGCCCTAATCCCATTACTTTGCAGATCAATACAGATTTTCCACATTTACGCCCAACAAAATTCCAGGCGTATCTTCACATTACCAATATCTGATGAAAGCTTTCAGCTAGACACAAGAACAAAAGGATTTTCTGCTTTAGTTCTCCACACCCCCAAATCCCAAGAAAATGGCAAACTTTGAAGTTACAGCTCTTTCATTAAAATCTCCAAACTCTAAGGCGGCTAACCCCCTTGTAAATCCCAACAAATAGAAAGGAAGATATTCAAGTATGTATTCTTCCTTGGTTCAGAGAAATTTCTTCAGAGACTGGGGTGAGAATGTGCAAGGGTTGGGAAAGTTACGAACATTGATCGGTACTTCCTATGGAGTTTAATGAAGCCATGTCTGTGTGCCATCTTAAAACCATACTGAGGTACACTAAAAAGAAATCTAGGATTTGGCAGGATGGTTCAGGGGACAAGACACTTGCCACCAAGGCTGATGACCTGAGTTCAACCTCAGGAACCAACATGGTGGGAGGAAAGAATTGGGAGAGTGGATTCTTGAAAGTTGTTCTCTGACTTCTCTCTGCACAACCCCCCATTCTAAATAAATAAATAAGTTTAGTAAAAAAAAAAATCTGTGTTCACACTGCATTTTCAAAGTCTAAAGTTTAATCCTTTCCTATAGAACTATTGAAGTGTAATATGAGCACTCTGTGGGTGCTGCCTTGCCAATGCTGATTATTAAATTTTTGTGTGTTTTGCAATTCAGTTGCCCAAAAATCATTATTAAAAATTGATTTATAGGAACATTAAATTATATTCAAAAGAAAGTTAATACAGAAACTTCATCACAACATTTTTATTGCTATTCATAAACTTGAAATTACTCAATTCTATGATGTTGCTATTAGGATTGCCAAATAAAATCCAAAATGCTCCGTTCAATTAGAATTTTAGATAGTGAATAAAATTTTAGTATAATTAAGTTCAAAATATTGTGTGGAAAAATTATGCTAAAATAAGAATTTAGGGGCTGAAGAAATGACTCAGCAGTAAGTGCATTGGCTGCTCTTGTTCCCAGCACCCATATGGCAGCTAACAACAGTCTGTAACTCCATTTTCAGGGGATCTGATGTCCTCTTCTGACCTTTGCAGGCATTGTATGACACAGGTGCACTTACATACACGAAGGCAATATATGCATAAAATAAAAATAAAAAATTTAAAAATTTAAATAAAGTAAGACTTTGTCATTTATCTGAAATTTTAATGTAGCTAGGTATCTTGCATTTTAATTTGTGAAATCTAGAAGATTCTATATGGATGAATACTTTATAATAGTAAACTGCAGCCCATCTCTCCCTACCTCTGTCTAGTGAAGTTACATTTGTCAGTTAAAATTAGCCAAAGCAGGTATGTCCACCACAGAGAAATGAATATGATACAAATCAGGATTCTTGCCCTTCAGTTGTTAAGTTTGTTTGTTTGTTTGAGATAGGGTCTCCCTGTGGCCCCAGGTGGCCTGGAACTTGCTATGTATACCAGGCTGGCCTCAGTCTCATAGGCATTCACCAGCCTCTGCCTGAGTGTTGAGATTAAAGGCATGTGCCACCACACCTGGCTAACTGTTAACTATTTATCAATATACAATAGGCATTGTTCATTTTAATTGTTTTCACAGTGTTGAAGATACTTAGAATCCAGATGCTTACGATGGATTGCCTCTTTAATTATTTGGTAACTACCATAGCAGTAAATTAGATGATCCATATGCTAATCTTACTATTTTCGCTGTATGTTTACAGACCATGATCATCAAATAATTAATATTTGCAAGAATTTTCAAATGAGTGGCTTTTAACAGTACAGATTTTGCTTTGTTTTGCTTTTGTTCCTTTTCTACTTTTTGGTTTTTGGGGGTTTTTTTTGGAGTTACTTTTTTCTTGCTATGGAGTATGGGCTGGCCTGGAACTCATGATCTTCCTGCTTCCACCCACCAAGTGCTGGGGTTGCAGACATGTCCTTCCCACTTACTAGCCCTGATATTTTGCTCACCATTCTGCTCCTTCATTGATGACTGTGACATTTTAACCATTTCCTCCACAGAGACCTAGTTAGATACAGAGCCACCAGTATCTTCCGCTTATGTGTGCACATACATGCTTCTATGTGTGACGACTGCTGAAGTTAGACCCGTGTGGAGAGGTGTGAGAGAGGGTTAAGCTTGGGAAAAGAAGCAGCGTGGAGAATCTGTATGAGAACAGTGGTGGGCTCTTTGCTGGTCCTCTACCGACTTGTATGGCTGCTTCTCAGAGAGGACAGAAGAAGGCAAACATAATTGTTTGCAGGCCAGTTATTTCAGATGTTTCTACTCTTTCTCCACTTTGAATTAAAGGAGTGAAACGGGAAAGGAGATCAATTAATCATAGTAGTGGCTAGGCCCTGGGAAATGGAGGCCAGTGACCTCAGTGGATTGATAAATGAATTTGATCCCAGGGTGGACAGGCTATGTCAGGTTTCTGGTTGCTTTGTTTTAATCATTTATGTGTGCCTTATTATTCATCGAGAAAGATAGAGTACCAGGGGCTCCAAATTCAAGTTCATCAATATTATACAACAAATGCTGGTGTTCCCAGAACAGCACTTAGTCAGCACAGCACCGAGTCAGAGTGGCCCTTAGGAAATATGTAAGTCAACACAACAGGCCCTGAAATATGCCACAGGCCCAGAAGTGCTGACCCAGAAGGCTGGCATCGAAAGTTCCCCGAAGTCTCATTTCAAGCAATGATATTGCTGTTCCTTCAGCTCCCTGTCTTATCCCTCTCCTTCTTCCTGTATTTCAAAACGGCGTGATTATTCAAAAGCACAGGCAATCATTTCTTTATACAGATTTAAGCCAAAGACCTATGCTTGCTTCCACATGTACCTTGTTTACAATTAGGTCACTACTATCTAATTCAGTCTTGATTTGTGGAATGCTAGAAAGCTGAGCTCATTTCCCATGGGGCATTCCTTTAGCAATATCAAATTCTGCTAGATAGATGCTGACATCTCTTCCATTTATATAACCATTTGGTCCCCAATTTGTTCTGATGCTGAACGAATTTTCTCATTGACAGTGCAATAGGAAAAATTATTTTTCCTGCCTTGAATGTTATTTAAATAGCACCATCCACTTTCTTTGTCTGTAAGTAGTTACATTATACTACAGACATAATGCTGAGGAGTGATATAGAAAGAATAGACAGCTGGACTTGGTGCAGGCAGATTTCTGTGAGATCAAAGCCAATCTGGTCTACGTGCGGAGTTCCAGGCCAGCTGGGGCTTCAGGGAGACTCTGTCTCAAAAGATCATTAAAAAAAGAGGAAGAAATTTAGGACCATTGGTCTGTGGAGAGTGTATGCTTAGCATGCTCAAAGGCTTTGCATGATAATATATTGACGGGTATGGAGACTATTATGAAGAAGTTGGATAGACAATGGTCAAAGACTTGGCTTTCATCTCTAGCATTAATAAACAAATACACTGAGAAAATAAGAATAAAAAAGGAAATTGAGAGGAATGGCCTCAAAAGAATATATATTCAGCCATTCAGCCGATGGACAGATTACATTGTCACAGAAGAATCATCTATTTGATCCTTTGAACTTGTATCAGTCTTAAAGTTTGAAATTTAAAGGTGCCACCTGGATATGTGCCACTCTGCTACAGTTCTGGTCCTAGTACTGTTATGACTGATTTCAGCTTCAGTATTTACATTAGACTCTTAGCTCACAGTTTATAGTTTGGTGAACTCTTTCATGTAACAACTAAAATGTATACCATATGCAACGAACCCTTATGTCATTTACTCTTCACTGCAATGGTTCGACAGTTTTCCTAAACTTGCAAGCAAAGCCAGTGAGGCAGGCAGCCCAAACCACTTGCTTTGTAGCCACTCTGCCTTGCAGCCATCTCCATCTTCCTGAAACCAAAGTTAGGTACAATCAGGCTTGTTAAAGAGAGGAGCCTCTGGTGACCGGAGAGTCTGGAGAATGTGCTTAAGGACTTAAATGCAAATTTCTAAATTATCCCTAACTTCATGTAGCAACATCTTTGTGGCTCAAAAATACAGAAAAAGTTGGTGAAATTCAGTTGGTTAGGAATGATTTGGGCATGAACCTGAACTCTAAATCTTAACTCCACTGACATACGTGGACACAGCACATATGATTTACTCCATATGTTACATTCTGTAATGTTTATGTGCTTTATATTATACGTTAAACCGTATGTATATACTCTTATTTGCTTATTTGTTTAGAGACAGGATTGCACTCTGTTGACAGGCGATCTTCCTGCCTCAGCCTCTCCAGTGCTGGGATTATAGGTGTGAGTCACCACATCCAGCTTTTATGTTTAAACTGTGCATCATTCTACTCTGTATACGCCATGGCAGTGCCTCTTCTAAAAATCTTCCTGTTCTGTCTTCACTGCTGTTCTTTCTAGAGAGCCTGGCATTGTGTCAGGCTCACCTGCATTCAGTAGCTCATCAATGTTTCATGAATAAGTGAGCACAGGACCCTGTGTAAGCAAACAAATACTCAGTATGCAAGGACAACTTATCTTCAAAATGCAGGAGCAGAACTTGGATGGATGTAGGAAGTGAAGTGTGTCAGGGGACCATCTGCTTAGTTCGCCTGCCCTTTAGGGTTGCTTGTGCAGCAGTGTGTTCTGGGGGAAGCAGCAATATGGCTTTTCAATTCAGCCTGACCTCAGACGGTCCAGAAGAAGGCAGTCTCAGCTGATTAGAATTTGCCCATTCTATCCTCGGAAAATTAGAACTTCAGACTATAGAACACGTGTGTCAGCCTCATACAGACACAAGTGTTGATAATGATGCTCGACTGAATACACTGGATCTGTGACTGAACACCTGGGCTGAGTTTCAGCAGCATGAGGAGTGCAGACTGAAGAGCCCTTCAGGTCTCTTCCAGGACTAGAACTCTACCGTGTATTATCAGTAGCAAAACGTGTCAGGCTTGTTCAGCCTTGCTTTTGCCAAAGGAACACATCAGTGTCATGCACGTGTTTACTCTGTCCAGTTGTTATTAGCATGTTACCATACATTGAGAAATGTTCCCCCGTAGGAGCTTGGTTAACAAAGTGGGTGGGATTTTTTGTAGTTATGGAGAAAGCAAACAAATAGATAAACAAACAAAATATTTAGTAACAGTTGTGACCTGGACGAGCTCAATCAGTTGGATCCTGGAGCAGATGGAAGTATCAGGCATCTGTTTGCAGCCCCTTAATCATCTACACAGATCAGCAGGCTGTGCGTGTGTGTGTGTGTGTGTGTGTGTGTGTGTGTGCACATACATTCAATAGCCTCTTAGATTAGGCATAGGTAGATAGGAAACAAATGGTTTCACAGAATATATACTTGTTTTGTTTCTCCAAAGCCCAGTTAACTGACATTGGGATGTTATTTGAAAATTATTACACTGGGACAGAAATGGCAGGTCAGGCCCTTTAATTTATGTCAGTGGTCTGGGTCACTGCACACACAGGAGGAAACAGAATCTGTGATGGATTCTTCTTGTCCACTGGTTCACGTTCTGTTGTTTTTCTTCTCCTAACTGAAGGCCTCTCGAGTGGTTTGCTTTTGTTTTTTATTTTTTGCTGTCCTTTTTCCTCCGCTTTCTTTTCTGGTTTTATATTTGGGCAAGGTTTTTCAATAAATGCAGTTTTTAAATTATGTACTAAATATGTTTGTTTTCTAAGAAAAGAGTAGGTGAATATTTCCAAGCATTCTTCTTCAAAACCAACACTACTGCTAACTAATGCAAACATTGGGGCAGGTCAGTTGAGGTATGGGTAGATTAATTATTGCTTGAAAAAACCTGGGAATGTTACTTTCATTACAATGGGTATTTAGAATCCATGTATCAATTTATATATAAGGTAGTGTCTTTCAAACCACTTCTACTATGATCTATGAAAAGAAATACATAGTTCTCTTTGTAATGCGTGTTATGTGGCTCTGAAGAAAAGTTGGACTGGATAAATTTTTTTCTTACTATGAAAAATTCATCTGTTCTACTTTTTAAAAATTGCTGGTCATAGCAGGGTCTGGTGGCACACATCTATAATTCCAGTACTTGGGAGGCAGAAGTGGGAGAATTAAGAATTCAAGGCCAGACTATGCTGCATAGTAAGTTCCAGGTCAGCTTGTGCTATGTATGAAATCCTGTCACAAACAACAGAAATGAAGGCCGCCATTCACAAAATTGATTCAGGACCCACCTTTAAGTTAAAAATGTACTGTTGGAATCCAACAAAATCTATCAAACACATACATACATGTATGCTTGTATCTGTGAACACACATGCATAGTTGTTCAACTTTGAAATAGATTCATAAAAGTACCAGTGAGTGTCCCATGTCATAATGGTACAGCTCTACTAGGATATTTGCTTCTTAAAATTAGTGGTAATATTACTCACTTTCACAATGTCAGTGAAGGCTGAGGCCAGGAGCCTCTGTTATGCCCCCAAAGGACTCCACCTCCCTCTGATAGAGCGTCTTTCTCAAGGTCCCAATGTTTCTGCTGGGGGGGTGAAACTGACCTCATCTGAGGGAAGAGAAACCCCTCTTAGCATGCATATGTGGGCTCTGGGAATTGAACTAAAGTTGAGGAGAGCACTGGACTGGAGGACACAGCTTCTCTGTCATCAGCTAGTTGACATTTCACAGTGAGCTAGAAGGCAGACATGTCATCCCTTGGTCCCGTGGCTGTCCTTCCACTGAATTTCCCATAATTGTTGCTCCTTGCTTTCCTAGAGTGGCCTCGGCCATGGCAAAGATGGTGATGAGCAGCAGCGCCCAGGGCCTCACTTCCTCCTGAGTAGACACGTCGTCAGACTGTCTTCCTCAGCAGGTAGGACAACCGGATGTGAGGGGAGGTGATGTGTGTCCTTTGCACGCCTGGCCCACAACCCTCCCGTCACCACCTTGGACCTCTTCCCACATGCGCTGCTGCCTGAACAGAGTGAACTCTGGTAGCTTCTAGAAGGGCAAGTGTCCCACCATCATACTGCTCTGAGCTCTGAGCAGAAGTCTTTACAAAGGCGAGTCACTGAAACGTGGACTTTGCCTTCTCCTAGCATTGGTGTCCGTCAAAGTCTCGTAAGTCGGCGTCTGTCTCTGCTTTGTCTTCCTTCAACTCAGTTTTCATGATGTGACTTCGATAGTCTCCTTTTGAGAACTGAGCATGCTGGCTGTGCCTCTTCCGTTCCTGTCCTCTTAATGTCCTCAGGATGCTCATTAGATGAGCCTCAGACTCCTTGATGTGACTTCCAAGGTTCCACGTGATTGGACCTCCAGTCTCTCTGTTGGCTTCTTTGGTCCTGCCTGCCATCCCCTACTGTGTAGACCTGGCCTGCTTCAAGCACACGGTCCTCCTGCCTCAGTCTCACAAGTGCTTGGAATCCAAGAATTTGTTACCATACTCTGCTGACTTTATTTGGTTATACAGACCTTCTTTCAATTACTTCTGTTTTCCTCTTTCTTCTGCCTGTCGTAGAAGTCTTAAGACATTTCATGGAAAATTCTAAACAGTCAACATTGAGTTTTGTGGACCATTTCTTCTCAAGTACTTCAGTCTGCCACTGTGGTTTAAAAGCAACAATCAGCAATATACGAGTGATTAGTATGTGGAGTACGGAGTACAGCTATAATCCAGTTAAATTATTTCATTTATTTATTTAGGGTTTTTATGTATGTGTGAGTCTCATATAGCCTAGGCTCAGACTTGATAAGTAGCTGAGATGGTCTTGAACTCTTGATCCCCCTGACTCCACCTCCTGACTTCTGTGATTGCTGGCATACACCACCATCCCTGACTTAATGAAACTTCAGTTATAACCCTGCCCTCCCTTTGCCTCTGTTGCTAAGGAAGGAACTCAGGGCTTTGTGTGTGCTTAGCAAGCACTGTACCACTGAACCACATCCTAGACCAATAAAACTTTATTTAAAAGCATGGAGTGGGTTGGACTTGGTCTGCAGACCATAATTTGCTGATATCTGGTCTAAGATGCCCTTTCTACCTTTCTTATCTAATGAATAGTGCTATGTCTCTTTTAGATGAGCTAAAATATTTCTTCCTCAAGGAAGCCTTCACAAAAATGGAAGGAATGAAAAGCTTTGGGCACCATGCCTATGTTTTGATAAGTACGATCACTTACTTTTTCAGGACTCTTGTTATTGACAGTGTATATATTGTTGACACAACTTTTAATTTTTCTCTTTCCATATGCTGGTCAACCTAGGCTAGTTTCACAGATTTCTATTTGGTATTTCAGGCTTAAATGTCTACAGTATTTTTTAATTTTTTAAAAACTTATTTGTGTGTGTGTGTGCGTGCGCACATGTTCACACATTTCATGGCATGAATGGAGAGTGGGGGGTGGCGGGGCCAGTGGGAGTCAGAGAACAACTTTCAGGGGTTGGTTCTCTCTACATTAGGTTTTTGGAACTGAACTCAGATCATCAGGCTTGTGTGCAAAGTGCTTTTACCCACTGATTCATCTCACCAGCCCAACTAAAGATTTTTTCCATGTGGTTCCATACTTAGGAATTCTGGGTCATCACCATGGACACTAGATGCTAACCATGTAGACTTCTGCTAGGGACAGATGGACTTACACATCCTTCTCTCATAAGGCAGCTATTTTCTGAAAAGATAGCCAGGTGATACAGGCAGGTTTTCAGATGCTTCTGACTGCTTCTGCTGTGTGCATAAATTACATAAGCAGGAACTTAAAGAACCCACCGTAAGACAACTTAGTGCCTACATCCCAGCTTAACAGAGAAGCCGAACCTAGAGTACAGCACTGGTAAGCTGTGCACTTGTAATTGATTTCAACAGGTGAGCAGTAAAAATTAACTCAGAAGCAGAGTCATTCTAAAGCACACGAGAAAAAGACAGTGTTTGACTCCCTATCTTTCCCCAACCAGCTGCATCTGGCCCATAAATTTGTTTGGTTTGGCTCTAACAGTGTTTGAACAACAACCATCCAAAACTGAACTTGTTGATGTGAGAGACTGCATAGAAAAATCTGGATTTCTGGCATTAGGAGATCTGGCAGCTATAGGCAGTATTCCCAGAAGGGAGGATGCCTGGCTATTGCCCTGTTTAGATGGGTCAATGGCTGACCAGGACACTATACCCAACTGACTGCTTTCATCCGTGTTACATTTCTGGCCATCCACGCCTCCATATTTGCCCTTGGTGAATGGAAAGGAGGGTCAGATAAGTATTTTTGTTTTGTTAAGAAAAGATGTCTTACAGATGGTACTATGCTATTTGAATGTCTGTATCTCAACTTGACTTTTTACAGACACCTTCCCCTCAATGAACTTAAAAGATTATGCAAACATTCAGTCCACTGAAGTAGACTACCATGTCCTGACACATAGCAGAGTCTGAGGAAGTATGTAGTTTGAAGAAATACATCTCAAATATCTTTCTGTCCAGATCAAGGATCTCTGTGGTCCTTTGATGGAGTGAATCAAAGGAGGACGGGTAGAGAAGCCAGTGGGAGCAGAAACTACATTTTCAGAGTACAGAGATTTGCCAGGCACCTGGTGACAGTCAGACACTGGGCAGGTCCTATCCCGGAAGACACAGCTTTGAGATGAATCTTAAAGGATAAATAGATAACCAGATGGAGGTAGACTTTAGAAAAGAAGTCAGCGGGAACAATATAAGCAAAAGCTTGGAAGTATTAAAAACATTATTGTAGGGTTGGAGAACAATAAAAATCATGAGAAACGTCTCAACTTATATCACTAGTAATTTAGGAACTTTTAGACTAGATAGATTACTCTAAAGGTTACTCAAACAGTGGTCACAGACTGGAGAGAAGGTGCAGTGGTAAAGGCGCTTGCCACCAAGTCTGACAACCTGAGTTTGATCCCTGGAACCCACATATATGATGGAAGAAATGAACCACAAGTTGTCTTCTGACCTCCAGACACATACTATAAACATGTTCATGTGCATGCACATACACTCAGACAAAAAAATAAATATTTTTTAATAGAAAGTAACCTGTGGCCCACTAGCACAACCATCACTTAGAGGCTTGTTAGAAATACAGAATCAGGGGCCTGGGAATGTGACACAGCAGATAGAGTGCCTGCTCAGCATGCATGAAGTCCCAAGTTTCATTCTCTCTGCCTGAGCTGCATAGAGCAGGCATAGTAATGCAAACCTGTAATCTCAGCCCTGTGGAGGTGGAGACAGGAGGATTGGAGAATTGGTGGGGATGGCTAACTGTCAGCCTACGTCCAAGTTGAGTGACAGACTCCATCTCAAAGGAATAAGGTAGAAAGTGATAAACAAGACATACTATATCCTTTGTTAGCCTCTGTGGGTACATGCACCTGTACACACACGTGCACATACAACATACACATATGCACACACAACATACATTCATGCACATACAACACACACAGCTTTTTAAAATCACATAAATAGTAGTTATGATAAAGATCACCTAGTCTCTCGAAAAATGAAACTCATTCTCACTCTTTGAACTCATAAACTAATAAAAATAATAATTATTAAGTTATCTATTACATTTATGATATACCTAATTTCTACTTTATAGCAGGAAGTGACGTCACCTTTTCTTATTTTTTATTTAATGGCACAAGACAGAAGTATAATGTATTGAATTCTTATTCTTTGTTTTTGTGTTTTTTTATCCAGCCTTCACAGCAGGCCCAGGCAGTCTGAATTTACTTAGTTTTATTTTCTATTAATGTTCTGGGTCAGCATATGAAATGTTGGACTTCATCATGACACCTTCATACATTAGGTGTCATTATACTTTGTTCAGAAGGATTTCCCTTTCCCACCGCCTTTCCTCATGCTTCCATCACTCTTCCAGTTGGTTCCACTTAACAACTCCCCCCGCCCCCCCGCCTTTCCTTTCCTATGCAGTCCATTGCATTCTCTGACTTCAACGTCCCTTAGAATCTCTTCTTCCAGGCTGGAGAGACTGCTTAGTGGTTAAAAACACTAGCTGCCCTTGCAGAGGCCCTGGGTTTGATTCCCAGCACCCACAGGGTGGTTACCAACCATTCATAACTCCAGTTATAGGGGAATCCAATACCCTCTTTTGACCTCTGCAGGCATTGCATGACACAGGTACACTTACACGCATGCAGTTAGTGCACTCATACACATAAAATAAAAATAATAAATTTTTAAAAAGATATATTTTTCCCCTCCTATGATCTCCTTTCTATTCCATAACTTATTACATACATATGTGTTCTATAATACACATATATACATGCACACATATATAATTTTACATTAAGGTCCCACCTATAAAAGATAACATGCAGTACTTCCCTTTATGAGTCTGGCTTATTTCAATTAACATGATTTCCAGTTCTACTATTTCCCAGCAAATATCATAATGATGAGTAACTTAAACTTAGAATGAACAAAATGTTACTGATATGGAGTAACTTAAGTAAGTGTCGCACATCCATTTAGTTTGAATCTGAACTGTCCCCTACAGGCTCATGTTCAGAGTGCTATCTGCCAGGTCTTGGTGCTGTTTTGGAAGCTGAGGAGCCTTAAGGAGATGGAGCCTAGGTGGCAGAACTAGGCCACTGGGAGTAGACTTTTCAACGTTATACCTGGCCCCTGGCTCCTGCTTCTGCTTCTCTCTCTGCTTCCTGGTCTGCAGTGGTATGAACAGCCTCTGCCCCACCCCAGCTACTATGATCAGAACTTTTCTGTGCCTTCCTTGCCGAAACTCTCTGAAACTAGAGGTGTTTTGGTCACAGCAATGCAAAAGTAATTAATGTGACACATTTTACACGAATCTCACATTATTTTCCTTTCTCTGCAGATACATGGACTGGGAGATTTTTGTTCCTATGCAACTTGGATGCTTTTTCTTTGTTCTTTATCATTATAATGGAAATGGATTTTTCTACTTTATTTCAAATTTATTACTTATAATCTTTTTTTTAGAAATATTGACTATATTTATAGTGTTTTTCATTATATGAAGTCAGGTTTATTAGATTTATTTGGAAAATATGAAAGAACACAGTAAAATAAATGTCATTTATAATCCAGTCAGCATATAACTCTCCATTCTGAGATCTCACTGTTAACATTAATTGTCTATATTATCTCTCTCTTTTTATATATATAGTGCTCGGGATTCTTTCTAAGTGTTTGAGATTGAACTCGGAAGCAAGAAAACTTCTACCACTAACTAACTATACTTCCAGTTCTAGATATGTATCTTTAAAAAATTAGACTAATGTTCTATATATTATTTTATAACCCGTCTTTCCTTATGCTGGTAAATATTGTTTCTACAGCACAATTTCCATAGAATCCTACATTGAGGTATAATGATACAAATTCAGCACAACATTCTAAGTACCTTAGAAGTATCACCTTCTGCCCTCTCACATACACACATAAACTTGTAGTACTAGTAGCAGGTAACTTTATTATTCTGATTTTACATAAGAGAAAATGGAAGGCCACAGAGGTAATGTGCTGTTATTCGATTCTGGTGACAGCTATTAAGCAGTGGAGCTGACATTAGAACCTGTGCAGTCTAGATGCAGAGCGACATCCTTAACCCCTGACTGTGTTAAGTCGAACTGAACCTTTAGAGTCCTGCTTTAAAATAACAGCTGGGTATTTAATAGCTTCTTCAATGCATCAGTCCACAGTCCATGCCGCTGGGATACTGACACAGCTCCTTTCCCCTCCATCCTTCAAGTCCCTTCGTTGATTTCTAGCAATAATTACCTTTGCCATCAATTAAGGTTGTGTTTATAGATGCGTACCTATCTCAGCGTCCTCAGAAATGACATTGCAGAATCTTTTAAAATTATCCCCTCCATTCCTTCCTCTTTCCCTCCCTCTTTCTCCTGTTCCCTCCTTCCTTTTTTTTCTCTTTCTAGAACCTTATTATTTTACTTACTAGGACCATTACATACACAATATTTTAAGGAGAAAAAGTGAAGCCTGGATTCCTGTTTCCAAGTGAAGACTCCAGAACTTTCAAAGTCATACAGTTTAGAGCTACAAAGGATGAAGCAATGGAATGATGAGACTATTAAAATATCAAGAAGATTTTCAGTTGGCCGTTTTTCAATTTGGAGTACATCTTCTTTTTTAAAAACTTACTTTATTTTTAAATTATGTGCATCTATGTGTGGGTATGTGCACATGAGTCAATTGCACATGAAGGCCAGAGTGCTAGGACTGGAGTCACAGGGCATTGTGAACCACAGCTCTTGGGAATCAAACATTTCTCTGAAAGAGCAGTGCATACTCTTAACAGCTGAGCCATCATCTCTCTAGGCCATATCTTTAACATAAAAAGCAAACTTTTATAGCCTAAGTTTTCTCTTTACACATTCATTGAAACCATGGAAATTCATTGAAAAAATAAATCTTTAAAGAGGAACCTGGAATTTTTAAAATGTAAGTTGGTGTTTTGTTTCCCTGAGCTAATACTGAAACAGCAAACCACTAATGAAACTGTTGGGTGATACTGATAGTCGTAGTAATGTTAATGTTCTGACGTCAGCCTGCTGGAAACAGGAAGCACACACTTCTGCAATTGCACCGAGAACCGAGGCAACTCAAGGGTCCCAGATTTGGTTGAGTAATGTACCAGTCTGGCTGCTAAGAGGCTGCCTCACAAGCCAGCAGAGGCAAGATGTTCACCAGCACAAAAGACGCTCATGGTTTTTATCATCAAGATCTGCCATGAGCCTCTCTCAAGGACTTTCTGTGGTGGCTGGTTTCTTCACTGAATTTGTACACAGCAGCACCAAGCCTTCTGTGAGACGTCTTATGTATTTATCTCAGTTTGCTATGCTGGGAATAGTTCACTCCTGGTGACTGAAGGGGAAAGTAGGAAAATGGTGTGGAGTAAAAAGAGTTGGGGTGCTTAGGTACGATTCCCAACTCTGCCTTACTCTATTGTGGACATCTGGTGAAGTTCCCAGCCAAGCATTCATCCATTTTCTGGAAATGGCACCTTCCCTTTCCCTAAAAGAACTACCTTACCTTTGTTTTGTGCCAGTAATCAGGATCGAGTCCTCCCCTGGGACGCAGGAAGGCGTGCAACCCAAGCTTGGACAGTGCTATTCAATTCACAAATTCAAAATGTGAGACAAATAAATAGGAAGCAACTGGAATCAATTGCCCTTCAGGTGGTTTTATTGAGGAAACCGGTCCATTCATTCCTGCAAACTGTGTATAAAAAGGGATTCTGCTGCTTATTCTTACAACGATTCAGTTGTGCACCTTTGGCTGTGTGAGCCAACTCACACCTCTCCAATATGTTTTAGTGTATGTTATCTAGAATCTGCTTCTCTTGTTTGTAAGGAGAACTAGTCATCGAAACCAAGACTTCTTAAACATTATTTCACTCACAACCCCTTTTTGCTTGAGAAAGTTTTGCATAGCCATGGGCATAGAGATATACAAAATGGGAGGGAGAGGGATGACTCAGTGAAGTGCTCGCTGTGCAAGTATGAGAATGTGACTTTGACCCCCAGAATCCAGGTAAAAAGCTGCTGGTAGGGTGCTTGCAATTTCAGTACTTTCGAGGTGCAGATAGATCTCTGAGTTTCCTTGGCCAGCCAGCCAGTGAACCACAGGTCAGTGAGAAACCTCATCTCAGAAAACAATGTGAATAACACTTGAAGAATAGCAGTGGAGGTTGATTTCCAACCTGTGCACACGTGTGCACATAGACACACATATGTACCCCACACAGGAACATTGCACACAATCTATATACACACAAGAAAAGAAGTGGTTAGGATAAGGAGAGAATACACTGAAGACATGGGTACAGGCTTCTCCTGTACCCTAATGATGCCTAAAGGTGTCCTCACCAGCTGACAGCCCATAAAATGTTTGTGATTTATTATCTGTAAACATTTGACACATATTCCTACTTTTTGTGTTTGATTTTTTAAAGTTAACTTTTTATTATTGCAAGTTCAGAAACCGTTGACTATTGCCAAATTTTTCACAATCCACCCACTCAGTTATATGACATCATGCCTTACATAGGGTCAGGACCACAGCTTATGAAACTGAGGTTTAAACAAACTAAGTAGATCATATAATGATATGCATGGACTTTAGCAAATATAAAGTATCTGTTTCAACTTATTCCACTTCTGTAATAATAACTTCACTAATTTAAAATACCATTTTTATTTTATCACCATTTTTTAAATTGAGTGTGTACACCATTTTGTGTAGGTGTGAGGTCAGCGTTGTGTGTCTCCTCCACACTACCTTTTGAGATAACGTTTCGCACTGATCCCAGAGCTGACTGACTGGCTAGACTGATTGATCATAGAGTGCCTGAGATCCACCTGTTTCTGTCAGTCCCCTCACCGCCCAGTGCTGGGTTATATAAGAGTGTCACCAGGGTATAGCTTTCACTTGGGGTCTGGGAATCCAAACCCAGGCTCTCATGCTTGTGTAGCAAGTACTTTACAAACTGAGACATCTCTCCAGTCCTAAAATAGACTATTTTAAATTTAAGATAAAAATAACCATGGAACATTAATTTTCCTAAGGAGTTACCTTACATGTAAAATTTTGAAAGTAAAAATTATTTCTTAAATGCATGAAAATTAAATGACAACATGCCTGAAAAATACCCAGAGTGCCTCCCTTAGAGTAAGAGACCTGAATTTATTGGCCATCATCACTACATGTCTATATATTGAATGCCATGGTCTAAGCCTAGCTCAGACACTGAAGTATGCTAATATTCTGCCCTATAGTAACTTCTCTGAATTTTTGACAATGCAGGAACACCTGCTAGAAAGTTACATTTGGACTAGAAAACTTATCTGATAGTATGAATATTTCAATGGAACACTAATCAAGTTGGTATTTGGTTTTGATCTGCCTAAGGAGCAGACAAGAAAGAGTAATATCCACAGGAATGTCTAAAAATATTTTCACTCTCTCTCTTTCTTTCTGTCTTCTTTCTAAAATCAGGATCTCACTATGTATTCCTGGCTGGCCTAGAACTCAATATACAGACCAGAACTTATAGAGATCCATAAGCCTCTGCCTCCAGAGTACTACGATTAAGTGTGTATCACCACATATGTCTATTTTCTTTAAGGAAACAATTTCAAATAGTTCCAGAAATTTGTTGTGTTTCATTCTGAATAATGGGGTGATCTAGTGGTGAGGCATATTCAGATGAAAACTGACCAATTGAGTAACCAGTGTAGTCTTACTTCACATGTATTTTAGCATGGCTACACACATGGGCAGATTATAGAATCACTTAGAATTGTTCCAAAGACTCTGTTGGAGTATGGTTACTCAGAACTAAAACCAACTCTGAAGTGTCTGAACCATTTGCCTTTACTCAGGATCTTAAACGTTCAGAGATTTGCACATCTTTAGTTCCATTCTAGGTGGCTTTTGGCATAAAAAGCCTTTAGTTTAAATTTTTCCTGCTGCAGTGTTTTTTCCTGTTATCCAATGTGGAGAAAGAAAGCACACTGGTAAGATGTTTTCCCCGGAGCTTCCCCATGAGCTGACATCACAAAATTCTGCCAAGGAAGTCCAGTTTGCTGGCAGAATGAGAGGAGGAAGGCTTTATGAAAGGTAACAGTGGCTCCTTACAAGTCAAGAGAATCTTGGTTCTGTTCAGATCCCTAAATGCTTAGGCAGAGAAAGTCCTTGCAGGGGATCCAGAGAATGAATGGCACAGCTGTGGCAATTCAGTTTCCCTTTGCAAGTCCGGCATTTTGGGAGAGGGTGTCTAGGAAAGATGCTTTTCCTGGCCAATAGCAGAGATTTTTGAGAAGTCCATTTTTGGCAACCAGGTTCCTTATTCCCTTGAAAACAACTAAGAGTAACTTGTGGTGACTGTATTGACCTTCCTGGAACTATGAGATGAGAAGATGACTATATAAAAAATATCTAAGGGCTGGAAATGGTTCAATGGGTAAAGGCTTTTGTTGCCAAACTTGAAAACCTGAGTTTAATTCCCAGGACCATGTGGTAGAGAGAACTGATTCCTGAAAATTGTCCTTTGAACTCTACCATGACATGTCCCCATATAAATAAATAAATGAAACAAACATTGTAAAAATAAATAAATAAAGCTGAATCTCTGGTATCATTTGTAGCTACTGCCATCCCCACAACTGTTGGCTAAGATAATCAAAGGTATTTATGACCTTTCAATTCCTTGAAGCTGGAGCTGCAGCCTTCCCTAACTCCCTTCATTTGAAATGCTATGTGGCACCAGATAATGAGACAATTGTCTGACAACAAAGTTCAGAGAAACTGAGAAATTCCTATATAGTCTTTCAGTGTTTTACTAGTAGATACCAGGGTTCTGTTCATGTTTGCTAGAACCATTAGATCTACTATGCCTGGACCTAGCATATTAAGCTTGGCTGGAAGGAAGAGATATTTATAGTAAGGACCCATGAATAGTCCAGGTGATGAAAGCACTCAACAATCTCTCAAGAGAAAGCTCTAGAATCATGATGAAAAAAATCAGTTCTTGCTAGCATAAGGTTGAATCTCAGATTCTTTTGTTTCTTCAGAAATTAGCAATAGGACATTTATTTGAGTAGTAAGGCATAACTGTGAAACTACATGAGACATTAGAATAAATATGTGATATTTTATTACTATTGAGAGAACTGTAGTTTCTTGTACAAAACTCAAAAGAGAAACAAAATTCCAGACAAAGATACTTAGTTCCTTATTATATGTTCCATTCTATTTGTTCTTTATCATTAAAAAGTGCTGGTTTTATTCTGCTAAAATGATTTTACAGCTCACTAATGGGTTACCACAAGCTGTTTAAAAGGCATTTAACTAAGAGGAATTCTGTTGTGGGCAACAGGTCTGAGTTAAGCTGATTTAAATAACATGGGGATATATCTCACTTAAGGGAAATTCCAAGATTGGGTAGATTATAAGTTCACTGGCCATCAACTCCCCAGCTCCTTTGTCTCTGCCCTGACTTCCTCCACAGCTCTGACTATGCCTGACTAGCTCTCCTTGCAGACTTAAGAAGCTCTGGGTTGATAGCTTTTCATTTATCCCAGCAAACCTATTCTCTAGCCTTCTCCACCATCTCTGTGACTTGTTTCTGAACACAAAGAAGCTGGGGCATTAATCATCTGGTTTCCTCCCTGAGCGGTCCCACTGTGCTGACCAGTTTTCCGAGGTCACTGTTCCTCTTACAGTGATTTCTTTGTATAACTCACTCTTGGATTTTGGCATACCTGTGGTTTGCACCTGCAGATATAGGTGTGATGACAACTCTTCCACTCCTCATCCTAGGATGCTGTGCTATCCTGAGTGCTTTGTCTTCATGCTGCTTGAGTCCTTGTAAATAGTTTCCTCTTGTAGTAAGACACTGTCCCCTGAGCTCAACTGCCAGAGTCATCTTCATGAGCTTTAGCTGTGCCTACTTGCAAGAATCCACCGCAGTCATCAGGATGGAGCCTGTGGTCTGTTGACATTCCCTCCTAGAAGGAGGGGACAGGGAGGGCCTTTGGACTCTCACCTGAGAATCTAGCCACTCTCACAGCCATTTGTAAACAAGTCTTCTCTAATTGCATGTGGTCTTGGGGGTACGAGGGCAGGAATAGAATATACAGGCTTCGGAAGATTAGGGGGAGGGGCTCAGTCTATGTGGCTATGGGGATGCCATCATCCATGCTGGGTGAGGACTTTCCAGTGTGGCTGCTTTAAGATCACCCACCTCTTGTCAGTAACTACCTCACCCAAGCTCTCTAAGTAGGCTCAGTAAACTCATTGGTTCCTCAGGGTGAACTGAGATGTAATCATGCTTTTATCTGTTATCACATTAGGAGGAGGACATAGACGTTGTTGTCTCCCCTAGGGAAGGAATTTTAGCCAAACTTTCATTAAAGCAATCTTAGGTTGTTCTGATTTGAGTATGACAATGATATCTTGATGAAGCCCCGACTGGAACCAGATGCCCAAAACAACAGTGTAGTATCATCAGTGGGGGAAGGAGTGGCCCTTCATTAGAAACTGAGCAAGGGTGTCTACATTTCCCATCAGCTCAGAGTGGCCAGGCTTGGCCACTTCTGAATCAGTCAGTAGAGAGGAAAAGGAACAGCCATGGTCAGTCTAAAGCCCAAATCTGAAGAAAAGATGCAAATCTATCACAACTTCAGTGATGCTTAATCCTGAAGGACCAAAACCAGAAAATATATTTGGTGTTGCACCTAGAGAACCATGATGCTTCGACAGGGGATATTGAACTGACGTCATGGCAACAAACAAAGTCAGTTTCTCTGGGGCAGCAAATTAAATTAATTATGCAAACGCCAGGATGACTCATTCAAGTACCGGAATGATATTTTGGTCTTGAAAATCATCTCTTTTTTTACACACTAGGTTTTCTTTTGCCAGACTAAGGTCAGAATAAAACTGCAGAAGTCTTACACGACTTTGTGTGTCATTTTAAGGACAAATAAAGTTTAAATGCTACTTTCTATACCAGTTGGTAGATATTAATTTTATTTTTGAGTCAAAGCTCATGTGCTCACACAACAAATGACTGACTCCAAACACTGATGTCAAATCAGGAGGGTGGGGTTAGGGATGGCTTCTTCTCTTTCTGTGTCTGGGGCTCCAGAACTGCTCTGGGGATCAGGCCAGACTGTGCTAGAACCAGAGGAAGCTACCTCCCCCTGTCCTTTCCCTTCTTCACCCAGAAGGCCAGGTGTTAATGAAGAAGAATTGTATCAACAGGGAAGGAATTTGTGAAAAATGATCATGACAACAGGATTTTCCCTCAGGTTATAATAGGAAATTCATTAGAAAGTTGTGACATCAGCTTGGCCCTGAGGCTGGCTTCAACAGGATCCCCAAGAAGGTTGGTGCTTTGAGTATCTCCCCTTTTTCTCTCACCTTCATCGTCCTTGGTTCTGTTGAGACTACTACTGTTTCCTCCCGTGTCCCGCTTCCCACCTCTCTCTACTTGTTAGTGTCAGGATTATAGTCAGATACTGCCATCGTTCCTGATATGTCTTAGGTCATTCTCATAGGAAGTGAGGACTCGGGGTAATAATTCAAGCTCCTGGATCTACAACCATGGACACAGATGCTCTAGATGTTGCTATGTGGTTGAGCTACTCCTTCTGGCTGCACTGAAACCCAGGTACACATCCCTTCAGGTCCAGGTCCTGGCCCTGAGCAGGCGGACTAGGATCACCTTCCCAGTCCTTCACCAGCTTCTCCAACCTGATGCTCTGACTGTGCTTCCTGCCCCGGCCATTTTCTCCTGCTGTCATTCTACCCTGAGCTCTCCACTTGCTCTCAACCATCCTCTCCCATAATCCTTATTTATTTATTTATTTTTTGCCTTCCTCCGTCAAAAGCTTTTGCTTGCTGTATGAGTTGAGTGATAATAATCCTATGAGAATAACTTGATCCTACAGGCCTGTTGTCACTTAGTGAAGCCATTGAGAGTTTATAGTTGTTGCTCGTGTTCTCCTCAGGACAGAGTGCATAAATGAATTTCTATAGCTCCTACAGTTGGCTGATGCAGGATGGAATAGTTTGAACTCACAGAACACATCAGGTGCGCTGTGGAATCAGACTCAGAATTAGAGAAAATGTTTAATTCCAGATAAGGTAAGATATTTAGCATTTGTCCAAGTTCTCTCTAGAACAGTCTGTGTTTATCTATCTATGTATCTGTCATCTATTTACCA
Organism: Eospalax fontanierii; assembly: GCA_035773235.1. NCBI lineage: Eukaryota > Metazoa > Chordata > Mammalia > Rodentia > Spalacidae > Eospalax > Eospalax fontanierii. The sequence goes on along the minus strand of CM069545.1, from coordinate 28,135,606 downwards.
CCTAGCATCTATTATTATCTATGTAACAGTATATCATCTACAGATCTATCTATCTATCCATCTGTTCTGCATCCGTCTATCCATCCCCTATCTGTCTACATACCTATGTACCTAGCACAGAATAATAGCTGATGGTCAACCATGGCTCTTTATTTTAATGCAGAAAGCATATTCCAGGGAAAAGAAACCAAACAGAGACTTACTCCTCTGATTCTGACCTGACTCCAAGTATTACTTATATGCTTATTAACTTGTGAGATGACGTGCCTAATTCTTATGAATTCTGTTTTGAGACAAAGTCTCATGTAGCCTAGGCAAGCATCAAACTCAGTATGTAGCTGAAGATGACCTTGCACTCCTGATCCACCTCCCAAGTGCTAGAATTACCAGCATCTGCTACCAGGCTTGGATAATTCTTATGAAATTAATCCTTTCAAATTATGCACTTTTTTTCAAAGAGATAGCAAATTATCAGGACTTAAGTACTTAGCTAGTTGCTTGCCCTTTACTTAGACAAGCAGAAGAATTAGATATCTTTCAAGCCTAGAGGCACTGTGGAGACAGTGTAGGACGCTCGGGCCTGGGCAGGCAAATCATGTACACATATAGAGAAAGGGGTCCAGTGCCAAAAGGGTAGAAGGGAAGATGGAGAGATAAAGTCAATATGCCTCCTTTATAAGAAAAGAAAAACTAGTTACGTTTAAAAACTAAATCTTGTTTTCTTTGCAAGTGAGCAAAGCATTCACTTTTACTGGAGTTTCTTGCTTCTGCTATTTAATTATGTGGGAACTATCTGCCCATGAGAAGTACATTTTTCAAAGGCCATCACAATTTTATTTCCCCCCCTGAAGGGTATATTTGTGATAGCTGCATAGCAGAAGAACTGCAGATGAGACGGGAGAAAACTTCATCAGTTCCTATTATTCTAATTCAGATTGAAAATCTTTTACTTTACTTTATCATAAGTTCTCTACATTCTTGTGGGAGTCTGAAACTTTTCTCTAGCAAATACTTTTGTGCCTTTGCTCAATCTTCCTGCCACTACCTCTCCAGCAGATGAGGCCCACAGCTGCTTCGTTGAGTACACTGAGAGACTGAGTCCCCTCAGAAAGCCTTCAACTACCTGAAGGTGAGCCCTTGCCCATGGTCATGATCGCCTCAGCTGCCCGCAGCGTATCCCTACAACCACACTCAGCAGCTCCAGAAAGCGTGCCCTTGTTCGCGGCAGCTTCTTACCGACCGCACTGTCGTTCTCCTGTAAGGAGCCACACCCACTCCCACACACCCACTCCCACTCTCAGCAAGGAGTCACGACTTAACCTGCGGAGAGAAAGCTGTAGACATCAGTCAAGAAGCATCTTGCCTTCCTGCCCACCAAATCCACCAACTGCCTGTGCTCACAGCTGCGGTTCCTTCTCCTCCGCTATTGAACATGAGCAGCCAGCTCTCCAGCTGTCAAAAGTTGATCACAGGTACAGAGACTGCCGCCCTTCCTCCGCAATTCCCTCCTTCCCTTTTCCTTTCTCTCCACTGGACACTTGCTCTACATACGTCTTGCATCTAATATGATGCATCATCTCCCAAAGCCTTCCTTGACCAGGCCTGACTACTCTGTGCATCTGCCTTTGATATCTCTGTCGGAGAAAGTATGTCCAAGAGGCTTTCTCTTCATATCCCTGTTAGAATGAAGGTATTCACCAGGGCTAGAGAAAATTCCACAGTGTATTGAACCTTCTGGAGAAATGGCTTCCAAAAACTAAAGATATTGGACATTTTGGCCAGAGGCCTGGGAACCTCCATATTTATTCCTCGATTTGGTTTGTTTCTGTTGTTCCCAAGGTAAAAACATGGAAAATTGTCTATCAGATTTTATAAGGAGACTGGACCTGTAATCCCAGTTACTCTGGAGGTTGTAGCAGGCGTATTGAAAGTTCAAAGCCAGTCTAGGTAATTTAGTGAGATCCTATCCTCAAAATTAAAAAAAAAGGGGGGGGGCGGTTTGCCTAGCATTTTTGAGGTACTAGATTCAATTCCCAATACTGCTCAATCGGTCAGTAAATACAAGTAAAAGATTTTGATTAAAAAAATGAAAGTTTGTTGTAAGTAGCTTTAAAGCATCAAACTGTGATGATTACCAAACACCAGTGTCTGGGATAGGGCAGTTTGAGATGACTGCTGAATGTGTACAGGGACTTCTTTGGGGGCAATGAAAATGTTTTAGAAGAGAAAGAGGTGCTGGTTACATAGCATTGTAAATCTACCAAGTACCAAGGACCATTGTATACTTTATAATAGTTAATTTTTTGTTGAGAATTTCATCCTAAGATCGGCCACTGGGGGAGAGACAAACTTCTCTAGTGTCACTTAGCAGAAAACGCTTTAAAATATTTCTAACTGGCTTCTCATTGAGAAATAAACGAGAATAATTATTTGTGTTGCAGATATTGGTGGGGTCTCTTGGCTTTTGTCTTCTTCAAGGAGTGAATTTGGTCAAGAAGCATAGACAGTTTGAATAGAAGTTTATTTTGAGCAAAGATGCTAAAGTTTTGTTAGGAAAGCAAAGTAAAGCAAGCACTACAAAGAGAGACTGGAGTGGACTTACCCAAGGTGGAAAGCAGCATAGTAGGTTCTAACCTGTGGATTTTAAAGAGGTTTTTATGAGAGTAAACGTTCATTGGGTAAAGTGATCCTTTTTCTTTCCCAAATCATGGTAGACCAGATCTCCTTTTTAAGGTATTTTTTTTTCCCATGATTTCCACAAAAGGGGAGGGGTGTCAAAACCACAATGCCGATGATATTATAATAACATCAGGTCATTTGAAGAGTTAGATCCTTAATTAGTGAGCATGTGTGGGTGAGTGCCCCAGTGCCTTAGTTTCTGACACAGTGGGAAACACTTAGCTTCAGTTTCAAGGAGGTTAACCCCAAACTGGCACCCTGACCCTCAGCCGACAGTTCACAAGATATAGCTGAAGTTTTTCATCATATCTACTTTCTTGCCCACCGTGGTCTGGGGTGGTCCTCCTGAGTCCTTCTTAAAACTGTCCTTAAAATTTAGTTTTTTGCATTAGATGCAAGAACAAGGGAAAGGGGACCAGCGCTTTGTGTGTGCGTTTTTCTGGGGAGGCCTCATGGAAGCCGGGGGAGGCTATCAAGATTGGCTTGGCTGTTTTTCCACAGCTCAGCCCTTCCTCTTTCCTGGTCTTGTTGGCTAGCCACCCCCAGCTGAAAGCCCTTTGATTTCTCATTCTTGGTATGTCTGACCTGGTCATTAGATTTTTTTTTGCTGAATTTGTGTGCATTTATACATCTCAATCATATTTAGATCCTATCCCCTGTTTGTTCCCCACATAGCCCCCCTACCAGCCAGATTTCACGCATTTGTCATATATATTAAGGCCTATTGAGTCAAGTTTGTATTCCCTAATGTCTCTCAATGTAAGGCCACAGTATGTCTAGCATCACTTCGTTAAAGAAGACCAACTCTCTCTCACACATAGCAGTGATCGGTTGCCAATAACTCTTCAGCTAAGGTTGGGGCTTCATACCCATTTCCCCACTTCTATGTGATCTGGCTATTTTAATCCTAACATTGTAAGTCTAAAGTTTCTAGAAATTTTATTTATTTTTACTTTATGTGTATGAGTGTTTTGCATGCATGTATGTAAGTGCTCCCATGCCATGCAAAGCCTGTGGAGGCCAGAAGAGGGTGTTGGATCTCCTGGAACTGGAATTATAGATATTTGTTAGTTGCTGTCTGGGTGTTGGGAACTGAACTTGTGTCCTCTGTAAGAGCAGCCAATACTCTAAATCACTGCGCCATCTCTCCAACCCCTTAATCCTAACATTTTAATATTCATTTTAACTCACACATCTGTTTTCACTATAACATCTGGAGGGAAAAGTTGGTTCTTATATACATGACTAGTCTACAGAACATTTTGTTTTCTTTGAAAAAGTCTTGAACCAGAAGAATTCAGCAACACAAATCTTATCTGTATGTAACTTGGTCTAGTATCTGGTAGACAGTTCATTGAGAGTTGAAACCAAACTAATCATGTGTGTTGCAGATATTGTGTGTGTGTGTGTGTGTGTGTGTGTGTGCGTGCGTGTGTGTGTGTGGTCCTGTTGGTTTTTCTCTTCTCCAAGGAATGAACTTATTTGCATTTAGGGCCCAAAGAGGAAGACAAAGTCATTGTTAAAAGACATATGAAAAACATCATTTATTATATCCTTATTAGCCAATTTGGTAAACTTTTGTTTGCATATGAGATACTAAGCATTTAAAGGCCTACATAAGTAAATTATATGAAACACACAAAGAAGAAGGAAAGGGCTTTAGTTATTCAGCAATTTTTATTATTGCTTCGGTTCCAGGTCTGCTCATTTTGAGTGGAGGAAAGCGCCCATTGGGGACTAATTTGCATTGATAACATGCTGTAGTTTAATGGGCCCTATGCAAAAGCTGAGACTATGAATGAGATCAATAGTGCATATTCTTTACTAAGGCTTTTTAATGCATTTAACCACATTTGGGTATTAGTCTTAATAAGCTTTCCAAGCTTTGACTATTATTGCTCCTCAGAGTGTTAATAAGAAATACAGAATTGCACATTGTATTTCCATTAAATGAGCAAATTCATATTACAAGTCATTATGAAAACTAATTATTTAGGAAAAGTAAAGTCATGCTACGGGTTGGGAAAAGTGCCAATATATTGCTAGGATGTAAAAATAACCCTTTACTCCTGGAGTTTCTTCCCCAAAGGCACATCTGAATTTATTTTTCCAATTCTCCAGTTCAAATCAAGTCTTTTCTTCTTCTCAGGATAGTGAGAGAAAACCTCCAACCTGCACGAACTTGACCCTCCTAGGTTGCTTTGTCTCCTCCAAGTTGGGTTTTGATGGCCAGACTTTGGCTACCAGGGAGCCACGGTTGAATCTACTGCTCATCACACACTTTTTTTTCCCCATTCATTCTTCCTAAATAACAATTCTCACTTCATAAACAAGAAAGCAGTCCACATATTTTGATAGTGGAAGATAGATTTCAAACCTAGGTCAATAAATTCCTAAATCCTTTACTTTTTTGAAACACACATCCCTGTCCCAGCCCCCAGACAGCTGAGAAATTGGTAAAAGGACAGATTTGCCCTGGTTCCAGCTGCATGGGAACATCTGTTGCAGGGTCTTCTTGCTTCCTATCAGGTTGCCTGGGCCAGTGCTCCATCACCTCAGAGGACCTGAGATAGAAAGAGAGCTTCTGTTGGAAGAGTGCATTATTTGAGCTCAAAGACAAGTAGAGTCATTAAATTAAATATCTCTGTCATGTGTTAAGAGGAACCTCAGCCTGTGCTATCATGGGGTATCTCCCAGAGTGAGGGCAGTGGTGGTGGGGTGCATGTGAGAAGCTTGACTTAAATTCACATCTCCAATACTTACTTGACTCTAATTACCACATTATATTTTTAAATGTTAAAATGACTCCCGAGCTTTGGGATAGAAGTTTTAAACTGTCAAAATCCAGTTCTCTGCCACTTAACAGCCACTTAACTTAGGAGTGCATAATTGAGCTTTCCCTTATTACAGTGTGTATGGACTGGAAATTCATATGCTGTATGCAGCCCGAAGCTAGAGTGTTACGGGTGAGAATAACCCTTCTAATAGACCTTGAACTGCAGTGACTTTTCCCTGCAGGTGTAACTGTAATGAGGTTTGCGCCCTCACTTGGATTTATTCTGCACTTAGACTTGAATCAATAATGAATCATCAGCTGGAGTCTGATTCCATCTCACGAGGATGCTGGGCAAAAGGTCAGGGGAAACTGGTCTTTGTTTAACGTGGCCCTGACAAAAATATCTCACTTCAAATCTGCTGAAAGTTAGCATTTTCTTTTCTTCTTTGTATCAGTGTCTATACTCTGATCAGGAAGAATGCAGAATTTAGTCATGTAATTGAGTCAGGATTTAAGAATCTTCAGAGAACAAAGTTCATACATTACATTTAAAATATTAGATCTATGTCAGAAGCTGTGGGCATGTCTTTTTAACTAGTGTGACTTTTTGTACAGCCAAGGGACCCTTGAATATCAACTAGGATCCTGCTGAGTCATACCCAAATTGGAAGTATATGTATTTCTATGACTAGTCTTAATCTAAATATTTCTATGAGAAATTAACTTCATCTAATAAGGTCTCAGGACTCAAAGCTGCAGCCACCCAAATGCTTTCACTAAAACATGCCTCTGTCTTCCTAGTTTTATTGTAGTGATTGGAGAGGTAAGATTACTACATTTAAATGGAACTTTTAGCACAGTACCTTATATGTGGCTGAGACTATGTATCAGGGATTGTCAACTGAAGGCATAAATTGATGATGACTACCCGGAGATGCCCTCTCTACCTAGAGATGAGAGAATCCATCACAGTCATTCTATGCCACCTTGACTTCTGTTGGTTTTTTGTTTGCTTCTATTTCTGTGTTTTGAGACAAGGTCTCAAGTAGTCCATGCTGGTCTGGAACTTGTTATTTAGTGAAAGATGAACTTGAACATCTTCCTCCATTTCCTTAGTGGGCCACGAGGCCAGCACAGTACCTTTTACTGACTGACTGACTGATTGGTTTTTAAGGGAAGAAGGATTTATTTTAGCTTACAGTATCCTCATATGTATATGTATATGTATAGTCCATCATGGAGGGGAAAGCATGTTAACAGGAACATGAGGCAACTGGTCACATCTTGGCCTCCATCAGGAAGCAGAGAGAGGGGACTATTCCACAGTGGCTTTTAAATCGACTCTGAAAGTTTTCCCAAGGTCAGTATGACTATGGAATAGAAACAACCCTTGGGCAAAATGCTTTCTCTGAAATACTTTCTGCATAGAAAATTATTGTGGATTTTCTTAAAATTTGATTGACTGGACTATTCATGCACTGTCAGGATCCAGACCACCTGCCTGTCGGCCGCTAGTAAGGCACATAAGAGGTTTCTCTTTCTCTTTCAGGCATGGTGGTACCAGCAGAAAGGAGAAGCACTCTAGGGAAGGAGTGATTTTATATGTACATTCAGTTCAATTCCAGGAATCCTTTTGGAAGGATTCCTGCAGAAGGAGGAAGGTACTGTAGAAGTTATGGATTTCCTAGATGTTTGGAATACTGTGAGGGAATTCATAGTTGTGTGAGATACTGAACCCATAAAACTGAATGTGTGCAGTGTAATAGAAAGTGTGTAAGGGACTTTGAAATCAGAGTCCTTGTATTTGAATAAAAGCTCCAATATTGGTGATTTACTTTTAGTCACTCTCTTTGAGACTGGGTTTCTCAGAGATAACTCCACTCTACAGAAAGGGAAATGAGATAGATAGATGATAGAGAGATAGATAGATAGATGATAGATATATAGATAGAGTGACTAGTTTCAGTAGTTTTTCTGTAGGTGGCAACTATCAACATCATTAAATGGATGCGTGTCCCACCTGGAGATGCTTACCACTGTCGGCCTTTAGACAGTTATACTTTGTTCACTGTGAATCAATAGTGAGCCAGAAACATGCTAGTTATCACATAAGGAGTGCTGACTTAACAGATTTACCCCTGTTCTTTGGGAGCTTGTAGTCTAGGAGAAAAGATAGACATAGAACCAAAATCCCTAGGCAGGAAATTCAGAAGATGGGAAGTAGCCTTTGGAGATCCAGGGAAATGCTGTCTTTTCTTTGTTCTTTTCTCTTCTTGTGGGCTGTGGGGGAAAAAATTTCAGCAAAAATGTAAACCAGGCAAATCAGTGGTGTGTACTTATAATCCTAGCACCCAAGAGCAGAGGCAGAGGCAGGAGGATTGCTTCAAATTTGAGGCCAATCTTGATGAATATAGATCCAAGTCAGCCAGGGCCACATGCCAAGACCCTGTATCACAAAACAAAACACCCACCCTCAACCAAAAAACTAAAATAACAAAAGAAAATTTAACATGAATCAGTTCAATACATTAAGCACCATTCTTATTTTGATAAGAGAAGATTCTCTGGTAACATAAGCAGAAAGGAATTCTAAGACTGTGGAGAAAGCCCAGCAAAAAGTCCAAGCCGAGTTAGCAAGAATGAGCCCAAAACAAACTGAGAACAGTTCTACACGGATCAGAAAGCTGTGAAATCACATTGCCACCTCAGCTGCCAAAGTGCAGACCTCAAGCTCTGCTCCTGCCTGCAGCCAGCCTTTCTCCTAGAGACATTCAGCTCTGAATTACATTTTACAAGAGTACGTCTGGCTGGATGTGCCCAAGTCATACATGGAATTTCATTGCCATCAAGCCTGGCAAGTATGGTGGTAGCCTTCTAACCCCAACCTTCCTGAAGCAGTTTGGAGGCAATCCACAGGATCTTTCACAAGAGTGGTCCAGAACTGGGATCATTCACTGAACTCAAGCCTCTCCTTGAAGGTCAGATTCTCAGGGTTGGGGAGATGGTATTCAAACAGGAAGATCAGATTTGGGATCCGCAGCACTCACAGAAGTGCCAGGTGGGTTTGATGGCTGGCCTGTAATTCCAGTGCTCTGAAGCCAGAAACAAGGGATTCCCAGAGCAAACCAGTTATCTAAGCCAGCTGTATCAGCATGCCCTGGATTCAATGAGAGACTTGGCCTCAGTGAATAAGATGGAGGACAACTGAGGAAGACTCCCGAAATCAGCCTCAGGCCCCTGTACATACATGTAGACATGCATGTGAACACATATGTCACATCACACATATACCTCCTCTCTCAAATGCCAGGTTCTCCCACAGCATCAACCAGTTCATTGGTTCTATTGCAGTGCAGCTACCCTTTTTAACAGATTAGTACTGAAATAGAGCCCCAGCGTTGTAGAAGTGAAGTAATTCTTTTGCTCTCGGGCCTCTGTCTTCTTTCAAGTGCCTGGCCTTGGATAGGTGACTTAGAGGGCCAGTGCTGTCAGCGTCAGGTGCCACTTCTCCTGATGTGCTGTTGAATTTCATTACTGGTTTTGCCATTTGCTAGTCAACGTCACTTTCAGGTATAGGTGATGACCTGGGTACAGAGATGGAATATGACATCTCTGTTGGATCCAAATCACAATTCTCTAATTATCTAACATGAAACCAAGACAAGTTGCAGGGAGGGAAGGGGTTTAAAATGTAGGGGAAATGCTAAGAGACACAACACCTGTTATAAAATTGATTACAAAAGTTTCCCTCTGGTCCATATTTTTAAAATAATAAATTAGGATCTGGTGATTGTATGTTAGATATTACTAAACCTTCCTATTTTTTTTTTCAGAATTGAGGCAGAATTCCCTGAGATGTGAGAATTTCACCACTAAAACAAGGACATATGGTTAAACTAGATGGGTTTGCCATCCTAATCAGTCCTTAGACGGGAATCTGATGGCTTGTGACCTGTAACTTGGTGCTTTCAACTATCTTAAGACACTGTAAAACTTTAATTCATTGAATCAGGCAGGATGCTGCCTGGCTTTTGGAATTTTGGTTGCCAGCCTTTAAAAACAAAGAAAAATTTGAGGGAATAGATGTATCTAACTCTTTCTGATAATACCACGTAATCTAGATGAGTTGGATTTTCTTGTAGGTTAGCTCTGATTTTAGACTGGAAATCTATCCATCCTCATTTCTCTCTGTTGATCTTTCACCAGGTTTCAATTTTAGTTGCCATTAACAACAACAACAAAAATTGTGCTTGGGCTATTGCTTTACTTAGAATAGAAAAATGTAAATGTTTTCCATAATTTCATAAAAAGCAAGAAAGTATATAAGAAGGTCATGCATTTTAAGAGAGGGAGGAGTCCAGCTTTCTGACCCCCTTCATGCATTTACATTACTTGTTCAACTGCTTGGGCTCTTCTCTGTGCTCCCTACCTGATTGTGCTCCCTACCCCTATCCCATCATTTTCCTGATTGGTCTTTTATGGATATTGTCTTATCAATGGAGAACATAACATGTTCTTTTTCATATCATATATATAGTTACTTAAACATATTTTCAAATAATTTTATTGATAACCAAAAACATTAATAATTACAACATGAGTTGTAATTATTATGTGATGAGCACATTTTGGCTTTGGAGGTCGTGTGGCCTCTGTGACAGTTTCTAGCTCTGCAACAATAAAGTCATGAATTAAAGCTTGGAAAGCAACAGGGTGACTATATGTCACACTTTACAGACAGTGACATTTTAATTTCATATCATTTGAGTGTTCCTGGGATATTTATTTTGATATTTACTCAACACTGAAAAGGTATAAAAACCTTTCTTAGCTCACAGGCTGTACAAAAACGCTGAGCAGGGCAGTTCTAGTCCTCTGGCTCCAGTTTCTCAATTCCTAGAATATTGGGATTTCTACTGCAGACACAGAAGTCCTCACAGGTCCATGAATGTCACTCATGGGGTTGCAATGTAGAATATCATTATGTAGATATCATTATGTAGAGATGAGAAAACACAAATCTATAGGGTGACTCTGTCAGAACCTGTGTCAGTGTTCACAGTGAAAATGAGGTATGGACTCACACTGAGTAAGCAAAATGGCATGTTCTCAAATACTGTTCCCAGTGAACAGTTACAATTTTTAGAATACACAGTGGATTCTAGATGATTCTCTCAGCTTTGCTCCTAGAGAGACGATTAGTTAGGTCTAAAGATATAAAAGACTGTGGTTGTCTTTTTAGGAAAATAGCTTCTATTGTGCTTATTTAAGGAAAAGATTCTTCTGCAGGTGATTAGGACACTGGAGGCTTTGATTCACTTCTCACAGGACTTCTCAGCAGTCCTGGAAACCATGTACATTGGAAACATTATGATACGGACCCCTGTACTACAGGCGCATACTATGGTATAGACATGGGCTACTCCTGAAACAGATGACCCAGGTTTTCCTCAACATTACTCAGCGCTCTGACTTCCTGACATTTGACATTATGCCCATAAAGAGGCTAATATTTATTCAAGCCTCTGTCACTCCAGAATGAAATGTCTTGGTGTAGGGCTAGCTTTCTAGTCATTCTTGGAGACAAGGGATATTTTTAGTGTCTGTTCCCTGACCTGAAGGTGCAGCAGTCATAAGTATGTCTTGGGCCCTTCAGAATCCTGTCATCTGGGATAATACTGCTGTGGGCCCCTTGACTCTGCCACATTTCCAGCTTCAAGCTTTTCTCCTTCCGTTCTTGTTGCCATTGGAGACTCTAATCACATCCTGTACTCTCAGTTTCTCTCTGCCCTTCAATAATCTTCAGTTCTCCTGGATATCAGAAGTCACTCCCCAAACACCGAGTCACTCAAAATGCTCCTCTAGTCTATGTCCTTAGTCCCTGAGTTCCAGTTGTGATGACTGGACTAATGGCTATGTCAGACTAACGAGAGTCCTTGTCCTCTTAGAAGTCCAGCCTTTTTGAACCCCTCTGTGTGATGCTCCTGCCTTCTCATTCACTCAGTACTCTTTGGGGATATTGGGACGCTGCTCTGCTTGCCTCACACCTTACAGGGACTAGAGTTCTTCTCTCAGCTACAACAGATACTATTTCCTAATGACGTAAAAATTCCTTTGCTTCTGAACTCAACTGTTCTTCAGTTCTTCTCTGTTTTTAAGCAATCTACAGTTGGATGCTTAGCTGGACTCCTGAAGGCTGCCTTGTCCTTATAGTGATCACTCAGTTCCAGAGACCCTAAGACTTAGCCTGCATCAGAGTCCCCTAGAAGACTGTGAAAACGTGGAACACTGTGCTCCCTGAAGTCCAGCCAGTGGGGCTGGAGAACTTGCATGTCTTTTTTGGTTTCTTTTCTTTTTCATGAACCTTATAGTCTTGAGGATGTCAGATAAGCACTGTACCACTGAGTTCCACCTCCAGGCCAAATTTGCATTTTTTGCATGTTCATGAATGATGCTGAGAATCGCAGCAAGCCTATTAACTAATTATTACTATGCATTTCCCTTTAGAAACTCAGCATGCATGCTTCCTCTAGGAGGTAAAACTGATTCATGGTCTCAGGGTCGCAGGAATTTTAAAATTCTATTTCAGTTTATGAAGTCATAGCTGGCCCCATAAAAACTGTTCTTTTGTTGTCGTTGTTTGAATTCATATATGCCTTCCATATCCAAACACTTTACAAATACAAATGCAGAAATCATATTTTTGTAGGATAATTCCTCTTCCAAATAAGAAACAAGACTTTTTAAAACTCAGCATTATTAAAAACTCACCATAGTTACAGAGGCAGGGAGCATCATCGACATCATCACTGTTGACTGAGCCTCCCTCCTGGGTCTAGGCAGGTATTGCACACCTGTATCACTGAGTCCTGGTAGGAAAGGGTGTCCACTCTTACTGAGTAAATCAGAAGAGAGTTCAATGAAGGCACATTTACAAAGTATAGGTAGATTTTAAAGAAATCACAAAGAGTGGCGTAGGGAAGAGGGTTCCCATATTGGAGGGCTCAAAGAAGGTTGCCAGGAGCTTCTGTGTGAGAAGTGGCCAGTCACAGCTACCTGGTGGATAGAAGCTGGGGGAGTGAAATCAGGGTTTCTCTCTTTTCCTACTCCTGTGCCTCTATAGGTGCAACTTGCAGGAAGCTGGGTGGCAATGGCTCCTACATTTCATGTAAATCACGTTTCCAGGGCATGGTATAGGCACTGCTGTGGAGAAGTCCAGACAAGACCCAGGGTACTGTAGACCTCCCTATCTGCTGCTTCACTAAATTACTGTCCTTGTCCTCTGGCTGACATGGGGTTAGCCTGCCTCTACTTTGTTGACAAATACGGGGGAGAACAATGGATGATGGGTCTGCTTCCTTTAGACAAAAGAGAAAGAAAAGAAGGAAGCCTTCCTGCAGGACCCAGAAGTTCCCTACATTTCTGCTCTTGTTCATTCTGCAAGCCTTCGTCAACTTGTTGGAAAACTGCACACCTGTGCATCCAAGAAGCTTGGGCCATATGCAGGCGGGTGTAGGTTGCTGTACCTTCTTGGAGAAAGTTTGGTTTTTCATGCTCAGCATGTTCTCTAGAGCATTTATTAGCGTGGTCCTGAAGGGTTGATGCCTGTATTCTCCAGGTCTACAAGAACTAGCAGATAGATTTAGCAGGCAATAAGCCTTGCTTCTTTCTGATAGACACGACGCCTGTCTACTGGTCAGTCACTGAATGATTAACCATCAGCACAGGTCATAGGCAGACCTTGTCATTTTCAGTATAAATAATAATGCTGATGAAACTTACAGTATCAGTTATGTCCCAAGATGTTAAATACTGCTTATTAATTGTTTTAGTATTCTTAGATGAGAGATGTTACATTTTTTTTCTACAACGTGTCAAAATGAAGAGATAAAGTTGAAAGAGAAAGATCTTACAAGTTACCTTCTAAATTCAACACTGAACATGTGCCTGCTAGACGTGATATGAGCACCTTCCAAAAGAACAAGTAACGGTTGTAGAAGCTCTGTCACATGGTATCGAACAAGGTGACTCCATCTGCTGCAACTTTTGGTGCCGTGGTTAAAATGTAGAGAAGAATTAGAAAAGATGGTCTCACTAAACACTCTCGATGGAGGAAAGGAAGGAGGGAACAGATTTAAATGCTTTCGGAGCCAGGACAGTGTGAAGGGGGTACAGGCGCAGGGCGGACGGCAGCGTGGGAGTGGAGGAGTCTCAGGGTACTGTAAAGGCTTTCACGTGTTTGTAGGCAGATTATTTTGACTGCAGTGTTTTATTGCTCCTTAGTGAACCCAAATTGATTTCTCTAATGTCTTTCAGAATGTGAGAATTTGTAATTCCCAGTGAAGTCTCCTATCTCGTTCTCTCTCTCTCTCTCTTTCTCTCTCTCTCTCTCTCTGGCTCTCTCTCTCTCTCTCTCTCTCTCTCTCTCTGTTTCTGTCCCTCTTTCTCTTTAAGACAGGGCACTAGACTAGCCTCAAACTTACCATGTAGCTAAGGGATGACCTTGAACTTGTGGTCTTCCTGCTGCCACCTCTCCCATAATGAGGTTATAGGCATGTGCCACCGTGCAGGTTATGCTTTGCTGGGGAACAAACCCAGAGTTTCATGCACGCTGGGCGAGGAGGTGAACTCTCCACCAAGTGAGCTCTATTTCCAGCACTGCCTCCTAATTTTTCAATAATGCTGTCAAATCAAAACTCCATGCAGCAAATAAAGCACATTAAAACAAAAAATAAACTACGTTTAAAAAGACTAAAAAAATAAATCTTATCTTGAGATCTAAGAACAGAAACCCATCCCTCAATAAAGAGACTTATTGCAAGAAACTATCTTTAGTATGAAAAGGCAAAACTTGCTTCCAGGCCTAAGACAGATGACTAGATGTTGAAAGCACTGCTCTTCCTAAGCTGATGTCTTTCAGAGACATTTCTTCAGATACAAACTTTGTTCCTTCCTCCTTTATATTTATGAATTCATAAAGAGCACAGATACTGTTTACACATTTGCTTTTAATCTATTTTCAAAATTCAGAGTGAAAGTAAAAAAAAAAAACCCTACCTCTAATTTCCTAAAGCTGTTTTGGGGGAAAAAATAGGTCTCTTTTTCATCAGCCCTTGTACAAACCATTTTATTAATAATTTATCACAATGTTCCATAGTAGAGATAAAGCAGACGCCTACATGATCATTATGTGTTCATAATGTGGGCTCTGCCATGTCTTTAATTTCCCTGCACCTGCTGGCACCTGCTCCCTCCCCTCTTTCTAAGGTTTTGTTTTCTATTCTGATGCCTGCACAGCCTTCAGCTTCACGTGGCTCACTGCCTGTGTAGGCTGCTGTAAAATAGGAAAAGAAGATGGGCATAGGCCACCATGACCCCAATTCCACCCGTCTTTCATTCTCAACTCTTTTTTCACAGGGCCTCGCATGTGATGGGGCCATATTTAAATAAGCAACCTCAGTGCTGCTGCCGGCTCAGTCATTAGCCGAATTGGACAGAGCTGCATTATGGGGTCAGAGTCCCATGTGACTCAATTTCAGGTCTCCTTTTCCAGTTCCGAGGGAGAAACTGATTTCTCACCAGCAAGCAGATCCATCATCAGACAGTCAATGCTTATACTTGATGCCCTCAAAACCAGCCATTCTCTATTCAAAGCCAAAATATGACTGAATATGATATGTAGGGAGCCAATGACTTTCTGCTAGTCAAACTCTCTCTTGTGTCCATGACACCTGATGAGGAATACTGGCTACTTTTGTCCTTTCTAAAAAGGACTCACCGTCACCTCATTGCTCTGCTTCTTTGAGAAGGCCTCTCCTTCAACTGAGCATTCCATCTTTTTGAGAGGTTGGTATTCCTAGAAATTCCATGGGTTGTGTTGGGCACTTTGGTGCATTCTTTCACATAAAAACTTGGTGGGCCAGTTATTATTGTTTTCATACTGAAAATGAAGATACTGAGTTGAAGATAGAATTAAGGACGCAGTTGCTAAAGAATGGAGCTGGAAGTGGGATCCAAACCCTTCTAAGTATGTTGTCAGTTATTAAAAGGGAGGTTAAAAGATTCTTTCTTGCCTGATTTTCTCTCCTTATTAGGCATTATATAGTGTCTTCAGCAGTTGATCTTTGGATACACCAAGGATCATAGCAATATTGGCTTCTCTCAGAGGCTTGTGAACCTTATGGTCATCTGGACCCTGGAGGAAGGGGAAGCAAAGGAGTAGAAGAGTTAGGAATTCCAGAAGACTGAGAGTTTGCAGCAGAAGGAAGAGGAAAGAGACACATGCAAACTAGAAAAAAAAATGAAGAAAACACATATTGTCCCTAGGGCATCAGCTTGTGCCTGGGCATTAATTTGATGCCATTTATGATGAGTGCAAACAGTTGGAAAACATGTTTGCTTTTTTCATGTGACCTTTCTTTAACTATGATTTCGTATCAGTTCTATAGCACTGGTTCTCTGGTATTTTTAAGGGAAAAAGATAAAAGATGAGAAATTAAAAGATAGAACTGGGTTTGTAATGGTGGAATTTTGGACATCAGGTATACTGAAGATCAATGGAGTTTGTGCACTGGCCCAGCCTGAGCCTTTCTTTGAAGGCTGCCTGTCAAATGTTTGGTGTGCTGTATCCCCATTATGTATGTTTGTACATGATGCACATATAACATGAATCTGTGAACAATTTGAGACAATCAGAGACTTCAATAGGAAGACAATGCACTTTTTTAAATGCATGTGAAAAGTGCTGCTGAATAGGGCACCTGAGCTGCTTCTAATTACATGTCTATGGTTCAATATGATTGAGGAATTTTATTTATTTATTTATGTGTATTAGCATATTGCCTCCAAGTGTATAAGTACACCTATGTCATGCAATGCCCTCCGAAGTCAGAAGAAGGAGTTAGATCCCCTGGAACTAGAGCTGTAGACAGTTGTCAGCTGCCACATAGGTACTGTGAATCCAGCCTGGGCCCTCTGCAAGAGCACCCAGTACTCTTAATCTCTAAGCCATTTCTTCAGCCCTGGGATTTCTTTAAAAAAAAAAAAACAACTATATTTATTCAAGAATTTCATACAAAGTAGTTTGATCATATTCAGATCCCGCTATTTCATCCCAATCTTACTAACCCACCCCCCACATCATGTCCTCTATTATTGTCTTTTTTTCCCCCCAAGGCCTATTGAATCTAATCTGTATTTCCCAAGTGCTCTTAGGTATGGGTCTATTCCTTGGAGTCTAGCCAACCTATCAGACTTTACACCAGTAAGGAAAACTGATGTTCTCTCTCTGAGCATCTATCAATTGCCAAGACCTGTGCTGGCACAGCATGGATGAGGGAAGTGAGCAGAAAGCCCAGTCTAGCTGAGGGCCTGCTGGCAAATGACTGAGGTATTTCTTTTCCTTTTTAAAAACTGATTCACTACTGTGATGGTTACACATCATGATAAACCCTCCACCTCCTGGGACCTTTTTGAAGGCTGGCTAGCGATGCCACAACCCCAAAGGAGGGGCTCAGAAGAGTATACGATGTGCTCCTTCACCAGTTCCTTCAATTTCTCTGCAGGGTCTCCATTTGTTTTGATGTCACTACTGCACTGTCCTGAGTCAGACTGGATGGAATTCCTTAACTGGAACTTAGCTCATACTAATTGGGTAGTGTTCTGACTTAGAAAACACATTGTTCATGATTCTGCTATTTGTTACCAAAGGATTCCCAGGAAGGGACTAAAGACTCATAAATATGACTAGTTATGTGTTTGTGATTAATACGGTGAAATGAGGAAGGGAAGAGCTGAAGTCAAGAAAGCCTCCTGAGGTCTCAGCATCCTGACTGCCAGGGCATGTAGGAAATTTCTTCCTGTTGACTCACAGCGCTATGAAACTTTTCTGGGCTCTGTTGCTGTGTTGCTGAGGCACCTCCCACTACTGCTACATCTCCAAACTTGCCATTCATCCTGTTTCTAGCTCAGAACTAATGCATGTAAATATTTACATATGACTGTATAGTACTGTGATAGTTCAGCCATGTAAAATGATACATTTGAAAAGCATGCAGAAAATATTGTCATGTTCCAGTACTTGAGCAAGACTACCATGAATGGGGAGGTAACAGTATGGACAAACAGCACAGATTAAATGCACCTGCTACCTGAGCCAGCTGTTCCATTAAAAGAGACTTGTTTTCAGAGAATGAAGACCGAATATAAATGGTTGAAGTGTCTATTGATCCACACAGGCATCCAGGGAAGTGCCTGAATGTCCTGGTTTTGGATCACCTTGGATTCTGCTATGGCCAACTGTGTGTCTTCTGGTGAATCAGCTAACACACTGAGATTCAGTTTCCTCACCTGGGCATGATGATATCTACTTTGGAAGGTTGTTACCAACCAGTAACACACATAAGGAACTTACATAGTGCTTAGTACATGAACTCAGTCAGTACACGTTGAATGGACAGCACTCAGAATGAATGAATACCAGTTTCACTATCTGAGAATAATAGACAAATGAATGAATGAATCTAACAGCCCAGGTTACAGGGTGAAGTTTCGGACTGACCTTTCAATCTCTTCAGAAGAGGACAATGTTGGTTTGTTTTCTTCTTCTCCAGGGTTTTGTGTCAGTCCCTGGCCAGTAGGTAAGGTGCTGCCCTTGGAGAAGGTCTAGCAATGACTGGTATAGGCTTAGTAACACACTGCATCTGGTTCAACCAGTTAGAGATGCTATCAGCAGTTAAAGCCTGCCATCAGCCCTTGACCATCAGAGCCTCTGATTAGTCTCTTCCATTAGTTCACTTTGCCCTTTGCTCTATATACAATCTGCTCCTCTTAATTTTGAATGTGTGGCTTACAAATCACTTTCTTGAGAGAGTCAGAAGGTAACTAGTGACCATGGTATTCTAAGTAGGCTGCCCCTCCCCATTCCTGCCTGTCTTGGCTCACTGTTTCCTTCCTTGTATGTCATACTTGTTTTCTTGGGTTGTCTTTCCCATGAGACTCCAAGTTCCCCGAGGGCAGCATGGTACATCTTTTTCATAGCGTGTTTCCTCTGCCAGTCTGGTCTCAATCAAAGCTTGTGTTTGACAAATGAATGGCTTAGTGACTTGGTTTTAGAAAATCTTTCCTGATTCTTACAGATTCTTCTCCACTCTCCCTTCCTCTTCTGATTACTTAAAGCATTAAACAACCCTGGGAACCGGCATGGCCAACTCTCTTCTCCTGATAGAATGAAAATCTATGGGCCTGTTGGTTGAACAGGCTCAGATTCAAATCCTTCCAAGCTATGATCTGACCATATTATCTTTGGTTATTTAGAAGAATTTCTCTGTTCCTTTATTATCTTCAACCATGAAATGAGTGTGGTAGCATGTCTCTCCCATGGTTGTTTGGAAGTTCATCGATGAGTGAGCTTGACTGTCCTTTATCTGAAATTCTTAGGTAGAAAAGTGTTTCAGCGTTTAGAATATTTGCATATGCATATGAAATACCTCGGACTTAGGACACATATCTAAACACAAAATTAACTTAGGTTTCATATATACCATATACACATAACCTGAAGGTAGTATCATACCCTGTTTTTAGTGTACTTGGGTTTAGATTACAATTTTCCACATGAAGTAGAAATGTGGAATTTTCACTTGTGGAGTCACATCAGTGCTCCTTTCAGCTTCTGGTGCTTTTTAGATTAAGGTGGCTCAACCTGCATGTGCGCATATGCTCATAAGGTGCTTCTCACGATGGGAGCTTCTATTACAGTTGCTGTCATGACAGTGGTTGTTACCGGCGTTTTCTGATGCATTGCCTCTGGGCTTATTTTCTGGATTATTCTTCTTATTCCTCATAAGAAGAAGAAGAAAAAAAAAACTTCTAGAAGTATCAGATCATGAAAGTACTCTTTAAAAGAGATTTGTTTATTCATTTCTTATTTTGTGGGTCTGTTTTGCCTACATGTGTATGTAAGTGTACCATATACACGCAATGCCCACAGAAGCTGTCATGTGGGTGCTGGGAATCCAGGTCCTCTGCAAGAGTGGCCAGTACTCTTAATCAAAGTCTGTTCTCAATGTCATAGCTGCATGGATTTACCTCCCCTGGAATCATCATATACCTTGGACCTGAGAATGGTGTGTGGCATTTAGCCTTCATATTGCATATATGGCCTGTCATTTAAATGTGGATGTGTCCTGGGAATGCCCAGCATCTGTTCTTTCTTCAGCACTTTTTTTTTTCATGCATTTGTTCTGCCTCTGATGTCACAATGTCAAGTCCTGGCAGGAAGGGTCATTGTATCCCCCAGTGGGGTATACCTCATACAGCGCATAGGTGTATGTATCTTTTATGTTCATTTAACAGTCATTTTGTGATGATGCTACTCCAAGGTCTTTATGTACTTTTAATCTATTCTTTTCTAAAAATAGAAGGGTCCAGGAAAGGAAAAAATAATATGATGTGGATATGTGTCTATTCCATAGCACAGCAACTGAAGAGATCCAAGCACTCAGTCCAGAGAAAATCTAAACATTTATGTGAGTGATGTGATTCTGCTCTTTGTTTTTAAAATACAGAATTGTTAGGACAGTATTTGTCAATATCAGACTGATTTTAACTTTGTTTTTTTACAATAGCTAATAAATTTGTCCTATAACGCCAATAAAACAGAGGGTAATTTATATCAGGAACAATGCATGTTTCTTCCTTCTATTCTTACTTCCTGTCTTCTCATTCTACTGTATTATTATTGGTCTAAGAAAAGCCAGATCTTTACTGATGATTTTGAGCTCATTTCCCAATTATGCTTAGAATTCAATACAGATCCACCCCAAGGCAGTACAGGCGCCAAGTTCCGTAAACACAACACAGGAACACAAATAGTTATTACTAAACATTTCTTCATCGTGACCTCAGTTTTTTTTTACTGAATGTAAAACTCCCTCAACTGCAGTGGAGAAAGTTCTCAGACACCAAGGCTTCACATTCCATTCCAGAATGAAAGAGATGGAATGTTTGCTTTTGTGGAAAACCAGAAATCCAACAATATTAGTCATATCTCTGTCCAGATGGACAGAATGTTCCATAGTCTATAAATTCAATTATGACACTTAATGGGCTAACAAGTGTTCTGTGAGGTGAAGTGAGTCACCTGGTGAAGCAGTTGCCTAGTTGTCTGCACCAAACTCGGGAAACTCAGATGGAATGGGGCTGCTATTTTTGGTGGAGCTGCTACTTTTGTTGTTGGGAGGATCTGGAAAGAGGGACCTGAGAAAACGTGATTAAAGTTTATCACCAAGACTAGGGAAGGTCGGTCCTACAGGGGTGATGCTGGAAAGCGGGAGTGGGGGAGAAACAAGGCTGGCTTGAATTGCGTTAGCAATTTCTCTTCAGACTGTATTGTACAAGTGAAAGACTAGGCAAATGTGTGTGCAAAGGTACAGAGGATAAATAACTGACACTTAAAATCCCCAAGGGAAACGGGATCTGAGAAAACAAACTTCATGGCAAGTAATGGTCTTTTTTTTTTTTTTAAATTAAACTGGAAAGTAGAATTTAGGAAAAGAGAAAGCCTGATGGTTGCTATAGATAACAGCTCTTTGTTTGATGACTCCGCCAAGTGAGAGGTTGAAATACATACATCATACAAGAAGGTAATCCTCAGAAGCAAAAAGCACATTCTGATGGATGAGTAGACAGATTTTGCTGAGAGACACACTACTTATCAGACATTGTTCACTAAGCATGAATACAGACAGTTCCCAGTTCACTCGTGGTGATGCTCTGAAAAGATTCTTTGTCAACTGGAATCTCCTTATTTGTTTACTTGCATTTCTCCTTTCATTTAAGGTCTAATATATGAAAGATAAAATTCTGTCCTTTTCCAAGTCCAAGATGAGTTCAGTTCAGTGCAGAAGATCAGTTAATTCAAAGTCTGGGGAAGGGAAGGGAGATCAGAGGACAATTTTCAGAAGTCTGTTCTTGCTCCATTCACTGAGTTGATTCCATGGGTTAGATTTAGGTCATCAGGAACTCTGGTTGTTAGGCTTGGCTATAAGTACCTTTGCCCACTGAGTCATCTTTGCTGACCCTAATGGTTAGGATTTTCCTCAATGAAATGAAAGTTCTCACACACCTTAAGAATTCTCTGGATAATTAATTTATCATTGCTCTGACAGTAAAGTATATTTATGTGGTTCCTTACTGATGTGTTTCATGCAGCAATCTCTCTTTCACCCTTATAATTAGTTGCATATCTTTCAAGGCTTATCATGATTTTTCTTTTATGTTTATGTTTTAGGACTTTTGACTTTAGCAATTGAAAAGTGAATGGCAAATTTACCCTTGGCATATTAGTTATACACAGGCGTCTGCAGCCAAAATTACTAAATACAACAATTAAATTCAGCTGTTTTTCTTTAAATCTACACTATATTGCCTAGAAGTTACTTTCCTCTGAATGGTCAGCTTTTTTTAGAATGACAACATTCACTCAGCAAGTGCTTATTGATTACTACATTCCAATGTTTTTCTAGGCTCCATAGATACAGCATTGAATCACTTTGGTCCTTGCTCCAAAGGAGTTGATAATTGAATGCAGGAACAGATAATGTTATTAATCTCTAACAATACTTTCTGGATAATCAGAATAATCTCAGATGATGTTCTGAAAAAGAATAGCTGTCATAAAGAAAAGACAACAGGCAAAGGTGATTTGGCAAGAGACAGCAAGCTGGTACACTCACCATCAGTGATTTCATCATTACCACATTGATGTCAACCTGCCCCAAGTTTCCTCTCCCTGAACAGACATTTGATGAATATACCCCGCTGTTCTTGCTATTATCATCTCTCTTACTCGCATTGTTTTCTGCTTCTATTCTTTTTCATCCATCTCTAAGCCATAAAAATGATGAGCAATGACAAAGAGCTCAGAAGCAAATAGGAGAAGCTAATCTGTTTGCTCAGCTTTTCCTTTGTTTAGTCTCTTGAGGCAAGCATCTTTTGACGAAAAGAATATGGAACATGAAGTCAGAGAATTTGGCAATGGATCTTTTCTATGGATTTTCTTTTGCTTAAGATGACTTATCGTTTTCCTGTCTCCAAATACAGCAAAATGATCCCTGTGGCAGATGCCGTTGTGCAATATTAACTGAGAAGCAGGAGGCACCTGCTGAGTATTCACTTTACATCAGGAAGTGGGGCTCCCTACGGCCATTCCAGAAATTCAGCCAAAGTGCAAGACCCAGTCCATTCTCTAAAGTACCTTGGCAAAGTTGGTGTTACAAAAAACGTTGAAGTCCTGGAGACAAAAAAATAATTCTTTTTGAATGATATAATATCTCAGGAGTAAAAATTAGTAAGATATGTGGAGTTTGTGCTTACGGGCAAGAAAGCACATGAAGAAACATAATCACCATGTTGAAAAATTAGAACGTTTTGACTCCCTGGAGACTGGGTGCTTCCTTGATTTCTCTTCCTCTCGTTTCCTGCATTCTATGGACCATAAAGCTCCATTTGGTTCTGCTTCCCAAGGTTATCTACTCTCTCCTCACAGCTGAACCTAACAGCACCTCAACTGGAATCCTAGTAGGGAAGAAACCATGTCTGTTTCATTCTGAAATCCTTCACTCATCCACTGAACATTTACTGGAGCTGAATAAGCCAGGTACTGTAATAGCAGATTAAAAATAAGTGAGGCCTATCTCTGCCCTCAGGTGTTCACGACATATCAGAAGAGACACAGACTACCTGTTAAACTATGCTGTGAGTTCAAGTTATAGGTATATACAGGAATCACAGGTATATGGAGGAAGGTCAGCTAACCTGGCCAAGCACTGGGTGTGCTCGGATTTGCAGCTCATCTTCCTGTTAGTAATAGATGCTTGATGCATGAAGGCGAGCTAAGGGTTGATGGGGGTCATTCAAGGGGTTGGAATGATAATAGAAAGACCAAGCTGTTGCTACTGGTAGTTGGCAGTATAGTGATAAGTGTATTAGTTGCTTCTGTCATTGCTGTGACAAAACACCTGACAAAAGGCAACTGAAGGAAGGGAAGATTTCTTTCTCTTCTATTGTTTGTTCAAGGGCAAACATTGCATCTTGACAAGAAGAGCATGGTGGCAAGAGTGGGAGGCTGGCTGGCCACGGTGTATCAGCACTCAGGAAGCAGGGTGAGATGATTCTCATGCTCAGCACACTTGCTTTTTGTTCAGTCTGGAACCCCAACCCATGGAAGGCTGCTGCCCAAATTTCACATAGATTTTCCTACCTCAATTAACCTAGCTAGAAAATTTCTCACAGATACTTACAGAGGTTCGTTTCCATGGTCATTCTAAATTCTGTCAAGTTGGCAGTCAAAATTAACACTTGTCATAGGGAAGGATTCCCTAAGCAGTCTAGAGAGGCCGGAGCCCAAGGTGAGGCAATGTTGAGAGAATGGTCTGAGCAATCGACAGACGCTGATCAGGCATGGTGTTGTGTGCCATCCTGGAACTGGTCTCATTTCTAACAGAAAAAGAATGCAAACCACAGGTAAGATTTAAATTTTCTAGTAGCCTGATTAAAAGTAGCATAGGCTCATAATTCCAGCACTCAGGAAGGTGAGGCAGAAAGATCTCAAGTTCAACACAAGCCTACATAGGGACTCTGTCTCAAAAAGAAAAAAAAAAAGGAATAAAAGGAAACACTTAATTTTAGCACCAAGTATGGGAGCGAATGTCTTTAATCCCAGGACTCTGGAAGTTGAGGCAGGAGGATCTCTGTGAGTTCAAGGGCCCTGGTCTACATAGTGAGTTCTAGACCAGCTGGGGTTACAAGGAGACTCTGTCTCAAAAAGATTTTTAAAAAGATAATTTATTTTAGCAATCCATTTCATTAGTCCAGAGTAATTCAGTTCAACATGTATCAGTACAGAAACTATTACTGAGGGTCTGGAGAGATGGCTCATCTGTTAAGAGCATTGGTCCAGCTGATCTTGCAGAGGATCTGGGTTCGATTCCCAGCACCCACACGGCAGCAAACAACCATCAGTAACTTCAGTTGAAAGGGAGTCTGATACCTTCTTCTGATATCCATGGGCTTTGTATAACACAGATGCATTTATATACATGCAGGCAATACACCCATACACATAAAATTTTAAAATTATAAATAAAATATTTAAAAAAGAAATGGTTAGCGAGATGACAGGTCCCATTCTCTTTGTACTGGCTTTGAAATACAGTATGCTTTACCCTTAGAGATTGTCTCAGTTCAGACCAGTCACATTTCCAGTGCTTGCTGGCCCTCCAAAGAAAGTCAGTTCCAGGAACTGCACAGTGGAAAAGGCTAGCTCTTCTGAGAATGGAGCCCTCCTGGGGAGTAGAGAATATTTGAGGAGGGTTCTGGAACCAGTTCCCCATGGCAGTGATGGATGACTGTATATGAAAGTTACCAAGCATGTTAAAGACCCATACAATAAACTAGTTCTATTGTCTTGTTTGGAGAAATGCACCTTTTCTTTATTGCTGGGAATGAAACTAAAGGTCTTGTGCATGTTGAATAAGCCCTTTACTGCCAAGTCACATCTGCAACTGGAATACCAGAATATAACTTTTCTATGATCTACTAGGTCAGATTCAAATTTAGAACCTCCAGGTCTCTCACGTTTGAAATTACAGTAGGCATGGCTGCAGCCTCCAGCTCCATATTTCACCCCATTTCTCTTGCCATCTGCAACTCCATCCCATCATGTGGGGTTTTGCACATTTGCATGTGGACATCCCTTATCTACAGGCCCAAGCTGTGTCTATATAACCCTTACATGCCTGTTCTAGGCTACATCATAGGCTCAGGGGTTTGTGTGGTGGTGACATTGGCTGGATGCAAGAGGAAGTGTCAGGGAAGAGGGAAGCACAGAACTTTAATGAGCCAAGGGCTGTTTGGATGAGGACATCCGCATTGGGGGGGCAGGGATATGACCCAGCAGTGAAACGCATGAGGAAAGACAAAGGCAAATTAGAGGAGAACTCATTCCAATAGTAGACCAGGTATGCTGGGAAGCGTAAGTTGGAATACAAAGCAAAGCAGAATTTAAACCATTGGAAACCGATAGTTTGTTTTGGCGAGGGATGATTCAATTTCCATGGATTTTACTTCTTTATTTAGGATGTTTTTCCAGATATATCTTCTTTTTTCTAATTGAATTTTTGTGTATTTCATACCAAACATCTCAACCAATCTTAATCAATTTTATACCTCTTTCCTCATTGGCACCTTCCCATAGCTCTGCCCACCCCCCTCCCCACTCCAAGAATTCAAACACTCTATCATTTGTGTTAAGGTCTATTGTGTCAAATTAGTGCAAGGTCACTGATGTCTAGTCAGCCCATCCAGAGTCCCTCCCTTTAAGAAGATTAGTTCTTTCTCTCCCAACAGTAACCAGCTGCCAATATTTCTTCAGCAATGATTGGGGTCTGCTGCCCATCTTCCCTGTTCCACGCTGGGTTTTTGTCTGCTTGACTTAGCATGGGTCTTGAG
The DNA here is from genome assembly GCA_035773235.1 of Eospalax fontanierii. Taxonomy (NCBI): domain Eukaryota; kingdom Metazoa; phylum Chordata; class Mammalia; order Rodentia; family Spalacidae; genus Eospalax; species Eospalax fontanierii. The sequence continues at coordinate 28,109,640 of CM069545.1, read as the reverse complement.
CATGCAGATACCATTGCTGTAGGTTCATATGAGCAGGGTCCCAGGAGTTTGTAGGATTTTATTTCCGTATGGTCACATACCTAGTCCCTGGCTCTTACAATCTTTCTGCTCACCTCTTCTGCAATGGTCCCCAAGCCCTGGGTAAGTAAAGCTTAATACTGGAGTCCTGTACAGGGACTCACACTCTGCAGATTCCTAATCTCCCTGCTTGGGCCATTTGTGATCTTTTCTTTTCTTGGCCCTCTGTTACATGAGGGAAGTTCATTAATGAGAGTTGAAAGATTCATTGATATTCTCTTTACCACTTGTTCTATGTTGTGTGAGCCTTAGGTGTAGAGGTTGCCTTGTAGATGTGCTACTCACCTTGGGCAATTCACAGACAATGGAGTCTGTATGTGACCCATTGTGATACTCTGTAGTAGTCTCCATCCAGTGAAAAAAGAAGCTTCTTTGGTGACTGGGATACTTGACTGTGACTCTAAGGATACATATTTTGCACTTAGTAAGAAGTTACATTAACCTAGGGATGTGACAGCCTTGGGAATTTCTCTAAGATCTATGACCTCTTTAGTCATGTGTATTTGGTTATAATTACAGTACCACACATTAGTTTCCTCCCATTGAGTGGGCTCTAAGACCAATTAGATAGTCATTGAGTGCCACTATTGCCCCACAATTGTGTGACATGCTGGTCATTGATGTGGTTATTTGGTCATGAAGCTGATGTTGGACCATCTATTGATGTGCTCCCTTAGCAGCTTATGTAGGGTTCTCCAGAGCTGTGAGAGCTAGCCTTCAGGGGAAGTGGCTTCCAGGTCAGTTCCAGCTCCATTGCTCCAAGTCTGGTCTCTGGAGTATGTTCTGTCTTCAGCAATAGGGTCTTACCTTCAAGTTCTGAGAGATAATCAAGGGCTGTGGAAATAACTTGTGTAATTTTAGGAGCCTTTTGGACTACTCTGGCCAACAACTCAAAGGAATGTTTCTCCTGACTTGTTTCTTGTTATGTAGCCTTCAACTATGCACATGGATTCATGTAGAGATATTGTGTATGGACTTTGTCATTAGGTTGTTAGACAACTATGACATACGTCATTTGTTTTTCTGAGTCTGTGTTACTTCATTTATCATAACAGTTTCTAGTTCCAACCGTTTACCTGAAAATTTCATGATTTCTTCTTTCTTCATCTCTTAGTAGAACTCCATTATGTAAATGTACCACATTTTCATTATCTACTTTTAAGTTGATGACACTTAGGAATTACTTCTATTCCTTAGCTATAATGAAAAAAGTAGCAACAAACGGATATACACATATCTCTGCAGTAGGATGAGTCCTTTGGGTATATGCCAAGGAGTGGTATAACTGGGTCAGATGGTAGTTTTGTTTTTAGCTTTTTGAGTTCTCCACACTGCTTTCCATAGGGATTGCACAAGTTTACAATCCTTCCAGCAGTGAATGAATGCCCTTTTCCCCTCTCCAGCATTTGGTATCATTTGTTCTCTTGATCTTAGCCAATCTGACTGGGGTAAGATGAAATCTTAAAGTGGTTTTAATTTGCATTTCCCTAATTACTAACAATAGTGAACACATTTTAAGATGTTTCTTAGTCATTTTTATTTCTTCCTTTGAGAACTCTGCTCAGATCATTAGCCCATCTTTTAAATGGGTCACTTGTTTTCTCAATTCTTTGTCTTTTGAGTTCTTTATATATTCTGGATGTTAAATCTCTGTCAGATGTGTCACTGGTGAAGATTTTTTTCCCACTCTGTGGGTTTTCTCTTCACTTCCTTGGTTATTTCTTTTGCTATACAGAGGTTCTTTAGTTTAATGAGATCTCACTTGTTTATTCTTGATGTTAATTCCTGAACAACTGATGTCCTTTCCTATACCTATGTCTTGTAGGTTACTGTCAATGTTTTCTTCTGAGTTCAGAGTTTAAGGTTTCTCATTGAGATCTTTGCTCCATTTGGAGTTGACTTTTGTGTATGGGGAAAGATAAGAATCTAATTTCATTCTTCTACAGGTGGAGACCCAGTTGTGCCAGCACCATTTGCCAAAGCTGCTATCTTTCTTCCAGTGAGTATTCTTGGTCCCTTTGTCAAATACCAGGTGGCTGAAATTGCATGTACTCATGTTTGAGTCTTCAGTTACATTCCATTGGTTTACAGGTCTATTTCTCTATCAGTACCAAGCTAATTTTATGACCATAGTTCTGTACTATGGTTTAAAATCAGGTATAATAGTCCCTTCTGCATTGTTCTTTATACTCAGAGTTGATTTGGCTACCCGGGGTCATTTGTGTTTCCATATGAATTTTAGCATTTTTTTCTAATTCTGTGAAGAATGTCCTAGATTTTGATTGGGATTACATTGATTCTATATATTGATTTTGAAAGGATTGATTGATTTTCACATGAATTCTTCCAATCCATGAACATAGGAGGTCTTACCATCTTCTGGTGTTCTGAGAGATTTTATTTTTTGAGGCTATTTTAAATGGGAGGGTTTCCTTGTACTCTTTCTCCAATTGATTGTTATTGGTTTATAGAAAGGTTACTGAATTTTGTAGATTAATTTTATAACCTGTCACATTACTGAAAGGGTTAATCATTTATAGGAGTTTTCTGGTGGAATTTTTGGCATTTCTTAGGTATAATAAATGTCCCCTGCAAAAAGGGATAATGTGACTTCTTCTTTTCCAATGAGTACTCTTTAACTTCCTTCTCTTGCCTTATTGCTCTAGCAAGTCTTTCAAGCACTATATTAAAAAGAAGTGGAGATAGTGGACAGCCTTGTCTGTCTCCTGATTTTAATGGGAATGCTTCCAGATTTTTCTCCATTTAGAATGCTGTTTGCTGTATTTTGTATATAGCTTTAGTTATGTTGAGGTATGTTTCCTCTAGTCCAATTCCCTCTAGGACTTTTAGCATAAATGCATGTTGAGTTTTGTCAAAGGCCTTTTCTTCATGTATTAAGATGATCATGTGATTTTTGTCTTTGAGTTCATTTATCTTATTTATGGCATTTATTCACTTAGGTATATCGAAACAGTTCTGCATCTGGAATAAAGCTGACTTGATCACGGTGGATGATCTTTTGATGTGTGCCTGTAGGTGTTTGCAAGTATGTTGTGGATAATTTTTGCATCTACGTTCATTAAGGATATGGGTCTATAGTTTTCTTTTTTGGTTATATCTTTACTTTGTTTGGCTATTAGAGTGGTGCTGGCTTCATAGAAGGAATTTTGGAGTTCTCTCTCTGTTTCTATATTTTAAATTATTTAAGTAATATTGGTCATAGATCTTCTTTAAATGTCTGGACCAGGACTTTTTCTAGTTGGTAGACTTTTTTTATGAGTGTTTTAATTTCCTTATGTGTTATGGGTCTGTTTAAGCTGTTGATCTCCTCTTGGTTTAGCTTTGGTGATTCCTATGAGTTTAGATAGACAACCATATCTTTTAGGTTTTCAAATTTAATAAGGTATAGGTTTAAAAGTATTCCCTTATAAAGTTCTGGATCTTTTTGTTGTCTGTCATGATGTTTCCTCTTTCATCTCTAATTTTGTTGATTTAGAGTTACTCTTTCTTTCTTTTGGTTAACTGGGTTAAGGGTTGGTCTTTCCTATTTATCTTTTCAAAGAACCAGCTCTTGAATTCATTGATTCTTTGTCTTAGTTTTTGTTTGTTTGTTTCTATTTCATTAATTTCTGCTTGGATCTTTGTTCTTTCTTCTTGTCTGCTGGATTTGAATTTCACTTGTCACTTTTCAAGAGTCTTAAGTGGCAATGTTAAGTCATTTACTTGTGTTCTTTCCAAGTTTTTAATGTAGGCACTTAGAGCTATAAACTTTCCTCTTAGGACTGCTTTTAAAGTGTCCCAGAGGTTTTATTGTGCTGTGCTGTGCTTTTTGTTTAATTCCAGGAATACTTTTATTTCTTTCTTAATTTCTCCTTTAACCTATTCATCATTAGGAGTGTGTTGTTCAGTCTTGTTACAGTTACTAGGGCATCTTTCGATGTTGATTTTAAGCTTTATTTATTTAAGATTTATTGCATTGTGGTCTGATAGAATGCATGGGACTCTTTCTTTTTTTCTTTTTTCTTTTTTGTATTTGTTTAGGTTTGTTTTATGCCCCTGTATGTGGTCAGTTTTGGAGAAAGTTCCATGGGGTACTGAATAGAAAGTATATTCTTTGGTATTTGGGTGGAATATTTGGTAGATGTCTGTTGGGTCTATTTGATGTATAGTATTGTTTAATTCAGATGTCTCTCTGTTTATTCTTTTACAGTTGACCTGTCTAATGGAGACAGTGGGGATGGAAGTCCCCTACTATTAGTAAGTTGTGATTAATCTGTATCTTAAAGTCTTGTAGCATTGTTTTTAATGTATTTGAGTACACCAGTTTGGTGCATATATGCTCATGATTGTAATGTCTTCTTGGTTAACTGTTCCTTTGATAAGAATGAAGTGACCTCCTTTTTCTCTTCTGATTAGTTTTAGTTTGAAGTCTATTTTGTCAGATATTAGAATTGCAACTCCTGCTTGCAATTTGCTTGGAATATTTTTTTCCATCCTTTCACCTTAAGGTAGCGCCTGTCCTTGAAGGTAAGATGGATTTCGTACAGACAAAAAAAGATGGATTTTGTTTCTTAATTCATTTCACTAACCTGTGTCTTTTGACTGGGGAGTTCAGTCCATTGATATTCAAAGATATTATTGAAAAATGTGTATTGGTTCCCGTAATTTTAATTTCTGCTTGCATTCTTGGTCTAGCTTTGTGTTTGTACATTTATATCTTCCTTTAGTTTCTTTCTGTTGTCTCTTGGGTGTAGTCCTTCCTTTCTTCAGTTCTTTGTATTGCTTCAAGTAGTCTCTGGAAGGTTGGTTTTCTGGACAGGAATTCTTTCATCCTATTCATGTCATGGAAGATTTTTCTTTCCCTTTCAACTATAATAGAAAATTTTTCTGGATAGAGTATTCTGGGTTGGTATCTGTGGTCATTTAGTACTGGGAATATTTTGGTCCAGGCTCTTCTGGCTTTCAGAATTTGCATTGAAACGTCAACTGTAATTCTGATGGGTTTTCCTTTATATGTAACTTGTTGTTCTCTTGAAGTTTTTAGTGTTCTCTTTGTTATGTATCTTTGGTGTTTTCACTATGATATACTGTGGGGAGTTTCTTTTCTAGTCCTGTCTATTTGTTGTTCTGTGTGCTTCTTGTATTTATACCGGCATGTCCTTCCTTAATTTGGAGACATTTTCTTCTACAATCATTTTGAAGATCTGATCATTATACTGAGATTCTTCTACTTTCTTTATGCCTATGATGCATAAATACGGTCTTTTCATGGTGTCCCACATTTCCTTCATATTCCATTCCTATGCTTTTTAAAGTTTTCATAATCTTTGCTTGAGCCATCCAGTTCTTCAACTTTATAGTCCTCTCTTGATTGTCTGTTTTCAATTTCATTCATTCTATTGCTGTGGCTTTCTCCTGTCGTTTCCAATTGTGTTATTAACCATTTCACGTCCTTCTTCATTTCAGCCTTAGTTTTCTTCTACATTTCCATGTCTTTTGGGAATTCAGTCAGATGTTTATCCTTATTTTCTTTTAGTTCTTTTATTTGTTTGTATGTTCTTTAAATTCATTGAATTTTTTGATCATGTTTGTGGATTTCTTTTGTTATTAATGATTCTGGTCTTCCTTTGTTGAGTTGAGGACTGATTTTGTATGTATTCCTGATGTGCCTTGGTTGTTTTCTTATTAGGTATGAAAAACTGGTTGGTTTAGGCTTCACGGTCTCTCTTTTGATTTTGTACTGGAGAGCCCATATGGCTGTAGTCCAGCTACTCAGGAGTTCCTGCAAAGGCCCAAGCCAGACACTAATCAGATACTCTCAGGCTTCCTTCTAAGGTCTGGGTCCCTACTAAACAGCAGGCATCACCGAATTTTGGAAGCTTGCTAGGCAGAGACTGTATTCAGGTGCTCTCAAGCAGGCTAGAAATGTCTTCCATGACTATTTTTAAAGAATAATTTATAATCTTTATTTTATGTGTATTGTCTTCATGTGTGTAAGTACACTGTCCTGTAATAGCCATGCTGGATCTCCTGGACCTGGAGTCATGGAGGGTTGTTAGTCACCATGTGGGTGCTGGGAATTGAACCTGTTCTTCTGCAAGAACAGCCAGTGCTCTTAACCATTAAGCCATCTCTCCAACCCTTTCCAGGGCTATTATAGGAAAACAGTATATACAGGGCTACTGAAACCACAGGGGATTATTTGCTCACAGTTCTGGAAGACAGAAGAGCAAGACCAAGATATCAGCTGGGTTGATTTCTCCCAAGACCTCTCTTCCTTGACTTGTGGATGACTGTCTTCTCCCTGGGCCTTCACATGGTCTTCCCTCTGTTTGACCATGCCCATGTTAACAAATCATAACTGTTAAGTCACTGGGGATGTGAATTTCCAAGGTTTATTAACAATCATACAGTCCCAACAACAGAAAGAAAAGGGAGTAGGGTGAGGTCATAACATTTTTAAAAACTTTTTTTCTATTATTTTATTTTATGTGTATGAGTGTATTGCATGTATGTGTGTAAGTGCACCTTCGTCCTGTAATGCCTGAAGAGGTCAGAAGAAGGCGTCAGATACCCTGGAATTGGAGTTACAATGGGTGTTAGCCACCATGTGAGTGTTGGGAATCAAACCCAGGTCTTCTGCAAGAACAGTCAAGCTCTTAATCACTGAGCCATCTCTCCAGCAGGAGGGCATAACATTTGAAAGAATTATGCAAATGTAAACAACAGAAGCAAGCCTCTCTGGTGACTGGTACCTGTCTGCATATCACTTTGACCTGAGGCTTCCAGAGCCACAGTTCAATGACCTATTTCTAGGATGCTTGCTTATCACTTCACATTGACTAACAGGCATTGGGGCTATAGCAATATAGTTAAATTTGACTCTTCACGCTTAGAAAACCTAATGCATAGGTTAACAAACCTGCTGTCCATCAATATAGATGAGGTGAGTGAATATGATTTTTATTTTGATGGACATATAATGGAAATCATGGTAAATGTACTTAATACCACTTCAAATGGTTCAAGTGGTAAATTTTATATGACATACTCATGTATGTTTTATTTATGTATACATACACATTGTCTATATAATTATAATACTGAAACCTATTGTATAGGTTTTGAGCATGGTCCACAGATTTGTCCATCAACTAAGTCTAATGATGAGCTAATACAAAAGAAAAATGCATGTGAGCTTATATTCCAATTACTGAATTTGAAACCCAGACAGTATGTCAGAATATCAGCTTTCAGTTAAATGGATGCCTGATACCACTTAAAATAAGGTTTTTGGGTCATCCTTTCACTCTTGATGTAGAAACCCAGTCTGAATACATCTTCACAGCCAGTTCCTCTGGGCCATTTCTACTTGCTCAATTCATAGGCTGTGCCCTACTTTTAAATTTAAAAAAGTCAAATCCCCTACAATATTTCTTAATAGGAAAAATGTGTCTTATAATTCAAATGAAGCCAAATTCCCAAATAGTTTCTTTTTTTCTCCAAGTTTTCAAATCTTTTTTTCCTTCAAGCATTAAATCTAATTTTTCAATTTTGTTTTTTTTTTTAAACAAACTATCCTACAGAAATTTTAGACTTACAAAGAAGTAAAAAAAAAAAAAAAAAAGCCCAGGCTGGAGCCATGGTTTGGTGGTAAAGAGCACTAGCTGCAGAGGACATGGGTTCAGTTCCCAGCACCCACATCAAGGTTAACAACCATCTATAACTCCAGTTCCAGGAAATCTGATGCCCTCTTCTGACCTGCACAGGAATTGCATGGCACAAGTGAACTTACACACATGCAGGTAATACACATACAATTTTTAAAAAGTTTTCTTTTAATTAAAAAAAGCCCGAAGAATGACATCCCTGTCTTTCCCTTTTGCTAACACTAGTATGTTTCACGTGTCAGTGCTGAAGATCCAGTATTAGCAATGTAAATACAAGTTCATCTTGCATGTGGATACATAGAGCTTACCTGATATCCCTTCTCTATTCCAGGATTCTGTTCCAGAGGCCACTTTACAGTTAGTATCTTGCCGCTTTTGACTTCCCTACATTGTAATGGATTCTCAGAATTGCCTTGTTGTTAGACAACTTTGACATTACAAACTAGCAACAACTAAAAGCAACTTTCATCGGGTATTTTGTAAGAAGTCCCACAGTTGGGCTTCTTGACTGTGGGGAGGGAGTGATAGGGTCTCACTGTGTAGCACTGGCTAACCTGGAACTCACTATGTAGATCAGACTGGCCTTTAACTCGCCGGAGATCCACCTGCTTCTGCCTCCCAAGTGCTGGGATTAAAGGAATGTGCCACCATGTCTGACATGCCTTTCTTTTTGAAAATATTTTTATTTTTTTACTTTTATTTTATGTGTATGAGTGTATTGCCTGCATGTGTATAAATGTATCCATGTCATGCAATGCCTGTGGAGGTCAGAAGAGAGCATCAGATCCCCTAGAACCAGAGTACTGGCTGCTTGTCAGTCACCATATGGGTGTTGGGCACTGAACCCCAGTCTTCTTCAAGAGCAGCCAGTGCTCTTAACTGCTGAGCCACTTATCTCCAGCCCTGCCTTTCTTTTTTAAACTACCTAGTTTTTAATCATTTTTACTTATGTGTATGTGTGTAAGTGTAGGTATGCACCCATGAGTGCAGGTGCCCAAGGAGGTCAAGGGTATCTGGATCCCCCTGGGGCTAGAGTTACAGGCAGTCATGAGCACCATTAGGTGGATGCTGGGAACCAAGTTTGAATCCTCTGCAAAAGCAATATATGTTCTTGACTGCTTAGCCATCTCTCCAGACCCTGAATGCCTTTGTTATAATTAGTCTGGGATCATGGACTTAGGGAAGGAGGAGTCAGAGGTGAAGTGTTACCATCATGTATCGAGTCCCTTGCTATCAATATGACTTCACTGGTGATGCTGACTCCAGTCCCCTATGTGAGGCAGAGTTTGCCTGATTTCTCTAATGTTAGAGTTACTTTTTTCTCCACCCCTTTATACTATATTCTTCAGAAGGAAGCCCCTATGTATGGCTTATACTCAGTTGAGGTTTACTCTAGTTCCTTAAGCAGAATGTAGAACTTCACAATGTGTGTATACACACACACACACACACACACACACACGCAAAGATTTTTGTGAACTTTAATGTATATGGATTTATTTTTTTCAAAATTGCTAAAAGGATTTAGGAATACCAAGATAGAATCTAGGCTATGAATAATGATCTTCATGTATTACAAAATTTTATTAAAAGGAGTGGGGGATGGCTGACCTAAGTAACCTTGGATATCTATGCAGACTCTAAGGCTAAAATAAAACGTTAACTACTGCCCTTTCATTGATATACTTGGATTCCATGCATTCCTCAGGATCATGGCTTAATTTTGAAGTCATTGTACATGTATATCAGGACTGAATAAATAAGGAACTACATGGTGGATGTATGGAGCCAGGGTTTTCACTACTGGAGAGGAAAGTTATAGACCAAAAAAGGGAAAGCTTAGAATGACTGGTACTAGGTTAGAGCTGGAGACATCGGTTTAAACTCATGTTTAGTTTGCAATAGAAACAAATACATACATGTAACAATATTGGTCTATAAGTACATAGACTTGTTGGGTAGATTTTCTTGTTCTTAAAGCAATGATATTCTTGTGGCAAAGAGATCTTGGTTTCTAATATCATTGTCCAATGGAAGGAACTGAAACTATTTAGAGAAATGACCAATTCATGACCAAGACAAGAAACACACACACAGGGTGATTCTGTAACATCTTACATCCTTCAGCAGCAGGATGTGAAGAGCTGATCAGAAACAGTAGCAGGAACAAGGAGTCCAAAGAGCAGTGCCCAGACCGGATGAGAAGGTGTCAAGGGGACCCACAAGCTAACTGAAAAGCCAAAATAGCAGGAACGGAGTCAATCTGGACAAGAAAGCAAATAATGCTCTGATGGATTATAAACCAAAATCAACATCCATATTCCCAAACTGACTGACATAAATGACGACTGAGTACCCAGAAGAGTAGATGATCCTCTGTACAGAGGAAGTCCACAAAATTTCTGTAGATCTATTTATATATATATAATGATCATCTCAGTATCACAGAAAAGTACATGAAGTCATTAAAGATGCTATATTTGGAAAAGGGTCACCAGGTTAAAAGCCATTTTGTGATTAGAACGAAAAACAGAGTCCTATAAAGCCATTAGAGGCTGATTTTTACACATTTCACCTGGAGGTTTCCTTGACAATAATCGTTGTCTAGCAACTAGTAGATTTTCCTTCTTAGATCTGAAGAGCACAGCTCTCTGGAGCTTCCCCACACCTATTTGAATTACCAGGTGTGTGTGTATTTGCCCAAGAGGACAATCACCTCCATTTATACACACCATCCAGAAAAAGAAATGAAGTATGTTTGTTTTTATTTGTAACTAAAACAAGAGCTCAATGTTTACTAGTTCCTGAGCACCAACACAAAGAAGGGATGCTATCCTCTTCCTGGTCAGCCTATGCAGATCTCTCAGAGTGTAGGGATTGTAGTGACTCAGCAGCAAATCCTCTGCAGACACGCCCCTGAAATGCACATTCAGAGAGGTGTGGCTTTGTGACTAAGCCTGTGGACCTTTACAGTAAGTTACATTGCTTAGAAGTAGTCACAAACAATAGCTCGATTTTAAAAGCAGCACAGACGTGGTTACAACAGCCCATGAAAAAAGCATTTAATTTTTTGTTTAGAAAAGTTCTGAAAACACAAAGATGACTGAAAGGCTAGTGATGTATTCTTGCACCCGAGCCATTTTTTTCCTGGTCTTCTGTGACACAGTGTCTGCATCCTGCTCCAATTTACCTAGGTAGCTTGGATACCAGCCCTCCCCCGAGAATTTCCTAGAACAAGCCGGGAACCTCACACCATCTTCCTGACTTCCAAGAAATGCCACTTTCCAAGGAGGGTCCATTTATCTGCACATAACAATCTTGCTTTTGATAACTTTCAATCCTTCTGTTGTAGGGTGTGACAACTGTTAGTATAAACGTGAACCTGAAAGAAGAGCAATTTTCTAGAAACTCAAATTAGGCTTAAATTATAAATAACAGATGAAACGTACTCATTCTTATCATAAAAACAAGGGAGCAGAAGTCAACTGTCATATAATATCTACAAAATTTAAGTATATTCAAAGGGTAACAACTGGATTCAAATATTTCTTTTTCATATCTTCCTCTTTCTTTCCAGTAAACATAATAATGTGTCTGAAATGGTCAATGCTACAACTATTTACAATGGATTTAATGAAATAAAAGATTCCAAATATTAATATTTATGACTTTGATATCTGGAGCTATCCAACATTTTATACTGATCCCAAATTATAAACTATTGCAAAACAATGCAAGATTTTTAAATACTTTTGGGAGTTTAGGTACATTATTGGTGTAATATTCTTTGTGTAATGAAAATATTTCCTTCTCCAGGGCCATTTAAATACCTGAAGAAAGGACTAGGTCACAGTGAGACTGTAAATTTCATTTATCTACCCACGCTCCTTGAGATCAGCACTTACTGTAATCTTGGGTGTTTGCACTCGCTGTTGAGTCAGTCCACATCCTTGGACAGTTTACGAGGTAAGGTGCCCTCTATGCAGCTGGGAAGGAGAAGGAGACTGGCAGACCAGCTCTCTTTCCGGTCTTCTGTATCTTTCCATCTCTCTTGAGTTGTGCTGTCCACCCATTCAGCTCACTTCCAGCAGTAGCAAAAACAGTTGAGCCACCTTGCACTTTAGAGCTATGGGTGAAGAAGTAGCCTATGACATCCACTTTACAACTGGCATTTACTAAGGTGTTTATGTCATGTTCTGAGTCCCCTCCACCCTTCATACGGCTGCTGCTGCTGTGAACATTGGGAATCTTCTCCCCTGTGGGTCTTCCTCCCTGATAAATGTTGCTCTTCGGGTTTACTTTCCTCCTATAGACATATGTGAGGCGGTTGTAAGTTGGGATAGGCATCCTGTTGTTGCTGAAAATTCCAGGATGAAGTTAATATGTGTTCGGGAGAATTTCCTTTCATATAATACTAGGCATCTTATACTTTGGGTAACTAGATTATAAAAACAAAGATGGAGAGAAAGGGAGAGCCAGGGGGAGAGGAGAGAATATCAGAGAACACATATTGTCACAAGGAAATGAATGGATAAGAAATAACACATGCAATAATTATTCTCCTTTAAAAAGAGCTTTGGGGGTCACCCTGCAATGGTTTCATACAAAATACAAGCTGCAACCAAAATAAGTAAAATGAATAGGAAGGAAGTGTGCTCTCTTCCTGGTGATACAAGGGCTGTTGTCAGGCACTGTGGTAGACTTGGGGAGTTAGAGGAGAGCTGGTCCTCTGTGTTCTGGTTTCATGGAGATACTGTCTAGTGAAAACACTATTTCTGTTCATACTGAAAATAAGGGATAAGTCGCAACCCCCAGAGTAACTGTCACAATGAGAAGAAAAAGTTGGAAAAAAAGCGATCGGTCTAGCTGATCAACTCCTGCTTGTCTTTTAAAAAAGAAGCTTACCTTCTTATGTTTGATTGTAGAAAGAAAAATCAGGAGGCATGCCTAGTACCACCAACTCTGGCATCAGTCTGGGAAGACCCTGTCGATTATTGCCTCTGTTATATTCCTAAGTGCAAGTTATCTATTTTCTGATTTGTTATGTAGGGTTTGGAAATTTCTTTTAACCTTTCCATAGAAAATCAGTATTGAAACATAAAATGCTGCTATATTTTAGAATGAATTCTTTTCACATGTCAATAGAGAATTAATAAAAGATCATTGATTATTACATCCCAAGATATTCAGGGAACTGGTCTTGTCTAGTTATTTTGCAATAGTTTGAGAGAGCACTGAACACCTTCAAGAGTCTCAGATATGAAACTACTGAAAATTGTTTATAAAACATAGGGAATTGAAAGCCCAAACCTACCCAAAGTAGTCCTTTTGGGTCATATGCCCAAAACATTTGGAGAATTGCCTTAAATATCCCAAAGTAAGGGTCTCATATCATTAGGTGTGCAGTATTAACATTTAAGTGTAGTCATGTGCCACATAATGATATTTTGGTCACATAATGGTGACAGGCCATCTATATGGCAATGGCCCATGAGATGATGCAGTAATGTCATAGTTGTCTTAGTTTGTGAAAATACACTCAAAGGATGGAATCTCCTGACTGTACGGTGTCTAATGTGTACAGAGACAAAATCTCCTAATGATGCCTTCCTCAGAATGCATTCCCATCATCAAGGAATCACTCACGAAATTATGGGCATTCAGAAAATTAAAAAAATATATTCTAGATCTCTTCTGGAGTAATGCCAATGAAAGAAGCTATCGCGGGATAAAGAGTGAAAGAAAGGCAATAAATCAATCCTGAGGTGACTGTCAGTTCTAATCATGGAAGGGTTGTGTAGAGACTGAACCCCAGATCTGAATCATCGCATCCATAATTGGCTTTACAGTGACTTCAGAGGGCCAACCTTTCATATGCCAGCTGCGCACTTACTTTTAAATGTTATACTGTTTATATATATATGTATTTATTTATTACTTTTATTTTATGTGTATGAGTGTCCTGTCTGCTTGTATGTAAGTGTTCCTGTGATAGGCAATGCCTTCAGAGGTCAGAAGAGGTCATCAGATCCCCTGGAACTGGGGTTGTGGATGGTTGTTAGCTTCCACGTGGGTGCTAGGAACCAAACCTAGGGCCTCTGCAAGAGCAGCCAGTGCTTTTAACCAATGAGCCTTCTCTCCAACCCCTTTACTGAATTCTTTTATTATTTATTTATTATGTTTTTATGTGTATGAGATACCTATGTGGATCCAGTCTGGGCTCCATAGCAAGACCTTATCTCCCTCAAACAAATCAAACCAAACTAACCCACAAAACCCCGTGTTGAATAATAATTGCAAGGCTTTACAATTGCGGGGCACAGAGTTTGGAGATGCTCCATATGTTTGTTTACTTTGTTCTTTATAAGAAACCTCATAGGTGGGCTTCTAAGGTGGCTCAGTAAGTAAGGACACTTGCTGCCAAACCTGATGAGCTGAATTTGAATAGCAGAACCCACATTGTGGAAGAAGAGAACCAACCAGTTTCTGCAAATTGGCCTTGGCTCTCCACGTGTGCATGATAGGTCCCTGCACCTCCCCTCCCTTGATAAATAAATGTCAAATTTTTTAATAGTTTTCTTTTCTTTAAAGCCCAATATGCATAAGTCAGCATTTAGAGAAAGGGCCTGACTGACAAAGATGCTCTGACTTTGTCCAGGACCCATGCTGGGCTCTCCTTTTTTCAGATGGATTCCTGATGAACTCACATACTAAGATAGTTGAGGCTGGAGAGATGGCTCAGCAGTTAAGAGCACTGACTACTCTTGCAGAGTTCCCAGGTTCAATTCCCAGCACCTACATGATGGCTACCAACCATCAGTAACTCCAATCCCAGGCAATCTGACATCTTCTGAACTCTGCAGACATTGCATGACATGGGTGCATTTACACACATGCAGGCAATACACTCATACATAAAATAAAGATAATGAAGTATTTTTTTAAGTTAAGAAACTGTTAATGTCAGGAATATACAATGTAAACAAAACTTTATTAGAACCATAGTCTAAGACAATAGGACTGTTTTATTTTGGATTAAAAGTTTAAGTTGTAGCTCAAAAAGAATTTTTAGCATTGTTCTGATGTTTAAAAAAATGAACATCTAGTTTATATTGCCTTTATTTGTTTTGTTTGCAATGAGGGGCCCAGGAACTTGCACATAGTCAGTACTTAATAAATATTTATCAAAATGGATTTGAATGAAAGTGGTAAACCTTGAGGGCATTGCATAAACCTCTAGGGCTCTCTAAGTAAGTTGAGACAAGCCTTCAGGGATTTTCAACTTGGTATCTCGATCTTTTTGGACGAAATGTGTGCACTCAGTTGTATTTGGTTTTGTGTAGCTAGAGTTACATAAAACTTCTTAGTGTTGCTTCTATTGGCTTAGTTTTGCTAACTATAGTTTAATCAGAATTTCTTTTTGGATTTACATTTAACTCTTTTGACTTATTATCCCAACAACAAAGACTGTTGAAAAGCAGTTGTTTCTGATCATACGTGACACTTGATAAATATAGATGATAGAAAAGATTTATGCTTTTCCTTCAGGAGAGTTAATGGGTGGTGATAGTGTTTAAAAGTAGAGCAAGGAAAATAGGTTTGCAAAAGGAAATTTTATTATGGAGAGAAACCAGATGAAAATGTGAATTTAAGAGAGATAGAGAAAAAGTCATTAAAAAATTTTTTTAGCTGGTACACAAATTAATGGGTTTCACGGTAACATTTTCATATACTCACATAATTGAAAATAGGGTTATTTTTTATAGAAATAAATGAAATGTCTGGATTTCCTCTATGTTGTAAATCTGTATTTATTACTCTTTTTTTCCCTTGCACGTTAGTTTCATTGGTTTTAGTTATATGAGAAAATGATACTTTTATGTAATTTAAAATAATTTTTTAATGAGGAAGAGTAATATATTATTGTGTTTGTACTATCTTTTATGGCATGTCTAGCAGAGAACAGTTTTTGCTATCTAGATTGGCTATTGCTCATTGTAATGTTTTCTGTTCTGCAAAACAATGTGTAATCTGTCTCCAAAATGATATGATTTTCTATAATGAATCTTTTGAAAACCGAGAACCTTTACTTCTAAAAATATAAATTACTTGGTGGCTTGTCTGAAATGGAACACAGTTACCTGTGCACTGTTGTAGGGGACTATTGGTCTGGTCTTCCCCGTGAGACTCCTAGCAAATGTGCCTTGTACAAAGAAAAAGAAAACACACCACACATGCACACATATACACACAGAGAGAGGGAGGGGGAAATAGAGAGAGAGATACAAAACAGTATCTATGGTGTAAGACTCTAGCTCAAGAGACACTCACCCGGTACTGTTGACAAAATCACCAAAATGATCCATTGCTTTTAGTTATATTTTGACTAATGAAAGCATCAGTCTAAACCCTTGCTCATTTGGGGATTAATCAATTGAATTTTTGTTTGTTCTCAGTTTCTAAATGTTTCAGCAAATGCTTTTTTCCATTATCTTTCTCCTCTTTTTTGTATTAGCTTTCCTAAGACTTGTGTGATCAGTACTTCTTACTAAGAACACTAGTGAGGTACACTTGAGGTAAGCTTATTTAAAACACAATAGTTCTATTTCATCAAATGCACACCATGTCCTAGGCCCTCACCTAAGTCTTCAGTTCTTTGGGGTCAGAAGATAGCTGGATGCCACAATGGGAGGATCTGGCCTATAAGAGCAGATTGTGTTTTTAAAAAAATCAGGTTGTATCCTAGTGTGGCAGGGAGTCTCAGCACTGTCGAGACTTAAGCAGGAGGATTGCCAGCCTGAGCTAAAGATCAAATAAAATAGAATAACAACAACAACAACAACAAATCGTAGGGTTTATAATTGGAAACTGATCACAACAGGAGTATCTCCACCACAGAAAGCAGCAAATGTTGTTACAGAGCAGGATGTGCTCTCTCCAGTGAACTAGGCAACCAGCACACCACTGTTGAGATCAGAAGTGGAAAGAGAAATTAAAAGAGTGCAGATAGTGAAATCTGGCTGTTTAATGTTCCATAATGCAGGAGTAGTGTTCTTGGTAACTTTGTTAAATATCAGGTGGTTGAAATTGCATGCGTTTATGGTTGGGTCTTCAGTTATGTTCCATTAGTCTATGTGTCTTTTTCTGCTACTTTTAATGACTATAGCTCTGTAGTATAGTTTGAGATCTGGTATGGTAATACCTGCCTCAGCATTGTTCTTTGAGCTCAGGATTGCTTTGGCTTTCTGGGGTCTTTTGTGATTCCATATGAATTTTAGATTTTTTTCTAATTATTTGAAGTATGTCCTGGAGATTTTGATTGGGATTGCATTGAATCTATATATTGCTTTTAGTAGAATGACTATTTTCACAATGTTAATTCTTCTAATCTATGAGAATGGGAAGTTCTTCTATCGTCTGGTGTCCTCCTCAATCTCTTTCTTCAAAGATTTAAATTTTTCATTGCAGATATTTTTAATGTCTTTGATCTCTAGATAGATTTTTTTGAAGCTACTGAATGGGACAGTTTCCATGTACTCTTTCTCCAATTGCTTGTTATTAGTACAGAGAAACGGTACTGATTTTTGTAGATTGATTTTGTAACCTGCCACTTTGCTAAATGTGTTAATCATTTCTAGGAGTTTTATGTTGGAATTTTGTGATCTCTTATTTGTATCCTTTGTAAATAGGGATAACTTGACGTCTTCTTTTTCCGATTAGTACTCATATAATTTCCTTCTCTTGCCTTATTGCTTTAGCAAGAGTTTCAAACACTATGTTAAAAAGGAGTGGAGATAGTAGACAGCCTTGTCTGGTTTCTGATTTTAGTGGGAATGCTTCCAGTTTTTCTCAATTTATAATGATGCTGATTGGGTTTGTTACAGAGTTCCACAACTGGACAAAGATAGAGAAGTGTCCGTGAAATGTCCAATCCTAAGTGAAATGTGTGCAATGGAACCTGTACACCTAAGGCTTATGGGACATAGTAGAACAGGAGGTAGACAGAATATGAATGCATCTCTGAACTTTCATCAACAAAGCTCCCTCATGCAACAGAGAGCAATGAACACAAAATGTTACAAATGGACAAACCAATGGAGAACAAGAGTCTGCAGAGTGTGGGCCCTTGAACAAGACTCCTCTATTAAACTCCACCCACCCAGGGCTCAGGGACCATTTCAGAAGAGGGGGCAGAAAGATTGTAAGAGTCAGGGGAGGAGGTACATGACTATATGGAAATAGAATCTTACAGGCTCTTGAGAACTTGCTCATATTAGAATCTACAACAATGGTGTTGGTATGTACAAGACCTATGCAAACTCAAACAGATAAAAACCCAGTATAGAACTCGGGCAATGGGCAGCAGGCCCCAATCTTAGCTGAAGAACTATTGGCAGCTGATTACTGCTGGGTAAGAGAGAGCTGATTTTTTAAGAGAGTGACTCTAGAGAAACTGACTAAAGCCCAGTTGATGAACTTGCACTGAGGTATGTCTGGGTATGCTAACTTGATAGGCATTAATATGAAATCCAGTGTCAGTGGGGCTTGGGAGGGTGCAGATTGGGGAGTGGGTATAAAGATGATTAAAAGTTTTTGTATGAAATACACAAAAAATTCAATAAAAATATTAAAAAGCTTAGATTTTGGAATGGGTGCAGTAATCTTATAAATAACAAAAAGAAAAGTACTAGCAAAGACAGATTACTTCATAGGGTTGGAAGAGAAGCCAAAGGAAAATAAATGACATTGTAGATGTGTGTGTCCCTTGAAAACCCAGCTGGTGCTACATTTGTGGAGTTAGTGTGAGGGTCTGAGATAGTAGTGTTCCAAATATGCCTGAAAGATTGAGAAATGTAATTTTAGCTACAAATTATGAGATAGTTACTTAAGTATTTTTCTTCAACTGAATAAATTTGCAAGCTATATAAATCAGTCACTTTCTTATGAAACAATTCTACGATCGTGTGAAATTTTATTTTAAAGTTCATCTTCAAATGCAGCCATTTCTGGGTATTTGTGAGGAAGTGGCTCCAGAACTCTCTCAAGAGCCCATATCTCCAGTGCCCTTTAAATCATCTCTAGATTGCTTACAGTGTCTAATAGGATGTAAATATGTGGACTATATTTCTTAGAAACTAATGACCAAGAGTCAATGCATGTTCACTATATCTAAAAATATCAGTAAATAATATGCTCACTCTAAATACCAGAAAATATGATTCGCAAAAAGAAGACCCAGAGATGTAGGAGACAACACTTCTCTATCTTCTGACCTTTCCCTGACATTAGAGACAGCTACAGCCTGATGGATCATCCCTGAGTCCTTCCATGCCTGAATGAGGGTTGAGGGAAGCCAGGCCCTCTGCATCTATGGCTGCATTCAGACAGTGAAGCTCTTGCCCTATGGTACCCTATGGAACTGTGCTAACTTCTTGACCAAAATTAGTCACACAACATACCACGTTTCAGGGATTTTTACTTCCTATTCTTCCTATCCTATCCTATCCTTCCTCCCAAGCTCAGAGGTGAACTGTCTCCACTCTGCCAGACTTACTTGTGGTCTGCTTTGTATTAATGTCGTGGTGAGGTCTTACTAGAGTGTCCACATAATAACTTCCTCTCTCTAGTCATTCTTCTTCACGTTTTATGCCACCAGAGTATATACATCTCTGTATCCTGTGCTCTACTCTGGGCCCATTTTTTTATAGCTTATCTCTGCTCCTCAAACAAGTTTTTCTTGCACCTCCTCCAAATCCAGAACACTGCTATTCTAGTACTATCTGCTAAATTGGAATGAGAAAACTGTAGACCATGCCACTCCTCTTAACTCCAGCGAACAGCACGTGCAGCATTCTGTGTGCAGCCTAAACCCCTCACAGCACTCGGGTATGTCCTTCCATGTGCACCGAACCTCTTAGGATGCTCAGTGTTGAGACAAATTATCAGGACTGCAGATGAAAATCATACTTGTGGGCCCAATGAATTTCAGTTAGCTCTTTTGAAAAACTGGATTGGAGTTGTAGGTACAGCAGCCAAGACATTTTCCAAGGAAACCTGTGATTAGAAGGAAGCTATGCCATTCCATCTCTTAGCACTGTTGCCAGGAAAGGCATATGCTGGAACAGGGACAAGCATGAACCCTGACAGACAAGAGTCTTGAGAGTCGGTGGCCTGACCTCTGGTGAGTGTTTAATGCAGGTACCAGCAGAGCCATCATACGCAGCAACAAGTGGGCTGATTTATGAGGGAAAAAACCTAACAAAGTACTTATTATGTATATTTTCTCCTCTTCCTGCTCCTCAGCCTTCTGTTTCAAGTTATTTTTGTACCCATCTGACACTTTCTGTCTTTTCTAGATATGCATTAACAAATTAGCGAGACAATTTTTACTGGCACTTGTATCTTTCTCCTGATGGATGTGATCCTGAAAACGTATGTGTGAAACACATTAGTTTGGAAACAGTCACAAATGGTGACATGGTGATTCAGGAAGTTTGGGGTCAAAACAAATGACTAAGGAAGGCACGGGGAGCGAGAACTGGAAAACCTACCAAGCAAATCTAAGATGATACACAGAGAACGCAAGAAATGCAAGTTATAGATGTCAAATCAAAAAGTCCAAAATACCCTCTGCTTCTGTCTTCATGGCATAATTTTTCAGTGTAACACATTGCTAAGGATGCGTTCTGTTCTTCAGAGCGTGGTGATGTCTACAAACAATGAGCATCTGAGGGGAGAAATTTCTACCAAAACTGTACTGGATTATTTCCTTGAAATGACCTGCTGCTTCATGGTCAACATTATTTAAATTTCACCTTCAAATACTTGGTATATAATCAACTTAGCTATTTATACATATAAAAACACAGCACACATTTTATTGACAAGTGGTTTATATATTTCCTCATTCTTTTATTCCTTAATTAACAGAGTTCCTGGCTGGTTTGAAATTTGCTATATATAGTGAATTTCCTGGCTGGACTGTAGAGATCTTCCTGCCTCTGTCTCATGAGTGCAGGGTTTATAGGCATAACTATCACACACAGCTTATTTCATGCAGAAGCTTTGAAGTATCCTCTTTTTGTCTGTTTGGGGTTTTTTGTTTGTTTGTCTTTCTTTTTATTGATATTCGTTTGAAAATAGTGTCTTTTATTTATTCTTTGACAATTTTGTATAGGTATACAATGTATCTTAATTATAACTACTCCCAACACCTCTTCCCAGTCTCCATAGACAACTCTCCAAATGTCTCCTTCCCATCTTCATAGCCTGTCTCTGTGTCTGTCTTTCTCTCTGTGTCTCTGTCTCTCACTCATTCTCCTTCTTTCTCTATTTGTGTGGGGGAGTGATCTCTCACTAAACTCAGTGCTGCCTAATGTTGACTGAACCTGTTGGTTTGATCTTTTGCAGATTTTGTGCAGGTAACCATAGCTCCTTGTGAGTTCATAGGTGCAATGGCAATGATATGTCCACAGGATAGAACTTCATAGCACTCGTCCCCATTCTCCAGCTCTTACATTTTTCCACCCCTCTTCCACAATTTTCTCTGAGCCTTCGGGGATGGGAATTGATATAGATATTTCATTTAGGCCTGATCACTTAATAATTACTTACTCTCAGTTCTTGAATTAATTATGATTTGCTGTTCACTGAAGAAAGAGGCTTCTCTGCCGTGGTTGAGACCAGCACTAATCTATATGTTAAAACACAAATATTTAGAAAGCAGATTAATAGCATGTTCATTTAGCAAAGTGAAAATAGCAGGTTCCTTGCTAGGCCTATCATCTTCCAAGCCACAGACTTTTGATGAGGTTTGTGGTACCAGGCCTGAATTCCTTCCTCTGGGGCAGGCCTCAGATCCTACCAGACAGTGATTAGTTAAGCCCATAATTACGCCACCAGTGGTCACCTGGTGCCAGCACGTAGGTCTTGTAGTATCCAAGGTCCAGGGCTGGGTAAGACCATTGATATCTTTTCTCCCCAAGCAGCCGTCAGAGCACCTTCAGCACTATTAAAGCCTGCCCTGCAGGAGGAAGTTTCTGGGTCAGTTCCACCTTGGTTTCTGCTGCAATAAAAGTATGCTGTGCCTTCAGCAGTAACGTCTTACCATCTAGGTATGGTGGGCAACCAAGAAAAACGGCAACAACTGGTGTTGTTCAGGGGATTCTGGGGCCTCTTTGTAAAGGACCTTTTTGAGGAAGAAAAGTGTCCAGTACATTTGAATGTTTCCACATTCGTCTTCTAAGACTTTGTCTTATTTTGGTCTTCAGAGACCTAGAGCTCCAGGAGAAGATGCTTAAAGTAGCCAAACAAGAACATGTTGTCATGATTCCACATTTTCAGAACATCTTTTTAAACTTTTTAGAAGGAAGAGCATATTAAGAACATATTTTATTTTAGCAAACTGTTCCCTACAGAGCAAGCTGAGGAAGGTACCATAATCACTTTGCCAAAAGAGATCAACACGCATCTGTTTCAACAGTAATTTCGAATGGATTGTAGGGTTGTATGTCAAGCCAAGAGAAAAAGCAGATTAGTTTAATTCTTCATTTATATCATAGAACTTCTTGGTGGAATTGGAAACTCAAGACTCAGACTGACATTTAAAACATTAATTTCAATTAATGTTAGATGTTTTCCAAAGACATTTTAAAAAGCCAGGTATGGTGGCACATGCTTGTAACCCCAGCTTTGAGGAGGTAAAGGCAAAATGATCAAGAAATCAAGGTCAGTTTTACCTACATGTGAATTCAAGCCCAGCCTGGACTATATGAGACCGTGTCTTAAATACAAAAACATAATAAGATAAAAATATGTAAAGATATATATATAAGCCAGAAATACCACTGGTAGGCAAATAAACAGGAGAATTTACAACATGTGCTCATAAAACCTATATGAATATTTATAGTAGCATTTGTCATCAGAGTGAAAACATAGTAACAGCCATCCATCAACATCCATCAACTGATGAATGCAGAGATAAATGTTGTAGTGCATCCATGCAATGGAATACTATGGAACAAGAAAAGAAGAAAGAAAGAAAGAGAAAAGCTGACTTACACACAGTGCAGATGAATATGAAAAACATTATTCTGAGAAGTTTGTACCTGAGAAGTCAGATGCAAATTTGTATACTGTACTGATTCCATTCATAGAAAATATCTAGATTTGACAAATGTATTGCAATAGAAAATAGAAGCAGAGGCTGAGGTTCCCAGAGACTGAGAGGGGATGAGGGGTAGGAAGGGAAGGCTACAGATAAAGGATTTCTTTGTGAGAGGATAAAATTTTTCAAAATCAGATACAGTATTGATGGTTGCACGACTTTATGATACACTTAAACTATAGACTTGCAACCTCTGAAGTATGCACATTATATTTCTGAAGGAATAACGAAAGCTATATTCTTAGTATCAAATGGCTTTATGCTACTGTATGGTGACTCTGAAATGTTTCTTCCAATTACTCCATAAGTTCTTTTTTTTATATGAGTGTGTTGCCAGCATGTATGTAAGTCATGCAATGCCTGAAGAGGTCATAAGATCCCTTGGAATTGGAGTGACAGACAGTTGTTAGCCACGTGTGGGTTCAGGAACTTGAACCCAGTTCCTCTGCAAGAGCAGTCAGTGTTCTTAACTGAGCCATATCTCCAGCACCATATAAGTTCTTGAAGGGCAAAAATGAGCCAATTTTAATAGAATGAAATTTTCCACTAAAAACTACTTGTTAGAAGTTCCCTTCTCACACAGAGACTTGGGCTTTTTGTGGTTGTTTTGTTTGCAAATAAATCTAAATTTAAAATACGATAGCAGAGCTAGGTGTGGTAGTGGTAGTATGTGCTTAGAAAGTGGAGGCAGGGGGATCAGGAGTTGTTCAAAGGCCAGCCATGGCTATCTAGTGAGTTTGAAGACCTCTTGGGCTACATGAGACCCTGTTTCAGACAAGCTAACAACAAAAGTACCTTAGCAGTGATGCACACTTGTCACACCAGTCTTCAGGGAGGCTGAGGCAGGAGGATTGTGAATCTGAGATAAGCCTGGGCTATATAGTGAATCCCAAGCCAGCCTAGGCTACATAGTGAGATCCTCTCTCAACAACCCAGAAGTGAAATAAAATAATGTACACAGATTCAAAAAGTCTACAGAGTTTAAGACTGTAAAGGGAACCTGTTGTGTGAGCTTTTTCTGTCTCATTTCTGGGATTTGCTTTGCACTCTTCTTTGAGTGCTCTGCATGAACCCAGTGCTCTCTTACAGTCTACATGCCATACTTATGCTGGCGTCCCACCGCATCCGAGAATGACTACTCTCAGGATAGGGGAACACTGAAATGTGGCATCTCCTATTTTGGCTCCTATCAGTGGAACTGAAAGAATGGCCTTCCAGAGTACACTGTGAAGTCTAAGCCAGGTAGTGAGAAATCTCCTTAGACAGCCGGCAGACTCTATATATCAATAAAAGTTCAAAGGGTGTTGGGAGTCCCTGTGCTCAGGGCTAGCCCAAGGGGACAAAGGGTCTCTACCGAAAAGGGGTGAGTAGGCACAGAGTCAAAACACACACAGACCCTGGAAGCTGGGTGAGAAGAAAGCGGAGGGCAAGCCACTGCAAGCTCGTTTATTCACGGAAATGCAAGGGGCCTTATAGGTTTGGTTAGCCAATCGGGGGTCCCGACTGTAGCCAATAGTAATCTGTCCCCAGGTAGATCATCTCAGTGCAGGTTCTTTCCAGATGCTGGGCAGAAGCTGGTATCATGACTAGCCAGAGCAGATTGCCATGCCCACAGGAACCATTCCTCTATTCCTCACAGCAACTGACCTGGCTAAGGCCCATCCTGCATTGTGCCCTACAAAAGGGAACAATGGAGAAAGGACCCATTCTTAGGGCTTAGCACTATGTCTAGTGTATCTGGCACCGTCAGTTTGCCATGTTACATGGCATGTCTCACTAGGAATCATCTTCAGGAAGTTGAATTGTATGTAAAAGTTCAAGGAACTTTGGATAGTTCAGTAAACATTTCCTATGTCAAATAAAATGTCATTCGTTAAGTTTTAACACTATGAATGATACAATTTTTAAATATTTATTTTTATTTATGTGTATGAGTATTTGCCTGCATGTATATATGTGTACCACATGTGTGCCTGATGTCCTTGGAGACCAGAAGAGGGTTTGAATTCCTTAAAACTGGAGTTACCTGGATCCTCTGCAAGAGTAGCAAGTGCTCTTAACTTCTGAGTCATTTCTCCAGCCCCAATGAATGATACATTTTTAATTAAATCTATCTTCTCTCTCTCTCTCTCTCCCTTTCTCCCTTTCTGTTGTGTGCAGGTTTCATGGAATTCAGAAGACAGGTTTCAGGAGTCTGCTTTCCATGTGGATCTCAAGGATCAAACTCAGGTTGTTGGCAGCAAGCACTTTTACCTGCTGAGCCATTTGAATGATAAATTTAAGGGGTGAACACTGTGCAGGTCTCTCAGACATTCCATTAGCTGCAGAATGAGGCCCCATTTGTGGGTGGGTCTCTGTCTCCAGCATAGCCGTTGTGCTTCAGCCATCCCAAAGAATGGAGGGCCGTTGAATAGGTCCTCAGGTGGCCCAGAGTGCAGGGGAAGAATTCCCAGGAGACTATGTCTGTGGACAGCTCACTTATTGAAACCAAGGCAGGGGTTTATATAGGGAGGCCCTTCTGGCCCTTACAGAAGGCGGGAAAGTTAAAGGTGGAGTCTTTAGGTAAAGGCAGGAAGGCTGTAGGGCTGATGTGGAAATTAGGAACGAGGGAACGAAACCCCAATACCTGGTTTTGGTTTGGGGTGGTCTTTTTGGGGGGAAAAGAAGATTAAGCAACTGCTGAGGAACAAGGATGTCATGTCTGAGGTGGCTTCCTGGGACCTAGGTTATAGCTTCAGGCAAAGCAGACCAGAACACCTGTTATCCCTTCAGGGTCTTCAGACTGCCTGCTCAGTGCCTTTTTGCAATAGGCCCAGATCCCACACCCATTGTCTGGTTAGCCATCTCTCCCTCATTTTCCTCTTCTTGTAAAATATTTCCTACCTAGGAGACTATTCAGATGCCTGCACCATATTTTGTAGCGTCAGCTCAGGTCTGACATTCACAGAAAGGGCAAAAGCAAAAATAGAAGCGAGTTACTCTCCTCCTCCTCCTCCTCTTTCTCCTTTTTCTCCTCCTTCTCCCCTCACTCCCTCTTCCTCCTCTTCTTCCTCTTCCCATCCTATGACCCGCCCCTCATCTTTTTAGCAGTCACACTATCCTATACTTTGAGGACTCCCATGCACGTTCTTAAGCAGAAGGGCCACAAAAAGCTGCCCACTGGGACCCTCAGTCTAGGAAAGCAGATCTAGTCATGAAGCTATGACTAGAAAAGTAGTCCACGCAGGTTCTGGGAGCAGGCTAGGATATTTAGAATAAACATTTTAGAGTTCAAGTTCCCAAAGCATGAGCTACAAGGTTCCAAGTAGGCAGGTGTGGGGACTGGGTCTATAGTAAAAGGTACTGAGCAAAGCCAAGGAACCCTGAATATCCTGAAGGGACGGTAGGAATCTGGCCTGCTCTGCCTGATACAATAACCTGGCCCCAGGAAGCCACTGTAGATATGAATCTTCTTTTCCCCCACAATGATCACCCCAGACCAGAACCATGTTTTTGGGTTTCATTTTCTCATTCCTAATTTCCATGTCAGCCCTACAACCTTCCTGCCTTTACCTAAAAGACTCCACCTTTAACTTTCCTGCCTTCTGTAAGGGCCAGAAGGGCCTCCCTATATAAACCCCTGCCTTGGTTTTAGTAACTGAACTGCCCACCAATGCAGTATCCCGGGAACTCTGAGCCACCTGAGGCCCTGTTTGATCGTCTTCCATTCTCTGGGACAGCTGGAGCACAACAGCCGTGCTGGAGATGGAGACCCACCCACAGGCAGGTCCTCTTGGTTTCATACATTTTTTATCTCCTCTCAAACTAAAACCCAAACCTTGAGGCCAAGCACCATTTCCAGGTGTAAAGACAGAACTGTCCCAGGTCTTGTGCCACTGGTCCCTCAGGCAGTCCCAGACATGGTGATGCATCTCAGCTCTGACAGGAAGCAGAGCTGTGTGTTGAACCATGCCCTAAACCGACACCCCTCTCTCTGCAATATGGGACACACGTTTCATAGGCTTCTCTGGTGCATGGTTATATACAGAGGATAATATGGCTAATTCCCTCCTACAGGAAGGCAAGAAGTCCATGAGAGTTGATGTGAATTTGGCCGAGGTTCAGATTCCAAAGGGCCCCCTCTAAGCCCAGGCATCCCCTCTTCTTCCACACTTGAGTCATTACTGAGCTCATACTGGCTCTGACCAAAACACTCAGCAGGACTCAGGAGTTTAATGGATTTTTCTCATTTTTATTGAGCAATGAAATGAGTTTTTATTCATTAGAACCCTAAAATGGTTTTTAATTCTGTGGGGATAATTTAGAAATTATTGTGAAATGTAATTGATTTTTATAAATACGCCTGTAGTGTTCTTCGCACTAATAAGCATCTGCTTTTTGACTTGTTGGGGGAAGGTGTGCTATGTACTTTCAGAATGCTAATGAACAAAGTGCTGCCTCGTGCTTTCTAAAAAGCAACATTTATTCCTTCCATTAATAAAATTAACACTTCTCAAAATGGGAACAAAAGAAAGCTGATCAAAGAATCAGTTTTGCAAAGAAAGTTGAACTCACCTCTTTTTGTGCTTTATAATATTTTCTTCCCTACATTGTTTAGCAAAAGCTGAAGAACTTGCCTGTGATGCTTCGAGCACTTTCTCTGGTGAGTCCTGGCTTCACATATATTTGAAAAGGATATTTAGAATAATTGTACAACCTGCAATTGAGGAGGATTTTGTCCTGGTCTATAACCTATACAGACTCCTGAGAAAATATTTTAACTACATTCTCTGACACAGGGTGGTCCCTCAGGGATACACCTTTCTGGGGAGGATTTGTTTTCTCAAGAAGACCAGAAATAGTGATCCTGTCCATCCATTCGCTCCTCTCCTTAGAGTCCTAGTCTGGACTCATCCCTTCCCTCTCCTGTCTCCCTGTCATTGTATTTTCATTTGTAATTTAATGTCATACTCCCTTGGGCAGGAAGTCATTTGCAGTGAGAGGAGCCTCTTCCACAGACCTCTCGACCTGTCACGGAGTTGAAGGGTAGGATGTGAGTACCAGTCTTTGACACCCCCTGCACATCTGCCCAGGCAGTCTCCTGTCTGCTAAACAACTGTAGTCTTTGGAGGAGAACAGGGCATCAGGAGGCTAATGGCCTCATGGGAGAGTGGACAAGACCCCGAAAGCTTTGCTGTTTCTTTGGGTTTCATTTAGCAAAATACAGATTCAAAGATAAAATTATGAGGAGCTTTAAGAGGCAATTGTAGAGCATGGGGCCCCAAGAGCACAGGGTGTATTGGGGGCAGGTCCATGCAGCTGTCCCCAGTCTTCGCTCTGTATTCAGCTTTTGGAAGTCCCAGTTTAGAGTGGGCCAAGAATGGAAAGTGTCCACTTGCTGAAAGCAGTCTCCGACTCTTCCCTCTCCTTCTCCTTTCCTCCTTTCTTCCTCTTTTCCTCCTTTTCTTTCTCCCTGTCTTTCCTCATTCTCTCTCCCTCTCTCATGAGACAAGGTCTCAGGTAACCTAGGATGGCCTTGAACTCACTATATAGTTAAGGCTGACCTTAAACTCCTGACCTTCCTGCCGCCACCTTCCAAGTGCTGAGAGGACAGGTGCGTATCACCACACTCAGCAATGAAAGCGATTTTTAAGTACAAGTTGCTCTGGATACAGGTCGCTACTCTGGTCCTTTTGAATTGGGAAGCATTTTCCATATCATTACCTGACAGTCGACACAAGGGAAGTGGAGGTCTGGGACATGACCAACCTACCAGGTTCACACCCTGAAAGAAAACTAACTCTCCTCAGAAGCCATAAATTATCTCTGAAAGAAAACTAGCTCTTTTCTCAGAAGCCATAATTTATCCATAGTTCTTTAGTTAGGAGTGGGGCTCATGAACCCTTCCCACTCCACATTAGAATGTTGACTGTCTTGATTTTATGTGTGTTTTTTAAGAAATATTTTTATTATTTATACCTTATGCATATGAGTGTTTTGCCTGCATGTATGTAAGTACATCTGTGTCATGCAATGCCTGTGGAGGTCAGAAGAGGGCTTTGGATCCTCATGAACTGGAGTTACAGATGGTTGTTAGCTGCCATGTGGGTGCTGGGAACCGAACCTGGGTCTTTTGCAAAAGCAGCCTGCCTCTTAACCACTGAGCTATTTCTCTACTCCCTATCTTCTCTGTGTGTGCCACAGCTTCTACCTCTTTTTTTTTTAATGTATATTTTTGTTGAATTTTTTGTAGATTTCATATAATACATTTTAATATTTAATCTGTTTAATATGTTAAAGCCTATTGTGTTAGGTTTAGGTACCTAGCTGTCTCTTGGTGTGAGTTCATCCACTGGAGCCTGTTCAGCTTGTCTAGTATCACTCCCTTAAAGGAGATCAACTCTCTTCACGTAGCAGTTAATAAGCTGTCAATATTTCTTCATCAAAGATTGGGGTCTACTGTCCATTTCCTCAGTTCTGTGCTGGCTTTTGTCTGACTGAGTTTGCATGGATCTTGTGCATGCTGTCACTAGTGCTGTAAGGTCATATGAGCAATTTCCCAAGACCCTGTAAGACTTTCTTTACAGTCATGTGCCACCCCTGACTCTTACAGTCTTTCTGCTCCAACGGACCCTGAGCCTTAGGTGGGTTTCCATAGCTTCTTAACACAGTTACTAGAATGATCTTCCATAAAGTTGGCCAGATAATGCCTCTCCTCTGCTCAGGACACTTTAGCAGGCCTCGGTCTGCTGAATAAAGCCCAGTTGTATGGAGATCTACAAGGATGCTCCATCCTTATCCATCTGTCTTTATCAAATCACCTTTCCATCCTTCACTCACTTCTCTCTACACAGGTCCACACCATCCCACATTCTCCTGGAGACGGAGCAAACACTCCACCACCCTTGATAGTTTTAGTACATCCCCTGTTCCACCACCTTGGATCCCTTTTCCTGGATCTTTCGTGCCCAAGATTCTTCTCCTTCCAAGACACTCTCCACCATCCCTGCAGTTCATAAATCCCTATTTCTTTGAATGCCCTCATCTCTCTAGGATACCCCACCCTATTTTTATCTCTCTCACTTTCCTGAATTTCTGCAACAATTCTTATTTTCATATGTATTATACGGATTACATGTGTTATTTGTTTGTTTATTGTCTGTCTCTTCCTAAGCACGTAAGCCCCATAAAAGTAGTGAATGTCTGATTCCTGCCATATATTCAAGGTCTAGAATCTTACTTAAACTCATAGTAAGTATTCAAACGCTGAATAATTGGATTAATGGATGAGTGAGTGAATGAATGGGTATACATAGCTATATGCAGCATTATCTACTTTAAGAGTTTATAAGTTTACTAGTCACTCAAAGAGAAAAAAATTAAAAAGCTACGATGGCAGCAACCTTAATGGAAATCAGAAGTCTTGCAGGAAATAGTAGATTTCATCAACATGTTTCATTGATAGTTTCATAAACTCAGACAGAGATGTCCACGGCACCATTTAAGGGGATTTTCTTTGATTTATCATCATGGCATCCAAATCTCTCAATATTTATTCCTTTCATTCCTTCTCCTCCTCCTCCTCCTCCTCCTCCTCCTCCTCCTCCTCCTCCTCCTCCTCCTCCTCCTCCTTCTACTTTTTTTGAGACAGGGTCTTACTGTGCAACTCTGCTGGCCTGAAACTCACTATATAGACTAGGTTGATTTTAAACTCATAGAGATCCAACTATCGTTGCCTTCTAAGTGCTGGAATTAAAGACCTCCACCACTATACTAGGAAATATTTATTCTTTTATTTATCTTACAAACATCTCAGAGCATTCTAAGAAACTAGGATAACACAGTCAGTGGTCAAAGTCTTCCCTTGTGGAAGCCATGTTTTAGAGAGGGCAAACAATGAAGATAGAAACACACTGCTGTTTGTAGCAAGTGTCAGGTGCTAGCAAATGCTATGAGGAAAATTTTAAAGGGAGAGAGAGAGAAAGATGTACAGATAGGGTGGGTGTGGGGCTGTGCAGGGCAGGTGGGGAAGCCAATGCACAGATGGTAACATCTAAGCAGAGGCCTGAATATATGGGAGGGAGCCATGCAGACAGTTCTCACACCAGCTCAGTGGGAGTGGAGTGAGTGATCTGTGTTATCTAGCCTATGTATTTAAGCTGGAGCTTAAATTCCAAGTAGTGATCTACTCTATACTATAATTAATTAAAAATATTTTATTATTTCATTTTGTTTTATGTGTATGAGTGTATTGCATGTATGTGTATAAGTACACCCATGTCATGAAGTGCCCATGGAGGTCAGAAGAGGGCATCAAATCTCCTGGAACTGGAGTTACAGACAGTTGTTAGCCACCATGTGGGTGCTGGGAATGGAGCCCTGCAAGAGCAATCAGTGCTCTTAACTGTTGAGCCATCTCTCCAGTCACATATATGATAATTTGTATATTTTACTTTAAAAATCTTGTGTGAGCTGGAGTTAGTGGCCCACACCTTTAATTCCAGCACTCAAGAGGCAGAGGCAGGTGGATCACTGTGACTTTGAGGCCTGCCTGATCTACACAGTGAGACCATGAAAACCATCAAAAACAAAAACAATGTTTGGTATCCATGTACGTGGGGGGGGGGGAGGGGAGTGTGGACTTTAACTGTCTTTATGTTAGAGAAAAGTTATAAGAATTTAGAGCTTAATTAACTTTAAAAAATAAAATTCTAGAATTAGGCAACCATATTCCATAAAGGAGAATAAGTGATGTGGTGAGCTGAGCAAAAGGTGGCTTATGATGGGGAAGAGCCAAGAAAAGCAGAAACGAGAACAAAGATTGGGCTGTTATCTCCAAATTGCTTGTCATAGAAGGCAGAGACCAGGAGACAGAGTAATAGAAAAATAGCTCAATTATTTCAGGTGTCTTCCTGTAAGAATTAAATAATGTAAGGATTAAGGCAGAGGGATCTTAATTTTCATGCTGAGTGGGTCTTATGGAAAGCCTGGCTCTTTGTCATTCTCCTGAGGAATGTCAGTTAATTACTTAGGTGCATTTTGGAATCCTAGCATGTGTGACTCCATTTTGAGTTTCAATTTTGCTTGCTAGGGCCTCATATAGGAGCTTTTGTAAAACAAAACAATATTTCCCTGTGATTTTTATTTAGCAAGTATATATTTCAAGATGGTAAGAACACAGTCATTTTACCAATCCTAGAGTCACTTTGCTAATCCCAGTTATTGTTTGGGTATCAGCTGGGGTTATTTGAGAGAAAGTATTTAAAGGAAAAAAAAAAAGTCTTTTATTTTCAAGTATCCCAGAAGACTCAAGAAAATGTCAGAGTAGCCATTCCAAAGCAAATTTTTAATTTTCATGGGCCAAATAGAAACAGAGGTTACACTTAGAGTAACTCATTTAGTTTTGGTTTTTAAGTAGTGTTAGAATTCACCGTGTAAATATGTGGTGCCAGGTGGGTGCTGTGTACTAGGATTTCAAGGGAATCCACAAACTTCTAGGTAGGTTAAGATTTGTGAATTTCCTTAACTAGGCATACTAGCCAGGATCAGTGAAGCCTTGAGACTCAAAGCTTCCACACACGTAGAGAACACAGCAGGTAAGAAGTGTTCCACATTCTGCCTTATGTTTTAGATTCAGTCCAAACTACAGGCTGGTGGGGCGAACCAATGATGAGACTCAGCATGTGTTGGAAGATGGGTGACTTTTCCTATCTGTCAGCCTGATGAGTGTTCTTTCATTTGTTTTCCCCTTTTCAGACTCAACTAGAAAAGGTTGAGGATTTGCATCAAGCTCAGTCAGCGCAGTTGACTTCAAATAATCACAACAGTTCTTTACGCCAGTCTTAGGCCATAGTCGTTTGCTGGAATGGATGCTGGCAATTCAGATGAATGTGTAAATACCTCATGCCTTGTGCTGATACAGCAGGAGTGCCTGTGGTGGCAGCTGGTACAGCGGCTGCCCTCATCCTGCTGAAGTCTGACATTTCCAAGGCAGGATATGATTACAAATAGCGATCTGAAGTTAAGGGCAAGAAGATAGAGAGACCAGGAAACACTGAGAGTCTAAAACAGTAAGGCAAGAAAGCCATGAGATGGAGGCAAATGATCCTGCCTAAGAGTCTCCATGTCTTCAGGGCATGAAAGCCTCTTTCAGATCTAGTCAGCTCGGAAGAGACTATTTCATAGCACAGTATCAATCGGTAGTGTTCCTGTGAAGTGTCTAACATCTCAGGGATATTTAAGCTCAGTTGCTATAAAATTCATGAGAAAACAAAATGGGGAACGGTAAGCCTGGAGATGCTATTTGTCTGCCATTTGGGGAAGTTTTGAACAGAAGTCACTTGTCTCCACCTACAACTCAGCTTCATCGTATTTCAGACATTTCTCAAAGCTATCATGCTCTAACCAATTTTCCATTCTTTTTTTAAAAGTATTGATTGTTTTTGCATATTTTCCTTATCTTTTTTTCTTATGATTTATAACTAAATTTTAGATAGTATTAACTGTCTTTTTTTCCCTGATACCCTAAGTTTCAAGTTTTTCTTAATGCCTAAAGAAGACAAGAAATAGTAATAAGATGCTTGTAAGTATATGCATGAAATATTTTATAACTTACAAAGCATTTCCATATATACAACATCAGTTTATCCTAAGGACGACAATGGCATCCAACCCTCCTCCTTTTTCGTACAGTTTCTTGATGCCAGTGATCAGTGAGCTGAGTTTCTTAAACCAGGAGCAGAATGCAGTGCTGAGTTCTCCATTTGATGTCTACAGAATGAAAAAGTCAGGGATAAAGACCCATTGGGAGACATTTGGGTATCTCTAGGGGATGGTGAGAGGTAGATGATGGACCTCAGGAAGAATGTCTGCTGGGCCAGTATTTGTACTGTCTTACACTGGAGAAGCACGAACACCTTCAGATCTCCCCATTGGTTAATACGCAAGTTAGATTAACCCACACCTGCCCTGACTCCCTCAGAGTTCCTATAAGAGCCGAACTAGACAGCATGTGAGAACATCTTTTCTAGATTTCCAAGTGCAAAATAGGTGTTTTAATTAAGTTTCTCTGCACTTCACTGTTGCCAACAGCCATCACCTCAATTTCAATGGAAACCTTGGTTTACTGAAGAGAATAGATAAACATGTTTAGAGGCCTAAGAGTCATTTTATTTTTTTAAGAATTTATTTATTTATTTATTTGTTTATTACTGTGTGTAACATGATGTGCTTGTGCAGGCATGCAGGCCGTGGTGTGCAAGTGGAGTTGAGAAGACAACTTTGTAGAGTCGGTTCTCTATTTTCATTTTTATATGGGTTCCGGGGATTGAACTCAGGGTACCAGGCTTGCAGAGGGAGCAGCTTTACCCACTGGGCTATTCTACCAATCCTCATTTTACTTTTATTATCATTAAAACACAGAGCTATTCTTTTGACAGCCAGACACCCGAACTACAGTCTAGTGACAGTTACAGTCAACAGGAAACCAAGGTCCTATAAGATCTTCACAAATATGATTGCCTTTTAACCTTGTCTTCTTGATGACCAATGGATATAGGAGAATTCAGCCCACTGTGGGCCATCCAATCCCGAGACAGGTGGGTCTGGGCAGTATCAGAAGAATAACTGAGCAAGCTATGCGGGGCAATAAGCAGCACCCTGCATGCTCTCTGACTCAGCTCCCACCTGTAGGTTCCTGCCTTGAGCTCCTGCCTCAGTGATGAACTGCTACCTGGAATTATAAGATAGAATAAACCTTTCCTCGCCAAGTTGATTTTGTTTGGTGTTTTATCACTGTGTCAGAAAATAAACAAGGACGTACATGATTATGCGTATTTCTGGCTCCATCACACTTTTTGCTATGGAACTATAAGCTCCAGGGCTAGGCTCAGGAATCTGTTTTTTTTCTAGAAAGCACATAGGCCAGGTCACTAACCCAGAACTCAGAACTTACTGGCTGAAATCCACAGCTTTGTAAGAGGACATTTGGTTGTCATTTCAACAACAAGATTTCTCTATCAAGAGTCTACTACAAACAGATACAAAGGCTCAAGTGAAATAAAAGCAGCCCTCTTCTGCAAAATTTGCCTTCTCACTTTTAAAAGCACTTTGAAGTCATATTTTCTCAGCTTTCTTTAATTGAATGGTACATTCACAAAGAAACTTTGGAAATGCATTCCATTCCGGTTTTGTTCTGGTCTCTACTCAAGAAACAATCTTGTAAGCTGTTCAACTGATCACCAACTAGCCTCTCTCCAAATTAGAAGGAGGCTGCAACTCATTTTAAGCGCTACTACCAATAATTCAGTGTGTTAGCAATCTATACTATCTGCCAAAAGAAAAGGCTAAATATTTTGCCTCTAGCGTCCAAAGACTATAGAATAACAAAATGGAATTTCAATTTCATCGAAACACAGAACTGAAAGAAACTAATTCACCATTCATCTAAGGCACCCAACCCTTGTGCCTGGCACTGGTCTAGGGCTGGAGGACTCAAGGGAACAAGCAAACATTCCCTAGCACTTAACATGCTCTCCAGGGAGGCAAAAATTAAAAAGGCAGCTAACATTGTTATTCTCAAAATGTAAAGTAGCATGTTCAAAGTTGGAAAGAGATTTAAAAGGACAGTTTACTCTGAATATACTATGCTAAGTTTTAAAATTCAGGAACTGTAAAATTAGAGCACAGTCCGCTTGCTCAGGCACATTTCTGGAAGGTTTCATCCTAGTCTCCATCTACCATTCTAACTGGTCTCTTAGTCTCCCGAGGTGCAGTCATGTCCCCTTGTCATGCCTGACCTTGTTTCACAGTTGTGCCCTTTGTAATGATGCTCTAAAAAAGCAATGGATTTGTTTTCTGTACCTTTTCAACAGTTCTAACTCAGGCAACCATACCAGTTTGAACCGGATAGAGCACTAAATCCATTCTTTGGAGTCTACCCAGAGTCTACAGACATTTAGTTAACATACAAGTCTGCAAACTAATACCCTCATGTACCAGCCAAAATGACATCCTAGTTTTCTTTTCCTGCTGGTATTATCCATATTTAGAATTGTAACATAATGCCAGGTGAAAATTCTGCTGCAAGAGTTTGTTTTGTTTGGAGAAGAATATGCAGTTTATGACTTTGAAGTCCTTGTTACTTGCTGTTTTGGAGAAAACAAACAGAAAACAACAACAAAGACTTAAGAAACAGAACAAAAATAACACACCACTATCAAGATATGTTCCTTTCATAACTTTACATACTTCCATAGGGAGTACATTTTGCTGGTTTTTTATGCAGACATCTATCAGCTACAGAAAGCACACTGCTGTTAGGGTCAAAATTAATTTGATAAATGCACACTGGGTTTGAATTAGTTTTTCATCTTTATCTTTGCATTCATGTAAAGTATTTCTTTAGGGAAAAATGCATGGTAGGTTTAAACTTCACATGGGTTAGCTAATTACTTACAAACTATAGCCTTGACAATGTTCAGTGAACAGACACCATCCACTTCACTACAGAAACAGTTCCATTTTTTGTCATATTAATGTTACCCCACTGAAGAAATCCCCGAAGCAAACATGATATAGACTGGGGAACAGCTGTGGACAAGTGGCTTCTGATCAGAAATGAGCATGAATGACAACAAATGAAGGAAGAAACTCTTCAATTTCTGATGACCTTGGGACATCAGATTTAATGACAGATAATTAGCAAACTACTTGCAAAAGAAACTACCCAGCAGTTAAGAGAGCAACAGTAAAGCCCACCAATTCTGGGAATACTCACAGGTGCCAGGAGCGTGATTTCGAAATCTGGACCACATACTTGAAACAGTCAGTATTCTTAACTTTAGCTTCTTGGCAGACAGGCTAGCTGAGCGTGCACATAGCATAGGTGGATGATAGCAAACAAGTTTGGGGCAAGCAAAACTCTTCACAGCTGCAGGCAAGTTGCTCTTCCAAGGAGTCAAGACACAAAGCAGTGCCAAGGCAATGGGGCATGGGCTGGGAGAGAGAGAGGAAGGCTGGAGTTTAGGGGGTTTGTTACCATTGTGGGTGTTTGTAAATATACAAGAAAATTTTGGGAAGTTGGTTAGAATTGGAATTTCACCCAGGCCTCATTATCAGCTAGCAGTGAGGGTCATCCTTAGCTAGTGGCCCTCAAAAAAGTCAACCAGAATAAAGATAAAGGCTGGCAAGCACCTGCATGGAGTTCATCTCCCTCTGGGTTCTTACTTTGTTCTGAGTCTGCTTGGCTGACCCGTCCACCTTGGATAAGCACTGTCTTTAGAGACAAGACACAACTCATCTTGGAAAAAAAAACACAGCTCACAGAACAGCTGGGACACCCCCCTGTTTTGGAGCAATTCATAGGGGCCTAGAAATCTGCAACAAGAAAATGTTTTTGTTGCTGCATAGTCTTGGTCCAATAAAATCACTGCTTTCATTGGCCAATTACTTGTGAGTTACTGTAACTACGCACAGTGCTCTGAACGTGTGCTACTGCAAAAAAATGCTTTTGTTTACACATACGTGAAAGACTCAAGAATGGAGGCATCAGAACAACTTGGGTGATTTCCCACACTGTGTCTGATCTCCGTTCCATATGTGAATATTCTAATTTTCGATTAAACAGTATGTCTTACCCAGTCTGTAATGCTAAGTATTAGACAGGAGATGTTTATTACCATCTTTTCCTAAGTATCATTTAAAAGAAAATGTCTTTCATTATTTAAAAGAAAAACTACAACCACACAAAGATTTCCTCTGCAGCTGTGACCTTGTGTAGATGATACTTTCCCATCTCAGTTTTAGGTGCTATGTAATCTCTTGCATTGCTGTCTATCACCCTGGCTGGTGCCTGGCATGGTTTCATCCCATCAGGCAGTTCAAATCAGGAGCAAGGAGCACTAGAGCTGGCTGCTTACTCCGCAAGGCAGATAATCCCCTAATGACCCGTCAGCATTTCCATTCCTAAAAGTCAGATTGACCTTCAGAGGCAGAGGGTGCTTTAAGTTGGTGAAAAATAACCTTCGTGATGCAC
Source organism: Eospalax fontanierii (assembly GCA_035773235.1). NCBI lineage: Eukaryota > Metazoa > Chordata > Mammalia > Rodentia > Spalacidae > Eospalax > Eospalax fontanierii. The sequence continues at coordinate 28,071,710 of CM069545.1, read as the reverse complement.
CAAGTCCCCCTTCCCATCCCTCGCCCATCACTGACTACAGTCTCCAGCTTATTTGTGCAATGTGGATCAACGGATATTTGTGACTCTTCATAGTGTTTCCTTCCTAAAACATTTGGAGTTAGGGCAAAATTTGCATAATTCTATTAGAAGGCTTCTATATCAGCTTTGAAAACTATTTGAGAAAATGTGATTTAAGGGGAAAGAAGTCTTATCTTTTGGTCCAGAAGGTGCTTTCTGGAACTAAGCTTGTTAATATTAGGATTGCCTGCTAAGCGCTAGGAACCGAGAAATAGAAGGTCAGGATTTCTTTTATCTCCCCTTTTAAGTCTGCACTGGTTTGAAGCCTAGGCTGAAGATTTCATGTTTCACTGTATTGAAAATTTGGAAACTGGAGTCATGGTACAGTGATGGCCACACAGCTGCGTTTCTGGGGATTTTACACAATTTATTGGCTCCTCTCAATTGAGGACAGTTCATGTCAGGGGCATTATGGAACCTGAGGAGATCTTCTCTAGATCAAATCTGAGGCCCTGTCATCATGTCTATTTTGATCAGATGATCTGCCTGTCATTCACAGGCTGAGAGCCAGTCTGGCAAACGTTTCTCATATTCAGCTTCTAAGGTGATACTGAATGAACCAAACACCTTCAGCTATGCAAATATTCCCAAACCCAGTGTAATTTAAATGTCTTCTGTGTGTTGCAGGGGTCTCAGTAAAATGACCTGCTGCTCTGGGAGCCAAGGGCTTTGTGTTCAGATGATGGCATACTGACAGGAAAGTGTGAAGCCTCCTGCCTCAGTCATAGCCAAAGCCCATGCAGCCACCAGGCTAGAACTGTCCTGAACCCCAAATCTACCCACCTCTCTCAAGACCCATGTTCTGCCCAGAAACTGCCTTAACAAGTGACTTCATTTTTATTCTCTAGTGATCTGAGTTGTCCTCAAAATCAGAAAAAGACTTTTAGAGTCCCCAAGCATAATAAAGTGTATAAATAAAGGAAGAATTTCATTTTTGAAGTAACATAAAATTCGTAAGTACTCTGATAGCGGAACGCACTTTTCTTCCTAGATGATTCATTGATTATAAAAGTCTATGTGAATTTATTACAGTGGAAGTTTCTGGGTGTGTGTTTATGTGTCTATGCCCACAGTTCACTCCAGTGCGGACTGCTGTGACAGCACCTTGAGCCCATTTCCCCTCTTTTCTGCCCTCTGTTATACAGGATGACTCATATTTGTTTTTCAAAATATAGTATTTTACTGGGTCCTACCTGCATTTCACATCTAAAAGACTTTCCCAGGTGGTTCTGTATTTCTGTAATCCTAATGACCTAGTTCACTCTCGTTTTCTGATAAGTGACCTTCCTTACCAGGCTTTTAATCCATCTTGCCACTGACCACAAGTCACAATAAATTAAACCGTTATTTAGATAATTTGCTGATATTTAAATAACGAAAATTTTAAAATTTTAAAATTTGATTTATAAGTTTACCAAACAAATTTAGAGGGGGCTAGAGAAATGACTCAGTGGTTAAGAGCACTGGTTACTCTTGCAGAGGACCCCAAGTTTGATTCCCAGCACCCACATGTTGGCTAACAATCTTCTGTAACTCTAGTTGCAGGGGATCCAGTGCCCTCTTTTGACTTCCACAGATACTGCACAACACAGGTACACTTACATACATGCAGGCAAAACACTCATAATATAAAAATAATAAATAAAATATTTTAAAAATTAGAAATTGTTTGAGTTTATTTAAATGTATCCACATATTTTAATATATGGTTTGTATTTAGCATATACTTATTTAGATTTATACATAAGCCTCATCTTTGAACTTAGGAAAATATTTCTATCATTTTCAAAAGGAGAGTTGTGTTTACTTATTAGTTCTGAGAAAACTCAGGGCTGGCTTTTGGTACATAAGCACTTAAGCAATGCTGTGGTACCTGTGTGCAAGTGGAATTCAAAGACTGAAGATGATGTGGAGAGAAGTGAACTCTGTTAAGCAGAGATGCCTTTTCAGAAGGATGCCTGAGAATCATGTTCTTCTTATGTAACATACAGACAAAGCTATGTTACTGTACCTACACACAGGACAAAAATGTGCGATGTTCAGCCAAAATTGCCACCCGAGAACACAGAGAACAAAGAAACACAAAATCCTAATCAGATTAGAGCTAATGAACCAGACTCAAGCCTCTTGTGAACTCCAGAAATGCAGAGTCATTCCAATGAATAAACAGTGGAACAAAACCTTGCAGAACAAAACATTTTCTTAATTATTTGCATTCTTTTCACAGCTGTAATTACAAGGTAGTTTCCATTGTCTGTTACAACTTGCCCCCATGCAAGTGTGTTCCTAGGCTGTAGTCTATGCTTTACTGCAAGATGGTTATGACGGTCACTAAAATGGGGAAAAGCTTCTCCCTGCTGTATATAAATTAAAGATAATATGTTGTGTCATCAAAACTCAGAGATGGGAAGCAGTTCTAGGAGAATTTTTATTTAATTTAGTAAACTATGACTAGATATAAAAAATCATCTATAATATTATAAACTATACAGTTAAAATAAAACATCATGAATCTTCTGTTCATATATTTGCCCTTTATTCCCAAAGATGGATTTTTAAGATAGTATTTTTTTTCCCTGATGGTTATCAAAATTGGAAGGGATGGAAAAGACACAAACATGAAGTCAACAATTTGTACTGACACCATAATCTTATCAGTCTGGGATGCCCACCATGATAAGTAGATACAAGACTGTTGGCTTTTTTATTTATAGAATCATACCACACTGTAATTGTTCTGTGATTTTGAGAATATGTGCTTAGAATGTGTATTCTTCTTACCAACTACCATTCTTCTACATTTATTTATTTTTATTTTAGTGACCACACAGTATACTGGTACATGTGTGCTAAACTTTCAAACATGATTCTCTGATGTGCCGAGTTCCACTGGTTTTTCCAACTTTGGACTGCTGGTGGCAAGCTGACTGGGGCTTCTTTCTTTTGGCTGGACAGATTGCCTTTTCCCTGATTCATTCTACCTTCCCTTTAGGTAGCTATGCCCTTTTGTGTTTGGTCTGTTGCACATGCAAGACCCTACAACAGCCTACTGTTTTATATCTGTCTACTATGCACATTTCAATTCTTAAATTTTCAGCTGCATACCGTTCTGAATAGGGCACCATCCCACTAGAACACGAATCATCTCTTCATCCAGCACATCCACACTGAGTGCACTGTGTGCCCATTAGTCACTTTACTCTCTCTGTTATCAGATTAGCATCACAACACTTCAAGGCTTGTGTTCAAATAGTGCTTATTTTATCTAAAAATGACCCCAGGCAGTGGAGCATAAAGCATGGAAGGTCAGATTAGCTCTGGTACTGTGTTGTAGCACTAGAGGGGATACAGGAGAAAACATAATATAGATATATGCAGTGGGGTTTTAGTACTGTCCATAATTTGGGAGACCCACTGTGAAGAAAGGATTTCTGTCATATGCAATTAAGAAAGGAGAGAGAGGAAGCGGGACACAATGCTTGGCCTTGGCTCTCTTGGCAGCACTATGCCTCGTAGTCTGTTTCTGCTTAGTCTTGAGAAAGTTAGGTCATGCTACGGTAACAAATTAACCCTGAAGTCTCTGTAGTTGAGCAAAATAGATCATTTGTCGCTTTCCTGGAGAACATGGAGACTGTTAGAGACGCTACTTCATCCACAGTCCAGGAGATCCTATTAACTGCAATTCTGCCATCTCAGTGTGTGACTTCTAAAGTTGTTCCTGGAGAGGAAAACAAGTCTTCCAAGCCACATCTCCAGGGCATCAGAGGCATTACTAGGATCAGAGTCTCTGGAGTGACCAGTGTGTCCATTAAACACTGGAATTAGAACACTCTAAAGAGCAGTACAAGTTAGAGTGGGAATGATCTGACCAAGTAGCCACCGGATAGTATAGTCCAGATAGTGAGATCAGAGAGATGTCTAGGAAGCTACACTTCATGTCCACGACTGGAACTCTCTGTGTATAGCTCCCCATCTGGTTACTCATTATCATTCTGGGAGCTCCAGAAAAGTGCAGTTCTGATCCTCTTGTTGAACCAGATTGTCCTGAATATTCTCCTTCATATCTCCTGTTAAAAAATCCTTCACAGTGAGCTGTAAGCTTCTTCCCTGATGATGGTCTTTCATCATTCTGGAAGGTATTATACAGCCTGTTCTGGAAGAGAGTTGTCATCAACAGTCTTACACAGCTTTGGATCCTGTATGCTTCGCTCACCTGTTGGGTGAGATGTGCCAACTGTTGTGATAGTGGCATGACTGTTAAGAGACTAACTAACTATTTTCTGATTGGATTTTAAGCCTGCCTCACAGGATATAATTCATGAGTGGTACTATATATGTGGTCAAAACCCCATGACTGGGGAGGTTACAAGCTCTATAGGGGAAGCTATTAATGTTATTTCTGAAATAACTAATGCCTAGTGCAGAAAGAAGCTTCTCCAGTCAACAATACTCATCTTTGGGCATAAACATAAATATCTAGAAGGTAATTTGATAGGTACAACATGTCTATTTGGCAAGACAACATTAACAGCTTCCTCTCTGGAGCCTCAAATACAATAAAAAATAGTTGGTTAGTCTCATAACAGTCATGCTACTATTGTGTCATTGGCACATCTTGCTTAGCAGGTGAGTGGTGTGGCACATAGGAACTAAGAGATTTGGATGGCACATTTTAATGTCAACATAGGCATAGTGCTAAGTGTCATATATAGAAAATCTCATTTAACACTTAGCAACAAAATATAGGATAGATTTTATGTATATATTATTGATAATAAAACCAGCTTTGGAAGTAAAAGTAAAACTTTGGTCAAATAATCAGGAAGTGATGGGACATCTGAGTCCTACTCCACTTAGAATTTTCATAATTATACTCTGTAAACAGTTCTTTACTTCTCTAGGTATACTGTCCTTCAGCATCTTTTACTACATTCAAAATAACTTCCAGTGATTCATGGAACACCCAAAATTATTCTAACTCCCCTTGTAATGCACTTGATATGATAGTAAATATTTTACAATTTTTTATGTTTAAAACAAGATACGTGGCTTCTTAGCACTGGACCACATTAACTAGCTTGGCAGGATGTCACCCCACATACAATACCAAATGGTTCCCTGAGCATTGTTCTCAAAGTTTCAAATGTACTGAGAGCTATTTTAAACACCTTTTGAATAATAATTAAAAAAGAATCTTATTACAATTAGCATATCTGTAAAAAGGCAAGTTTGATTCTAGAATTCTCTATCTGCATACAGTCCTTCCATTCCTTGGCTCTGTTCACATAGTGCTGCAATTACGTGGAAATTGTTTCATGCCAACTTCTGTGTTCCATCATCATGTTAGAGACATTAATGAAGGTGCCCCACTCAGCAAACTTTTCAATAGGAAAAGAGAGCAGTGATAGTCCTGTGAAATAACAGAGATAGTTGAAACGATGGGAAGCAATGTCAGTTTTCTAAGCGACTCAGGGTGGGAGCAGCATGCCTACACACGAAGCCAAGAGACTAAGGCTGAAGAAGAAGCAGCGAGCAATCTTGACTCCTCTTCATGAATGTGGCCCCTCCCCTCTAGTAAGCTCTCGGATAATCATTTCAAAGTGCTCTTTCACTTTGCAAGGAAGTGGCATTCTGAAACATTTCCAGAAATTTAGTCCAGCATATAATAATAGGTACTTACCCAGTGCCTGCTAGATACTCTTCTAAGTGGAGTTGGGTGAACTGGGTGAGTCTAACTCTGCACTGTGTTCCCATATATTGCATAGAATTATCTATTTAAGACAAGCTTCTATCAGTGCTGTAGGTGAAGTCCTCCTATGAGCACATCCCTGGCCCTTGGATCCTTGAGACAGGGTCTCCTTATACAGCTCAGGCTGGTCGTGAACTTGCTATGTAGCTTAGGCTGGACTCCAATTTGAGATCCTCCTGCATCTCTCTCCCAAGTGCTAAGATTACAGGCATATGCCACAAGGCCAGACAAGGCTGTTTTAATAAGTCCCCTAGATAGACAACTTTTCAGATTTCATCTTATATCAGTACAAAAGTGGAGGCACATTTCAGACTAGGAAGTGCCATCTCTACAAAAAGGGTCTGAAAACACCAGTGGGATTGCCACCAGTCCAACTAATGCCACAACTTCAGAAAAAAAGAGTCTTAGACTGGCTCTGAAGGAAGAACAGTCTGGTGGCCTCTTCCTTTTCACAAGGGAGCCCCTCTCCTGCATCTTGGGAGGTAGCTGGAATTACAGAGGAGGATCTTGAGATGGACAGAATTTAAGAGGAGCAAGTTTGAACTTTCTCTTTCTTCTTTCAGGAACTGTTTCTAAATTTGTTCGCAGGTTTTAAAATTAAAGATTTCTGCTCTGACTTGTGCAATAGGTGAGAGTATAATAATATTCTGCCTGCAAGTCAGAGAGGCACTTTGTGAACTTAAGTGTACTTGTGAATCAATAGCGATCTCGTTAAAATATAGCCTCTGGACCAGGGCATGAGATTCTGTTTCTGATGAGCTTCTCAACTGAGCTGATGCTGACTGTCCACAGACAGCCGAGTTAGGGGACATCCCTGCTGGGAGGCAAAGTGACCTTCCACATGTAGCGGGGCGGGGGTGCATTCTGACTTTTAGTGCTCTTCACTGCAAACGCCGGAGTGGACAATTCGGGAGCATGACCGTCCTCTGAAGTCTTTCAGCCCCTCTGCTGCACGTTGCCGGCACGCAGCATTTTACCAGGCCCCAAGGCCATCTGTCCTGGTCCGGGAACAGCTGTTTATTTGTTTGCTTTTATTTTTTGTGAACACCAATATCACACTTCACTACTGTGGGTAGTGCAGGATAAGGTACATTGAAGGATGATCCTGGGGTCAGAGTTGAGGGAAAATGCAGAATTGGTGATCTTTGGGGTCTCGATGCCTGTAAGGTCAGTATGGGAGCCATGTGCAGCACCCCATTGCCCCGGTTTCCCCAAGCCCACCAAGGGAAACGCCTGAGGATTTATATCCATGGACTCATAGCTGACTTAAGGTCTGGTGAGAAGAATCATTTAAGAATCTTTGTCTTCTTGGATTTCCTGGGATACATAAGCCCCTGTCTCAGAGAGAGAATAAGGGTTTCTCAGAAAACTAAGCTCTTCCATAAGGTCCAGCTTGGCCCCTCCCAAAGGACTCCTAGTCAACATATCGCAGAGATACTTTCACATCAATGTTCACTGAAGCATTGTTTGCAATAGCTATGTCATACCAGCCTAGGTGTTAAAGAACAGAGGAGTGGAGAAAGAAACCATAGAAATATGTGTGTGTGTGTGTGTGTGTGTGTGTGTGTGTGTGTGTGTACTGGAATTGTTTTTGGTCATGAAGAATGAAGTGATGTTGTGTGCAGAAGATGGATGCAATTGGGGATAGGCATACTGACTGAATTCAGCCAGTCTGAGAAAGAAAAATATGTTTTTCTGTCATTTGTGGTTCTTAGGTTATATACAGATACATAATATATATATATATATATATATACACATATATATATATTTATATATATAATGAAAGAGGTGAAATTAGGTCTAGGGGAACAAAGAGAGTGCTGAGAAAAGGGAGGGAGAAGGTATATGCTCAACATACAATTTAGCATGTTTGTATGAAAAACAAATTAATCGAAAAAAATAAAAATATTTGTCTCCTTGGAAATCAGCAGAGATTTCTCTTATTCGAATTCCAAGCTGTTACTATAAGAAATGGAATGTAATTAAGAAACTCAAATTTAGGTTAGGGCAGTAGGACAGTCTTCTTGAAAAAGAAAGGTCATTATAGAAAAATCTTTCAAAGGAAAGTGATGGAAACTATTGCTAATGTGTCTCAAGGTCCTCACAGGGTCAGGCTATGGGAGCAGCAGTTCCATGACTGATTAACTACAACACAAACCAGAGACGATGTGTGGAATCCAGCCACGCTTGGGCCAAGATAAACTGGGCTAATGCTCTATTTTCCATGACCTGCTGCCTGGCCACAGCTGCTGAGGGCGGTGCCCACAGGCATCCCGTGGGCACATCTCCTGCAGTCACCACCTCCCCACCCTTTCCCACCTCCCCAGTTCCAGCCACGTGAGAGTTCTTCATGCAAGCACCTCATTAGAGCCATATTCACTAGGACCAAAATCTTGTACATTTTACTAAATAGCAACATTCTTAGAGCATTTCCCAAGATGCATTATAACTTTGCAGAATTTATCTTAGGAATGCAGGAGTGGTTCAGTATTCAAAAATTTAAAAATCAGATTCTGGGACTATAGATGTAGCTCAGTGGTAGAGTGCTCACCTAGCTTGTGTGAGGCCCTGGTTACTACAACACACCCAGGCACACTCCCCCACCCCAAACTACATATGCCATAACACGAATGAAGTTTGAGGCCTTTATCTTAGGTGAAACAAGACAAACACTAAACAAATAACCTACCTCCACTTACTGGAGAATCAAGATAACAGAAACAAGGTGGAATGGTGGCCCTAGGGCTTGAGGTAGTTGGTGATAGGAAGTGATTGCTTATAGTACAAAGTTTCAATTTTTCAGGTTGAATAGTTCTATAAGTGGATATTGCTATACATTCAGAATATCAACGTATTTAATGCTACTGAACTGTGCATTTAAAATTATGACAGCAAATTTTGTTTTATGTATTTTACCCCAAAAAGAAATCTCAAAAATAAAATACTGTATTTTAATATATTAAATCTATAAAGAAAACAAAGTGTAACTATCTCAATGCCAAAAAGAAAAAGAAAAAGAAAAAAAAAACCTCTTGAAAAAAGTCAATGCATTTTCATGATTAAAAACTCCCAACAAAGTGTGGTTGTGCACACCATTAATCACAAGACTTAGAGCGCAGAGTCAAGTGGATCTCCATGAGTTCGAGGCCAGCCTTGTCTACATGGTGAGTTCCAGGCCATTTGGGGACACAGAGAGATCCTAGCTCAAAAATCCTCCCCGCCCCCAAAAAAGCATCAAGCAAACTGAAAGACTGAAAGAAATGTTCAAAATCTAATATCAGGTATCCAGACTCAGGAGTGAAATGTTCATACTAGACTGTACAATAGCCATTTTCATAGAGATTAAAGTCATAGTTAAATTTATTTTTGTTTCTTATAATCACCATATCAGAAAACTTTACTTGTAAATTCAATTAAACTTTTAAGGAACAAATAATAAGCATAAGGTGGAGAGAGGAAGTCCTTCCTCAAAGAAATTTGACATGGAGAGAGCACTAGAACTAAGAAAAGAGCTTATCAAGTTTGTAGAATACAGTCTCTCTCTCTCTCTCTCTCTCTCTCTCTCTCTCTCTCTCCCACACACACACACACACACACACATTACAGCAAATAACTGGAAATGAAAAATTTAAAAAGCAATTCAACTTATACCAGTATCACACAACCAATAAAATATGAAGAACTGAAGTTTTCAAAGTATCAAAGCTTTGTACTAAAAACTCTAAAACATTGCTGAAAGAAAGTGGAGCTGGTATAAGTAAACGGAAAGAAGTCAACAAGACCACATGGCATTGGCTCCTTTTCCTCCTGCTGTGATGAAAGCCCTGAAAGAAGCCACTTAAGAAGGATTCTCTCTGTCTCACGGTTTGAAGAGATACAGTCCATTAAGCCTGGGAAGCCCTGGATCAGAAGCAGATCACAAATGTGGAAGTGGAGGTTCACAGCCTTGGCAGGCAGGCAGGAAGCAGAGGAAACTTGAACTGGAACCAGGATGGGCTATAACCCATAAGGCCTGCTTTCTGCAGTGGGGTCCCAAACCTCCCCCAAACCCACCACTAACTGGAGTTTGAGTACTGAAGTACATGTATCTGAGAGAGGTATTTCACATCCAAGCCAGAACAGACATTCATGGAATGAAGTTGTGAATGCTAAGATTTTAATTCTTTTCAAACTGATCTAAGAATAAGTCTGACCCCAATCAAAGTACCAACAGGCTTTATTTGCCCAGAAGGTGGTAGGCTGATTTCAAAGTTTATAAGAAAATGCAAAGAATCTAGAGTGGACAAATGCATTTGGAATAAAAGAGAATATGTGAGAAGAAAGCTAATAGCTCTGGAACTTGTATTCATAAAAGTCACAAGGTAAAAAATAATACTACCAGGCAAGAAAAGATGAAAAGCTGCTCATCTGGCATATGGATGAATCTCAGAGACCAATTCAGGGTGAAGGCACGTGATTTCATGCATAATGAAAATTAGTTTATGGTGATATAATTAGAACAGTTGTTCTGGAAGGAATTGACCTAAATGGTCACAAGAAAAAAAAAAAATTCTGCAGTTACTGGGATGTATTCCCCCGCTGTGGCTGGGTTGTTGTTCACACGGTTGGATAAATTTGTCAAGGCTAACTACATGAGCATTTACTATTTGTACATTTTTCAGTCTTTATAATCTATAGTAAACTGAGGTGCTGCGTGGAGAAAAAGATGGAGGCGCAGAGCCGCACGAAGCCATCCTCGGAGGTGGGGACTGGACTTCTTCTCAGCTCTGGAGTTTGTCCTTCCGTCTTTCCTTACTCTCCCTTATTCCTGCTCCTGTGCTAGCAAGGTTGTGTTTACATAGCTGATAACTCTATTTTAAATTCTGAGTCTAAGCTCCTTGATTTTGTTGATTTGAATTAGTTGATTTTTATCTGGATTAGAGAATATTAAGTTTCTAGGGGCTGTAGTTAGTATCTATTACATTCTTAGTTGTAAGATGATCGAGTATGACATTCTCTATCTGTTCTATATAATACTGTGAGTACTTTATATATTTTATAAAAATTATAAAGTTTCTAGTATTTGTAGCTCCAGTCCACTGAAGTTTAAACAGATGAAACAATTTGCCCAAATTAATTGTGCTAGATTGGAACCGAACTTTGATTTAAGCTATTTTATTCATCCAATCAACACGACAGAGAAACACCACCACCTCCCACCTACTCAAGCTTCATACCCTGTCTCCCCTCAATTCTTTTTGTTACCTTGTTGGTTGTTAGTGTATTAATTCATTATTTGACAAAGCTTTACTCTAATAAGCGTTTGTTCTGTGCCAGAAATATGTTAGGTGCATGCTAAGAAGGAATTAAAAATCAAGTATGGAAATGGGAAAATAGACAAACCCTGATAGAAAATGACAAGGTGAGATGGCATTAGCCGCCAAAGGATCACCTCAAGCAGACTGTGGGCATAGGAGGGAGATGGGGCAGGTGAGATGTCAGGGTCATGACTGAGACAAGGCCTGCATCCACCGGCCTGGGGAAAGACAGGGAAGATCTTGAAGAAGAAACAGTCTAGCAGCAGACATAGCACCAGGAGAGAATGTGATATTTTCTAGAACTGCAAGCCATTCTATGCAACATGCAGGTCAAGTTCCAGGAGAAATGGGGACTGTGGAGTTAAGCATGAGGTGACTCAGAAAAGACCTTGGATACTTGTTTAAGATGTTTAAATTTTCTCTCCCCGGGCAAGGGCAGGACATTCAGGGAGTTTAAGCTCCTTAAGCAAAGGGAATTCAACAAGATAGTGTTTTGGAAAGATCACACTAGCAGGATTAAAGAGGAAGGAAGAGTCAAGCTGCTGTTGCTATAACTGAGTACTGGCGAAATAGAACAAAGCCTTAGCGAGGGAAGGCGAGGGAGAGGAAGGCGGCTGAGTTGTCATCCTGGCTCACTTTCCATTTAGCGAGAAAGAGATTTCTTCTCTGATCTCTGTTGGCATAAGGAGAAGAAAGAATGGTACACAGATGGTTTCAGTCTTGGGCCTGGGTGGCTGTTGGTACTCCCTGAGATGAGGCTATTGGAATGACATGTGTATGCCCATTCAAGGCCCACCCTTAGCATGCATAGGAGCAAAGCCATACACGTCAACTTCACCTAGCAACTAACCTACATGGCAATCTACAGCTGTCCTGACCACTACCAGGTAGGTGATTGTGTCATTCTTCAAAATGAGAACTTTATACGTTTGTCTAATTCTTTGAGCACATCATTATTTTCCCACTAATAACCCTCTGATACAAATCTTAGAAACAGTGACATTGGCTGGATGATATTTCATTCTTTACTGGTTACATGAAAGTTATTCTTTTCCAAAGAGCAGAAAAGCAAACATGTACAAAAAAAACCTTGTCATTCTTCCCATTTCTTTCCCTTTCTCTTCCTTGTCTTTTTTCCTTTTCTTTTCTCTGTTTCTCCTTTTTTTTCTTTTTAAAAGATATTTTATTATTTTTTACTTTGTGTGTATGCTTGCATGTATGAAAGTGCACCCATGTTGTGCAGTGCTCGTGGAGGTCAGAAGAGGGTGTCAGATCCCCTGGAACTGGGGTTACAGTCGGTTGTTAACCACCACGTGGTGCTGGGAATCAAACCCTGGTCCTCTGAAAGAGCAGCCAGTGCTCTTAACCGCTGAGCCATCTCTGCAGCCTTGTTTCTCCATTTTCTTGCCTGCCTCCTCCTCCTTCTTTCCTCTTGCCTTTCTATTCTTTTTTAAGTTAATCTAGGAAAAATTCTTTCCCAACTTGAATTGATTCCACAATGACTCTGGTACGAGCATTGTGAGCTCTCAAATCTGGAATTAGACATATGATATTGAACTCAACATTTTCATAGTGGATTCCAGCAAATATCCCTTCCATCACCTCCTGCTCTTCACATGACCCACACTTTCACTTCTGCAGGATGGATTACTCCTTGCCCCAGTTAGTATGCAAATAACACCTCATAGAAAGAAGTTTAAAAATGATTGTAAGCTCATTAGCTGTAGTACCATCCTGGTGAGAGGGAGAGCACTGGCTGAGGGAGTCCAGACATGGGAGAAGAGAGAGAGGCTCCTGTTTTCCACTTTTAAAATAAGGCTTTAAAACCCTCTGGGCAAGGCTGCCGGGGGCCAAGGCGCAAAGGGCGCATGAGCACAGATCTCCGCCTTTGGTGGTGCTGAAAAACATTGATAGAAGCAGTAAAATAATTTTGACATAATCTTTTGTGGGGAATTGCAGAGACTGCTCCATTGTAATCAACCCTTGACATTCAAGGCTGTCTGAAAAGAACAGTGTGCCTGGAAACCAGCCCTGAATTCAAATGATGAGGTTTTCATTGATTGTTTTAGACTTCAAAATGATTTTTTTTTCCACCAGGTTTCAATGTCCTGACTTATCAATAAATAAGACAGCAGTTGCTATCTCACAAGATTCTATGATAATTTAGGGAGATAACCTTTGTGGAATGTTTCCCAATATAAATTTATTTTGTTATTTCCACTTATTATCTTTGAGAATAATATGACTTTCAAAGGATATTTCATTTTATTTTGTATTTTGGAGGATTATCTTTCTTTTTCAAAATCACGACCCAAGAAAAATTGATTTGTGGTGAATTGTTTTTGCATAAACTTCTGGTATCTCTTTAAAACTTTACATGAAACAGAGGATGATGTTAATCATAATAAAGAACATTAACATCTTCCTGCACAGATGGTTTTGGCTTGGCTCTTGGGAGATGAATATCATATGGAACTTTAGCAATGCAATCCAAACCTAAACTTCAAATAGGTTTCACTTTCTTAATATTATAAAAGTGTTTTTGCTTTTGCTTTCTGCTGGGATAGATTTTTTGACAGGGTAATAGTATTGTATCTCAGCTTGATGGAATACTTTCAAAGATTTTTAAAACTTGTGCTTCTTTAAAAAATGGTTTCAGGAACTGAAGAGATAGCCTAACCATTAAGAGCACTGGCTGCTCTTGCAGAGGACCCAGGTTCAGTTCCTAGCACCCACATGTTGGTTCATAACTTCAGTTCCAAGGGATCTAATGCTTTCTTCTGGACTCTGTGGGCATTGTACAACATGGGTACACTTACATACTTGTGGGGAAAGCATTCATACACATAAAATAAAAACAAATAATTAAAAAAGATTTACATTCCTTTTTTAAACTTTATTTTATTTTTGTTTATATGTGTGTGTCTGTGTATGAGTATGCACATTTGCATGTGGGTGGCCTTAGAGACTAGAAGACGGCATCAGATACCTTGATGCTGAAGTTATAGGTGGTTAGAAGCTACCCAACATGGCTGTTGGGAACTAAAACTGGTCCTCTGCATGAACAGTGCTGTGTGCTTTTAACTACTGAGCCATCTCTTTAGCATCTTAAAATATTATTTTTATAGCATGTACTCCATCATTATGAACAATATTACTTAATTTTATTACTTTCTGCAAGTCATACGCAAAGATCTTTATGTGTATATGTTTATGTAAATCAAGGTCATTGGGAATCAAACCTTTTTATATTTTTAGTACCAGATAGCAGCTGAAGCCACATTTTGGCAGTGAATTTGGATACTTTTCAAGTTTGGGGTTTTGTTAAGAACGATTATTAAAAAACCAAGCAAATCAAAAAGTTATGAATAAATTCAGTATGACCTAGACCTTTGTCTCCAGGCAAGAAAATCTTAGTCATTAGGGATAATTCAGAAAGCGACAAGTCAACCTGTGCACAAAATCTATAACTAGACTAAATAGGAATGGAATCAATGTGAAAACATTTCCTTTCAATAATGATGACTAGATCTCAGAAGCATATCATCAATAAATATCCAGGCTTTAAGTTCTTAAAACCCATATGCACAGATTTTTCCCCCCATAAGACACAATAACCTACTTAATGTTCAGCTCACTAGAGAAATTAATGTGTTCTTTGACAGCTAAAACAGACATATAAACACACATACAAGCAAAGAGCCACAGTTGTTGCCCTTGGTCACTTAGGCAGCTAGTTGGAACAGATGACAGTTAACTGTAGACCTTTTGCTAGACAGAGTTTGTGTCTTCCGTGTGGGCTGCCACAGTATGGTCTCCACTTTAAAGATCCCAAGGAGAGGACTGGGAGAGATGATTCAGCAATTAAGAGCACTGGCTGCTCTTGCAGAGGACCCAGATTTGATTCCAGCACCCACAAGGTGGCTAACTCCATCACCAACTGTTTTTTATTGTTTCATATTCCTTATTCTTGGCTTTGTTCACATGTGGAAGTCTCTAATGTAAGAACAAGTACCCTCCTAGTCTCAAATGAGACTTGCTGGTTGAGAGGAAGCAATATGAACCAGAAATTTCATCCTCTTTGGGATGTTATTTTATTTTTAAAAATATTGTACTATTTTACATTATGTATTGCCTGCATGTGTGTAAGTGTGCCATGTTATATAGTGCCTGCAGAGGTCAGAAGGGGGCATCAGATCCCTTGAAACTGGAGTTACGGATGGTTGTTAGCCAACATGTGAATGCTGGGAATAGAATTCAGGTCCTCTGCAAGAACAGCCAGTGTGCTTAACCACTGAGCTATCTCTCCATCTCAATAATTATGTTTTAATCATGCAATCACACTATTATGCTTACTTAGAAATCACAAGGTAGATTTTAGAATATGCTCCAGTTAAAGACCGTTTTAATGACTGACAACATGTTATATTCATTTTCAACTGTTACTACCTTCCCCCGAAGACCTCCAGTTTCCACTGCTAGGTCAGTCTTTCCACAAACTTGCTTCCTCCAGAAAGTCTACTAACTACTTCAGTGGTTATCCCTGAACACCCTACAATGATAATTGGTTCTCATACTAACAATACAACCTTCTCTTCTAATACCCCACGACAACATTAGTTTCTCTCATTTGAAAGCATTCCTTCTCTTTTCAAGGTTCCTAAAATGCTGTCCAGTCTTCCAGTTTACTGCACTATTAAAGAAAAGATGTCCATTTTGAGCCCAATTTGTTGCAAGCTATTAAAGACCGAATATCCTCTATCTGAAATGCTTAGACCCAGAAGTACTTCAGACTTGGGGGATTTAAAAAAATTCATATACATAATGAGATATTATAGGAATGGGGCTCAAGTCCAAACATGAAATTCATATATGTTTTATATATATTTTATACACACAGCCTGAAGGTAATTTTATGTATTATTTTTGTTATATCTGTATTCTGTCTCACATGCCACATGAGGTCCGTGTATGGAATTTTCTGCTTGTGGTATTATGTCAGCCCTCTTTTTTTCTGATGTTTTTGTTTGTTTGGCTTTTTGAGACAGGATCTCACTATGTATCCCCAGTATCCTGGAAATCACTACATAGACCGTCTCAGGCTGGCCTCCATCTCACAGAGATTTTCTTGCCTCTGCCTCTGAGTACTGAGATTAAAGACATGTGCCACCATGCTTGGCAAAATTTCTGATTTTTGATTCTTTGGATTTTAGATATAGGGGCTGGGGTTCTTAACCTGTATTTTTAAATTCCTATGAAAACTTATTGCATAAACTCCTATGCATGAGTGTACTGCCTGCATGTATATAAGTGCACCTGTGCCAGGCAGTGCCCATGGAGGTCAGTAGAGGGTGTCAGACCCCCTGGAACTGGAGTTATGGATAGTTGTTAACTACCACGTGGGTGCTGAGAATTGAACCCAGGTCCTTTGCAAGAGCAGTGAGAGCTCTTAGCCACGAGCCATCTCTCCAGCCCATAACTTTGAGTTTTTAAAAGTCCTTAACACATATTGATAGCTAACCCTAATGACAACTTGATGAGATATAGAATCACCTGAGAGACAGGCCTCTGGTAAAGCCTGTGGGGATTATTTTGATTAGATTAACTGATGTGGGAAGATCCACTGTTGTGGATGGCACCATTCCCAGGGATGGGATCCTCTACTGTATAAAAAGGAGAAAGTGAGCTGAGCACAGGCCTCTCTCTCTCTCTCTGTTTCTGTAGATACAATGTGACCAGATGCTTCCAGCTCCGGCCCTGTGACTTCCCCACTGTGACTGACTAATCTGCAATTGTGAACGGAAACAAACCTTTCTCCTTTGAGCTGCTTTTGTCAGGGTATTTTATCACAGGAGCAGAAGATGGAAACTAAGACACGTATTTGGTATTTTTAACCAGATCAATGTCCCTTGCTACCTTTAATATTTGTTTGATGTATTTCCTAACACTAGTTATATACCTTCATATTGTTAAATTATAATGACATGGTTTAGAGCAAGTGCTGTGAACTTTTTAAATGAATAAGGGCAGAGAATACCAAGCCCAGAGGGGAGAATGATTCTGATTCCAATTTTATTGTATTTTAATGAGAATACTGTTGGCCAAGTCATTGAAACTCATCTATAACAGGAGCTAATGAAGAGATGATCTTTGAATTCCGGAATGTCCTATATCCAGTGATGATTTATCTCATTCTATCAACAAGTTTCTGTTTCACTCTATTATCAAGCCTTCCCCTAAGAATTATTCTCCAGGATAATTTAAGAAATTCTTTTCGGTAACCCCTTCCTAGAGTGTGCCGAGGGAATTGCTAAGACTGTTTGCTCCATATCTTTCTCCTTAGTTTTGACTTTGTTCTGGGGACTTCTTGAAACTAGATCATACACGCATAGCTACAGCAAACTTGTAAGGCAGGCTTCCACAGACAGGCTTCGGGGAATTTGCCACTCTGACTGTGTGGCCAACGTGACAAACAGGCCAAAGTAGACCTAGGACCCAAAGCTGCAGGGTAAGTTAGTAAAACAAACATAAGACCATTAACCCTGAGCAGCATACAAGACTGGACTCTGAGATGCAGTCCAAAGCTCAGACTTGAAATGACTGTCTGCTCAGAGGGTTCTCAGAGGTCAAAGTCCGCATGAGCCAACAATGAAATATGGTTCTGGAGATAGATAGAGTGTGGGAGGGATGTACAAGAGGGGGGTGCTTCAAGACCCAGTCACCCCATCGTCCCTCCTACATACTTGGGCGAATAGCCCACGTAATTCATGTTCAGGTCCAAGCTGGTCTAAGCAAGCATCAAAGAAGAGAGCTTGGAGTGGGAAGTCAGAGCAATGATCAGGAATGTAGGGTGCCTGGGAAGCAAGTGGAGGCATCTCACTCTGGTGAAGCCTACCAGCTTAGCCAAGTCGTGGGGGACTTGATTACTCATGCCTCCAATGTACAGAGGGAAAAGGGAGGATGTTGCCTACAGGACACAATCTGCCCCAAAGTCCCTGACCACAGCTAGTACCAGAAGAGGAATGGCATGCCATATGCTATGGCATGCTGGGTGCAGTCCTAATGCCTACAAGGGCTTCTTGGGTCAAGACCTGGGTCAGCATCAGTTAAGATGGACTCACCATCTGGACCTGCGAGCAAAGCATTGATTAACACGGATCAATCAAATTCTCAGACCACCCAAAGGGAGCCTTTCTCTTCTGGTGACAAGTCCCTGCTTACAGTGGAGAATTCCAGAAGGAGGAAACTGACACTGTGAGGGGGTGGAGAATGTGGCAGGGATCAGAACTTTCTTGTTTAAGGAAGTTCTTAACAAGTACCCATCTGCCTTCAGGGAAGAAAACATCATTCATTTTAGTCTTTGAGATTCAGTTCTCATAACCAAATCCTGTTGTCAGCAATCTGTGTCCCCACATTTCCTCAGCAACAGAAGGGTCCCGGAGGACTATGCTGCAAATGTCCTTTTTTAAATAGTTCAGTGAGGACTAGGAGGAATCCAGATACCCACCGTGTTTTATTTCCTTAGTGAGGAAATTATCATTTCTTTGGCTGTTTAAATGCATCTCTGAGTCAGATAGAGGACACTATAATGGTTAATCAGCAACAAGTAATTCTTGGATACTTAACAATACTCTAAGCACTTAATCATACTGACTACTAATGAAGCTTATAAACCATTTAGCAACTCTGAAAGTGAATTTCTCTGCAGGCTTAGAGAGTATTAGGCCATTTGGATTTTACCAAACAAATATTATTCATGCTTTAATTCCTGGGAAAAGAGATTCAGAAAATGAGGTTAATGCTCAGTTATCCTTTCCAGAGTTTAGCAATTACTAATTCCATCTGGGAGCGGGGAGCTCAGCTTAAACATTCTTCAGGTTATCCCTGAATTTACTGCTTGTTAGTGACCTACTTCATTGTGATTATACTGAAGACAAGAATAAGACTGTAAGTGGAGTTCACTGAGGAATCACTTTGCTTTAATTCAGGTGTTGGAGGTAAAGAAGTTACAGTTTCTTCTGAGAATTACTGACTCTCAGGAAAATGAATTTAAGTAAACCATTCTTTCATTTTGGTGCCTTTTCTTAGAAAACAAGAGGGTCACTATAAATCGATTTCTCATTTATTTTCAAAGTAAATGATGGAATGTTAGAACTTATTTAACAAATGCAGGAGTTGTAATAAAAGTTTTGAATTTGATAGCTAGCGGAAGTTAAACAAAGAATAAAAGAGCAAGGGAGAAAGAAGAGAGAGCATGAGCACTATCACCTCTTCCCAGGATGAACGAAGTGCTTTCTTGTTTTAAAACCATTCTTTCAAATAGGGAATGACAAGCCTTTCCCATAACAGGCCAGTTAGTAACTATTCAATAATTTTTTAACCATATTCAGTCTCTGTTTCATATTGCTTTCATTTAAATTTTCTTTGCTTCTTTACCAATGGTTTAAAATTGCCCAGGATATTTTTAACTCACACCTGCATGATGCAGGCAGGTGCCATTCAACACAGTGGTAGAGTTTGCTGACTGCTGTGTCAGGTTTTGGAAGAAGACATATGTTGCCAGAATTTGCTGACTCAGAATTTCATATAGATTTTGCAAGTGAAGGTGTTCTTGACATGGAAGGTTAATATATTTTAATGGAGAAATATAGGCTATTCCTTCTCAGAGATTGCGAGCTAATGTGTGCCAATATACTTTCTCAAGATAAAGGACCTTCTTTCAAAGAGTGTCTTCTCCATCTTGTAACTGCTTGGTTAGGGGAGCTTAGAATGCTTTGAAAAGTTTCACATTTCTAACTTCAGACATAAAATCACCTTTAAGACTTTTACCTTTGCCATAGTCTCCCTGTGTAGCTCAGGTTGGCCTCAAGCTCAAAATCTTCCAGCCTCAGCTTCCCATGTGCTGGAGGAGCAGCACTACCAAATCTGGCTGAAGTTTTGTTTCTTAAGTGTTTAAATTTTCTCTTTTTTTCCTTTATAAAGGTAATAAAAAAATTATTTATGCCATCTAATTCAGGGTCATCTAGATGATCACTGTCAAAAGGATCTGATCCTAGAATCCAGTATTCTCTGAATTCAAGACCTCTGAGTATTACTTTGTTGGGCTATTATCACAAAATGCTACATGGGTGGCTCATAATAGCCAGAATTTACTTCTTGTAGTCTTCGAAGTGGGAAGTACAAGACCAAGGCAGACTAAGTGTCTAGTGAGAATACACTTTGGCTCAATAAAAGATGTGTTTTGGGTTGGCGAGACAGATGACTTAGTGGGTAAAGCATGCAGTGCACAGTCATGAAGACTTGAGTTCAAATTCCCAGAACCCATATGCCTATAGAAGTGTGGTATGGTAGTGCACACCTGTAATCCCAGTGCTCCTACCGGAAGTGAGAAGCAGAGAGGAGAATCCCCAGAAGCTCATAGACCAGGTAGCCTGGAATAGAGAGTGCAGCAACCCTGCATCAAAGTTCAAGCCGAAGATTGAGGGCTGAGGTTGTCCTCTGACCTCCACATGCACGCCATGACAAGTACGTGCCTGCCATGACAAGTACGTGCCTGCCACCACACACACACACACATACACACACACACACACACACACAGGATGTCTTCTTACTGTATCCTCACATGATGGAATCATCAATGTGTCTCTTGTGGGCTTCTTTTATAAGGGCAGTCACTGTATTCATGAGGACAAGGCAATTGCCTCCCTCAGTCCCATCATGTGGGTCAAGATTTTTGCATATGAAATTGGGGGAAGGGTATTAGTACTGATGGGTACATCATGAAGAACAACATCATCATCACAGTATCCTGAAGATGAGAAGAGTTGCCTGCAATTTGATTAAAAGTTGTAAGTGAATGTGGTCATCAGGGCAGATGTAATCAGAAGGAGCTGTGTGGAAGTAGGCGGAGCCACGGGCTCCTGATTACTAGCGGCCTAGCTTCCACAAAGACCCATCGTTGGTCACACTCAACTATCTTAGGTAACTTGAATTTCACTGGACTTGACTTTTCTGTTTGTAAACTGATTTTAGTTTTCACTTGGATGGTTATATTTTGAACCCCCATCCACTGCCTCAAGTCAGTGTGGCAGGCTGAGAATCTATTCTTCACCAGTTTCTTATGTGGAGGGCAGGATTCAT
Source organism: Eospalax fontanierii (assembly GCA_035773235.1). Classification (NCBI taxonomy): domain Eukaryota; kingdom Metazoa; phylum Chordata; class Mammalia; order Rodentia; family Spalacidae; genus Eospalax; species Eospalax fontanierii. Next base: position 28,050,440 of record CM069545.1, on the reverse strand, counting down.
CATATTTAACTTGAGTAAAAATGACCATATATACAAAAATCTTAACAATGAAGATATTTTAAGTCAGTGGTAAAAGTCCATTTTAGATATTATTTGCCAGAACAAAATTCTAGAATTGCACTTATTGAGATGGCAGTGTTGAAATGTCCAGTCATTGATGGAATTTGACTGAAACTTAATCCTAAAACCTTCACCAAAATAAAATCTTTCCTCTACTACCACAGACTTTGAACACTATCATATTTTGGTGCACTCTTTCTTGTCATACAATGTAAACTTCAGCTTTGTTTTTGTTATCTGAATATCAAACAAGAATATGAAAATGCAAATAAGATCTTTGTTTAGTTCCCAATCCTTTTATAGCTAAATCTGTCAGCATTAAAGAATAAATATAGTTTCAAAATGTCAATTGTCTCTCACTTGATTCAAATTAGATGAATTATTTTGCACATTTAGTTACTGAGCTGGTGTGTGCAATTATTATCTTCGAACAAAGTCACTGACTCTGGATTGACATGCCACACTGGACTCTTGGCTAAAGTGAGATCAGTGTACTAAATAGCATTTGGGTAAACCGTATTTCACTTTTCATGCATTCATCTTGGGACTTTGATCTCACCTCTAAAACAGAATTCCTGTGGACAGTTCTGACTTTGTGTCTTACTTTTTTCTTTTGAAATACTAACATAATTATGTTCTAGATAGAATTTCCTATTCTTTTTAGACAAAGCATTAGCTTGTAGTGTTTGAGTCTCAAATCGACTTTACACTTGTAGAAGTTGTTGAGATACTCCAAGATCTTCAGCTTGTATAGGTGATGTCTGATGTTACTAGCTATATTGGAAACTAAAACATTATTTTATATTAAAATTTTATTTCATTTTTAAAAATTGTATGTGTGCGTGTGTGTGCTTGTTAGTATGTGCATGTGCATGTAAGTACTTGGGGATACCAGAAGAACGCATCAGACCCTCTGAAAATGAAGTTACAGGCAGCTGTGAGCCACCCAGCATGGGTGCTAGGGACCAAACTCAGGTCCTCGGCAAGAGCAGCAGGCACTCTTAACTGCCGAGCCGTCTCTCTAGTTCCTCATTTTACCTTTTTGCTGCTCTCTTTAATGTCCTCTTTACAATGAAGGCCACCTTTCCATTCTCGCCATTCCTTTTGGCATATTGTGCCGGCTGAAGTACAATCACATGCTGCTCTTGCCACTGATAGGCTCTAGATCATGTATCAAGTGTTTCATCATGTGAACACGAAGAAGCGTTCTTAGGCATTCCAAGATTGCTGTGTGCGCATAATTTCATAGAGCTTCTCTCATGGCTGTGGACCATCATTGCGTGTCAGAGGGTAGTTATGAAGGAAAGCTGACCTCTCACATGTATGAAGGTAGAAATGACAGGGCTCTTTTTATAGGTCTGTTAGGTAATTCCAGCCTAGTGGCCGGAATTTAATATCATACCAAAACTCAAAAAGTTATTGTTTTAAAAATATTAATGTCTCTCTCTCTCTCTCTCTCACACACACACACACACACACACACACTTTCTGTACCCCCAATCTGTCTTTCTGTCCATGGGAGGAAGGAAGATTTTATGGGTTTTTCCTTTGTTTATTGAATGTTTATGACTTTCATACAATATATTTTGACTATATTTAGATCCCCTCCCCTATCTGTATTCCTTACGACTTACTATACCCCTCCCAATTTTATGTACTCTGTTATAGACATTAAGACCTAGTCAAATTTGTGGCTATAGATGCCTTTGAGGTGGATCCATTCGCTGGAGACTAACCCATCAAGAGTCTCATTCTTTTAAAAAGACTGTGTCTCCCTCTCATAGCGTCATTGGTTGCTAATAGTTCCTCAGGAAGGCTGGGATTTCTTACCCACTTCCCCACCTCTATGCCAGGACTTTGTCTGGCTTGAGCTTATGTGGTACTTGTACGTGCTGCCACCATTATTCTGAGGTCTTCTTTTTTTTATGGTGCCGGGGATTAAACTCAGAGCCTTTCATATATTAATAGACAAGCAGTCTACCACTGAGATATAGCTCCCAAAGTCAGTTGCAATATGAAATCTTAAGCTATACCAATGAAATTCCTGCATTCGGTTACACTAAAATATAAATATATTACTTTAAAAAAATCATTTGTCCATCTTGCCCTTCAAACAAACATATCTCACTCGCAGCATTAGCAATACTAAATATTGAGATATGAAGCTCTTCTAAATGTGGACATCTATCATTAGACAGTACCAAACACATCTGTTCATATCATCTATCCCTTTGGAACAACATATATCTAAGTTTGGGAAACCGAGAAACTCACAATGACAGTTTCGATTTTTCTAAAACTCAAATTTTCACTTGAAGGCTAAGATCATTCAGAACAAACAGGGCGAGGCTTTTATTTTTTGAACTGACAGATGCGTCTTGTTCATTTTTAAGAAACTATCAAATATCCAAGCCTGAAGAATCATAGTTTGTTTATAGGTTCTTATTTCAGATAAAAATAGTGTCCGGTGGAAAAAGAAGCATTGAGTTCAGCTTTAAATCCAGTCTTGCCAGAGCTTGTCCCTAGAAAACCTGCTACCACACACTGCAGGCAGCACGGAAGCCTTTGGGGCACCCCACTGTGCCATACAGGGTATGTTCTCAAAAGGTGAGATTCATAGACTTAATAATATTTACCATTCATCTAGGAAAGTTTTCAGTGAAACTGGTCTTTTCTCCCTCCAACCCTGAAAGAACAGCCTTGCCAGTTCATTCAGCTCAGCGATGAGTTTGGAGCCACTGCTCTGAGACAGGCCAGGATGCTCTCCATTGCCTGCACAGAAACAGCAAAGCAAACGTCGAGCAGTGAGAAAGGAAGTCATTAAAAGTACTGTGATCTCACCGGCCTTCTTAAGGATCTTGGAGGATTTCTAGGACTCACTAGACCACAACTTGAGAAGATCTGCTATTTACCACAGGGGAATAAGCTTTAAAATAGGAAGGAAAAGACGCAAAACATGGACAATATTGAAATGCTGCCAAATTTTAAAATTCCTTTCTTTGTAGATATTTCTACCGACACTTGAAATTTTTTTCTTTCATTATTTCATTAATTCATTCTGACAACAGACATTGACCAAGCAAAGCTTGCCGTACTACCGGCCTTGAGCTCTGTGTTGGGAACAGAGATAAGTCAGAGCTTTCTGACTTGAAGAAACATGCGATCTAGAAGGGAAAAAGCGCTCATTCAAGGATACTGTGTGAAAGGTCATGTGACATGATACAAGTTGAGTTTTCACTCTTAACATAGGTGTCCCCCAGACGAAAGGAAGAGCATTGCAAGCACGTCGTGTAGGGACATGATGTGAATGATGGGAATGGAACAGGAAGAAGGACACCTAGAGGCTCAAGTGCCATTCACAGGATTTAGTGCACTACTCTGTGGTTTTCTGGGAGGACAACAGATGCAGCTTCTCTAAGCTATGTCCATTGCTGTCCATCAAGTGACTGAATGCAGACTGTGCTGGGCTACTTTCCGTCGGAAGCCCACCCTCTAAATCCCCAGGCAAGAAGCAGTGTTGGTCTCTGTGCTTGTTTTACCTCAGACCCATGAGCTCCACATTCAGCTCTCCAGAGGATTTTCTTTCCTTTGTCTACCAAGGTAATGAAAGCATCTGATCAACAAATATTGTCCAGGTATGGAGACGTTTATCTCTCCCTGTGGTTCCCTCAAATCTTTGTGGGCTATTGTGGTGATAAGTACCCTAGTCAACAAAGAAGATGTAGATTGTTCTCCAGGATGTAAGTAGGTCTCATCTAAACAATGAATAATCTGAATAGAACGAGAAAACCCACATGAGAAGGAATTCTTCACCAAATAGCTTTTATGGATCTTGAGCCTGGAAGGCACTTTACGAATTTGGATTTGTCAGTCTCCATAATTCATGAGCCAAATCTTTATAATGAATGCGCAGTAAACAAACAGAAGTTCTATCTGTCTGATTCTTAGGAGAATACCATCTAATTCAGCTAGTATCTTAATGGTTCCTGGACTAGACCTGGAGTCTCTATGTGGGGAACTTAGGTATCTTCTATTAGTCCAACAGCTTTAATGTCTTAATCCAAATGACTGAGTTCAACTAACTTTAATATAGCTAACAGATTTTTACAGCACATCTCCTTAGACTAAAAAGATTCTTATTCCAAATTTATTCTTATCATTAAAACTTAAGGTGAAAATTCCAAGACAACTACAAAAGTTCCATTTAATGTAATCTGATATCCAGAAAAATAAAAGAACAATATAGATGATTTAATAGTTTGTGTGGCTTCTTTGGTTGAAAGGAAAAGATTTGCTACATTAAGAGATAGGGCCAGAGTATCATGACAGAGAAAATTTAAAAAATAGGAATCTTGACCGGCTTTTCTCTACTAAAAATAAGACTCTAAGCCAGAGCCCGAAAGAGGCCTCACTGACAGAAATCACAATACCATGGCTTCCCATAAAGATTGCAATAAAGATAAGTGATTCAAGATTCTACATGACTAGCTGACTGGGCTATCCTCTTGCAGACCTCTTGAGTATTCCTCCTGTCTCTGCATCTCCCTGTGGATCTATAGTCTTCTGATACCATCTACTTGATTTTCTGTAAGTAACTTTGGTTCAAAGTCTCAAGAGACAGGATTGGATTGATTCAGTTCGTCATCATCATTCCTAGAGGATCGTGCTCTTTGTGTCACACTACTTCACAGGTTGTTGGCCTGAAAAGGTCATCACCTTTAGCTAAGCATGCATCCTGATACAACTATCTATTGGTAGCACAGACTGCAGGGGACCTTAGTCAAAAATTATAGAGGAAATATTCCTCTTTAGATAAATGTTTATTTTTATTACATTATTTTTCTGATTTGTATTAGTCAGTTTGGGCTGCTGTAAGAAAACACCATAGGGTAAATGTCTTAAATTACAGAAATATCTATCTTTCAGTTCCAGAGGCTGGGGAATTCAAAATCATGGTGCTATCTGATTCAATGCAGTTCCCTAGGAAAGATTTTCTTCTTGTTTGAAAAAGGTCATCTTCTTCATACAGCAGAGAAATTGAAGCAATGTTTTCCATGTCTCTCTTTAAAAGCTCATCATCATGAAGGCCCACCTTCATGATCTCATCATCTAAATCTAATTACCTTTCCAAAGGTCCATCTCAAAACATAACCATGTTAGGAGTTCTGCCTTGTGTGGCACAACTTAGTCCATAACATTATTTCTCTGTTCTAATTTATCTTTCCCCTAGGGTCATTTGAAGCACCGTCCTTCCACTCTTACCATCTAACCTCATTTCAAGGCATCCTTGTCTTTCATCTAATTTATCTGCCCAGAATTCTACTTTCTGTGATGGTACGTTCAATGGTTATTGACCAATCACAAGAGTGTTATTAAACAAAAGTCCGTGGAACCTGAGGCTTCTCTCTCCTCTACATGTGAGACACTCCTGAAACTAGTGTTGGGAGTCAAAAATAAGAAAGGCTGAAACAGTTGCAATTCTGGGATGGTTAGGTTCAAATATTACCAAACAAACAGCTCCTCCATTTACCCAAGTATGGAGTTTGCACATGTTGAGTTCTGAGGAAACTAAAGAAAAGCAGAAAAGTAAGCGTTGGAAACAACTAGAAAACTAGTGTTTCTCTGCGTTGCCCCTAATAGTTATTGACTAGTTTTCACGTGACATACTCCTAAACATCTCGCTGAGAAAAGTTATTTTCTCTTTTTGCCTTTTTTTAAGGTAGAGATTTGCTTCCTTTCTATAGAATTTAATAGAAATACTCAATGAAATATTAAAGCTCCAGTGAGTTTTAACATTTTACCTGTAAACAACCCAAGTTCCCTGAGCAATTAGTATTTTGGTGATTGTTAATTTCGATCTTTACAAATTTACCTTTAAGATTTAAAGTTACTCTAAGCAGAATAAGCATTTGTGCTATGTGTCATTTAGATGTACAGATTCAGGAGCTAAACAAGGGTATCCATTATGTATATGACAAGGGAGGCTGTTGGACTGCCACATACAGCATTTAGCAAGTTTTCTTCAAGTTCCCATGGCCTCTCTCAAATTCAGAGGCACTCAAAAAGAACATACTTCAAACTGTTACTGGTACTCTTCCCACTGCCTGTGTTTTTCGTAATGAGATTATGGATTCATTCTCAAAGAGATGTAAACTTTTCATCTATTTTTAATTTTTAAGATCATAGGCTCTGAATTACACAAGTTTGGGCTTGGCTCTCAGATTCAGCAGCCTTGGGAACTGATTTGGGGTATTAGCATCTCTCTAGGCCTTGGTTTCTTTGACAAACCTGATTGAAATATGGCCGGTCTGGTAAAGTGGTTATGAGATTAGCGGTATAGTGCATGCCAAGTGTCCGGCACACGGCTAGCCCTCCGCACATTGTTATTTCGAGAAGTGCGGCTGCGGCCAGCTGTTTACATTAAAGGGCAGTCCCATTCTCTGAGCTCACTGGGCTGCGGCTTGAAAGCCTTCTTTCCTGCCTAGTGGTGGACTTTCCCTTTCGTCATTGTTCTAAGAATACCTCTGTGTTAGGCCATTGTAAATAGTAACAATTGTTTGGTCGTTCCATCAGAAAGGAGAAGCCTTCCTGGAGCCTAGCTGACAGAGCTGCCTGTCTGATCTGTCTAGCAGCTTGGGAGCTGGAGACAAGGCCCAGCACTCTTACTTCCTCCCCAGGACAAGAACAGTGTCCCTAACCAAAATAGATCCTCATCTTCTTGCAGTCACTACCCAGAATACATACAAAGGAAATGAGGTTAGAGCCCCTGGAGAGGGAGAGATCACTAAGGTAGAACTTTCCCCAAATATAAAGCTTTCCATGTTTGCAGGACTCAGTAATGAGTATTATAATGCACAGATCGTTTTTAATGCCAGTTTCAGCTTATAAAGTAAATAATATGCTATCTTAATTAATTGAACATAGATTCTTTATCTAGAGAAATACGCCTGTAATACATTTGTAAACAAGGATAACAGACAAAAGAAGAAATGCAAATCGTTCATGGGCGTGAGAAATTAGCATCAAACAAATACCTATAATAAAGCACAGAATAAAAACCACATGATTCTATTTTTTTATAATGTTTACAAATTAAAACTGGATATAAATTAGTACTAAAAGTTGTGTGTAGGGGGGCAACACACACACACACACATACAGAGCGTACTATAACATCTATACCAGCAATAACATTTTGATTTTTCAATTAATTTATTAATTTCATTTTTTTCTATTGAAGTAAGATAATGAATGATCTTTATCATCATAAAGTTTCCTGGTTTTCCTCTCAGTTGACTAATTCTCTTATTGTCTGGATAATGTTAAAAGTGGAAGAATATTTTTAAGTATGTTTCAAAGTTAGCTTTCTAAGCTTTCAGCTATGCTTTCTTTCTGTGTTGAGGGGGAGTACACTGATTATTTCTGAATGCATTTCACAGAACTTATTCTGACTTTTAAGTACTGTGTAGTTTATGAAGCAAAAACTTGAAAAAATTGGTTAAATAAAAATGTATAACTTGTGTTTGGTATAGAGAATAAATGATTGTGTAATAGAAAACATTTTGACACATGGGGCAATGGCTTAGTATCCCTAATATAGTAAAAGTAACTGTCTTTGTTTCTCTTGCCGTGATAAACCACTTTGATCAATTCCAACGTGAGGAAGAAAGGATTTACACAGCATAGTCCATCATCAAGGGAAGCCAAGTAAGGAAGTCAAGCAGGAACCTGGAAGCAGGCCCTGAAGCAGACACCATGGAGGAGCAGCACTGGCTTGCTTCCCCTGACTTTCTCAGCCCCTTCCATAGGCAAGGCCCACCTGCCCAACAACAGCACCACCCTCAGTGGGCTGGGCCCTCTGCATCAATTAGTGATCAAGAAAATGGCACACAGACATGATCACAGGCCAGTCTGATGGAGAAAACGCCTCAGTTTGAGGCTCCCTCTTCCCAGATGTGCCAAGTTGACAACTGAGGTTAACAGCACACTTCTTACAAATTAATTAGAAAGTGACAAGTGTGACTAGGCACTTCACAGCAGAGGAATGCAAAGGCCTAATCAACATAAGAGAAGATGTATGCTGTCAGTATTAGTAATTAGAGAAAGAAACCTGAACACCATTTAGCAAGAGGGCTAGTATTCCTACCTGAATAGTATGAACCCTAGCATTCAGTGTGCTGAAACGTTGGGGTAACGGTTACATTAGAGATGCTAATCCCACTAGGGATGGTTTGAGAAATTGCTGTAGCCCCAAAATAATATAGCATTTTGCAAAATGTAAAAATTTATAAAGCTTTCCCTATAATGTCTGTTCTGTCATATAACTATGACAGAAATAATAAAAACAGGTTAAGACATACATATATGTATGTCTTATTATGTCTTATGCTTATTAAAGGTTACGGGGTGATGTATCCAGGTCCGGTGGGAATGAGAATGTATTTGAAGGAAAGCAGAACGTATGGGGATTGAGCCTGGGGAAAGGAGTCCGATGCTAACAGTACTATGGCAGTCCGAGGAAGTAGAAAAGCTCAGTTAGGTTGGCGGGCTCTAAAGATGAAAGGACACTGGGCCTCAAATTTGAGTGAAGGCCAGGGAAGCTGGCAAGAGCCCATGGAAGAGGCTACTGCAGTGATCTGGGCCAGGCAGGGCCTCAGTCAGTATGGCTGGGGTCACCATAGCCCAAGCATGATACAGAAGCCACCAGACCATCTCCCAGAGCTAACAACAGGGGCTTGCACATCTTGCACCACTGACCCAATGGCCAGGCAGGAGGGAAGACACCTCAGTATCACCGTGGTTATTGGGGATTGGATGGTTCCCCGTACTCCCATTCAGTTTTCTGGCTCTAAATAAACCCTTTGAAATAAAACCAATTTTACACAAGTGCAGGGAAAGTAAAAATTCCAAATGAATTGATGAGATGGAGCCTCAAACAAGCACTTAAAGTTACATCAAAATTATGTTTCTTCTTCACAGCAATTGTGCACTTAACCAGCCACATGAACTTAACTGCTGAAGTAGTTAAGGAGAATAAGTACTATTGCTATGTATGACAATTGAAGATAGTTCTAACAGAAAGACAGATAAAAGAAAGATTCAAAGTAAGTTTGTAACATGATAAAAGTTACAGTTCAGACCAAAATTATTGGTATCAATCTAAATTTACTAATATATACTATGATGGGGCTTAGACTGAGTGCTTGATATAATCCATTCTCTAAAATTCTCTTAGGGGGATTGAGTTTCCTGTTTCTAGGCATGATGGGAAAAGTCATTTTTGTGAGACACCCAGAATAAGAGTCTTCTAACTAACTTAATGCTCTCAGGATAATGATTAGAGAAACAGTCGAAAATTGAATCATTCTAAGAAAGGGGGACTCGTTATTGATCTCAGGGAGGCAGATTCTTTTCTTTTGATATCATATTTTGATTAACTGGCTGGGAAGTTCACAGGCTGCGTTTTGATCGTATTCACCCAGACTCTTCCCTCAGGTCCTCCCAGTTCTTCCTCTAACTTCCCAGCCGCTCTCAGCTTGTCTGCTGAGTCTAATTTGTGTTGCCCATTTATTCCCGTTCTTTTCACAGGACCGTGGGCAAATGATTTAAACATATGGGGGTTAGAATACACCTTCAAAGCAGAAGCTTCCAAACATGGCTGTATATTAGAATCTGCTGAAGATTTGCACTAGTAGAAATCCCATACACTAAACAGTCACGTCACCAAAAGACATCCAGGAGTGCTCACCACAGCCCTATTTGTAACAACTCAAGACTGGAAATGATTCTAATAGACATCACAAGTAAAGTCTACAAAGTAACCTCAGTGTGCTCATTTGATAAGACACTGTGTGGCAGGGGAAACATAGACTTCTGTAAGAGGCCACAGCTTTGCCAGCCACACAGCCCCCATTGCAAACACAATCTACCATCTTTCTAAAAATATCTTACTTATTATTTTTATTTTTTATGCGTATGGGTGTATTTCCTGCATGTAGGTAGGCGCACTCATGTCATGCAGTGCTCTCGGAGGTCAGAAGACCCCCTGGAACTGGAGTTACGGATGGTTGTTAGCTGCCATGTGGGTGCTGGGAATCAAACCCTGGCCCTCTGCAAGAGCAGCCAGTTCTCTTAACCACTGAGCCATCTCTCCAGGCCTGATAATCTGCTGTCTTAATGTAAAAACAACTATAGAAAATACCAAAACAAGCTAGCCTTACAATGTTGCAATAAAACTTTATTTACAAAACAAGAGCCTGACTCTCCCCTCTATGGCAATGAAAACAAAATGTAACTAGAAGAAAAACATGGCTGAATTTCACAAACATTCTCTTGTGAGAGAAGCTAGATACCAAAGAACATCCACTGTGTGATTCCTTTATACACATTTCAGAAATAAACAAATGTGTGCTATGAGGATGAACAGTCAGAGCACAGGGGTTATAAAGTCAGTCAGAGCACAGCAGTTATCAAGACAGAATGAGCAATGCTTGGAGACCCAAGGGAACATCTGTTGAGCTGTATTACTGTATTTGTTAATTTAATCTGAGGCTATGTTCACCTTTAAAACTTAGTTTTTATACTTAGAAGATTTTCACTTTTTTTCTTCTGATTTAAGGTTTATTTCAATGAAATATTTACAAAAAAAAATAGTCTAAGGTTGCATTTTGTTGTTGTTTTTGAGATAGGGTCTTCCTGTAGCCCCCACTGACCTGGAACTCACTAGGTAAATGAAGCTGGCCTCCATTTTACAGATTTTCCTGCCTCTGCCTGGGGTTAAAGATGTGAGCCACCATGCCTGGCCTAAGGTTCTATTTTGTACAATCTGAGTGATTGGTCAGAGGGGTGACTTAAATTTTTGTCTTAATTCAGCAGTGGAGAGGAAAGTGACCTGCCCAAGGTCACACTGGCAGAGGTGAGATTCAGAGCAAATCACTCTCAGAGTCCCACATGGGGTGAGTCAGCCCTACAGAAAGCAAGCACCCACCATCCGCCCTTCAAAACTGGTTGAGAATTAGCTTGAGGAAACCAAGGTCACATTCCAGACCAGCTTAGAATGATATTTGCACTGTCACCTGAATAGTCTTGCTGCCTTCTGCCACCAGGGAGGAACTCGGTTCCGAGCTTGGCAGGCTGCTGGAAGACCTGGGAAGCTGCCAACGACCTTTCCAGACGGCAAGGGCACAGAAGCCAGGGCTCAGTGGACGGTCTCAGCATCCTTCTTGTTCCAGGCTTTGCTTATAAGAAGGCTGACGTCATGATGGAACAGCCATAACGTGAGTTGGGGCTTCAAACGGAGTCAGCATCACACTCTGGCTTTGTACATTGCTGACAAGTTACTGAACTTTACTCAACTCTAATTTTTTCTCAGCTGTAAAATAAGCATATCAATAAATCTATCACCTCTGCAAAGCGCCTCACCCCTCTCACACACAAAAGACTTTTTTTGTAATGCTGTTTTTTCCTTTTTTGATCTTCATACTACTGACATTTGCACATAAAGCACTAGGAAGCCCTTTTCAGGGATTAATGCACTTAATCCTTGTCAAAAGAGAAGCTTCATCTATGACCCTTATTTTATAATGAAGAAAATAGGAATCAGAGAAGTTACAGGAAGTCTGAGAGCCAGATCAGTTACCACCTCTTGTGACAATGACAATGTCTGGTAAATGGTTTTGTCCACATATGAAACTTGAGAGAAACTAATTCCACGTTTCCTCTTTCTTCAAAGAGATATGAATTGAAGCTGAGACCTGGCAGTCTGAAAACATGGATTCTGGCTCAGGGTGTAACTCAGGGAGAGTGTGCTTACCTAGTACACACGCCTCCCTCTCCCGCCCCCCAATCAAAGCAAACAAAGCAAAACAAACCACCTGGCTTCCGACGATTTGGAAATCTCTATCAGTACTTCACAGACATATCTAGTTATTGCATTGGGTAACTCTTCTTAAGATTCCCTCTAGGCTGAAGACTCTCTACTCTCTATGGATCTTGATACTTGTTACTAACAGAACATAAGTTTTATGAAAGAGTTACATTGGTTTCAAAAAGATGATTTTTTAAGTAATATTTAAAATATAGATTTTAAGAAATTAATCAGCTTTTAAACCTTTTTTTTTTTAATGCATGTGCTTACTGAACATCTGATCCCCTCCTTTGGTTCTCCTTCCTGTCTTTACCCATTGCACACCTAATTCACCTCTGTGACACATTCATGAGGGCACCATGGAAGGACCACTCTTTGCTGGGGTGTGGAAGTTCTAATTTCTTCAGGTCTCTGAACCAAAACTGTCTATGTGATAGAGATTTTCTTCTGCTCCTACATGAATCCCCCTCACCCCACGAATATATCCAGAATCAAATCATCTATTCCCACTATAACAGTCCACATACACTTTTGTCACATTTCCAATTTGGCAGATCATGCTGGACTTTCTACAAATTAAAAAAGTGATGATGGTGGTCACTGTGCTGAGAAAATATAATCCCTTCTTTATAGGAGATGTTATGAGGGAGAATGAAAATTCTATATCCAGTGTGGAACTCATTTGACTAACGAGTACTTTTGGAGGATAAGAATGATAACTTCACAGAATAAAGTAACGGTTGTTTTCATTTTATTTATTTCCCACATCTAATACTCAGTTGACAGTCAAGGGAGGGTAGGTTTGGTTTTAGTCATTTCCAACAATCCAAAGGTTAATTTTAATGAGCTCACAGTCTGCTCTTGATGCAAAGATTAGCAAATTTGGAAATACCACTTAAAGTCAGTTATTACAATATGTGGGTTACATATTGGAAGTATTCAAATCTAAAACAAACCATAAAAGTCACTGTTAATCTTGGAAGACACATCATCCAGTAGGGTTGAAAGATTTAGTGTTCCAGTAACAGGAGTTTGGAATTCCAAAACACAGAGAAATTGTCATTTTTATTGTTTTGTTTAGTTTGGTTTTATTCCAGGAAGTTAGGAGACACTGAGCCAGACAGCATAGATGACAAGCCATGATGTGAGGGCTTCCTCTCCATGAGACAGGAAATGCTCTCAGGCCCTGCACAGGACTCACTGCAAAGCTTGCTCTTTGTCTTTGGTACACCCATTTGTCTTTTTGTGCTTCACTTTATAGATTATGTGCAAATAGGACAGAAAATTGCAATTACAGAACAATATGACACTAAAGAAATTGCTGTTAAGTTATATAGGAACTATGAAAACGCTCAGCACTGCTTTATGAGGAGGCTACAGTAGCCTTAAAAAGGACCTCATAAAAACTGTGGTCACGTAGCATACACATATACACGTACACATACACCTATGTATGATTTTTCCAAGTGATGTCAGATTACTTTTTGGAAAAGCAGCAATTAAGAAGAAATTTTGACACTGAATACATTTCAATCTTATATTTTCTGAGCTCTTACCATATCAATCAGGGAGAATTTTATGATTTAGACTTGAAATATCTTCCCCAAGGCTCGTGTGTGGAAGGCTTAGACTCAGTGCATCAGTGTTCACATGTGGGAATTTGAGGAAGTGATTGAATTATGAGGACCCTGGTCATATCTATGGATTAATCCATTCACAGGTTTATAATTTGATGAGCTATTGGAGCGTATTAGAAACTTAGGAGTTGGCTCTCTGTGGAGGGAGTGCATCCCTGTGGGATATATCTTGTTTCCAGGATTATTCTTCATTCTTCATTCTTCATTCTTCATTTTTTATTGTTCCAGAAGCACTGGAACCAAGTGAATGTAGAACAGAACTTTTGAAACCATGACCCAATTCTTTCCTCCTTTTAGTTGTTTTCCTTGGGTATTTAATCACAGCAATAGAAAGCAGACTAATAGACAGACGTAGAGAATTAAAACCTCAGAATATCTTTCCTTCAACATTTTGACACTAGTCATGGTCTTGAATCTTCTTACCTAGAAGTGTTATGTAAATTTCTCCTGAAAGGCTATAGTTGACTGAAGTTTAAGTATTGCTTCCTCTGCTGTGTGCTCAAAGGCATGCTATCATTGCAGGAAAAAAAAAGAAAAACTATAGGCTGCGGAGATCTGCTTGCCATGTAAGCATACAAGCCTGACTAAAAATACAGGTGGGGTGACACTTGTAATTCTAGTGCTGGGGAGCAGGGACAGGAGGCTTCCTGAAATTTGTTGACCAGCTAGCCTTGTTGAATCAGTGAGCTCCAACTTCAGAAAGAGATCTTGTCTCAAAATACAAGGTGGAGAGTGATAGAGGAAGACACTGTTGACTTCTAGCCTGTACATGTACATGCATACATACATGAACTCTTAGACATGTATATACACCTCCACACACAGAGAAGAAAATATATATATATAATGCATCTTAAAATTATTGAATGATACTACCTGAAACTTGCAAATTTACAGTAGTGAAAAGCACCAAATATGGTAAATTCTCTAGGTCTGTCTATTAGTCTGCTTCCTATTGCTGTGACTAAATACCCAAGGAAAACAACTAAAAGGAAGAAAGGTTTGGCTTCCTTCTACAAATATTCTGATAAAAAGACTAGCAGTGTTATTTCAAGCCAAAGTAAAGAAGTCCAGTAGAATGATAGTCCATATATTGTCCAGAAAGTTTTTCTTACAAAAAATTCTTACTTTTGCATTTATTTATTTGTTTGTTCATTTGTTTGTTTGTTTAATAGCATAAATAAATAGTCCTTTCCTTGGGCTGTTATCTTGTATGTCTATAACTTTGTAGAAAATGACCCACCAGAAGCATTCATCTTTGGTTTGAAAATAGCATATTGTTTTATGGATTATGAGGCATTGTTAAAAGCTTGACAGGATACACAAATATAAATCAAATTATCTTTGAAAGAACTGGGAAATAGCGAAATCATTAATAGCTAAAAAAGTCCTGCCTGTTACTCCTTAGAGGATATGAAATCCGAATTGCATCTATACATTTATCAAAGACACTAAAATCATCTAGAAGGCAATTACTCTCAAATTTGTCTTTAAAACAAAACTAAAAAATTGTTTTAATAGCTACTTTGATGAAAGACAGCTTTATGTCATAAAAGTTAGGTTTGTCAAAAGAACTCTCTTCCCTTAATAAATTCTATGGATCCTGTAGTGTAAGACAGAGTGATCAGAGGTTGGGAGCTAAATGAAAGGAAAATTAAAAAACATTTTTGACAAAATACGGAACCACAGAAAAGATTTCAGGGCCAAATCTTTTGCACCTTTTGAATGTCAGGTTTGGGTTTGCATGTTTTAATGCTCCTCGGAAGACTCACACTGAAAATAGGGCACCTTAAAAAAAAAAAAAATCTCTGTTTGCAGACATAAGCACATTTTACTCACTGAATTATTAATTTTCCCATATGTCTGTCAATTTTTAGAAAAAAAAAAAGACCAAGAACTTGCAAAATAATGTGTCAAAATCTGTGATTCAGAGAGAGAACAAATGCTCTGAGCTCCCAGAATAACCTCGGGACTGACCCAATTGAGACTAGAAAGAAAAGCTTTCTAAGACCACGGCAACTTTCTACGAATTCTGTCAAAATTCAACAAGAGCCAAGACCTGTCTTAAGAAACTAAAAATTTGAAGTGTTCTTTGGGGGCAGGGGGGACACATTATGCTATAAATCCTTAAAAATTAAACAAGCACGAACATTTTTTTAAAATAAACAGTTCAAGAAACTTACAGAAGGGTTATACTTGTCTATTAAATTATATTTTAAATAATTAAATTAGAAGAAAAGCATAGGATTAGGCACAAAATCAAGTCTACTCAATCCCAAGAAATGACATAGGTGTTTATTTGTGGGACCAGTCTCTCACTCACCCTTGCCTTCTTCTCCTACCTGTGGAAGCCTGAATCCCATAAGGAGTACCCGGGGGCCTATCCCTGAAGAAGATATGCAGCCTACTAAGCACAATTCATCCGGGAAATCAAAAGATTACTTTCATGCAGGTAGGATTTCTGTTGCTTCTCAAGGGTTCACAAGGACCATTTCTGAGAAGACTAGGTAAAAGGCTGGATCCCTGGACAAGTTAACAATGAGCTATGAATATTCGATTGACAGTAGCTTTCCAAAGCTGGTAGAGTCGAAGCTCACATAAAAACAGGTTGTTCAGAGTGCCTTGTCTGTAGCTGATGAAGATTAAGATCTAACTTATGGCCTATTCTAATGAAAGGTAGAAAATGAATATTATTTTTGATAAGGAAGGCATGCTCATCTAAAACACAGACAAGGGCCTTTTCTAAACCAACAACAGGAAAGCTGACATTTTTCTTCCTGACCTTTCTAAAAATTGCCTGAGGCAATGAAGATATCTTGGTGGTTATAGCAAGCAAGAGGACTGTAAATGAACCCATGTAAATGTTAGGTGGGCATGGCAGTTCACCTGTAGTTTCAGCCTTGGAATGTGGAGCCAGGGACTCACTAGAACAAGCTGGTTACTGAGACCAGCCCAATAGGAAAGATGTGATTGAGAGACCCGGCCTCAAAGAATACAATGGAAGAGTGTGTGGAAAAGATTCTTGACAGTAACCGCAGGCTTCCACATGCTTGTGATATGCACACATGTGAATGTGCATCTGAATGTACACACACATGTGCCTGCCTACAGGCATGCCATACACATATACACATGAAAAGAAGAAAAAGAAAAAATGTTGCGTGGATTTACAGGGTGCAATGTGATAATCTGATGCATGTGCAGAAAGCTTAATGACCAAACCAGTGTCATTAGCACTTTTGCATCTTTAACTATTTATCATTGGGCAAAGATAGGCAGAGGTTTCGGACCCTCGTCTTCTAGGTGTTTGCAGAGACTGTCACAAATTGTTGTAGCCCAGCTTCCCCACTGGGCTGTAGAACTCTACCTCTCACATGCTATTCGGAAAGTGGCCTCGTGCCTTTAGTCCTACAAGCATGTGTTTGGAACAGGTGCAAGAATGTTGACTCTCTCTTGGTGTTGGTATTCATTCTGTGCCTCTCAAGCTTCACACATAAGTGACTGCAGATAGTGTTTCAGAAGGAAAACAACTTGCTCTTGAGGAAGTCTGCAGTTTCAAGGAACAAAACAAGTATCCGTGTAGGAAAGGAAATAGCAACTCATTGTCAAGACAAATGCAAGTTGCTGTATTAAAGGAAATGAACCTGGTGATGTAAATGAAGGTGTGCTTCCTTCACATGGTAACCTCACTCTCCTGGTGAGAAGTCTAGGGAAGCACACCAAAGTCCACTGACTCCTCCTCTTCCCACTCACTACCAAGGCCACCAGGACAGGCAGAGTCTGGTAGGATTTGAGAATTAGAACAAGAGAAGAAACTTGACAGGTGTGGATTGATAAAAACTGAAAAAGAAAATGAGAATAGTGAGAATTCTAGGCAAAGCGTTGCTTAACATCATGACTTGGAAGTTTCCAGCTATTTTATAGATGCAATGTATGTGCTGAAGTACATGCTCTTCCTTTTCACTCTGACACTCATCCCTCGATTCTCTCCCCCCAAGAACCACTAGAAAATATCTTCTGTTGAATTCTATAGCTATGATCCTAAAATACACTAGTCTGATTGGGAAGATAGGCTTTAACATGATATTCTCTAGTCATGAACCAGACAAAGTAGAGTTAAAATGAAATTTACATAGGAAAAAAAACAAGCTTGTGGTGAAGAAGACTGATTTAAGCAAATAGTAAATGAGTTCCCAGAACTTTAGTTCACCTTTTTATTACTTTTGACCCCAGAAAGTAGCACATCTCTAACTCAGAGAAAACACTGGGGGGTGGAGGGGACTATAGTTCCCATCACAATGCAAGTGAATCAGTTGCAGAGAGAGAATGGGAACATGGTGGTGTCAGGAACAGGTAGATAAGGACTCTGTTGCACACCACCAGTCTGAAACTCAATGTCTTTCCCTCAGGGTGGGGAGCCAGAAAACCACAGACCACAGGCAAAGTACAACCTGATCTGAGAACTAAGATTTTACATTTTTAAAGGAACAAAAAGGAGGAAGGAAGAAGAGAAAGACTTTATGCAGTTTAAAAAGCCTAAGACACTTTAAACTTTTATAGGAAAGTTGGCTGACTCTTAGCAACTTTCTGAAGACTTTGAAATCAGTGGGTCCCTGGCAAGTAACCACAGATGAAAGAAAAAAGAGAGCAGAGTGTTAGAACCAGGCTTTGTGGAAGCACGTGAGTCTAGTAGGTATAACTCAGTGACTGCCAGGAGCTATGATCAAGCTCTGAGCTTAGGAGGAAAGAGATCTGAATGGTAAAGATGTAGATGTTTCAAGGCAGTGAGGTTAACTGCTCCCAGAATCGGGATGCTGTTGAGTTCAGGAAATGACCAGGGCACTTCAGATTGAGGTTAAGGTGGTGACTTCCCAGAAGGGGTCGAATTCAGAAAGAGACTGGGAAGTACAGGTTAGAGGAAGGAGATAACCACAGCACAACGGTGGGAAATGTAAGGTCACCAGGGAATCATATTTTATAAGGTAAAGGTCCCTTGGGGCAGTTCTGACAGATATGCTTAGAGAGAAAGATTGGACTCAGATGCAAAATGTCTTGAGTATCAGGCTGTATATATGGATGCCAGCTGTTAAAGAAATCATCCAACCAAGGATTTTTCTTTTTCTTTATGTAATATTTGCTTAATGGCAGCCTTGTCTATGATTTTGCCTCTTGGGTGTCTTCATAGGCATTTTTGTAATATAAACCTTTGTCCCTGAAAGTAGATACACTAAAATTTCAAGAAATAAGACAAAATTAGTTAAATCTCATCACTTTGCAAACAAATAAAATTTAAACAATGCCTGGAAAGAAGTATGAATTAACATCAATATTCAATTTAAAAAAGAAGAATATAATGAATACCTAGGAAGATGCTACCAGAGTCGCATAATTCTGCCACTGTCTATGACATCGTCTGCTCTACCCAAGCACAGACTGAACTCATCTCCTACCCCAGCTTGCTAGAAAATGGCGATCCTAGGACTTGGGAGATAGCTAAGTGGTTAAAAGCACTTGCTGTTCTTCCAGAAGACCTGGGTTCAATTCCCAACACCCATATGACAGCTAATAAGCAACTGTAACTTCAGTTCCAGGGAATCCAATACCCCTCTTCTGGCCTCTGTGGGCATTGCATACATGTGGTGCACTTATATGCAGGTAGATGGGACACTCACACATAAAATAAAAATAATAAATAAAAGAAAAAGAAAATGGTAATGGTGGCTTTTAAAAATCTTCACCTTTCCTTGTTTTTCCTAATAGGTGCTCTGCCTACGTATGGATTCCTGAAAATACATTGTGCCTGCATTTGAATGTTGTATGGATTGTGCATATCTGTCTACGACTTGTTTGTGCTGTGAGATCCATCCAAGTTGCAGTTTATAGCAATCTACTGAATGTACTCTATTCTACCCTTAATGGCCATTCTTCTTTTCTAAATTGGAGAAAATTTCCCTCCTTCAACAAAGACATTCAAATTAAAACATCTATATTAAAACAAACAAGCAAACAGTTCAGGAAATAAAATACTGGTGAAGAAGGCACTGCTCTTTGTTTGTAGAACTTTTGAAAGTTCAGCATGTCTTTCCTTGGAACTCCTTGTTCTTGCGAGAATGTTGGGTTCGGCATATCATATTGTGGTCATCTTGATATGCTTTGGCATTCACTCTTTTCAGTAGTTTGTTTTTTCAACTCACAGTTCCTGCATGTGATCGAAGGGTTTTAGCTACTTTGGAGACTGCTCTGTCCCCTTGTCCTGACCCTGCCAGTTAAAAGCTTTCAGTGCATTTCTGTGCTGGTTGGCTTCAGGTTCCCTTTCTGGACAGTTGAACGAGGTCTTTCATAGAACTTCCTCCAGTACCTCAGCCTGCTCATAACACAGGATTTGACTTTTTTGTAAACCAGTTGTGCCTGACATAAGGTAAGACTGGCTGTGAGAATTCGGTTACTCATCTCCACTGTTTGACTTTTGTACTTGTGTGTGTTGAAGATCAGTTTCATAAATGACATCATCATCAAAATGAATCTAGAGGATATTTCTCAGCTCCTGATGACAGATCCATTCACCTACCCATCTAGATCCAGAAAAGTTTGAAGACCCTCGTAAGCACTATGGAACGTCAGTGTACAGTTTCAAGAGAAAAACGCAGCTGTTTAAGTCCCATTATTTAACAAGTTGACAACCATTTTATCCATTCCTATGGAAAGAAGAAAGAAACTGTTTTTGAGAGTGGAGGAACAATTTGCTTCTCTGGCATTTCTCTAAGCTCCTTTTTCCTTTTTGTTGTATGTTTCACAGGAAGGGTTCACTTCTGAATAATCACCATATGTCTGCCTCCCCTTGAGAACAACCTGAGTTGCAAAAAAAAACTCAGTTTTAAAGCTTCTCCTTAAAGCAATCAATTCCATAAATTATATATCTGCTACTTGCTATGCATTTTCTAGTAGGTTGTCTAAAGACATCCCACATGAACACATTAAAGTGGAAGAAATCCAGAAACCTTTTTGTTGTGTTTTCTTTTTCCACTTGAAGGCAGACACCCTTTTTTTTAAAAAAAAAAAAAAAATCTATTTATTCCTGGTGGGAAGTTTTATTTCTCCCTTCAGAAGCACCATTTGAGGCTTGTGTAATCATTCGGCAAACTGCTTCTAAAAGTGATAAGTGAATATCAAATTAAACCTGCAGTTGAAAGTTTACTAAAAATATAGGTTGCTATAATTTTGTTGATGATAAAAGCACAGGAGTAGAAATGATGGATGATAATTACTAATTATGCAGCTGCATTCAGATCATAGGAGTCTATAGAGTTCTTTGGATACAGAAAGATGCTATCCTGGGAAAGACTTTGTGCAGGGTATCTAAATGCTGGTGGATACTTAGTTGTCCTCAGTCATCCCCTATCATGAGGATAACTAGAAAAAGAGAGTTCTAGAATGGCCAGCTCATCTCTGCTTTCCCTTACTAATGTTGTGTTGGTGACTGTCTTATTTGACTTATTAAAAAATACCATCAATACGAGACATTTCTGACTTCATTATACTATCGTTTGCGATGTAGCCTTGACCGTCCCCCCCAACACCACCCAGAGACTTTTCTATAGGGTTATGAAAAGAAATACACTAAAGGAGTCCTCCAAGATTTTGGAGGGAAAAAGGTCACCTAACTCTATGAATATGCCACCTACCTCATAAATATTCATAAAGCACCTTTTAAATTCACATTGCAGAACCCACTGAGCTACTAACCCTTTTTGGGACATCCTCTTTTTGCTAAATAAACATGTTTAAACAGCCTGTGTCTCTCAATGGAATATTTTCATTACAAAAGACAAAAAATTAATGACTCTCCCCCATAACTAATTTAAAAATGAAGTTGTCTTTGATTTTTTTTAACCATATGTGCTCTTCGACTCGCATCTCTGTTCTTCACTCACGTAGAAAATCATTATTTTTAAAACAATCTCTTTTATAGATGAAACAACAGAGATCCATAGAGACTCTATGAAGCCATATCGCAAATCCTGGATGTAAAACCAGGATATAAAAGTTTATATCCCAGTCACATATAACATAAATCAACAAACAAAAGCAAAAAGCTGAAAGAAAAAGATAGGGAGGGAGAAAAGAGGAGCGAGGAGGTAAAGAAGAAAGAAAGGAAAAAAAAAAGAAGAGAAAGAAAGAAAAAGATAGAAGAAAATATTTCTATTTTGACTTTAATAGGAAATTTGAAGTAGGGAAGAAAAGAAGAAAAAGGAATGTTGAGACACAGAAAAACGTGTCACCTGACAAGTACCCAAGTAGTGAGAGCAGCAAGCTGAGGCTCTGATTTTTGCCAATATTTAACATGAGAAAGATTGACGTTATGAAAAAGGTAAATTCCCAGACAAACCAAGGAGTTAGTCTAGAAGCTTAATGCCTCTGTTGACATCTGGTTCTACCACTGAAGCTCAGAATGACTTTGACTGTGTTATATAATGTATTCACTCTTCTTTCCTCATATGAGGAGCGATGATAAAGCATCTATCAACTTTGCTCACGTGGAAGGTTATCTGAGGATCCAATGAGATCATTCTTTTGTTACAGCTCTCTGAAAGCTGTTAAGCAACAAAGTACCACGGAACATACGACCACAAATAAGCTCCTTAGGTGCTGCTCCTTAGCCTGGCAGTTGGAAAGTCAGGTACAGAAGAAAAGAGAGGAGGAGGTGGGCTGTGTCATTAAAAAAAACAAAACAAAACAAAACAAAAAAAAACCAATGCAACTGATTCTATTATCTGTAGCATTATTTTTAAAGTCATTTGTATTTTTGAGTGCTTAATTTTATACATAGAGTTCAGCAACTTCTTTTTTGCATAGTGAGCCTAGGAATTTAGACCTTTTTTTTTTACAAGGTGGTTCCAAAAGGTATTGGAGAAAGAAGTGGGGTCGTTCAGTTAAGACGTGTTTTCAGGAGTCCTTGTTACTATGGCTTGACCCTCCACTACAGAGCACTCTGACATGAAAGACTTGGAAAGTGGCTCAGCCCAGTCCGGTCTTCTACATCTGTCTCTCTGCCTGCTTCTGAGTGACACAGAGCAAACTATGGAGATAAGAGACTTGGCAAGAGAACCTGCCTGATGGCTCCTCTGTGACCAGCCAGCCAAGTGTCTCCTGTCAGAGCTGGCAGGTTAGGACAAGGGTGATCCAGAGGCAGGGCTGCTGACATGTGCCCTCTCCCTCTGACATCGGCTCAAACACTGGGGCCCCAGGAAGGAAGCAGACATTTGGAAACAGATAGAACAAAAGATTTTTCCCTCCAACTGCTCAGCATGTGGAACTGAATTTTGGAGGATCATAAAAAAAAAGCCATTGTTCATCCCCTCCTGGGGTTGGCAAGTATGTTATCGCATCGTTTTTTTTAAGTATAAAATTTAGTCTTAGCCCAAAAGCTTTGTTTGCACAAGGGTGTGTGCTGTCATGGGAGGAAAATTTCCATAACTTTTTCCATTCGCTTCTGCTCCTCCCTCCTTTGTCCAGTCATTCAGGGTCTTTGTCCATTGTGATCCTAACACACATTAATCCTACAGATCAAATGTATTTGAGATTTAAAACTTCAAAGACCCATCCGTGAGGAAAAATCAGAGTCCTTTTGGCGCAGAATCAGTTACTTGCTCCCTGTCTGAAGAGCTAAATGACTCCCTCTTCCTTAATCAACCAATTGTATTTAAAGTTATTAAAAGTTATTCAGCTAATACTATGTCAAAGACAGTATCTCTTTAGCAAACCAGCTGATAGGAAATACTAAAGTGGCAAAATTGTTCTCATTCTGAAGTTGCTTTCTTACTTGGAGTTTTTCCTCAATTCTGTGTCTGAGGCAGGTGCTAACAGCTGTGATTTTGTGTTGGGAGTTTTTAGAAACACTAGCACTGTTGGGTGGACAAATGTCTTCATCAGAAAATCATGAATTGGTTTGAGATAAGGACGGGTTGATCTGATAACCACTTTACTGTAAGTCTCATGAGTACTTTCTGTCCCTCCAGCTATTCTCTGTGGTGAATTCTCTCCTTCCTGTCCTGGCATTTACCCTCACATGTTTCTTCCATGCACAATCGTTGCCATTTTCTAAGGAAAACTCAACAGATTCATTGACTAAGAAATATAAATGGTACTGGCCCTCTCACAAAGGATAGGCCAGAAACAAAATGAAGATTACAGTTTTCTGCATTGGAATGGAGGTTGTTCTGCATGGGAACAGGGCAGTTCTACACTGTCAGGACAGTCAGTTCTGAAATCACAGCAGTGATCTGCCTCACGAGCAGCATCTCGAGCAGGCTGGGGAACAAATTTTTAAGGCTCTTTCTTCATTACAATGCAAGAGCGTTTCACACTGCCTTCTGCCTTGCAGCACATTTTTAAACTTTAAAGCAAATTCAGATTCTTTGAACATTAAAAAAAACAAAAGAAGTCTTGAAGCTAAACAAATTTTGGTCTCTCTGGAAAAGCAATTGATAAATAATACACTCAAACTGTGAATATTGCTTCACACTAGTAAGTATTTATTTATTAAAAAGTAATATGTTTCTGGAGACAACTTTCTTTTGATAATCTCTCCTGGGCCACAACACACACACACACACACACACACACACACACACACACTCACTCATAATATGGAATAGGTGCCTTACAGGCAAGAGAAAAGAATTTGTCAGATGGATGCTTGAGGAAAGCAGCCCATGCCTGGATAGGCCAGCCGCTTTTTGTTTAAATAGGATTCTCCATCTTAAAATAGACTATCTCTAGTTATGTTTGTACTGCTCATTTCAGTTTGGCTAGGCTGAACTACATTTCCCAGAATTCCTGTTCTGTCTGCTTCTGAGGAAGGTGAGCTATAGAGAAGTTTTTGTGGGGAAGAAGTGAAAGAGTCATGGTTCAGTTTGCTCCTGTGGCTCTCTGGCTGGCTCGCCTCCCCGCTGTACGGCAGGTCCTCCCCTTTCAGCTGCTCCGTTTTCCCCTAGCTTCTTCAGCTTCCTGATTCCTTCTCTGATAAGTAGGCATGACACGTGATCTGGAAAAGGTAAGAGATTCATGGCAAAGTGTGGGAAATAAATACCACAACTGTCTAAGGGTTTGGTTGGGGGCATCTTGAGTCATCTTTGATGACTTATAAACCACCAACCATGATTGGGGCCCAGGGTTCCCAACTCTAGGGTGCCAGGCGGGCAGCTCTGCAACTTGAACCTAGTGATCAAGAAGCTCTGATGGTGCTTCCAGTGGCAGCCGCAGGATATTCTGGCTTCTCCAGGTGGACCACAGTATAAACCCTAAGGATTTTGGAACGTCTTGTAGCTAATTTTTCTTTTGAATTAGCTTTTTGTCTTGTTAGTGGGTCATGGCAGAGACTGAATAGTTGGCTATGAATCACCAAGTTGCATGATGTGGGCTACCCTTTACTAGTGTTGTCTGACCTACTGGGCCTTACAGCTGAACATGCATTGTTGAACTCCATTAACAAGTGAAAATGGTGCCTACAAACATGGGCTTCAGTGGGTGGGAAGGAAACAATACACTATATGAACAAGTAGCCTATAGAAGTGTGGGTCCTCATCCTATTACAGCGCTCTTTTCCCCAGTCTATACCTGCAGTCTCATGGGGGAGTTTCTTAAGATGAGGTCTGAGAAGAATGAGACATCTCAGTCCTAGGTTACAGATGAGTCTGTAAATTAGGCAGACATTGCTAAAAAGTGGATAGCTAAACCCAAAATGTATACTAGGTCTTATTCTGGGGTAACCCCGAAGGTTAGTGATGAAGGGAAATCTTTCTTGTATATAGAACTTTAAGTTGTATACTTGCCTGTTCCTTGTATACCACTTTATGTGTTAGAGATTTGGAAGGAAAATAATTTAAAATTATAGAAAGGGAAATCTGATAGAGAGGTAGGTTGCTAAACCACTCTAAATGGGCATTTAAATGTGGTGTTTGTGATATGTATGTGTCAGCTTGGCTATTTGTATATCTGTGTTCCAAGCAAGCTGGAGTTGGCTTGGATATTTGTTTCATGTATAAGCTCACCAAAGGGTGAACTCCATCAGCAGAAGAGGATTTTTACTAGCAAATGAATATGATTAGCTAGTCTGTGTCCTTCACTTAGCCTCTATCCCCAGCAACTCCCATCATTGTCCAATTGGCTCATGCAGAGTGGCAGGTGTAGAGATGATAGAAGCTACACATGGTCTCAGCAACAAGGACTTCTACCTACCAAGTCCTGAGCGCACAGTCTGCAAACAGCTGAGGCCAAAAGTGAGTCCTTGACGTAGCAGCATTCCCAGCTCCTAGCTAGCTACTATTGGCAGCTTGATTACATCAGATCACTTCCCTGATGGGAAGGGCAGTGCTTCGCATTTACTAAAATAGAGACTTCCTGTGGATATACATTTGACTGTCCTGCCCTCAGTGCTTCTGCCAACTCCTCTCCTCAAACCAGGTTCAGAATACCTTTTCAACTACCATGGTATTCCACACAGTATCACTTCTGACCAAGGAGCTTACTTCACAGCAAATGAGATACAAAAATAGGCTCACATACTCTATTGATCTTACAGTGTTCTTCAGTACCCTAAAGGAACTGACCTGATAGATTGGCAGAATATTCTTTTGAAGGCTCACTTACTGTCCTTTAGGATGAAAAATTTGATCGAAATTAGTATGTTAATACAATTTCTCTTTCTCTAAGAGTAAGATTTATGAGTTAGGAAGTCAAGGGGTGTAAAGGAGAAAAGAGCTTTTTATTACTACCGCTAGTGATCTGCCAACACAACTTCCTTTCCCATCCCTGTGACATCAGGCACTGGTGATCAAGAGAAAGGAGGAATGCTTTCATCGGGAGACATGCTTCCTTAGGGAAGTCATGATCATCTTTACTCCTTGACTTGTCTTACTGCCAGTTACGTACTTCTTCTTCATGTAGTAAAGGCCACAACAGGCCTTGAGGGAGTAGAAGAGAAGATGGAAGAAAATCAAATTCTGTTCTCCACGTAGCTAAACAGGCAACCATCACTGGTCTCTTACTAGAAAAACAAACAAACAAACAAATAAAAAAACATGGGCTGTGCTGGATACCTGCAGTGTCAACTTGACACACCTCAACGGGGGAACTACCTCCATTGGACTGGCCCTGTGGGGTATTTTCTTGATTGTTGGGTGCTGTGGGAGGGCCCAGCCCACTGCGGGCAGATTGTTATATAAGAAAGCAGGCTGAGCATTGGCCAGGGGAGCAAGCCAGTAAGCAAAGCAAAGTTCCTCCATGGCTTGTGCTCCAGCTGCTGCCTCCAGGTTCCTGCTCTGAGTTCCTATTTGTACCCTGTAAGTGTGATGAGCTGTGTGACTTGGGGGATGGAAGCGAAAGAAACCCTTTCCTCTCCAAGTTGATATCGGCCAGTGTTTTGTCACAGTAATTGAAGGCAAAATAGAACATGGACTTTGTAAGAAAAGAAGACATTATCTAAGATTAGTCAAATCTTAGACATTATCTAAGATTGGTCCAATACTATTAACTAACACTCTTAATTATATCTGTAATGATTTGAAACTTGAAGTTCATCCTTCTGGAACAAATATGCATTTTTGAGATTTGCGTTATATGTTACAATGTTCACATATAGGCATCTAAATCCTCCAGAGATGGTTTTAAATCAGTAAATTTTTGACTTCAAAACATTTGTGGATTCTCCTCAGTTTTGTCAATAATCAACAACTGGGCTAAAATAAAAGAAGAAACAAGTTTGCCAACAGTGAAATCCTGTATCACTTCTTAATTTTTCTTAGCGTGCATATTTGAAGATACTATTAAGTAAACAGTTTGTGCATATTTTGGTAAATATCAGCACGTTTAAACTTTCAATGGTGAGCTGTTCACCACCCAGAAAGCTGGGTGAAGTACACTCTTTTTTCTGACTTCCCTGAATCCAACGAGCTGGGTCCTGTGGCTGGCTGACTTCCCAGTACCACCCACTACCTCCAACTCCACTAGATGCCATCAGATCCCACCCTAAAGAGCTAGCCCTCCTTGCTAAACAATGAGCAATTCTTACAAGACACAACCGGAGCTCTGTTGCTGTGGCACAGGAAGGCCCGATAAGATCTCCCAGCCGCAGCATTCCTTTGTGTCAGCAGACGCAAGTGGGATGTTCCTTCTTACAGCCCTTGCAGGGTAAGAGGAAGCAGGCTTCAAAACACAATGTTCATTGAAATCAGCTTTCATCTGAGGAATCCCCGAGTGGCTCCTGCTTGAGGTGCATTCTGTCTGCAGCTGAACTCCCCTGATGCATTTCCGTTGTTTGTTCTAGGGGGAAGGCAGCACCTTCATGAGACTAGGTAAAGGGCATCTCATTGTGCCGGACAAGGCATTATGTGTCAGGATGTCTCCAGCGAGTCTGGAGCCTAGAAGGTGCATTAAAAATAAAATAAGAAACAATTGAGTCCTCCGACATCCCGACTCATGGATGGAGCAGAGGAACACAAAGCCGTTCTGATGACTCCTGGGGTACA
Organism: Eospalax fontanierii; assembly: GCA_035773235.1. Taxonomy (NCBI): domain Eukaryota; kingdom Metazoa; phylum Chordata; class Mammalia; order Rodentia; family Spalacidae; genus Eospalax; species Eospalax fontanierii. The sequence continues at coordinate 28,022,352 of CM069545.1, read as the reverse complement.
CAGTTGCTCGGTGACCTTAGGAGCAGGAAATCGTTCATTACTCAAGTTGTTACCTTGGGCACAATGCCTGTAGTCACAAGCGGTGGAACTGAATGCTGCTCTTGGGATTGACCCTATAGAACCTGACCAGAAGCAAGAAGTGGCTTGTGATCTACTGAGCAACAGCAGGGAGAAGGGCTGGCCTGTGGTCAGCATGGATGAAGGAGTCTCTCTGTCCCGTTGTCCTGACTTCATAATTCAGTAACCCAGCTTAGTTTGGAGGAAAACCATTCTGGATCCAAATGTGATTCCTTTGGATTAAGAATGGTCTCGATCACACAGGAAACAATGCGCTGTTCAGTGCATCTGTTCTTTTTAGATTTCTCTACCATTTCATTTCCTTCTCTGCTCCAGTTCACCTGGGACAACCACTTATAATACAAAAAAAGATGAACAATTAGGGGTCAACACAGCTTGAAAATGAGTGCTGCCTTTTTACCTCCACTGCACTTTTAACTTTTAACTCTGCTAATATATATTGTTAAAGTGGCAAATAGCCCAAGAAAATTAACTGAGATACACTAAACAATCTCCAGTGTATCTGCTGAGAAAATGCACCTCTCCAGTTTCACTATTCAATCACTGGCATCTAGGACCACCCCTAGGGAGGGAGGTTCACCTTAAATTATGCTAAATAGATGGGTAGAATAATTAGTATCTTAATGAGGTAGTGAGTTTTTCCTGACTGCAATTTCATCTTCCAGGGCTGTACTCTCTAATTCTCATCCCAGAGAGTGCAGTCCAGCTACATAAATTTGACTGATTTGGAACATCTGGAGTCTGAATGGTCCTTCCCAAAGGCCTGATTGCCATAACAATAGATGATAGATAGATAGATAGATAGATAGATAGATAGATAGATAGATAGATAGATGATAGATAGACAGATAGATCTATATGTAGTAGAATCTCAAAATAAGCTGGAAATTTCGTAGGCACTGACTATTTTAGCAGTAGAAGAGGTCAGAACAAGGTTAGAGCTCTTGAACCCCAAGAGTTGGCAGCAAAGCATGGATGGAAAACCATGTACCCGGCTGCTAGTTCAGGCCCTGTTTTCAGGTTAAGTACCTAAGTATGTGGACAACTGAGTCGTCTCCAAGCTGACCACGGAGGCTGCCCTTTTCGTCACCACCAGAGGGCTAAAATCCTATAAAGGTCTGTACACTTAAAGCAAAGTCTATGTGACTGAGCGACAAGGTGATAGCGATACTGCAAAACCTGAAAAACCTGGAAGATGGTTCTTGGAATCCAATGTACTTGTTCTAGTCTGAAAGAACAAACGTCAGTCTTATAACTGGTGCACGGCACTGACGGAAACAACAACATAAGTAGTTACCTTTCTGGGAATGAAATGACTTGAAGAAGTACCAAGAAATCAAAATTCTTGCTAAAATTTATGAAGGGAACCCCAAACTGTTCTTTAAATGACTAATTTTTATCTGAGCTAGTAACAGAACTCTTTAATTCCTGGGAATTTTGTTGAATTTTCTCTGGGAAAGAATTAGCTAAACCTAGGTATAGCAGAAGCTGCTGTTGGGCTTTTGTCTCCCTCCAACTTAAGAATCTTGTCACCAATTGCAAACTGTGCATGTCTAGAAGGAAGAGCATATATCATATTAGGATGAATGCAATTCAATTAATTTAATTCAACCAAAAATATGTGCTGAATGCCTGCTGTTCTTACTTGCAGCAAATAAAGACTACATCTCTGCTTTCAAGGAAGCCACAGACATGTGGCCTGAAGACAATCTCATGAGTAGACCTTTCCAGTAGGATTTACAGCATGGGCCCTGGCTGTCTGAATCGTGACTTCTCTTACAGGAGAACAGGAAAGGCTTCTTGTAGAAGACAAGAAAAGACATTCTATAGAGAATGAACATGAGAAAAGGTAACTGGAACTGAAACACAAAAACATAGTTGAAGAACCACAGGTAGTTTCCTATTCATGAATGTCAGAAGGATGTGGGAAAATGGGGCAAGGCATGTATGCAGGGTCCAGGCATGAACACAGTCCTGACATTGTAAGTGTCCTTTAGGACCCAGATAAAAGAAACTTGATATAGTTTGCATCACTTTCTGACACTTACGGAATTTGGTATTGGGAGGTGAGGAATCAAAGAACTGAAAAGCCAAGTGTAGGGATTGGCTATGATTTAAGACTTATTAAAATGATATTTAATAGTTAAAGTGGAGAGCAGAGGTAGGACATTCTTGAGCTCTTAGGTAGTTGAATATGGACACTTAGATGAACTTTAAAAAGTCCTTGTAATATGATTCAATTCTTTCTTCCTGAAAATGTGAACCAACCTGACATTCACAAAAGCCTTGCTTGGTCCTGACTGCAAGTCCATGAACCCAAGAATAAATGAGAAAGAAATCAGGGCATGAGAAAAAAGAGAGGAGAGGATGAGCTCTGCAGGAGGCATGTAACATATTTTTATTGACCTCAAATTATGAGATTGAAAGTGGGAAGCTGGAAGAGGACACAGTTTTGAAAGGACATAGCTGAACACCTGCTCTTCAACTTGCGCTGCAGGAAGTAGCACTAGCAAAGATGACTTTAGTTTAACAAAGAGCAGTGCGTATTTAGAAGACCAGAACTGAGGAAGAACACTGCAACTTGTCTGTAGTGGGAAATGTGACGGGAGGTACTCTTATGATTATAATTTTTTAAGTGGCAGCAATGGTTCACCATTAGTGTATCATTAGTAGTAATTAAATAATAAAGAGATGTTTCTATAGATCTCATGGAGAAGGGGCCTGAAACCATGCTAGCATCTCACCTCCTCTTACATTCTTCTCAAACCATATTTGTTACTGACTTAAGGTCAAGAAGCAGACAGCTCAAGAGCAACAAGGGCTAGTAAGTTTCAGGACCCAGAACAAAATAAAGATGCAGAGTCCATTATGTGAACAGCAAAATATATTATGGGATTGAATGTACTAAAATACAAAACACTTTCCTTTCTTTCTGAGTCTTCCTCTTGGCTTGTCAGGAGGTTTTATTTATAATTACAATGTCATCCAAGATAAAGGAAAAAAAATAATTTATTAGCACGAATTTTACCATTTGTTTCTGTATTGTGCAATATCTATCTTAAATACGAACAAATAACAAAAAAGCATGTGCTTTTCACTCTGAGGGAGGGTCATAAAAATCAAATCATAGTCAGTATTTTGTACTCGTATTGTCTTCTGCCTAGAACAATGGAAATATGCTGAAAAATTGAACTCCACTCTTTGAGTGTCACTTCTAATGTGCATCACACCTGCATCAAACCAAGCCTTTGCCTTATTCATGGTCAGAAAGGATAGAAAGGAAACTAACCGTAGATCACCTGATTGTTCTTTTCTCTTCCGGGCATGATCTCTAGCGCAGATGGATGGCTAATGCGGGAGAACAACACGGGTGAGGAAGGATGCAAAGGAGTTCCCTGCTTGGCCGTATTTCTTCCAGTGCCACTTCTTTCTATTGGCATCTAAAGCAAGTTCTTATTCAGATGAACTGGTGCCCTTCATTGTTCTCAGATTATCCTTTCTATGATTGTTAATCTTGATTGTCAACTTGATTTAGTTTATAGTCACCATAGAAACAAATCCCTGGGCATGTCCACGAAGAATATCTTAGGTTAATGACGTGGAGAGACCCACACTGAACATGGGCAGCACTACTCTATGGGTTGGGGTCTCAGAATGAATAATAGGAGAAAGTGAGTTGAGCATCAATATCCATCTCCCGTCCTCTGTTTCCTGAAGCAGATGCAATGTGACCAGCTGTTTCAAGATCCTGGAGCTGTGATTTCCCCAGCAAGATGGACTACACCTTAGACCTGTGAGTTGAAATAAATTCTTCCTCCAGTTGCTTTTGTCAGGGTATTTTGTCACAGCAACAAGACAAGACTAATACACCCCCTCACTCTACTTATCCTATAATAGACCGAACATATTTGCCTAGTACTTTGTGTGAGCCTCAGTGGACTCCCATGTGGCATGTCAGTGCACTGGAGTGTTGTGAATGAGGCAACACTCACAGGAATCATGCCTGGTATGTGCATGCTCTCAGCTCACACACATGCTCCACTGCCCCATTCAGCTCATAAAATTTAGTTCAAAGAGAAAGTTATTAAGGATGTTAACGTGCCAGTGATAGGGCACCATGACCATGCGAGCAACTCTTCTGTGACAGCACACCTCACACATCCATGAGGCCAGCAAGCCTGATGGTGCCAGTCCAATTCCTGGAATTCATGTAAAGATGGAAGGAGCAAACAGACTCCACAAAGCTGTCCTCTGACCCCACACATACACCATGGCATGCACATCCATGCACACATACACACGTCATGCAATATACACTCACATTCAATAGTAATCAAAGAAGGAAAAAAAAAAAGAAAATCTTTTGATAACAGCAATGTCTGTAACAGTACCATCTATAAAACAGCCTCATAGAAATTAGGTGGTAAGATTAACTAATTATAGATAAATACACCTGAAGAAATGATCTGAATCAAACTCCTTAGGAGATAAGGAATGAAATTAGCTGAGCCAATATATTAATGACTGTCTTACTTGATCTTAACTAAAATGTCAAGAAGCAATTGGTTCCTATTACAAATTTAGCTCACTCAAGATCCTACGTGCTGCGGGATCCCACACAGCATAAACCATTAGGACATGGCAGAAATTTTCACGAGAGCCCAGCAGTGTGTAAAGATCGCTTCTTTTGCTTCGTCTGAGTTGCAGAACTATGATTTAGGGGAACAATACTTCTTGATGTGATGCACATTAAAGAAACGTCTTAGTGATACCAGTCTCTTATACTTCCTCGTATAGGCCACCAGCAACTATGGCTTTGCACATGTTGAGTTAGAACATTCTGATGAGAAAGAGTTAATACTGAAATACCCAACAGAAGGCATGCTGGACACGTTTTCCCCTAGTCCCCTCAAATAGGAGGGCACTCTTCCAGGAACTCATAAAAAGAAACTGCTGTGGCTGACTGGCAGTGTTTTAGCCTCTGCATCTGGAGAGTTATTTTTAGTCAAATCTTGATAATCAGTGGTAAAGAAGAAAAAGGAAGAAGAGACTATTAAAAACCATTCACATATTTTCATTTTAAAGAGTTGTTTCTAACTACTGTTTCTACCAGAATTTCAACTGGACTGATTAACAGAATCCTTTTATAACCCCGTGTAAGTACCCTTTTTATTTCATCTTCTGACCCTTAAGATCAAAGGTCAAAGGCTAGGTCAGGGGAATTCTGGGTGGCCATAAACAAACACGGGATAACAAAAGAATGACGGACTCATGGAAACATGACTTCCATCCTACGTGACCATACTACACAACTTCAACACAGAAAGCACTGAGCACTGGGACCCAACAGTCCAATGAATACATGTACCATTTCACAAACATATTTTAGATCGCACATCATCATATTTTTAAAATACAATTTCATTTAAAATAGCAGAGTAGGAAATAAATACTGATGCTTTAGCTTTTCTACATCATGATATATAGCCAAATGACCAAATGTCAATAATTCTAGAAGGAAAATTTCGAAAGATCAGAAATAGCTGCACAAAATGCTTACTTTGTTTGTGGAACTTAATTTGTTTGACAAGAGCTTTAGGACAAGGATCCTCCTTGGGATGTAGATCTGTTTTAATGCTGAACTTTAATTGTGACTTATGTTAAGAACAGCACGAGTTTAGTTCGGCCAGGCATGATGATACACACCTTTAATATCAGCACTCAGACAGATCTTTTGTGAGTTGTGGCCAGCCTGGTCTACACAGTGAATTCCAGGCCAACTGGAGCTGCAGGGAGACCCTGTCTCAAATACAAACGAACAACAAAAACAACAACGAAATTTATCTGGTGTCTTGTGCCTAATATTTATGTTCTGTTACCTAATAGAATTAGAGTATGCTGCTGTTGAGTAACCTCTAATTTGTAGTTTAAATTTAGAGTGTTGCACATTTAGCACATGGTTCTGAGATGCATAACAACTGCATTAAAGTTCTCACCACACAAAGGCATCACTATAAGCAATCTATATAATATTTATACATAATATTTAACATTTAATATTTATATAAGCATATACATTTCTTTTCATTGAAGGTGCACTTGCAATGCTACTTGAGCTTTTTTTTTTTTTTTTTTAGATTTGCCAAGTGTGTTCTATCCTCTATCTCACGCAGTATTTTATGTATGTATTCTATGTATGGAAGAGTAATGTACCATAATCTCTTCCTTAATACTGTATCTGAGAGGAGATCCTTCCAACAATGAAGCATCATCCGTCTTTCTTACTTTTCTTCCTCTGCTCTCTTTCCCACCGTTGCTCTTATCTGCTCCACAACAAATTAATAAATGAATCTCTAACCCAGCCCATAGCTAAGTTTTGACAGACGGCTTATTGAAAAGAGTAAATCTCCAGCTTATAAAGTCACAGATTAATAATTAGCCCTAGACTGTCATGAAATTGATGATATTCTCATCATCACATTTCATGTCCAAAGCTTAGGGGTTCATGTGATGGGACTGTGCATCCCAATAGCACCGATAATTCTGGGACTTTTCCTCTGGTAGAAAGTTTTTTAAGACTGAGATTTCCCTTCAAATGATATTTTCTATTCAAACCAAAGGAAAAGAGAAGACAGACACATGCATTGCCTCTCATAAGTTTAAAGAGATAAACACGTCTTGAAGCACAACATTTAGTAGTTTGCAAATCTTTTGTGAAACTGTTTTCATCCTTCTGTTTTTTTCCTTGTACTGGAGAAAAGACACTAAGGAAAGTTCCTTACGACAGACTGTAGAAGTGTATTAAGTATTGTTGCCTATCTGTACAGATATAGAATCCCTGAAATCCTAGACTGCGGGTTTGGAAAGTGAGCCATAAAGTGGGCGATTTGGGTACATTCTCCCACTCAGGAACTCTGTTCAAACAGAAGCAGAGTGATTTGAAAGTGAAAGGCCTTATGTTCATAGAGAGCTTACATTTGATCATTGAATTTACTTTTACTGAATGCCTGGGCTCTTTTAGAACTCATAATTACATATACTTTAATTCTTTAGATCCTGATACTGTTTTTAGTAGAAGATAGTGAGAATTAGATCCGTACATTCAGATGGAGTTTGTGTGAGATGGTAACTTCCACTATAAGTAGACAGAGTTCTGCAGTCAAAGGAGCCAAACCAGAATTATTTAAAAAATAACCTTGAATATTGGACAGTTTTCAGTACTACTTACGGCAAAATTATCCTGTAAATGTGGAAATAACGTCTCCTTTAGTGTGTTCCAGATTCAGCATCTGGAAGTGACTCGTTCTATTTTTCATATCCTCTATGTCATTAAGTGATAACATTTAGTAAAGTCACATTTCATCATGGCTGACAATATCTCTTGAGTACAGAGCTTAATAAAACAAAGCTGCGGTAAGAGTTTGGGCTTTGCTTCGTATTTCATTTCCTGTCTATGGCTTATTGTTTTCAAGGTTGGAGAGCCCTCTGACATCCTTTAGAATATAGAATTCATTTACTGACAGCAGACATTTCTTCAACCAGAGTGAGGGAACAGAGGATACTGTAGTTCTCAGCAGAAATGAAGAAATGTGTTTCAGTGTCTTCTCTAAGTTTACTTTTGGAGCAAGCTAAGCTTGAGTTAAGATGGCTTGATTATACATAACTATTTGACCCTATCTTTTGGCATTTTTGACTCAGAAGTATGTACCAGACCTTTCTTTTCACAGCTTCATTCTTAGAGCAAAGATTACCAGGATAAAATCTTTAATGAGGTTGAAATCTTTAAATCTTTAAAGGTTGAAAGATTGTGGGGAAACAGAAAGGTCATGGTTTGTTAGGATTTTGCATTTATGGGATTTTGAAGTGCAGTTTCCACTTACTGAAAAAGCATTTATGGAAAACTACCATTCATGTGGGAAAAGAAGAATCTATCCAGTGCTTCATCTTCTACACAGAAAGACAGATAGGAAAAAAGCACTCAGTACTTCTCTGGCTAGAGTAGAGGAAATGAAGAGACATTCTACTGGAGAATATTTCTGTTTTTCCAAAGAAAAGGAGACAAGGTTTGCAACCATCCCTGATTGCTTCCTGTGTAGAAGTCAGCTGCCTGAGCACAATCGCCAACTATCTTTGCCTGGAGCAAAACCAAGGTCAGGAATTCCAATTGTGATTCCTAAATTAGGGAAAATTTGACATATTTATATACGTGAGCTTGGATACCTGCAAACCCATCATTTTCTTAGCAAAATGAGTGTGTTTTTCCCATTACTTTCTTTTTAAAAGAAAGTAAACAAGTGCATAACCAGAGGAAGGGTGCTAACAATAGATTAGAACACAGCTCTATCACCCCTAATGTTTCTTCAGTCAAACTAATAAATTCTGTTGGAACTGAAAATAGACAACTAAAACTAGCATCAATAGGCTAATTGTATATATAAATAAGCCAAATGTGGTGGTGCCTGCCTACTACCCCAGCATTTGGGAGGTGGGACAAGGGATCAGAAATTCAAGGTCGTTGTGATGGGGAGCTTTAGTTGCCAATTTGACACACCTAGGTTGAGGGAGCCTCAGGTGGGGAATTGCTTCCATTTAACAAGCCTGTGATCATATCTGTGGGGTATTTTCTTGATTGTTGAGTGATATGGAGGACCAGCCCACTGTGGGTGGTGCCACTCCTAGGCAGGTTGTTCTGTGTTGTATAAAAATGGACACTGAAGGGCTGGAGAGTGGCTCAATGGTTAAGAGCAGTGGGTACTCTTGCAGAGAACCCAGGTTCGATTCTTAGCAACAGTCTGTAACTGCCATTTGAATGCCTTCTTCAGACCTCCCCAAGCATTGCACAACATGGGCACACTTACACACATGTAGGTAATATACTCACAGATGTAAAATAAAAAATAATAATAAAATAGAAAGCGGGCTGAGCATGGTCTAGAGGGGGAAGCCAGTAAGCAGCCTTCCTCCATGCCCTGGACTTCAGCTCCTGTCTCCAGGTTCCTACCCCGAGTTCCTAACTTAGGCTCCCTAGTGATGAACTGTGACCTGGGAGGTATAAGCTAAACCAGCCCTTTCCTCTCCAAGCTGGTATCACTCAAAGTGTTTTGTCACCTCAGTTGACGAAAACTAAGTCATGTTCTATCACACAGTAAGTTTGAGGCTAGTCTAGGCTACATGACGTCCTATTTCAAAACAAACAAACAAAGATATAAATATATGACAAAATAGATAGTCATACACACAGTAATAAATTAAAATGTTCTGGGATTAAAGGCACATACCACCTAGCATACCTGGCCCAGTTCTCATCATGTGTTTTCTTGACAGCCATTCTGACTAAGGTGGAATCTCAAGGTAGTTTTAATTTTCATTCCCTGGTATGAACAGTTCCCTGGTAACTAAGCATAGTAAATGCTTTAAAAATATTTACTGACTGTATTTCTTCTTTTGAGAACTGTTTCTCTTTCAGTCCATTGGTCTATTTAAGAACAAACAACCTTCCAAAGAATTTTTAGCAGTAGTTACCTTGGATGTTTAGGGGTTTTGCTCAGTGGTAGACCTCATGCCTGGTATGCATGAAGCTCTAGGTTCAATCACAAACAAACACAGTAGTTACCTTGGGTGTAAAATATATGTGAAAAAAGATGTATAAAATGATAAGAAGGTTTATATAAAAACAATAACAAAATGGTATGTTTAAATTCAACCATATCAATAGTAACTTTAAATAGAGTCTGTATTCATTGAAAAGCAGAGAGTTTCAGATTGAATAAAACACAAAATCCACCTCTATGTATGTTACCCACACAAGAAATCTGAACACAAAGAAATAAAGAGGTTAAAAGTAAAGACCAGGGCTGTAGTAATGGCTCAGTGGTTAGGAATACTGGCTTCTCTTGCAGCAGCAGACCCTGGTTTGAATGCCATCACCCTCATGGCAGCTAACAGCCATCTGTAACTCCAGTTCCAGGGGCTCTGACGCCCTCCTCTGACCTCTGCAGGCATTGCATGGCACAGGTACACTTGCATGGATGCAAGCAATATAATTGTAAACATAAAAGCAATAATGAAAAACTAAAGATGTGAAGAAACTTACTGCAATGCTAAGAGTAGTCAAAGCAAAACCGAAGTTGGTATGTTAATACCAGAAAAGCAAATCCAAAAGCAAATAGCGTTGTCAGTAGTAGTGAGAGCCATTTTATGGTGACAAAGACTACAAGGAGATAGGAGGATTTACGCATTTATGTATCCAATAACAAAGCTTAAAAATACATGAGCATACCTGACAAATTGCAAAAAAAGAAGTTGATTTACAAAATACAACAATAATTATAAAATGAATAGACAGGAAACAAGAAGGGATATAATGATTTAGGTCATAGAAAACTTTTACTTCACAATAGTGTTTCTGTAAAGTTTTTGTGACAATATTGATTAAAATCTATAATCTTGAGCCTGCAATAGCCTGCAAAGTGGGTGGTATTTATAAATTCATGGTTCTTATATTGGTTACAGTATGAATCGGAGTCAAGTGATCTTGATCTGCTTTTCCCAACCATGGTCACCTACTGCCTTTAGGATCCCAGACTGAGAGAAACCTTCGGGCTCTGTAAGCCAATGTCACTATGAGTTAGACCCAGGAAAGGGCCTAGACTATCTGAGCAATATATTAATTAACAGAAGTTCAAGAAAAGTTATAAATGACTAGTGGGGATATCAAGTGTGACACAAATCAGCAAGATCGAAAGGACAATAAGAAATAGAATGCAAATTTAAAAAAAAAAAGTAAGAAGGGATTCTGATCAGCTTCTACAAACTCATCATAGTCTTCTTTTACTTTTACCTCTACACACTCACTTAAGAAATCCTACGTGATGGGCTGGGAAGATGGTACATCAGTAGGGTCCTTGCCACACAAGTATGGGGACCCAAGCTTGATTGCTAGCGCTCACATGAAAACCTGGTATGACAGACACATCTGTAATTCTAATCTGGGTAAGGCAGAGTAATACAAGAATCCCAGGGCCTTGTTGGTCAATTGGTCTAGGCAAATCAGTAAACTCTAGGTTCAATAAAAAAGGCTGTCTCAACAAATAAGGTAGAAAGCTATTGAAGAAAAACGAGATGTTGAACTCTGACCCCTGCATATCTACCCATATACATATGTGCACACACATGTATACAGTACAATCCTAAATGGAGAATCTGAATTATTGATGATTTGTTTTAAGTGTGCGTCTTGGTAGAGTTTTGGTAGAAGGTCACATGAGAGAAATCAGATGATCTAATTCAAAGTTTCATGAGAACCCCAAGTTTTAAAAGAACCCGCTCACTGTCTTCCCACCACAAGTCATTCAACATCTTTAAATCCCAACTTTTTTTTTGCATTTATCTACAGTAGTAATAGCAACCAGCTGATGAGGTCACCTTATGCAGGATAAATGATATAAATAATAATATGTACTATGGAGCATCATTGTCAGTAATAGAAGTACTCAGTACCTTATTCTATCAATATGGTGATCACCAACCACACATAACTATTGAGCATTGGAAGTGTGGAACTGAACTTTGAGTGTTACAAATTTTAACTTACTTAAACAGTCAGGGGGCTTGTGGTTACTATATTGGCCAGAATACATAGAAAACTAAAGAAAAAATTTCCTAATTCATTTTGGGAGGATCCTGTTTCACAGGCAGCAGCAGGAATGTTAGAAAGTCTGTCAACTATGGTTTGCGTTAACTTCCACTTCCACGAGAAAGCAAAAGTATCTGGTTCTTGACTTCCTGACCTCATGCTCCAGAGGTAGCCTTGGATTCTCTCCTGAGAGAGTTCGTATTTTTAAACTGGTCTACTGTTTACTGTGGGTGGGATTTTGTATACAGAAATCACGGCAAATATTTCTGGCAGCATAAGACCCTAAATGTCACAACCATCAGGCCACTACATGGGATGAGAAGTCATTTCTGAGCAGATCTCTGAGGAGGGAGTGCGTGCTGAGAATAATTTCCTTGATACTGTTAAATTTCTGCTGCCAAAATTACTAAGCATAGTTTCAACAAAAGACAGATTAAAAAAAATATAGTCCTCCAAGTCCATTAAATAGCATCCATGCTTCCAGAAAGGTCAGTTGGCTTCTTAGTCATGCTAACTCTTGCCTTTGATTTTCCTAGAATGTTCTTTTGTAAATATCTATTTTTACCTGTGCCTTTAGTGTTCAGGCATTTGCATGGATATTCTTTTTTCAGATTCTATTAGCAAGAAAATTTCCACAAGGTTTGGAAATAGTGGGCTGGATGAAAAGTAACAACTAGGAAAAATAACACTAATTGCTTATCTTTCACGGTTCCTTTTCCATCTGAAATGCAAGAAGTAGGAGCCTCTTTTTATATTTAGTTATCTAGAAATAAGATGTACACGTTAGTAGATCAAGACAGGGGCTGTGACTTGCCTTTCCTGTGGATACCCTGGCAGTGTTTTAGCTCCTATCCTTGCATTCATTGCAGCTCTTTGGTATCCAGTAGCTGAATCATTTCAAACAAATAACCTGTTTTCCAACCTTTCATCTAGATAATACAGAAAGAATCTCTCCAGGTCTGATAGGAAATTAAGTGTTAATGTGTTTGGTGAGTTCTTCCATCTACTGTGATTCTTCACACTGGGAAAGAATAATGCACCATGGCTGTATCAACCTTTCCACTTATCTTTGCTGATGATTGGTATGAATTCTCCTTCCCAGCATTCTTGATACTGTAATGAAGATAAGGTTAAAAGGACTCAAACAGATTTTCCTTTACTGAAGACTTTTGTCAATTACTTCATAGATTATTTTATGCATTTATCTTAAATCATTATACTAGTCTATTTTTAAAATTCTATTCCTATGTGAAAAACAATGTGACAAGGGAGAGGCCAGGATGAAGACACACTTCATAGCTGTCTTGGGTAACAGAGTGCTGGATTTGCTTCATTGTATTTTCAAAGACATTTTAAATCAGAATAGCTTCTGCTTTAAGCTTTTGCAACCCCAACACTGATTTTCTTTATGAAAATGGCAGTACAAGAAGCTATACTGTTTCCTTGAAGACTCATTGGCATTGCAGCCTTTTGGAACTATTTCCCTTTGTTAGAGAAGAACTATTTCAGAATTACTCCTTTGAATACAACTCTCAATAACTGGATACACAAGGCAGTGGGATTGGAAGAGCGCCTGTCACTGTGACTACCATGTATGTGGTCTACAGAAGACCAAAACAATGAAGCCAAAGACTGCTCAAAGCAAAGATTAGAATACTTCTCTCATCTGCTCAAGGAGTGAATTGACTTTATTGGGGAACATTCCCTCCTCTGTGCCTCTGTTCCCCACCATGGACACAGCTTCCCACAGTGCATAACAAAAGCTATAGCCTTACATCGCCAGCATGTGTGTAATACTGTGACCATGATTCAGACAAGGTGTAGGCTAAAGCTAACCAGCTGTGGGGCATTCACAGCCCAACAGGAAGCATTGCTTGTACAGTCTCTGAAGTTTGACAGGTCTCATTGCATGTTACAGCAAACCACTCTTAAGTAATGTGGTAATCTCTAACATACTTATTTAGAACAGAACATGTTCGTGTAATAGATCTCACTGATGGACCCAACTCATACTCTTCTTTCAACAACAAAATCAAAAAATACTCACTTGGCCTTTGGCACACCTGGGCAGGAAATGGCATATTACTGGAAGAATTTTTTACTTTGCTTCCCAAGACCACACACAGAAAATAATTATAATTGTCACCAATTGAGCCCTATGTCTCAAGTTTTTTTTTCTCTTAATTAGACTCATTATTCAATGCAGTAGTCAGTGATAATCTATTAGAAATATCTAAAATACTGAGTGCCTTTTTACAACTCTGAATGTTTTTGTGATCATAATCAGGCCTTTCATGTTGTTCTGACTTGAATCCAGTGTGCAAACTTACTGCAGTTTATTGTGTTCTAAGCATTTCAGTAGTTTCTGGCTCCAAGTAGGCTTTTTCTTTTCAGTGTTACTGGTTTGCATGACCTTCACTCTTGACTACTAAATTATTTCAACTTTAAAACAGTTCAACCATGGAAGCTTTCTAAGTAACTACTTGGAAGGGTATTTTGAGGAAGTAAGCTATGCCTGACAAAGGAACAATTGATCCACGGTTTGTTTGGATTAGCCATGCCATGTAAAACAAGAAAGAAACTACATTTTCCATTATGAATGCATGGTTCATGTCAAATACAGAACTGGGGGAATGAGGTACTTTTTAAGACACTGTTCAAGACAAAGATCTACACCCAAGGTTCAGATAATATAGAACAAGGGATAAAGAAGACACTAATGAATCTCTCAACTCTCATTAATGAATCTTTCACATGTAACAACGGGCCAGTAATGGCCAAAGCATGGAGATTAGGAGTCAGCAGAATGTGGGGCCATGGACAGGACTCTTATATTAAGTTTCAGTCACCCAGGGTTCAGGGTCCATTGCAGAAGAAGGGAGGAAAGAGCCAGCGAGAAAGGGCGCAACCAGATGGAAATAGAATCCTACAAACACCTGGGACCCTGCTCTTATGAACCTACAGCAATCGTTTCAGCATGCTCAAGACCCATGCAAACTCAGGCAGACAAAAACGCAGCATGGTGCTGGGGAAATGGGTAACAGACCCCAACTCTTGACGAAGAAATATTGGTGACCAATTACTCTTGGGTGAGGATGGGCTAATATTCCTAAAGCAAAGGATTCTGGGTAGGCTGATTATACCTCTGTGGATGAACCTGCACCGAGGTCACTTGGGGACACTAACTTGACACAGTAGACTTAATAAAGACGAAAGAATGTACAGATTTCAGTAAGAGGTTATGGGCGGGCGCCAGTGAGAAGAGGGATATAACGATGATTAAGACTGATTGAGATGTTCTGTATGAAACACACAACGATTCAGTAACAACATTTTAAAAAGAAAAAACTTAAGACCTTCCATAATAGTTTAAAAATAGCCTAGTTTTTGCCTTTTTCTATGCAAGGAAAAGTATACCAGTTACATTCAATAATAAAATTTAGGCCCAGTTCTATGACACTGACCTACAAGTCAAGACATAGCCATTGGTACAATAATGGCATGACTGTTTGGGGGGTACTCAGCTATTTTCTGACTGAATTTGAGGCCCATTTTACAGGAAAGAATACATATACCTGTACTGTAAGCTTGGTCAAAGGCCTATGGCTGGGGAGGTCACGGATCCTAGAGAGGAAGTTACTACTAGTCTTACGTGGGCATGTAGTCAAATGCCTTCTAAATGTGTATGTCTCTGTCACTTTAGACTAGCGATACTCTCAGTTTTGGCCAGAGGAACATCTTTTTTGCAGTGTAGACAGTGACAGTTAATTTACATATTTATACCTAATCAAAATTCTGAGAATAAGTAACTGTGGAGTGCTCACCCCTAATTGAGACACTTATATCATATTCTCCAAGGCCCTAGGAATATCATACAAGACGGGGTAGAAAGATCATAAGAGTCAGAAGATCTAGCAGAGTTCTATTAATTGTTGTCTTCTGGATATGACATTGCTGTTATAATACACAGCACCTACTGCTACCTGAGCAAGACTTTCATGCACAAAAAGACATATAAGTATCAAGTGGGGGCTAGTTGGGAAAAAGAGGATCAGCAGGAGTGGAAAGGACATCAGAGAGGGTAAAGGAGACTGTTATCACAATATATTCTATACATGTATGAAATTGTCAAATATTCAAATAATAAAATAATTTCAAGAAAAGAATCCCCTAAGCCCAGAGACTTGGGATCATGGGAATAAATCGGTTTTCTATATGAAATTTTTCAAGCCTTTTGTGGGGAAAGTAATGGATGGTTTCACATCCCTGAGTATTACAGCCTGCCAGGCCCACTGATCTTTAATCTATAGAATCCTTTCAGCCTCTCAGGTAAGGTGAAACAATTTAAATTCTTTCATGACAGGAAAATAGAGAAGCATTTTTTGGACCGTGCAAAATTTAAGAACTGTAGTCCAAAGGACAGAGGCTAGATGTGCTTTGTACAAAATATGTAAAGGTCTAATATGCTATCTGCAGCTACTTAGGCCTGTTGGAAATTGGATGGAAAGGATTTAGAATTTAGAATAGAATTATAGATTCTTCCTCTACAAAAAAAGTTATCAGTGAGAAGGTGTAACTGTGTCTGAGGTTAGCCCCACATGAGCAGACGAGCCTGAGAAAGAGAGGAAGCAACAGAATAGAAAGCAAGGGACACTGGGGAAAAAGTTTTATAATGTGCTGTTTGGAGGTATCAGACATGTTTACTTTCAGTCTGTTTTCTTTAATCTAATAAAAGTTTGGCAGAGTATTAGGTATTTGGGGCACAGTCGTGGGAGTACTGTCACGATGTAACTAAAGATGGTGGGAAAAATCAGTTTGGAGAGAATTAGATCCAACTAAACCTTTGCCCATGCCAGGAACTAAAACCAAGTCAACCCACTGTAAGTGTCAAAAACGTTGAGTCATTAGCTTCCTATGTGGTTCATCTGCTTCTGAATATCTGCTTTTTTATAATCTTAAAAAACAGATGTACTTCTGTGGCATTCTGGAGATAATTCTAAGCTTACTGAAGCTTATGTAAAGGGGTATACTAAATGAAAATCCTCATTAAGATACATTTATGAATTTTGTGTTTTTATTTGACTCTTGACATACTTTTAAGAACCTGTTCTATTTATAGATTCCGGAAATTGTCAACTGGTATGAAATTTGCTTGTTTAAACTATATTTCAAGAATATTGGGAAATTGAGGTATGAAACCTACTCAAACACCAGCCCCCAAGTCAATATCTTGAAATAACCTCAAATTGTTCAGTGACATAAAGTCAAGTCTAGGTCTTTGGTTCAATTCACTTGTCTCTCTCTTCACTTTTCTATATGAGAACTCTGGTCTTTGAACTAGTTTAGAGCTCTTTAGACATTAGAGAGGCAAACTTCTTCAAACTCCATTGATTCAGGCTCAGGTAATCACTGTTATAAAATCTCTCATTAGAATGAGTAGAGAGGGTCTTCAGGGAAAGATGATCAATTTATAACAAAAACCAAATACACCTCTGCATAGGAGCTTATTTTTCATATTATAATTATCCCTTCAGTTTTCTGACTTGTTTCATCTACAACTTGACTATGAAAGCAAGGATCATTCATATTCATATTTTTGCCCCAATACCTAGCACAGTGTTTAACATACAGTAAATGTTCAATAAATGTTTAATGGATATGTAAGTGAAGTGAATGACTGAATTAATAGAAGCCCTAGAGATGGAGTCCTTATACCTGATTCTCCTGAAAGTCTTCCAAACTACCCAGCTGAGCCCTACAAGTGAAAATACTGCTCTGGGTCCTCACCTGATCATTAATCACTATTTGATTTCCTGGAATTGAAAGAGAATCCCATTTAAATCAGGGGTAAGTGAATTGCTTTGTCCTGGCTAACCCAAAGAAAGTTAGTGGCTTCAACATGACATGGGAAACAATTACTCTGTACATTTTACTGAGCACAGGGGAATTCTTAGCCCCCAAACTGAGAATCAATTATCCAGTTCCTCAAATGCCTTATAAAACTAAGACTCAGCAAAATTTACTCAGGCATGGTGGCACACACCTGGAACCCCAGCACCCAGGAGATAGAGTCAGGCAGATCATTATGAGTTCAGAGTTAACCTGGTTTACTTAAGGCGTTCTGGAGGGTCACATAATGAGACCCCCAAATAAAACAAAACAACAACAAAACCAACATAGCAAAGTGAAATATTTCCCCAAACTTCATAGTTTGTGAGGATAGATCATTTTTAGAACTCAGACTTCTAGCTCCAGTTCTGTTCTCTCTCCTAATCCCTCATCTGATCTTCAAGTTTCCTGTGTAAACAGGAAAACCACAAAGTCATAGGTAGATTTCAAATTCACATCAAGACTGTCATAACAGACAGACCAAGACCCTGACCAGAAAAGTTTTCTAGAACTGATACATCAAGTTCCACACTCTTATGAAAACAAAATGATCCATCAGTCTGCTCTGGCTGTGCTAGGAAGGATGCTATAAAGTTGACTTTTCATAAAATCTTGGTGTAGATATGACTTGGCCATGGAAATCATGATCACAGGAGGAATGGATCCCTGCACAAGACTGGGCCCTTCAACACCCCTCATGGAGAGAGGAAGTACTTGCAAAGCCCCACCCCTTCTGGGGAGCTATTGACTCTTAATGGTACCTGGGGGAAAGGGTGTCATTTTCTTCAGATGTAGTCACTGAGGGCTAGTTGGGAAAAAGGAATCCAACAGTAAAGGAAAAGAGGGAACAGGATAATAAGAAGTAAATATAAGTACAATACCATATATGTATATGAAAGTGTTTTTAAAAAAAAAGAAAATCATGAGACCTGCTCACCTAGGAGTTTAGTAAGTCAGATCCCCCAACCCCAGTCTCTATTCCATTCCTCTGTTCCACCCCGACTCTGTGTCCTGTCAGCCCTGACCCCTGCCAGAGTCTAGTTCCTCACCCCCTGCCCCCCAAGATCCCTGGACTACCTTCCTAACTCAGACTAGCTAAGCAGCCCAACATAGATCCCTAAGTCAGTCCTCAGGCGATTCCCCCACCCCCATCTTCCCAGGGTCCTGATCAGCTGGACAGACCTACCTACCTGAGTCTGGTAGGTCAGATCCTACCCACCACATCTCTAATCCATTCCTCTGGCCCACCCCGACCCTGTCCTTTGCCAGCCTTGGCCCATCCAGCTCTAATTCCTCGCCCTTGGACTACCTTCCTAACCCAGACTAGCTAAAGTCCCTAGTATAGACCCCACTGGCTTCTGATCTATCTGACATAGACCAGCCCTCCTACTAACCTGACCAACCGACCCACTATCCTGTCATACCAACCACCGAGATCAATCTACCACACTGCAAGAACCTGAAACCCACACCAATTTATTTCCATTCCTAAGCAAAAAGCAACCAAGGTCTGTAAACAGTATAACAGAACCAAAACTAAATTAAACAAAAATAGAGAAGTTCCTACTAGACACATAACCATCAAAGAATATCGATATGCCCAAACTTCACCACAGAAGCACAAATAATATGCAAAACCATAAGAGTATGTCTCTAACAAAACCATCTAGTCCTACAGAAGTGCACTACAATGAGAACCACCCTAAGGAACACAAGGAGTCAGAATTTAAAAGAACAATCATAAACATGATCAAACAATTTTCAGAAAACACATAGAAACAACAAAAAATTCAAAGAAAAAAGGCATAAGCTTGTGATGGAAGCTCAAGAGGATACAAATGTGAGGCTTAATAAAATAGTAAAAATAATTCATGACTTGAAAAGTAAATTCACAAAAGAGAAATAGTGAAGAAAGCCCAAATGGAAATGAACATGACATAGAAATCTCAATAAGCCAATTGGAAATAATAGCAGAAAATCTCACAAGCAAAGTGAACAAAACAGAAAACAGACTATCAAGAGTAGATGACAAAGTTGAAAATTTGGGGTCTGTAAGGAACGACTATGTAAAATGTAAAAAAAAAAAAAGCAGGAATGGAATACTCAGGACATGTGGGACAACATGAAAAGACCAAATCTATGAATTATAGGCATACAGGAAGGAGAATAATCTCAGGCCAATGGCACTGAACAGATCTTCAACAGAATTATAGAAGAGAACTTCTCCAAACTAAGGAAAGACTTACCTATAGAGACTCAAGAAGCACAATGAACACAAATTAGACATGACTAGAACAGAACTCCCATGGAATATCATAGTAAAAACATTAAATATACAGAACAAAGAGAGGGTACTGAAAGATGCTAGAGAAAAACAACAAGTTACATATAAAGGAAAACCCATCAGAATTACAGTGGACTTTTCAATGCAAATAATGAAAGCCAGGGCCTAGACAAAAGTATTCCAAGCTCTAGATGAATATAGATGCCAACCTCAAATACTTTATCCAGCAAAACTGTTTATCATGGTTGAAAGGAAACAGAATTTTTTTAATTAAATGAATAGGCTAAAAGAATTCATGTCCACCAAACCAGCCCTAGAAAGAACGCTCAAAGCAATACAAAAGACCAAAGAAAGGAATGCTTATACCCTAGAGGCTGCAGAAAGAAAACGAAGAAAGATATAATGACAGAAAGACAAAATAGGGCCACAAACACAAAGAAATAAAATTACAGTACCCAATACACATATTTCAATAATAACACTAAATATCAATGATCTCAACTCCCTGTCAAAAGACACAAGCCAGCTGAATGGATCAAGAAAGAAAATCCATCTTTCTGTTGTCTTCAAGAAACTCATCTAACCTTTAAGGATAGACACTACCTTAGGATGAAAGGATGAAAAAAATATTCTAAGGAAATGGCTCTAAGAAGCAATTCTAATATCTGACAAAATATTTCAAATTAAAACTAATCAGAAAAGATAAAGAGGATCACTTCATTCTAATCAAAGAAGCAATTGATCAAGAAGATATTACAATCATGGACATATATGCACCAAACTCTGGAGCACCCAATTTCATAAACACAGTATTCCAGGACTATAAAACATAGATTAACCCCAACTCAGTAATAGTAGGTGACTTCAATACCCGACTATTACTAGAAAGGTCAACTGGATAGAGAACAAATAGACAGACATCTGAATTAAATGATTCCTTACATGAAATGGACCTAACAGACATCTACAGAATAGTCCACCCAAGCACCGAAGAATATACTTTCTACTCAACAGCCCATGAATGTTTTTCTAAAATTGACCATGTTATGGGGCACAAAACAAATTTCAACAAATACAAAAATATTTGAAATAATTCCATGCATTCTATCAGACCACAGTGCAATAAAGCTTATAATCAACTGCAAAAGAAGCTATAGTAACTATATGAAATCATGGAGATTAAACACCACACTCCTGAATGACGAATGGGTTAAAGAAAGAAATGAAAAATTCCTGGAACTAAATGATAATGAGAATCCAACACAATAAAACCTCTGGGACACCTTAAAAGCAGTCATAAGAGGGAAGTTTATAACTCTAAGTGCCTACATTAAAAAAATCAGAAAGAACAACGTAAATAACTTAACAGTGCCATTCAGGAAAGCCAACCACATACCAATGAAAAACCTAGTAGATGATAAGAAATAACAAAATTCAGAGTAAAAATTAATGAAATAGAAAAACAATATAAAAATCATTCAGTATAAGAACTGGTTCTTTGAAAGCTTAAACAAGAGAGACTGACCCTTAGCCCAATTAACCAAAATCAGAGACAAAAAGGAAAACATCACAACAGACACCAAAATGTCCAGAGCAGTGTAACAGAATACTTTAGAAAGCTATACTCCATTAAATTAGAAAATCTAAAAGAAATGGATAAATTACTAAAATCATGGACACCACCAAAGTTAAACCAAGAAGAGATAGACAGCTTAAACAGACTCACAACAATAAAGGAAATTGAAACAATAATACAAAACCTCCTGACTAAGAAAAGCCCAGGCCCAGATAGAGTCCCAGCCGAATTCTACCAGACTTTCAAAGGTCTACAACCAATACTGCTTAAATTATTCAAAAAGATAGAAACAGATGGAGAACTCCCAAACTCCTTCTACTAAGCCAATATCACTCTTAATACTAAAACCATGTAAAGATACAACAACAAAAAAGAAAACTATAGGCCCATATCCCTAATGAATATAGATGAAAGGTACCCAACAAAATACTTGCAAACTGCATATAGACACACATAGAAAAGAACATCCACCATGATCAAGTTTGCTTTATTCCAGAGATGCAGGGATGGTTCAATATACATAAGTCAATAAATGTCATAAAACTTGTAAATGGATTTAAAGATAAAAACCACATGGTCATCTCAATAAGATACAAAAAAGACCCTTGAAAATCTAACATGTATTCATGTTAAAAGTCCTAGAAGGAAATGGTCTGGATGGGAGATGTTTCAACCCAATTAAAGCTATGTACAACAAACCCATAGCCAACATCATTCTAAATGGAGAAAAACTGGAAGCATTCCTATTAAAATCAGGAACTAGACAGAGCTGTTCACTATCTCCATTCCTTTTAAACATACTGCTTGAAACTCTTGCAAGAGTAGTAAGTCAAGAGAAGGAGATAAAATGAATACTAATGAGAAAAAAAGAGGTCAAGTTATCTCTATTTGCAGATGATATGATATTACACAAAAGAGATCCCCAAACTTCCACCAGAAAGCTGTAGAAATTGTTAATGCTTTCAGAAAAGTGGTGGATTACAAAATCAACTTACAAAAATCAGTAACCTTTATATATATCTATAACAAGTAACCAGAAAAAGCATTCAAGGAAATCCTCCCATTCAGAATAACCACAAAAAATAAAGTATTTGGGAATAAACTTCACTAAAGACATTAAAGATCTCTACCAGGAACCTTTCAAATGTCTAAAGAAAGAGATAGAGGAAGACTCTGGGAGATGGAAGGTCCTTCCATGCTCATGGATTGGTAGAATCAATATTGTGAAAATTACCATCTTACCGAATGCAATCTGCAGATACAATGCAATGCAAATCAAATACCCATGGCATTCTTCACAGAGCTTGAAAAAAATTCTAAAATTCATATGGAATAACAAAAGACCCCAGAAAGCCAAAGCAACTTGGGGCAAAAAGAACAACTCTGGGCTGATCACCATACCTGATCTCAGATTATATTACAGAGCTATAGTCATAAAAACAGCATGGTACTCGCACAAAAATAGACATGTAGATCGATGGAACATAATAAAAGACACAAACTTGAGTACATGAAATTTCAGCCACCTGATATTTGATAAAGGGACCAAGAACCCACAATGGAGGAAAGATATCATCTTCAACAAATGGTGCTGGCAAACTGGACATCCACTCATAGAAGAATGAAATGGCAGCCTTCTCTTTCACCCTGCGTAAAAGTCAACTCTGAAGTGGATCAAAGACCTCAATATGAGACCTGAAACTGCTAGAAGAAAGCATAGGCCGTACCCTCCAAGATACAGGCATAGGAAAGGACTTTCTAAATTGGACATCAGCTTCTCAGGCATTAAGGTCAATAATTAATAAGCAGGACTTTAATAAGCTACAAAACTTCTGTACAGTAAAAGAGAAAAAGCAAAGAGGGGAAGAGAAATCCCACTAAATGGGAGAAAATCCTTGCCAGCTCTCCACCCAATAGAGGATTAATATCCAGAATATATAAAGAGCTAAAAAAACAAAGAAATAAGAAAATGAACGACCCAATAAAAAGATGGGCTATAGACCTGAACAGAAAGTTCTCAAACGAAGAAATAAAAATGGCTAAGGAACACTTTAAAACATGTTCAACATCCTTAGAGATTAGAGAAATACAGATAAAAACCACTTTAGGATTCCATCTCACCCTAGTCAGACTGGCTAAGATCAAGAGAATGAAAGACACCAAATGCTGGAGAGAATGTCGAGATAAGGGAATGCTCATTCACTGCAGGTGGGAATGCAAACTCAAGCGCTATGGAAGGCAGTGTGGAGAACTCTCAAAACCCTAAAAATGAATGATCCAGTTATACCACTCCTTGGCATATACCGTGCAAGTGTGAGGACTAGAGATGGACTCCCAGAACCTATGTCAAATGCAGGTGCAGTAGTTAGGGTGTATCAGCAATCCCAGTGGTCCACTGGCAAGATGAGGGGTGGAGACAGAATTCCCAGAAGCCTGTGGACCAGCTAGTCTGGCATATACAGGGCCAAACAACAAAAAAGACTTTGTTAAACAGGGTGGAAGGTGAGGACAGATATCCAAGGTTGTTCTCTGACCCCCACACAAAGGCCTACATTCGTACACAGAAACACACACACACACCACACAATAAAAAGAAATACAAATCATAAATGCGGTCAAGAGGATGAATAGTTTCTATAGATATGATCACTGTGGGCTGATTTCCATAGTTCCTCTATTCTTAGAGATGCCTTGTTAAGCTTCAAAACCGTGATTTCACTAAAATTGAGAGACATTTATACTTTGTGTAATAAATATTTAAAATGTGATGCCTTTAAAATAGAAAAATAAAACATATAGCCAGACATCAAAAGAAAATAACAAATTCATGAACCAGCTAGTGATAAATTATGAAGGATAAATTACAGATGCTTGATTGACTGATAGATATGATCTTTTTTTGAGACAGGGTCTCTTTGTAACCCAAGACAGCCTACAACTCTCAATGCAGACCAGGCTGACCTTGATCTCATAGAGATCCACCTGCCTCTTCTTCCCTAAGGGCTGGGATTAAAGATAAACCACCATGCCTGGCACTGTCTTTATTTTTTTGAGGTCATGGACGGGAATTATAATTTCCAGTTAATTATAATTACATTTATCATTATAGTCATAGGCACTCTTGCTAGAAATAAACTATAGAGCCTTAAAGGGTACTTACTCAAGAAAATAATTTTAAAGTACTTCTAAGTGGACTGTGGGTGTAATTCAATGGTAGAACACTTGCCTTGCATGTGCAAGGCTTTAGATTCAATCCTCAGTACTAGGAAGAAGATAACTGGCCACAGACACTGGTGGAGCAGGTTTATAATCCCAGCATTCATAAAGCTGAGCCAGAAGGATAGTGAGCTCTGAGTTCAAGGTCAGCTGGGCCACACGGTAAGTCGAAAGCCAACCCGTCGAAGGTCAACTGAAGCTGCATAGCAAGACGCTATCTCTAGAGTTAGATCTTAGCATGTACAAGGCCCAGGGTTTCATCCAAAGCACCATAAAAATAACGTATTTTTGTTGGACCTGGTAATTACAGTTTGTCATCATGTCTCCGTAGGTGTTTTTCTACTGGAAGAGGGGCCTTGCAGCCCTTGTATTATTCTTAAACTTCTCAGTACCCTGTGGTTCCTCAAATAATGATACTTAAAATTGAAACAACTAATAAAAACAAAACTACATTAGGAAAAACAATTTAAGAAGAGCCCTGCCCTCACACCATTTTTCAATCCTTGCATTCTGTACCTCTTCATCTTTTCCTTTCTATCAGTTAGATTATTTCTCCAGGATTTGATGTTAAAATAGAAAGCAGAGAACAAGATATTCTTCTTGACTTTTGAGTTTCAAACTTTAAATGGTATATCTGGGAGAATATTTTATACAGAAGACAAAGCTTTCATAATCTTTTGGACTGTAATGAAGGCTTTTGATGGGAAGAAGGAGGAGAAAGCCATGAATTCAAGACACTGCGTGCCTCTGAAAAAGATAAACTCTGTGCCTTGTCCCTTAACAAAGGCCAAACCTTGGGAAGGGAGATAGACAGACCCCAAGGAGGTTTGTGGTGCCCATGAACAGAACAGTCTGACCTTCATTTGTTTCCATTCAGGGAGGCAGGGGAGTGAGAACAGTGAATAGACAGACACCTGCCCCACACAGAAAGAAAACAGAGTCCTAAACATTCAGATGTCTTGGCTCCAGTTTGTGTGGAGAACTAAAGCTGGAAAGAACACAAAATGTTCTAGGCCTAGGATTCTCACCACCCCTTCACATCAAAGTTATGTGTAATTGATAAGTTCTGCCCTGCATGTGAGTGAGAGAGGTCTTAAAGGACCCTGACCTTGGTTGGGCTCAGAGAGTGTCAAGTGATCCTCAAGGTTGGTAAGCAATTACATGTCCCCTATGCCCCCTAGAGGGTATTAGCAGTATCTAAGAGAGAGCTGAGTGCCCTGTGCTGGGAGCATGGAACAAACCAGCATCAGTGTGTAGGACAATGATGAAAGGCTGACAGGACCAAGATTTCAGGATTCACAGGAGTCAGAAGATGACCCAGCTACCAAAGGATGCTATTGCATCCAGAGTCGTAGCTGGACAGGGCAATGGGAATAGAAACAGACATAAAATCAATTTCTAGTTAAGTGAAGTTGTTGTTGTTTCCATACAAATGACTCTGAAGACTTTTAACCCATTCTCTGCCAAAACTAACATTTCAGAGAATGACCTCTTCCTTAGTAGCACTGGTTTAATCATAACTGAGAGAAAGAGAGAACCTGGCGAGTCTTGCAGACCTTCAGAAATGCAGGTAGTCCTCTGAGCCTAAATCTCAGTTTAAAACTCTAACTTGGAATACTTTTGTGTGCTTGGTAATAATGAGCTTTGGTGTTTACTAAAGTATTTGTGGTGTTACCGCTGGGTTTATTTTATTTTATTCAATTTCTAAAATGGGAGCTATAAATGCATACCCACACTTTTATTACGATAGTGCATCCTACTATCTGAGACGTCAAGAATGAGAGTTCTATGTTACAGCCTATTTATCTTTTGGGAGTGATTTTTTTTTCTGCACACAAGGAGTGAGATTTGGCTTGCAATAAACCAAATCTGCAACAGAGAAGAACACTTGAAGACAGAGTTGCATTGTATTCAGCAATAGAGATTACTAATAAAGACACCAACAGAAACGATTCAACCTCCCATCCAAATATTTTCTAAATTATTGGTCTTTCTGTAAGAACATTTTCCTCTGGTATAAACAGTGCCTATGAATAGGATGAGTGTTTGAACAGAACAAAAGTACCAGGTTTCTTCCTGTTACCCAAACAACAATAAACACCAATGGTACAGCACCCTACACAGCAACCCACATCAGACAATGGGGCTTACACACGGAGGCTGAGACGTTCAGTTCTCTGATAACATGAATGTCCAGTTCCAGCTGGGGAGACACCAACAACCAAAGCGAACAGTTGCAAAAGAGCCATTGAAGAAAATGGAAAGTCTTCCTTTTCTTCCAAAGCCAGTGCAGAATGCAGTGGAGCCACATCTGTATGTCAGGGACTGAATCATCCCATTGTTTTAGGAGTTGAGAGCATCTCTGTTCCCTTCTTGCTCCTGCAACCTGTTCCCAAAGATGTTTTCTTATCTATTTATTTTATCAAGGATGCTTGTCTTTGAGCATGTCAGTGTCAAAGAATGAACAGAACAACAGTCACCCCCCAACACACACACACAGGACAAAGGCTAAAAACAAAGGGAAATGCCAAATAATTTTGAAAACCTAAAAGGCAGAATGCTTTGTCTAATTTTTAAAATGTGTTCAGCAAGATACACAAAAATGGAATACATCTAACTGCAGTACTTCAGAGGCAATGATAACATCTGTCTCTGTTTTCAGAAGCAGAAGATTACCCACAGAAGGGTCTGTGTGTGCCGTGTCCTTCAGGAGGGTCTGCATTCTACTTTTCTCCTGGAAATTATGAAGACGAAAGCTGGAATGGTGGCTTTCACGCACTTGACGACAACCCACAAGAAATTCATTTTCTTCTGAGATCTAGTACATGATCCACGTGGATAGCAAAAGATTCACGAAATAATTACTAAATAACACATACCTTCCTTCTTGTTCAGAATGTGAATATTGCCTATTTTCTTTTCTTTTCAAGGAAAAACAAAATCAATGATGCAAAATCAGTTGGCTTCATTTTATGATTTCCAAATAGGGCTTGAACCCCACAGTAATTTTAAAGAGTCGTCAGTAATATATCCCCATCAAATGGCCCCTAGCCTTTGTTGGGACACGCCTGCTTGTCCGAGTCTGAATTCTTCTGTAGCTGTCCATTTTATTTCTGGGCTTCTCCAGGCATGGAGACTTCCATCCCCTCGAAATGACTATCATCTTTCTCATGAGCTATTCTTTGCAATTTAGATACCTCCACTTTTTTTTCATGTGATGTGGTTTCTACTCTAGACAGAACACATCCTGGTTTTAGGATAATCCCTACCACACAAGACAGGCTAGGACCCCAATCTTTTGTCTTAAATACCATGCCTAGCCTTTGGTATGCAAATCCAGAACTGTATTTTTAGTTATAGTTTAAAATCATATTAACATTTTAGGGGCTGCTTTCACACCATGGAATCTAATGAATTTATCTGTTTCACCCAGAAAGTTCCTTAGCTTGTGACAGTCAATCTCCTGCCATTTTTCTTTTGAGTAAAGAATTCTGAAGAAGGCACATAGAATTGAATTGTTATTCGTAGCAGTGTTTTGTGTTGTGATCTATCAAGAGTAATCAAAGGGATTAGGATGTGATTTATATAAGAACATTTGCTGTGCAAGCATGAGAGCTTGAGTTCAAATTCCCAGCGTTCAGGTTAATAAAAAGCCAGGCATGACCCTTCATAGGCCTGATACCCTAGGGCTGTGGTGGGTGAAGTCAGAGGGGGCTTGTTGGCTACCAACCTAGCTCCAGCTTCAGTGAGAGACCCTGTATCAAGGGAGTAAGGTAGAGAGTGGTAGAGCACGTCATCTGTCACCTAATGTCTGCGCTAGCGCACGGGCCTATGTCTGTCCCCAACCACTGCCCATGGCACGCATATGTACATGCACCACACACACACACACACACACACACACACACACACACAATTTTTCTTAAAAGAATGGTCAAAATAGTGTCTTTAAACCTAATTTGGGTTGTGTGGCAGTCTAGTTTTCCACTCTTCTTCTGTGTGTGGTCTGCTTTCATTCTTCCTTACCCCAAGTCCTATTACACAAACGCTAGAGGCAGGTGAACCCTGCTCCCATGTCATTTCTTACACAGGAATTCAGACCTGTAAGGTATAATCTAAGAATTCTCATTTATTGGTTCAATTGCACTTTACCATTCATCTGTGAGGTGAGTATCGATAGTTCATGGGGTTTTGGTTTTTGTTTTAGTGGAAAGACTTAAGTCTCAGGCAGCTGAAGTTACTTTTTTCAAAGAAACACGCCTTGAAATGATAGAGTTGGAACTGCAATATGCATCTGGAACATTAAAGTTCATGAAATTTCAGTTTACTTCAATTAACACTAATATATATATATTTTTAGATTTCTTTTTCTTTTTGAGGCATCTCTCTGTGTCTCTATACCCTAGGCAGACCTTTAACGCACAATCCTCCTTGTCTTGGTCTCTTGAGTGCTGGTATTATAGGTATGTGCCAAAATGCCCAGCTTATCTTTAGACTACTTAAAACTTTCAATCACATCATTTTAGAAAGTATAGTTTAAATGAAAATCAAAATTTGACCAAGTACAGTACCTCCCCATGCCTCCATGAATTGTGAGAAGGCAAGAATTCAACTTATAATCTTCACACTGCATTAAAGTCTACTGCTGCGTAGGTATGACAAAGCTGTGGGGACCAGGAAAATCCCCAGGAAAATGACTCCAACAGCATCATTATTTCAGGTCTCCAGATTGCAAATCGGAGTTTTCCTTTTATTAAAATGACAACTCTGACTTTGCGGCATTTGTCAATTACAATGAATCTTCAGATTTCCTTGCCACCCATCTCAGCTAATGACAATGCAGGCGTTTGTTGCCACATCGGGGTTGGCAGGTGGAGAAATCGATGATTTGTAGTCCATTTTGCTTGCATGCATTGAACACCTGTTCTATACCAGACTTTGTTCCATCTTCAGCTCATAGTTAGTCCTGCCTTTTAGACCCCAGTAACCAGAATCCCTTCCCTGTGCGCTGTGCTTTAGCCTCTTATTCTTTCACCTGGTCCTGCCCTACGTGGGAAACCAAACGTGTGGGAAACGGAACACGGTTGTCCAGGAAGAATCTTCACACCTGGAGACACGGCGCTATTTCAGTAGAGAACCATTTAACCAGATGCCCCAGGCCTGCCCCTGCGCTGTCAGAGTCCCGTCCTGCGTATCAGCTGGGAGTGGGTTACACTTGTGGAGTACAAACTCCAACAGTGTGGAATGGCCAAGCTGTGACATTTGTGGAACAACAAAAAGGAAGATGTGTGGTGGGCACTGTGCCTGTGCTTTCATGAAGAGTGAAAGAACTGGAACTTGAGGAGAAGCAATAGTGACAGACCTCTTAATAAATGTTTTGCTAATAATACAGACGATGAAAACATTAATATTCTTGGGAATTCTGATGGAACACTTTCCTAAAGTTATCACTTGACAACATACCTAGAGTATGTCTTCCTAACATTTTAACTAAGGTGGTTTTTTTCTTAAGCTAAAAATGAAAGTAAAACCTGACACAAACGAAGCTCTGTAAAGACTTTAAAAAATGTATTTTACATGTGAACATTAAATAATGGGTCAATATGAAAAAATAATTGTTCTTGCTCCGGTGGAGTCATCAAATTCTAATAAAAATAAACCTAAACGAGGATTTAAATTTCAGTAACTTGCACGAGTCAAGCTCAATGGCTCAACTTGAGCTCAAAGATGAAAATGTTATTGATTTTCTTCCTATTTGTAAATTCTTAGAGCTTACAAATTCTTGATTCTACAATCCTCATCTCATTAAAGAAGCACATTTTAACCCTTTATATTTCTTTGCAGTTGTCAACAAACATAGTCTGTTACTTCTGCCAGGATTTAATGTTAACTCACCTGTTGAAAAGTATAAAAATAAGGGATTTTTCTGTATAACTAACAGAAAAATTGTTGGAATAATGTAATGAATCGTTCAGATAAATTTTGAGGATTCTGGAGTCATTTGCTCTAATTGCACATTACTCAACTTTCTGAAATGTTTGTTTTTATTGTTCTTATTCAAATAAATTTTCTTTTATTTTGTGAATCTGTGACTCCATGAGTGTGCTAAAGGCTTTGTAGGGACAGCAACTTCTTTTTCATTATTCTGTTTGTAAGCCAGTCACAGGGTACTTGACCTATTTGTTTGGTGTAAAGGATTATTTTCACCGGGAGGGATATTCACCCGAAAGGGTAGTCCTTGTTTTAACATTACCAGACATTTTTAAACAAAAAAACAAAAAGTACTCAAAGCAGTGCTCTCTGAACCCTGAGGGAGCAAATACAGCATTGGCTTAAAGTCTCTGCTTTTACCCATCAGGATTTATCTCTCGCCTTCTGCCAGAGGACATGAAAGTAATGACTGTGTGATTTGACACAGAACATGCTGTGTAGATGTCCAAGAGACAGGTAAATGCTTTCTTTGAAGATGGCCTGTCACTAAATTAGGATACTTAGTGTAAGACAGAAAGCATGTAGGAACCATCAGAATACAGTGAGACTCAAGACTCTCTCCTCAGAAGAAGGAGAGTCTGCAGCAATTTGCAAATAACTCATAATTAGGGATAGTCTTTGTAATGCAAAAATGAGCCCTGTAATTATACACAGAAGTGATTGCAGATAATGATCCTGATCTACTAGGAATAGATTAAAGGACTAAGGCCATTTTTCCATCTCATTCAGATACTGAGGTTGTCTGCATTAACCTGTGGAGATAACATTAATGGGAGTCACTGAAAAAAACTCTGAATTATTGCAGGGACTTGTTTCACACATTCACCAGCAGTTTTCTTGTGAAGAGCTTTGTAAAATGCTGTCATCATTAACTCCTCAGCAGATACACTATTTAGCAAAACAAGTCAGAGAAAGGAAATGTCCCTCATTTGAATCTCATTTGTCTGTAATAATACATAATAACAACAAAAAAATGAAATACCAGGAAGATAAATTAATCTAAAGTGTGTCTGCTCTGCTTAACGGAACTGCAAACTATGTAAAGAAACAGCTTGTACAATTAAAATGAAAACTTGAGAAGTACAGTTATAGTTATAGTGCAGTATCTTTTTTCCTGTAATTAATACAAGCAACAATTAGATAACTGTGTAAGGGGTTGCAGTAGATAAAATCATCTCTCTGGTAGCTGAGGCATTCCTGAGGAGGCAACACTGGGCAGGAGTGGGTTTGGGAGAAGAAGGGAAAGGAAAGAGCCAATTCTGGTCAAACTGAGACATCCATGGGTGCTGCCACGCCACAGGTAACGGTAACGTAAGAGAAGACAGAAGGGACAGAAAGCCTTGGAGTCCTCTACGTGCTGGTGGTAATGGAGGCACAAGGCTTAGCTGAATTTGTCAAAGAGAGAGAGTAGTTTTTTGGTGACTTGTTTTGTTTTGTTTTGAAGTAAAACCTGAAACTGTTAGGAGTAGACTGAGTAAGCTGCAGAAGAAAACCTAAGTGTCACATACGTTACAGAATGAGCAAGTTCATGTGATGTGCAAATTACAGGCCCAGAATGTTTTCAAAGAAATGAGTGCTCAAAAGTGAATGTTGCTGAGGAAAGAGCCAGGGAAGGCTGGAGCTGGAGCGTCACCACAGCATCTCCTGACAATGAGGGCATTGATGAGCCATGCCGGCAAATCAACTTTGTAGGAAGAGATTCAAGGTCAGCCTGGAGTAAGGAGTGAACACTTCAGAGGTGAAGATGACCATGACCACTGTAGGTAATTCTTTTGAGAAGTTTGTGAGGCGGGAGAGAACAGCTAGGGTGGACAGAGCTGACTGGTTGATAGACGATGGTCACAGGTGATTTTTTTTAATTGTGTCTCACTGTGTTTCTTTGCTCCTCCACTCTCTGTTTCCTTCATTTTTCTTTTTGAAGAAAGAAAGACTAGGCAAAGTGGAGAGAGGTGAGTAAGGAAAAGCGAGAGCCGAGTCTGCTCTACCTTTTTTCAGAAGTCCAGTCACAGCAAAGTGGCAGGGCTGGTCTTTGGTAGGAGGGATTATGCCTATGTCTCTCCGAAAAGGGAGGCACCCTAGATAGGCTGACTAGACCTCAGGAGATGAACTTACACCGAGGAATGTCTGGGCACACTAACTTGACACAAATGACAAAGTGTATGAATCCAGTGGGAAAGGGGTTATAAAGATGATTAAGACTGATTGAGATGCTCTGTATGAAATACAAAAAAATAATCAATAAAAAATTTACAAAAATAAATGCATTTTTTTAAAAGAAGAGGGATGCAGGAAGTACAGACCATGGGAACCTGGGTGCATCAATGCACTCAGCTAAACCTCAAAGTGGCAGCCAGGGATCTCCCTGTCCTTGAACATCTACATGCAATCATGTAATAAAGTCCAGGAAGTCCTGGGAGATCCAAGGACAGTGTGTGTGTGTGTGTGTGTGTGTGTGTGTGTGTGTGTGTGTGTGTGTGTATGTGTGTGTATGTGTATGTGTGTGTGTGTGAGAGAGAGAGAGAGAGAGATATGATTAAGGTCATACGTACACATATATTAACTTGTCAAAGAATATTCCTTAAAAAAATGGTTCAGGATATTTTTCTAGCAAAAAAAATCTAGCAATACTTCAGTGACTTTAATTGCATCCTACTTGAAACACTGAAGCAGGTGATGAATTTAAGGAGGATAAAGGTGAGTAAGGAGACACTCTATTAGCAGTGGAAATCAGGACATCTCCAAATGGCCCAGTGAAAGTCTAATTCAGACCATTCAAAATACAGTCAAATCAGTTAGCAAGTTCATTCTTTGCCCAATATGTACTTTGAAGAAAGTAACTAACAGGTACAATAAATTGCTAAAATGGGTTTTACTTTAGCTCCCCTTTACTGTAAATTCGTATCAAAAATGCTGGAGCCCAGTAAGATAACTAAATGGAAGATGCTAGATGAGTGCGTTTTAAATCATGATAACTGGCTTCATTAGTGAGCTAATCGAGAAAATAATTCTTAGAGGGAAAACAGATTGCAAAATGTTTCTCTTTTCAGTTAACCTTGAATATGTAGAGTTCACAATGATTAAAAATGTGGAATGAATTTCAATGTTATTAAACACAACTTGATCCACATATATTTTTAAGTTATATCCTAATGTAATAAATTAGTTTTTATTGGCTGCACTCATTAAGCAGATTTTGACACACGAGGTGATTTTGTTTACATTGGCTAAAATACAAAGAAAGACCTTAGCCTAATCCAGTACAATGATATAAAGTCTAGCTTTGCCGGCAACAGTAAAGAGCGAGTCTTTCACAAGCCCCACCGAACATTATTAATGTTTGTGTTGTATGTGCCTTGCCTGTGTAAGTAAGAAACAGTAATAAGGGTTAACTGATTTGCTCTTTCGGCAAGCATTCCCTTTTAGATCTTGCCTGGAGACACAAATACTTCAAAGATCCAATGTATTCACTGGGTTAGGCTATGCAAACATCTTGATTAGAGATGAGGAGGCAGCTATTCCCTTCTCTGTTTTTTCTTGCTGTTACTTGTATCTGCACATCTGTTTGCTCTGAAGTGTATGCTTCTGTCAGTACCCTATTTTAATTATAAATTTATTCTTCATTCAGTCATTACTTAGTCAACAAATATTCATTCATTGTTCTCTAGCTGTTAGGAAATAACTAAGAAAATATGGACTATCATCCCCAGAGGACATTTACTGAAGTATTTAATTGGTCTGTGTACTGGCTTCTTTATGGCCATTCCTGCTGCAATGCCCAGCAAAGGATATGTCACACAGTGAAGCTTCAGAAATGCTTGTCTATTTAGTTGATTCAGAAAATCTGTAGCAAATATAACTCCACTCCATAGGTGTATTATGTACACAGGGGGGAAAAATCACAAAGTGTATTAGTGTTTTATCCTCTTCAGTTCTAAGCTCATTGATAAATCCCATTTGTTCAAACTTACACAGAAACCTGGCATAGACTTTACAATAAAAACAAAAAACAGCATTACAGCAGCCTTCCAAAAATCCTCACTTACGAGGATAAAGCTAGGTCCAGAAGAAATGAGAAGTATTTTTAGTATTTTATTATTTTTGTTGATATACATGAGTATTTTGCCTGCATGTATGTAAGTGCACCATGTGCATGCAATGCCTGCAGAGGTCAGAAGAGGGTGTCGGATCCCCTGGAACTGGAGTTTCAAACAGTTGTTAGCTGCCATGGGAGTGTTGGGAATCATGCCCAGGACTTCTGGAAGAACAGCAAGTGTTCTTAACTGCTGAGCCATTTCTCCACCCCAAAGCTAGAAAAGGTTTATACATTAATTAACAGAGTTTAGATCTGAAGAGAGCTCTACTGGGAATGAAGGCCACCATCCTACTCACTGCCACATATTGCCTCCAATGCTCTCCTGAAATACTCCTTTTCATTCTATAAGTTCCAACAGGTGGAACCCCAATTCCAGCAGCTCCTTCTCTCTCAGTGCCTCCAATGTACCTTCACTTTCATTAATAAAAGTCTAACAACTCAAGTTCAAAATCAATTCATGTATTTGACAATGCCAGTAATCATGGATCCTTTGCAAAACAGACCACATATTCATCTCTCCTAAATGGATGTGCCATTCAGCCACTGCTTTATGCATTTTCTTTATAAAACATGCCATGTGGGTTCACTGGGTAAGGATCAAGTGCTTCAAGTTCTCTACCAGGAGGTCCTTTGACTTAGAGTTCTCAGGTCTTAGGTAAGTCATCGGCCAGTGGCCAGAAAATCATCTCTGTGATCTGTTCAGACAGGGATCCTACTCTTGTGCACAATAGACTCATTGAACTCCAAATGTTCATAATTCTTCTCACTCTCTAGAGGTCCCAGTGTGTAAACATCATCAAGAGAGCTTTGTTCTCACTGCTCTTGTAAGTACACAATACCTATATTTTGCTTTTGTTTATGAAACTTATTGCTGTTGCATGTTCCTACAATCACGGTGAGGCCTTTTGTATTTTGAAGTATTATCTCAGGCTAGAGTAGGAGCAGGTTTAACTGAAAAGTAGGCTTCTTGTAAACAGTATAAACATGAGCTCCCAAAGTTTGGTTGCTAGGTTATCCACACAATGAAAAGTATCCACATAGAGTTTATCACTAGGAAATAATAAAATCCAAAGTCCAAGGTGATGGGGGGATTTTCAGTGGTTCCATTAAGAGGCGGTCTCTGAGGTCATCGTTAATGAGCATCTTCATCATCATCTTTTTGAAAGGTTAAAGTTTCCCAGTCCATATGCGGGAACAGACAGTAACAACAACAAAAAAAAGCATGCCCTGAAACAAAAACAGATAGAGACAGGACAGCGCCAGAAAGAAAAAGTCTGTTCAGCTGTTTCCTGACAGCCCTGGCCCATCGCACTTCCACCTTGGTCTGAGACCCAGTTTCTAAAGAATAATTATACCAAGTGAGGTCCTGATGGATGGCCTCTTTCCAGTGGCTTCAAGGCTTATCTTTGAGGACAGAGAGTTAAGAGTGATAACAAGCTGTGAACTGTTGTCACAGTTTGCTGGAGGTAGAGGAGTTAACAAGCCAGTTCTGCAGCTCTTAGTCATAGCAGCAGGCAGGACCCGAATTTCCATCTTCAAAAGCCCAGAAAGTCTGAATGCTGTTACTTTAATAAGACAAACCTCAATTTTGCCATTCATGTACACTTTAAGCCCACTGAATCTGTAGCATTTACTTAATACTATCTTGACTAATTATTTATCACACACCCTTATGAATATGTAGTATTATTCCATTTTATAGTTGAGGAGACTGAACACTGGAGGTTGAGGTGACATGTGCAAGTCCCATGGCTCCCATGTAGGAAAGCTCTTAGGCATGACTCTGGAGGTTACTCTTGGTCATTCCCAGCACTGCTTGTTTGTAATATTTAAAAAGTATTATTTTAAATAATCAGTGAAACTCATAAAAATTAATCACATATTTCTCAACAAAAATTCAGTCATAACCTTTCCTCACAGGATATCATAAAGTTAATAATTCTGTTTTTATAATTAAATCACATACAATTAAGGCTGTCAGTCACAGTGAAGTAGCTTATTTTCCAAAACAGTCTATCTTTGGATAGTCTTAGTTCACACTTGTCAAGTTGAAGTATATGCATCAAAAGGGGTGTGCAGCCAGCATACAGGCAGTACAAAGTATACCGCTTGGGAGTATTATAGCTTGTATGACGCTTTGAAAGAAATTAAAGTAAATGTGAATATCTTTTGTAAGGTAGAAGGAAAAATGAATAAAATGAAGCAGGAGATATTCAGGAAGTGTATTAATAACAAGTAGCTCAAGTTTTAGGCTGAGTTTAGGGGTCTAGATTTGTGTTGTTGACCCTCTGCTACTTGGAGTCACTCCTATGGAAAAGTCTAAGAAGTTCCAACAAAAGAAAATCCAAGGGCTGTTCATACAAAGTAAAGCTTCATACAACATGGTATGTTGGTCTCCATAGAAATAATAATTTCAGTGTCTTTCTAATCTAAGAGGATGGCTATAAGAATTAAGTGATAAAAATAGAAAAGAAGTTCTTGCATGAGAACCATAAACTGCATTTTACAAAAAGTAGGAAGAGGAAAGAAACCACCACTCTCTTTATTTGAGAAAAAACAAGAGCGGGGAAAGGAAGGAAGGAAGAAGGAATTGCTTAGTCTTAGATTCATTTAACTGTTTCTCAAAGACTAGTGTTCACTGAGCCATCTCTCTGGGGATAATGCTTTATAGGATTTTGTAGGAAGCTTCCAAGAAGAGAACACATGCTCTGAATCCAGCAGCATTTTCCAAGAAAACAGTACAGATGAAATTAGACACAAATTATAATGTCTAGAAACATATGCAAATTGAATGATAATAGCAACTGAGAGCCCTTCTGATTTTAATGTGATTATATATTGTAAGGAAGGACCGCTAGGGCCTGGGTTTAGTCACTTTGTGCTTCAATGACCTGCAGGTATAATTCTAGTGAACTATTAGTTCACTCTGCACATGCAGTGTCCATCAGTCTTTCTGTGCCCGTGCAGGTACAGACAAAGGCATTCTGTGGATCAAAGGGGTTAGGGCTGTTGCTAGGTCAGGTTGTTTCCACCCTCCTTCTATCAGGATCCATTAAATAGCTAGTGAAAGCACTGAATACCCCATGACTCCATGACTGTAGGCTTTGATGTTGGCAAAATATGCACAACACACGCAATTTGTCTTCCTTGGCTAATACTCTGCGCATGTGCAGTGCTCAGGGAAAGTTCCACTCTACCCTGAAGGCCACTCGGGTCATCCTGGTGAAACACGCAGGAACTCTGCTAGTCTAGATATAGCAGTACCCTGAGACTGCAGGGGCTAAACGTTAAACTGGTCTCTAATACAAATGAAATCTCAACTTCCAACATGAAGCAAAATTAAATTTAATAACCTGGCTTTGCCACTTTCTCGCTCTGCCTCTGATATCCAGGTCTTGTCTTTGATTAGACTTTATTTTAAAAACAAAATTTAACAAAAATCCATTTCACTCTTTTATATAAATCTAATTCAAATTCAGTATTATCTTGTTTTCAGGCAAAATATGATCTAGTAAATTCTTCTAAATTCAGATGGACAAATCAATGAAACAAAAAATAACAAACATTTCAAATATTAAAATAAATCAGTGGAGCCAGAGAGATGGCTCAGCCGTGAGCACTGGTTGTTTTTACAGAGGACCCAGGTTCAGTTCCCAGCATGCACATCGCAGCTAACAACTGTCTGTAACTCCAGTTCCAGGGGATGCAATACTTTCTTCTAGCCTCCAGACGCACTGCATGCAGTCTTCTGGCCTCCACAGGTACACTTAAATACATGCAAGTAAAACACTCGTACACAGAAAATTAAAAAAATAATAAACATTTTAAATGAATGATTTTTCCAGATGCAATGATGCATTTGGAAGTTTGAGACAAGAGGATCATAAGTTTGAAGCCAGCCTGGGCTGCACAGGGCTACCTTTTCTTTAAAAAAAAAAAAAAACAAAAGAAACAAAAGCCATGGCTTATGAGATGACTCAGTGGGTAAAAGAGCTTGGCACTGACACCTGATAATTGGAGTTTGATCCCCGAATCCACAGTTGAAGGAGAGAACTGACTCCTAATATTTGTCCTCTGACCTCTACATGTGTACCATGGCATTCATGTGCCCTCATTTCTACATGGACCATACATACACATCACATGCACATACACACACATATAAAATATAAATAAAATTTAAATTTTTAAAAAGTTTGAGTAACAAGAACAACAACAACAAAAAACAAACAAGAAATCTTTTTACCTACAACTACTTTATGTTTTCACTTGGGGACTATAAGTTTCTTTGGGTTTGACAATTTTGTTTCTAAAATACATTTATTTATGTTTATAAATTTTTTATGTAGGTACATAAGGGCACCCATGTCATGAAATGCTCAGAAGAGGGCATTGGATCCCCTGAAACTGAAGTTAAGGAGAGTTGTTAGCCTCCATGTGGGTGCTGGGAACTGAACCTAGGCTCTCTGTAAGAGCAGCCGTGCTCTTAAACTACTGAGCCCATCTCTCCAGCCCCAACAATATATTTTAATTAGTGATCAGGTCATGCCTGGCACAATTGTGGGTTTCCTTTACCCAGAATGAACAGAAAATTTTATTTAAAGCAGAGTAAGCATTAGAAAAGCCAATAACTTAATGCATAGTATACTCTCACAAAGGCAAACCATGGGATCTCTGGGAAAGAGCTTTCGGAGGTTTGGGCCTGTCTTTTCTGAGTGAGATGATATCTTGCTGTCTATTTTAAAGCAAATTGCATCCTTGTAGCATGTTGTATAGGTGAATGATCATTACGACTACCATCGCTATACAGTCATTATTCGACAAGAAATAGAATTCTGTCAGATGAAAAAAAGTTGGGGTTTTTACATTCAATGATTAAGTACTTTTTTACTGATAATTTATCGTGCAGAACTATATTATTCCTGACTATAAAACAAAAAGATGATGTAAAAATCAAAGAATGACTTAAAAGGGTTATTGAAGACTCTATAACCAATGCTTTAAAAAATAAGTTCATTAAAACAACATTTCCCAAATTAGAAAGCTAAACTGAAGAAAGTTTCAATAAATGTAGTTGAAAGGGGATAAATTATCAGGCAAAAAGAAACAGAGACTGTATTCAAAGGAAGTATAATTATAGAAATATTTATTTATTTATTTATTTTGGTTTGTTGGCCTCAATGGCTAGAAACTTTTAATTCATGTTTCATAGGTCTGTTGCTATGTACATTCTACTTGCAGAATGTTATTTTTTTCTATCCAACCTCCATTTTCCTCCTCCAGCTCTTCTTGCTTCCATCCTCTTCTTGGTCCCCCTCCCAACTTCATGTCCTCTTTGATATCCCACTGAGTACACCCAATGCTTCCCTTATGCAAAGGGGTCTAGGGCCATCTACCAGAGGATGGGCAACCTACTGGGGCCACATCCTTGGAGAAAACTGACTCTTCCTGCTTCAGCAGCCTTCAGCTGTCAGTAGTCCCTAGGCTAAAGGCGGGCTTTCTGAGCCCAACTGTACTGGAATTTTGACTGGCTTGATCTTATGCTGGTTTTATACAGGCACCAGCAGTGACTGTGAGTTCAGGAGGGCAATGACTCTGTCATGTTCAGCAGATACTGTTTCAAAGCAGTCCTCTCCATCTGTGACTCTAACAATCTTTCTGTTCTCTGGGCCATGGGGGAAGGGTGATACAGATGTCCTATTTAAAACTGAGCTCTCCACAGTCACTCATTCGGTACACTCTGACCAGCTGGATTAATCTGTATCTATATTAACTGCCATCTACTGCAAAAAGAATCTTCTCTATGAAGGTTGAGAGCTACACTAATTTATGAGTATACAGATAAGTATTTAGGAAGAAGTTTGATACTGTGTCCATTCACCAAAATCAAAGTAGACGTGCTCGCCTATGGCAGGTGACCTCTGCAGCCACAGATTCTTGGTCAAGTTTGTAGTACCAAGCATGAGTTCCATCCTGTGGATTGGGTTTTAAATCTAATCAGAAAGTGATTTGTTACCTCCAAAACCTTTTTGCCGCTATTGGGTCAATAGACTTGCCTCACAGACTGGTCATTATTGTAGCTCACAGGTTCACAGCTGGATAAGACTGTTGATGGTTTTTCTTCCCTCACAGCCTATGTAGCACATTCCAGTGCTATGAAAGCAAGTTGTGGTATGTTTTAATACATTCTCAGATCATGTTCTTACATAATTATAAAATACATTTAATTTTCTTATTTTTTAAGAAGCTGTGACATAAATGATGCCATATAAACCTCACTGGGGGTGGAACACTACCTGCCTATTCTATGCCTGCTGTTCAGTTCCCAGAGTCTCCATCTATTCTGTGCTGCAACTATCAATCCTTATGCAAAGCAATACGCCGGAAATTTGACATTTCTAAGACATATTCCCTTCTGTAAACAGAATTATTTGAATTTGAAAATGTTGGGAGGCTATGGGAAGGTGAGGGATCTGTGGAAGATAGAGGTACATCAACTCTGAAGATCAGAAACTAAGTTTACTTCAGGAAAGTGGGGCAGGCAGGCAAGAGATGAAATTCTTCACATAAAGCAAAATGGATCAGAAAGTCCCAAGTCCCTTCATGTCCCCTTTAGGCTCTGGTCTCTTTCTCTTTCGGTCCCCTTCTTGCGGCCTCTCTGACAGTCTCCAGCAAGGACATTCTTTCCTCATCAATGTTGCCTTTCTTTTCTAGAGCACTTTATAAGTTCATCTTGCACATGGCTTTGGCTTACTGGAACCTATGGCAATTTGACAACTCCAGCAAAACTAATTATTGGCAATTTAATCCTTATTTCTCTGCCTCTCCCTCTGCCCATCTGCTCCTCCTGCCCTTGCCCCTGGCCCT
This sequence comes from Eospalax fontanierii, assembly GCA_035773235.1. Lineage (NCBI taxonomy): Eukaryota > Metazoa > Chordata > Mammalia > Rodentia > Spalacidae > Eospalax > Eospalax fontanierii. Next base: position 27,980,723 of record CM069545.1, on the reverse strand, counting down.
GCCCCTGGCCCCTGCCCCTACCTTGGCCTCCCAAATGCTGAGATGGAAACCATTTTATATGATCTTGGATATATTAAAATGTTCTGTTATTCATTCAACACTTTTTAATTAAGGAACTCGAATGGCTCAGATAAAGGAGAGAAATAATAATTGAGAGAGAAACCAAGGCTGCTTAAAAATACTTGTTCCTCAGTGAAACCATGTCTTGGCTGTCCTGTGGAGGGCTGGCCTTCATCATCTACAGCACAGTTTTGAATTGTCAACTCTATGAGACTTATCAGCATGAAGAAAGATGCTTTTTATGTACAATCTCTATCTTTATAACAAAACAAAACAAACCCAAAACACCCTGGGCTTATAGAGTTCACAGCGTAAGGGTTATCTGAAACGGTATAAACATATACTTGTCCATAAACACTATTTCACTAAAATATAAATAAAAGCAGACAGAAGTACAAGGCACAGAGAGCTGGGGCAGATGGTTGTAAGGGGAGAAGAGGAGGGTTCCTTACTCACCAAATTCTAAAAATCATGGGTTAAACACAGGGTCTGCTTGCTTGTTGCTTATTTGCTTTTTGCCATATTTGTTTTAATTTCTTTTCCTCTGGCATATATTCAAGAGGGGAATTAATTTAAAAAGACTATTCAGTGCCTCCTCCAAGAGAGCAAGATCAGCATGCAGCGTGATAAAATGAGTGAAAATAATCCTTTACCTTCCTGGTCTTCCCTCCAAAAACAGACAAACATGGGAAACACACCAGAAAAATGCACAATGCAGACCATCCTTAAGCAAACTGTCTAACATGTATTCCTTAAAAGAGCCAAGGCTGTAAAGTCTAAGAAACTCTCACAGCCATGAGAAGCTTGAGGAGACCTGACAATCAGTGTGAATGTGATATAGGGGTGAATGCAACTCTGAAATAGAGAGGGGCCGTTGATTAGAACATGAGGAAATATAAATAAAGTGTAAACTTTAGTCAATCATCAATATTGTATATTTGTTAATTTAAACCAATATAACCACAACGTATGATGCTGCTACTAGGGCATGTTAGTGATAGAGATTAGGAATTATCTATATTATCTTCTTATTTTTTTCTGTAAATCATTAACTAATCAGACCCAAAAATTTTATTTAAAAATCAACATGAGTTAGATGAAACCAAGTTGATACTGTCTGTTTGCTTGTTTTGGATTTTTGAATGTAGTAATTCTGATGTTATGCTTCTACTTCAGAGTCACCAAGAAACCTTCAGAGTATCTACAGTTCCGATATTTTTATAAATTCATCTTCCCTGTAGGTTCTAGAGATTTTAACAATGAGTGAAACAGAGCGTGGATGTTGCTTGAGGATTTTGTCCTTTTATTAAGCACACAGCACTAAATAAAATACTAGAAACATTTAAGGACACAAACCACCAGGGTTTGGCTCTTCTTTAAAAAATACTGCAAATAAATTATAGCAAATGCTATAAATATATGAGAAAAGCCCTACCCATCCCTCTATTCCTCATACAAATATCCTTCTTTTCTTTTGTCATTCTCACTGGCTGTAGTTATATTCATGATGAAATTAGCCATACTGATCTTTATATTAAAATTTTATCATAAAAATTCTTAGGTCACTTCCTATCTTCAAATATTCATTCTAAAAGTCTAGATAATAGTCCAGTGAGTGGATGTGCTATAATTCAATTGAATGGTTCTCTCATGCTGACGTTTCATAGATCTATTTCTGCCGTAGAGGAATCAGCTCCCTCTGGCCCTTCCTGTGCTGCCCAGATGAACCCTGAGATGATGACTGGGGTATATTTATTCCTTGGGAAAACATTCAGTGTCTGAACTCCTGACCTGAGCCTCCTGCCAGGGTGCAGGGAGGAGGTATGCAGGGCTCATGCTCAGCAGTTTTGGGACTGCAAAACAGAAACTCTGGGACTTTGAGGCAAACAGATCTCATCTTTCCCTTTCTACTCCTCAAAACACCTCACTTTGAGATCAAACGTGACTGGGTTTGGGCATGTAAAATACTTTTATTGACTCCTAAAAGAAAAGATAAAATTTGCTGATGTCCACTTTATGATGTTAATGTGTTTTACAAAGGAACTCAGAATAAGGAATAGTATCGGGTGAGGAAAGCGAAGTTAGATCATAAATCATCCAGCTACAGTCTCTGGGAAGCTGAAGGGAATGTGTTACTTGTCAGATGTCATCATGCCAAGAGCATACCTGAAGCTGTGGCCTCCACCTAGGAGATAAATACTAGATGCACCTGGTCTCTCTCTCTCTCTCTCTCTTTTTCTCTCTCTCCCTTCCTCCCTCCCTCCCTCTCTGACATATATCACAAATGATTAAATGAAATTTATTTTTCATCCTAATTCTACTGCAAAAGCCCAGCCAGCTTCAATTCTGGTCTTGGTACAAATGAAAGACAGGAAAGGAAGTAGATTTATTACCAGTTGAAAAAAAAATTCTATAGTAAAAGTCACAGAGGACTGGAAGGCTTGGACCAAAATGTAGAGGAGTGTTCAGTACCAGCTCATAAAAATGGTCACTACTTGGCAGAATTTACATTAGGGGGATGAAAGGCATGAGTAATGTTCTTGTCGAAAAGGACGTTCTGGACCATCCCATACAAACAAGCAGTAGGAGCCTGGAGCATTGCCGAACCAGCCCCATGAGTAAACATCTGTGAGGTCAGTCCCTGCGTGGCAACACAGGCAGTTCCTTTCTTTGTGAATTAGAGTCAACACAGAGAGCCCAAGGCTCATCTAAAGATGAAATGGAAAAACTCAGAAAGCTGAAATAAGTGGATGGTGCCATGCGAGTCCCCTCTAATCCACCGTGGTGACAGCAGGAACAGACATGGTGTAGGAGTCATCTATAACCTGTGATCTAGCTGCTTTGGGTCAGTCAGGCCTGCTAACCTTGTGAAACCTCTTAGGGTGAGGAGCTGTCTTGGTTCATTTTGTGTTGCTTCTACAGATACTTTATAAGTGGTATGTACAAATAAAAAGAGATGTATTTGACTCACTACTCTGGTGGTGGCAAAGTGCAAATAGCACAATCCTGGTTCTGGTGAGGGCTCCCCGATTGGGTCACAATATGGGAAAGAAGTGGAAAGGCATAAACATCTATAGGCATAAGGGATCAAGTACATGGGGGGTGGCTTCATTTTGTAACAACTGTCTCAGGACAACCTCCTTAATCCCCTTTGAAGGTGTTTCTCTTGTGACTTAATCACTTTCCACTAAGCCTGGCTTCTTAAGGATGCACACCTTTAAGAACTCCATTGGGGATTTAGCTTCTATAATAGCACACGGCCATTTAGGGGACACAATTGAACATATAGAAACCATTCTAGGGACCTATGCATAGTAGAGCTTTTTAAAGTTAACTTTAAAAAGACTGTTTTGTTTGACTTTTTAAATGAGCCTGTTTACTTTCAGGAGGGTTCCTTTGTAAGTCTACACCTCCATCTGTCTTTGGAGAATTTAAAGTTATGAAAAGTCTATGTATCCCTTTGAATATTTTTGTTCCTGCATATGTTTTAGTGTTTTTTTTTCAGACTAGTTTTGAAAATATTTGGGTAAGATTTTTCAATATTTAAATAAATCAAAATCAAATAGCATAATTTATTTTGTGTAGCTTTAGTTGGCCTTGCAGTGACGAATTCTTCCTTTTTTCATAGAAAATCAATCTGCGTATTAAAGACTGTTTGATTCACAGTCTACTTCAAACTGGTCTAATCTAAAAAATCAGGCTACAAATCAAATTTAGCAATGGAGAGAAAGATTCCTTTCTACTTAACTTTTCATGGAAAAAAAATCAGTTTGATAGTTTCCAGGGTACTTTGTCCACCTTTGTTATCCACAAATCCTGGTTGAAATCTTCGTCTATTAAGTTCCAGTAGTGCCTATTAACTACATTAAGACAGAAAGGGATGGAGAAAAAGTTTCGGTCCAAACATAGGTTAAAAACAGAGAAATGCAAATACTAGTTAAAAACACAAATGAGTATAAGATTCTTTACATTTTTTTTGCTTTGTTTTTATTCTATGTGTATGCATGTATTGCTTGCATGTATGCAAGTGCACAGGTGTTATGCAATGCTGGCAGAAGACGGAAGAGGGTGTTGGATCCCCCGGAACTGGAGTTACTTACAGACAATTGTTAGCCATCTTGTGGGTGCTGGGATTCAAACCCAGGTCTTCTGCAAGAACAGCCAGTGCTCTTAACTGCTGAGTCATCTCTCCAGCCTCCAAGTACAAGATTCTTGAAGATGGATTCTCCACCCACTTTTTCCTACACTGTGTAGGGACTAGCCGCATTACAGGAAGCTAGTCTTCCTATCATAGACTAGACACTGACTTCCTATTTCTAGCCACCTGAATTTTGGGGCAGGGGACAGTTAAGGGGGCCAGACAAAGCCAGACAAAGCAAGGACAAGAGCTGTGTGCATAGATGAAGAGCCCTCTGGCCACAGAGCCACAAGAGTCTCAGTACATCAGTCTTTGAAAGGTGACAGAATATTACCAGTGGGAACAAGCTTGCCCCAGGAAATACACCTTGGCTGGCAAGCTGGGACTGGACTCCATCCCTCCCTGTTATCTCTAAAGGGCTTCTTCTTTTTTAAAAAAAGAAAAAAAAGTTATTGATTTGAGAATTTCATACAATGTTTTTTGCTGTTTGCTTTTGTTATTGTTATTATTATTTGGTTATTATTATTGTTATTATTTGTTTTTTTGAGACAGGGTGTCACTTGAGGATCATGTACACCTCAAAGAAGCTCTCTATCAGGGAGCTATTTCTGAGCCTGCTAGACTAGCACTCTAAACTACTCAGGGTCCTAATTTCAGGAACTTGAGGTAAATATGCAAGACTTTTTCTTCCTACCAGTACTCAGACACCTCATTTCATACGGGCCAAGAAAGACATTATTGAGTGAAGTATAAGATGTGAGGTTTCCCCCTCTACTGAAGAGCTCAGTGGCATTACACCCACATCTCATAGGCCAGGAACCTATTACTCCTGTTACTGAACAGGTAACTCTGACTTCCCCAAGATGGTGTTGGTCTGTGGATGTTAAAAGAGAGGACAGTAGAGTTGATGTATTGCAAAAGCAGCTTATAAACTTGTGTCATGAGAAGGGCCATTTCTATGTACTGCTTGGATTCTTATCCGTGTTCCTAGCCTTATACATAGGTCAGTTTGTTTGAGAAGTCCAAGGAATTCTGATAATAATTCAGCTCAGAGCACCCCCATGAGAATCTTTCTGAGCTGAGAATCTCAGGGCTGAGTGAGAAGGACTTCAAGACACAGTGACATCCAGTGGCCCAGCAGCCACTCCAACCCAGGCCCTCTCTGCAGGCCTTCTTCTTGTCTGTTGGTATTTCTGAGTTGTTCAGCACAGGCCCTTGACAAATGCCACTATTAGCTGTTTGGAGTGACACATGGATTCACCACTGGCTCTTTGACAGGTTGGAGAAAAAATACAGCACATAAAAATGGAAGAATTGTCAGATCAAACTCAAACTCTACTGAAGGAGTACCAATCCTTTGGGAATGGAGAAATTCTGTCTTTTTGTTTGTTTTTAACTTTAACTGATTAGAAGGAGTTAGAATTCCATACACGACAGAATGCATGAAATCTGAAGGGGGTGGTCAATGGGGTGGAGATTGAGGAAGGTGTATCAGATGTATGAAATGCACAAAAATGTGATAAAAAATATTTAAAAAGAAAATGAAACACAATTATGTTTGTGATTTTATGCATTTAAAAATATTTTATTTACTATTTTTATCTGTATGAGTGTATTGCCTACATGTATGTTAAGTATACCCATGACATGCAATGCCCGCAGAAGTCAGAAGAGGGCATCGGATTCCCCTGGAACTGGAATTATGGAGGGTTGTTAGCTGCCATATGGGTGCTGGGAATCGAATCTGGGTCCTCTGCAAGAGCAGCCCGTGCTCTTAACCACTAAGCTATTTCTCCAGCACCCATATTAATTTTTAAATGTATTTAAACAATGTATTTTTATATAAAGCATTTTCATATCTTCAAAGAAAAGAAGTTAGAATCCTCCACTCTCAACTCTCCTTGCTTTTTAGATGTTCTGTATATGGCTCCAGTCTGGCAGTACACTGACATTTATCCTTATTTGCTAAATTTGGAACTCAAATTACCAAGCTAAAGGTGGGTGCACTTTATTACTGGTATAAGGAAAGTTATTTCTTTGAACATAGAGCTATAATCTATTCATCTTAAATTAAAATATTAAAGATAAAGTAATCTTACATTAAAATAAAGCTGTTACGCCAATTTATTCTTCAAATATCATCTTGTGTAGGGTAGAGCATTCCATATTTCAAGTGGGTGCCCATTTCTCATCTCATCTCATCATCACTGGCTAGCAACTTATGGACTGGTATAAAAATGACTTAAGAACAATTTCTCTTTCATGTAGTCACAGTGACATCATGTAGTAGATGCTGTGATCTGGATGACCTTGAAAATAAGTGCAGGCTGCTGGCAGGCAGGTTATTGGAAGGGTAGATGGATGGACCTCCTGTGCATCCACATGACTGCTCAGCAACTCGGTACATTTGCTAATCTCATCTCATCTCATTTAATTTTCATAATAATGTCGAAAGGGTAACATCAGTGAAACTTGAAATGATACTATTCCAAGCAATTCACAAATGACTTGGTAGTAGGCATAATATTCTTAGTACATGATCGTACAAATGGAGAAGCTAAAGCTTCTCAGTTACTCAACGGCATGGCATAGTCATGGCCAAACTCCGGCAATTCAGTGTGTCCTTGCTGTTAGCCATGAAGCTCTACTGTATCCTTGACTCATGGGTCAATATGCTTATTGCTAGAAAAACAACAATAGCAACAACAACAAACCGTGAGGCTCAATGTTCCAAATGTGTTTGCACTGTTTAGGTACAGACTTGTTGTAGTTTTGTGTATGTATATGTGGCATATTCATATGTATGTTCTGTGTGCACATGTGTATGTATGGGTATACATGTGAAGGCCAGTGACTGTCTCACTCTGGCTCTCCACCTGGAACTCACTTATTTGACTAGACTGTCCAGCAAATCTCCAAGATTCTTCTGTCTATACCTCCACAGCACTGATATGACAGGTGTATACCACCATGCCCATCTTGTTACATGGGTGTTGGGGATCCAAACTCAGGTGTGTTGTCATAAGTTCTTGTATCAACTGCTCTTAAAGTTCCTGAGGCCTATGGGAACCATATTTTGTGCCAGGTCTTCCTGTTCCTTCTTCCTCTGGCTGTAGATCATTAGACTAAAGATGGATAAGAAGTTGCTGGCTAGCAACTTATGGACTGGTATAAAAATGACTTAAGAACAATTTTAATCAGTGAGAACATAATTGATTACAGGGTAATTAGAACAGAAGAAAAGAATAGAGAAAATCACATTAATCATAAGATTGTCATCTACAAGTTCAATGGGTGCCCAGAGTTTGCCAAAATCAAGAAGAGCTTCAATTCTAGTTTCAATAGTGCTCAGCACTGCTGTGACTTCTGCTCCTTATTTCCATCAAGATTCGCCTCCACGTGGATCTCTAATAGAAGCCCTCTTGACCTGTGCTGTCACTGCACCTTATCAGCAAGATACAGTTAGTGGTAGACAGAGACTTTGAATCCATTTATCTAAATCCAAAGTTCACATGTTTCCTTAGCCTTCAGCTCAGACCAAAGAGAACAGTGAGTCTAGTTTGGTATGTGTGTTTACATTCCCTTTTTTTTTTTTGAAAATGTGGAGTCTCTGCAGAGGGTAGGATGCTCACACCCATTCAACAAATGCCAGATGGACACCATACATTATCTGCAAACGAGTACCTAAAACAGGAGAAATTCCAAAGGTGAAGTCTTCTGGAAGACCTCAGGGTCCCTTTGTTCAACTGGAATGGGGTCTGATCAAGACGTACATTCAAGGTACCCCAAGCCCTGGAAAAGGTGCATCTAGTGCAGTGGTATGAATGAGAAATAGTCTCACAGGCTCATACATGTAAACACTTGGTTCCCAGTTAGTAGCATTGTTTGGGGGACATTATGAAACCTTTAGGAGGTACATTCTTGCTGAAGGAAGTGCATTACTGGAGGTGGGCTTTGAGGGTTAATAATCTCTCTCTCTCTTTCTCTCTCTCTCCCTTTCTTTGTGTATGGATAAAATGTGACCAGGCATCTTACTGATCACACACCCATGTTTACTATGCCAGTTCAGACTCTAGCCCTCAGGACTGTAAGTTAAAGCTTTAATACATCTGGCAAAATATCAGAATAATGAAGGTATGGTAAGACTCCAGCCTAGTCCATGAAAATAGAATCTACTCTTATTCCTTAAATTCCTACATTCTCTGAAAATAACATATCAGGGTTTGTACTTAAAAGAGTTATGTGTTCTTGCTGTGTGTATAGTGAACAGGGAATTCTCTCTGAGGTTTTTTACAAGTCCCGCCCTCTGACCAATAAGGGAGGAGAGAGGTGGGGAGTAATGAGGAACAACATGGTGGTGAGTCCCGGGGTCGGGCAGAGATTAAATCCATGTGGGAAGAAAAATGCCCCAGCCCCAGGTCCACGCAGAAGGCCAGAACCCAGGAAGCAACGTTCTAAGTCCCGGCAGTCCCAAGGATCATGTGAATGGAAGTGAAATGCTGGCTGGGAATGGTTCAAAAGCACAGTGCCATGAACAAAGGGCTCTGCACTGCGAACTAAGAGCCAGACCTTACCGGCAAGCCGCTTTGTAAATGCCCCAAATAAATCAATCCTCTAAAAAGAGCATTCTCTACTTGTTCAATCGGTTCAGACCTGGAGGGCGGGGTGAGGCTGAAAGCCGGGACCTGCCATGAGAAAATTTATGAAACACTGTTTTCCCAAATTGCTAATTTTCTTTCTTGTTGATTGTCATATTTTCTTGGTTAAAAAAATCATTTATTTTTATTAAAAATTTCTCTCTGTCCTAGTATTGAAGAAGATTTTCACTATTGCTTTCCTTTTGCTTTTTCTTTGGATTATTTAGTGATAATCTCTAATTTGTTATGTTTTTCTTATGAAATGACAGAAAGGAGACATGGGTAAAGCGAGGATAGCTGATCACACCCTTGGGACCCCATGAAGACCGCTGTCCTGCGGGAGTGATGGACTTCCTCTGTCTGACTGATTCTTTTAACATTAACCTTTAGCTGGAAGTACGATATAAAAAGACAGATTTTTAGCCATGTTTCTAGAGTTCAATTTTCAGTCTCTCTGCTTCTAATTTGCCTGATTAACCGCTTGCAGAACAGTATAGGAAAATGATTCAAACCACTAGCATACTCACAAGCACAATTTCTTATAAAATCAAACGTATACTTTCCACATAAGCCAGCAACTGGCTTCTAAACTTCAGCAAGGAGTAAAGAAAACTATTTTGGCCACAGCCCCACATGAATGTTTATAGTAGCTTTGTTTGAAACTAGAAATAACTCAAACATTTTTTTAAACTAGTGAGTGGTGTCATAATCTACAGCTGTACAATGGACCGGTGCTCAGGAACAGGGAGAAAGAACTACCAAAGCACAAGATGCCATGGATGGGTGCTCAGATACTCTATACTAAGAGAACTAAGACTCCACACATACTTACTTGACAGTTCTAGTTCTGTGATATTTGGGAAAAGAAGGCATGTCGGTGGCTATGGAGAAAAACAAATTCTTTTCAAAGTCAAGGCTTGGGAATCAGATTGCATTCAGTCCTTGGCTCCTGGACATTTTGGCCATGTGACCACAGAATACATAACCTCAATGAGTCTCATTTTCTCTCTCTCTCTCTCAGCTTGTAAAACAGCTAATAACCCCAGAGATTGTTGGGAAAAAATTTAATAAATTGATGTACTTAATTGTTTACTGTAAAGCCAGGCAATTCAAGTACTTCATAAATGATAGTTATTGTACTTTTATTCCTTGTTAAAGAGTCAGAAGTTCGTTTAAGTCAGAGATTTCTAGACAGAGTTGTATGGGTTTGCTTTTTAAATAGGAAATAGTTTTATTAGAGAATTTGTGAAGAACACTGGAGCCCTATAAAAATAGGTACATATCTTTTATTTCCTGGATAAGATTTAATTCCCTCTAATAGTTCTTTTGAATTCTTTCTTTAAATATTGATGAGTGGCTCCAGAAGTGATTTGCTTATCTTTTTTTCCAAGAGTAATGCCCATGGATAAATTTGAGTCCCTGGAAAATAGAGGAAAACATGAATAATCAGATAAGTAACCCTTAGAACCTGCATTTGGTCTTTAGCGTAGCATCTATCTATCCATTTAGCCAAAGAGCAGCTATCTGCAGCCATTACTGATGATCCTAGGAGTATTTAGGAGTCACCCACGGAGACAGGACGGCCTCATCCTCAGGGAACTTTGGCACCACAGTGACTTCTTCTGCTTTCTTTTTGCAGAAATTTGAATGCACAGTCTCTAGCCCTGGTCTTTTAAGAACAATCATGAAGACATTCCTCCCATTTAGTCCCATAGTGTATGTTTGGATGCCCTGAGACTTTGTTTTATGTCTTCTAAAAAACTATTAATTTATTTTGATAGTACCGGGGGATTGAACCCAGAGCTTGTACATGTAAGGCAAGGGTTCTACTAAGTTACACCCCCAGTCCCTAATATTTATTCTGAAAAAGTTAATAACTCAGAAAATTACAGAAATGAGACAGATGGTTCAGTGTACCCTCCACACAGCTACTTCCAATGGTAACATTTTATAAAACTATGATATCATTTATCAAAATGAAGAAATAGACTTTGACACAATGTAATTACCTGGAAGGTAGACCATGTTCAGATTCAAACCCATACTTATTGCCTGTTAATTGAAACTGTCTTCTGCTTCCTGACCTTCCAGTACCTTCTGAGATAAGAAATAGTTTCTCTCAGACACCTGAAGCTGAGGACTTTGCAATGATTGGTATGCATTCCCCAAAAGTACATGAACAGGAAACTTGGTCCCCAAACTCATGTTGATGTTATGTACCCCAGTGACTCCACTTTCTCCTGATAATCAGCTTCTTACCTTTCTATCCACTCTAGCCCATGCATGATTCACAGTTTGAATTTATCACCAGCAAAGCAACTCCCAGGCAACTCCTGTTCTTACACTGTATGTTGCCATTGAAGTACTAACACAGTGCCACACATGACTGCAACCCCTACACTCAGCTAAGGATCACACATGTGAGAACAGCTTAGGCTACACAAGACCTTGTCTGAACAAAAACTGAAACCCCAACACTGCATCACACTCAAAGTCAGCACTTCATGATTCTACAAGTAGAATGCTTAGCGCTGACCTTTAGCTGACCTGTCAATATCATTCAACAAATTTCTTTGTCAAGATAATCAAGCAGTTCTTTTTCCATATTCCCTACAGCTGTGCCACATCTTTGCCATTATCCTCAGTCCTCATATCCAAAGCACACAGTCACTGTATCCCTTTAAACAGTCAGCTCCATGTTGAAAGGATGACTCCAAGACCAGCAAGGAAGGTGTAGCTGGCCTTCTACTCTTCTTGCCCTATAGTCTTCTCTCTTCAGCAGACTGCAGACTCTCTAAGTGACAACAGGTGACTCCCAAAGCAAGGATATAAAAGAAACTACAGCCTCTGCTTTGGCAATTTAGACACTGTTCTGGCAGTGTCTACCAGGCCCTCAGGTCATGGAGGCCACTGTGTGGAGAGGACTGTCAAGGAAGCATGAAGATCTCTGGCTAATAGCACACAAGAGTATACAAACCATGGTCGCAGCATCACCTTGCAAATGGAGCCGAATCTTTAGACAGTGGTAGCCCCAGCTAATACCTTTCATGTAAAAAATATCATGAAACTCCATATGTAATCTTCAGAATTGAACCAAGCATCTTCAGAATTGGTGACTCAGAGGAAATGAAAGAACTTACTGTTTCTTTAATTTACAACATTTCAGAATAATTTGTTAGGCAGCCATACATATCCAACATAGATAGATTTAATAGAACAAGACCAGAGGCCAGATAACTGGTTGGAAGATCATAAATAGCGCAGGCAAGTGTTGCCAAGGGCCTGAATTAGAGCTGTTAGGTGCAGATGGATAGGAGTGAAAGATTCTAGAGATATTCAGAAATAAAAATTTGCATGAAGTTGAGAGGATGTGGGTGTTCTAGGCACATACAATTATTCTCAGCTTTCTAGCTTTGTTGGCTAAATGCCAGAAATTAAAATAGGAAAGACAGGAGGATGAATACCGTTGGCAAGACGATAAGCAGAATTATGGCTCCAAAGAAGCACCCTGAGGTGCTTATCACCTCTTCCCTAGACCTACTTCAAGGATCTCCTCCCTCTGAACAGCTTCCTAGAGTGTTCCGCCCTGTCTGATGTGGTTAACTGCTTCTTACATCTGCAAATTTTCTGCTTCCTTGGATCAAGACTTTCTGTTCCTTTTGGAGATCTCAGATTTTCTGTTTCTGTTAATGCTTTCTTTGCTTAGTCAGCATTAATATTCTATAGGCTACTACATTACTCCCTGCTTAGTTGGCTCCTAAAAATCTGAAGTGAGTCTTCTAAATCTAAGGTTTTGTTTCTGAGATTCAGGAGAATGAAGCTTTGAAGGCATGTACCTTGACATATTACCTTTTTTATGGCGACATATTCAAATTTCTAATTGAGACAATTGTGTTCTCATTCATATAAATTCTAATTTTCTGCAAATGTGTGTATGTAAATGATCATACGTATACACATACACATATTCATATATACATATCAACAATATGGATCAACTGTAGGTTATGGGTTTCATCATGTTATGACAAGTCAGTCTTGTTAATTTCTTATTAATCTAGATAACTTGTATAGTATTGACCCAGAAAAAAAAGAAGTCTACTAATTCATGTTAAAATGGGTTTTCTTTGAGTTTACATATGATATTGCATACATTTTAAGTGCATAAAGTGTGTGTCTGTGCGTATGTGTGTGTTTGTGTGTGTGTGTTGGAGACCTATTAAACCCTCAATGTGGAAGCAGCCAGAGACCTGCACCAGCATCATATGTGATTACCACTCTCTGATCAGCTTACTAGAGACCAGTGTCTCACATGACAGCAACCCACCCTCCAACCACCTCCCTTCCTTCTCCACAAATGGAGAAGAAATATAAGAACCCTGAGTCTGTAAGAGAGGTTTAGTTCTTCACCTCAGATCCTGCATCATAAAGAAGTTCCCTCTCAGGTTTGTTATCTGCCTAATAAATAAACCTGATTGTTCTCCTGGGTCAGTCTCTTCGTCTCTTTCCCTGCCTCCTATTTTCTTACATGTATGGAAAGAGAGAGATTTGACAAGGTGTTACTATTTAGCCTAGGCTGGCCTGGAACTCGCAGTCCTGCATTTGCTGCCGAGTGATAGGATTACAAACAGGAGTCACCATGCTCAGCCAGTATTCTCAGATAAAAACCTTGTGGGAATTTCTCAGTCATTCCAGGACTGTCCCTACCAACCTGTTGCTGCTCAATTACCAATGAGAGCAAAACTGACAAGCAATAGAGCAGCTAAGTGGATGAACCCTTCTCAGAATACCATGGGGGTCTTCCATATGTCCACGGCCTTCCCATTCAGTGCACTTTTCCAGAACAGTTGAGGGACTCCTTAGAACTTTTAGCACTCTAGAGAATATATGATATATGCCTTCATTCGCTCAGCCTACTGTACAACAATAATGAGTGGCTTAAACAATAGACATTTATTTCTCAGTAATACAAAGGTTAAAAGTGCAAGATCAAGGTGCCGGTATGGTCAGGTTCTGGTGAGGGAGTCCCTCCTGACTTTTAAACGATCATCTTTGAGCTGTGAGCTCCCACGGCCTTCCTTTGGTATGTGGAGATAGAAAAATATCTATTTTTCACTTCTTCTTCATGGAAACTGATCCCATCATGAAGCAACATTTGTATGACCCAATCTAAGCCTGATTATGTCCCAAGGATCCATCTCCACATACCATCACAGTGAGGATGTAGGGCTTAAACATATAAATTTAAAAAGGATACACAAATTTTCAGACTCTAAACATAAGATGTATTCTAAAACTGTGAAAGTCGTGTTAGAAATCAACATGGGTACTGTTGTTAAGAATAAAACAGGTGAATAACTGAGATTAAAATTTTTTTTGTCTTGAAAAAAATAAAGATGTTGCTGTTGTCTGTCTATGCTATTTACTTCCTTTTAATGATATATATTGGCTAGGTAATTGGATATTTCTACTCTGAACCCATATATATGTATACTGATTAAAAATGGGCCTGGAACAAGTAACTTTCCAACACCAGAGATTAAATCAAATGAACTATATATGAAGGTGCCTGACTAGGGAAATCTCATCTTACACAGTCTTAATGCCTAATCTTTTTTCTCATTAGACAATTGAAATGTTGCATAAAAATTATATATAACATAAAAGCTGTCATCGAGTAGCGTGGTGGAAAAATTGGTTTTAATCTAAATAATGCACGCATTTTATTATTACTTAGGTGTCTTTGATGTCCTGGTAATTTATCATTCTACACCTGGATTTTGGCACAATATACAAAATTGTTGATCTAGAGGTTAAGTAAGTCACTTGTTTGACAAAGGACAAAAAGGAGTGGACAAAATTCCCATCCAGTAATGGCTCCAGGCAAGTGAGGACACAAAACAGTGAAGCTTCCAATTGTTTCGAGAAGAGCAAATGTGGGTGGCTACAGACCCTTTCAAGGGCATCTGACCCTGTATAGGTGCTCTAAGGATGGCTTCCTGGAGGAAGTACTATTCATCTGAGTTGTGCTAGTCATATGAAGAAACAGGGACAGAGAGAGTAGTATCCAAGAAAAAGGTTAGAGTATTCCAAGCAAAGAAAACAAGGTTAAGAAAGGTCGTTGGAAGTAGAAAGTCCCGCACACTGAGGGAAGAGCAAGGGTTGAATGTCTCAAGAGCACAGCCTGGGAGTTGGGAAATGAGACTGTAGGAATCCAACTTAAGTTGTATGCATATATTTAGTTTTCTACACATCTAGCGTACAAAATGATCATCCAGCCTGTTCTTATTTTTATTAAAATGATACCTTGTCTCAGGATTGAGACTAGCAGAGGCTGAGGGCAAAGGAAGCTGGGGAGACAGTAGTCCAACACTGCACAATTTTTAAATTCATCTGAATTACTTGACATTTTATTGAATGTTCTGTATTTGGGGTACCATGTTTGGTCAACTATATCCCCAAATTGCTCAACTATCAGAGAAATTACTGAAAAATAGATGAAAATATGGAACTTACCTTCTAGAAAGACAAAAACTAGCTATAACTCAAAGCATATTAATACAAAAAAGCTCAGGATAAGTGAGTCAACTACATAAGACAACTAAGTGGACTCAATGTATTATGTGTGTTGTGTGTGGTGTGTGTGTGTGTGTAAATGTATGTATGTATTTGTAACAATAATAATCAAAGAAGAGGACAAGAAATTGAGAGGGAGTTGGGCACGGGAGAAGTTAGATAGGGAAGTAGGAGGGATGGAAATGATGTGCATAGAGTGCTCAGAGAAGCGAATCTCAAAGAATCATACACACACACACACACACACGCACACATATACACAAATAAACACCAGGGAACCAAGTGATCAGGTTAATATCTCCAGTGATGTCATGTGGATGACATGTGGGGGATGAGCAGGGAGCAGGTGCTTCACTTCTGGGCAATGCCTTCAAAAATCTGACTCTAGTCTAATCATGAGAAAAACACAAAAATCTAAATTGGAGAATGTGCTATGAAATACTTAATATTCTTCAAAACCGTCAAAGTCACTGAAAACAAGCAAGGACTGAGGAACTAACTCTGGATCATGGGAGACTAAGAAAATGTTATAACTAAATGCAATATGGTGTCATGTCCAGGACCCTGGAACTGAAAGTGGACTCTGCAGGAAAAACTGGTAAGAATCAGACTGAAGAGAATGTTACTTCATGCCAAATTTCCTTAAATTAATCATAAATCCAATAGTAGTCATAATAAAAATTCCAACAGAAGTTCCTATGCACCTCACAAAACTTATTTTTAAATGTATGTGAAAAAGCTGAAGGAGAAGAAAACTCAATCTTGTATCAGAGATGTTACATATAACTGTGATAGTTAAATGAATTTGGTTCTATAACAGACTTTAACAAATATTATTATTAAAACATGATAACAAAACACAAGGGAAATATGTATATGCATTGTCCACGAGCATGCATGTGTACCTATGTATTTTATATGCATAGACATATGGAAGAAGAAATGTCAGCTTTGTTGATAAAGAAATAAGTGGTAGAGGAAGGAGGGGGATGACGTAGGGAGGGCCTAAGGCAAGGATTTTAAGTAGTAAGCCCATGGCAGTCATTCTGAGGTCACTTGGTGGTAGAACGTGAGGGAGGAAACACAGATATCTCCTGGAATCTAAGGCAGGGCGAACAGCCTGTGAGAAAGATCCTGAGGTAGAGGCCCACCTGCTGTCTTTGAGGAACAACTATCAAGATAACAAGACAACGGGAGTGAAATAAAGAGAAGATTGCAGAAGAGTCCGGGTGGCGATGGGGAGGATCATGGAAGACTGGGTCATAAGGTGAGCACTGAAAGGCCTTGAGAGAAGAAAGATGGTCCACCCAGATTTATTCTGGCTGCCATTTTCAGAACAGACCAGAGGAAGGGATAGAAGCTGTTGGTCCAAGGTAGCAATGGTGATAAGCAAGATAAAATTCCAGCTCCATTCCACATATAGAACTGACTGGCTTTGTTGACAGACCAGATGTGGGAAATGGAGGAGCAGAGTTTCTGGTGGTAACGACGTGGAAGAATACCGGAGAAGCAGGTTTGGCAGAACACTGGGAGCTCCCTTTAACCACTGGTAAGCTGGGGTGTCTGTTAAACAGCATGTGGAAATGCTGATAGGCAGTTGGATGCGTGAGTCAGTATGTCACCAAGAATCTTAATGTATCTGGGAGTCTAGTCAGCAAGTAAGTAGCATTTACAACCTTGAAATTAGAGAGGATCACTTCAGGTGATGATGCTTATTAATGTGAAAACAGATGCCCATTCTGATTCTGTCTTGATGGAGCATTGCCCACATTTTGTCAGGTTGGCATAAAGCTGAGTGTAGGATGAACGGAACTGGTAAGGCAGGGAGTGGAAGGAAAGACACTTTACAGGATCCCGAAATCCCCCCAACATTTGAAGGTAGAGGAATTGGGAAAGCCGCAACGCAAACAGTCACTGTTTGTGTAAATGTAAATGAAAACCACATCTATATGTCTTGTCCTAAAGGAAGGAGGAAGTAACTCTTCAAGTTTCTGTTTGATCCCAGAAAATGAGGACTGAGAATGGATCATTGGGGTTATCAGCTAACAAATCAGTAGAGATTGCTGACTGTACCCGAACAGCCACACTGGTGTTACAGGGGACACACCTAAGTAGAAGGGGGTCCAAGAGAAGGAGAGAATGGAAATTAAAGATGGTTAGAATAGCCAGTTCTTTCAAGAACCTTTGCTTTAAAGGAAACAACAGAATTAATTGAAGGAAAAAGATCAAAATAAAATTGTTTAGGGTGGGCGGAAAACCAGAATATTCATAGATGAGTAGGAATGATCAACAGCATATGAAAATCAAGGACAGAGAGGAGAGGAGAAGGCTGGGAGCAGTGCGCAGACAATGGAAGAGGGGGCGGGGTCTAAGGCTTGAGTGGAGAGCGTGGCTTAGCCAAGGGCACAGAGGCCCATCTTCAGTTACACAAAGGGAATGTGACCCTCTGCCACAGCCACACTTAGGTAAGATGTAGACTTGGATGACAGGAGCCATCTTCTCTTTTTTAAAAAATCCATAGAAATAACAGAGTATTAGCTAAACGTGGGAAGAGGGGAGGTTTGAGGCTAGAGGAGACAGCGTGAACTATTCACCTCAGAGAGTGGGAGGACGCTTGGGTTAGAGAAGTGCCGTATGATTGCTGGGCAGCGGCAAGTGCCCACTTGAGATTAATGGTCAGGAATTTAAAGTGAGGCCAGTCAGGGCATCTATTTTCTTCCTTAGCTCCATTCAGGCCTGTAGGTTTAAACTCCAAGCAGGCAGAGTGCTGAATAAGCAAGGTTGTGGTTAACCACAATAAATCCATTTTTAAAAACCATTTTGAGTCTCATCTGCGTCAACAGTCATGCTAGACACTGGTGTCAGAACAATCATAATGGTAATTACAGATCTCTTAATATATGTCCAGTGCCCTGATATGCTCTCCATTCTCATTTAATTTTCCTTCAAAACCTACAACATAGACTGCATGCCATTGCTGTCACCATCTTATAGATGAAGAAACTGAGGCTACAGTTAAGTGTCTTTGCACAAACTGGGACTTCTAATAACAGAAATCACCGAGAGTTGAATCCAGAGTCTTTGGTCAGCATATAATCTGGGAGAAGACAGAATAAAGAGTGGCTGGAATCTTAATCAAATCAGCTGCTCATGGGCATGTCAGGCAAGCTTTGATAGGTGAGGAGAGATACTTATATTCAGACCACTAAAAATATTAACATTTGTAACTAAAAGTGGTAGATTTGATGATTTAAATGACAGCACACATTCCAATATGTTGTATATATCAATCCTTTGTGCTGTGCTCCAATTAAAAGCTCGTTCCTGGAGCTGGAGATGTAACTCAGTGGTAGAGTGCTTGCCTAGTAAATACAAGGCCCTGGCTTTGGTCCTCGGCTCAGGGGGAAAAAAAGGCTGTCATGCCAACTGTGGCAGGAATGCAAGTAATCATAGTGACCAAAGTGACCATGTTGACTCCACAAGACTGGTGATCCATGCAGACTTCCCATAGATTCCCTTCTCAGAGATAATTGAAGGACATAGTCCTTTGAAAGACAAAGTCCATAGGCTTTGAATGTAGGCCTGTATTTCAATATTGCTCCCATAACTTTGGAGACTGGGGCCCATGGTAAGGAACAAAAGTGAAAGGTGGGTCTTATGCCCAGGTTTCTGAAATATTCCTAACTTAAAGAATGAAGGTCTTTTCTAGACAAGTGTTCTGTCACCTAGCCTCTTTGGAAGGTCTCTTCTTTCTTTTATTTTTACATTTTTGAGAATTTCATATATATATAAAAGACCTACCTTGTTCTCTTAAAGTGTCTCTTGTGGAAAGATAATCTAGAAACTATGTGATCATGCTTTTGGAAAAAAAATGATCCCTGACTTCTACCCAAGTGATTCAACAGGAATCTGTAAGTTTTTTGTAGGCCTACTATGTGCCAGACTTGGCTATTGAGCTTGAAAATACCCCACTTAGGTTTCACAGCAACTCTGTGAAATTGCTTTTGGTCACTTGAGTAAATTTCCCACAGGTTCTTTGTAAAGAGAGGCAAAGTTTGAATCCTCACCCATCACTGAAGGAATAAATACTTCTACTAGTTTGTAAAGAAAAATTTTACTTCAAGCAGTTCCTCATTCTCTCTCTCTCTCTCTCTCTCTCCCTCTCTCTCTCTTTCTCTCTCTCTCTCTCTGTAGCACAATTTCCTTCCAAAGTTTTATGAATGACCCAGCTTTTTAAATACAATCAATAATGTGCTTCAAATGTATTTTATTCTTTTTCTTCTCTAAACCAGAAAATGAAATGCTCAGCAGGTAAGTACTCTCCTAGGCATTTTGTGGGTTATAAACAAGGCCAACAACAACAGGTCTTTCCTGTACCTTGGTCTGCTGTCTTCTCAAGTGGGTATGACAGCCTAGCATGCTGCCAGGCCGTGTGGAACTGCCAGATGATGCTTGTCATTCTTTAAAGAGAAAGTTGGGTCTCTAAACAGCAGAGACATTAATCAATACACGTGAGTTGTTGGGGGTTGCTTTATCCATAGATCCATTTGGTTCATAAATGCCCTAAGTCTAATTCTCCAGCCCTTTCCCATAATGTCCTGCTTACGCTAGAGGCTCCATGAATATTGTATTCATTTAAATCCCATCACAGTGAAGTTTCTTCAGATGGACAGCAATGTAACCACACTCTAGCCAGGATGCCACATCTAGGCACCACACAGACGTGAGAATTTATGCTCTCCTTGGGACTGGAAAAGCAGGCCATGGTGCCATAAAGAAAGTGAAATGTGTTCTGAAGACCAAAGAAAATACCCCGAAAGTTTCTTCCTTCAGTAGATGCTGCTCTCCTGGAGCAGGCATTTACAACGTCCAGGTGTGCTCACTCCAGTTCAGCTGGGGCTGCTCACTGGCCAGGGAGCTCCTGTAGCCCATACTGGCAACAACAGGGTTCTCAACCAGTTCTTGTCAAGCCTTACTTTAAGGTACTGTGCGGGTGCCAAGAACATGCAGTCTCCACAGTGGGGAAATCACATCTATTAACATAATAAGATTAACTAGGAGGACAGGTGAGGTAACTTGTGCCTTTGCCCAACCTGGCAGCCCAAGCTGATGCCTCATTTATCAACATTCCCTGCCTAGCAACAGACTTGCTGCTATGTTGAACTGGCTAGAGCT
Organism: Eospalax fontanierii; assembly: GCA_035773235.1. Lineage (NCBI taxonomy): Eukaryota > Metazoa > Chordata > Mammalia > Rodentia > Spalacidae > Eospalax > Eospalax fontanierii. The sequence continues at coordinate 27,960,137 of CM069545.1, read as the reverse complement.
GTTCACTGCCTTTGGCGTTGTCAGCCCCAAATGCTGAAGTCCTCAATGGGTCAATTCAGAAAGACACCAAGATTGGAGAGAACGATTGGCAGCTCCCCAACCCTTCTTCAGGAGATGAAAAACTAAAGTGATAGAAAACTTAAAAACCCTTTAAGGAGTCATTAGTGTGGGTAAGTCAGAGTGGAGCTTTAGTTTGGTACATTTCAGTATCATGGAAGGAGCCAGAGCCATCCCAGCCCATGTTGAAAATCAAGGGTTGACCCACCGTAAGCCCACAGCTCTGAAATTTGCACAGTGGCCACCTGACATTCAGTTTGAGCATCCTCCTTCCTGGGCTCCTCTGCTATACAACCTTCGTTCCAGCCTTTCAACGGGAAAGGCTTTCCTAGCACTCATGTAGCTAGGTCCCTGATGACCCTTCTCTCTGACCCTTCTTGGCAGCGTCAAGTCACGGAGGGAACTTGATGACCGGTCTTACTTCCACAGTGAGATAGACCTCTCCAGGAAGTATTCCAGAGATTCAGGTGCATGGTTCAGGATTCCAATTCTTTAGTATTAACTAGTACCAGTCTTAAGGGAGTCAGTTGTGTATAAATTCTCTGAAACATAGGCAAGTAATTCCACTCAAGAAACTGGGGCAAAGGTCCCCAAAGACAGAATCTTAGGAAAGAGGCTTCAACAACTAATTGTGTTGTTAAATAACTACAAGTTTACATAGCAGCTTAGTGCCTTCTTTTGGAGTTTCTCTTGATATTGCCTTAATGAACTGCAGGAACTCATCTTCCTAAATCTGAGAATGAAAACATTTATCAGGGTCAGAGAGAGTGGGATGATTTTCTCAGCCTTTACCTTTATATAAGAACTCCACTATCCTTTACATATACCATTCATTCTCGTTAACAGTATTTGAACTCAAAACACCAAGTTCCACTGAAATAGTTCCCAAAAGGCAGGAAGATAGAAAGGGAAGATCACTTCAAATACAGATCTCCCACAAAGTCAGCAGAGTCCCATGCATGCCAGAGCTGAGACCCCCAAAGGACCCAGGATTGGGACTGGCCCTATGCCCTTTATCCCGCACCATTGTGTCTCCTGTTTCTGTGGCCTGCACACCCCCTTCCCTGCTCTCTGGGCTTCCTGAGAGGCAAAATAATGCTTGCGGAGATTTTGTTGACTATCTTGATAAGTTGTTGTACTTGAGTTGCCTTCAGTTTGACCTCTCACTGGTTTTGAGGCTTCGGGAAGTCACTGCATCCAAGTGCTGGTTTCCTCATTTTCTAATCAGAACAGTGACCCCACCTGCCTGAGTAGCCCGGCATTTCAGAAGTGCTGCAGCTCTTGCCGCTGTGGCTTGTAGTTACGCCCTCCCAATTCCAGTTTCCCCACAGCTGTGGCTTCCCATAGTCCAATGCTATATGATCGTGGATCTGGTTTCCTCAGAGAATCATTTGATCTCATGGTATCTACAACCTGGCTTCTACAGGCAGTTGCCATTGTGGCATGTTCAGAAATTGTGGCTACACTACAGAAATACAGTACTCATGAGAAGGTTCTGTTAGTGGCCCCGGAAGACGAAGGCACATTTTAAACTTTTGGTTAACTTGAGATTCCTCCCACTCTCCCCTGTCTTAGTCTTCCAAATACTGAGATAGTAGGCATGTGGCATCAACCTAGTCCAGTGTATTTTTGTGAGATACATCCCTCACAACATATTTGTTACATTCATTCATAGTTTTTAAAACAAATTCTATATTTCTAATACTCCAGTTTCCTGATGGGATTTCAATGCAGCACGAATACTTTTGGAAAGCTATTCTGAGGATCTTCTATATTTAAAAAATTTTATTGCATAATCCTCTCCAGGTCTTAATGCTGGATCCTCAATTATTTCTCAGTTCTAAGAGTGTATTCTCTTTACTTTTGAAATTCCTAAAGTTCACATAATTGGGCCTATATTCATCAAACACTCGCATGCAATCAAGAGATTTATGCCTGACCATTCTTTTTCTCTCCATGTGTATTTCTTATTGAATTTTTGTGTAGTTCATACACAACATCCTAATCCTTACACCCCCTTCCCCATCGGCACCCTCTCATAGAACCCCCCAACTGGATTTCATGCACTCTGTCATTTATGTTAAAGCCTGTGGAGTCAAGTTAGTGTCCCCTGACGTCCCTCAGTGCAAGCTCATCCACTAGGGCCTAGTCAGCCAATCTAGAGTCACCCCCTTAAAGAAGATGAGCTCTTGATCACCCAGCAGTGATCAGCTGCCCAACAGTTCTTTGACTAAGATTGTGGCCTATTGCCCATTTCCAAAGTTCCATGCTGGCAAAAATATATTAAAAAAAAAAAAACCCAAAGAAAACACATTGTATCTGGTGTTTCTTCAAAGACCAATGCAAGAGGCTTCATTCTTCACAACGCTCACAGATGGCAGTGTTTGTGGTTGTCTGCCTTGTCTTTTTTGACTCTTTATTTTTAATGCAAAAAAAAAAAAAACCCACACATTTTCAACATACAATTCCAAGTTCAACATCCTGAATCTTTACCACAGTTTCTTGTACATGATCAGTCCCTGGCTACTCAGACACTTCCTAAGCATCCATCACAATGGATGGTTTACTTAAGAATGAAACCCAGCCACAGCTTAGCCATATTTTCCCTCTATTTTCAAAGTGATGTAAACAGCCTGTTCAGACACTCTGTGTCTCTGACATCCACCAGCCAGGCTACTCTTACCTTTGCAGCCATAGATGACAGACACCTCCTGGATGAACCTGGGATCATGGCAATTTAGAATGTTTGTACAGACTGGAAAATACCAGGATGGTTAAAACAAAATCAAATAGATAGCCTTCAGTAGGGTTTGGCTTAGGGTTTGGCTTATGCATTATTTCTCTTCCATCATATTGCTATTCAGTTAACTTTAAATTTAAAGAAACTTAAATGTGACCATTGTCTTCACGTCCCCACTTTTTTATGTACGCTTCTAGATACTGACATGGGTAGAGCCTCATAGTGATCACTATGGCCATGCAGAGTAGCTTCATTTATCCCCTCAGGCCCTTTGTAGCAGACTTCTCATTTTTAAAAATTTGCTGGGCATACAATGAGTAGCCATGCATGGGGGCCACTGATTATGACTCCAAATGTTCCACAGGTGGAAAAGACGTGTCCAGGCTAACACTGATTGACAGGCAAGACTAAGGCCTAGAGTAGTCATCCTTTTTATCTTGTCTGAACACACCAGTATCATCTGTGACCACAGGTTTCTGTAAGTAAAGCTGCACCTATGATATGAACACTAAAACAAAGTTACTCTAACGTGAGGCAAATAAATTCCAAAATAGATCAAAATGAGATGAAGAAATACTATGTAATCTTAGTGTTCTGTAAATTAGTTGGAACATACTTAGAAGCAATGAGAAGAAGGGGAGGAATGACTGTACCTCTGTCTCCTCCTTTTCTTCCTCTTCCTTTTCTTCTTCTTCCATCTCTTCCTTTTCTACCTCTCTTTTGGCAAAAACTATTCAACCTACCATTGTTAAAATACACCTATAATGAATCACCTCTAAACAGTATTCTATAACTTAACTTTCTTCTAAATGCCCCTCTGACCTACACAATAGGAAGGGGCACACAAGAGAATAATAAATCCTATAAATGTGGGAAAGTGACTGGCAGATGGACCTGATCCCATAATAGCCCTACTGATTCATGTACAAATAAAGCAGCTTTTTCTGGAAGCCATTTTTGCCTTGGGAGGCACACAACTCCATCCTGGGGAAGGCCAACAGAGGCGACCAAATTTCAAAGCCCTGAAAAGCACTGGAGCTCTGTGTGTGTGTGTGTGTGTGTGTGTGTGTGCTTGTGTGTATATGTGTGTGTGTGCACACACACACATATGACAGCATAGTATGTGGGAAAGGCTCCAAGATGGGGTTAAGAGCATTTGCTGCCTGGCTCTGGATATGCCAGGAGCCAAAGACAAGAGCACTTAAAGCCCTAGGCATGGACTCAGAATGATTCTGAGCAAGTCATCTCTTCTAACAGTGTAAACCTTTCATGAAGTCTGAAGTAATTTTCCACTCAGAGACTTTTTCATGCTCTCCCCTGGCTCGGGAGGAAATGGTGTTCTACAAGGACTCTCAATTCCCCAAGGGTGTAAGGAGCTTCACAGAGCCTCTGGCCTGAACCTTAAGCCTTTTCCTTCTGTTTATTTCTTTGGTTTTATGATGCCACTGGAACACTGCTGAAGACTGTAGTAATTTTATAAAAACTTGGTTAGAGCTTTTCTTGTGAACTTGAACAAAGAGTCTTATTTAATGAACAATTAACTTCCTAACCACTTTCTTGGCACTCTCTGAGTTGAACACTGTGGCATTTAAGATCCAGGGTTTTGACATTAAACCACGAGGTGAGTTTTGAGTCTTGACCATCTGATTTCCCTATGTTAGTGGACAAGTTGGGTCTCAGTTTCCTCATCTGAAAATTGGATACAATAATAGTAACAACCCCAAAGGGGATTATATGTAAATGAAAATTATTATCTTGGGGAAATTTGAAATACTGTAACTCATCCCAAATTCTCTAGGAAACACTACATACCAAAAGTATCTCCTGCTGAGAACAAAGAATTGAGAACAAGTAGTCATAAAGATTTTAGGACTAAAATTAAATGTTTAACTTAAAAAAATATTTGGCTTTCTTATTAAATAGTTTAAAAATATATAGAAATGAGCAATTTTCCCAGAATTTCAAAGGAAGTCAGGAGCTGTAGACAGATCCGAATGCTCCGATGTTTTGGCTATTGTTCAGCCTCTGAGGCCACATCATTTATTCCCAACATTCCTAACAAAGTACAGCCAAGTTTCAGCCTGTCTGAATTGAAAATCCGACTTTTTTTCTCCATTGTTCTTGCTACCGTTAGCTGTGCCACACTGGACAATGTGTTCTCCATGCGTGCTGGTAAGGAACATACATGTGATGATGATGTGTGTGCTATTTTTAGTCTCTTCATTTCTTTTCAGTTTTCTGCACATCCAGGAACATATAAGGACAAAAGCATGTGGGATGAAAAGCAAAATTTGCACATCTTCAAGTTTTACTT